>LR738563.1:12794978-14259978 GCA_902685375.1 Neostethus bicornis
CTTAAAAAACATTGAATTACAATGAAAGAAAGTTTCTCTTTTGACATCTTCAGCAGCAGCCGGTATGTTTTTATCTAAATTGGCACCTTCATTAACAAAAAAAAAATGATTGCACTCATTAACAATTTCTTGCTTATACAAGATAGTTGTGTTTCTAGTATTAATACATGTTGGAAAATGCTTTTCTTTTTATTTCCCATCATTTCATTTATCACCCTACAGGTACTTTTAGTATCATGTATACATTTCTGCAGTAATATTTCATAATAATCCTTTTTTTGTTTTTGCATTATACGTATTAATTTTGGTTTTTTAAATCTTTGTAAACTTTTGCTTTTGTTGTGTGGTGTGAGATGAAGGAGGATCCACGTGCAGGTTGATAATAGTTTATTTAAAGAAAGTGTCCAAAAGTGTCCAAAGGGAAATGCTGGATGGCTAGGAGGAAAGGCTGAAGGTTCCTATGGGGGGAATGAAAATATAGGTACATGGTGTCAAAATAAACATAGTGAGATGTGGTCGGTTAACCACAGGATTAGCTGAAGAACTGACGAGGACTGTGGGTGAGACCAAGTCTTTTATATCCAAAGTTAAGTACGTGCAGCTGGGAGAAATCAGCCAATCCTCCCGTTAGAAGCCATCCAGCACCTGTGAGTAGAGTAGAAGAGGGAGAGAAAAGAGAAAGAAAAAAGCAGGCCCTTAAAGACCTCACACAACAGCTTTAGTAGGATTTTTAATAAAATCTCAATATAGCTTGTTTTTCTTTCTAGAAGCCTTTTCCAAACTTATTGTCATCCATGTTTTTGATCTTGTTTTTACTTTATGGTTACCTTTTTTCAGTGGACAATAATAATCATATATCCTCATAAATACATCTAAGAAACATCTGTAAGAATCATTAACATTATCAACATACGGTAAATTTCTTTCCAGTCATAATGCAAAAGTTCATTCTTCATTGCTTCAAGTGCAAGCGGAGATTTTTCTCCGATTTTGTTATAACTAATAGTTTCTGTAGGTGTAGATAAATTGTTCTCCCACAGAGGCCGCTTTGGCAGAGGTAGTAGGTTTCACACTCAAGCCGGTAATGATTACGTCATCCATCCGTGTGTATTGTTCCAGCTGATCGATCCTCTTTTCCAGGTTAAAGATTGTTTGGTCTTTTACCGTGATCAGATCTTTCAACGTTTTTACTTCTTGGAACAGTCCCATGAGAGTTGCTAGCTGCTGTGTTACTTTAGACAACTCTTCAGACATCTGAGTAAGCGTTTTCTGCATTTCCTGCACCTCCTTTTTCATTTCTGCCTACACACCCCAGTGCCAGGTTGTGTAGATTTTGATTTTAGCAAAAAACAACTTCTGTCGGGTAGATTATCCGATTTATCAGACTTGTCCGACTTCAGTGCGTGCAGCCATGTTTAGCTTTAGATGTCAAAGTCAACAAAATGATTAAGAAATGTCATGAGAAAAGAGTTTTATTAACCCTCGCCACATTAATGTTATTTTTGGTGTGAAATAAAGCACCTGATAGAAAATTTCTTTTCTCTTTTGTTTTTGGTGTCAGCTCAACTTGGACCCAAAGACATAAAAGGAACAAGAGGAACAACTGGACAGATTTATGACCTACAACAGCATGAAGACCTGATGCCAGTGCACCCACAAGAAACCCCCATCCCAATGTAGGGAAACAACCTCCCCATGCTCTTCTAGCTATCCTACCTTCTATATGCTCAACCCAGCCTCTCTCCTCAGTTCTAGGACCTCTGAATTAACACCTACTCCCTTTGCCCCACCACACAAAGTTAGGTGCCAGGACCCGCAAAACACCAGACCCTGCAAAGACTCAGACACCCTCATTGTTCACTTGCCCACGGATCCTAGGACTAGTCCTGATCCAAACATGTTATTACCACTCTATTACTAAGTAATGTAACCAATTATATGAGACCAGAGAGTCACTGAGTTCGAGTTATGTTTGAACGATGCAGAAATGAACTCTAAACTTATGTGGTCTGACAGTTTTGACAAATTCTCATAGACTTTATGCCAGAAAGTTTCCCCATGTGCACAGAGTCACGTGGCTTACATATAGACATAGAGTCTGTCACCTATAATATAGACAGTTTAGGACCCATCTTCAACAACCTGTGCCCTGTGTAGTGAGTTCTGCGAAGAATCTTGTCCTGGATAAGTTTCAAAATTGGACAAAAGTGTCGTGGTTCCCTCAAGCCACCACCAGAGGGAGCCAGGGACTACCTCACCTTTCCCCCAATTCTGGCTGACTGAAGCACCTGCATCATTGGAAACACCTGCACCTACTCTCCCGGCTGCCTACTTAAGGGCAGCCTCACCAGCCTTTGGTTGTCAGGTCTTACTACAATCATCTGTCCCAGCCAGGTTACCCTGGTTGCCTTACTGTGTTTGTTATTTTTATTTTTGTTGGACTCTGGAAGCCTTTAGTTAATCATGTTTTGTTTTTCCTTCACAGACTTTCCGGTTTTATGTTAATAAACTCTGTTAAAGTCCTGCACTTGGGTCCTCCTCTTTCCACCATACCTTCCCCCACCACAACAAAAAGCTCATATGAAAAGAATTCAGACCGATCTGCAGCGAGGATTGGTGACTGGGATTCAACGATTTGTCAGACTACCATTTTGACATTTGAAATCGTGTCATCTTTTTTACATACAATTTTGTAGACTTTTGAGTTGAAGTTAGGACTGGTTGGATCCATGAATTGTGTGTAGCTTACAGTTCCAATTCGTTTGAGTAGTGAAAGAGTCCGGGGGTTTACTTCTTCTTAGGTTTGGTTAAGTCCAATATTAACTTCAACTATTGTCCATTAAATAATCTCACCACCCGGTCTTTCTTGCGTGTGCAGACTGAAGAGAGGAGACTGGTGATCAAAACTACTAAATATTAAAGCATACCAAGCATTTGAAATACTACCAGGATTCAATCATTTTCTCAATTTCCAATATTTATTCCTCAACATTAAAATCTATACAGATGCATCTGGGTCTCAGTTGCCTGACAGAACACACCTGTGTGTCTCTGTGAGTTTACAAGAGAGAACACACCCTACTGAGATTTGCCAGATTTATACGGACATACAATTCATCATGAATATTCATTTAATTAAGGCGTCTTCTCTTTCCTCCACTTGGTCATTCGTTGTCCTTCTCCCATTTCCTGTTCTTGTAAAACAGAGGTTTTGTTCTTATCTGCAGACACAGCAACCTCCTGACCACGATGCACGCTGGTTTAAATTGACGTCTCGTGGCTTCACGTGGTTTGCCCCACAATGGCCTTAACAATTTACACTCAGACATTACGCAGACAATTTACAACCTTATAGAATTTTGTCACACTCAGCAAGCATTTATCCAAGCACAGCTTTAGCAAAATAAAACATTCAAAAACATATCTCTATTAAATGAAAAGTAAAACATTCATAAACATATCTTTATTGAATAAAAAGCAAACTGTTACTCTTCTTAAAATGTAAAAAAGATAAAGAGTAAAATATCAACTTTCTTCATTCCCCCTTCTGAGATCTCCTCTGAGATCTCACCAAATCACATGACCAGGAAAGGATACTGATCTCGCCCCCTTCTGACAGATCCTACATTGGTCTGTCCCTGTGCTCCTCAGCTCGGTTTGCAGCTGCTTTAAGGAGAGCATCCATCTGTTCGGGAGAGAAATCAATAGATGGACAGTTAACCTGCCCCACATGCATGTTATGTATAGATCTCTGTACGAACATGCCAGCGGACAGCCTCGACACGGATCTGGAAATCATCTTCATCACACATGGCAAAACATATCCAAAAAAAATCAAACATAGTAACAAAAAGCAAGCCATAAGGATACAAATCCTTTGGTCCAGCTTCCGTAGTCCAGCTTCCAGAGTTAAGCCAACTGAGTTATGTTCATTGTGGACTATTGTCTTCTTGTGAGGCCAAAAAGTGTTTCAAATTTCTAACCTTATCTCTAATTGCAGTCCAATTATTACTAGAGTCAGGGATATGTGTACAGCAATGATCTATACCAACTGCAGCACACATACCACATGCTCTACATATGAGCATCCAGGGCAACTCTATGCTGGTTTGCCATGAATGCTACTGCCTTGAGTTCTGAATTATCAGCCAATTGTGATGTAATTGTAATGTTGGCCGTATATTATGCTAGTTTCAACCACTGGTTTTCACCCTCACGGTGTTCGTGTTGTATTACAGCTCGCTGGTGTCTGGATGGTAGGATGGACTCCTCCGGATCTGCTTCCAGTGTATTAAACCATAGGCCTCCTAAAAATACAGACAAAAATACAAAAAGAATAAAAAGAACAAACAACACAACACAAGATGGTACTTGTCACCGTTCCCATCTCCCCTTTCAGTGGGAACGGAGTTTCCACTCTCCTCAGTAGGCGTCTGCTGCGTTATTCAATGCAGACAAGCTCTCAGTAATGCATGAAGTTCTGTAAATAGTGCTAAACAGTTTTAAGTCCCATGACTTCTGTTTCTGTAGTGCTTCCCAAATTATCTTTTGTCAAAACTTTCTTCTCTGCCTGTCTGATGAGTGAAGGTCACAAAAGTTAAGCATTACTATTTTTGATTAATTTATGTTTCATATAGGATTAAAACATCTGTCTAACATCAGTTAGCCAATCTACAGGCAATCTACAGCTTTGATTCCAAACATCTTCTATGTAAGCACCTTCTCTCATGTAATTTTACAGAAATCAAGTCATCTACAGAGAGTGAAAAAGGCATTATCTTTGTAATTCAACTGATACATTAAACAGCAGTATTTAGCAAACATCATTAGTTGATCGTTAACATTTTTATTTATTTATCTGTTTAGTTCGGTCATATTGTAAATTCACATTAAAGAAAGTTACATTTTTTCTGAATTTGTATTTTACCAAGGACCGAAAGATATCGGCTGAAGTAAATGCTTATTACGCCAACCCTTTTTCCAAATCATCATGAAAGCAAAAACATATAAGTAAATATTCAGAAATCCATCTAAATACATAAAATAAAAATTAGAACATCAAATGAAAAAGTATTACAATTGTTACTTTAAACTCATTACATATAAGCTTGAATTTAACCATCAAGACTTGCATATTTTTTAAGCAATAATAACTTAAATTTCTTCTTTAAACAGAAAAGATTGGAACATAATTTAAGTTCATTATCACAATTATTCCAAAGATCCACACCTTTAATAGAAATATAGAATTTTTTAACATTTGTTCTAAATTTATTTTTAATGAACTAATGTATTATATAACATAAACAAACTGTTTTTATTTGGGACAAATCTGTATTTATAAATGATTGCTATTACTTTAGACAGTTTATTTTTTGTATAATTTATGTGCGATTTCCAGCTTAATTTGTGATCTATAATCATTCCAAGGAAATTAGTGTCATAAGTTCGTTCTAAAGGGTATTATTAAGCATAATTTGAATTTGTTTAGGTACTTTTAATTTTGTAAATATTATAAATTATATTATATTAATATTATAAATTTAGTTTTTTTTTTTCTTCAATATTTAATGATGATTTATTTATGTCAAACCATATTTTTATTTTACCCAATTCTCTTTCAACTGATTGTATCATTTGGTTCAGGTCTTTTCCTGAAAAGTAAAGAGTAGTGTCATCTGTACAAGAGTACGTACATAATTTATTAGTTTGGATGTGTGACACATCCAAAATCTGAATAGTCCAGTTTCTCATCATAGTGTAACAATGATCCTGTGGTCTGCATGGAGTCTCTATTATCTGGAACACCAGGCGTCTTGGGGAGTAAGAACAGACTGGTACCATGCCCCGGTGTCTTATCTGAGTCCAATGCTAATATGACTCAAAACTTTAGTTGTATGGAGAGGTTAAACCTTCAGTACAGCAATACGTCAAAGAAACTTAGGGAGAGACCTCTCCAGCTCTTCACAATGCACATATGATCTATACAATAAACTCGTAAAGAAATCAGTCGACTTTTTCTTCCACCGAGGCTGTTTTCCACCACAACCTATCACAACTTATCACAGCAAGCTTATTCTAAAAACACAAAAGAGTTTTATTAAACCACTGCTAATCTAAAAATTAATAATCACGTCTGACTCCCAATAAACACTTATCTACAGATTTAAACTTACTTTAATACTTATTACTTCTAGTTATTCATTAATTCAGTTATTTATTTCCAACTGTACAAAGTTCAGCACCAAACAAAATATTTTCTCAACAAATCATTATTCATCCTGTACAATTCTCACATGTGACCATTTCTAAACTATTGTACTGAAATATGGGGTTCCAATTACAAAAATCAACTCTGATAATTATTCGATTAGAGAAAAACATAATTGTTGCTAAGGCTGGAGTTTTGGATCAAACTAATGCTCTGATCTCTAAAGACAAAATTTAAAATTGTTCAAATTATGTTTCAAGTTCATCAAAAATCCGTCTCAGTATCCAAAAACATTTTATTCAACACCACCTTATTTATAATCTTAGAGACAACAATACTAATCTGTTTCTCTCCTTGCTTACTTTGTCCTATTTTTTCCTCCATACAAACAAACAAACAAACAAACTACATCCTCACTCTCGAGAACAATCATATCATGTAACAATTCCTACAAAATCACACATACAACCAAACAATGTTTAGACAAACAAGCTTTCTTACAAGGAAGTCACACAGAAAGTCACACAGACCTGGCACGCTCACACAGGCTTACACACATAGATTTACACACCCACACTCAACTGTAGCAGGACAGAGACACACAAACATCAATCTTTTTCACAATCACAAACTTTAGTTAAAAACTAGCATTTTTTTTAGCCATTTCAGAATGAATTTGTAACCGAACAGTTTAACCAGGTCTAAGGCTCTTTTTTACTTCAAACTTTTACACTTTATTCATTCATTTACTACTGTTTTGTCATTTTCACTAATTTGGTTTTGATGAGGTAATAGATTTTACAAACTTCTTTTGATCTCCAAAACTGGCATCATTAACCGGCTTTCTGAGTCCCAAAAATTAACCTGGCCAGGGTCAATTTTATAAACACTGTGGACAGTCATTCAGCGAGATGATGTGCCAGTCTTACAGATCTGTGCTTCTTTTTATTACTTTATCATTATTACTGGCGCCGTGCTGGCAGCCTGCTGCGTGTGATGCAGCACACAAATTTTCCCAAGAAATTATTTTGTCTCTTTATTCAGTTCTAAGATCTCTAACCCTACTGTTCTCTTTCTCCTCTTTTCTTGTTCTATTGTCTGCCTAAGTTCTAACTGTAGGTTTCCTGTATCACATCTTGCAGCTGATACTTTTCTCCACTCGTTCCAGCCTGCCTGCACAGCTTCTTCACCTCTTTTTCCTTCTTTTTTTTTTTTTTCACTTACTTTATTCCTCTTCTTCCAAGTGCAAACCTCCACCTCACCAGCTTTTCCTCCACATCTTATCTGTCTCACTACAGATCACACTGTCAGGTTCGAATAGAAATGTTGAATGCGAAGTATATCCCCCTGCGTGTTTGGCTGCTGTGTCAGCGTGATCGTTACCTGTTTTGGTGAATGAACCAACCTTGGAGTGTCCCGCTACCTTTACCACTGCCACAGCTTGCGGAACCTTCAGAAGCTCGCCAATTTCCCTGCAAACAATCTCATATACAACAGGCTCACCTTTAGCTTTCAGGAAGCCAGATTTCTGCCAAGCCTCCAGCTGTCATACCTGTTTCATGATTTCTATGAGAATGTCCATCAGTAAAAAGATATGAGTCTGGGAGTGGTGTTTTCAATAGGTTACCTCTGAGTGTCAGTGTCATAGCCGCTTCAGCGCAAATGTCTGTGACTGAATGTAAGCAATGATACTATGTGATGTATGAATCACTAACTGGTGGCCCATGACAACATGAGCACACTTAGTTCGGTCAATGTTGATTCTACACCTAGCTTCTGCTCGGTCGTTCTAAATGGTCGTTGTGGAACCCAGATCTTAGATCCTTCCACTCTCTCTAGTGTAGCGGGTTCCACATGGAGACAATGTCCTATGTCGGAGGGTCTTAGTGACCACAATTGTTGTGGGAATACTGTCAACATCGTCTCTACATGTTCATGGTCAGTTTGTTCTCTACCATGTGTTCTGGAAATGTGTCGGGATTCTAGAATGATGTCATCGTTGATGTCTGTGAGTAAAATTTTGTAAGCTGCTTGTGATGCACTAAAATGTAGATTAGGTATTGGGGTTACCTCGCAATCAGAGATCTCTTTGAGCAGTCCACAGAGTGGTCCAAGCTCTCAGGCCTCAAAGACAGAGATATGTGTGGCGTAGTGCAGGTATCACGTCTGAAAAACTCAAGCACAGGTTCAGGTAAATTCACAGATGCAACAACACCTTTTTCATGTACATATATGCAGTTTGTAAGTATCATGCAAATTTTCCCCATATGTTATTCAAATATTAACTCATAGTGTGTGTCATGGTCCCTGTCATAGTTTAAGGTGACGTGATAGGGATCAGAGGGAGAGGAGTAAGGATATACAGTGGTGAACCACGGTTTCCATAGTAACATCTGTGACAACAGTCCAGTGTCAATGGCAGCTGCAGGTTGCAAAAGTCCGCTGTATATGATGGCAAAGTCCAAAAATTCAGTGTCTGTCACCCCTGCCAGCCAACACCCTCCATATGTTTATTTCACAACATGTCCATTTGGCCAGCGCACCTCAACGCCGTCTGGGCTGCATTTTATGGTGGCTCTTGTTGCAATCAATAAATCTCTGCCCAACAGATTCACAGGTCTTTTTGGTGAACACACCAATGATGCTTGGAGTTTCTGTCCCGCCAGCTCAACAGGAAACATTTTGTAGAGGTCTGAGTTTTCCCATGAGGCCTGTCATGTAGACTTTTCTGGATTTAAATTTGATGTCTTAGTGCCCCTGATAGTTGAAAGTGAGGCACCTTCCACAAGCATAGAATAAGTCTTTCCAGCCACCTCTACATCCACCAGGGGCTCCGGGCTGGGATCAGGACTCACTGGGCATCCCTATGGGCAGGAATTGTCTCATCCATCACACGGGAGGCAGTCAGCTCCCCCATAATACTGGCCATGCCAGGGTGCCGGGCCTGGTCCTTCTGCACGTCTGGTGCGATCACCTCGGCCTCTGTAGGATGATGTTGGAGGTCCCACTGGTATTCCGTTCTGAACATGTCGGCAGTTCCTGCTCAGTGGCTGGGGTCGCCGCAGTTAAAACAGCATTGAAAGTCCGTTGGTCCGACTGATGACCCTCGTCCTCTGCCTCTGATACCCCCCCGCGCTTTAAATCTTCCCTCATAAAATCCCCTCACGTTTCCCCGATTACCCTGTCCCCAGCTAGGCCTCTGTTGCTGCTGATATGGGTTTTGTGTCATGTATGAGGGAGGTGTCGCGTATAATACGCTTGCGGGTGATGGGCCAGGTGCTGGTGTCTGAGTCTGTGGTGCAGCTGTGAACACAGCAACTAAGTTACCTGGTGTGTTGCTTCTGTCTTTACCTTCTTTCCTGTTTTGCCTGGCTTGTGTAGCTTTCTCTCGGACCTCGTTCAATTGCAATCTAACCAGCTTTGTTTGAAGTTCAATCATTTTTTGAGCCTCTTCTACATGTTTCTTGTTAAAAATTTCAAGGTGGCGCTCTAGGTAAATTCCAAATTGTGTATGATCATTTGTAATACCAGGTATGGCCTCTAAGGCCTGTTTTACTGGTGTTGGTAGTTTATCTAAGATTGTCTGCAGAAACAATGTGATTGTGTTTTGAATGAGTGTGCATGCATGGCTTCTGAATATGTATCAATGCATGAGTCCATGTAATCAGTCACAGTCTGTCCTGGTTTATTCTGAGACAATGTTGGGTTAGTCGGGTTTGGTCGTTGAAACATTTCCTTCAGTACCAGTAAAAATCTATCTGTGTATTCCTCAAATGGTTCGTCATTTAACAGTCGTCTAAGTCCAGTTCTTCTCACAATAGTCTCATATCTATCTAACATGTTGGATGCCGCCACTAATCCTCTAATATCACCTACACAGAGTTCTGTGTGTGTAGTGTGTGAGTTTGAACGTGTATGTGCTACAGAAGGACAGTGCTGCTGCGGTACCATAAAACTTCTTAAGCATGTGTGCCTGCGTGCAAAGCTGTGTCCATTAAAACAACAGCTTGCTTGTGAGAAGTATCACTCTGTGTGTGTGTGTGTGTTTTTGTGTGTGTGTGTGTGTGTGTGTGTGTGTGTGTGTGTGTGTGTGTGTGTGTGTGTGTGTGTGTGTGTGCAGACCCTTTGTCTCCTCCTCCTTGGGTCTGGCCAAAAATTCTTGTTTTCTCTAACTCAGATGGAGTTAGCTGCTGTCCGAATAGGACGTAACAGCTCCACTCTCTCCCATTCACTCATCAAGCTGAAAAATATTCTTTGTCTCTCATTCTCTCTCACTCTTTCCCCAGTCAACCAACTCTCATACAGATGCTTTCTTTCACATCTTCAGTCAACAAACTCTTCATTCCATTCACTCAACAGCATTTTCTCTGATGCACTCATTCTGTAAGATTTTTCAGATCTATTTTATAGAAAATAAAAATGGTTTGTCCTCTGTGTCCAGTAACTTCCCTATTCTAAAAATGTTTGCAATTTCGTCACCATGTGTCTGTCTTTTACTCTGAAACAGATTTAGGCGACGGGGACTCGAACCCGGGTATTTTCTTTTTCCGAAATCACGTAGAGGCTATACCCAGCCTTTTAAGAGTTTTAGTCAGGCCCTCGGTCTGACAACGGCCCCTCAGTAACGTTTTGGTTTGTTTCAGACGTCTCCTACCGCAAGGGAGTCCCACCTAGATAGCCGAGAATACGACTTTTACGGGCTACTTTTTGCCCACCTGTGGTCTCTTTCTATCTTTTTCTTTTAATATCTCTTTATTTCAACCCTTTTTCATTATTTCTCTTCTCTTATCTCTTATTTCTCTATTATTTCTCTTGTTTCATCTCTTTTATTTCATCTCTTTTCTTTTTCCTATCCTGGATTTCTAAATTTAGACTCTATGACCTATGGTCTTTAAATGTGTTTAAGACACCTATGCTATGGAACAGAAGGACTTTTAAAACGCGGTGTCCCTAACATCCTGATTCCACCATCAATTTTCAGATTTTCAACAAAACGTGTTTCTCCAAAATTTAGATTATCCAATGGAACATCCTTCGACCTTTTCTTAAAGGTAACAGGCGATGTTCTTACCTTTTAGTTGTGAAGGCGCCTTCAGAAGATTCACGATCCGTTGTTGGAACCAGGAAACTTGGTATGATAACGCGAACGGCTTAAAGGATCACCATCACATTCCCTCCTCCTTCAGGCACGTCGGGGTCTCCATTTGAAAGAGTCCGGGGGTTTACTTCTTCTTAGGTTTGGTTAAGTCCAATATTAACTTCAACTATTGTCCATTAAATAATCTCACCACCCGGTCTTTCTTGCGTGTGCAGACTGAAGAGAGGAGACTGGTGATCAAAACTACTAAATATTAAAGCATACCAAGCATTTGAAATACTACCAGGATTCAATCATTTTCTCAATTTCCAATATTTATTCCTCAACATTAAAATCTATACAGATGCATCTGGGTCTCAGTTGCCTGACAGAACACACCTGTGTGTCTCTGTGAGTTTACAAGAGAGAACACACCCTACTGAGATTTGCCAGATTTATACGGACATACAATTCATCATGAATATTCATTTAATTAAGGCGTCTTCTCTTTCCTCCACTTGGTCATTCGTTGTCCTTCTCCCATTTCCTGTTCTTGTAAAACAGAGGTTTTGTTCTTATCTGCAGACACAGCAACCTCCTGACCACGATGCACGCTGGTTTAAATTGACGTCTCGTGGCTTCACGTGGTTTGCCCCACAATGGCCTTAACAATTTACACTCAGACATTACGCAGACAATTTACAACCTTATAGAATTTTGTCACACTCAGCAAGCATTTATCCAAGCACAGCTTTAGCAAAATAAAACATTCAAAAACATATCTCTATTAAATGAAAAGTAAAACATTCATAAACATATCTTTATTGAATAAAAAGCAAACTGTTACTCTTCTTAAAATGTAAAAAAGATAAAGAGTAAAATATCAACTTTCTTCAGTAGTATTCAGTAGTTTTAAAGATTCAAACTGTTCCTTTTTTCCTTTTTTTCTACCGTGAGTTAAAGCAGATTATGTATTTATTCAGATTATCCCAAATGGGGGCGAGCTTACACAGGACTATTGCATAGTCGTAGAAGTTCTCACCAGATTGTATGAGTTGATGTTCAAACTTCAGAAACACTTGTGCCATTTAATTTCTAAACTAAAAAAAAAAAAAAATCGAGAAGAAAAGGTCCTCAGAAAGGGTTTGCTCAATATGTCAGGGTGTGTGTGGGGTTATGGACACCTGTGCTAGACTTTTGGCAGTTTGACAAAAAAATTGTATTTTTTTCAAACGATTAATCCTAGGTATCATCTCTCTCTAGGTAGTATGATACCTAGAGCTACCTACTGGAGGTATGATACCTAGAAAGAGGTATCATACCCCTCTAGGTAAGTCACTTTTTAAGTTTGGTCAAAAACAATGCAAATCCCGAAACAGACAATCCAAATATTCTTAAATAAAGAAGACTTGTAAGCTTAGACTTGTAATGCAAACTGGCGTTAAATGGAGAAACAGGCACACATTAAAGAGAGAGAAAGAGCCAGACACAATGATACACATGAGGAAGACTCAGCTCATCATCAGGAAGAGGGAGCACGCAAGGAATTGAAGTCAAAACACCGGAAGTGAGAAGGAAGTTGTTGATATAAAAATAAAACAGGGAGCAAATGTAAACATCAACAAAACCACTGGCTTAAACCTGAAATCCTGACAGCGTAGCTATCCAACATTCATCCAATGCACCAAGTTTAAGCCATTTTGAAATTTATTGTACTCTATTCGCTAAGGAATAATCCAAGAAATTATTTGTTTTTATACCAGCTGTTTTTATACAAGCTCTTTAAGTGGTTACAGCAAAAATCAGAAGGATGGCATAGTATAACATGGAGAGCATCTAAGACTTTTGCAGGATAAATTTGAAATGCATGCTTAGTCCTGACTCTAGCCACCAGCAGGAGGCCAGACCCAGAGGTCCTCAAAGTTCTAGATGGTTCATAAGGTACTAACATATCACAGATGTACTTTCGTGCTAGACCATGGTGAGACTTAAACACAAGCAGAGCAGCTTTAAAGTCTATTCTCTGAGCCACAGGAAGCCAGTGCAGAGACTTAAGCACAGGACTAATGTGATCATATTTTCTAGTTCTTGTTAGAACTAGTATCCAAGTGTGATACTGGTGTGTTGTCACAGCTTGCGTATTTGATATTGCACACAGTGGTCCACGTTGTGCTCAGGAAGCTTGCTTGGCCTTTTACTCAGAGATCGTGTAAGGAGCTATGCAAGAGGAGTTCAGTGTCGAGCCGCTCCTCCTCCAGGTCGAGAGAACTCAGATGGAGTGGCCATCTGGTCAGGATGCCTCCCAAGCACCCCGCTGGTGAGGTGTTTCGGGCACATCCCACCGGGAAGAGACAAGAGGCAGACCCTGGACTGTCTTACAGCTGGGCGGGGAACGACTCAGGATCCTTCCGGCTGAGCTGAAGGATGCAGCTCGGGTGAGAGAAGAACTTTATGGGATCAATAAAGTAATTCTAATCTAATCAATAAAAACATCAGATTGACTTTATTTGCCATTTATTTTAATGCAATGAAACTACATTTTCAAGAGTTTGAACTCAAGATCAGACAAACAAACAATTAAACACAAGTTACAGGGTTGAAAGAATTGAGGATGCAGTCAAACAATGACACTTTTTGTGACAAATTGTAGGAATCGATTGGATACAAGTGATATGGAGGGATACGAGGGGTTTAAAAGCAAAAAAAAAAAAAAATGCAACAACAAAACTACAACATTGCTGTTATTTACTTTCAAAAACCAAGTCAAGAGCATTGCACAAAATGATGTTTCTAATAAGCGGAAATGTAGGAAAGTCCATGGCAATTATTCCGATTCGTGCATACACCCATCCGAGGTCTTCCAGATGAAATTTCAGCGATCTGTTTATAATACTTGAAATCATTCCAGGATTATTTAACCAACCATTTCCACTGGTGTAGGTAATGAAAATTGTACTCTTATTTCCATTCCTGGCTTTCGCAATGTGATCCTTAACTTCGTTAAGTTTCACACCGTTATGGAAAACAGTGGGAACCTGTAAATATAGAAAATGTTAAAGATAAAAATAGAATACGGAAAAAAGGAACGTCGTTCTGAAACATTTTGAAAATATAACTAATATAACCGTAAATCTTCTTACTTTATGGTAATTTGATACATTTGCAGAAGAGTAGGGAATTCCAAAGGCCGGTCCATCAAAACTTTGCAGGATGACGATCTTCCCTCTTGCCTCACGCATGATTGGGACCCGAGTGCTATTCCACACTCCAGTGGAGCCAATGTGACGATTAATGGAGGAAACCAGTAAATTGTAGACTTCATTTGGGTCAGTTTCTCCTTGTCTTATTCGTAACAGTATAGTTTCACTTTTAAATTCTTTGAGATAACTAGCCACTGTTTTAATTACAAAGTCGAGGTCTGCTTGTTGGTCGTACCCCCTTGAGAAAAGTTTCCCTAACTTGCTTACACCAATATCCAGGTATCGAATTCCAAGATACAACTGATCCTCCAGGGTCCAGCTCTGACGCCATGCGTAAATACTACCATGCATGGCCATGCTGTCGTGGGTTCCAGGGATGCTGACTTCAGAAAGCGGTCGGTCATCAGGGACGTCTTTCATCCAGTTTTCGGGATTCCTTACTGTTCTAACTTGTACTTTGACAAATTCAATACCGATCACAAATCTAAAAGGACAAAAGCTAAAAGAAGATTTTTGTTTTAAAATCACTCACGTTTTTGTTGGAATTAACTACATTAAATAAAACATTTCATGCAAAATCAACTTTTTGGAGTTTTCTATCATGTTTTTAAATTTATACCCACAAAAAGAATAGGGTTGCATGGTGGCGCAGTGGTTAGCACTGTGACTTCACAGCAAGAATGTCGGTAGGTCAAGCTTTGGAGCAGGAGTGAAGCTTAAAACATTGGCATTTCTGTGTGGAGTTTGCATATTTTCCTTGTGAATGCATGGGTTTCGTCCAGGTATGTCGGTGTCCTCTCACCCCCCCCAAAAAACATGCGTGTTAGGTTTATTGGCCGCTATTTAATTGCCCCTAGGAATGTGTATTTGAGTGGATGACTGTCTATTCACACAAACACACCATGTGTTCGAGAGGCCTCGCAAGAAACCGGCGACCTGTTTGGGGTGTATCCTGCCTCTTGTCTGGATTCAGCCAGGATAGGCTCCGGCATCCCTGTGACCCCATTAGGGATACAAAGGAGACAATGAACAGAAAAACATGCCTGTTGCAGTTTTACATTTCATTTGCAAACTCTTCCACTCACAATTTAAATTCAAATGCTAGATTTGTGTTGACTGTGGATTTTGGTATCCGCCTTGCCTACATTCCAACGTAAGCAGCAAGTGTTTTAGTGTACATGCTCTGCTCGTGCTCAGTCCCCACCAAAGTAAGAGTTTAAAATAATTTGTAGAATAGATGCATATCACAATGTATTTGCTTGCTTAAAACAGAATTACACAGAATTGCGGACATGCCCAGGGGCGGGACTAAGACTAAAACTAAGACTCTAACCTTGAACTCAGTGGGAATCAAACCCACAAACTTCCGGTTAACGTACGGTCCACGGGCGAACACTCTTCCACTAAGTCACCGCCTCCCCAATATTTGAAGGCGTTTTTGGTTAATTGTTTGAGCTAACAGCTGATGATCAAAATATTCAATCTTAAATACGTGCAAAACTTGTCTAATCTTCTTCAATGACAAATTTCTTCATTTTTAAAAATTTTTAATCTGCAGAATTGTCAATTTGCGCCTCCAAATCCGAGACCATGGTCCTCGCCCAGAAAAGGGTGGAATGCCCCCTGCGGGTCAGGGAGAGGGTCCTGCCTGAAGTGGAGGAGTTTAAGTATCTTGGGGTCTTGTTCACGAGTGGGGGAAGGATGGAGCGGGAGATCAACAGGCGGATCGGTGCGGCATCAGCAATAACTAGGACGCTGCATCGGTCCGTTGTGGTAAAGAGAGAGCTGAGCCGAAAAACAAAGCTCTCGATTTACAAGTCGATCTACGTTCCTATCCTCACCATGGTAACCAGCTGTGGGTGGTGACCGAAAGAATGAATCGCGGGTACAATTAGCCGAAATGAGCTTCCTCCGCAGGCTGGCTGGGCACTCACTCAGAGATCGGGTGAGGAGCTCTGCCATCCGGGAGGAGCTCGGTGTCGAGCCGTTCCTCCTCCAGGTCGAAAGGAGCCAGATGGGGTGGTTCGGGCATCTAGTCAGGATGCCCCCCGAGCGCCTCGCGGGCGAGGTGTTTGGGCACAATTTATCAGGAGGAGACCAAGGGGCAGACCCCGGTCCCGCTGGAGAGACTGTCTCACAGCTGGCCGGGGAACGACTTGGAATCCTTCCGGGTGAGCTGGAGGATGCAGCCGGGGAGAGAGAGGCCCGGGCTGCCCGTTTGAGGCTGTTGCCCCCGTGACCCGACCCCGGAACAAGTGGAAGATGATGGAACGAAATGGAATTGTCAATAAACTTACCACAGCAAGATCATCAGCTTTGCAAACATCACGTCCATTTTACCGTCTTTGTTTTGTAGCTTTATTTTGAGTTTTTTACAGTTCAAAAGGCAAATTAAAGAGGTAGAAAACTCAACAAGAGATCCTGAAAAGAAGATCATTCAATGTTTAGGTTCTTTATTCAAACAAATCCGATACAGGGTACACAACGTATTTTAAAAATATTCTCACAAAATATTCTTAGGAAACAATCTAGCTAAAGCTAATTTAAAGAATTTAGATCAGAGATACACAAAGTCCAGACTCAGGTTCAAAATGAGAGCAGGCCATTTTGTTATCTTAAATGCAGTAAAAGGCATTTTGTATCATGTCTACAGTATTTTATTATATACATTCTGCTTTGATTTAATAGTAATAAGTTGAAATAAATATTTTTTATCTGTAGTAGAGTTTTCATTTTAAAAGTTTGGATAAAAAGGTTTTGAACAGCTGGCAAAGATCAACAGTCTTTGACTGCTTTGGAGTCTGGTAACTCCAAAACTGAGACAAACAATCCTGCTCAGTTAAGTAACTTCATACCTGAAACAAGTCGATGTTTGTCCTCAGTGGAGTCCGGTGGAGTACAGAGATGAGACGGAACAGAGTGAAGTAGAAAGAAAGTGACAGTCAGGATGTCAATTGGGTTTTTATCATCAGAAACACCACAAAGGGGCGCTGTTCTCAACAGAGGCGGGGTTGAAACACAAAAATATGAATAATAGATGGGGTCAGAGATGAATCTAAAATCCCAGTTTTGAATAAACTTGTTGATTAATACCTTTATGTATACCAGAACATTTCTTCATCGATTTTTCAATTGCTAAATCCAACACACTGCTCTCCAAGATACCACTTGATGCGACACTACTTGTCCCTTGAGACAGATCACCATGCCCCGCAATGGCTGAGGGGGGTGAACGACTGCAACACAAGTCTCACTACGTGGTACCTGTCTTTTCAGGCCTATGATTTCACAGTTTAGTTTGGAGCAGGAAGAGCCAACTGTGTGGCAGACTGTTTGTCCCATGTTCATAAGATTTGAGGCGGCATAAACTTGGGAGAGTTCTGGAGAAATGTCACAATGAGCAGTTGCAACATGAAGAAAAGTGTCAGAGATGTTTAATTGAAAATATTTTTTTTGTTTTAATGCAGCTAAAGTTAATTTACTCAGTCAGCAGCACCTGTAAAAGAGTTATATTCAAATAGTTATTTTTTAGAGATATTGCACTAATTATTTAGTTGTGGCTTTTGACTTATGATCAGGGATGGGGTAATAGTAATATGTAATATAACGCTTTTGCTAAAATAGTAATTAGGTAATATATACTTATCTATTACTTATAAATTGTTTCCACCTGTTTTTGACTTACTGAAAGGGGTACTGGTGCTTAGGCCTGTTAACCATCAGGGGTGTGAATGCCTTTGGGCACTGTGATAATGAACTATGGAAGTGCTGCTAGAGCAGTTTTTCTCAAATAGTGGGGCTTGCCCCCGTGATGCCAGGGTTGGCGCGTGTGACCCTGTGGAACAGGTTTTTTTTTTTTGCCATACTACAATAAAGTGAGCTCTGTGAAGTTGGTCCCTCTTCAAAAAAATATGTATATATGGAAACAAAAATAAACAAAAAATATGTCAATCGTTTGTGCTGTAAAAAATTTTGTTTTTGCTGTTTTATTTTCTTAGATATTTACGATTCTTTTATAGGTCAATCTGCGGTCATCCAGCCCCTCATATTGCTTAAAAATGTGAGAAAAATCTTAAAAATGGTGAGAATCGTTTGCGCTACGTTTGTGCTGTTATGTGCTGTAAAAATTTTCGTTCGTGCTGTTTCACTTTTCTTTAATTTAAAGAAATACGATTTGGACAATGATGTCATCCGGCCCTCCTTTTTTCCGGGGCTCACAAATCGTTTTTCTTAAAATTTAACTAAACTAAAATAGCACAAACAAAAATTTTAATCCTCAAATACATGGCAGTTCCAGTCACATTTGCTCCAAAAGTAATAGTAGTAATACATTGTCTGTACTAGATCCCATATCTGCTTGTGATTGTGGTGACACTTCTTGTTTCTATGCTTTGGAATGGTCTGCCAGCAAAAGAAGTCCCGAACATTAGTTCCAGGAACTTAAAACCATTGGAAAGTTAAGAGGGGAAGTTCATAATACTACTTTTGTTATTTAAGTAATTTTAAAAATATTTGATAGGAATAATTTATTAAGTTCATTTTCTACACGCGGAAACATTTATTTTTACAATGTTGGGGAAAACTTTCAAGATCTGGAAACCTTGGTGACCATCCTTGTCTTTACTGTCAGTTTGAAATTATCTATCCCTCTGTTTTGTTGTCTTCTGCTTTCATCTGGAGTCGTGGGGACACCCACGAGCTGCCAGAGCAGCTCTGACTTTTATTGTCCGGGTCACATTTCCAAGCTGGGAGATCCTGAGGCATTCCGTGGGCACCTATGAGACATGGTCTATGTAGCAGGTTCTGGGTCTGGTTCTTCTACCTCCCGATTGGAAGTGGAAGAGGTGTTCTTCCTGATTAGAAGAACACCTCACCAGAAAGGCATCCATAAAATATTCTTACCAGATGTCCGAACAACTCCATCTGCCTTCTCCTGACTTGAAGAGTGACAGGTCCACAGGTCTATTTTGTGCTCCTTCTGGATGGCAGAGTTTGTCACGTTATCTATGAGGCCCGGCCACCCTGCGAAGGGAGCTCATTTCTGGTGCTTGTATTCAGGATGTTGTCCTTTGGGTCACCATCAAAAGCTGATCACAAAAAAAATGATGACACAAAGATGATTCTGTCCATAAAAGTAAAGTCAGAATCAGGAACAAAGGGCAGTTTTGGCAAAGTCTAATTCCTTTTTTTTTTTTTTTTCTGTCTTGTGTGGCGCTGTGACAAGCAGAATGTGATTTGTATGTCAAGTATTGCTGGACAGTTTTGTTCTACCAGGTGCCGGCAAGCTTTTATATTTATTTTAAATGCAAACAAGAGTTTAAACCAGAGATAAATCTGACACACACAACAAAACCTTCTAGAACAAATGATGTAGAACACAAACACATGTTACGAGAGCTGGTTGGGAGCAAGGAACATAGTGGACAGTAAACAGCGTGATACAGTTTGCGACTGTGTGTGAAAGTACATGCATGCTGCTGATGTGAACCATGTGCTATGAGGACCAACGGATCCTCACCAGCCCCAAAAGACTGGGACGAGGGAGGCAGAAACACACGCAACCCAGGCCAGCGCTCATCCAGATCCCGGGACCCCGAGGCCAGGCCGAGGAGCCGCCCACCCACACCCAGCCCGGCGCATAAGAGAAACCTCTGCCAAAGCTCCCCCAGCATCAAGGGGCACGGGCATCCCCGATGCCAGGACCCACAGTCTACGGGAAAGACGCAGCAATCGTACCCTGCGGCCGCAGGTGAATGGGGCAGCACTGTGTTCCCTTCCAGTTGGGGCCTTTGGTCGGCGAGAAGTTCATTCACACTTAGAGTCAAATGTTTGTGAGTTCTGTGATATTTTGAATAGTTGCAAATGCATATACCAATACTAGACACTGTGAACATGGTGTATCCCAAAAATACCTGTCCGACGATTATGTTAAAGCACTTCACTAGTATATTGTCCAGCAACTTCTTGCTGCTTATCTCTGCCATCATACTGAGTAAACAACGAGCACAACATATTTGTTCTTGATAAAAGAAACAAATGTTTTGTTTGGAGGCAAAAAGATTGTAATATTGTTACAATGCAATTAGATGTTGGTCAACAATAATAATACAAGTTTTATTTGTAACGCACTTTATATCTCTAGTGGAGATCTCAAAGTGCTACAATGACCAAAAGGAACAACAAACAGCTAAATTAAATAAAACCACAAAAAACTCTAAAAACTTTGTTGAAAAGCCTTTAGAAATAAAAATGTCTTCAGTCTTTTCTTAAAAACCTCAACACTCTGTGGAGCCCACAAGCTCTCGGGAAGATCGTTCGAGAGCCGTGGAGCAGCTGCCTGGAAGGCCCTGCTCCAACTCACTAAACCTTTAATCTAGATTCGTAGTACAGGACCCAGGAGTCAAAAAGCCCACCCCATGAACGGGCAGCTGCATAGGACAGCTATGCTTCGCTAAAGCGGAAGCACGTGATGCTCCCATCTCACAACAGCTGGTTGAGAGAAATTCTCTCCCACATCAAGTCTTGAGAAGCTAAGAACTTCATCTCAAGGCTCGAGGGATACATTTAACACGACCTGGAAGCCCTTTCTTAGACACCTACAGCATTTCCTTACATCCAGAAAGTGAGTGATGCCCTGTCCCTGTCAAAAATGCCTTTCTTCCCTCAAAAAGGCCTTCATTGCATCCCAAATTGTACTGTTCGGCATGCCTGTGGTCCTATTTACTGACAAGAAATGGTTGATTTTAGAGGAAATATTTGGAACAAATTTCCCATTCCGTTCCGTACCGTCATCTTCCGCTCATCCAGAGCCGGGACGTGGGAGCACACAGTCTCAGACGGGAAGCCCAGGCTTCTCTCATCTCAGCTGCATCCTCCAGGTCACCCGGAAGGATCTTGAGTTGTTCCCTGGCCAGCTGTGAGACATAGTCTATCCAGCGGATCTGGGCTTTGCATCTTGGTCTCCTCCCGGTGGGACATGCCCAAAACACCTCACCAGCGAGGTGCTTGGGAGGCATCCTAACCAGATGCCCGAACTACCCCATCTGGCTTCTCTCGACCTGGAGGAGGAGCGGATTGATACCGAGCTCCTCCATGATGGCAGAACTCCTCACCCGATCTCTGAATGAGAACCCAGCCACCCTGCGGAGGAAGCTCACTTCAGCCGCTTGTATTCGTGATCTCATTCTTTCGGTCACCACCCACAGATGGTGACCATAGGTGAGGGTAGGAACGTAGATCGACTTGTAAATTTAGAGCTTTGCTTTCGGCTCAGCTCTTTCTTTACAATGACGGACCGATGCAGCACCTTAGTTATTGCTGATGCCGCACCAATCCGCCTGTTGAGCTCCTGCTCCATCCTTCTCCCACAAGACCCCGAGATACTTAAACTCCTCCAAAGTCCCCATCTGGAGCAATATTTCATCAAGCCCCAGGTGTTTCTTCGGTGAACCACAATTTTAAAACCTAACTTCAGAACTACGGAAGAATGGTCAGATATTATGATGTGATTAATCAATGCTAGTATAGGTGTGAACAAGCTCGGAGGAGGCTTGAAGGTTGCTGACCTGAAGATTTCAACCAGCATCCACAAACAAAACGTCGTGGGCGAGACCCCTCCACAGTTTCTGGAAGGCTAACATGCGTTTTTTTCAAGGTAGCTCACGTAGCTTCTAGGTTAAGCATGCGTGCAGCAGAATCTTCAGCATTATTCTAGGTCGCCAATGCATCTCCCGTGGTTAACACCAACTGCCTAAACGCAGTCCAGCCCCCCAATGATGGCATCAAAGGAAGCTTTAAAATCAGCGGCGACAGAAACTCTGATCTCACAAACAAGTGACGTCTCATACTCAGAGATATGGCACCATCATTCCAGGCTCCCACAGAAAATGCAATAAAAGTTTTCTAACCCCTATAAAATAGATGTTTATGCATATAAAAATAGAACGTATCAAATTATTCCTAACAAATATCAATAATTTACTCAACTATTAGATGTACTGCACTAGTCTAAACCTCTGCTCTTAAATTTCCAATGAGTTTAAGTTCCGAAAACTTTAATCGTCTGCCACATAGTTTGTTCTTCCTACTCAATACCAAGCTGGGAATTCACAGGCCTGAACTGACAGGTTCCATGAAGAGAGTTTTGTGTAGTGTTGGAGTCTTTTTCTTCCCTCAGCTATTGCAAGGCATGGTGGTCTGTCTCATGGAAGTAGTGTCTCATCAAGTAGAGACTCAAGACTTAGAGACTCATATCTTGACATAACAATAATCTGTTGGACAAAACAATTAAAACGATTATTACAAAAAAAAGAGTGACATGCAGAAAGATATTATTCAATCAAAATAAGAAATCCTTCTGGGTGAGCTGGAGGATGCAGCTGGGGTGAGAGAAGCCTAGGCCGCCTGCCTGAGGCTGTTGCCCCCGCAACCCTACCCTGGATAAGCGGAAGACGACGGAACGAACAAGAATAAGCAGTAGTTTATAGAGCCCACACGTGGGATATTAGTGTGTAATCAACATGTTAAATCAAAATGTCTGTCAGGAATTTTAGATTCACCTCTGACCCCATTCATTATTCATATTATTGTTTCCACTCCTCCTCTGTAGAGAATAGCTCCTCCTCTAGCGTGTTTCTGATAATAAAAGTCCACACTGACAACCTGGTCCCTTTCTATCTACTTCACTCTGTCCTACTCTGGTCTCTGTACTCCCCCGAACTCCACTGAGGACAAACATCAACTTGTTTCAGGTATGAAGTTACACAGCAGAGCAGAATTGTTTGCCTCAGTTTTGGTGTTACCTGGCTCGAAAGCCACCTTAAAAAAATAAATAAATACTGCAATAAACCCCAATAACTGTGAATCCATGTTTGGTGTTCTAAAATATTTTATCCAAAACAAAGTATGAAAATTTCACAACAGACCAAAAAAACAATTTTATTACTCTTTCAATGTTTCCCCATTAAATCTTGGCTGAAGAAAAACATTAAATTATCGTTAACATGACGCAAAATGTATTTCACTGTATGTCAGATGAAGAAGACAACCGACCGAGAAAGAAAGCAACTGACTGATTTGGACAAAAAGTCCTGCTCCCAATCCAGACTTGAGTCTGGAGTTTCAGAATCCTTGATCTACATTCTGTTTTATAGCTTTAGCTTGATTGTGTTCTCAGAATAGTTTATGTGGATGTTTCTCTATAATAGGTGATTTGAATTGGATCAATCCGAATTAAGAACCTAAAAATGGAATGATTGTTTACTACAAGATCTCATGTTGTGTTTTCTTTCACTTCATTTGCCTCTAGAACTGTAAAGAATCGAAAACGAAACTACGAAACAAAGACAATAAAATGGACAAATCATTTGCAAAGCTGATCATCCTGTTGGGGTGAGTTCATTCATAATCCTGCAGACTTAGAAATGAAATGGAGAATCCTGCTTAGTTTTCTGATTGCATTAGCATTTCTTTTTAAGTCACCCAGAGTCACTGACATTCAAGAGCCATCATGTTTGATGCCGAAAAGACAGGAAGCAGAGATGGAGGTAGCAGAGATGAAGATGCTGAGGATATATCTGGGAATGACCAGGATGGACAGGATTAGAAATGAGTACATCAGGGGAACAGCACATGCTGGATTTGGAACCACCAGGAAAGAGGACTAGAGGAAGACCAAAGAGGAGGTCCATGGATACAATGAAGGAAGACATGAAGATAGTTGGTGTGACCAAAGAGGATACTGCAGATAGTGTTAGATGAAAGAAACTGACTTGCGGTGGCGACCCTGAAGGGAAATGCCGAAAGAAGAAGAAGAAGAAGGTTGTAGTGAATAAGAAAAGACTGGAACACAGGTTGACCTACAAGAGTGGAGGAAGGAGTACACAGGTTGATTACATTTTGTGTAGGCGGTATAATCTGAAAGAGATCAGTGACTGTGAAGTCTTAGCAGGAGACGGTGTTGCCAAACAGCATAGGATGGTGGTGTGTAAGATGACCCTGAAGTGAGGAAGTTTAAGAAGATGAAAGGAGTGCAGAAGACTAAATGGTGGAAACTGAAAAAGGAAGAGTGCTGCTCGAACTTTATAAAGGAGTTGAGACAGGCTCTTGGTGGGCAGGAGAAGCTTCCAGATGACTGGACAACTACAGCTAATGTGATCAGGGATACAGGCAAGAAAGTACTTGGTGTGTCATCTGGAATGAAGATAGATAAAGAGACTTGATGGTGGAATGATGAGGTGCAGGATCGTATCAAAAGAAAGAGGCTGGCTAAGAAGAAGTGGGACACTGAAAAGACTGAGGAGAGTAGACAAGTGTACAGGAGGATACAGCGTAAGGTTAAAGTAGAGGTGGCAAAGGCAAAACAAGTAGCCTATGATGACCTATACGCCAGGCTGAACAGCAAGGAGGGAGGGATGGACTTACACATGTTGGCAAGACAGAGAGACAAAGATGGAAAGGATGTGCAGCAAGTTAGGGTGATTAAAAACATGAATGGATGCCTATTGACAGATGCCAGTATTGTGATGATGTAAAGAGTACTTTGAAGAGTTGATGAATGAAAATCATGGAAGATGTGGAGATAAAGCTGGAGGGGTGGAGGTTTCCACTAGAAAGAAGAGGAATGAAGATTAGTCAGAGTAAGACAGAGTACATGTGTGTGAATGAGAGGGATCCAAATGGAAAAGGGAAGTTACAGGGAGAAGAGATAAAGAAGGTGGAAGATTTTAAGTACTTAGGATCAACAGTCCAGAGCAATGGAGAGTGTGGAAAAGAGGTGAAGAAGCGTGAGCAGGCAGGCAGGAATGGGTGGAGAAAAGTATTAGGTGTGATGTGTGATAAAAGAGTTTCAACTAAAATGAAAGAGAAAGTTGACAAAACTGTGGTGAGACTGGCCATGCTGATTGGTCTAGAGACAGTGGCACTGAGGAAAAGACAGGAAACAGAGATGGAGGTAGAAGAGATGAAGATGCTGAGGATCTCTCTGGGAGTGACCAGGATGGACAGGATCAGAGGAACAGCACATGTTAGAGGTTTTGGAGATAAAGTCCGAGAGGCCAGACTGAGATGGTTTGGAAATGTGCAGAGGAGAGAGAGAGTACATCAGACCCATGACAGCTGGGTCTGAAAAAGGAAACCCAGGAAAAAGGCCTAGAGGAAGACCAAAGAGGAGGTTCAGTGATACAGTGAAGGAAGACATGAAGATAGCTGGTGACCAGTAGATCCAAGATCAAGCAGATAGGGTTAGATGGAAGAAATTGACTTGCTGTGGCGCCCCCTGAAGGGAAATACCGAAAGATGAAGAGGAAGAACGGAAATAATTATTTTCTTAAAGGATCTTTTGTTGGCTCTAACTATGCAAATTCACATTCTCCAAAAAAACATCCTAAATATATTTTTTCAATTTCAAGTCTTTCAACAAAACAACAAAACTTCCGACAAAAAAAAAACAAAAAACAAACAAAAAAAAAAAACAAAAACTAAGTGCTTTTAAAAATAAAAGCTTTTTTCTCATTTTAGATTCAATACTTTTTGCTGTGAAGGTGACAAAAAAACAGAAGAGCTCTGCCCAGACTGGATGAAAAACATTCCTGATGAACGATTGCTGGCTCGAGTCAGCATCCCTGGAACCCATGACAGCATGGCCCTTCATGGTGGTCTTTATGCCCAGCGTCAGACCTGGACCCTGGATTACCAGTTACAGGCTGGAACTCGTTACCTAGATGTCGGTGTGAGCAAATTAGGGAAACTTTACTCACGGGGCAATTACCAAAATGCAAACCTTCACAAAGTTATTAGAATAGTGGGTAGCTTTCTCAAAAAACATCCAAGTGAAACTGTTCTGTTACGAGTAAGACAAGGGCAAACTGGTCCAAATGAAGTCTACAAGTTACTGGTTTCCTCCATTAAACGTCACATTGGCTCCACTGGAGTGTGGAATAGCACTGAGGTTCCAACAATGGGTGAGGCAAGAGGGAAGATCGTCATTCTGCAAAGTTTTACTGGACCAGCCTACGGAATCCCCTACTCTTCTGTAGACGAAGAAAATCACCATGAAGTGAGAAGACTTATCTTGTTATATTTTTTAAAAACTTTCAGAAGTTATTTGTGTTGTATTCAGGCAGGTTCATTGTGCTTCAAAGGGTTGGAAAAACACAACTACAGGCATGTGAAAAAATTAGGACATCCTATGAAATCCTGTGTATTTTAAAATATATTTTGACATATGGGTAGTTAATGTCAATTTTAATTAAACTCAGGGATCTAAGTAATATAACTAAACAATAAAAAAATAAGAAAAGACTTTTTCAAACTTTCTGTAAAATTTAATTAAAAAATAATGCAATTTCTGGTGAGGAATAAATTAGGACACCCCCTATATTATCCCTCTTAAAATGTTGAAAATCCCAAACAGGTGCATCACGTCAGGTGCACATGATTAGTACATCGTTACCCAGCATTTGAATGGAGCCTTGCTCTATTTAAACCTCAGATTTAGTTTGGTGTGGCCCTGACAGTTGAGATGTTGAGGTGAGCGCCATGGTGAGGTCTAAAGAGCTTCCTGATGCCCTCAGAAAGAAGATTGTGGCCGCTTACGAGTCTGGTAAAGGATTTAAAAAGATTTCAAAAGAATTTAACATCAGCCATTCCACCATTCGCAAAATTATTTACAAGTAGAGGACATTTAAAACAACTGCCACCATGCCAAGATCTGGCCGTCCGGGCAAGTTTACCCCCAGAGCAGAACGCAAGATGCTCAAAGAGGTCCTGAAAAATCCTAAAGTGTCATCAAGGGAATCACAGCAGGTTCTGGCAACTGTCAATGTGAAAGTGCATGACTCTACGATCAGAAAGAGACTGCACAAGAGTGACTTGCATGGGAGGTGTGCAAGGAAGAAACCTTTGCTCTCTAAAAAAACATCAAGGCCAGACTGAAGTTTGCCAGAGCGAACGTAGACAAAGACCACGACTTCTGGAATAAGGTTCTTTGGACAGATGAGTCTAAAATTGAATTATTTGGACACCAGAACAGAAGACATGTTTGGCGTAAACCAAATACAGCCTTCCAAGAAAAGAACCTCATACCAACTGTAAAGCATGTAGGGGGCAGTGTCATGGTTTGGGGTTGCTTTGCTGCAGCAGGACCTGGCCAGCTCACCATCATAGAATCTACCATGAATTCTACTGTGTATCAGAGGGTGCTTGAAGAAAATGTGAAACCATCTGTCAAAAAGTTAAAGCTGAAGCGTAACTGGATACTGCAACAAGACAATGACCCAAAGCATACCAGCAAATCCACCAAGGACTGGCTAAAAAAGAAGAAGTGGAGAGTCCTGGAATGGCCAAGTCAAAGCCCTGATCTTAATCCCATCGAAATGCTGTGGGGTGACTTGAAACGGGCTGTACATGCAAGACACCCCTCAAACATCTCACAGCTAAAAGAATTCTGCATTGAGGAGTGGGCCAAACTTTCTCCTGATCGATGTCAGAGACTGGTAAAAGGCTACAAAAAGCGTCTCGTTGAAGTTATATCAACCAAAGGGGGCAAAACTAGCTATTAGGGGGCAGGGTGTCCTAACTTTTTCCTCCATTAAAATACATACTTTATTTTTTTTCTTTTTTTGGATTTGTCAAACAATGTTCATTTTTGTTGTTAAATTGCAATCAAATCACTATCTTTTTGAAAAATACATATAAACATGACTGGATATTGGTATGTGAACCATTTCCAAATAAAGAGCTGATTATTCAATGGGGTGTCCTAATTTTCTCACATGCCTGTATATGAATAAACTCCATTCCGTCATCTTCCGCTTGTTCCGGGGTCGGGTCGCGGGGGAAAAAGCCTCAAACGGGCAGCCCAGGCCTCCCTCTTCCCGGCTGCATCCTCTAGCTCACCTGGAAGGATCCCAAGTCGTTCCCCGGCCAGCTGTGAGACATAGTCTCTCCAGCGGGTCTGGGGTCTGCCCCTTGGTCTCCTCCCGGTGGGACGTGCCCAAAACACCTCGCCCGCGAGGCGCTCGGGGGCATCCTGACCAGATGCCTGAACCATCCCATCTGGCTCCTCTCGACCTGGAGGAGGAGCGGCTTCACACCGAGCTCCTCCCGGATGGCAGAGCTCCTCACCCGATCTCTGAGTGAGAGCCCAGCCACCCTGCGGAGGAATGTAGATCGACTTGTAAATCGAGAGCTTTGCTTTTCGGCTCAGCTCTCTCTTTACCACGACGGACCGATGCAGCGTCCTAGTTATTGCTGACACCACACTGATCCGCATGTCGATCTCCCGCTCCATCCTTCCCCCACTCGTGAACAAGACCCCGAGATACCGAAACTCTTCCACTTGGGGCAGGACACTGTCCCTGACCTGCAGGGGGGATTCCACCTTTTTCCGGATGAGGACCATGGTCTCATATTTGGAGGCACTAATGCCCATCTCACCCGCTTCACACTTGGCAGCAAATTGATCCAGTGAGAGCTGGAGATAACGATCTGATGAAGCCAACAGAACCACATTATCCGCAAAAAGCAGAGATCTGATTCTGAGGTCACCAAACCGGATCCCTCCAACACCTCGGCTGTGCCTAGATATCCTGTCCATAAAGATGATGAACAGAATCGGTGACAAAGGGTAGCCTTGGCAGAGTCCAAACCTCACTGGAAATTCGTTTTTTCTCTACCATGTTTTTGTTTTTTCTGTTTTTTACAGGTCACCAGTTATTTTCAAAATCCTTGGAAAGTTAACCGAGTTAAAGATCACATTTTGAAAGCTTTCAGTCCAAACATGAAAATATTATTCATCACCTACACCAGTGGAAATGGTGTCTTTAACAATCCATCAATGGTTGCAGCAGCTGTGAACTCACATTTGAAGGATTTTCTGAAACGCTTGAATCCCAAGACTGACCGATTAGGGATCATTGCCATGGACTTTCCTACAAATCTACTTAATAAACTTATCATTTGCTTTAATTAAGACTTCAGCTTAAACCTTTGGAGCAGTAAGAGTCACAAAAATTTCAGACCCAAAATCGAAACAGTCCAGAAAAATTCTGATGTACAACCAGTCCACACTTACACTTACAAAACACACTGTCCGTACACATACCCATTCCCACGAGTGACTGTGTGAAAAAGTGAAAAATATCTGATATAATTGTATTTTATGGTATAGAAATAAAATCAGAATCAGAATGTATGTACTTTAATCATGCCATACATGGGAAATTTGTGTGTCACAGCAACACCTTCCTATCTGCTGAGTGAGTCGTTGTAGAGTCCGATCACGTACGGGAAGAAAGACCTCTGGTATCGATATACTCTCGAGCGGAGCTGCCTGAGCCTCTTGGAGAAGGACCTCCACTGCTTGTCCAGGAGTGGGTAGAGTGGATGGTCATGGTTGTCCATGATGGACAAAACAACCGTGCCTTCAAAATTTTTATTCTGTCAGTAGTCTTTTTTTCTGTGACAAACAGGAGAATAAGCCATTTAAAAAAAAAAAAAAAAAACTTTTTAAGTGTCATACTTTTTTCTCTCATGGCTCTCCTCCGACTTCAGCTAGATTTTGTCAGTCAGTAGTTTTTTTGTCATGCAAATCCAATTCTTGCTGCTTAATGTCCAGCTGAAGCGTGTGCTTGAACAGAACGCAGACTTTGTCAGTGTTGACTGCATTTAAAATAAATTGTATTTAACATTTTGTATGTTGTGACAATAAAGAAATTAACTGGATTAGTTTACAGGCAGGAATGTTGACTTTATTAATGTAGGGGAATTTTAGTGCTTCAGTGCAAACACCAGGTGTTTAACACCTTGATGGCCCCTCGTTCCTATTCACCGGCGTCCCAGTCCGGTCGCTTTGTGTCCAACCTGGCAACCCAAAAGCTGGAGTCTGGAATGGGTCACAAAGCCTGACCGCAGTGAAGAACACTAAACTGGCCTTTCTGTATTTCACTGGGTCTGATTGTGCGCCTCCAGTTCCTCAAACAAGCAACCGAGCATTTCCATGGAAACCGCAAAAACACAGGGCCCGAAGCACCTTTTCCAGACAGTCTCTTTCGCTTGCCGTTCCTCCTTTTGAAGTGGGAGGTCCGGTTCTGATTTCAGTCTGCTCCTCATGGAAAAATATGATGCTCTTTCCTTTTCCATGGTTTTAAGTGTCTGGCATTAGCTGACTTCAACACTTTTATGCGCACACACAGCTTCATTTAACAAATCTAGGGTTAGCAGTGCAAGACGTGAACTCTCTTCAAAGGGCAGGTTATCCAGAGAGACGTAGGTCTTGTTTTTTAACCCTGACATGACAAACTTATCGAGGATAAGTTCAGCGATGATGGTGGTACAGGGCCCAGGAGTTGGCCAGCCCATGACTGCAGAGGCCAAAACCACATTGGTCCACCCGGGTCCAGGAAACACGGGCTCCCATGGAAGCCACCAGGCTGAAGTGAGGGACCTGCACCACCTACAACAGTCAGACCCTCACTGGAAGGAACCTATAGACTGAGCATGCAGAGCTGCTGGGTTGAAGGTCCCCGTAAGGTCCCTGATTAGATTCCCCACCCAGAGTGTATGCTGTGGTATCCTTGAGCATGATAACGAACCCCCAGTTGCTCCTGACGATAGTGGCATGTGCCTCACACAGCAGCGCACATCATCACAAAGCAATGTGTGTGTGAATTCAACTGAGTTAAAAATTTAACTGAGTTAAAAATAACAGTAAATAAAACAAACATCTGGCCTGATGTTGGTGTGAGGAAATAATAACTGGGGATCAATCCACTTCATGAGTCGGCCTGCCCATGACAACAGCGCCCAAAACCACAAGAGTCCAACCAGCTCCAGGAAACACAAAAAGGCACCCAGCTGAAGTGAGGCACCCGCACCACCCAGGCCAGTCCAACCCCCAACTCAGGTAAAAATATTTTGAATAAATGCATTTATCAATACTAGACACACATACTTAAATATGGTATGTATCAAAAATCCATGTCTTATCCTCATGTTACTATTTTCTATTAGTTTGTTTAGAAACCTCTTGTTGTTGTTTATTCAGCCATCATACTGAATAAACAACCAGCACAACATGTCCGTTCTTGATAAGAGAAACAAAATATTCTGTTTGGATGCAGAAACCTTTTATTTATTGTTACAGTCCAATAAGATGTTGAACAGGGAAGATCAATACACAGGAGCGACAGAAATGAGGGAAAAAGAAGAGGGAAATTAAAAACACTTTACAAGTAGAATCCATTTACCACGGATTGGTGCAGAGTCTGTAAAACTTTTTACCAAGTATTGAGTTGTCACTGGGAAGAAAGAGCTGAGCCAAAAGACAAAACTCAGGATTTACCAATTGATACGTCCACTGCACGGTGGCCAGGCTCTCACTCAAATAGAGTAAGGAGTAAGCGCTGCCATCTTGGACGCCTTGCTGGTGAGGTCTTCTGGATATGTCTCAAAGGAGGAGACCCAGTGGAAGAACTACGACATGCTGGAAAGACTGGATATCAAAGCTTTCCTGGGAACACCTGAGGATCCCACCAGGAAAGCTAGAGCAGGGGTCACCAACCTTTTCTGCGCCACAATCCGGTTTAGTGTCTGACAATATTTTCACGGACTCGTCTTAAGATGATGAGACCAGCCTAAAAATGGCTTTTTAAAATCAATAATAACAAACTTAAATCCACTTTGTCCAGACGAGAAAATTTATAACGTGGAAACATTCTCTCTGCTCGAACGCACTCTTGTTGCCATTGTAACGGTAAACATGTACCTTCAAAATAAAAGACATCACAAAAACAAAGTGAATAAAAAAATCAGTTCTGTGCGACCTTGTACCACATTATCCGCGGCCTGGTAACAGTCTGCGGCCCGGTGGTTAGGGACCACTGAGCTAGAGGATGCGACCAGGACAGAGAAGTCTGCACTGCGGTGGCTGTTGACCTACCTCAGTCCCAGTGAAAGCAGTAGACGAAGAGAAAGAAGAAAAAAAGCCATAATTTGGATAATTATGTTATGGGGCAATTAAAATCAATTAAATTAAAATAAAACAAATGAAGAAAATGCTGACGTACTGTACATAAAATTTTTATCAACATATTGCATCAAAATGTCCATCAGAAATTTGAGGTACACCTGTGACCCCGTCCCATTCATTATTCATATTATTATTTTACACTCCGCCCCTGTGGAGAATAGCTCCCCCTCTACTGCGTTAAATAAAACCCATCACTGACTTCCTGCCTGTCACTTTCTATCTACTCTGTCCCAATCTCATCTCTGTACTCTATCGGACTAATACCGACTTTTTTCAGGTATGAACTTACATGAGCTGGATTGTTTTCTTCAGTTTTGGGGTTACCAGGTTCTAAATCTGCCTTTAAAAATCTACTTAATGATGGACCGCAATGATCCCAATCACCGTTCATTTATGTTAGCGGATCTAAAACTTTTCATTGTATCGTTATATATGAAAACTCCACTAAATTCAAAGGTTCAGATTTAAAAAAAAAAATACTAGTAATTTTTTTACTGTTTCAACTTTTACAATTAAATCAGGAATATTTTTCATGAATCTAATTTGTCAAAATAAAGAACCAAAAAATTGAATGGATTGTTCTTCTCAAGATCTACTGTTGTGTTTTCTTTCGCTCTTTTTTGCCTCTAGAAACTACAAAACGAAGACAGTAAAAGGGGCATGTTTTTTACAAAGTTGACGATCCTGCTGGGGTGAGTTCGTTCACGGAACTGCAGGCTTAGAAATGAGGTGGAGAATCCTGCTTGATTTTCTGATTGCATTAGCCTTAATTTACGAGTCATCTGATTAGTCTTGCAGCAATTAAGCGAGTTTTTGCACTTGTACAACATATTTCCACTTCAGCATTGGGCCAGTTTTTTATGAGCCATTTTTAAAAATGTCCGTCATTAGTCTATTACTAGCTTCCTAAACCCATTACTAGAGAATGATTTTGATGTCTAAATCCATGTTAATTGATACTGCCCATTTGATAGTCATTACCAAATATTTCTGTCTTTGTCAGCCATCTTGAAATTCAAGATAACTACAATATTTTACATAATTTTAAGCCATTTTCACATTTCAGATTATTTTAAGTCCAAAAATAGATGAACTTGTTGTTTTTATTCATATTTAAGGATGCTGTTTTTGAATTACAATTTTAATTTATGGTTGCATTTAAGAACAATTTCAGATCAACATTTATTAATCTTTTATATTGCTGTCCGAATTACAAGTAAATATATGGTGGCCATCTTGAATTCCAAGATGGTTGACACAGATAACAATATTTGGTAACCAACATGAATTGGGTGGTATCCATACACATGGGTATAGACACCAAAATCCTTAGTTTATGTTGTGATGTGGAAGGAGGAGGACCCAAATGCAGGACATCAAATATGGTTTATTGACACAATTCAAGAAAATCTGTAAAGCAAGAAACACAGGATTAACTCAAGATTTCAAAAGTCCAAATAACACAAAGTTCAAAACATGGTCAGACAACCAGGGTGACCTGGCTGGAAGGGATAGAAAGACCCAGCAGGGAAGTCCAGGGTGATAGATGCAACATCTCAGGCGTCCCCCAATCAGAGTGATGAGGACCATCCTGGGTTCCCTCCAACGCCCTCAACGACCACATCCGGGTGGTCAAGGATCCCTGGGCAGGCACGAGACTTGACTTAGAGGAGAGGGCTTTGCAGCGATACCTCCTGGGCAGGGGTTTCTGCAGCGATGCCTCCTGGGCAGGGTTTTCTGCAGCGATGCCTCCTGGGCAGGGGTTTCTGCAGCGATGCCTCCTGGGCAGGGGTTTCTGCAGCGATGCCTCCTGGGCAGGGGTTTCTGCAGCGATGCCTCCTGGGCAGGGGTTTCTGCAGCGATGCCTCCTGGGCAGGGGTTTCTTGCAGCATATTCAATCTTTTTCAGGATACACAGGGTTCAAACTTTCAGTCCGCTGGGTCCATTTGAGGTCGGGTCTTTCTGTCATGGTTTTGATGGGATGTTGAAGGAGGACCCATTTGCAGGACTTCAAACAAGGTTTATTAACACAATTCAAGAAAGTCTGTAAAGCAAAAAGCACAGGGTTAACTCAAGGTTTCAAAAGTTCAAATAAAAACAAAGATCAAAACATGGTCAAGTGACCTGGCTGGAAGGGATAGTAAGACCCGACAGGCAAGTCCAGGGTGATTCCCCTTAAATAGATGACAGGGTGCACAGGTGAGTGGAATCAGGAATCATCCCAGGTGATCCTAATCGGATTGATTGAGAACATCCAGGGCTCCCTCTGGCGGCAGGTGAAGGATCCCGACAGTTTAGGTGCTTTTTAGAAAGCAAGTTATTAGCAGAGAAGTATAATGACGGCAGCCATTTTGAGTTTGGATCATAAAAAAATGTTGCCAAATGTTGACAATGGTCCAACAGGTGGAAAAATTTTGTACAAAATGGCAAATCACCTAAAACAAACAAACAAACAAAAAATACTATGTACTGTTGCAAAGCTCCCCTAAATTTCTGCCAGACTAGTTTAAACACATCCTGACCACCTACACTCTGTCTGAACTTCCAAAAACTCCTGCAATATTCTTTCTTCGTCTTTCTGTTTCCATCATGTCACCAAAACCGTTCTTGCTTACGTTATAATGTGGGTGAGGCGGAAATCCCAAAATGTGGCCAAGACAAAGATGGCTTTTGCTTTTTAGTGGAAGCGCTATATTAGGAATGTTTTTGTTTTAGGTAAATGGTTTAAACATGCTAGAGCCCTCCAAAAAGTTGATTGTGCATAAAATGTTTTCTTTAATGCAACAAATTCTGACAAAAATATGTGTGACCTGAAAAAAATATACTGCTTCTCTCTTTCTAGATTCCTTATATGTTGTGGTAATAGCGCAGACAACACAGTATTCCCAGACTGGATGAAAGACATCCCTGATCGACGACTGCTGACTCAAGTAACAATCCCAGGAAGCCATGACAGCATGGCCCTGCGTGAAGATTTACCCACCGCATGTCAGTTTTTGACACTGGAAGAACAGTTACAAGTTGGAACTCGTTTTCTAGATATTACTGTAGGCAAGTTAGGAAAAATTTACACCCTGCGGACCTACCAGCAAGCAGAGCTTGACTTTGTAATCAAAACAGTGGGTGACTTCCTCAAAATACGTAAATCAGAAACTGTACTGTTACGAATAGGAGAATACAATACTAACCCAAATGAAGTCTACAATTTACTGATTATTTCCGTCAAGCGCCACATCGACACCACTGGAATGTGGACCAGTCAAAAAATCCCAACCATGGGTCAGGCTAGAGGAAAGCTAGTCATCCTGAAAAATTTTACTGGCCCAGCCTATGGAATTCCCTACAGTTCTATGGACGAAGAATGTAACCACGAGGTGAGTAAATTTATGTTCCGTTCCGTCATCTTCCGCTTGTTCCGGGGTCGGGTCGCGGGGGCAACAGCCTCAAACGGGCAGCCCAGGCCTCTCTCTCCCCGGCTGCATCCTCCAGCTCAACCGGAATGATCCCAAGTCGTTACCCGGCCAGCTGTGAGACATAGTCTCTTCAGCGGGTCCGGGGTCTGCCCCTTGGTCTCCTCCCGGTGGGACGTGCCCGAAACACCTCGCCTGCGAGGTGCTCGGGGGCATCCTGACCAGATTCCCGAACCACCCCATCTGGCTCCTCTCGCCCTGGAGGAGGAGCGGCTCGACACCGAGCTCCTCCCGGATGGCAGAGCTCCTCACCCAATCTCTGAGTGAGAGCCCAGCCACCCTGCGGAGAAAGCTCATTTCGGCCGCTTGTACCCGTGATCTCATTCTTTCGGTCACCACCCACAGCTGGTTACCATGGTGAGGGTAGGAACGTAGATCGACTTGTAAATTGAGAGCTTTGCTTTTTGGCTCAGCTCTCTTTACCACGACGGACCGATGCAGCGTCCTCGTTATTCCTGATGTCGCACCGATCCGCCTGACGATCTCCCGCTCCATCCTTCCCCCACTCGTGAACAAGACCCCGAGATACTTAAACCCCTCCACTTGGGGCAGGACCCTCTCCCTGACCCGCAGGGGGCATTCCACCCTTTTCTGGGCGAGGACCATGCTCTCGGATTTTGAGGCGCTAATTCCCATCCCGGCCGCTTCACACTCGGCAGCAAATCGATCCAGCGAGAGCTGGAGATCACGGTCCGATGAAGCCAACAGGACCACATCATCTGCAAAAAGCAGAGATCTGATCCTGAGGTCACCAAACTGGATCCTTCCAACGCCTCGGCTGCGTTCTATCTAGTAAATTTATGTTCTCATATAAAATATTTTAGACAAACTGTGGTTGGCAATTTTACAGATAAGATTTGAATTTTATATTTCTGAATAACATGCTCAACTTGTGGCTTTTTCTCTTTACATGCTTGTTATTTATAAAGTGGCCTGTGTTTACAGGTAGACACTAATTCTCATACGGTCTGGAAATGGACATGTCTTCAAACTCACACTAACAAAGCTATGACTGGAGACAAGAACAAGTTTTTTATCACCTACACCGGCACCAGAATTAATGGCGTAGATCCATATCAGTTTTCACCCGATATGGCCCGCAACGTGATCATGTATGTTAGAAACTTTGTGGACATGACCAAACCATTGGGAATCATTGCCGTGGACAATGCCTTTGACGTGACTAATAAATATATCATTGCAGTAAACAAGCACTTTAAATCAGAATAGTCTTGTTGTTTGAATGTTGCGTTGTTTTCTTGTTCTCTTTTAAACCCCTCTCTTCATACCACTTGTATCCAATTTATTCTTAAAGCATGTAAAAAAGTGTCATTATGGCTTCATGTCCTTAGTTTCCTGGATCTGTAATTCCTCTGTAATTGTTTTTATTTTTTTAGTTTTAATCTAACGTATTATAGTTATCCCTCAACGGGGAAAGTTTTGTGCTGCATTACACCATAGGAGGCAGCCACGACGGCGCCAATGGTGGGAGAAACATTGAAAACATAAATAACAGCATTCTTAAAGTTTTTTTGTTACATTGTTTTCTTGTTTGCTTTTAAACCGGTATATCTCTTCATACGACTTGTATTCAAACTATTCCCACAATTTGTAAAGATGGATCGTTATGGCTTCATGCCCTCGATCTTCTTGAACTGTAATTTCTACGTAATTGTTTTTTCATCTTTATGTTTGTTGTTGCGTTTGGTCATTGTAGCACTTTGAGAGCGTTACAAATAAAAATTTTATTATTATTATTTTGAATCAGGTGTCTGGAACTGTAATTTTCTTGTTCCCTTGTAGTCCGTCCCGTTCCGTCATCTTCCGTCATCATACGGGGCCGGATCCCGGGGGCAACAGCCTCAGACGGGAAGCCCAGACTTCTCTCACCCTGGCTGAATCCTCAAGCTCACCCAGAAGGATCCCAAGTCGTTTCCTGGCCTTGTAGTCCAATGACAATGAATATGTCTGAATCTGTTTTGTTTTCTTCAATATTCAAATAAAGCTTTTTTAAATCAAACAGAGAAGAAGTTAACGAATGTAGAAACGGAGAATAACAAGGTAGTTTGTGTGATAGTGAACAGTTATGTGTAGGAAAGTAACCGTGGCTCTTGTTAAAAGGCAAACGAGGCACAATAGTTCCATCTCCTGGTTTTGCCATCGCAACACAGCAGTAAAATTTTAGACTTGGCTGTTAGGCTGAAATGATTCCTTGTCTGCATTGAGTCCTCAATCATTATTTTTTAACCTCAAAGCGTCATTTTATTTTCATTCAATATTCTTGTTGTGATATCGGAGCGACACATTTGGCGTTTAGAGCATGTTTCATAAATAAATGGGTGTTAAATGAAGGAAACCAGCCAAACTAATGCCACTGTTATGACTGTTTTATTAAAATCTTGTGTGTGTCTCATAGATTTATATAGACACTAATGGTCAACATGAATCAGCACAAGCTTCCACTGTTTTAACTAGTGAAGGTTTGATTGGGAATGAGTCAAATTTGAGAAATGTGTATAAAGTGTAGGGCTGCAACTAACGATTATTTTGGTAATTGATTAATCTGTCGATTATTGGATCGATTATTCGATTAATTGGATAAAAATGACAATTTAATAAATATTACTTTTTTGGCATATTATAGAATGTAATTGTGTAAAACACAACTCATAACCACATAAACAACATGTTGGGTTTATTACAGTAAGAGCAAATGTTACTCTTTGCTTCAGGTAGAATATTATAATTTCTAGAAAATAATAAATCTACGTACTGTATACAGTAAAAGTAACTCGAAAGCGCCCTTAAAATGTGCTTTAGTAGTACTATCTAAAAAAAAAAACATAAAATGTAAACTGTTGGATCACATTTGAAAACAAGAAACCTTTAACACATCTAGATTCGCAAATTCAACCTTGTTCAGAAGTATTGCACAAAAAAGGCCTCAGATTAACACGAGTAAAAAATATACCAAAACATTCAAGTTGTGTGGTTTTAGTACAAAAAAAAAAAAAACAACAAAAAAACACCATCTCTACTGTAAAAATAGTAACTTTAATAAATAAAATGACCTGGGTCCATCTTTACCACTGAAATCGATTAAATCGATTAACTGTTTCAGCCCTAATAAAGTGTCGACATATAGACGCATACTGTATGTAGACGGGTAGACATATTGGGCAGTACAACAGACTGAAGACATAATACTTAAATATATCAATCTGATTTTGTACTTTAAGTTTGAACGTGATCAGATTTATTTTTAGTTATTTAAATTGGTCACTAATCATTTTTCTGGTTTTTAAGGTAAATTTAGTGCTCAAGAGGGCGCTAAACATGCATGTTTTGATTGAGACAAAAAAAAAAAGTGCTGTTTATTGCTGCAGTTACAACCCATATATAGAACTGGACAGAAAATGACCGGGCCATCCCAAAGTTTTTAATGGTATGGGGGCACATAAGTGTGACACATAAGTATTTGCTAAGCTCTCAGGAGAATATTCAAGTCAAAATTCCAAGAAAAAAGGACTGTTTAAAGTGGAAAAAGACATTTCCTGTTCTGAGTGGGTAGGACTACAACCAACTCAGGAAATGCATATCTGAATCTGTTCAGGTTTAGACCTTGATTAAGCTCTGTTTTTTAATTTGCTCCACCAGTGGCAAAGACACAGGTGCAGACCCCTAATGACTTAAAATCAGTGGCTGGAGGAATAGAAACAGAACACGAGAAGTGAAAACGTGGACACAGAAACACTGACTTAAAAACCTGAATGTTAGAACAAAAACTCACGGTGAGGCCTCATTCCAGTATTACGGTCCTCGCCTGTGGAATAACCTGCCAGAGGAACCCAGGGCCATAGAGTCTGTTTATGTTTTTAAGAAGAGGCTGAAAACCCACCTTTTTAACTTGGCTTTTACCTGATTTTTATTTTTGTTTAAGATGTTTTTTTGGCCTGGATGGTGCGAACCCCTGTGGTTTTGGTTGCGGCAGTCATGGGCAGGCCGACTCCTGGTGTGGATTGATCTCCAGTTATTATTTCCTCACAGCATCAGGCCAGATGCTTATTTTTATTTCAGTTAAAGAGACAGTAGCTAGTGGTTCAGGTTTAATGGGGGTTGGGAAAGGATGGGCGTATGAGGGGTAGGATGGGTAGGAAGGCTATGTGAACGTTGATGCATGTGTGCAGTGTTTTGTGTGAGTTTGGGGCGGGGGGAGGTTTGATGGATTTTTTTTTAACTTTTATTGTTGTTTACGTTTTTGTTTGTTCTGGTCAGCACTTTGTGTGACCTTGTGTTGGAAAAGTGCTCTTTAAATAAAATTTGATTTGAATGAAGATGGTAGCCGTTGAGCCAAGGCCCCTTATGAGTTTGGGACACTAGAAATCCCAAGCCTACAAAACCTATATTTAATGACACAGCCAGCGTTATGCTCCACAAACTAAAACCGTCCAATCAACAAGTACTATAATGTGTATGCCTCCTTAACCCTAACCATTACCTTTGGTAAATTACTCTCATAGTGGACATGGTACAGTCCCTGACGACTCTTTTTTTTAATATTTAAAAACAGAGGTATAACATATTTTTACATAATTATCATTTGAGCATCACCAATCATGCTGTTTCTTTCCCCATGGTGAAAGAAATCTGCTGATGTGTACTAATTTTTTTTTTTAAAAAAGATACGACTTTGGAAATTTTGCTTCAATAGATGAAGTCTAAAATCAAATGTTACTTTTTAGGGGGATAAACGAAGCTGTTAGAAAGAGTGAGCCAATTCCCCAACTTCTGGAAAAAAAGTCTTTCCATCTGAAGAAAATACTTTGAAACCAAATTGGAAAAAAAATATGTAAACTTTTATAATCCCCCATCCAACAATATCCACCCCGAGCCCAGACCCAAAAGCCATTCCACAGTTCACAGAACTGCATTTTTTTTTTCAAAGACAACGCATTTCACAACCTGATAATTTTATCTACATTTGTTCATGGAAAGCAAAGAAAGCAGAATTCCAAGAATCACATTTTTTGATTGTCGATGGTCTCTCAAAACTGGTCAAAACATAAAATCTGGTTTCCACAAAAACACACAATAAACATTTACGACTATTCTGTGTTTAACATAAAACTAAATTGTTAAACAGTCAAAAAGAAAAAGATTTTCCTCCCAGAAAATTAATTAAAAAAAATACTGACGTACAAATAGATATCAATGAACATGTTAAATAAAAACATCAGGAATTGAAGATTCGCCTCTGACCCCTTCCCCTCCATTATTCACATGATTGTTTCAACCCCTCCTCTGTTGGGATCCGCTCCTCCTCTACAGTGTTTCTGACAATAAAACCCCACACTGACATCCTAGCTGTCACTTTCTATCTACGTCACTCTGTCCCGTTCTCATCGGACTCCACTGAGAACAAACATCGACTTGTTTCAGGTATGAACTCACACAGCCGAGCAGGTTTAAATTATTCAGTTTTAAAAAAGTCTCACAAGTATGAACTGCAATAAGTCCCAATCACTGTTTATCTTTGTTAGTTGTTTTAAACTCTTTATCTAAATGTTGAAAATAAACTCCAGATAAAAATACAATTTATTGCTATTTTAACTTGTTACTATTAAATCATAGCAAAATGAAAACATTAAAATATTGTTAATATGTTGCAAAATACATTTTACGGCACGTCAGATGAAAAAAACAACCGATCTAATCTGACAAAATGGCCTCCTGCTCCCCAGCTGAACTGAGTCTTGAATTTGTATCCCTAATTTACATTCTGTAGATTGTCTTTAGCTTGATTGTTTTCTACAAAAGTTTTATGAGAATATATCTCTAAAATGATTGTTCTATTCCGTTGAATTCTGCTTATCCGGGTGGGTTTGTGGAAGCAAGAACCTCAGACGGGAAACCAAGGCTTCTCTCACCCTAGCTGCTTTCTCCAACTCACCCAGGAAGATCCCAAGACGTTGTAACCTGAATTAGATTAGTCAAAATAAAGAACCTGAAAATGTAATGATTGTTCTTTAAAAGGTCTGCTGTTCTGTTTTACTTCTTGTACCAAATGTTCTTTAATGACCATGACCATTTAAAGATGGAAGAAAACATAATCTTTATTCTAAGAGAAAATGTAAATATGTCTGACTCCTTCCATCTTTGTTGGCTTACTGTTAAAACTGTTGTTTTAAATCTTCTCTGCTTCAGTTTAAGTGACAGTAACCCTAACCTTTTTTTCAACCCTTTCCCGTCCAATGTGGTAACAAGCAGAAAGGTGAAAGCTGAATGTCAAGTATTGCTGGACAGTTTTATCCAAAAAGCTCTATTTAATGTGTTTTTTATTTTAAATGCTTTACATTCAAAATGTCTACGCTGTCCTGCCGATGTGAACCATGTGCTTATTAGGTCTAGCAGATTTTCACCAATTCCAAAAGTCTGGGACGGGGAAGGAAAGAGACACCCAACTTGGGCAAACCCAACACTCATCCCGATATTGGAACCCCGAGGCCGATTTTCTATCGCAATCTGCAGCCCAATCGCAGATCTCGACAGATCAGACTTCCAAAAAGTGAGGTCTCATCGAGATGAAAAAAAAAGATAATAATTGATACAATGCAACCTAAAAAAAAGTTAGATAACATTTTCTACATCATTTTCTACATCATCATATCTCGACACCACACCGAGCAGAGGGGGCTGCCCACCCAGCCAGATGTGGAAAAGACTCCCCTGCAGGGGTCCGCCCAGAACCAATTGGCACAGGCGTCGCCGATACCAGTACCCCCAGGTTATGGTGCAGATGTGACAACCGCGGCAGCAGGCAAGCCCAAAGGCTGTTTGAAGCGAAGGCCCAGACAAAGAAGGAAGTAATCGCCTTAAGGGTCAAGGGGCTCCTATCCGCTTCACCGCCTCTTGACTTGAGGGTCTGCACGGCCAGGCAGCCCAATATATCATCACCACAATCCAAAACACGATCAAGTGCACGACCCAGGCAGCCCAGAGACCACTGTGCATCCACTTCTGCATCCCAAATAGCTCCCCTAGTCCCTCACCTGTAGCCCTGCCAACTCCCATGCTGCTCACCCATATACACCTCTTATAAGCCCAACTAGTGACGAGGGGCGCTGGTGGGCTGAAGTGAGACCACCCCCAGGCCCGTTCCCCCAAAAAACACACAACCGCATCTCTGGGTGTTTCCTGCCCCCCCCCATCAGCTAGCAACACGGAACTTACTAGCCTTCACGACCCACAAGCCCAACCCCTCCCCAGGCAACAGAGCCCCATCTTCCCGGCTGCCACTATGAAACCCAGGTGGGTGAAGACCGGCCGCACTCCCCCAGTCCCACCTGTTTATGTATGTGCTGCAAATGAAAAGAGCGAGAGAGCGCATGCAGGTGGCAGGCCCTGCCGCTGGCCAACCTTGCCTCCCAACCTTTTAGACCTCCTTGTGTGAACTGAAGAGAGTTTAACAGCAGCTCCATGATACCACCTTCCCGCTTAGCCTGAGGATCCACCTCATGGAGATAAGTTTAGGAGCAACGTCTCTCAGTGGGTTTCCTCTGGTGTCATGAGCGTTGAGGGTTTCCCGGTCCGTAGGGCAGAGTAGATGGTGACTTTGGTGACGGTGAGGATTGCGTCCTTGGTGGCGCCAATCCATCCAGTGGTTCGATTTGTCCTGTGTCTGTTGTAGGTGACTCTGGACTTGCCGCTCAAGGTAAATCTTGAGCTCAAAGGTGCAAAGTCCACGTGTCTTGATGAACGTTCTAGGGACCCAGCTTGGTTCCTGTCATGTTGAAATCAATAGTAGATGGTGTAGACTGCATCACCAACTTGGTAGACTATCGTCTTTTGTGAAGTCTTGGCAGACTTGGCTACATTCTTACCCTGCTTCTGCTGATCAATATGAGCTGGCGATGGCACCACAAGCTGTTGGCATTCGCTGGTACTGCGTCAGAAATTGTTGCAGTGCTTTCTGGGTGGGTAGCTTGAATTTTTTCCATGACTGTTTCAAAGGAACTGGATTCAGGATATCATCAATGAAAATCCCAAATTGCTTGATTGCAATCCGGCCCCGGAGGAGGTGACCGTGATATCCACCGCATTGGTTTCTCTGAGATCCAGTGTACATGTCTTGGCCTGAAATGCTCCTCAGACTGCTAACTGTTGTGGAGAGGTGTGGCAGGATCCAGGCGCAGAACGGCTATAATGCTGTGCATGCATGGAGTAGTTTCTTGGATGTGTGTCTGCTGAATCCACAGTTTGGCCAGGTTATTCTATTGTGGAGAGGTGTGGCAGGATCCAACCGTGGTACGCAGACAAAAAGTGTAAATCAAGACTTATTTCTCAATAGGTTGTCCAAGGTAGGCGGGTCGTCCTCGGCAGGTGGGTTCCATGAATAAAGAAAACAGAATATGAGCAGACGGGTAGGAAAATCTGCAGACGAAGTTTTAAAGGCCGGACATTGTTAACACATAGAAAGCAACAATTTGGAAGCAGCTGGAGGTGCAGGGTGGCTTAAGTAGACTGATGATTTTTTATTGTTTGCAGGTGGTGAGCACCTAGCACCCAGCTCAGCCCAACTCTGCCCTACGGACCAGGTGGGCTACCTGCCCAGTGTGTCCGGAGTGTCTGTCTCTGGACACTCTTCGAGTTAAGAGAAAGGATCATAACACAAACTTGAACTTTGGGGGCTTCAACAATTACTTCCCAATCTTTATTTAAAGATGGAAGAAAACATAATCTTTATTCTTAGGAGAAAAAATAAAAATGTCTGACTCCTGCATCTGACATTAACAGCTTTAACTTTTGTTATACACCTTTCTGATTTGGTTAAGACGATGACTCACCTAAACTGAAATTCAGCTAATTTAGAACCAATTGAGCTAAGGTGAGTTTAACTGTAGGGTTAGGGTTAGGGTGAATGGTAACACTTTCTCTTCTATTTACCTCTAGAACTGTAAAAAAAAAAACAACTCAAAACTACAAAACAAAGACAGTAAAATGGACAAGTTGTTTGCAAAGCTGATAATCGTTTTGGGGTGAGTTCATTCGCAATTCTGCAAACTTAGAAATGACGTAGAGATTCCTGCTTAGTTCTCTCACTTTACTATTGAATCATCTGTAAGCACATCCTGCCTATTGACACTAGAACTACCAAAGCTGTCAATTCGATGATTCTCAGATGTTGACGTCTATTTACTCTTGATCTTTGATGTTCCTGGGCTTTTGACTTTTTCCATATTTTTTTGTATATTGTTGTAATTGAACTGAAATAAAACACTAAAAACATTATTGTTAGAAGAAGAGTAATTCTTCCTCTAACTCTCACACCCTTCATTTTGACGCCTATATTAAATAACATTGTAACTTTTCCCCTTGCCTGACTGTTGCACTGTTACTGTTGTCTGGTAGCCGTTGCGGCACCACTCGGGTGAAATCTAGGTAAGCAAAAATGGATTTTGGGGACATTTATGTCAGTTACTGAGGCACTTCAGTGTATGACGTCATTGCCACAGCGCTAATCGTCAAATTGATTGCCGTGGGAGTTCTAGTAGTTCTAGAATTCTGGTAGTCCTAGTGTTAAGAGTCTGTCTAACTTTAAAGAACCATGTTGTTTGGGACAGAAAAAGTATTTTTAAATTTTCTTGACTTTGAAAACCCCCAAAAAAAGAAAAAAAAAAACCCTCTGTTTTTCGCTCTAGATTGATAATTTGTTGCAGTGGAAAAGAGAACCGGTCAGAAGAACTCTTCCCAGAATGGATGAAAACCGTGTCTGATCAGCTACTTCTGTCTGAAGTCAACATCCCTGGAACCCATGACAGCATGGCCATGTATGGTGGTATTCATGCCCTGAGTCAGAGCTGGAGTCTGGATTATCAGTTGAAAGCTGGAATTCGTTACCTAGATATTCCAGTGGGCAAGTCAGGGGAACTTTATTCACGGGGATACTACCAAAATGCAAGCCTTGACGATGTAATCAAAACAGTGGTTCTCTTTCTCCAACGCTATCCAAATGAAACCGTACTGATACGATTCAGAGAAAACAACACTACCACAAATGATGTCCATAATTTACTGGTTTCTGCCATTAATCGCCACATGCTTCCCACTGGGGTGTGGACCAACCAACAAATCCCAACCATGGGTGAGGCAAGAGGGAAGATTGTCATCCTGCAAAATTTTACTGGGCCAGCTTATGGAATCCCCTACTCTTCTGTAGACGAAGTATCACACCAATACGTAAGAAAATTTACGAACTTATTTGAGTCGTATTCAAGCAGATTTATTATGCTTCAATAGGCTGGAAAAACGACTTCAGACATAAACTATTTGTATTTAAAACATACCTAATCACACAAAATGGTTGGTAATTTTATAGAACAGATGTGGATATTCCGTTCTGTCATCTTCCGATTAACCGGGGCCGGGTCGCAGGGGCAACAGCTTCAAATAAAAAGCCCAGGCTTCTCTCATCCCTGCTCCATCCTCCAGCTCACCCGGACGGATCCTAAGTCGTACCCCGGCCAGCTGTGAGACTTAGTCTCTCCAGCAGGTCCGGGTTATGCCCCTTGGTCTCCTCCCGGTGGGACATGGCCAAAACACCTCATCCTAAGGGGACATCCTAACCAGATGCACGGACGACCCCATCTAGCTCCACTCAACCTGGAAGAGGAGCGGCTCAACACTGAGCTTCTCCCGGATGGCAGAGCTCATGATCCGATCTCTGAGTGAGAGCCCAGCCACCCTGCAGAGGAAGCTCATTTCGGCCGCTTCTATCTGTGATCTCGTTCTTTCTGTCACCACCCACAGCTGGTTACCATGGTGAGGGTAGGAACGTAGATCGACTTGTAAATCGAGAGCTTTGTTTTTTTGGCTCAGCTCTCTCTTTACCACGACGGACCGATGCAGCGTCCTAGTTATTGCTGATGCCGCACCGATCCGCCTGTCGATCTCCCGCTCCATCGTTCCCCCACTCGTGAACAAGACCCCGAGATACTTAAACTCCTCCACTTGGGGCAGGATCCTTTCCCTGAACCATAGGGGGCATTCCACCCTTTTCCGGGTGAGAACCATGGTCTCGGATTTGGAGGCCCTAATTCCCATCCTGGCTGCTTCACACTCGGCAGCAAATTGATCCAGTGAGAGCTGGAGATCACGGTCTGATGAAGCCAACAGGACCACATCATCCGCAAAAAGCAGAGATCCGATCCTGAGGTCACCAAACCGGATCCCTCCAACGCCTCGGCTGCGTCTAGATATTCTGTCCATAAAAGTGATGAACAGAATCGGTGACAAAAGGCAGCCTTGGCGGAGTCCAACTCTCACTGGAAATGAAATCGACATACTGCCGGCTATACAGACCAAGCTCTGGCTTCGGTCGTACAAAGATCGGACAGCCCGTACAAGGGCCTCCAAGACTCCGTACTCCTGGAGTGTGTGGATAATTTTGTTTCTAAATGACATGTTTAACTTTTCTCTTTTCTCAATGCTTTTAACTTACAACGTTTGCTGTATTTACAGCTACCCAAACTTCTGTCGATAGCCTCAAAATACAGCAATATTGAAAATCACCTTGTGAAAACTATGCGTGGAGACGGGAAAAAGTTTTTTATCACCTACACCACAGGAAGTGGAGGGGCAGTCACCGCAACAAAGATTTCCTTCTCTATAAACAACTGGCTGGCAGACTATATGAAGGGCATTAATGGCAAGACCAAACGAATAGGAATCATTGTCATGGACTTCCCAACCAATGAACTCAATAAACTGATCATTAGTTTTAATAATAAATGAACAAAACAAAAGATTAGAACAGTCAGTCTGACGAAATTCTTAGAGCTGAAATCACAACTCACAAGATATTTTAAGACCAGTCTTCTCACATCCTCTTGTTTCCTATTTTGCTTTTAAACCCGATGTTTTCCTCCCTACTAATTTTATTCAATCTATTTTTACACTAAGTAAAGACGCGTCATTATGGCTTCATGACTTCAGTCTCTCAGATTTGTTGTTTCTGTGTATCTTTACGTCTTCATCTTGACTCAGTTGTACTGGAACTGCAATTTAGTTGCTCCTTTGTAGCTCTCAATAAATCCTTCTGAATCATATTTGTTGTTTGGGTATCTGTATTTAAATCAAGCCTTTTAAAAAGGTTGTTATCAGATTTATTTTGAGTCATTTATACCATATTTTGACCATAAGGCGCATGTAAAAGTCTTAGATTTTCTTCAAATTATCAAGAAGCAGAATTCCCAAGAAACATGTCAAATGCCTTCTTGAGATCCGCCACAAAACTGCTAGTCCAAACCCCACGACCTTTGTTGGTCCCTCAACCCTCAACCTGGTTGAGGGACCAACTAGGGTCAACCTGATTTACTTTTGCACCAGATATAGTTGAGTTCATCCACAAATTCTCAAGATGTTTTGTTGGAATTTATGAGGTCTTTGAAGTACTCCCTGCACTGACATACAATGTTCCAACTTGAAGCCAGCAACTCTCCCTTATCTGTTCCCAGCAACTCTGGGGAGAGTTTTCTGCAGATCTCCCATCCCAAAGTGAATAACGTCGATGTTGAACTCTTTCCTGAGTTGCCTGATGGTTTCTTTGAGGCCACTGAAAGAGATTTTTGTCTGTCATGACCACCCTTCAAAGATTCAAGATGCGAGCACATCATCATTCTGTTTACTCTGTTTTTTTCATCAAGAACAAACTTTTTGTGCTTGTTTAGTCGCTACTTAATGCGCAAAGAAAACAAGTGTTTTTTATTTCAGATTTACTTCACTTCTTCCTGACACTACAGAGCAACAATGTAGCACAGTAATGAGGTCATCGCTATTTTGTTTTTTTAAACTGTTTTATAAGAATTCTGGTATTCTTAGAATCCCAAAAAGGGAAACAGCCACCATTACCCTGTCTGAATTCCAACAAGCAATAATAAAAAAAGGTATTGAGACTCACGTGACACATCTGCAGAGAAACAAAACATTTTGTTTCTTTTATTAACTACAAACATGTTGTGTTTGTAGTTTATCCAGGATGATGGCAGAATATTGGGTAAAGTGTATTGTGTATAAATGTATTGTGCAGCAATACTTTTCAGTTCACAGTTATTGGTGAAAATGATCATATCCAGGGTATTGCAATTATTTAGATGAGAATACTCGAGGGTGTCGGGATGACTGTGGATAAAGGCTGTTACAAAGTCTGGTTAGTCTTGCCTGGATGGACCTGTACCTCCTCCCAGAGGGCAGCATGTGTATTGGTCCGGCAGAACTTGAGTGGAACCTCGCATCAGAATACATAGTATTTTTTGTTTTGGTTGTTTTAGTTGGTCTTGCATCAGTACAATATATTTCCACTTAGTGGAACACTGTCAGGATTGAGCATTTATTTAAATTAGACAATTTCAAAATGGCCACTATCAGTATATTATTCTGCTCATTACTGGCTTACCACGGCCACTAGAGCAGAAGTGTCAAAGTCCGGTCCTCAAGGGCCAGTGTTCTGATGGATTTTAATGTGTTCCTGCTTCAACACAGCTTCTATGCAGGAAGTGTAATCAACAACCAATAAAATCTGGCACAGCAACTCACTAACCTGGATCAGGCGTGTAAATGCAAGAACGCATAGGACACTGGCCCTCGAGAACCGGACTTTGACACCTGTGCACTAGTGTACTGATTTTGTTGTCTTTACCCATGTTTATGGACACGGCCCATTTGATGATGATTACCAAATATTGCTATCTTTGTCAGCCATCTTGGAATTCAAATGAATAATGGTGATCTGAAATCGTTTGTTGTAACATTTCATACCACATTCATTTAGACTGCTGTACACAATCTGTTTAGCTAAAAACGATTATCGTTGATGCTATCTCGCTGTATTATCTTATTAGTTACTAATCGTCCTTATTCTCTATTAAGACACTTTGCTTGGTTTGTTCATTTTGGCATACATCATATAAGAGGGCGGGCAGGATGAGAGAGTGGGCTCAATAATTTGCCTCACCGTTTTCACCACACGTTAGAGTTTCTGCTGGTCAACCTTTGGGCCGCCGTGAAACCACACGTGAAACCAAAAGGGCGAAGCTACTGATGGTCAGGTTATAAAAACATCGACGTCCTGGGTATTTTAGCAATCTTTAGTTACCTCTGGAAGTAGAGCATTGCTAGGCCTTACCAGCTACTGAGGAAGTGGGAAGACCTCTGGAAAAGTACTCTGTGATGGTGACCCCAGAAATCCAAAGTTAGTCACCCTGTCTACTGTTTCCATGCCAAAAGAAAGTGACTGATGGTTTTTACCACATTTACGGAAGTCAGCAATAATTTCCTTGGTCTTTTTAAACTTTAACATTAGGTTATATTGTCACACCATGCAGCATTGATTCATTGTTGTGAGGAATTCTGAGTCAAAAATCCAAGCTTTCAATTTATCATTCCATCTACATTCCTACCCTCACCTATGTTCACCTGCTGTGAGTGATGACCGAAAGAGCAAGTTCCCGGAAACAAGTGGCCAAATAAAGTAAGTCTTCCTTCTCAGGGTGGCCGGGTTCTAGCTCAGGGATAGAGTGAGGAGCTCTGCCATGACTTATAACTCCTTCAAGTCAGGGGAAGCCAGATGCGGGGTTTTGGCCATCTGGTTTGGAGGTCTTATGGACTGGATGCTTTGCTTGTGAAGTGTTCTTGGCACATCACAGGAGGAGATTCCAAAGCAGACCCAGGACTGGCTAGAGAGACCCTGTCTTCTAGCTGGCTAGGGAAGGCCTGAGAATTCTGCCAGATTGGATGGAGGATGCATTCTGTTCCGTTGTCTTCCACTTATCTGGGGTCTGATCATGGCGCAACAGCCTCAGACAGGAAGCCCGGGCTTCTCTTACCCCGGCTGCATCATCCAGCTCACCCGGGGTGTTCCCGTGGTGTTCCTTAGCCAGCTTCAACACATAGTCTCTCCAGCGCATTCGGGCCCTACTTTTGGGTCTCTTCCTGGTCAGACATGCCCAAAATACCTCACCAGCAAGGCTCTTTGGAGGCATCCTAACCGGACGCCGAAACCACCCCATCTGGCATCTCGTGACCCAGAAGGTGCAACAACTCTTAATCAACATGTTGACTTTAAATGTCTGACACAAAAATTTTAGGTTTAACTGTGACTCCGCCCTCTGTATTATTCATATTGTTGTTTTACACTCCTCCCCTGTAGAGAACAGCTCCACCTCTTCAGTGTTTCTGACAATAAAAGCCCACACTGACATCCCAACTGTCACTTTCTATCCACGCTCATCTCTGTACTACACCGGACTCCACTGAGGACAAACACAGGTATGAACTTACACAGCTGAGTAGTATTATTTGCTTCAGTTTTGGGGTTACTGGGCTCTAAATCTGGGCTCTAAATCTGACTGATTACACATGGAACGAACTGCAACAAAACCCAATCACTGGTAATCCATCTTAGGGGTTCTAAAACTTTTAATCCAAATCTTGAAAATTAAAATCTGCGCTAAAGTTAAAAGTCCAGATTAAAAAAAAAAGTGTTCATTTTATTACTATTTCAACTCTTTTCTATGAATTTTCTGCATTTCAGATGAAAAACTTATTCTTACGATTGTTTACAATTTACTTTTTTTCAACACGTATAGTGAAATGAAATGTATTTTTTTTCCTTATTGTTTAGTAAAAACTGAGTGAATCTTAAAATACGGATTAGCTACAATCAAATTTTATTTTTCTAATGTTGGAAGTCTGATCTTTACCATAGAAATTAGCAAGCAAGACACATACGTAACTCCTGAGGGGTATGGTTGGCTTGTCTGCCCCTTAGCCAGTGGGTCATTTCACCGAGTATGCCGATGCTCCTTAGTGCCGGGAGGACTCCTGCCAAGCGAGTCTCTTCTGCACCTGGCTGGGTAGGTGGGTAGCCCCTCTGCTCGGCCTCGGGGTCCCGGCATCTGGATTAGTGCGGGCTCAGGTTTGCGTGTGACTCCCTTCCCCATTCCAGTCTTTCAGGCTTGGAAAAGATCTGTTAGCCTTAATAAGCACATGGTTCACATCGGCAACTCACATGTACTTTCACTCAAACCACACACTGTGCCACACTGTTTACTGTCCGCTATGTTCTCTGCTACCAACCAATATTATTATAGCTTTGGTAACATATATCTGTGTTCTACATGATTTGTTATAGAAGGTTTTGTTGTGTGTGTCAGCTTCATCTCTGGTTTAAACTCTCGTTTGTACTTTTTTTTCTTCTTCTTAGAAAATCCAGCAAGTTGGTCGGAATGCTGAATATCGTAACTTCAGATTTTCTCTTCACTTCATCCCCCTCTCTTCTTCTTCTGAACCTAATTCCTCTTCTGTTTCACTTCGTTCCCACTTCATCCCTCTCACTTTAATATTCCCTGTCAGGTCCAGCAAAAAAGAAACACAGAAAACGCGAACATTTTAGATGTGAAGCATTTGACTTGCTAGGGTCGGCACCTGGTCAGAGATCATCATTATTGTTCTTGTCACAACACCGGATATGAAGAGGTTAAAATAAATAAACACAAGGGAACGAACCACTGCCTGGTCCTGATAAAATGGCTTCATGCTGCCGATCTGGACCTGTTGGGTTGTCCTAATTATAAATTATATTTCTTAGTTTTGTTTTCTTTCTCTTCTGTTTGCTTCTAGAACTGAAAACAACGACAACACGAAACGACAAAACAAAGACAGTAAAATGGAAAAGTCCTTTGCAAAGCTGATGATACTTCTGGGGTGAGTTCATTCACAATTTTGCAGATTTAGAACTGAGGTAGAAAATATTACTTATCTCTTGGATTGTATGTAAACACATCCAGGCCACTAAGAGTCTGTCTGACTGATCAGTTTTATTCCTCTGTAGTTACCACAACTCTGCACATCTCCCTTGCTCTTAAAAATAGGAACCAGAACACTTCTCCTCCATTCATCAGGCATCTTCTCACTTTCTAATATCCTGTTAAACAGCCCAGTCAGAAACTCAACTGCCACCTCACTTAAGCATTTCCATACTTCTACAGGGCTATCATCAGGACCTAGAGCCTTTCCACTCTTCATTCTCTTCAGTGCCCTCTTTATTTCTACCTTACTAATCCCAGCCACTTTACTCTTTGTTCTCTTTCATTTTCTTCATTCATCAACTCTTCGAAGAACTCTTTCCATCTTCCCATCACATTTCTGGTGTCTGTCAAGAGGCATCCATTCCTGTCTTTAATCACCCTAACTTGCTGCACATCCTTCCCATCTTTGTCTCTCTGTCTTGCCAACCTGTATAGGTCCATCTCTCCCTCCTTGCTGTTCAGCCTAGTGTATAGGTCATCATAGGCTACTTGTTTTGCCTTTGCCATCTCTACTTTAACCTTACGCAGTATCACCATGTACTGTTGCCTACTTTTCTCAGTCCTCAGTGTCCCACCAAAAACTACCAAAAAGTCAATTTTCTACAATATTGCTCAAATGTAATATATTTCAAGAAAAACATGAGTGACTTTTAAAAACCAAACTTTTTCGTTCTAGATTAATTACTTGTTGCAGAAGCGGACTTAAATCGAAAGATAAAGTTCTCCCAAACTGGATGGAAAATATTCCTGATGATCGTCTGCTCTCTCAACTCAGCATTCCAGGAACTCATGACAGCATGGCCACGCATGGTAGTATTTTTATCCAAAGCCAATTCTGGAATCTGGAATATCAGTTGGAGGCTGGAATTCGTTTTCTAGAAATTGATGTGGGAAAGTTTGGGAAAATTTACGCCTCTGGAACCTACCAGCAGTCAGACCTCAACTTTGTAATCAAAACAGTAGCTAAGTTCCTCCTATTGCAATCAAGTGAAACAGTACTTCTACTAGTACATGAGTGGAAAACTTGGCCAAATGAAGTCAACAGTTTACTGGCTTCCTCTATTAGGCGCCACACCGGCTCCGTTGGGGTGTGGACCAGTGAACGCATCCCAACCATGGGTGAGGCAAGAAGGAAGATTGTCATCATACAAAGTTTTAAAGGGTCGGCCTACGGAATCCCTTACGCTTCTGTGGACAGAGGAAATGAACACTGCGTAAGTAAATTTGTGTTCGCATATCATCAAAAAATTTTCCATACTAACCTTAGTTTCACGGCCATAAGGCACATATAAACGTCTTAGATTTTCTTCAAAATGAGCGGTGCGCCCTTTCGTGCGGTGCGCCTTGTGTGTGAGAAAAAACGGACCTAAAAGAATACGCGGTGCTCGTGAGGCGAGGCGGACCTGAAAGAAAAGGCAAGAGTGAAGTGTGGTCGTGGATTGTGTATAAAAAAGGTACTGTATGTGCTGTATGCACAACATTGCTGTTTAAACCCTGAAAATGGCAAAGAGACACGCTTATGACGCTCAGTTTAAGCTGAAGGCAATCAGCTATGTGGAGGAACATGGGAATCGGGCCGCCGCAAGAAATTTCAGCATTAATGAGTCGATGGTTCGTAAGTGCAGTACAGACAGTGACTTTGACAGCGAGGAGTGAAGTGGACCTGCTCTGTTGGATTTTGCGCAGCTGTTCGATTCCGAAACAGAGGATGAGGACTTTGACGGATTTGAATAAAGACTATTACCGGTAATGTGCTTGTTTAGTATCATTACTACTTAAATAAAGTACAACCAAACTCAGTTTTGCTCCCGATCTATTTTTTAATACGCACATTTGCATGCTTGCGTGTGTGTTGTTGTAAGGCGGTATGTGACTGAGACTGCGCCTTTTCGTACGGTGCGCCTTATGTGTGTGTTAAATACAGCAATGGCGCACATAACTGAGGCTGCGCCTTTTCGTACGGAGTACCTAATGGTCATGAAATTACGGTATTTGTGTTGTATCTAGAAAGGATCATTATGCTTCAATCAATTGCGAAAACACAACTTTGTAAATAAACTGTTTCCAACAAATCTGGCAAAAAAAACCCCAAACCTCATCATGCAGTAATTCAAAAACATTTGGTGACCGATGTATACATCTCGTATATGTACAGCAGACATATTCATATTGCAGCCATAGCACTTTCAGTTACAGTTAGGCGATAGCATCTTACTTAAGCAATAGAGCAGCTCATGTTTTTTTTTTTTTGTTTTTTTTTTTTTGTACATGCTTTTAATTTATAACATCTGTTGTGTGAACAGGTTACCAACTTATTTTTCATTGAGATGAAATGGGGCTGTGTCAAAAAACAACTGAGGAATGCTACGTATGGAGACCAGAAGAAGTTTTTTATCACCTACACCAGCGGTAAAGATTTGTTGGCAAAGGTAATGGTTTTACCTCCTATAAACAAGAAGCTGAAACAATCCCTACAACAAACGTATGACAAGACCAAGCGATTAGGAATCATTGCCATGGACTTTCCGAACTTTGAACTCAATAAACTTATTATCAGCTTTAATTTTAAAGCGAATAACGACACATTGAATGTGAAAAAAATGGTCGTCCAAGGTTCAGCAAAATTACCTTAATTAGAGAAAAAGATTCCTCTGAATTGAACCTAATTTTGTCACTTTTGGAAAGAAAACCTAAAATTGTTAAATATTTGTGTCAGTTATGAAAAGTGATCAGAAAAAAAAAAATCATAAGAAGATCAAAAAATGTATGTGTTGTTTTTATTTGTGTTTTGATGGTAAGTAATTAAACAATAGCTTTTTTGTCATTCTTTTTTTGGAATTTTGTGGGACTTTGCCCATATTACAAATTCATAAAATTCTTTGTTATGACTTGTGAATAAAATAATTAAATAAAGATTTCGAACAAATGTGTGGCAAACTGCATTTGCAACGTCAGTTTTTGTGGTCGCACCGCCAATGCTTAAAAGGGAATTGATCGAAGTAGGGACAACCATGGGAACTCATCAAATTGAACAATATTTCTATTTTTTTTAGGATAACACCGAACCAAACACAAAGTCGGCCATATTAGTTGAAAAAGAGAGAAACAAATGGTGAGACAAAGAAGCCTAAAATGTCTTTAGGCTTCGGGAATAAATAAAGTATCTTCAATATTAGAAAGTCTGGTAAATAATGACAATAACGTGCTGTAAATCGTTGTTTTTTTTTTATTTTTCCATTAGAATGTTACAATTAAGTGAAAACATTACAACATGAATTAAAAAGTTGCCTTATTTTACTCAAAATAACTTGAAAACTCGAGATTGACCGCATGACTACAAGTGGTGGGCCAAAAATACTTTTTACTGGAATCAAGTTACGAATAACTTTATAAATGTTGCACATTGGTGAAAATTATCTCATCAAAGCTGGAAACTGAACATTTGAGAGATACTACAAGAAAAAAATCAAATAATCATTTTTTTCCCCAATGTAAGGGAAAAACACTCTCTTGCTCAATGCGTTGAACCTTGCTGTTCCTTTTTCACACTTTCAGTACAGTACATCTCATCCGACATAGTTTTTCAAGAGGGCTAGGGAGGGATTTCTTCCAGTAATGCACTCAATCAGGTTAAAAATAAAACTGTGTATGGTTAGTATCTGTAGGAAGTCACACATGTTTACTTCTCAATCCTAGTGGTTTGGTGAATGTGACGTTAGACTTTCTGTTCCAATCTATTCCGTGGTTTCTGCTTATCCGGGTCACAGGGGCAAGAGACTTAGACAGGAAACCAGACTTCTATCACCCTGGCTGTATCCTCCAGCTCACCCATTTGGATCCTGAGGTGTTCCGTCTCCAGCTGTGAGACAGTCTCTCCAGCATGTCCGGGCTCTGCACTTAGGTCTCCTCCCAGTGGGACTTGCCCGAAACACCTCGCCAGCTAGGCACTCAGGGGGCATCTTAACCAGATGCCTGAATGACCACATCTCGCTTCTTTCGACCCAGAGGAGCAACGGCTCTACTCCCACCTGCAAGACATTGGATTTACCTCTTACTTTAGACTTAAGTTTATTGGATTTATTTCCTAAATCTGGACTTTTTCTAAAAGAGTTCTCATTTTCATGAACGGTATTTGAACTGGTTGGAAATGGGTGGTTTAAGTTTTTGAGTGTTTGCGTTGTGAACAAGACTCCAAGGTATTACATGTACTGATCAGAATGAGTCCTACCAGTATATGCATACTGAAATTATTGTATATGGCCAATTCTATAAAGATTCTTTGTGCAATCTTTTAAAGATTTTATACAATTAGGTAGGTAGTTTGAATATTTGTGCAGAATTTGGGACTTTTCTTTGCACTTGGAAGCATAAGGGAATAAAAAGGAACTGTCGGGGGTTGGGTGGGATATTTACTGTGCAGCCTGGGCGACCTGTCCGTCCTCACGTCCAACCCCAGCAGATTAAGATGCAGCCAGAGCGATGTTAGATTGATGGGGAAGTGAGGGTCTGCAAAGGCCTTGCAGAATCCTGAGCAAGAACTGTGGACGTCAGCCAAGGGACTATCAACATTTCTCTCTCTCTTTTTTGTCACCTTTTTACTTTATTTTATCACACCCCCACACCCTCACTGTCTGTCACTTCCCCGGTTTTTGGGAAGTGCCCTCCCTCGACCCGACAACTGAAGACACTGTTTCAACAAATTTTGCAGATTCAGCCGATTTTGCCAAGTCAGATGTCACAGAACTGCAGGTGTGTCAGCAGTGCATTTGCAGCCGAGAGGGCAAAGTGAGAGAGGTGGGAGGGCTTGGGGGGGGCGGGGTGATAAATAATGCTCTGTCTAAAGATGGGTGCTGGAAAATTTAACTGGGAGATAGATGCTTCTTGTAATCGCCAAGGCAAATTCATCGCAGGGTCCGCGCAATTATCTCGCATTCGTGTTTGTACTCACTCAAAAATTCTCATGCTGCAGAGATGCAAAAAGAGATACGGAGGGAAGATGGATGCCTGTGTGTGTGTGTGTGCTGAATAAACTGCATTGGCAGGGTTTTGTTGGAGTCCCCAGGGCAGAAGACGCATGAGTCAGCGGCCAGTAGGATTTATAGCCAATTGATTAAATTAGCATTTGTTCTGCTACTGGGACAGCAGCCTGTCAGTACAAACATACACTAAAACACACACTCCCACGCTGGCAAACAAACACACACCTGCGCACCATCTGCAGTTAAGAAACATGGAGGAGAAAAAAAAAAAAAAGCAAACGAGGAAAGAAAGTATCTATTGCAAAGCAGCAGACAATTAGCGATGATGTCAATAAGTCAATGTGATTAACATCCGGATCACCGGGATGTAAATACCCAAAGAAACAGCCGCCACAGTCCTTCCTCCCCAGCTCCTTGAAGTGATACAACGAGCGAGCAACGGGGTCGTGCACATCGGGCTTGCTGACAAGCCTTTTTTATGACATTCATCAAAGCCATCTGCCATTTTCCGCTCAATTAATTTGTTATGGGAAGTGGGATCAATTAAGTGCGCACCGTAATGGCTTTATATCCTTGTTTCGCTTTTATAGCCCAATATTTTCTGTGCTCCACTCTGGCATGAAAAGCCAGAATCGATATTGGAGGCTATTTTCCTCTTCTGTGGACTAATTTGTTTTTGCCACCTTCTTCCTGGCATGATAAACTGGCTGTAATGAGGGGTTAGAATAGGGTGGGGTAGGGGGGACCTGCTTCCAGCCAACAAGCTAAGTAGGCAATGTGAAATGCTACCAAGTCTAATCTAGCATGATCTCATCTGGGTGTCAGGACTACCGTTTCCCACTTAACTAAAGATGTAGCTGTATCAAGAGGGATTGACCTTCGCTCCGTTATCATCTGACACATTGGTCACCCACGGAGACAGTGAGTGGCTTAGGAAGGGTGAATACATGGATGATAAGAACAATGTCCCGACAGTCGCTTTGACAGTGATGAGTGAGGCGGACAAAGCTCGTGGCACAATTTGTACTTATGTCACGAGTTCGGCCTCGCTCACCCTGACCCCTGTGATGTATCGATTCCTAAGCCTTCGGATAGGCCAGATGATATGATGAAGAGGTGGGGAAGTGACGTGGGGGTACTTAAATGTGTGGATGTGCATGACTTTAGAGCAGGTCGAGGGGCCTTCATTGCTCTCAAAGTAGGCCTGATGACATTGCCGTATTGATTTTGACATCATCTGCTTGGGATGTGCTTTATAAGCCACGTCTCAAACCGAAGCCACCCAAGTGTCACCTTGTTTGTGTCAGCAGGCTTATAGGGCCAATCGGGTCACACCTGTCCAAGAAAGCTGGACGGAAGTTCATTTATCGCATTCTGCAATCCATTGCAACATCTATTGCATTTTAAAAAGAAAACATCTGGTCGGGAAGGCAGCTTTCTTCGAGTTGGGCACAAGGGCAGTTAATATATCAAATCATCCCGGACAAACCCCCAAACAAAAACAGAATATGAAAGCCCTGGCCAAAAAGAACAAAAGAGAGGAGGTTTGTTCCGTTTCTAAAGAAATTCAAATGAATCTTAATTAAAGAGTTAGTTAAGTTCTCCCTTTAAAAATTCATAAAAATGACCCATTATCCGCTCCTACAATAGATCCCATTGCCACATTATTACTGCTCACCCTACAGGTCAAAGTCTCTCCATTGTTTCCAAAAGCACATTAAAGCAGCTACTAAACTAGAAAAAGCAATTCATCACTTGATGGACGATGACCCTTTTAATTTTCACCAAATGTAGCTTTGTAGCTCCATAAAGTCACGCTCGTTTTGTTCCTATTGGATGTAACACCATACCACTGGAACTGAATGTGAAGAAATCAATGCACCGCACTACCCCCACTCTAAATTTTTCCTCCTAAAGCTGTTTGTTTTGACAGAAAGAAGAAGTATGTCACAGTGACATGTTAAATGGGAAATGAAAACAATGGCAAGCTGAGAGCTTTGAGAGTCGTGCGCCGCGGTAACGCTCAATCAAATAGGACATGTAGATCTTTGAAAACTTTTGTTACTTTCTGTTTAGTTTTCTTGTTTTGTCGAACACTGACTGCCTGATCAAACACGAAGCCAAAAACCAAGCTAACACGTAGCACTCAAGCTATTTATTACGACTAATTTAGCTAAAAAAAACATGACATTGACAGAAAACTAATAACCAATCAGTGCAATATTTAACATGGGCATAGCAACAAACCCAACAGCTGTACCTACTATGATTGGTCAGAGTTCACATACAACAAAAAAATATGTTTTCAAGTTAGCAAAAAATGGGAGGACATTTTGGTTTTTGTTGGATTCAGACGGATAGTTCGCCAGATGGATCCAGATGACCTATTTTCTGCTTTCCATCAGCAGAGGTTATTTTTCTTTCCCAGATTGCCGGAAATATTGATCTGCATTTTTTACTGTATCCGCACTCAACTGAAAAAAGAATTCGTGGCAAAGAAAATCAGATTTGAAAAATCCAAATATTCTAACAAACAATACCATCCAGATCAGGTATGGACAAACTGTGGCCCGCGGGCCACATGCAGCCCATTAAACGTTTTAATCCAGCCTGCCGAACTTAAAAAAAAAAAAAGCCTTGTTCATGCTTTATTTCCCCTGCGATTCTGATATTGCCTCACTAGATGGCACACGCTAGATGTATTGGATTTGCTGAGAGAACAACACTGCTCCCATTAAAATGTGTGTGTCTCCGTGATGTGCCCGTTGTCAAAATAAAGTGTGTACAGATATGGAACGCCATCAGGCCCAATACATGCACGTAAACAAGCGTGTTTGATGTTAAAACAAGCAAAATGTTACATCAAGCGCTTAGATTTCAAACCTAGTGCCGCTAAATGCATGGTTTTGAACGCTGTCGCACTAGATTTATTTGAGACCTAGCGCTTGTTCAAAATCTAGCGTCATTCTATCAGTCTAATCTAGAGGCTACCAAAGCATGCCATCCATCTGATTCTGTTCCAGCCCCTTTGTCAAATGTTAGAACTCAATGTGGCCCGCAAACCAAAAAGTTTGCCAATCCCAGATCTAAATAATTTGTCTAATTAAGCATCATAATTAGACGCTTAATTAGATTAAATTAAGTGTCTAATTAGAAGATGCTTAATTTCAACACTGCAAGTATCCAAACTGCACGTATCACAATAAATAAAATAAAAATGTTTTATACAACAGAGAGGTCATGAGTTTTGGTCAAAGAGACATACTTGGTTTGTTTTTACAGTTGGCAAAAATGTCTGTGTTTTTGTGGAATAATACTTCTTATTTCATTCAATTTAGAGGCAAGAATGGTATTTTTGAAAGTTCATAAATGCAATTTTTGCCAAAGAAAGAGTTTACCAAAGGAAGTGAAATGTATTCTAGCCCTGTGGGGTATGCGTGACACGTCAAATTTATTTTGAGACTGCAACAAGAGAGTGAGTTTGTAGAAACAGACACTCTTCATTGTAACCAAGCATAAGCAGAGCACACACACTAGAACACTTCATGCTTATGAGGATAGTTCCAAAAGTGATGCCTCCTATTTTTGACTCTGCCCCAAATGATCGCAGGGAGTTCAAATTTGCACCAAATCATGACTTAACCTTTACTAGCATATCCTGAAATTGTCATTTGTTTATTACAGATTTTAATGGCGTGACGCCTTGGTGAATGAAGCTCGACATGGTGATTCATCAAAAGCAGAGATGAGACATTGGATTCCTTCACAAGGAAGGGAATGCACCCAGTGACATTCTCCGACGCCCGCAGACAAGAACATATTTTCCACTGCACTGACACCCACACCAAACTCTTCTTGCATTTCATTGACAGTTATCCAACAATTGGCACGGTGGATAATTAGATCAGTCCACCGAAGCACGTTTTGTTCCCCAAGGTGGTGGCGGCTTCGGATGTCCGGAGCATGCTTTGTTCTTAACATCACTTTCACCGTTCTTAAAACAGTGTCCGCTTCATTTATCTTCTGCAGGCGTCGGTGAACGTCGATGGGTGTGTTTCCTTCCTTGGAGTTGAAGGAATTCAATGACATGTCTCTGCTTCTGACCAGTCTCGATGATGAACTTCATCGCAGAAAATCTGGCTGCAGCGGAGAACGAAATTCACAACCAAAATTTGAATAGTATAAACATGCGTTAAGTTGCAAATTAGCTGGAAAAAGTTAGAGTTGTGCAGGTCACCAGGCAGACTGTTGTTTTTTCTCCGAATGGATGAGTTCGTTATCTCAGGGCGAGGGATCTGCGGGTAGATCGATGTTGTGCCCGCAATAATTAGGACACCGCTCTTGTTTTTGACCATGAGAGAGAGCTGAACTGGTGCGTGGTAACTGAAAGAAAAGATAACGAGGAAACCCAGGATTCATTGGACAGATTGTATCTCATGTCTGGCCTGGCAACACCTCAGGAATCCCGCTTGATGAGCTATATAAAGTGGCCAATCAGAAGAAAGTCTTGACTTTTCTGTTTAGGCTCCTTTTTAAACGACCAAATCATTGGAACACATTTTGCATAGTACAATGTCTGAGAGGGATACTTTCTTTGCTTACTTTGGTAAGTTCTATTTAAACATTATTTGATTTTTTTTTTCAGCCTCCCATAACCCTCCAAATCCCAAATCCTCCATAACTTGTTTCTTAAAAATAATTAGCCCACTGTGCTCCAGTGTTCTCCACAGTCACCAGATCTCAATCCAATAAAGCAGATTTGGCATGTGGTGCAATAAGAGATTCTCATAATGGATGTGACGCCAATGAATCTGCAGCAATGTGATGCCATTATGTCAATATGAACAAAAGAAAAGAATATCTTGTACCGGTGCTACTGGGAATAAAACAAGATCTGAAGAAAAAAAGAAGAGTCAAGGTTGGTAATAGCAAAACAAAAAGTGGCTACAAATAAGACAACTGGTGGTAACGCGGCAGCACGGAAGCGCAGTGGGTGGCACAGTGACCTCACAGAAAGAAGGTCGTGGGTTTGAGTCCTGGGTGGGAATGAGGCTTGGAACACTGTCCTTTCTGTGTGGAGTTTGCATGTTCCCCCCGTGCTTGCGTGGGTTTCCTTCGGGTACTCCGGTTTCCTCCCATCCTCCAAAGCCATACACGCTAGGTTGATTGGCCGGTGCCAAATTGCACCTAGGAATGAATGTGTGTGTGGATGGTTGTATGTGTGTGGCCCCGCGACAGACTGGCGACCTGTTCGGGGTGTACTCTGCCTTTCGCCTTAAATTAGCCGGGATGGGCTCCGGCGCCCCCCGTAACCCCAAAAGGGATAGAGGGATAAGAAGATGACTGACTGGTGGTAACGCCACATAGTAAGGAAAGATACAGTAATGGTGAGTGAACTGTTGTGGTTCCCTCAACCACCACCAGAGGGAGCCAGGGACTATCTCACCTTTCCCCCATTTCTACCTGATGAGGACCACCTGCGCCTAATCTCTCTGCTGACTATTTAAAGGCAGCCTCACCTGCATTCCTCGTTGGGTCTTCATGCCTTCCAGCCCTGGTTGACTCTCGACCCATCGGATATCTTTGGAACTGAGATTAACTGTTAGAAGTCAAAAGGGATCAAAATGGTTTTCAGTTTCTTTACTTACAGCCTTGCTGATCCTTGGTTAAATAAATCTTGTTTAATGTCCTGCATTTGGGTCCTCCTCCTCCTTCCACATCACAACATGAACACCGGAAATGGCAGAATGTCTCCAACATCATCAACAAGTGATGGACATCTGTCAGCTGCCTTGTAGAGTCTACAGCTTTCTCTGTCTGGCCAGCAGCCAGAAATCACAAGATAGCTACATCTTGCTTATTAAAATGCATGGTCTCATCGAACGGGCCAATATCTTACACCCCGTGGAAACATGCTGCCACTTTTAAAGTGGATCTAGTGTAATCATTTCCATTTATTAAAATTTTAGCCTCAAGTGTGAGATTGGTTTAGCTCCAGTGCAATTCTAGACACCTTTTAATTCATACAGTGTGTTCATCTGGATGGGTTGTGAGGATTCGGGATGCAGTACAGGGTATTGGGCTGAAACAAAGGCTGTGTACCTATAATGTATTCGAGCAGAGTTCCGATTCTTGGTATGAAAATTAGGAATGAGAATCCCCCAAAAATTTGGAGCTAAATAACTTTGACAAATATTATACAACACTTTCTATAATTTATTCCCTCAAGTTTTGTTGTGATGTGGAAGGATGAGGAGCCAAATGCTTGACAAGAACAGGATTTATTAACAGAAGTCAGGTAAGTCTGTATAGCAAAGGGCACAGGATTAACTCTGTATTTCAAAATTTCAAATAATAACAGAGTTCAATCATGGTCAGGCAACCTGGCTGGAAGGGATGGTAATGACCCGACTGGGGAGCCACGGGAGACTGCCTTTGAATAGGCGCCAGAATCCACAGGTGAGTGTCATTCGACTAATCACCCTCAGGTGTATCTATTCAGGGTGATGAGAAGGGTCCAGGGCTCCCTCTGGCGGTAGGTGAGGGGATCACAAGACCTTTATCTCACCTCACATAAATTTGATGAAAACATCTTGGTAAAGAATGATACGTAAAAAAGTTTAGTTTTCTTTCGTCTTCTGAATCGCTTATTCTCGATAGTGTTACGGGGGGCACTGGTGCCTACTCTGGCAGATTTAATGTGAGAGGCAGGGGACACACCAAACATGTCGCCAGTATGTCGCGGGGCACACACACACACACACACACACAAACTCATTCACTCTCACTCAGAAGCTAGAGTACACTGAGAAAACCCGTACATACACAGGGAGAACACGCAAACCTCACGCAAAAAGGCCAGTGTTTCAAGCCTTGTCATCACCCAGGATTCAAACCCCGACCTTCTTGCTGTGAGGCCCCTTTGCTACTGACTGCACCACTGTGCCACCCATTTCAAACATGTTGATATAAAAATGACCAAAATGGAACTGTAACCCAGCTAACATTTTAATGTTCCCAGAACGTCCTGGGAAGGTTTTTCAAAGGTTAGCAGAACGTTCTTTACAGGTTATTTTTGGTTCTCTAAAGGTTTAAATGGAAAGTTTTATGTTTTGGTTTTCAGAACTTTCCGCTAATCTTAATTTCGATCATAACATTTGGAATTTGGTTCTATTAACGTTCTGGGAAGGTTAGGTTCTAACATAACCACCAACTAACGTTTGGGGAACGTTAGTTTTTGGTAAAAACAAATCTTTAGAGAACCTTAGGCTAACGTTCCCTGGAAGTTCTCTGTTTTCTGGGAAGCAGATGAAAGTATTTTCAAGGCCCATCGAGAAAGTGGTTTTAGGGGTGAATCTAGTTCTAATGACGTAAAACATGTAAATTAAGGAAATTTACATTATCAAATTGTTTGATAATGTAACATCTGGTTTTTGAGTGCAGTGGTAAAATCTTTAATCAGCATTCAGTCTCTGATGTGTCAAATGACTGCGATATTCGGGGGTATTTACTGCTCAAAACTTCCATCAGCATTGATGGGGAGGTAACACTTGGACGCACTTTGGGATCCCAGATTGAACACATCTCACTTTTTTCTTTTAAACAGACACATGTTACCAGAACCACCGTCTCACATGGAAGCTCTGAAACTGACAGCAACAACCAGCTGACAAAAAAGAGACGAGCATTGTCAATTTCACCTGGATACCAGACAGCTCACTTGCAGTTCAGATAGTCTTACAAGAGGATCAAAATATATAAAATCAGTTTTCCTAGCCGAGGGTGTACTAATGAAAAATAACAAGAATTAACGTGAACAACGAACAGAAAAAAAAGTCTGTTCCTGTTCCACGATATAAGGCAGTTCAATTACCCAAACAACACAACAAAATTTTTCAGCAAATATCGCATTTCTGAGCCAATAAAAGGAGTCCATTTTTTTCTATTTCTTCTTCTTCTTTCGGCATGTCCCTCCAGGAGGCGCCACATCAAGTTTCTTCCATCTAATCCTATCTGCTGCATCTTCTTTGGTCACACCAACTATCTTCATGTCTTCCTTCACTGTATCCATGAACCTCCTGTTTGGTCTTCCTCTAGTCCTCTTTCCTGGTGGTTCCAAACCCAGCATCCTTCTGCCGATGTACTCTCTCTCTCTCTTCTGCACATGTCCAAACCATCTCAGTCTGGCCATATATTTTCATATTCTCATATTTTCTGTTCATGCGATAAATATTATAACCTCACAAAAGTACAAAGCTCTTTCTGAATGATGAGTACTTCCTGTAACTTAAGCGTTTAATCGCCAACCTCCGCTGAATTTCTGTTCCTTTTTCTGGCTATGTTTTATCTCGTTCTGAAGATTTTATTTTATGCGCACTTTGGACGTCATTTTGGACTTTGTGTCGGACAGCTGATTTATCAGAAATCATCTGGCTAGCTCCAATGGCGAGCTGGTTATGGAGTAATTTTGCTGTTGACGTGCACGACCAGTTGCTGGCTCTTGGAGGCACATCCATGTGAGGCTGGTTCAGTCCCAGGGAAGCTGAGGATAAGGAGTTCATCTGGAGGATTTGCGAAGAAGGAGACGGTCAAGAGGAGGTGCCTTGGGCTAGGTGTTTTTGCGGTTTCCATAGTTCGTCTGGTTGCTTGCTTGAGGAACTAGAGGTGCTCACTTGGACCCAATGAAATATAAAGAGACCAGTTTGGTGTTCTTCACTGCAGCCTTGCTTTGTGGACCTATTCCGGACTCCAGCTTTTGGGTGGCCAGGTCGGACACAGTGCAACCGGCCTGGGACGCTGGTGGATACGGACGAGGGGGCATCGAGGTTTTAAACACAAATTTCCCTTCGGGGATAAATAAGGTATATTCAATTCAATTACTTTGTATTTTGCCTTCACACTTTTCAAAAAAGACTTGAAACTACCACCGAAAATCACCAGTGTCTCGATTATTTTGCAAACTTTTATTTTTTACAGCCACACCACAAGTTGTGGGTTGCATGGAGAAGCAGGTTTGCCGAGACTAACTTTAAAGACATTAGAGATGAAGGCTGAGCCTGCTGGACATGAGTTTCATTGGAAATCAGTCAGCCAATGCAGGGTGTAGATAGTGGGCGGGGGGAGAGGCCGGAGCAACCATAGATTAAAAGTCCATCGATCTGGCTGTAATTTATTTATCAATTCAACTAAAAATTAAACATTGACCTCGTTCTTTGAAAATCCCTCCTTTTAATCTTGCTGGCCGCGGTGACTTGAATACTAAGTGAGCGTTTAAACGCGAGTTTTTTTTTTTATTCGGAAAAAGTTAAACAGGTTAGAAAAAAAGAAAGAGTCTGTTTTTCACTAAAGACTTTTTTTTAAAAAGGCCCATATTTCTGCTGCTTCTCTTCTTCAAACCCCGAGGAGTTCTCCTTCTGACAATAAACAACTCATCCATTTCTTTCTCTCGGTTCTCTTCACCATCTACAGTCTTGTCACTTCTTCTGCTCTTCTGATCTCTTCCACGCTCTCTGGCTATTGTACGTCTGTCTGCCTTCAAAATTTGTATTTTACTCACAAATGCCAGAACATACCTACATAACGCAACCGTACAACCGCATCAAAGACTTGTCACGACTTGTATCTTCACCACGACTCCGTTTTCACACTTTTCTGTTCATCTCTGATTTCTGTGCAGTTAGAAACGTCTCAAAAAAGAACTCCAGAAACTCATCAAGATATTGAAAGAATTCAGAAACAAAACTTTTAAAAAATTTTTGTCATTGTTTCAAGTGTTCTCGACAGAGGACGGAAAAATGAGCAGAAGGTCAGCCAAGTCGCTGTGCATCAACATGGCGCTGCCTAAAAAAAGGACAGCGCAAAAATGAGTGGACTAAAATGAATATGTTTAAATTTTGTACCAAATTATAGAGGGGTTTTGGTTTTGTTGGGCAATAATTTCTAAAACATACAGTAAGAATGTTGCACAATTTTAGGGGAGAAGAGATAAAGAAGGTGGAAGATTTTAAGTACTTAGGATCAACAGTCCAGAACAATGGAGAGTGTGGAAAAGAGGTGAAGAAGCATGTGCTGGCAGGCTGGAACAGGTGGAGGAAAGTATCAGGTGGGATGTGTGATAGAAGAGTTTCAGCTAGAATGAAAGGGAAAGTGTACAAAAAAGGCAACAGCCTCGGACGAGAAGCCCAGGCTTCTCTCTCCCCGGCTGCATCCTCCAGCTCACCCGGAAGGATCCCGAGTCGTTCCCCAGCCAGCTGTGAGACATTGTCTCTGCAGCAGGTCCGGTGTCTACCTATTGTTTTCCTCCCTGTGGGTTGTGTCCGAAACACCTCTCAGGCAAGGCGCTCTGTGGCATCCTGACCAGATACAGAATCCCCTCAATCTGGCTTTTCTCGACCTGGAGCAGGAGCGGCTAACTCCTTACTGCACAGCCATACTTAAATAAACCATGTTTGTTGTCCTGCAATTAGGTCCTCTTTCTTCTTCACCCACGTCGTGACATCAAAAAAGTATCTTTTATATTCTATCTTGTAAAATCTGTATTTTGGGACATTGTGAAAGACTACTAAAACTGAATTAATCCTGGGCGTGGATTTTGTTCTCCACTATGCCCACATCAATGTTTCCTCTAACTTGCACGCCTGCGCAATTGCGCACAGCTCGCAGATTAATAGCGCACAAGAAGACCTATGCAGCGCACAAAATAAAACTCAATTTAAACTGTAGATAATAAAATGAGACGGAACTCCAGAACATATTTCTTTCTTCTTTCTTTCTGAAACAAATTGCTTCAAAGCTCTGCTTCAGAGTTTGTCTCGTCACTGCTGATGACGTCACAAAAGAGGAAACGTTTTTGCTCCGCCCCCTTGTCTTCAGGAAGCTTGTATATTCGACAAACAAAAGATTACTGTAGAGGGAACGTTGGCTCACACTATAACAAAATAGTACAGGTGTTCTTCTCATGCTTGGTCCATTCACCAAAATTAGAATTTCAAAGAATTTGTGTTGACTTTTCTAACACGATACACTTTTCTTGCTTACGAGATTTACAGTACGTCGTGTCTTCCGACAAAAAAAACTTTGCATAATGAAAAGTAGAAAAAAGTAAATCATCGTAATACAAGCTAGCATGTGTCTGTCAAGAGAGTAGTCTGTTCCCCCTCTGTGTCCTGTTTTCCCCTTCTCCTTGTCTGTGGGTGTGCACAAGTCACACCTGAAACTCATCTACTCATCTGCTGCAGCATAAATGGATCAATTTTTGACACACTCTTTGCCAGATTGTTTGTTCACCATGCTTGACCTGTTGTCCAGTTTTTGGCTCCAGCTCCCACATCAGAACCTGCCTAGTTTATCTGTTTTTGTCTTCATTATTTGGACTTTTTATCAATCTAATAAATCTGCTTGTGATTTTTTCATCTGAGCCTGTCTGTTGTGTCAAGGGCATACTTTTGGCCTCAGCTCCACATAATGACAGTGTCAAAGACTCTGTTGAAACGGCGGGAATCCTGTCAAATTGGCTGATTCTAAATCAAAGAGAAATGAAGGCCCTGACTTCGAGTCTTCTTCTAGTGAGACTAACTCGGAACCGGGAGATGAGACTAGCCCCGTTTGGCTTCTTTCTATGAGGACATAATTTTGGCAGTTTTCTTCTTGTAATTTGTTGACTGCGACTTACGATCAGAATATAGATTGGCTATAAAATCAAACGTTTTACGTTGCAGCACCCATCCGCCTGTTAATCTCCTGCACTATTGTTCTCTCATTTGTAAGCAAGACCCCGGAATATTTGTACTTTGGAGCAGAGAACTGTCTCTGGCCTGCAGGGGGCGCTCTACCCTTTCACCATCAAGGGTAGACTCGGGACCCAAAGGCGAGACTATGCCTCACAGCTGCTGTGTCGTTGGCTCTGAGACAAAAATTCAAATTCACACTGGGAACTCTTGAGTAGCGAAGCGCAGATTTGGACAAGTCAAGAAAGAGGACGTGTTACTGTTCACGAGCAGGTTTTCCCTCCTTACAATTCCTCACTACCCAATTTGAATAGAACAAGGTCACTTCGGTGAAAATCTCAGTCAGGCTTCCCTGTGTGGTCCCCTCACCTCACGCCCAACGACTCCTTCTCACCCTTTCCTGAACCCTCCCCATGACCAGCCCTGTAATCCAATTAAACGCGCATCAAGACCAAATGAATTGCAGCAGATTTAATTAGCTGTTGACGAAGGCTTGCTGGATGGATGGTTGGCTGGCGGTGGGGCGAGAGGACGGGGCATGGAGGGCGCGCGGTTGAGATGAGATCGCTAGCCTTTAACCTGTTGGTGTTGGCAGAGGTTTTGTATGCATGTCTGATGTGTGTGAAATTATGTTTGGATTTTCTGTTTGCAAATTCAAAAGACCGATATCAGAAAGAATCTCGCGGATTGCCAGATAGTACTTATGCATATTGTGCCGGATTAAACCTTCCTTCTTCGTTTTTGATTGTTTTTATGCTGGTGGGGTAAATTAACTCTTTACTAACTGTTAAGTTACTCTTAACTATAGCCATGTTGATGGTTTTATTTCATTGGTCTAGGACAAGCATGGGCAAACTACGGCCCGCGGGCCACATGCGGCCCGTTAAACGTTTTAATAGCTCTAAAAAAATTAAATAAATAAACCATGTTAATGTTTTATGTCCCCTGGAATTGTTATGTTTCGTCACTAGATGGCGCACTCTAGATATGTTGGCTTTGTTGCAAAAACAACAACACTGCTCCCATTAAAATGTGTGTGTTTCCGTGATCTGTGATAGATTGTCAACCTACACTTTAAACCTAGCGCACTAGATGCACGTTTTTAAAGCGCTAGGGCGCTTGATTTTAACGTTAGTACAAAATTACGTCCGTGTAGTGGCCCCTATCGCTTTCCATATCTAGCGCGGTTGTTTACCAAAGTAAGCAATCCATCTGCTCCAGTTCGGGCCTTGTTGGTCAAATGTTAGAACCCAATTTGGCCGACGAATCAAAATGTTCGCCCACCCCTCGCATGCAAAACAAATTCTTTTGCAAGCTTTTTTTTCATTTGTGACAAAAATACGTTAGTAAAATATTTTTATATTATTTTAAAAAATAACCTAAAATCTAATCTAATCTTAGTTTTACAAAGAAGATATAAATATTGGACGACCATTTTGTGTCCAAATTGACTAGTGTGTCAATTTCATAAAATCCATGGTCTACCTTGTTGTTATGCATTTTTTTCCCCAAAAATGTTCAAATTAATTGGACATAAATCAACTTTTATTCATTTGCTGTACTTTGACCAACAAAATGAAATGGTTTTTATTTATCAAAATGAGGTCGTGCTGGTTGTTACTGTCTCAAACAAGTTCACGCCGGTTTACGGGAGTGTCACGCTCTATTTTTGGAAGTAACTTTAAAGACACAAATAAAAAGATAGCAACTAGAAACACGAGCATTTACCACAAAATTTAGACAACGCATCTTTCATGTCACCATTAAAAGTAACAATGAAGGTTTTTGTGTCTCTTTTTGGAAACGTTTTCGTGATTTCTGACTTTTTTACTAAATTTAGGAACTATGACATGTTTTTTTCCGACTGTCTCCAGAGATCGCATAATGGTTTTGGATAAGAATTTTTAAACTTGATAAAGAGTTACAAAGAAAACACAAAGTAACAGAGACTGTTCTGCGGGTTTTAGCCTTCCACATGGGCATTGTGCCATCTGTAGGCCAAAAGGGAGCTAGCATTATGATCCCTGTACGTCCTCAGTCTTCTTGACTGTATCCCGATCTTTTTCAGATATGACGTTATTCCAAAATCTATCCATTCATTCAAAGTTTATATTTTTCTCGCAATGTCTGTGGCTGTGGTGAGATTGTAAATAAATACAGTAAATAAAAACAAAATAAATAAAATTTACTAGCCGTTGAAGTAAATAAAACTCAACCTCAGGTGTTGGTTCTCTCTGGACCTCGCATTGGGGAGCCCTCGCATGAACTGTACAGATGGCGACACGGTGGTTTGTCAGCCCACACGACACCCTTCCGAATGAGGCTCCCCTGAACAAAGTCACGTTGGCTAATGCAGCAGCGGTCCGGGCGAGGTTGTTCCTGCAAGCGGCAGTATGGGCGAGGCGGTTAACGCGAGCAGCGGTCCAGGCAGGAGGTTCCCATAGGCTGCGGTCCAGGCCAAGCTGCGGATAAGGGGTGTCGAGTTGCCTGCAGGCTGCAAATATGGACAAGGAGGTGCAAAGCGGGACATAGAGGTGCCCGTGGGCTGCACCCGCAGAAGTGAACTTTATGTCTTTTTAAGGTCTGTTAATAATTTATACCTGGCGCGCCCTGCCCGATCCCGAACCGGCAGACCACTTTGTGCTGCTACACAAAGTTGGTCTTGGATTTCGTTCTCTATAAGGTTTTTAATTTGGGTGTTCTGCTCACACTCAATCCCAACAGGGGGTGCTATTTTTATCAATTTTTGAGTTCACTATGAGAACCTAATATTTTTTTTTAAAGGACAAGACTTTTTGAGCATTTTTATGATGCTGTTTTTTTTTTAAACACAAACATGTAAGACCTCCCGTATCTGTTACCCTTCCCTTTTCTTATCTCCTTCTTTCTGGTAACTGGATGCAACCGTTCATGCAGCAACCCCCTTAGTGTGCAGAGTCAGCGCTTATGTGTCTAACCCACGGTGGCATTTGCATCATACCCTCAGTGTTTATGTACATCCACATGTGCTTAGTCTCTAATAACGAGAGCCTTCCGGGGTCTGTTTTTTTTAAATCCGCGAGGTTGATCATATGTACACCAGCATGTCCGAGTTCTGAGCACAGCAGTGTGTGGGTGCATGTTCCATGTTTGTGTGTGGGTGAAATGAGATCCAGGTCCTGGCCTCTCTATTTCTCTCTGCAGGTAATAAAAATATAGAGTGCCCTCCAGATCCCTTTATAGAGAGAGTTGAGACCACAGCGAAATCTAGGACAGGCTCCATTGATTTGGTGGCTACAGTATTACTAGCCATCACAGCCGAGGCAATATGAGAGGCCTTTTTTAAATCACACAGCCCCCCTGAGCCCAGAGGGACAGAGAGAAGAAGAAGGGGGGAAGGGATAATTGGGGAAAGTATCCTTACTTTGTTTCCTTTGCTTCTAAATTTAATAGAGATAGCAGATTATGCATTTCCAATGCGACAGTCAACGTTTTCTATAATCAAATTTTTGCATCTTCGGCAAATGGAAAGGATGTAAAAGGAGTTCCAGGATTTTTTGTGTATCGCAGTTCTTTGGAAATGTTAGACTGTTTTTTTTTTTTGTGTTATTTTCAATACAATTTGCATTTTTATCCAGCCGTTCTATTGAGCCCGTCAGATCACTCGCGGGTCCATTAAACGCGCTAAAAGACTCTTGTACAAATTCCCAAAAGTCAATCACAAGGACAAAAAAAAGATTCCGCTCGTTGCTTGGTTTGCATCCAACGTCAGTAACTGGTACCATTTCAAGTCCTCAGCTTTTCACACTTCAAAGGTATGGTTTCCATAGTGTCTTTTTCTCCCGGATTTGGTTCGTTTCGATCTCCAGAGAGGAATGGAAGGTTCTACTTTGGGCCAGGATCCGACCCCCTTCTGTCTGGCTAAATAAGATAACGTCCCGTCATTGTATCCCTCCACTCCACAGCCTGACCACATCAAATATTCATGGGCCACACCAGGCTCTTAAGTAAACTGGCCAATTTGTTGCGGAAGACGTGCATTAAGATTGGTCGAGGCGATACGCGACTGGCCCCAAAGGGACAGGCCAGACAGGAGGGTGGCTGCCATTTTGGCTCTCTTGTCTCCATTGTTGCAGCCCGTTGAAGCGGTGATGGGCGGAGGGGTAGCGCGTGGCTGCCCTTTTGACGGTAATGGGTTGGGCGAGGACGGTAGGGAGGGGCAGGAACGGGTGGGCGATAACAGAGGTCACTAAGAGCTTTCTTTCATCCGAACGCGTGTAGAGAGTCAGTTAAAGAGGAAGTGGAGGACAATAGACGATAGAGGTAGACAAAGAAATGAAGTGTTGTCCTCATCGTTGCCAGCTGTCTGTGTGTACATGAGTGGCAACTTAACAGATCACACGTGAGGACTAACACAAACACATGTGGCGCCACAGCCTAACACTACGCACAACTTGACGAATGACTCACCCCGTAGATTTCAAGGATAAAATCGTCTTCGCGTTACATTTCCCCCGGGGATGGAAATTGATAAATCTCCAAAGCACTTTTTTTTGTTTTGCTTCATGAGTGCGAGAAGTGGAGCAGAGACTGTGATAGACACAACTTTACACTTGGCATTTCCTCCAGGGCATTCCGGAGAAGTTGATGAAGCTCATAAAATCAACTCGTAAAATTCTGCAAATTGATGTTCTGTTTTTTGGGGGTTTTTTTGTAAAAGCTTGTCAATGTATAACATCACAGTCGGTTCTTGGACAGTACGAAAAATCTAAACGGCTCGGCTCACCCCTAAGCAAATATGATTTATTTGGAGGGTGACCGGTTTACCGGCTGATCCCTGGCAGCCTGCTCATCATCTGGCACTAGAGGACTCTGGGGAATTTGGCACGAAGCTGGTTGCGAATATTAAATGTGACATTCACTCTTGTGCTTACAAAGATAGATTAAAAATAGAGGGCATAAATGATAACATGACCACAAATGACCGAACGAAAACAGAGTTTGACGCAAAATAGACTTTTTGGGATTTTTTTTTCACCATGTTTGAATAATATTCCTGCATCAAAAACATCCTGAGTCAAAATATCTGGGTAGTGGTTATCTATGACATTCTACTTGAAAAATTTCTAGCCATAAAAAATAAAAAGGCTGTGTATCGGAACACAAGACGTAGCATAAGCAGAGACAGCTGATCTCTCAGAACTACGACGGTGGTTACAACGCAAATTTGAGATTTATCGGAACCCCAATAACTCCTTCTGCAGTGTTGAGTTTTCTAGTTGTTTCCGTGCTGCTCCGAACACTTCATTTCACTTTCCTTAGCTAACGTTAGGTTTCATCCATGTGTCGTCTTTTTGTCACAACTTGGGATTTGTTTACGACAGCTCCTGAGTTGCGTTAACTTCACGCACTCTGTCATTTTCATAAATCACTGGACATCGGCACAAATTGTCAGTTCAAAGTAAGGCTGTAAGCGGCGTGGGAGCGATGGATGACCAAAGGAGACCACAGCTTCACGAAGGGTGGAAGGCAGCGCGGGCGAGTTACGCCACAGTTTGCCAGTGGATTGTAGATGTTTGGGCTAACGTGTCTGCTGGCACTGTTGTCCGAGCTTTCCCAAAAGCAGGCATCATTTCCGAGGAGCGGCACGGTACAGAAAGGGACTCTCCCAGCGAGGAAAGTGAACCTGCTGTGTTGGATTTAGCACAGCTGTTAGATTCTGAAACAGAGGATGAGGACTTGGATGGATTTGATAAATGACTTTATGACGACTGTAACTAATATTTAAATAAAACCAACCAAACTCAGTTTTACTCCCGATCTATTTTTAAATACACACACTTGTCTGCTTGTGTGTGTGTTGTTGTAAGGCGGACGTACGTAGTAGAGGATAGGTATATAAAACCTGCGCCCTATCATCAGGTGCGCCTTATGTGTGTGTTAAATACAGAGTACACAAAACTGGGACTGCGCCTTTTACAGTGCGCCTTTTGGTCGTGAAAATACGGTATGCGCAAATTTGGGCATGCGTGTGCTTGAGAAATGAGTGTGTAATTGTAAACATAAAACAACGAGACGAACTTAATTTTTCAGTAATTCGCGAGCTTTACCGTCCAGTGTTTGGATACTATTTAAACCACAGGTTTTTTTGGGGGGTATGGGGGCTATACCTTTTTTTTTCTGAAGCACCTACATTGTAACATAAACAGGGAGTGTTTTATGGCACACACTCTGCTCACACTTAGTCCCTAATATCACGTGCTATGAGGACGAAACCAAGCAGATAGCACATTTTTTTTGGCAAATATTGCATTCCGACAAAATGACAAAATCTCTCTTAAGTGTTTAATTTCTACGTCCTTTGAAAATCAGCCATCACAGAACAGAAAAATCTTTTTGTCTTCTGTTCTTTCAAGCTTTGGATTCTTTTTTTCTTGTTGAATTAGGCTATTTACATGCTAATACCCGTGCAGTGCAATTTCCTTATCATGTATGTAAATGAACACATTTCCCGGATCCATGTCGGCCAAATGCAAACAGTCAACAATGTGCTGACTTCATGTTAACGCTTCACTTTATTTATTCAGTCGGTAATTAAACATTGCACACACACGTGAAACCTCAATGATAGGCTCGTTAGCATTAATTAAATCTAATGAGAAAAACGAACCGGCACACTTACACCTGTGGTTTTGAGATTCGGTACATCTGCGACCAAAACTCCCCCCTTATACAAACCAAGCTAGTTTCTATAAAATTAAAGATGTACGGCCGGGAAATGTGTGGGAGTTTTAGTGGCCTGCGTAGAGAAGCGGTTATTAAAGTAGGAGTGAAAAATGCACGAGAGCAAAAGAAAGGGTACGTGCGAAGGCTGAGTGTGTGGGTGTGCATGAGGATTATTTGCAGCGCTGCCATCTGTAAACAGGCGGACAGGTTTGTTACCGGAGTAATGAGGCAGAAAAGGTAAACCAGCGTAAACAAAGTCAGCAGACGATGTGGTTTTGATGAGAATAATGATTATATTTGTACGTTTTGGGGTTATTTTAGAAAAAAAGTTCCATTTTGATGTTTGTAAAGTCTTTTTTATTCAGTTTTGCTCAATGTTTTAAAACAAATACAGCGTTTATTAGAATCACATAATGTCCCGATTTATTTGGCAAGTCATCGGATTGGAAGCACATTTTAAAAAGTACCGAACATTTTTGCCAAACATTCTCTGCCTCCTACAGGTCAGGGACAGGGTCTTGCCCTAAGTGGAGGAGTTTAAGTATCTAGGGGTCTTGTTCACGAGTAGGGGAGAGGTAAAGTGGGACTTTGACAGGCGGATCGGTGCGGCGTCAGCAATAACTAGGACGCTGCATCGGTCTGTCGTGGTAAAGAGAGAGCTGAGCCGAAAAGCAAAGCTCTCGATTTACAAGTCGATCTATGTTCCTACCCTCACCATGGTAACCAGGATCTATGTTCCTACCCTCACCATGGTAACCAGGATCTATGTTCCTACCCTCACCATGGTAACCAGGATCTATGTTCCTACCCTCACCATGGTAACCAGGATCTACGTTCCTACCCTCACCATGGTAACCAGGATCTACGTTCCTACCCTCACCATGGTAACCAGGATCTACGTTCCTACCCTCACCATGGTAACCAGGATCTATGTTCCTACCCTCACCATGGTAACCAGGATCTGCGTTCCTACCCTCACCATGGTAACCAGGATCTATGTTCCTACCCTAACCATGGTAACCAGGATCTATGTTCCAACCCTCACCATGGTAACCAGGATCTATGTTCCTACCCTCACCATGGTAACCAGGATCTATGTTCCTACCCTCACCATGGTAACCAGGATCTACGTTCCTACCCTCACCATGGTAACCAGGATCTACGTTCCTACCCTCACCATGGTAACCAGGATCTACGTTGCTACCCTCACCATGGTAATCAGCTGTGGATGGTGACCGAAAGAATGGGATAGCGGATACAAACGGACAAAATGAGCTTGCTCCACAGGGTGGTTAGGCTCTCACTCTGAGATTGGGTGAGGAATTCTACCATCCGGGAGTAGCTTGGTGTCAAGCCACTCCTCCTCTAGGTTGAGAGAAGCCAGGTGGGGTGGATCGGACATCTGTTGAGGACGCCCCCCGAGCGCCTCACTGGTGAGGTGTTTTAGGCATGTCCCACCGGGAGGGAACCAAGAGGCAGACCACGGAGCCACTGGAGAAAGAACTACACTTCTTCCGGGTGAGCTGACGGATGCAGCTGGGTTGAGAGAAGCCTGGCCTTCCTGTCTGAGGCTGTTGCCCCCATGATCCGGCCCCGGATAAGCGGAAAAACATTTTTCAAGAGAAACGATCATTTTCTTCTTGATTTGTAAAATTTTTGGTGGAGTGACTTTTGTCATTGAATCCTTGACAATCGACACCAAAATAGTATTTTTTTACATGTTACCAAATTACCGTACATTTTGGACTAGAAGAGCAGATTGAGGACAAGTTAATTGGAATTTCTGACAAAAAAAGTTTTGCTGCTGTTTTAGTTAAAAAAGTATGTGTGAAACCAATGAAACTGACTTTGCAATTAATCTATATCGTGTTGAATAAACAGTTTTACATTTCAATTACCTAACAATTGGCACCAATGAGTAATTGTCACCTATTAACGATGCAACAAATTACAGTATTTTTTTTACTTATACATGCATAAAAGATCTAAATTTTGGTGATTTTTTACCCCAAAAATTATATCAGTGAGTTGTGAATTGCTTTAATTAAAAAAACATGAGTCAATTAAGGACTCATGGATATTATCAGAAAATGTTAAAGTAGATCTGAGGGGTGTTTTGTTTTCTTTTGCTACATAATCATTTAAATTACATTTCCCTTGCAGAAATAAACAATTTCTCACAAAATCTGTAAAAGATTTCTGGTTAAAAGAAACTTTTTTTTGTTGTTAAATGCTTGACAATTGGTCGTAAAAAGTGTTAATTATCTATCAATTATTACCGTAATATTTGGACAACACGGGCAATTTTTGGGGACTCCTCAACCCGGCGATGCCTGGGATGGGGAAGACAAGATGAATTTCATCCTGATGGAGCGGGGATGATGAAGCGCGGAGGTCTCCTCGGTCTGGTCATGCCCAGGACAGGGAACGCAGAGTATCCATCAGGAATCTGAAACAGAGCTCTCTCTCAAGGAGGAAGGAGAGAGGTGGACAGCATGTGAATTGTACTGTACCAACTAGCAGTGTTAATCTAAATGAACAGACAACAGAGAACAATGAATGAGTGGCCAAGGCAGTCTGGCGGAGAACAATAGGTAGAATAAGAGGACAGAACCCCAATGTATCAAACTTTCCCCAGCGTCCACTATCCAGCAGCTAACTAGTAATTATATCAGCTAAATGTCTCTGTTTCTAGCTGGTGGTTGATCGGTAACCGTGACCGAATAAGTATTCTTGTATTTCCAATGATAACGAGGGCTTGTAGTACAATGGCTACATCAGCTTGGAACTCCGAAACACATTGAACTTGATTTGAGACAACAAATAGTAACGCGTAAACACATTGAGGTTGTCTACACCTGAATGTCGGAATCGTGACAAACTTCGAGGTCACTCCAATAAAAAGTAGTAGGTACTTGGATTGTACGAGGAAATCCAATTAAGTCCTCGGTACGGCTGTAGTGGCATTTAACAAATAACTCTCTTCCGTCTTGCTGATCGTGTGGTGGCACGCCGTGGTAATAATAACACACTCGCTCTAAGTTATAGTCTTATACTGTATTATGTCTCCTATACGTCCAAGAGGAGTTATGTTTCTATATGTACTGCGGTGATGAAGGCATTTGTCAACACCTACTGTAAAGACTAATCATCCGGGCTTTTATCCATCAGTTGTTTATGCACGCGCACACACACACGGATCTGGACTCATCTATTCCCTGAAATATGTGTATTATTCCAAGGTGTGTTGAAAAAAAAAAAAATCAATGAAAAGCAATATCCTATTGGATTTAGTTTATGCCATCGACCTATTCCCGAGCGCTTGGGCGTAGATCATCTGGGCAACGGTGAGTGGATGACCCGCTAACCTCCATCCAGGGTCATCATATCAACTCTAGCTGCTGCTTCGGAGATAGCGGCTTCACCTGTCATACAATTTATAGATAAATATTCAATGGAGAAGCATTTCAGGAACATAAAGGTTAAAATTTGGAATATCATTGCATTCCTTCCCCATGGGAGAAAACAGACGAACAATTTTGTCGAAGTTTTTCACTCTTGGATTTATTAAAACGTGGCTGCCATTTTGCTCTCAAACTATGAATCACAATTGAATAATTTGTCTTCAAAACACAATTTTAATGTAGTTTTAAAAGTTCACATGAAAAAAAAAAAACACTTAACAAGCTTTTCTACCTTTCCTTTTACCGTTATGCACATATTGACCCGTCAAAGCCTGATCCCGTCAGACCTCAGAAGCTAAGCATGCTGGAACTGGGCAGTACTCGGACGGGAGACCCTTGGAATCCCAGGTGCGATAGCGGGACGGCCGTTGAGATTAACTTGCCACTGTGTCCCTAGGCAAGATACTTCACCAGCGTTGCCTAGTCTGGTTGGTGTGAGAATGATTTGAGGTGCTGATGGTGAAAAATGGCAGCCTTGCTTGTATCAAAGTGCCCCAGGGCAGTTGTGGCTACAAAGTGGCTTACCATTACCTGGAATGGAATGAATGAATAACCCATTTGTGTAAAGCGTCTTTTTCGTGTCGAGAAAAGCGCCATATAAGTATAACGCATCATTAAAATCCATTTTTTCCCGTTGGATTAACTGTGTAATTAATTTCTCTAGGCTACTCTGCTGGTCAGTTCAAATCTTTCAAGTTCCCTTTGTATCCTGCATAAAAAGGCTCATTCATTCACCAATTAAAAAACCTAGAGCTCTACAAGTGTTTCTCTTTGATTTGATTTGACCAAATATCTAAAAACGAATGCCACTCGGAATAAAGATAAACTTCTTAATGTGCCACTATGTTCATGTTTTCACCTCAAAAATAGTTTTACCAATAGATGGCAACTCTTTTTGGATTTTTTCTGATTTACTGGACTTTAAAAAGTTGGTTATTGTCATACTATTTACTTGCATCACTAGTTTAGACGCCCGTTTGATTTCAAAACGTCTATGACTCAAGCTCTACTGATGTTTTTCTTTCATTTGATTTCACCAAACTTTTAAATGACTGCCAAAATCAGAATATACTTCAATCATCCCACTCATGGGAAATTTGTGCGTCACATCAACAACTTTGTATCTGCTGAGTGAGTTGTTGTAGACCCCGATCACGTACGGGAAGAAAGACCTCCGGTATTGAGAGGTTCTTGAGTGGAGCTGTCTGAGCCTCTTGGAGAAGGAGCTCCGCTGTTCGTCCAGGAGTGGGTAGAAAGCATGGTCATGGTAGTACATGACCAATGATGTCCAATGATATCATTTGGAAAATTTTCAGTATGAATTATTTCCTTTGAGACAATTGGTCCTTCTTTTTTCGGCATTTCCCTCCAGGGGGCGCCAAAGCCAGTCAGTTTCTTCCATCTAACCCTATCTCCTTTATCTTCTTCGGTCACACCAACCATCTTAATGTCTTCCTTCACTGTATCCATGAACCTCCTCTTTGGTCTTCCTCTAGCCCTATTTCCTGGTGGTTCCAAATCCAGCATCCTTCTTCCGATGTACTCTCTCTCTCTCCTCTGCACATGTCCAAACCATCTCAGTCTTGCCTCTCAAACTTTATCCCCAAAACCTCTAACATGAGCTGTTCCCCTGATGTACTCATTTCTAATCCTGTCCATCCTGGTCACTCCCTGAGAGATCCTCAGCATCTTCATTTCTGCTACCTCCATCTCTGTTTCCTGTCTTTTCCTCAGTGCCACTGTCTCCAGACCAATCAGCATGGCTGCTCTCATCACGGTTTTGTACACTTTCCCTTTGATTTTAGCTGAAACTCTGCTATCACACATCACACCTGATACTTTCCTCCACCCTTTCCGGCATGCCTGAACACGCTTCTTCACCTCTTTTCCACACTCTCCATTGCTCTGGACTGTAGATCCTAGATACTTAAAATCTTCCACCTTCTTTATCTCTTCTCCCTGTAACCTCACTTTTCCATTTGGATCCCCCTCATTCACACACATACTCTGTAATTGGTCCTTAATTTCATTTATTACTTCATTTGATTTGAAGTGCAGAATGTCTGATTGTAATTGGTCTGTGATTCTTTTCTTTATGTTTGTCTCTGAAGAGTCTATGGTTAACTTTTTTGACAAAAAGTACATTTTTCTCTTCTGCATCTGATTTTTTCTTATTTTGAGTCTTCTTAGAAATAAATTCATTTTTGTGGCACCTGTGGCTGCCTTTTTGGTCCACATGGATTTCTACCGACGCAACCCTCAAAGCCCTAAAGACCACCGCTGTGCCCCCTTGGGTCAACTGTTCCTTGTCTTCTTCTCCCCTTCTACCGACCCGCCCTATAAGCCATAAAGTAAAACCCTGCATCGCAAAGTGACACGGTGGCAAGAGACCAACTTGGCAACTTGTGGCACCACTCGTCTGGGAAGATAATGAGTTCCCACAGGCCAGACAAAGGGCACAGAGAGTGTGTCAGTAGATAGAAGGTGCGCATGTGTGTCTGTCTTTGTTATTTAACTACAGAGATCCCAGGCAAATTCTTTCAACTTTTAACTTCAAATCGGCCCAGTTTGGTCATCCCCCAGCAGGCTTTGGCTGTAATGAGGACTCCGTCTGTCAGTTCCTCATGTTCTCCTTCTCTCGTTCTATCTCGATTCTCCACAGTTGATGGCACAGACAACAGATAACCCTAAGGAGAACCCGCCCTTAAACATTATCCATCATGTTGACAGCTCAAGAATCTTAAAGTGAAGAAAATACCATGTAGTACATCTAGATAAAATTCTCCTTCAAGCATTTTTTTTTCTCCATTTGACCAGTTTCTCTCAAAGCAGGTGTCAAAGAAGACTCTTTGGCTTTATTGTTAAAAGGTTGCAGGTTCAATAACGGATTTTAAGAAGAAGTTTTCATGATCTATTGGTGCTTTAAATCCATATGTGACAGATATTGGAGCAGGACCACTTTGACCAACACTTAAGCAACGAATACGGCAATACGAGTCTACGGAAAATTGCCGGCCGTATGTCACCCGGGCCGTATATGTCCTTGTAAAAATAAAACTCTGCACGTTTAAGCGTTGACGAGAGGGGATGGGTGAGACATAAATGATGAAGAAATGAAGGAAAGCGGACATGAGAAGCGAGGGAGTGTTAAAAGGAATTATTGCCGTTGTAACTTCAATTTGACGCTTTAAAAAGAGATAAACTGAAGCACCTCAATTAAAATCCTCTTAACTTTTGTAATAGAGCCAACAATCAAAATTCATCCCAACATAAACTTAACGGTGTAATATTTAGTCATTGCCCAAGGGCGCTTAAAATAAGCAAGACCTAGTTTTGTGGTTTAATCCATATACATATAAAAATGCTGCCCGATAGAGGCTCTTTGAGGTTGAAAGTAACAATAAATGAAAGAATTGGAGGTAAAAAAAATCCAAAGAAAACACATTCAATAAAGTTCAAGCAAAGTATGGGTCGTTTTTTTCAGGATGGGTTTGAATTGTCAATTTGGAAAAAGTTTAATGAAAGTAAAAATGTTTGAACAGAGTTTTTAATCATATCTTAAAGTTAAAGCTCTTTTGTCGTTTCTGAAAAACTTCTAATTTTAACTGTTTGTGATTTAAAATCTATATTGTAACAATAACTTTTTTTTTCTTAACTACATCTAATAGCTATTAAGCAACAGACTCAAAACGTGTTTAAATGTGTTACATTTCAGAAGAAAAAACCTCCTAAACCAAAAAAAAAAAAAAAACACAGTCAAAAGTTTTTGGCTGAAACAAAGAAAGTCAAAGAACTTAAAACTGAAATGCGAAGGTGAAAAAAGGGGGTGGATACAGTGGTGGTTCAGCGGTTAGAGCGTTCGCCCGCAAACCGGAAGTCTACCGGAAGTCTACCGGAAGTCTACCGGAAGTTTGCGGGTTTGCATCCCACTGAGTCGAAGGTCTTTGGAGAATACACCTAACCCCTCGTTTCGCCCATCATTGGCACCGTCATAGGTGGCAGCGCGATGCGGTGAAATGCAGTACATAAATTCCCTGGTGAGGGATTAATACGGTATATGTTAAAAATAAAGCTTCAAGAAAAAAACAAAACCCAGCAAAAAAAAAAAAAAAAAAAGAAAAATCTTTTACTTTTTACAAATGGTAAAAGTGCTGTTTTTATGAAATGTTTCTGTAACACGATATAATTTAGTGACAATATATTGTTTGGTGGTTTTGTGGGTTGTTATGGACAAATTGAGCGCTAGTTTGGAGATATTGTGTTTTAAAGAATGTTGTTGATCTCTTTTCCATATTCTCCATTGCTGTTGACTGTTGAAGATAATCGTCCTAAAATTGTCTCTTAGTGTCTAAAGCAGAAGATGTGTATTTGGTGGGGTTTTTTTTATTCATCTTCTTAAAGTTTTAGAAGTCCAAAGAATAGAGCTTGATATCAGCAAAATATTTGGTGTGACTCCCCCTGTAATTACTAGCTTATACAGCTAAGGGTTTGACCACCAAGGTCCCCGTCATCGGCTGCTGCCCATCTACTGCTTCGCCTGAACCCTATAGCCCCTTCTGCAGGTGGTGAAAGTTGATCTACGCTCCTACCCTCACCTATTGTCATCAGCTGTGGGTAGGGACCGAAAGAACAAGATTACAGATACAAGCAGCTGAAATGAGCTTTCTCCCCAGGGTGGCTGGGCACTCACTCAGAGATAGAGGGAGGAGCTGTGCCATCCGGGAGGAGTTCGGAGAAGAACTATTGCTGCTCTGGATCAAGAGAAGTGGGATGAGGTCATTCGGGCTTCTGGTTAGGTGGCATGGTCTTTCAGGCACGTCCCACCAAGAGGAGACCCAGAGGCAGAGCCCGGACCTGCTGGAAAGACTATGTCTTGCAGCTGGTCTGGGAATGCCTCAAGATCCTCTCAGGGGAGCTGGAGGATGCAGCCGGGGTCAGGGAAGCCTGGGCTTCCTGTCTGAGGCTGTGCCCCACAACCCGGTCCTGCATAAAACAGAAGCACAGTACTTACAACGCTGTACAGGTCTATTATGATGAAGATCTACGTTACTACTGTTTACTGACTGTAGGTGCGGAGCCAGAGACTCCGACTGCAAATACAAATGGCTGACGTGAAGAGATTATGTCTCACAGCAGTCCTTTTAACGTCTAAACAACTTTTAAAAAATGGTGGTGAAAAAGGTGTTACAAGAGGAAAATTTGGGACCTTGACGAAGCAAGTCCCCTTTTATGTTGGGTGTCATAGTAACAGCAAGACTGCTTCCCCCTCGCTAACATTAATCAGACTACTTTTCTCAATGAAAACTAACTACATAACTTAAGTAGCTTGCTTATTAGTCCGGAAGAAAAAGGGAGTTTTTAAGGTGTTCTTTTGTTTTGTTTTAAAAAAAAAAAACTGAATTCCAATCAAACTTGTACAAGGTCTGAGTTTGACTGTACAGAAGAAGTAGCGTATTAAGGAGTTTAAATGTGTTGAACTGTGTGACGACTCTGTCAGAAACGATAAAGAGACAACAAGGAGCTGATTTTATTGCACCAAGGCCGACAGGCTTTGATTTATAAGATTGGAGCATGAATGTGCTTCAAAAGCCTGAAACCCCTAACCCTCCTTCTGACCTTGTAAAAAAATCTTTCACTGTTTGAATTCAAGCAGTCCAACGACACTATTTCTGTGGGTTTATTAAATGGTAAGCAATAGACGACCAGTTCCGCCCTAAACCGTTCTTATTCGGTCGTAAATCTGCTACATATGTTATCCTCTTGACATGTTAGGGTCATTTTTGTAATTTACTGACACATTATTTGATGTGTTGACTTTTTTTGGGGCAAATAATTTTCTGCTGAGTGTTTGAATTATGATGTGACATAAAAAGGTTTCACACAATGACATTTTGGACAAATTTTCTACACAAAAGATTCTTTGAATTTTAGAAGCTATTGGAACATTTTTAAATCAGAGAAGTAAGAAAATGCTCAAAGTGCTTTTAATTAATATGGAAGTTTAGGGTTTCCTAAGTTTCACCCCTGAAATAATGTTCTGTAGACAGACGAACTTTAAGAAAAAAAGACAGTGTCGTCAGCGTAAAGAGTTATCTTTACGCTACCATTGAAAAGCACACAAAGAATGATCATCAGGACAGTTCCTTTTTTTTTTAAGTAAAACTATTTAAAAATATGCAAATGCCAGATAAACATCCTTAAAGAACATCTTTGCGCATATTTGAACACAATTTAGTGATTTTTTTCAATGAATAAAGACCCGTTTAGAGGTGTTCAGTGTGGGGGTGGGACTCCACCAAGGATCTGCTCTGAGTCCTTTGCTGTTCGCTATGGTGATGGACAGGCTGACAGACGAGGTCAGACAGGAATCCCCATGGACAATGATGTTTGCAGATGACATTGTGATCCGTAGTGAGAGGAGAGAACAGGTGGAGGAAAAGCTGGAGAGGTGGAGGTTTACACTAGAAAGAAGAGGACTGAAGATTAGTCAGAGTAAAACAGAGTACATGTGTGTGAATGAGAGGGATGCAAATGGAAAAGTGAGGTTACAGGGAGAAGAGATAAAAAAGGTGGAAGATTTTAAGTATCTAGGATCAACAATCCAGAGGAATGGAGAGTGTGGGAAAGAGGTGAAGAAGCGTGTGCAGGCAGGCTGGAAGAAAAGTATCAGGTGTGATGTGTGACAGAAGAGTTTCTGCTAAAATGAAATAAAAAGTGTACAAAACTGTGGTGAGACCCGCCATGCTGATTGGTATAGAGACAGTGGCACTGAGGAAAAGACAGGAAGCAGAGATGGAGGTAGCAGAGATGAAGATGCTGAGGATCTCTCTGAGAGTGACCAGGATGGACAGGATCAGAGGAACAGCACATGTTAGAGGTTTTAAAGTCCGAGAGGCCAGACTGAGATGGTTTGGACATGTGTAGAGGAGAGAGAGAGAGTACATCAGAAGAAGGATGCTGGGTTTGGAACCACCAGGAAAGAGGACTAGAGGAAGGCCAAAGAGGAGGTTCATGGATACAGTGAAGGAAGACATGAAGATAGTTGGCGTGACCGAAGAGGATGCAGGAGATAGGGTTAGATGGAAGAAACTGACTTGTAGTGGAGACTCCTGAAGGGATATGCCGAAAGAAGAAGAAAGAAAGAAAGACCCGTTCTGTTTCTTTTTACTGTGTGAAAATTTGCTCTAAATTAGATTAGTGGACAAACTGAAACTACAAATTAACACTAATGCAAACTCCACACAGAAAGGCCAGTGTTTTAAGCCCCAGCCCTTCTCTGGAACTTGAATCTCGAGTTTCTTGCTTTGAGGCCGCCATGAAAATTGGTGAACTGCTCAAATTCTAAAAACAAGTAGTCAATGACTATGTGACCAGTCATTCCTGGTCACATAGTAACCAGGAATGACTATGTACTTAATAATTTGGAAGTTGTTTGAGGAAATTAAAAATTTAATATGCACTTTTAGTCCCAAAAAGTATGATATGCTGAATTGCTTACATTCTAATCCAAAGACTAAATTTGGGACGTAAATCATCATAAATTATTTCTGAATAATCTCCAAGTATCCTACTACAGAAAAGCTATTGAAAAATATGACGTTTGAACATAATAAACACTCTTATCACCCCTTCCCCCATACCCTACACAGCTTCTGATAATCATAATGATTGCTCTAATTTTTGTGTATCGCATACCGACTTTGGAAATAAGCGTATTTTCTTACATCAAACACATAGCAGTAGTCTAATGTGCAGTCAGGAAGTACTGTGAACCGTAGAATAGACTCGCAGACACCGTTACCAAAGTCTGATCCGAGCATAATGATAAGCTCAGAGAGAAGTCAGTGAGGGGGAGGCGAACACTATTCACCGCGGAGAAAAAGGAAAAAACGAATCAGTCAGACTGTGACAGCATAGCAGCAACCTTGAAACCTTAGGTGGGCGAGAGAGGAGCCTGAGGGGGCTTTATGTTGGTGCGCCAGTAAGGGAGGGAGATCACAGGCCTATTGCTGCACATTGACAAGAGCCTGCATGCGGGGGACAAGGACACATGGGACTTCGGCTGTCTTGTGCTCTCTCTTAGTGACCCGTGTGTGTTTGCACCCGTGCTAGGTTCATTACCGTGCACCACACGCGTGGGTGTGCATACTCTAGACATGTACCCTTGTTTTGCGAATTCTTCCTTGTTATATTCTATTTTTCATAACCTTTCTGCACATTTTCACTGATTTCAAAGCGCGGTAGCTCCGTCTTTATGCTTTAGTCATGATGATGAGTTCTTTATGTTGGAACGGAAATGCAAAGGAAAGAAAAACTTGCATGAAGCCCCCCCTTTGACCATTTTTGATGACTTGAAAAGCAACCTGAAGAAAAGGCTCAATTCATTCTTATAACGCTTTGAACCCCTCAAACCTCCATTATTTTGCCAGTTCGGGTGTCGCGCCCATTATACCTGTTGGTGATTTGCCTCGGAAGCGAAAATTGAAATCTTTCACAGCGTTTCCGTGTAATTTTGTCTGGTTCATAACACTAGAACATGCACGCACGCTCACATTTCTTTTCTTTCCCTTCAGGATAGCATCCGCTGGATGAAAGGTGCAGCCCCCGCTAACACCACCCCCACCACCTCCCTCTAACCCTTCTTCGCTCTCCTCTCTCAGTTGTCAAACATCAAAAAGAAGGGTGCTGTTTCCAAAAAGGCTCTGAGGGGAGTGGGATTTTTTTTGTGGAGGGTGGGGGGCGCGGGGTGTTTTGAAAGATAGAAAAGAGAACATGGCTGACATTCTGGCTGTGAAACTCCTCCAACCCTAAAACATGTATTCCCCTTGTGTGCCGGGTGAGGACAGGGTTCCACTGATTAGTGTGAGAATGTTCTAAAGAAAGAAAGAAGGTGCCAAACCACTGCCTCTAGCAAAGTTACACAGACAGGGAGAAAGTGTGTGTGTGAAAGGCGAAAAAAGAAAGCTAGTGATAGTGAGAGACAGAGATTGTGCACTGCCGCAATGATTAAGTCACTTCTTACAATCGCCTTTGAGTAGCTTGTCTTTGATGCTCTAAAAAAAAAAAAAAGCCCCTCCCACACACACATCATTAAGGAACACAGGAATAGTTTCTTCAAGTTGGATGGAGGAGATGAGAAGGCGGTGTGAGCGTGATGCGGAGTAGGGAAAACTCAAACGACTCATCAGCGAAAAGGCAACATGCCAGACCTTTATCAAATTTTTGGGAATTTGAAATTCTCAGTTCGGTTGGTCAGTTACCAAGGTACCCATTTGGCAGATTTGTATATTATGGTTTAGGATCACCATCAGGTAAACCTGCTACACACAATTCCAAGATCTTACTGAGTTTGCAATCTCTTGAGAATCTATTTGATCCCAACCCAGTAGACTCGTTCGTTTTGCATTTACTGCCGGATTGGACAGCAGAGGTCCTAAAGTGGCTACACGTTGGCGCAATGATTAGCACAGTGGCCTCAGAGTCAGGAGGTCAGGGTTCGAGTCCTAGATGAGGCTAGGTTTAAAACACTGGTCTTACTGTGTGGAGCTTGCATGTACTCCCCGTGTATGCATAGGATTTTTCCGGAAACTCCGGTTTCTTCCCACCCTCAAAAAACATGCATGTAAGGTTAATTTGCCACTATGAAATTGTCCCTAAGACTGAATGTGTGAATAATTTTGTGTGTGTGACCCCGCAACAGACCGGCAACCTGTCCAAAGGTTTCAGTTTGTTTTCTGAATCGCTCTTTCCTAAAGGAGTCAAGTGGGTATGCATAAAGCATACCCCGCCTCTTAGCCTGAAATCAAGAGGCAGGGTATGCTTTATGCACTTGAAAGACATTGGGAAAGACTCTGACACCCCACGTGACTCCTTTAGGAACGAGCGGTTCAGAAAACGAACCAAAACCTTCGGAATGCCTAAACATAAGTATTTTTTTGCAACAAAACTTTCAGTCGAACAAAAATTTTTTAATTCACATTATTAGGATATAAACAAATGACGGAATCAAAGCCTTAAAAAATTACATGCTATTTCACAACACATGGATACAATATGTAAATAGTCTGGTCTCTCTGACTTTGATAATGTGTAATTAAAATGACCTGAAAATATTGATATAAATATACAGTATAACGTCCACGGTAGCATGTTAGCATTAGCAACTTCATCACTACTCTGCTCAACGTGAAGGAAGTCACCATCATAATTCTTTTGCGCTGCATTTTAGTGTTAAACTTATGAGTTTGACAGAATCACGTATTTAAATTTGTCGAGTGTGTGTGCTGAGCACGTTACTGTACGGCAGTGAAGCATGGACACTGTACGGCTACTAAGTGCGAAGATTTAACGCTTTACACCTGCGTAACTGTAGTCGCCTCCCAGGGATCACCTGGCAAGATCGAATATCCAACAGGGACATCATGACCAATGTTCCCTCTAATTTTTTATGTGTCTGAGCAAACACACAAGCTTCCTGAGCAGAAGGGGGCGGAGCAAAAACTTTTACTCTTTTGTGACGTCACCAGTAGTGACGCGCCAAATTCCGAAGCGGTAGTTTGAAGCAATTTGTTTCAGAAAGAAAGAAGAAAGAGGTATGTTCCGAAGCTCTGTCTTGTTTTACCATCTTTAGTTTAAATTGAGTTTCTTTTTTTGTGCGCTGCATAGGTCTTCTTGTGCGCTATTGATCTGCAAGCAGTGCGCAATTGCGCAGGCGCGTAGCTTAGAGGGAACATTGATCTTAGAGGGAACACTGGGTCAATACTAGACCGACCCAGACGAATCGGTTTAGTATTTTCGCCATCATCTCATGGAGGTGCCTGCGCTGGCTAGGCTATGTAAGCAGGATGGACGATGGCCAAAAGACATCCAAAGGAAAGCGGCCAATTGGACGACCTGCCTTGCGGTACAAAGCGGGATCTGAAGTCGTGCACCATCAACGCAGCAGATCTCGAGTCACAACACTAAAAATAAAACATTAAAAGTCTTAACTCTAAAAATATGTTTCTTTTCGATGATGATTGGTCGTTGCTTTATTACTGAAAAACAACGTACTGTATATCTCAGTCACTTTTTACAGTTGTAATTTTAGACTCACAGCACTGCCTACCGTGTACGTTTTATTAAAGTTTTAAACATTGTTTGAAGAAAAATCACATTTTACTGAATCTTTTACAACTTCATTCCCCGTAAACGAGTTTTATGTGTTGCTTTACCCGAAAATACGGCCGCAGGTTTAATATCCTCCTCCAGATGTTGGCAATAATCGCAAAAAGATGACCTTTAGACGTCGGAGAAGTCAGCAATCATCTGGTTAATGTTGACATTACTGTTGATATTTATTTCACATCCAGTCGGAGCCATAACCATAGCGACAAAGGCTGCAGTAGCAAGGATTGTATGAGTAATGGCAAAGCCACCAGTAAAAGCAATTTAATAAAGGAAGATCATTTAAAGGTGAAGGGCAATATTTATCGATGCACATAAGGTCAAGTAATAAAAGATTTAGGCTTGTGATGAATGAACAGAGGAGATGAGACCAGACCGGCTGGTTGTGGCGGCAAATCGGGATTGGCGTTTGATAAAAGGGGAATGCGGATCAGACGCGTCGGGGAACTGGCTGGGGAGACAACAACACACGCACAAAGAATTCATGAGACGAAAAGATAGATTCAAAAGCAGATTAACAGGTTGTTTGTGTAAAATTGAAATGTGTGGGAAGGTGTAGCTTAAAAAAAGTATTAATAGTCGGTCTAATAGATGTGTCACTAACTCGCTTTCGGAAGATTGGGGTAAAAAGATGTTTTTGTAATTTTGTAAAATTATCCAACAAAAAGACGTCGGACGCATCATGACATAAGCAATTTGGGGGTGGGCTCAAACCCACGACCTTCTTGCTGTGAGGCCACTGTGCTACCCACTGCCTTTTGGCACCAAACTTCTTCTTTTGGCATTTCCCTTCAGGGGGCTCCACGGCCAGTCAGTTTTTCCCATCTAAGCCTATCTGCTACATCTTCTGAAAAATTTTCACAATTTTATTTTCCCCATTCATTTCTATGAACCCGCCAAAGGTCTCTCAATTAAAGTTTTTTTTTTTTTTTACTTTGAAAGTGTTTAAATGTACGTCGTACGGGGTTTTGAATCTTTAACATTAGAACTGCCGCAGCGGTCAATTTGGCTGCATGTCAATTTAATATGCTAATTAGAATGTATTTTTTTGTGTTCTAAAAATTAACATTTCAAAATTTATAGGCATTTTATCTCCTCTAAACAGGGCGCAGCAGCAGGGAGGAAGCCCATATTGGGATATTGGCCACATACGTGTGTGTGTGTGTGTGTGTGTGTGTGTGTGTGTGTGTGTGTGTGTGTGTGTGTGTGTGTGTGTGTGTGTGTGTGTGTGTGTGTGTGTGTGTGTGTGTGTGTGTGTGTGTGTGTGTGTGTGTGTGTTTATATTTGTGGAGAGAGACAAGGAGGACTCTGATGCCATTACAGAAACCTTTTACTTTGTAGAAAGGTTGAGAGAGATCATATTGAAAAGACCATGACCAAGACCATTGTTGTCTGAATAAAGTCTGCCATGTTTTCTAGATAAGTCTTAAAAGTTCAGGTTAACATTTTGGAATGTAGCCTATAACCAATTTTGTCAGGGTTTGTTGTATGGATACAAAGCTGGACAGTAAATACTCCAAACAAAGTCTTTATTTGACAAATTCAAACTGTAAAAAAGCTCACGCCGCGCAAAATACTAAACATCTCAAACTTAGAGCTAGAAAATACAAGATTCACTTCCAAACATCAACAGACAAGTACAGGAAACCAGAAAGACAAGACAAACCTGTAGAGGAGTGAGGAAAAGCAACCCCTTAAATACTGGCAGGAGAAAATAGGAACCAGGTGAAGATCATTAGAAAGAAAGGTGATCAGACCAGGGAGAAACACTCAAGAGGAACACAGCACCTGAAAGGAAATTAAGAGAGTGATTTCAAAATAAAACAGAAAATGAACAAAAAACACTCTGACTTTACTACTAAACCTGACAAATTTATAACGAGGACATTTTCGAATCAGCAGTTTTGAAAATATTTCACATTTTATCATTATTATTACTTTAAAAATTGAGTGGTGTAAAAGTTTGTTTATAAAATAAAGCAGCGCAAAACATGAATAATTACATAAGTGTTTAAATCTACGGTAGTTTAAATCTATAGCCTTCCATCTCAGTCTCCCATTGGTTTTTGTACTCTATTGGGTTTTGTGATAGAAAACAAAACCAACTTGTTTGTCTTTCTTTATGTTTTACAAGATACAACAAAAAAAATAGATGGTGTTGCATCTAATGTTGTCGAGTCTGTCGGTCGTAAAAATGAAAAACTCCCAAACTGACAGACACAAAGGCTTCTTCTTCTTTTTTTTTTTTTTAAGATTTGTTGCAACTGCAGGAAGCTGCCTCTCCTTCCGAATTTGCCTCTTGACAGTGATGGAGCGCCCGTCTGATACGATGATGTGTTAGTCCGCACACGTGCACAACCGAAGCTCGCTCGCAAACACAACCGGGAGTGTGTTCAAAGACTTGCGGGCTTTCTGACAACATCATTAGTGTGTTTCTGTCTCTGCTCATTACGTCTTCTTTCTTCTCACTAAGACTTCTCTCCTTGTTTTTTCTCTTTCTGTCTCTCTTGACAGTAAAACAGGTTGTGGACTGTTGTGTCTTTTCTTTATGGGGTTTCTGAATGAGTCGAAAGGGACCAGATGGGGAAAACAGGTCTCGAGACAGACATTATAATATAAAAAGGTAGTAATAAGAAAAACTGATGGTTATAAATAAAATACAAATTTGCAACCAATTTGAGAAAAGTCATCAACTCCCTATAGAGGGCAAATCATGCATTTTGGGTAATAATACATATCTAATACGTACTGTATAAACATAAACATCGTCAGTTTTGTTACGTTGGGTTAGGTTAAGGTTAGGGTTAGGTTAGGGTTAGGTCAGGATTAGGTCAGGGTTAGGTTGGGTTAGGGTAAGGGTTAGGTCAGATTAGGTCAGGGTTAGGTCGAGGGTTAAAGCCCTGTCTCCCCCTTGAGACCGGCGGTGCACTGGCCCTCCCCCAACTACCAGTCCTCGGCTGTGGGTGTCCTCTGGTCGGACGGCGTCTGCCGTACTTGACCATGGTCCATTCACCAGGCATGGTGAAGAAGAAGAAAAAAATATTATTTATAAAAAAAAAAAACTCGGGGAAAAAAGACTGTGAGAATGTTCTTTAAAAAAAAAAAAAATGTTCAAAATCAGAAAAAAAATATTTACAAAAAGAATATATATTTACAGAAAAAAAGAAAAAAAATTCATAAAGTTTGAGAAAATCTGCAGCAGGGTTAGGGTTAGGTTAGGGTTAGTTTAGGGTTTGGTCAGGGTTAGGGTTAGTTTAGAGTTAGGTTTGGTTTAGGTGAGAGTTAGGTTAGGGTTAGTTTAGGGTTTGGTTAGGGTTAGGTTAGGGTTAGTTTAGGGTTTGGTTAGGGTTAGGTTAGGGTTAGATTAGAGTTAGGTTAGGGTTAAGTTAGGATTAGTTTAGGGTTTGGTTAGGGTTAGGTTAGGGTTAGATTAGAGTTAGGTTAGGGTTTTGTTATTTGGCCACTATAAAATTGCCCATAGGAATGAATGTGTGTGGATGGATGTGTGTGTATCGCAGCAGCAGATAGTCAACTTGTGTAGGCGTGTATCCTGCCTTTCACTTAAAATCAGTCGGGATAAGCTTCAGCATCTCTTGCAAACCTATTAGGGATAAGCAGTTCAAAAGATGGACGATGATTGTTATTCTTTTTAGTTTCTTATTTTGGTGCAATTACATAAAATCGGCCGTCACTATTGGGACCGAGCACAAGCAGAGTACGTCCTCTGAAGCAATCCCTGGTTACGTTAGAATTTGACCTCGACGGAGAACAAAATTCATGGCCAAGAACATTTCAATTGCAATGTATTTTTTACACTGCCATCATCACAAGCCTCAGAATTTGAGGCTTCAAATACGAGCAGGAGCAGAACGAATGCACTAAAAAAATTTTAGCATAGCATTTAAATCAATTTCAGAATAAATTAGATGAAGTCCAAATTCTGGACGAGAGAAATTGCAAATATTCAAACACGCAAGATTAAAAAAGAAACAAAGTATTTCTAAAATAGTAAGTTAATTTAAAACAGACCCTGGTTCTTCTTTTTTTTTTAATAGCGGATATCAATATGTTGTTTTGAAAAGTTCACACGCTTAAGCAAAAGAGGATGTTTTGAATATTTTTTTTCCACAAAACTGATCTCAATCCCATTCGGAGTAGACGTTAAATTGTGTGTATCTCCCAGTGGAGCTTGACAAAGTTTTTCTCACTGCACCAAACATCGCAGCGCTTTGCACGTTCCAATTACTGACTGTGAAAACAACAAAATTCAGCCGTCAATCATTTGTCTTTTTAGCATGTTTGAACAAAGCATCCGACAAAAATCTTTTTTTTTTTTTTTTTAATACAAAGCTTCGCCAATTTGATATGAAAGACAAAAATGCTATTTTTTTAAAGCTTTTCTTAACAAACAAAAAAAAGAAGTGTTTTTTTTCTTTTAAAACATACAGAAAAAAATCTATACGCTAAGCACGGGGTCGGCAACCTTCGAGAGCCAAATAGCTGTATAGACCGGTTTCCATGGAGATGGAAATGCATTCTGAATACTAAACGAAGAAAATACTTCACAGTTTTTATAAATACAAATATATTCTAAAATAACGGAGCTGAAAATAAATAAAGGCAAAAAATGAAACAAATGAACTTGCGTGTTGCTTAAAAAACGTGCAAAGTATCGTAAAACTTTTTTGGCACTAAAAGGGATTTATTTCTTGTACTTGGGTCTAAAATGTTTTTTATTCTTTATTGACTAAGAATGGGTCTTATTTGTTATTTTAATGATAATAATGTTTACCGTATTTTCACGACCATAAGACGCATAAAAAGTCTTAGATTTTCTGCAAAATGAGTGGTGCCCCCTATTGTAAAGTGCACCCTATGTGTGTTGTGAAAAAACAAGTGAAGCAGATGAGCTCTACGCTTGCTGTGATCTGGAAGGTCTGACAAAGGAACTCCAACCGCTGGGTTGGCGTGAACCGGCCGTTCAAAGTAAGGCTACGAGCAGCGTGGGAGCGATGGCTGACCAGAGGAGACCACAGCTTCACGAAGGGTGGAAGGCAGCATCGGGCGAGTTACGCCACAGTTTGCCAATGGATTGTAGATGCTTGGGCTAACGTGTCTGCTGGCACTGTTGTCCGAGCTTTCACAAAAGTAGGCATAATTTCCGAGGAGCCACATGGTACAGAAAGTGACTCTGACAGCGAGGAAAGTGGACCTGCTATGTTAGATTTAGCGCAACTGCTAGATTCTGAAACAGAGGATGAGGACTTGGATGGATTTGATTAGTGACTAATAGCACAACCAAACTCGGGTTCACTCCCGATCTATTTTTAAATACAAACATTTGCCTGCTTGTGTGTGTGTTGTTGTAAGGCGGACGTACGTAGTGGAGGATATGTAAATATAACCTAGCCGCTATCATCAGGTGCGCCTTATGTGTGAGTTAAATACAACAATGGCACAAATAACTGAAACTGCGCCTTTTAGTACGGTGCGCCTTTTGGTCATGAAAATATGGTATATATATATATATATATATATATATATAGTCTTGATTTTATCTGATCAGTATCAATTCAGGACTTTGCTAAGTGTGCTTTCAGGGAGTCAGAACAGGATTTTGTTTGCATCTATTAACAGCCATTAAATGCTAGCTATCTAATTCCGTTCTTCTCTGAAGCAGCCAATAGGAACTCATCCTGGCTTTACTTTCAACAAAAATTTTAAAATCCAAATGATCAAAGTGGGTGGACCTCCATTTAGTTTAAATGGCCGCGCTGCTTGTGGCAAGTGTTTGTCAGACAGAATTAGACTCTCATATCCTCTAAAGGACAAGTGTAGCAGGAGGCAAGAAACCCTAAAATAAAAAACAACAGTGACACAAAAAAAGGCTGAAGAGGAACAGAAGAAGAAAGGGGAAGAAAGACAAGGAGGTAAAATTGGGCTCTTCAACTACCGGGTCCCATGCCCCGTTCTCCACATGAGAGGGGGCCCTCTGATGAGGTGTTGATTGCCTGTGGGCACGAGTGGTTTCTCCAAACACTCTAAAAGTGGCCTATCCTCTGATTAGACTCAAGTGTTGCAGCGGCAAATAGGGCCAAACTCTCGACTACACATTACGGCATTGAGATTCACCTTAGGCAAGAAGTTCCATTAAAACACCAACTCATAAGCGACTGAAAGGTTATTTTTAAATACAGACGATCATATTCACAGCCGGTGGCACTTTTGGGTAAATTTTAATAAAATGCGTTGGAAAAATGCTGCCCTGCATTCAAACTGCGGACATGTAGGATGGAAACTGGACTTTTGAACTTCTTAATAATAAGAATTTTTATTTTATTTTTGTGAAAGAGCTCAAATTCTTGTTCTCTGATGAGCAATTAGTAATGCCCAAAAAAGTTTCCATTACCAGACACTAATGTATCACATAAACGAAGATTTGATTAAAGCGCTCATTTAAGGAAAACAAGAGCGATAATTTTCATTTCAAGTGAGAGTTGGTCTCGTCAAGACTGCCCTCTGTCAACGATTCTGTTTATTATCTTTATGGACCAAATTTCAAGGCACAGCCGAGGCGTTGGAGGATCCGGTTCGGTGAGCTCAGAATCGGATCTCTGCTTTTGCAGATGATGTGTTCCTGTTGACTTTGTCGTGCCGTGACCTCTTAACTCTTACTGGACCAAGTGTGAAGTGGCCAGGATGGGAATCAACACCTCCAAATCTGTTATGGTTCTCTCACCTACCACCAGCGGGATCTTTTCTTCGTCTCCCTGATTCGGGACACCTGATAGTGATTGACCTGCTGCCAGTCTGCCTTTCCTTCATTATTGGGTCATTTTCTCTTCCAGCTAAGCCTTTCTGGCTACCTGATCAAGACCTGCTTGAGAACTTTTCTTGAGACATTCATCTGAACTGTTTTTATCTCAACGGCTTGACTTCTTTACGAAATAAATAATTTATGTCGTTCGGCACTTGGGTTCTCCTTCTCCCTCTGCACCCTCATCGTGACAAAATCCAAGACCTCGCCAGGAAAAGGCTGTAATGCCCCTTGCTTCCTTTTCATAAGAAGTAATGGCGGCCTACCTCTCTGATTCTATTTGTATCCTGGTGTTGCCAGGAAATAGTTTTTTAAAAATCGCAAAAATGAGAACGAACACCTTGAAGTTCAGGGATGATTCACAACTCACTGAGGTTGGTATTTATGAGATGCAAAAACTTTTTAAAAAATTAAAACTTACTCTTATGCAAAGCATTTCATTTCTTTCTTTTTTTTTTTTTTTTTTTTTTTTTTTTTTTACCAAAATCTAACAATGTTTGTTAATAAATTATTTTGACAACTTTACTGACAAATTTATGGTTCTTTTTGCAACAAGGTCTAAAAATCTTGAAAATCCTTTTGGCTTTTCAATTATAATTACTTTTGCTATCTTTACACGAAGCATACGCTCATCGTGTCCAGTCAATTTCGATCCCTATCATGAACATTAAAACGAGCACACACACCTGCAACACAAACTGTGTCTGGCGCTTTACAGGCACACAGACGAGACATGAATATTTAACAGGCTTCAGTCTGCATGTGTTCCATATATGTCACTGTGAGAGTCTCAAGAGCTGGTTGTAGGGCAGGGGGCTGATGAGCGGTGTGTGTGTATATGTGTGTGTGTATCTGTGGTAAGCTCAAAGTGGCCATCTTCATATATCATAGATCCTCCTTTGCCAAGAGCACTGCTTCTGTCAAGTGTGTGTGATGAGCACCCACAAGACCTTTCCGCACTTCACCCCCATGTGTACGAGTGTGTGCGCGCGTGTGTCGGGAAGAAGTGGGAAAAAAAAAGAAAGACTGAGGCAGAAAGAGAGCATCATCTGCTTGTGTTGAGAAAGCAGGTCAGTGGGGTGGGTTGGACTGCTTGTGGAGTTGAGTGGTGGTCTTTTAAATCAGTGCAGGAACAAAAGTCTTTTTAGTTTTACATTGAAAATAATGGACTTTAATAATTATTTTAAAAAGTGACTAAAAGCGAAGAAATGTAGAATCAGGTGGAAATTATTGTCTATGAAGTCGTCATATCGTCGGTCAGTCATCTTCAGAACCACATAAACCAATTAGGGAAGTGGGAGTCATCATATATCAATATATCAATACGCCAATAATTTAAAAAAAAAGAAATGGACAACACGTCGGTAGGTCGACATGGACATCATGGACAACAGGTCGGCATGAACTATTCATTTTGACCAATGTAAACCAAGTAGGGCCCCCTCTTTATTATGCTAACCCTTAATAAAAATTTACTTGGACTATTATTAGTTTTAATTTGTTAAGTTTGGCTCACCAATTGAGAAGCCATAAAACAAAGTTTCATTGCTTTTGCAATTAAAATGAAGATTTTTGTATCTTATATCGGTTTGTTGATATGTCAATAAACCGATAAATCAAGATATATTGTTATATATATATAGGTGTGGAAACGTTAGAAGGCGTAGCCCTGGGCAGCTGCCTGCTGCAGTGTCTCCTGTTGTTTTACGTCTGGTCGTCTTTTCGCATTTTTTCCACTCAGTTCTAGAGAGTCTGCAGTACTCGTCTTTCTCAGGTGCAAGCAGATTAACTCAAAGAAACAATTCCAAAAACTAGTGAAAAAACATTAACCGAACACTTTCCCCGTTAGTTTAGGGTTAGATTAGGGTTTGGTTAGGGTTATGGTAAGGGTTATGGTTAGGGTTATGGTTAGGGTTATGGTTAGGGTTATGGTTAGGGTTAGGTCGAGGGTTAAAGCCCTGTCTCCCCCTGGAGACCGGCGGTGCACGGGCCCTCCCCCAACTACCAGTCCTCGGCTGGGGGTATCCTCTGGTCGGACGGCGTCTGCCGTACCTGACAGTGGTCCATTCACCAGACATGGTGAAGAAAAAATGATTTACAGTATAAAAAAAACTTGGGGAAAAAAGACTGTTAGAATGTTCTTTTTTTAACAAAAAATTATTCAAAATGGGGTTAGGGTTAGTTTAGGGTCACGGTTAGGTTAGGGTTAGGTCAAGATTAGGGTAAGGTCAAGATTAGGGTTAGGGTTATGGTTAAGTTAGGGTTAGTTTAGGGTCAGGCTTAAGTTAGGGTTAGGTTAGGGTTAGGTTATTTGGCCACCATAAAATTGTCCATAGGAATTAATGTGTGGGTTAGGTCAAGATTAGGGTTAGGGTTATGGTTAGGTTAGGGTTAGTTTAGGGTTAGGTTAGGGTTAAGTCAGGATTAGGGTTAGGGTTAGGGTCAGAGTTAAGTTAGGGTTAAGTTAGGATTAGGTTATTTGGCCACCATAAAATTGCCCATAGGAATGAATGTGTGTGGATGGATGTGTGTGTAATGCGGCAGCAGACAGTCGACTTGTCCAACATGTATCCTGCCTTTCACCTAAAATCAGTCGGGATAAGCTTCAGCATTCCATGCAAACCAGTTCTAGAGTCACATCTCTAGAACTGAGTGGCAGTTTTTTTGCCACTCAGTTCTAGAGATGTGACTTTGTGTGCTCTTTGGACGTAATTTTGGACTCCATTGTTTTACTTCAAACGGCTGTTTTTAAGCTAGATATTTTTTTTGTTATTTGTTTTTTGTTTTTCAATGGCTAGCTCCGGTTGGCTTGTTTTCGCTGGTCATGGAGTCGTCCCGTTTTGTTTGCGTCCACACAATCAGCAGCTGGCTCTCGGAACCAGATCCACCGTGGCTGGAGGAGTTTATGCAGTACCGACAGAAATGAAAAGGAGACGATCAGAAAGGAGACGCTTTGAGCCCAGTGTCCCTGCAGTTGTCATGGGTAACATCTGGTCACTTGCTGGCAAGATGGAGGAACTGGGGATGCTCATTCTGACCCAGCAGGAATGTGGAGGGGCCACTTGGTGTGCTTCATTGAAACCTGACTTCATGGACTCATTATGGACTGTTTTTTTTAACTCTTTAGATGCCAGCTTTTACACCATGTAGGCGGACCGGGAAGGCATCGAGGTGTTGGCACCCCAGCATCAAATTTCCCTTTGGGCAATTTATAATATGCATGGGGTATGTACGTGTCTATAAAGACCACAGACAAAACAAACATGGACAAAGTAGATATCACACACTTTACTGCCTTAACCCTTTTGAACAAATTTAACAGGATGCCACACCGACTTCCACAAAGGCTGAAATGAGATTCGTTTGGATCCAAACTCATCCAAACGTAAAGGGTTAACAACATGACCAGTGATCCTTACTTTCCACAACACTGCATGATGGAGAGAAAATGCCACCCCCTGCGGAGTTTAACCGTAGCCCGCAGCGCTCCATCACCTCATGTCCACCCTTAGTGTGATGTCTGACACTTGTGATGTTATGAAACACACACAAAAATCCCCACAAAACCTTGAAAAAAAGAAGCTGTTGTCACTGGAGGGAATAAAAAGAAGGAAAAGGCTGTTGTGTTTAATGATTCTAAAAAAGATTTTATTAAAAACTAACAGGGTCATCTGTAAACACAACAATAAGCACACTCGTTAAAATGCAATGTCCGTCCCAGTGAATGCAACCCTTCATAGAGCAATTTTTTTTTTCTGACCTCCATCAGGATACAAACTCTAATCATCGTTTTGATGAAACATTGTTTGGCTTAAAGCTTATTTCTCACATTGACCTCGGCAACATTTACCTGCCCCATTCAATTGGCCCAAACTTCCATTTAGACCTTTATGACTTCCTAAATGGCAAGTCTAACCTTTAAGTTTGGTATTTTAACTCTAAAATTAGGAACACTTCACTGGGCTGAGCGGTAGCCAGATCGAAACGGCGTACAACTCTATGATAGGAAATTGAGTTGAAGCGTCAGGGTGTTAACCATAAAAGGCGAAGCTTGTTGCTGCTTGTCTAACACATCATCCTGACACATTACAGATCCCCAGTGTTTCACGCTTTGGTAAGAGTTTGTGATTTTAAACGGATTCAGATAAAAATGCAGCTCTCATCTTTCACAGGCGTTCCGCTAAGTCGTCCATTTTCAGCTCCACGGACAGCAAAGAGAAAACAAGCAAACCGGAGCTCATTGATCAACGTGATCGCAAAGAATTTTGATTGATGAGGACAAAAGAGTATTGAAAAGATGGTGTGTTTTGTGCTGATAAGACAAAATCAACCGGTACACTTTTACCGTATTGAGTGGAATGCAGTCTAAAAAGAACAAGTCGACACCAAGACGTCAAATAAAATGCCTCCGCCTGCCCCGAAACACAAAAAACAGGGTTAAAAATGAATAATCAAGATCTATTTGATAACTAGATTGAAGCAGTTATATGGGTAAGACTCTCACAATTTTTTTACCTCAGTCTTTGATCGCATGGCCCTGAAAACCGAATCAGATCGACTATATTTGGGTATAAAAATGGGGATTCTTTCCACAATCTCAGATCTTTTGTTTGACTGGAATAAGAATAGGGTGTCCTCTTTTGGGTTGGCAATGGAGTCGTACCCCAAGTGGAGCAGTTTAAGTATCTCAAGTAAGGAGATAATGGATAAGAACCTCAACAGGAACATCAGCGCGGAGTTTGACGCAATTGGGACATCGCATCGGTGAGTTGTGGTGTAGAAGGGGCTGACCCTAAAAGTAAGGCCTATCTTGTCTAACTTACGGCAAAAAAGGTTTTACGGTAGATTCAAAAACAAGATTGTGAATATATGTGGCCAAAATGAGTTTTCCCGAAGGATACCCGAGTTGATAGCTAACCAAAGGGGTTTACAGGAGATGTGTTGCTCTTGGTTTGGGGGTAAAAACAACACCTTGTGGTCTAGATTTGAAAGTCTGAAGTACAATGTAGTTGTCCAGAAATCCTCAAGAATATGTTTACAAAAGCAATTTTGTAAACATATGCGACACCTCGCAAGTTCTGCTAGAAGTAAAGTACACACAAATCTAAATGCGTTCGATTCAAAGGCACTTACTCTAAACTCAATGTAAGACCAAAGATGGTGTAAAATAATGAGCTGATGTTAAGAATGCGTAATCCTGAAAAACAGGATGTTGTTTTGATAGTAAAGCACAAATCAGGAGCTTTACAATTTACCGGCTTAGCTAATTTGTTATGATCCTCTCGCTTGCCACCAGAGGGAGCCCTGGATCTTCCTCATCACCCTGATTAGGGACACCTGAGATTTCTGATGCCACACATCTGTGGACCCTGCTGGTATTTAAGGGCAATCACCCCGAACCCCTCGTTGTTCAGATAATCCGAACCTCCCCGTCGAACTCTGTTGTATTATCTGAACTTTTTGTCGTGAGTTAATCCTGTGCCCTTTGCCTTACGAACTTACCTGACTTCTGTTAATACGTAAATCCTGGTTTTGTTGTGCATTTGGGTCCTCGTCCTTCCACATCACAACATAATTATTGCTTTTCAGAATTAAAAAGATAACTAGAATGCCCCAAAGTAAAAAATGCGTCAATACAAGTGGCAAAGAAAAATTTGGGGACATTATCGCAAAAAAAAAAAAAAAAAAAAAGAAAAAAGATTCCTACACGGGGTGAATGCTGACAAATGACACAAACTGAAAAAAATGTCTCAGAGCCTCACACACTCTGACAGACCTGTTGTCGTGACAACACCGGAATGCTGTTTGCTCACAAAAGGCTTTGCAGCATGACGACAAAACCTGTTTTTCAAATTTTGAGAACTCGGAATTGTCTTATTTCTTAAATTGTTAATGTACTAAATAAAATACATTTTTCTGGTACATTATGGTACATTTGCATGGTTCATGGTTCATGTCAATGTTTTGAGTAGAATAGCTGCTTTTTTTTGGGGTAAACATTATTTGTGACTATACGACTATGGGTCACATTAGGCCTCGAAACATTTTATGATCCCTCTGAGAAGTAAGATCAAGAAGCTAAGTAAAAAAAAGTCTGGACTTTGTTTGTAAAACGTCCAGTTCGTCTTTTCGATCCTGGACAAGTGAAAGAGGATGATAAAGATTATTTTTTGTCTTCGTCAATTGGGTCTAAAACCAATGTGACATCTTTATGGTTATACCGGATTCCATTAGTTTACAAACACGCCCCTGTCTTTCTTCATCGCTGGTCCCTCATTCATTCTGAATGTTTATCTCCTCAGTGTGTGACATGTTAATGCAAACCCTCTGAATGAAAACAACCTTGACTGCGTGGCAGATATGAGCCAGAAACAATCATGCGATACATTGCCCTCGCCCGTTGGGCTTCGCTTCGTTGTCACCGGCTTCTGTTACACAGCAATCTATAAGTACTTAGCTGCTAAGGAAATTAGCCGCTCCAGCGACTGGAGAATGGAGAAATCATTGTGAGGTCTGGTATGCTTCTCTGCGCCTGTGTAATTGTATTTCTAACAAATGTGCTCTCAAAATCGAGGGCTCTTTGACCTTTTTCTATTCCTTACTTCTCCTCCTTCAACCCTCTTTTAAGTCAAACCTCCTCGCAGCACCTTAACATGCACGCCCAAGCAAGCCAGTCTCTGGGACTATGCCAGCGCACCCCAGCCAGCCTCATTACTGTGTGATTATGCGAAATCAGCAGAGGGGAGCGAGGGAATCAAAGCCGCCACTATAGATGAGTGAGTTGTACAGTAAGTGTCCCTGCCCCATTGGATTGGTTGGGGAAAGATTAGAGAACTCGCTGAGAGAGATCAAATTCTTTTACTTTGCCTCCCTTTTGGGTGTCAGAATGAGTTTGGTTGATGAGGCCGATGTCGGGGTCTATCCCGCCGTTGCTGTGGGGATAAGAGAAAAGCAGGTTTGCGTAAGCTTTGAAAATGAAGAAGATCCTCACAATGATAGCCATAAAGAATTCTGTGGTCCTTGCAGAGAGGAGTGGGCTGGAACACCATCATTTATATTCAAGGACGGCAGCAGCAGAGGAGTGGGTGTAAAAATCAATGCTGAGGCTTTACTCGGTCTCATCCTTACTTTTTGTTCATGCTGAAACATTGCCTCTGCGTTTCGGAGATGAAAGAGAAGCTGAAACGTTGTTTATGGTAATTAATGAGGGAATATTTTGCTTTTGTGGAAAACAATTATTATCTCATATCATATAAAGATAAACATGGTTGCTTTTGTTAGCTTAGAATTTACTCCCCCGCCACAACCACCCCCCAAAAAAATCCAAAAAAAGTTTACAAATTCAATTAAATTTTATTTGTGTAGTAACACAAGCGTTCTATAGAGCCGACACAATTATCGGAACAGTTTTCTCAAAATATCCCTTTCTGGATTCCTCAAAAACCCTGTTTAGATGAAAAATAGTTGATTTTTAACAACATCCGAACATTTCTTCTCTTAGAATCTCGATATAAGAGTCCTCGGAAAATACTCAAATAAAACAAAACACTTGGGTATTTTTTATGTTTCTGCATAACACTCACTATTTAAAGGCAGGAATGATGAGATTGCAGACGGAATATACAAACAGGAAGCAGATACATAAAACAGCCATCCGTTTTTGGCGAGATAACAGGACCATATTGAAGATGACCGCAGGCTTGGAGAGGCAAAAAAGAAAAACGAATGAGTGAAAGGGTAAGAAAAAAGTGGTCACGCATGGCTTCCATTTGCTATGTAGCTGCCCTATCTCTGCTACACTGACCCTCTCTACAAGACTAGCTTCATGGCTTATCAGTGCTTTCCTTGGTCCCTTGGTCTCGCTCCCCTGGCACCACCAGGAACGTGATGTTAGGAACATAACCGAAGATATAGGTTGAATCATGAAGCGGCACTATCAGTCTCAGACATGGATCCAATTGGCCTGCAGTCATTAAGCATTTCAAGGTGTGATTTAAAAGTATAGACTAGTCTTTACCTCGGGCGTAGAAAGACATATGCGAGAAAAGTGTAGCTGCCCCGGAAAGGAAGTTACGACTTTGCCAAAGAGGGGTTTTTAATTGAAGCTGCATTGCAGGTAAAGAGCTCATTTATATGTATTTTTTTCGCTTAAAGCAGCTGTCCGATGCATATGCTAACACACACACAAACAGACACACAAGCACAATGACAACAATACTTATTGAACCTGACAGGGGTCTTATCCCCTTAATCCAAATTTACATACATCACTTCCGTTTGGTATTCCGTCAAAAGCATTACCCAGCGTTCCCCCTCTCATGCAAATAACCTCAACGCTGGGCTTAGTGTCTAAACTGATCCTGGTGGGGCTTTCTGTGTGAAGCGCATTGGGACCAAAAGCTCGACATCCAATCTAGATGCAGGAAATAAAACACTGGCACGTTTCAGATGTTGTCGACATCAAGCTGAAGAAGCAAATGTGCAGGACTCCATGATGATGGATTTTATTTTTTTTATTCATATATTCACACCTGCCGCCATCGTTTCACTTCAATTGTTAAAGTCCAGACCATAAATAAGGCGAGGGACTGAACGTCATAGGATATACATACGGATAAATACAAATTCAAAAATTTAATCAAATACCACACACCAATACTTTGTTCCATTCGTTCCGTTATCTTCTGCTTATCTGGGGCCGGGTCACAAAGCCCATGCTTCTCTCACCCCAGTTGCATCCTCCAGCTCATCCGGAAGATTCCAAGTCGTTCCCTTGCCAGCTGTGAAACATAGTCTCTCCAGCGGGTCCGGGGTCCTCCCGGTAGGATGTGCCCAAAACGCCTCACCACCAAACTAATACTTAAAACTGTAAAGTTTTTTTCAATCTTTTGCCTCCACTGGTTGGGCGTTCATAAACCAAATGGCCCTCTATGCACTCCATGGGACATTGAAAACCTCAGCCAATCATTTTTTGCTAAATGATTTGAACAAAAACCACTGGCCCACAGCCTGTCAATTATTCCAACTTCCTGATTTTGACGACAAGTATTTTCAGTGGTTGTCGTCACAAGCCGAGAAGAGATGGGCAGGTCGTAATACTTGGCTGGTATAGATATAGAAATCCCATACTGCTTTTAAATAATCTCATTGGCCATGAGTAAAAAATTAATTTAGAGATCTTGTATGTTAGAAACTTTACTATTTGTCATACCCATAAGTAAAAGTTTTTGGCAAACAAATGTCGAGATGCGCGACATTTCTGAGTGTTTGGGTCAGTCACAGTTTCAGCAGCTTACTTAAGTTTGGGAAGTAGGGAAGTTCAGTCTTCTAACGTATCCAGGGCGTTTAGACCAGACGTTTAGACCAGGGCGTTTAGACCAGACACAAACAGGATTAAGTGTACACCATCAAACAAAAGACCTCGAATATACCAATTGGTACCACGTAACTATGGGTAGTTTTGTTAAATGCCCTTCGCTGGTTTTAGAGATGTTGTGTTCGCAAATTTTTACCTTGATCTTTGTGACTTTAACAATATAGTTAGTTATAGTTAGTATGGAGTAACGGAAGGCCGTTTTATCTACGGTGGTTTGGTAGATTTTGCCACTCAAAAATCTTACAGACACATGAACCGCCCGAGTACCTCCTTCACGGTCATAAAAATATTCTGTTCATTTTCCCTTTCTTCATAAAAAAAGATTCTGAAAAACAAACCATTTGGATCAAATCTTCCATTTGGGGAAGAACCTTATCCTCAACCCTCCCCAAAAAATCCACTCTGTTTCAGTTGAAGACCAGAGAGTCTCAGTTTTTGAGATACTATCTATCCAATCTCTCCACTGAGAGTTTGAATAGAAAGAGGGCCTCAATTGCACCTAGAAATTTCTTACATAAAGCTACAGAACAAAAATGGGACAATGGGCAATTTTAGTCGAGTCAAACGCTTTACGGAAACTATTTTGACCTTAGTGTTCGAATTGTCTTGCAAGCTTGGGCACTGGTCTTACGGAATCCAAGCAGTCCAGAGAAGGAGCTCTGGGATTTCTTATTCCCAAAACTCTTCCTACCTTCTGTGTTAGAACAATTCACTTCAACACTAGCGCTGTATCCGTTTGTGCTATTTTTGTCTCGGCTGGACTGTATCAATAATGTGTAACAGCTGTAAGGGGTGTTGTAACAAATGTGGTTTGTGCTTTTAAAATAGAGCAGGACACTCATTGTCCCAATCAGTCATTAAAAGCACGGCTCCAGACATGAATTATTTGGTGTCCCTACTAGCCCTCTCTGGGATGTGCAGAGGCTATGAGGGGCGGGAGTGGATGAATCAATAGCCATAAGGAGTCTGGCTCCCGTTTTCTTTCAAGATCTACAGCCAAAGGACCCAGTCATCAAAAGTTAATGAGCTATTTAGATCATGCTGTTTCTTCAGCTTTTCTACTGAGAAAACACTGCTGGACTGGGGAAAATAGAGCCCGAATGCATGTGTGTGTGTTTTCATTTGCTTTATGTGGCTCCTATCTACAGAGAGAGATCAGCAGCTGAGAGAGAACAAAGCAGTGGTTATCATGAATGTGCAGTTGTTGGCGCATTGTGCGTTCTGAATGTTTGACATGGGTTGCCACCCTGTTTTTTGGCCCCATATGAAGGAAACAAAGCTTCCTTTGGATTCTCAGAGTTACAATGTTAAAGCTCGGGAGCAGATCCTTTAGTCTAGTCATCAGTCCAGTCAAGAACCTGCTTTATTCTCAAGAACAGAGAAAAGACAAACTCTTTTCTGTTCGGATTCTTCTTTTAATTGTGCTTGAATTGCTTTAGCAGGTCTTTATTTGGTTGAACTAATCCTTTTTTTTTTTTTTTTACATCTCATTATCTCTCTTTTGTTTTGTTGTTATTTACCCGTTTCCTTCCCTTTTTAGTATCAGCTAATGTAAAGAAATCATGTCAACATGGAACTCTAACAGGATCCCTCGCTGGCTGTTTCAAAGAGCTGCACATAAATGTTTGGAAGGAAGAACATCATACTTCCATTCCCAAAAGGATGATAAGAGAACACAGTAGTGTTTTTTTTTTTTTTTTTTTTTGTTATTATTATTTCTATGACCGCAAAATGTATGTGCGAGCCGTGAAAAAAGGACAACGAGAACATTAAGAATTAACTTTGCTCCCAAAGCGGCCATTTTAAAGACCTGGGAAATGAAATGAACCCCAATAGAGGTATAAAATATATATAACTGAACCAGCAATTCCCTTCCCATGCGTTCAATACCACCACTGTGGAAGAAATCCTTAATGTATAGTAAACTTTATAACAGCGTAGCCTGAAAATCCCGACCACCTTGCCCGTCAAGCGGTATTGAAAGGATGAATCAGCCTGAGGTTGAACGAAGAAGCAGAGCATTGATTTTTCAGGTTATACCCAGCGGAGGAAGTTTTATCTGACGTGTTCTCCACAGCTACACATTACTCCCAACTTTCTTTGAAATACCCCACAAACCCTAAAGGATTTAAACCTCCCCAGTGCTCCCTAATTGGTCATTTTCAATATTGTGTTGCCCTTGCCAGTTTGAAAAGCCTGTTCTTCATTTGTCTGGTTTCATGCCCCATAGTTTTTTTCAAACTTCCATGATTAATTGCTAATGTTGTAGCTCGGGAGGAGTGTCAGAGACGGTAAAACACGAAAGAGGAACTTTGCCAAGAAACTTCAAAATAAAGTGTCAATAATTTCAACCTGAAGATGTGTTTTGGTTGCTAACTACCTGTACATGCAGGGAAAACAAAGCAATAAATAAATATGTTTATGTGAGCGTAAACAAGAAGAACTTCTCATGAAGAACCCGACAGATTAGTTACATGATGCTTTGGTAAATGAGGTATCACCCTGTACCCCTGAAATGATTGAAGCAGTCATATAATTAGTGTTGGAAATGGCTCTTTTTGAGTATAATTGAATTATAAACGGGATACTTTTTAAGAGACAGAGTAATCTAATTAGTTACTTTTCTCACTGTTACTCACCTGTTATGTTACTATGAATTTAAAGTCGGACGTTACTTTGATTTGTTTAAATACAGCAGAAAAAAGACCATTTTTTCAGCAAGAAGAGTGGGTCGCTAAAGTGAGACACTGATTAGCCCAGGAAAAGAGTGGACGCGGCTCTAACCCAGGCATGGGCAAACCACGCCCAGTGGGCAAAATGTGGCCCATTAAACGTTTTAATCTGGCCCACTTAACTTGAAAAAAATATAAAACTATACCTTGTTAATGTTTTATTTTCCCTACAATTCTGATGTTTCGTCACTAGATGGTGCCAAAATACAACAACACTGCTCCCATTAAAATGTGTGTGTCTCCATGATGTGCACGCTGTCAAAATAAACAGTGTGCACAATATGGAAAGCCATCAGGCCCAATACACGCACGTAAACTAGCATGTTAGATGTTAAAACAAGCAAAATGTTACATCAAGTGCTTAGATTTCAAACCTAGCGCCTCTAGATTTAAAATTTAACGCTCTTGATATAACATTTAGAGCTTGTTTAAAATCTAGCGTCATTCTATCGGTCTAATCTAGCAATTACCAAAGCGTGTCATCCATCTGATCCTGTACCGGCCCCCTGATCAAATGTTAGAACTCAATGTGGCCCACAAATTAAAAAGTTTGCCCGCCCCTGCTCTAACCACACTGTTCTACCATCCTGCAGGTTTACTAACTAAGGCTTTGGAAAAATGTCTCTTTCTTCGCTACAACCAGGTTTACTGAACGAACAAGTAGAATTCTTTGGTTCCGTTCCTTTGTCTTCCGTTTATCCGAGGCCGAGTTGCAAGGGCAAAAGCCTAAGATGGGAAACTCGGGTTTCTCTCACCCCGGCTGCATCGTCCATCTCACCCGGGAGGATTCGAAGGTCTTCGCTGGCCAGCTGTGAGACATAGTCAATCCAGCGAGTCCAACGCCGGCCTCTGGGTCTCCTCCCGATGGGGCGTGCCCGAAACACCTCACCAGCAAGGCGTTTATGAGGCATTCTAACTAGATGCCCGAATCTCTTGACCCGGAGGAGCAACGGCTCTACTCCGAGCTCCCCCCAGATGACAGAGTTTTTCCCTTTATTTCTGAGCTCACTCTATGGGGGAAGCTCATTTCGGCCACTTGTATCGGCAATCTTGTTCTTTTGTTCACCACCCACAGCTGGTGACTATGGGTAGGGGCCAAATTAGTCAAATTTATTACACACAAAGAAACCAAAGCAATACTCGGTTGCCATCAGTGAGAGCTGCCCTTCTTGTTTTTTGTTTTTTTTTTTTAACGATAAAATGTACTACAGATGAAAACATGGTCCGGCACAAATGGTGAAACCCTATGAGAGTACAGATCAAAAGCGCAATCTTGCCCAGTTAACACTAAACAAGTCTAATGTGAGTACCCTCTCTTGGTGTGTACATGTTCCCAGATAAGTAGCAACGCATAAATCAGGTTTTACTTAGTGAAAAGGGCAAATACAACAATAAGGAGGGAAATATATTGCCCCTTTTGGGCTACTGAAGGAGAAAAGATGCTTGACAGTCTGGATGCCCACCAGGGATATTTCCCGGTCACTGATGAGGGCTCTCCCCAGGACTGAAGCAACAGCTTCTGAATTATTGAATAAAGCAGCGTCCCTAAGGTGAGGCGCTGCGTGCAACTCTTCCGTCTTTGGCCCTGACAAAGAGAGAAGAAGCTCGATTAAACATGGTGGGATGCTTACAAGCCATCCGTCACGGTACCTCCCCGCTCACACAGAGGTGCGATTGGATTTCCAGCCAGGGGGATTTGTCGTGTCAGGCAGGAGAGATCCGATTGAGCAATATTTCAACAAGATGGTGCGATAAGACCAGCGCTGATTGTTTCTGCAGTTTTTCGTAAACTCTATGATTCTTTTTCCTTAAATGAACCCGATAGATACATCAAATGATTTTCAACATGGCTGACATCCGTGAATACACTTACAAGCAAATTTACCATTTCTATAAACCGTGAGTGTATTCGTGTGGGTCTTTCCATTTCTGCATGTCAGCGTTATGTCACGACCGCACGAGTAAGTTATGCGTCTGAGACTGGGAGACTAGTGTCCGACCCACTGCACCAGTCGTAATATACACCAATACCTTCCTACTCAGCATCTGCATTACAACACCCAGGCTCCACATGAAACCTTACAGCAAGCCCCAACATTTTATTGTCATATAAATTTGTACGCATTGTTTTATAAGTGAAATTATTTACTGTTTTGAGGCATCGTAACAAAAACCACATTACTGAATATATTTTTGTCACCGATGAAAATACAGATATTTAGGCTATTTAATAAGAAAGACAAGAAAGTTGTTCCACACAAAGTTAAACAGTAAACCAACCTTCAGTATACGTATGAGGATGAAATAACTACACAACGGTGAGTGTTACCTCATCAATGGCGTTTTGTGACTCATAGACGTAACCATGTCGAATTTTTGGAGTCATTAATCCAGTTTGTGTTTCTCTGGAAACCATCTGGTCAACCCAAGAGATGGAGGTAGCAGAGATAAAGATGCTGAGGATCTCTCTGGGAGTGACCAGGATGGACAGGATCAGAGGAACAGCACATGTTTGAGGTTTTGGGGATAAAGTCAGAGAGGCCAGACTGAGATGGTTTGGACATGTGCAGAGAAGAGAGAGAGAGTACATCGGAAGAAGGATGCTGGGTTTTCGTAACCACCAGGAAAGAGAACTAGAGGAAGACCAAAGAGGAGATTTGTGGATGCAAGTCATCATGGTGGGGACCAAATCTAACCCGTTCCCAAATGGCCAGACCAGGACATCTCCAGCACAGGTGCCATCAAAGTCACAGAACGTGGGGCACAATGGCTCACCCAGCCAGGCACAGAGATGGATCTCTTATATGAATATTTACAGAATTCCGTTTCAGATTGTAAAAAAATAGCCGCTAATAAGCTTGTATGCTAAAAGAGATCAATCAGAAAATTTTAATCAGATAAGTGTCTGCTAGAATCAGCGGAGCCCACTCTAACTGGTAATTATATCTTCTTAACAGCTTATTTTGCTTTAAATGATCTTATAACTTGTCAATTTTTCAAAAAATCCAGAATGAGTCATCAGATGGATTCATGATGGCATCTTGTTTTCGCTCATGCCGGATCTAACGGTGAATCTTCTGTTTTTTTAGTATTACTCAACATCTTGGCAGAAATAAAAGCATCCACTTTAAATCCCAGAGTAACTTTCTTGTGGGCACGCAGGAAGAAACGGGGTCTCGCTTTAGTGGATGATGCAAAGATATGAGCTAAAATAGAATCCGACAGCAGTGAGGGCGTGTTGATAAAGTCGGTCATCTCAGGTAGAATTACAATAACCTGCTAACAGACAAGAAAAGAGTTTCCAGTCACCTCCCGCCACTTTATACTGCCAACACTGTTGCCAAGTAAGAACAGTAAGAATCGGAAATTTATATCCTAAAAAGAAAACTGTTAGATTTCCAAAATGACTTCAAGAGGGTGGTTCAGGCATCTGGTCAGAATGCCTCACGAGCGCCTCACTGGTGAGGTGTTTCAGGCACCTACGACCAGAAGACTAAGAGGCAGACCCCGGATCTGCTGGAGAGACTATTTCCTAAAGCTGGCCAGGGAATGACTCAGTATTCTTTCTGGTGAGCTGGAAGTTGCAGCTGCGGTGAGAGAAGCCTGGACTTCCCGTCAGAGGCTGTTGTCTATGCGGCCAGGGCCCGAATCAGCGAAAGAAGATGGAATGGAATTTTTGGAAGCTTACCTTGCGTAAAGAGAGTTAAGGTCCTTTTGATAAATCTAAATTTTGTGTGGCCTAAAAACTACTAAACGGGGCCCCAGAAGGTGGCAAGATGGCGGCTAGGGACCAAAGATGGCTATGGAGGCGGCAAGAGCTTGGGAAGGCAGGAAGGGTGCGGAAATAAAATAGAAATTCTAACACAATCCGACCCAGTCAAATGTGTAGGGTTTTCAATTTTGTGACCTTATCCTTTTTGGCTTTGTGTATGGTCGGTTCATTAATAGCTTCTACTGAGTAATTGTAGCCAGTTTAATGGGTACAAATTTACTGACAGCCCAGGTGCTACGTTCCTCATTCTTTCCGCGCAAATCTTCGACATTCACTCCATGTTCAACGTGCGACCAAACTAATCATAACGGCAAACAATAGAAACACTGATACTCAGATGGGTCGGATAGGACCCTCTAAAATATGTTCATTGCGTCCTTTTCAGCGCAGTTTGCTTAAAAACACAAAACAAGTCCCACATCTATCGCTCTGTTCTTTTTCCGTACTGCGAGGTTGCCACTTCTTTCTCGCCTCAAGCCTCCGCAGCTTTCTCACCAACGCACAGTTGCTCTTCTCCTTTAACACAGTATGAGAAAAAAAATAGACAAACACACACCTTATCACATGTATAAACACCTTTCTACCCTCACTGCCGCTCCTCTGAGTCCCATGTGTGTGGTTGCATCACAACGTGAAACAAGCTTGTAGCCCCGGTGGATTTAAGCAGACCGCTCTGGCGGCTCATGAGATGCAAAGCACACTGGTACCCAGCCAGCTGCTTTCCACAGGTGTTGTCAACAAAATGAAGGAAGGAAGGAAGAAGAGGGGGAAACAAACACATAAAGACCTCCTCTGGTTTAACGGCGCTCACGGAAGAATACACATGCCTGAGAAGGTTATCAATTTTCAGCCAAGTTCTTAATTTAACAGGCTGCAGATGCGTCATATGTTACCTAGCAACATGTCGCGTCAGTAGTGTCAACACACGAGCACAGAAAGGATTCATAAGTGGGGTTTTTTTGTTTTGTTTTCATCAATCTGTCTTTAAATTGCGCTTCACGTAAATTATATATAGTGTTGATAAACTGCATTTTGTAGATCAGTTGGTAAAACTACTTCTTGGCAACCATTGGTCACAAAACTTCCATGTTTTTCTGAAACCAATTTCTAGCGCAAAACACAGATAAAGTAGCCATTTTACATGTTTGTGCTTGACATATGAAATAGTTACAATTTAATTTCTATTAATTTCTTTGAGCCTACTTAAGGTCGTAACTGCCAAATTTGATGGAACATTGCGATATTTTTCTGATTTTGGATGTCTTGATCCCCTCCCCTGCCACAAGAGAGAGCCCTGGACCTTCCCTCATCACCCTGATTAAGGACATCTGAGGGTGAGTGGTCTGATATTACACACCTGTAGATCCTGCTGCCTATTTAAAGGCAATCATCACCATCCCTTTCAGACAGGGGCTTCATGGCTGCCTGACCATAAGTTTAATTTTTTAACTCTGTCATATTATTTGTACTTTTTGATCCTGAGTTATTCCTGTGCTCTTTGCCTTGCAGTTATACTGGACTTTTAGTTAGATAAATTCTGTTTTGTTGTCCTGCGATTGGGTCCTCCTCCTTCCACATCCTCACATCCTGACAAAGAATATTATGAAAGGGGAAAACTTCAAGCCTAATTTCTGTTTTTATGACATTTCTTTCAAGAAATATACACCATTGTTTCATAACATCCATTGTCTTGTCATTTACACTCTTGGAGCCTCGCACACCATCCAAATACAATTGAAGCTGTCATGGTTTAATCTCTATAATCTTCTATGAAGGTTTCAACTTCTTAAGGTGGGGTTTTTAAAAGGTCCTGTTTTCAACTGGGTACCACAGTGTCACAGTGGTTAGCAGAGAGCCCTCACAGCAAGAAGATCGGGGTTTGAGTCCTAGGTGCGAGGGGGCTTGGAACACTGGCCTTTCTATGGGGAGTTTGCATGTTTTTCCCATGTATGTGTGGGTTTACTTAGTGGGGTTTGGGTTTGTGTGGTTTTACCAAGTGGAGGAATTTAGGTATCTCGGGGTCTTGTTCACGAGTGGGGGAAGGATGGAGCGGGAGATCGACAGGCGGATCGGTGCGGCATCAGCAATAACTATGACGCTGCATCGGTCCGTCGTGGTAAAGAGAGAGCTGAGCCGAAAAGTAAAGGTCTCGATTTACAAGTTGAGCTACTCTATGTGCCAACCCTCACCTATGGTCACCAGCTGTGGGTGGTGACCGAAAGAATGAGATTGCGGTTACAAGCAGCCGAAAAGAGCTTCCTCCGCAGGGTGGCTGGGCTCTCACTCTGAGATCGGGTGAGGAGTTCTGCCATCCGGGAGGAGCTCGGTGTCGAGCCGCTCCTCCTCCAGGTTGAGAGGAGTCAGATGGGGGGTTCGGGCATCTGGTCAGCATGTCCCCCGAGCACTTCGCGGGTGAGGTGTTTCAGGCACGTCCCACCGGGAGGAGACCAAGGGGCAGACCCCGGACCCACTGGAGAGACTATGTCCCACAACTGGCCGGGGAAAGACTTGGGATCCTTCCGGGTGAGCTTTGGTATATATAAGTTCAGAAAAAATGTAAATTTATTTATTTGTAAATGTACAATTTGACCAAAATAAAAGATAAAAAGAAAGAAAGAAAGAAAGAAAGGGCTTTCCGGTCGTATTGTGTTAGCATCCTTCTGTCTCGAGAAACAATAGAGTCCACACCTGGATACTTATCTGTTTATCACAGCGATGGCTGTGGCTAAGTAACCCAATTCGGGAGCCACACTTGCTGCAAATATGACACCATTCGAGCGCCTTGCTGGTGAGGTATTTTGGGCACGTCCCACAGGGAGGAGACCAAGAGGCAGACCTCTTGATTTGCCTCTTGGTCTCTTGGACCTTGGACTCTTGAACTCGCTGGAGAGTCTATGTCTCACATCTGGCCCGGGAACAACTTAGGATCCTTACGGGTGAGCTGGAGAATGCAGCTAGGGTGTGAGAAGACTGGGCTTCCCGTCTGAGACTGTTGCCCCCGCGACCTGGCCCCGGATGAGCGGAAGACGACGGAACGGAATGACTCATGGATGGAGCAGTGGCAAGTGTTTTTTTTTTACGTTTTTGGGCCTTTTGGCTATTCACTGGATCTCTGTTCTTCTCGACCTGCTTGATATAAATTTTGACATTTCCATGCCACCTGCAGTGGCCAGAGGTAACTGACTCGAGTTCTGTGTGTTGATGTGGCCAGACTTCAGATCCCTCTTGCAGCCATCTTTGTACCCCAGGGCAGGTCGTCCAGTTGGCTGTGTTCCTGTGACGAGCTCCCCAGAGAAAATGTCTGTTTGGAATGCGGCCCTCGTCCATCCTGCATACATATCCTAGTCATGTCTAAAGCAAAACCTGGAAGGTCGTTTAAAAAACATCTTAGAAAGTATTGAAAACTAATATAACTGTGATCGTTCCTGGTATTGATCTCGGCTGGTGATGTAATGTTTCCTTTAAATTTAAAACCTTTGAAATTTACTTCTGATTTCTCTACAGTTTGCTCAACTCTTTGCTGTGCTTTTTTACGTCTTCCATCAGCTTTCTTTTAAAAAGACCCCGATCCAATGAAAGCCCTTTGATTAGTGGACAAAAGCTTTGCAAGATATCGTTTTGTGTGCAAGACAATGGAGGAGGGAACTAGGATGAATAGATGTAGATAGAGACAGATTTGATGCAGCAGTCAGCTAATGGTCAAAATGGGTCCAACTGCCTCCTGAATTGTTAATAAACCCTCTCAGAGACCCTGATGAGCATGATTGATTGGTGCTGGCTTGTAACAATGTGGAGCCTCTTCACTGCACTCAAACTCATTTACCTTCACTCTTTCCTCTTTTCAATTCCTCTTTGTCCGTCCGCGGCTTTATCAGCAGCGATCCTCATGTATCGGTTTTGAATATTGTGCTGTAGTAATGGCGTTCCAACACAACATCCATCACTGGTACTCATAAAGAAGAGTCATTAGGGTCCTGTGGCATGTGTGGACAAGGGATTGTTATCTGATTGTGTTTGTGTTGCTGTGAAAGATAAGCTTTGTTAGCAGTGTGTGTTCTCATATGTGCCAAATAGATATGAGAGGCCAGGCAGGGAGTGTTTTTCACTGCATGTAGTTGTTGGGCGATAGCTATCGCTTTTACACTCTTGTTTGCAAGATAAGTATCTCCAATTATCTGTAAGAATCATGACTGGGTTTGAACCCATTGGGAGAACATTGTACACCTTGAAAGTGTGAATACATGTGAAATTTACACCCCACGCTGTTTCCTGTCTGCTATGTCCCCTGCTCCATAGCCATCAAATTACCTCCTGTTTAATTTATGATCCGTTATGGACAGGGAAGCACATACATTTTTGCTCCAGTGTTTTAAGCTAAAAAGCTAAAGTTGGCTAAAAAATAGAAAGATGTTTGGATTATTTTTAATTTTTATTTTTTTTTAACGTACAATATTCATCCCTCAATAGAAAAATTGCTTTTGCTGCATCATACCACAGCTGGCAGCCACAATGGAGCCAATAGTAGAAGTAACTAGGGGTTCGATATCTGCTGCAGGCACACTTCAAATCAAATCAAACTTTATTTAAAAAGCAATTTTCAAACAAAGTTACGTAAAGTGCTGAACAGGGAAAAAAAAATTAAATCCAGATCATAAAAGTAATAAACTAAAACCAAATATTAGAAAAATAAAAGAATTCCCGACTCCTACACCCACCACTACCCAGACCCCTCATTTCCCTTTAACCATTGGCTACTGAGTGGTTGAAGCAGCCAGTGTTGGGTCTCATCCCAACGCTGGTTTGACATTGGGAATAAAGTATTTTGATCTGTAAATAATAATAATAATTCAAACCTTTATTGGTCCCACAATGGGAAAATTGTAATGCTGCATTGGGCCACAGCAGGCAGCCATGAAAGCACCAATGGTGGGAGCAAGTATGGGGTTAGGTGTCTGCTCCAGGGACACACCTGGGCTGCTCAGTGGGATTTGAACCGGCTTCTCCCGGTTCAAATGTGTCATGTTTAGTAAGTGATTCCCTTCGAACAAAAAGAATGCCATCCTTTTCGTATCAAATTTGAACCCTACGATTATCTCAAAATGGCCCAGAAAGTGACAAAATATAACAAAAAATGTATTGGCCGATCGCAGACATTTTTTCTAAACAAGCCGAGTCTTCAATTTGCTATTAAAGTTGATCTTAATTGGATGTTTGTTTTCTAAATATGTGGATGTCATTTTTAATGGGAGGTAATTTAACGCAAATGTTACGTTGTTTTTGCATCAAAAGCAAATGCTGGGTCTTTCTTGTTTTTTTTCTTTTTTTTTACATGTATTCTTGTAAAAAAAAAAAAAAAGATAAGTATCTCCGCTATGTGTGGTTTCTGATGTGTAAACATCACCTCCACACATCCTCCCAGTTCATCTTGTTGACTTCACCTAAGCCTACAGATTGCATTTTGCCAGCGTCGATCATCTCAGACCAATCGGGGCTTCCCATACCAGACACACTGAGGCCCAAACCCTATTAACCAGAATGAGAAACATGGAGGTGGTTTGGAATAAAAAACGGGGAGCTGAACAGATTTCCTGCTCAATCTTTGACTCGATTGTGCAAAAAAAAAACTGATGAAAAAGAGATTTGCGTTTTGGAGTTTGGGAATTTCTTTAATAAAATATGATCCTTGAGAAAAGTCGAAAAGAGAATTCAGTATTGGAGCCGTTGGGGTTCTTCTTCTTCTTCTTTCGACATTTCCCTCCAGGGGTCGCCACAGCAAGTCAGTTTCTTCCATCTAACCCTATCTTCTGTATCCTCTGTGGTCACACCAACTATCTTCATGTCTTCCTTCACTGTATCCATGAACCTCCTCTTTGGTCTTCCTCTAGTCCTCTTTCCGGGTGGTTCCAAATCCAGCATCCTTCTTCTGATGTACTCTCTCTCCTCTGTACATACCCAAACCATCTCAGTCTTGCCTCTCGAACTTTATCCCCAAAACCTCCAACATGTGCTGTTCCCCTGATGTACTCATTTCTAATCCTGTCCATCCTGGTCACTCCCAGAGAGATCCTCAGCATCTTCATCTCTGCTACCTCCATTTCTGCTTCCTGTCTTTTCTTCAGTGCCACTGTCTCTAGACCAAACAGCATGGCCGCTCTCACCACGGTTTTGTACACTTTCCCTTTCATTCTAGCTGAATGAAATGAGGGTGTGAAAGCAGGAATTCAAAGGTTCGGGTGTAAACTTGGGCTTTTTAGAAATCTCATTTGGCGAGCTGGACAAAAATGTTTTCCGTTAATGCACAAGTATAAAAACTCCAGCTCATAAGGTTTGTGTCTTGGTTCCCTTGCCCACCACCAGAGGGAACCCGGGGCCCTTCCTTCATTTGCCTGATTTTAGACACCTGAAGGACTTTGTGCAGCTACCTTTAAGAAGGCAGTCTGTCTTCTCTTGAGTCAATGACATTCCACTGATTCATGTTTTTTTTTTGTTACGGGCTCAGTTCAGTAGAATTTCTCATCAAACGCTTGAGTTATTCACCTCTTGCAAGTTGTGAATTTGCCAGAAGCTTTAAAATTTAATCCACCCATACCGAACTCAAGATTCCTCAAATGCCGTTTGGTCGGCAAGACAAAAAGAACTTGAATTTTCTTCATTACCCTTGAAAAGCTAGAAAAAGCCAATTTGGGAGCTCCTTATCAAAAGTGGCAGTGCTTTGCTTTGAGGTAATAAGTCTGGTTGTAGAGTTGAGTGTCTTCTTGCTCTCCTCAGCTGAGGCCAATCTGTCCCATCACCATCCATCCACTTCATGCCCATCTTCCTCTTCTCACCTATCAGTCCTTTATCTCATCTTCCCCCCACTGCCTATTTCACTCTCACCTTGCCAGCTCATTTCTTTTCGCTCTCCCCCCATTGAAAAGCCTGTTGCTGATCCATCATGGAGCATGCTCTCCATCGAGTGAAGTCTCTCTCCAGCTGGAAGGTATAGCCTCTACTCTTCTCCAGCCAGTTATTAATTACTCCCCAATACCTCATCTGTCAGCAGAGGGAAGTAATTACGTCCTTGCCCATTTCTCCCCCTCGTCTGGATCAGAAATGACGCGATAACCAGAAACCCAAATTACTCCCGCTGATGAGACAATCATTGAGTGAGAAAGAGCAAGCTGAAGATTTTTCAGCTTCAGCCATCAGGGTAATGGTCCCTTGATTTGGTCGGGGATGTCTTCCCTCGACATATTCGCGGGGCGGTTCCAATTTCCACCTCGCAAAACACCAGGAGATGAGCAGAGAAAGAGAGAGAGAGAGATGGGCCTGAGAATTAAACAAGATTTTCTTTCCCCGTGTCCTAGTCCAATCATGAAGAGGTTCCAGTTTCAATCAGTGTTTTACAGCCGGAGAGGAGCGATGATAGAGGAGGGACATTAGCACAGGGTCCTCATCTGCCACTGCAAACACACGGAAAGAAGGAATGGGGAAGACAATTAAAGATGCTTTTTAATTCTTATTCCACTTCTTTAAAAGGGAGAAATTGTGCCTCCGTGGGGTCATTATTCTAATCTGATAGCATATGTAGACAAACACGCTACCTTGGTTTGCTCAAAAATGCAGTATTCACCAAACAAAGCTTATCCAGTTCCACATTGTTTTTGAGATTGTGAATCCATGCTTCTTGTCGCTTCCCCACTTAGCTCAGCCCCCAGACATGTGCAAAACATATCGTGAATCTTTCTTAAGGGGGCAAATACCATTTAAAGCATATAGGGTTGCCAGTTACAGTATGTTCCATCGTCTTCCGCTCATCCAGGGCTGGGTCACGGGGGCAACAGCCTCAGACGGGAATCCCAGGCTTCTCTCACCCCGGCTGCATCCTCCAGCTCACCTGGAAGGATCCCGAGTTGTTCCCCAGCCAGCTGTAAGACATAGTTTCTCCAGCGGGTCCGTGGTCTGCCTCTTGGTCTCCTCCCGGTGGGACGTGCCCGAAACACCTCACCCGCGAGGCGCTCGGAGGTCATTTTGACCAGATGCCCAAACCACCCCACGTGGCTCCTTTCGACCTGGAGGAGGAGTAGCTCGACACCGAGCTCCTCACGCGATTGCCAGTTCCAGTGTGTAATATTATTTTGTCACGTTTTCATAGAAATGGTCGTCACTGTCGAGGGGCGGGACCAAAGAAGGGCAGATTTTCTGTTTACATCAGACCGTGGAAGTAGCCGAGAACAAAATCTGCGGCAAAGATCAACCTGGTGGTTTGAAAAACATCCAAACATCGAAGAATGCTTGCAGGGCTGAACATACACTGCGATGTTAGAAGGTTTCAAATAGAACCTCTATCCTCAGTGTGCGACAAAATGACCTATGATTTGAGCCTCAGAGCCCAGACAGTATGATCCAATAGTCTGCTGTGAGTGAACCACTCACAATTAGAACATTTAAACAGAGCTCTTTCTACAAGTATTGCCTTCCTACTTCATGTGCAATATTTTTGGGTTTTCGTGCAACATAAACAAATCAGGTTCAACCGTTATGGGGACACGACCATTAGTGTTACCCCTGTAGCACGATGTGTCTCTATGAGCAATGACAAAATTCCAGACGTGTTAGAAACTCATCAGGCCATCCAATTAACATTCAAATACTCCTTGCAACCCGTTACACAGAGTGACGACAACGTACAATCAACCTGAAATTTGGGACAATCTTAGAATTGTTGTACGATCTGAAATGGAACTAAACTTGAGCCAAAACCCACTCAGTGTATCTCCAGCTTTGTAGTATAGCTTTGATATGGATGTTGTGATGTGGAAGGAGGAGGACTCAAATGCAGGACAAACAGGATTTATTATCAGAAGTCAGGTGAGTCTGTGAGGCAAAGGCCACAGGATTATTTCAGAATCGAAAAGTTCAAATGATACAAAAGAGTTCAGGGATCAAGCTTATGGTCAGGCAGTCAGGAGGACCTGCCTGGGAAGGATGACAATGACCCAACCTCGAAGTCAGAGGAGGCTGCCTTTAAATAGGCACAAGGATCCACATGTTAGTGTCGTCCACCTAATCACCCTCAGGTGTCTCTATTCAGGGTTATGAGGAGGGTCTAGGGTTCCATCTAGCGGCAGGCATTTGTTATTCATAGATTGTTTGGAAACTTTTCAAGTTGTGCAGTAAATGCCGTCGGATAATTTGCACAAAAAAAGCAACATAAGTGAAAAAATTTCTGTGGCAACGAGGTCACAAAATGGATTAAACTCACTCAAGAGCCTTTGAGCCTGAAATAGTCGATTGTTTCTGTCGCGGGGATCATTAGAACCAATGTTCTCTCTCCTTTTTTTCCGTGTCTGAGCAAAAAGACAAGCTTTCTGAGCAGAAGGGGGCGGAGCAAAAGCTTTGACTCTTTTGTGATGTCATCAGCAGTGACGAGCCAAACTCCAAAGCAGCGATTTGAAGCAATTTGTTTCAGAAAGAAGAAAGCGAAATACTTTGGAGTTTCATTTTGGTAACTACATAGGTTTTCTTGTGCGCTAATATTCTGCGCTATTAATTGCGCAATTGGGCAGGCGCGTAGCTCGGAGGGAACGTTGGTTAGAACCATACAGCTAATTACTCAGAAGTTATTTGCGATGCTAGACATCAAAGGCCATTAAAACCCGGGTTAAAACCACATTCTAGATTTCAATAATTTACCAATTTATTTTCACTGTGTTTTTGTGTTTCGCTTCAAACGTAAAGATTGTTTGCCTCTTCTTTTCCAAATTTTCTCCCAACCTTTTAGGGTTCACTAAACGTGTTTGGTTTGTTGTCTAAAGAACATTTTTTATCTTTTATGTTCTCATGGCTTGAATAGTCTGACCTTCACTTTACTGACTCATAGTTCTGCAAAATACGTCATAAGGGAGATATTTTTAACGGTTTGGAGAAATTAAATAAATTCAGAAAAACAGGTAGTTTAGGTTTTGTGTGTGTTTGTTTTTGCAGATTAGTTGATCTATAAACATCTATTTTATTATTTTTAGGAGAGTTGATTCTGTATCCAAAAAAAAATAACCAACACATGTAACTTAGTACCCACTACAGATGAACACTTCAGGTTTTCGGGGGTCATGCATTCAAATTGTCAAGATCACAAGATCTTAAGGACGAGATATCTCCCAAACCACAAAAAGAATTTAATTGGACCGCCCAGAGTCACTGAGTACCAACTATAGATGAACTGTTTTCCATTGCGTTACCTGTAACTGGTCTGGGTTGTAAATATTTGCAAAACGATATCTGCAAAATCCGTGAGTGTGTGTGTGGATGGTTGTCTGTGTGTGTGGCCCCACGACAGACTGGCGACCTGTTCGGGGTGTACTACGCGTCTCACCTGAAATAGCCTGGATAGGATCTGGCACACCCCACCGCCCCGTAAAGGATGGATGGTTCAGAAGAAAAAGCGAAACAAACTTCCAAAACACACCACACAGATAATTCACGATATGATTTACAGTTACAAAGTCCTGTTTTTTGTCGTTAATACACAATTTTATAGAAAAGCGAGGGCGTGATTTTTTGACCGTATACGGAATGTTTAGAAATTCATCATCTGTTCAGCAGATAGGAAGACCAAAAATTGATTATTTTTTGTTTCAGACTACAGACATGTATCAAAAATGCTAAAATAATGCAGCGTTAGCTCCTGCAAATATCGTCACTTGGCGAGGGATGAAAACAATAAACAACGCCTGGTTAGTAGACATAATTATAGACTTAACTAGACAATAACCAATGATAACAACACTCTACTAACCTGGTAATTCAATAAGACAATCAAGGTCTTGGATCTCGATAATCGAGATTATCGAGGTTTGTATCTCTATAATCCGCTGAAATTTGTATCCGAACTTTTTCAGTAATCAAAATAGACGCTCCTTTACACCGAACGGTAAGTGGTCATTTGTCACCCTAACAAGGGTGGAGGGTTTTATACAACGAATACGGCATCGTTTTTTGAGAATGGGTCATGATAGTCCACACTTTTGAAAATGGCGGCTCAATATGGCAGCAGTCCATTGGGCATGACTTAAAGCCCATGTGTGGAAACGGTCTTAAAAAAAACATATTGGCAGATTGAATTAGTATGCAACACCATTTTTTTTTCCTCTATACACTTTTGCATTCATGCGGTCCCTGCACAAAAACTAAGTAAATATTTAAACATTAAATATTTCAGTTGCTATCACTAAGCTTCACAAAGGTAGAGGTCACAAATTAATAGTGCAGGCAAAATTTGTTCAAAGCCTCTTTGTAAACTTATTATTATTTTTTCAACCCAAATAGATATAATATTATTTTAAAGTTTAACTTTTTGTCACTGTTTATGAAGGTGGATGATCTTAATGTAAAAATTATTGATCCAAACGGCTGCAAAAAAAGCAAAAGACAGGGAGAAAAACTGCACTTTAATGACCCACTAAGCAAAATCCAAAACAGATCCTGCAGATGCCGAGTCGATACGCAGAGCTCCCAGGATACAACCGGGAACAGTAAATGCTACGCTCACAAGAATTGTGCAAACAGGGAAAAAAAAAGTTGAGGTAAACAAATCCCATAGAGAGTAAATACACTTAAAACTTTTGGACATCTTTCCTCCTAAATCTTGGACATCTTTCAGGCTCTTCGAAGATTACACTTACTTTCTTTCTACAACTCCTTTTTTTCTTTAGCCGTCTTCCCTGAGCCTCGTTGTCTTTGGTCCAAAGTGATTTGGATTCTAATAGTCGTTTTACAGCCACTGGCTAATGTTACCGCGGGGGAACGTAACATGGCCATAACGAGACAATCTCATCCCATATGCGCGGGATATGAAGGGGAATTTGTCTGCTTCAACGGTGACAGGAGCAATCTGTACTATAAGCCAGTTCCAATAAAGAGCCCATTTAAGAAAAGAAAAAAAAAATCTTGTGTATTCAGGATTATAGCGTGGAAAGCCATTGAAAATCTAATGGACTAGTCACATCAAATAGACTTGGTTGGAGCGTGCATGTATGCTACCCTGCACACTCACTTTGAAAGAGAGGCCATTACCACCAGGGTTTGGGTCATTACTCTCTGTCCAGTGTCTCAGAGTATGTGAGTCTCAGTTCTAATGTTTCTAGTCCCAAAGGGGATCGAGTACTCTGCGGCCTTCTTAAATAATTATTATAGACCTACTTGAGTTCTGACGCAAAGGCAATAACGGGACGAGTTATATTGGACTTGTGTATATTAATCTGAAATGGAGAGGTGTTGAAGACCACCCGGTATCATTTCAAGTGCTGCTTTAATGGACGTCTTAATGGAGTTATTTAGTAATGGTAAAATAGAAGAGTATCAAACAGCCATTAGATTCTGACTGACCCCAAGAAAGTCAATCAAAAAAATCCCTAACCTTGGGTTTTTGTTTTGGTCAAATCTGCTTTTTGTTGGATTTGAAATGTTTTAACAATCAAAAGCTAAATATACAGCAAATAAAACAAAAAATTTTAAGTTCTTGTGATGTGCTTTTTTTAATCAAAGTAGAACTTTTCTCATCAATACTGAGTTAGAATAAAATATCCAAACATCATACTACCGCCACCGTGTCCTACAGTGGAAATTGATTTGGTTTGTTCTTCACCAAATTTACATCTAAAAATGAGTTGTGCGCTTAAATAGAAACAAGAAAGACATCCATCAAGTTTTATATGTCAAAACAAATTGGTAAAAATGTTTACATTTTCTTAACTGACTTTTCAAACTAAAAGCATGATGCCATACTAAAAAAAAGTCTGGTGTGAATCTTTAGCGTTTTAGTGAATCGCTAAAGTTTAAGTTTGATGTTGAACCTTGGTTCAACATCAAACTTAAATAATCTTTATTCTAAAATAAAGTTTTTATTTTAAATTTGTCTTTTATTGATTAAACCATATGGTCAAATCTTTTGTGACGAGTTGGACCAAAAGATAATTTAGAAAATAGACTTTTATTTAGATGAAATTCATCCAAACTTAAAATTACAACTTAAAATTAGTCAGTCAGTCATCTTTTTATCCGTCTATCCCTCTCAGGGTTGCGGGGGGTGCCGGAGCCCATATCGGCCAATTTTAAGGCGAAGGGCAGAGTACACCCCAAACAGGTCGCCAGTTTGTCACGGGGCCACACACATAGTACAACCATACACACACACACACACTCATTCATTCCTAGGGGCAATTTTGGCACCGGCCAATCGACCTAGCATGCATGTCTTTGGAGGGTGGGAGGAAACCGGAGTACCCGGAGGAAACCCACGCAAACACGGGGAGAACATGCAAACTCCACACAGAAAGGACAGTGTTCCAAGCCTCATCCCCACAACCTTCTTGCTGTGAGGCCACTGTGCTACCCACTGCGCCACCGTGCCGCAACTTAAAATTATCACCTGCAAATTAACAAAGTGACGAACTATAGCCAAATTAAATATAAGTTGTCAGCTATCGCCCAACTCTTCCTTCACCTGACCCCTAAAGCCCTTCCTGCAGTTGGTGAGTCCTCTGGAAGGGCGACCCATGCTGCCTGTCTGGGCTCAGCCCAGCATGGGTAAAAGCCTGGCCACCAGTTATGGATTCTCGTGCCCTACCCTTGGGCCTGGCTCTATGGGGAGATCCCGGTGACCCAAGTCCGAGCAAGGAAAACTTGGCTTCCGGAGTGACCATGTTCTACAGCTGGACAGGGAACATCTCAGGATCCAGCCAAGGTGAGAGAAGCCTGGGTTGCCCAAACGGTCCTTGATTAGCGGAAGACAACAGAAGAAAAAAAAGTTGCGGAAAGTGTATGTGGTTGTGATTGAAGCTTGGTGTTAGTACCTAGGGCAAATGGCAGGACAAGAAGAAAGGAAAAAGGAGTTCAGTCAGAGTGCATCTTTTTTGTTTATCCTAAAATTGTGGCACGTTACTGATGTAAGCGTTTTCTGGCAAAGATGGTGAAACCCTATGTGCGTTTGGGGCAGAGAAAAAGAACCGTTCATGGCAACCACCTAACATGAGTACACCCTTAAATACATTTAGTTATGCCAAGCCTGCGGGCCATGTTGGCACATAGGCTATCCAGTACCCCTTCCTCCCCCGTCACCAGTCATAATCTGTGTAAGTCATCGTTGATTAACCCCTGCTGAATGACTCTAATTACAGCCAATTAGCCCGGGCAGAATGAGATGCTCTCCATGCAGATGAACATGATGAAGAGGTGGAGGGACGGATGGATAGATGAAACGGGGTCGAAGTGGAGGTGTAGAGCCGGGGATGCTCAGGATGATTGAGGGACCGAGGTGCTCGGGGCACGGAGAGAGTGCTGAGACGAGGGGTGGGAGGTTGAGAGAGAAATAATGAGGGGATGAAAAGGAAAGTGTGGCAGAATCTAAAGAAGCAACGACAGCTCAATGAGTATCCATCCGTGCATCGGACCGGTCATGAATGAACACGTGTAGACGTACGATTCGTACGATTTATACTGATGAAATTTTCCTTTACACCGAGTTTAAGATGAGAAAAAAACCACGTAAGTTTTCCTGAATCGATAAAGTAATGATGTCATCATTGGAAAAATCATTGGAAAAATCTCCTTTATTCAAAGTGCATTAACACTAGAACCGCCATGTACTAAATCTACCTGCAAGAGCCATGACCGTCAATATGACGCTTATGTAATTATCCATGTTTTGGCTGCTATATTTCATAAATAAACTTTTAAACCACTCAATTTTTAAAGTAATAATAATTATAAAATGTAAAATATTTTTAAAACCTAGAATAAAAAAGTAAACACTAAAGTGAAAAGATTTAATTCGTCAATAGCCTACTTTTTTTTCGCAAATTTTGTGCTGCTACTTCAAAAATGTCCTCGTTATAAATTGGCTAAAGGCTATATTCCAATATGTTAACCTGAACTTTCAAGACTTATCAAGAAAACATGGCCGACTTTATTCAGACAACAATTTTCTCACTCTTACAGACAGGCTCAGATGAAAAAATTACAAGCAGATTTATTAAATTGATTAAAAAACGTCCAAATAAAGAAGTCAAAACAGATAAACTAGGCAGGTTCTGATGTAGGAGCTGGAGCCAAAAACTGGATAACAGGTCAAGCATAATAAACAAACGATCTGGCGTCTAGAGTGTGTGAAAAACTGATCCATTTTAGCTCCTGCAGATGAGTAGATGAGTTTCATGTGTGACTAGTGCACACACACAGACAAGAGGGAGGGGGGAAACAGGACACAATGGGGGAACAGACTACTCTCCTCACAGTAATGGCGTCAGGGTCTTCCTTGTCCCTCTCCACAGATATAAACACACACTTATGTGTGGTTATAACAGTGTGTTTATTGCCATAGCAACAACTTCCAATGCGCCCCTCCGCCTAGCTGCTGTGGGGTGCAGCAGGTTAGTGGAGATAAATGCTTATTAATTTCGAAATGTTCATTTTTAGAACACAAAAAAAATACATGATTTTACATGTTTAGCGCCTCCAAATCCGAGACTATGGTCCTCGCCCGGAAAAGGGTGGAATGCCCCGTGCGGGTCAGGAACAGGGTCCTACCCCAAGTGGAGGAGTTTAAGTATCTCGGGGTCTTGTTCACGAGTGGGGGAAGGATGGAGCGGGAGATGGACAGGCGGATCGGTGCGGCATAAACAATAACTAGGACGCTGAATTGATCCGTCGTGGTAAAGAGAGAGCTGAGCCGAAAAGCAAAGCTCTCGATTTGCAAGTTGATCTACGTTCCTACCCTCACCATGGTAACCAGGATCTACATTTCTGCCCTCACCATGGTAACCAGCTGTGGTTGCTGACCGAAAGAATGAGATCGCGGATACATGCGGCCCAAATGAGCTTACTCAGCAGGGTGGCTGGGCTCTCACTCAGAGACCGAGTGAGGAGTTTTGCCATCAGGGGAGAGCTAGGTGTTGAGCCGCTTCTCCTGTTGCCCCGGTGACTCGGCCCTGGAACAAGCGGAAAATGACGGAACGGAGCAGTCAAATTGATGCCTGTGGAGGTCCTAGTGCTAAAAGTTGGCTAATAATTACCTCCACAATTTTAATCGACAGTTCTTCGGCAATGCAGTAATTTGAGTAGTCTTTAAAATTGCTTGTTTATTTGACATAATTTGTTGGTAACGACTTGTAAGTTATTTAAAACAAGACGCCTCCGACAATTAGAGGGCAGGAGTCGATCAGACTGGGATTGACACTTTGAATAGTATCCGAATTTCAAATGATATGTTCCAAACATATAGTGGTGACAAAGACAGAAGGTAGCCATACAAGAAATATTCCTTTTACACTGTGTAGTGTACGTACCTAACGGTGGAAAACTGAGTGGAAAGCAAAAGAAGAGTAGAATTCGGAATATAAGCTTTTTTTCCAGCAAATATTGCGTAAGAATTACGACCCCAAAATGCCTCATTTGTAATTTTATGAATAGGACATAAAAGACCCGAAAACATCCCAACGCTCTTTAATGCCCATAGCGGTATAAAAAAAAATGAAAAATTTGTGGGTACTTATACTTGGATGAGAATTAAGTCCTGCCTATAAAGAATAAATTAAATATTCATCTTAAGTGTTTTGTTGTTTTATGTTTCATGTCTGTACCCAATACGTCCCATCAATATAAATCTACGTGAATGGCGCATTGAGCACTATAAGGACGATGCCAACCTGGCAGCCGTGCCAACTCTCCTGGTATCAACCAATAGCAGGGGTGGAGAGGCCAGACTGAAGAGCCCACTCAGCACGCCCTGTGATTGCCTCGGTCTATCATCAGCCAGAAGATTTCTATTATTGCAGATGGATGATTGGTCTGGCCGGCTGCCGGGCCTGGCAAAGCAAGCTCATTTCAGAGCGGTTTGAAGTGCACTGAAGCAAACGGGAGGGGGGATGACAAAGTGAAAAGAGGGGATTTGGTGTTAAAATAATGGAGCAGAAATGGTTATAATGACAAGGTACGTGGCCGCTCAGAGTATTACGCACAGAGGACGGGGTTGTTAATGTGGACTGCCTCCATTTCCGACGATAATTCAACCGAGTGCTTTTCGGCTATACAAACAAGCACTTTTCTCTTTGAACGAGGAACGCGTTTACACGGTACACAATAATACTGGATGAACACAAAAGTCTATGACACAAAAATTGCTACTGTTCGGAACCTTTTGGCATCACCCATTGAGACATAAAAAAAAAAAAAATGGAGCTTAACGCAACAAGTTTACTCATTCAAAATAGGGTTGAAACAGTTAATCGATTTAATCGATTATAATCGGTTATCAAAATAGTTGTCAACTAATTTGGTCATTGATTAATCGTCTAAAAAGTTTTTACTGTCAACTGCACTTAAATTGGTCTCCAAGTGGGGCAGTAGAGAGCACATTGACAATGCGAGCTACCAAAATAGGAGGAGAAGAAGATAGCAGCCAATCATTGGCCTTCATTTTACCCCGCCTCACGTGATCAGGCAGATTCAACAAGATGGCGGAAAGAAAAACACATAAAATCATCCAAAGTTTGAATCATTTTCCACTAAATTTGAAAAAGACTCGTGTTAATATGCAAACTTTGCGAAACGGACACGTTTTGGCACGGAAGCATGATGATGCTGCAAAAAAAAAAACATGTCGGACTCGAAGCGGGAGACGGCAAACCGGAGCGAAACATGACGTTATTTCTAATAAAAACAATTTTACAGGTCGCAAAATACACTTTTTATTGTCTGCAAAAAAACAAAAACAACCCAACATGGACTATTTTCTGTGGAAAACGGTTGCACTACACAGCAGAGCGCTTCTCTCAGGGACTCTTATTTTGGAAATGATCGTGTCCGACATGAGGCCGCTGTCAGTAGTAAGACGGGGGTTTTAAAAAAAAAGATCGCTAAATTCAGTTCAGGATACAGGACCCCCTTCTGTACACCGCAAATCACATTTTTTCCCACAAAAAAATGAGTGCTGATAGTTTGGCACCCCTTTACCGATTAGTAGATCTGGTAAAGATGGACCCAGTTCATTTTATTTATTAAAGTTACTATTTTTACAGTAGAGATGGTGTTTTTTTGCACTAATACTTCACAACTTGAATGTTTTTGTATATTTTTTTTCTCATGTTAATCTGGGGCCTTTTTTGTACGATACTTCTGAACAACGTTAAATTTGCGAATCCACAAGTGTTAAAGGTTTCTTGTTTTCAAATATAATCCAACAGTTTACATTTGATGTTTTATTAGCCAGTACTACTAAAGCACATTTTATGGGTGCTTATGATTTACTTTTACTGTATACAGTAAGTTATTATTTTCTAGAAATGATAATATTCTACCTCTTTATTTGACAGAAAGATTAACATTTGCTCTTACTGTAATAAACCCAACGTGTTGTTTATGTGGTTATGAGTTGTGTTTTACACAATTACATTCTATAATATGCCGAAAAAGTAATATTTATTAAATTGTCATTTTATCCGATTAATCGAATAATCGACCAAATAATCGACAGATTAATCGATGACCAAAATAATCGTTAGTTGCAAAAAAAAACCTCAATGTAACACTTGAAAAATTAACAGAAGTTGTTTGAGTTCTAATGCACACAAAAGACTCAGTATGTTATCGAAATGCCCAGCGGCTCATATTTGGGTTCACGGTCATATGACCGTCATAAGGCTACAGCGGACTTGTTGTCCTTCATGTTGTTTGGCTGCGTATCCAATTACCACAACACATTTGTACCATGAATGTGACTATTTAAAGCGCTTCATGGTCCGACTCCACTTTTATGCCTACCCTCGGGTCAGTTTTCTCTGTCGTTGAAGCGCTGGACTCTGCAACCTGCAACCTAAATCAATAGTCTTAAGGGAATTTACAGTATCTGACTACATGGCCTGTGCACTTGGGAGATTGGAGAGGTACAGAGGAAATGCAACCCTACATGGTTTTTTATACGCTATTGATCTCTGTATCCAAAGCTTTAAAGCAGTGTTTAACAAACCAGGAACAAATATATGTTGCCCTTTAGAAGTTACTCTGATGTACAAATCGGCTATTTTTTGTGTCAAAAGTCCAAAAACTGCCTTTTTTTTAAAGGTTGGGAATCTCAATCTAGCAGCAACATTTGTGAATTTATCACACCTCTAATGCTCGATATTTCCCTACACGCTTATACATGTGAATTTATTTCGTTTCATCTCTGAGAAGCTTTGAACTGTAGGTGCATCTTCTGCTCAGCGGTTTCTCCTGTCACCTGTTAATGTCACCGGTAATGATGTGAGGCTGGTTTCCCCTTGAAACGGCGTCACGGGCCCGGAACTCAATCATTTCATTTAAGCAAAACAAAGCACGACAGCGACAACTGCGCGGCAGCAGGGAGAGCGGCGACGGCGGCGCTTTCGTCTGCACATCATTTCGCTAACACCTTTGAAGTGCTGACACGCCTCTGAAAAATGCTCCGAGACGCTCCCGGTTTGCGGGATGAAAGGGGGAATCGACTTCTCGTCAACTTTTGACCTTCCATATGTGAGAGATCATTTGGGGGTTTTGGGCCAGCTGCTGCTCCAGACGCTGCTGCTGCGTTTGATAAACGACACAGAGTTTTCTCCGTCTTTATTGAACTCCAGGTGAAATGCAGAGGGAATGTAAAGCAGGTTGAAATGAACTCAAATGAACTGAATCATATGAGAGCAAAAATCCATTTACAGGCAATGAGTTGTTCAACTATGCCGAGTTTTCGGGGGCCGTGTTGCGCTTAGGGTGCTTCGGGAGGGCAGATGATATAGATTCAACTTCTCTGTGGCTGTTTAATAGAATTGCTCCTCAAGCTTTCTACGTCTAGAGCTACAGCCAACATCTACTGACCAAATATCGATCATTTTTATAATATAATCAGCAATTTGTTAAGAAAAAACTCTAAAAAAAATTAAACATCTTTGAATGTTATAAAGTATATAATGTAATGTAAATATAATGTAATAAAATGTAATAAAGGGCAAGGCTGTAAGGTAAAAAAAAAAAAAAAGATTAATCATAAGGAATGTCTTTAAGTCCAAAAGTATGACAGTTCAACGAAAAACTTGGTCAGGCAGCCAGTAAGTCCTGGCCGGTAAGGATGGTGATGACCCGACATGGAAGTCTGGGGTGATTGCCTTTAAATAGGCAGCAGGTGGAATGATCCACAGGTGAGTGTCCTCCGATAAATCCCCTACAGGTGTCCCTAAACAGGGTGATGAGGGAAGGTCCAAGGCACCCTCTTAACCAATATTCAATTATAGCTTTCTGCAAAAATGCGGTAAATTGCCCCGCCTACCAGGCCCTAACCTGTCCAACCAGGCGTCTTTCATTTAGTTCTAATGTGCCGTAAAAGTACTTTGCGCTTCTGTCAGAATGTGAGTGTGGAACAAAATCGATGACCAAAAACATCTTGGTATTCAAACAGTATCGGAATACAGGATGTGGAAAAATGACTCAACCAGGCGTGCCTGTATTAGGAAATCACTTGAGGAAAGAATTTTTTTATGGTTTATTTTATAATAGAAGTGTTTGTTTGTCTGTGCAACACTAGTGACCTGTGCATGTGGTTCCCTACTTTGCATCTCTTGAGCCCTTCCCATGTGTTGGCCCAATAAATTTGGACAGTGGACGGATTTGGACAAAAAGGCAAAACCTTTCTGTATAAAATGTTCCCATGTTTGTTTTGGATCCATTTCTATCCATCTTTTTACGAACACTAGAGAAACCAAGTCAGTAAATTCTGATTCTAAAAATATTGATTGAATGGTTTACACCATGCACTTCTTCTCTGATTCGTTGTTAGTCACGTTCACCCACTCCTCTTCATGCCCCCTTCTTGATTCAGATTTTTCAGGCTCTTAATCCAGTGTTGACAACATGAAAGTCTGACTCTATCCAGCCTGGTATCAAGTGACCGCGACTAAACGCTGACCATGTCCATTTCTTTGTGACCACACATCTTCTGATACTACTTCTACAATTATAATGCGCCATGTCGGCAGCTCCATGCGACAAGAAGATTACTGTCCTTCAGGGGCATTCACAACCACATGATTTCAAATGGAAGATATTTGGGATGTGGTCCGAACAGTTACCCTTTACCATAGCTGTAATCTTAGCTGTGACCCAGGCTATAACCAGTGACCACATAGAAACTGGACAAAGCAAAGCAGTGTCCCTTTGGGTTTGTTGCAAGGAGGGGCCAGAAAACCCTTTTGGACAAACAGGCAGAATATGATGGATATGAAAAGTTTATAGTTTACTTTTTTAATCGAGGCAGAGCTAAACTGGAGCCAAAATCGGGTACAGGGCCCAGGAGAAACAAGAGACTGGTGAGCTGAGGTTGGAGTCAAAAAGGTCAATCTGATGAACTCCTCAAATATACAGCTTTAAATTGGGCTGTTCATCCTGCGAGAGGGTATCTCCTTCATGTGGATTTCCAAGAACTTTGTGGGGGATTTTTCCCATTGCAATTTTTTGTTTCCAAGACTTTTTCTTCACTTAGAAGGAGAATCTAAGGGCAGGAATGTTCTGACTTGGTTTAGTTAGATCAGGAACTAGCTATTATTTTGTTTATAGTTTCATTCAATTGTGTTCCGCTAATCTGGGGTCGGGTCCCGGAACAACAGCCGAAATCCCAGGCTTCTCTCACCCCGGCTGCATCCTCCAGCTCACTCAGGAGGATCCTGAGGTGTTCCCTGTCCAGCTGTGAGACATAGTCTCTATAGCAGGTCTGGGGTCTGCCTCTGGGTCTCCTCCCGGAGCGACACACCCGATACATTTCACTAGCAAGGCGCTCGGGAGGCATCCTGATGAGATGCCCGAACCATTTCAATCTGGCTTCTTTCAACCCCGAAGAAAAACATATCTACTCCGAGCTCTTCCCTGATGGCAGAGCTCCTCACCCTGAGAGCCCAGCCAAGCTGCGGAAGAAGCAGATTTTTGTCCGCTTGTGTCTACGATCTCGTCCTTTTGGTCACCATCGACAGCTGGTGACCCTAGGTGAGGGTGGCAACGTTGATCGCCTAGTAAATTAAGAGTCAAATGAAATCATGACTCCGGCTCACTGGGACCTCCCCCCATGGAGCCAGGCCTGAGGGTGGGGCACGAGAACAAGCACTTAGTCCGGGCTCAGCTTGAAAAAGGGATGTGGACCACCCATCCAGTAGACTCACCAGCTGCAGGAAGGGCAACAACAGGGACCCTGGCTGTCCAACCCTCGGCTGCATAGGCTAGGCTATTGGTCTTAACGCTGATATTTTTTGTTTAATTTTACTGTCCAAAACTTGTCGCGACAAACTGTGTTTTGATAATGGGACAAGCAAACAAATATTAATTAAACTGTTGCAAACAAAATAGCACAAAAAATACTAAATAAATCTTTTTTTAATCAAATTTTGCGGGCCAGATTAAAAGCCTCAATGGGCCGCAAATGGCTCTAAGGCCATAGCTCGACCACGCTTGTGTTCCAGTTATATCCCTTAAACTAGCTCTAAACCCTAACCCTGTACACTGTGCCCGTAACTCTACTCCTAGCCGTGAGCCTAACATCAAACCAGACTGACACACAAATAATAACTATTTTCCATTGTTCAAAACCGCCTTCCAAATTTTATATACCCCATAATCTCTGTAATATGTTGTCATTCCGCGTTGGATTTACACGACAATAATTAAAGCAAATAGAAGTCTTAACCATTAAAAACAAACAGGGACCAAAAATTTGGGCGAATAGCTCTGTTTTCTTGCACGTTGGCATAAAAATTACATCTTTCAAACCCCCACAAAACTGTATAGCAGAATAATAAGCACTAACACATGGACATCACATCCTCCCCTGCTGCTAAATTATCACTCCTGACAGTCTAAGAGTAACATTTAGCATTTGCATAGATTCACTGTGAGGGTTTGTTTTCCAACACACCACCCCCTTCATTGAATGCAGCTTCAAACCGGTGAATCTAGTGTGCGTTAAGCCCTAGCACTGATCGCTGATGCGGTGGGCGTGCTGTCAATATTGGTCCATTCACTGTGAGTGAGCAAATCTCCCCTTGACATGGCCAGCCATGCGAGTAATAGCTAGGATTAAGATAGGAAGGTACACACATGAATATACAAAACAGAAGCACGAGCGGATGTGAGGCTAGCAACCCAGGGAAATTACTCGGGTCTCAGATGTGTGGCGTGCAAGGAAACGAGATTGACTGGAAGCTTGGACATGAAAAGACTCATTCACTGTCAGCGACCCTGATGACGAATGACACTTTTACATTTGGAGCCATTGTGAATCTATCAAAGTAATTTACCCCGTTGTACAATTTCATGTGAGCGGATGGAAAATCACAGCGCTTGATTATCTGTGGCACGGAGTCGGAGCACGCACCTGTGGGTGCTACGTTCAGATAATGCAAATCTCTTCTTTTGCTGCAAACAAGGTCAACTGCTTCATCATGGTTACAGTTGCCATAGTTCCCTGTGAAATAAGACTTTCTTCTCATGGATTTTGTTTGTTGCTGATTCACGTCCCGAAAAGAAGATGTAGATTATTGTGAGTTTTTAATTGGAATATTTGACCTTATTTGGGGTAAAAAGTAGGTTTTATTTATGAAGTTTGTCGGAAAACTTCTGTTGCCTTTACTCACAGAATGTCGAGGAGACACTCATTACTCTAGCTATTTAACACTAGCGCTTTTTTCTAGCGCAATATCTTCTAAACCCCTGAAGGTATGTCAATAAAACTGCCTACACTAGGTCAGTATCAACTGTAGATGAACTTCTTCGATTTTCAGGACTATGCAGCCAAAGATCAAGGTGACAAAAGTTGACAATAAAAAATCTTTTGAACGTAATATCCTTCAAACCACTGACAAAATATCTATCAAACTGCCCACAGATTAAATATTTACTGTATTTTCACAACCATAAGGCACATATAAAAGTCTTGGATTTTCAAAATGAGCGGTGCGTCCTATCGGGCAGTGCGCCCTATGTCTGTTGCAATGAACGCTGCGCTTGCTGTGAATCCGGGAGGTCTGACAAAGGAACTCCAACCGCTGGACATTGGTGTGTACCGGCCGTTCAATGTAAGCCTGCTAGCAGCATGGGAGCGATGGATGACCAGAGGAGACCACAGCTTCACAAAGGGTGGAAGGCAGCGCCGGGCGAGTTACGCCACAGTTTGCCAGTGGATTGTAGATGCTTGGACTAATGTGTCTGCTGGCACTGTTGCCCAAGCTTTTGCAAAAGAAGGCATAATTTCTGAGGAGCCACATGGTACAGAAAGTGACTCTGACAGCGAGGAAAGTAAACCTGCTATGTTGGATTTAGCGCAGCTGTTAGATTCTGAAACAGAGGATGAGGACTTGGATGGATTTGATAAATCACTTTATGACGACTGTAACTAATATTTAAATAAAACCAACCAAACTCAGTTTTACTCCCAATCTTTTTTTAAATATGCACACTTGTCTGCTTGTGTGTGGATGTAAGGTGGATGTACGTAGTAGAGGATATGTACATAAAGCCCGCGCCCTATCATCAGGTGCGCCTTATGTGTGCGTTAAATACAAAGCACTCGAAACTGGGACTGTGCCTTTTGGTCGTGAAAATATGGTACATGTTTTGGTTTGTTAGGGAATGCTTACAGGCGGAAAAAAGGGGGAAAAGTAAACAATAGAAAGTTGAAACAAACTAAAACAACCTTCTATATGTAAACTATACGAGATACTGTGTAATGATTCCATAGCAACACTCAATAGGAAGCAGGGGACATAGCAGACAAGAAACAGTGTGATGCATAATTTTCAAACATTTTTGGGTCCAAGTGAATTCACACTATGAAATTTACCATGTTTTTTTTTTTTTTATTAGCCAGCAGGCACATATTAATGCATTGTATTTATATAGCGCGTTTCAGGACTCTCAAAGACACTTCACACCATACCAGGTGATGGTAAGCTACTGTTGTAGCCACAGCTGCCCTGGATCAGACTGACAGAAGCGAGGTTGCCATTTCGCGTCATCGGCCCTTCTGACCATCACCAACAAATTGCGCACACACCATTCAGACTAGGCAATGTGGGTGAAGTGTCTTGCTCAGGGACACAACGGCACTTAAATCTCAACGGCCGTCCCACCGTGGTACCTGGGGTTCCGGCGGTCTACCATCCAACTACTGCCCAGGCCCAGCATGCTTGGCTTCTGAAGTCTGACGGGATCAGGCATTGACAGGTTGGTATATGCCACCATTCTGTATGTCATTGGACATCCTAACCTTTATCGTTTTAAATATGGTTGATGTATCTGGGTATACAATATGTGACTTCTTGGTTTTCCTTCCAAAGCAACGCAAATTAAAAAAAGATGACCTACAAAGATGTGAAATGTCACGTTTTTCTTTACTAAAATAGCCCATGCTTTGAACAAAAGCTCTACAAACCCATTTTTCCTCATGCTACCTTATCATTTTCTGTGTCATGAAATGAAAGTGTGAGTGAACTCGCTCACTAATTGGATGCCTGACAACAGGCATTGTCCTTTGGTATAATGTGACAAGCCCCCACAAAATGTTCCTTTCAGTGGCCCCTCGGATGAGAGGCCGAGGCCACACGGAGGAGAAACTTAGCTGAGCGACGAATTGTACCCCGCATGTTCAGCCGACTCTGACGTGACATTTCCCAACTGGCTCGAGCAAAGATATGAAGCGAGGGAGAGTATTGGAAATCCTGACATTGATTACATCCTACTGGCATCCCTTTTACAATGGCTCCATCTTCCCCTTTGCAAAGCCAATGGATTTAAATAGGTGTTTCCGTCCCCAAGTCATCGTCACTTAATTGGCACTTAACAGCTGCCCCTCGTGGCCTTCGCTTGTGATTTTCCTGGCACAGGAAGCAGCATCACCGCATCAAACATCACCCACAGGGCGCTTTCTGCTCCCTCCCCCCTTTCTCCATCCCTTTTTCTTGCAGCTATCTGGTGCGGGAAGGAGTTTGCACCCTAGACAGCCCCGAGCGCTCATTATCGTTTCTTTCAGTCGGCCTGTCGCTCTGAAATTCACCCCTCTTCTTCTGCTACAACTCATCCCTCCCTCCTTCCCTGTTTTTTCCTCCTATAGGAGAGGAGGATGTCAGGATATTGACGATGTTCTGCATCCAGGCGCAGAGCCAAAGCAGACAGAGTATACGCCAGGCATATGGCCACAATTTAGAAATCTTATCTTTATTCAACCAGGCCCATCAATCACATATCCTTTTACTCTGTTCATTTGAGGACAAACCAAACCAGGTGGTTTGGGAAATGTTATCCTGGTTTAGAATTTTCAGATTTGTGTAAATGTTCTGTTCAGACACATTGCGGTATGCGAATGTCGTATTACCGCAAATGAGGGAAAATGAAGCAAAGCGATGACGTTCCCTAGTCCCTCGCTTGGCGGAGACTAATGGCTCCGTAAGCCAGCTGGGTAGCATGTTCTTGCGGACATCAGGGCGCTCTCTCCCATGCAAATCGACTCGTTCTGAGCAATTTGCCAGTGAAAAACGGCCTGAAAACATAGACCGTATAAAACAGGGGTATCAAACTCAAATTTGAAAAATATTCAATATTGTAAACTAAGTCATGAACCAACATTAATATTTGTTAGAAAATGTTTTCTTTACATAAAACAAAGACCCTTGCAAATTGAAGATGGACAAAAAAAACAAACTTGAAATTAAACATTTATACTAATACTATACATATTGAATATGTTCAACTTGACATGGTATGGTGCCAATTTTTGGCCTCGTGTCAACTTAGACTTTCTGTCAGTTGGTACAATTCCGAGATTTAGAATTTTAACGTGCACACTTGTTGATAATTACATGCACTGTAGACTATAATACCAGTGACCTTTCACCAATATTTATTTGGTATACTTTCAGTGGCCAAATATAGTTACACTAAAGGCCATATTTGAACCAGAGGCTGGACGTTGACTCATCAAGTACTTCATTAAGTATCAGCATCTATTGACTTCGATTGAAGAATCAGCGGCCAATTCTTAGTCGATATTGTTGTCAAGGTAACTGTCCATTACCCTGTTACCCTGTTCCCCCGTTCCGATCTAATCACGTCATCGGAAAGAAAATCTGTACTTTTGGTTTCAGACTCAAGCAGAATCAGATGTTACCTTCCAATTAGGAGTCGTAAACACATATCCTCAGTACTTTAAAATTGAATGTAGTTACACAGACGCAGAAGAGAGACCTGTGATGACAACGGAGATCTGAAAGTACCGGTGTCAGTACTTATGACATCAGAAGTCCACAAGAACATGGATGTATTTTGTCCATAACTAGCATATGCTAACGTTGACAAGGTCTGTTCCAGATGGAAACGGCAACCACTGAAGAAATGACGCCACTGCACAAAACACGGACGCCGCTTTAAACCAAGAGCTCAAATACAAAATGATCATTTTGTTTTTTTAAATTTGCTATTTAATGGGTAAAAGTATCAAATTACAACTCGTTAAGATCTTGATGAATGACTAATATTGGCAGATGTTCCAAATCAAATAACTCAAATTTGAGGGCAAAAAAACCCTGATTGCAGGATCTTGAATCTGTTCTGGCTCTATTATCTTCACTGTAACACTTTACCCTTTGTTCTCATGTTGGGTTTTTTTTTTTTGGGTTGTTTTGCAAATAACCTTTAGTGGGAGGGGTGTGTAGTTTTAAAAGGTTTTCTCCTGGTTGCCGTGCGAATGCAGACTGGACCACTATGTTTCGTTCACTAGATTCAACATATCGTTGTCAAGGCAGAAAATGGCAGCTGAAAATGTTTGATTTAGATAGCGCTGAGCATTTCGTAGTCTAAGCCTAAAAAACAGAAAATAAAGAAAGAATTGCTTTTTATTGTTTGTTTTGACCTGAACTGACCAAATAGGCGGGACTGTGAAGTTTCAACCCCTGCAATGTCAGCTAGCCATATTAGCATTCCCACATGGGGGGAAGTCTGTGAGTTGGAATAGAAATGGGTTGGTTCAGCGAGCAAGGGGAGCCGAGGTCCCATTCGTCTTGTTCTGTTTAAATACACTGGTTAACTCCTGCCAACAGGGAGGCCATTCAGCAAAAGGCCAAGGGCATCTGTCATGTGTTTGGCACATTGATATCGTCCCGTTCTGTCACTTCCACACTCTGCTAATCTCTTCTTCTCACCAGTTTTTTTTACCTGCTTTTTCTCTCTCTACTTGCCTCCACTTCCTTCGTTTGATGAAGGAAGTGAATATGCAGGGAGCTGACATGATTAGCAGCCTCATATCCCCATGATGGATGGAACCTGCTCCATTATTAATATAGTAAAAGCAGCAACTGCCAGGTAAGAGCAATGTCAGCATCCACAATATAACGCTGTGTGCTCACGAATAATGGTGAGCACTTATTATTTTTTTATCTATGATATGCACGAGCTCCTGGACCGAGGAGAAAACTACACGTCATTAAGATGTGACTTTTATTTCTGGTCAGACTCATTGATAGAATTTACTCTGGTTTTGCCGAAACAAGAAATTGTGACCAAAGAGTTTCTGTTTTTCCAAGTTGTTATTTTTTCTTTCAAACTAGTGTTTTTTCGGGAGGCCTAATGCCACCTAATGTCTGCTTAAAAGTTGCTTCACTCTAGCTTCTTGATGAAGTAACAACGCATCAGCAACCATTCATGAGACTCCATAAAAACATTTGGTCAAACAGTGGTGGCTAAATTTGACATTATGACTACATCGTAAAAACAGGACCAGACTTTGCATAAAAAATTGATTAAAAGTAGGATGTTTGATATCAGCTATTGTTAAAAATTCACCATAAACAATCAATAAATCAAAGCCTCCGGGAAAGGAGGGTGGAGTTCATCGTCATGGGTTGAGCCAACCAGATGAACCAAGATTTTCCAGTGCTGGCCAATCTTGGGCCAGCTGTTCTGCTTCCTTGACGGTAACTCCGAGTGGTGGGAGGTCGGCCGCAATTGCATCGAGCCATCACGTACAAAGCTTGTTCCGTGGCCTTTTCCAGCCTGGGATCTTTGGGTTGAATGGAAGGACTGCTCTTGAAGGATAGTTTGGAGGCAGGCAGAGAATGTGGCCGAGCCAGGAAGTGCAGCGTTGTACAGGCAGTGAAGATGCCTTGGGTTGGCACGTACAAGCTCTGAGCGCCTGGTTGGAGACTCACCAATGAACAGCAAACTAACTCTTGCCCAACATCAAAGTACTCTTTGTCTGTTTTTGTGATTTTATTGTTTTGTAGAGTCTAATAATTTATATTGCAGTCTTGGAAACTTAAATAAGGCCTTTTTTGCGTAAAAAGTCTTTGATAGTCGTCCACTTTATGAAAACATGTTGATTAAACTGGACTGGGACAAGCTTAGAAAATTGTAGTCTTTCCTTTGAGGAGGCGGTAGCTCCGTAGAAGAGCTTTCGCCCTCGGAACGGAAGTTAAGCTAAAGTTCGCGGATTCGATTCCCACTGAGTTCACGTCTAGGGTCCTTGGAGAAGACACCTAATCCCCCGTTTCTCCCACCATTGGAATCGTTGTGGCAGCCTGCTGCCGTGTAATGCAGCACACAAATTTTCCCATTGAGGGATCAATAAAGTATACATTATAAATAGATTTTACTTTTTTAGTATCACTAAATTCCATGTTAATTTTTTGGCTGCCTGCCTAGGCGTGTAAGTTAAAAAGTATTTTTGATTAGCTTTGGCTTAAAATCATCACCATCGATGTGGTCGGAGGAAAAAAAATGAGCTTTCTAATTTTTTAAAAAAGACAATTTTGTAGTCGGATAGTCAAAAATGTCCTGAAAGAGACAATAAATCTACTGTTCAGCAGAAAGGGAGTCAGCCAAAGGGGTTAGAGATCTAATTAGGATGCCCTCTGGTCATCTCCCTTTGGAGATCTTTTTCAGAACTCGTTAAACAAAACGGAGACCCGGTGCAGACCCACAACTCACTGGGGATGTGACATATCCCTTCTGGCTTACATTACCCGGGGAGAAGCCGGAGAACAGAAATGTCTGGTTACTGTTAATAAAATGGGATAGACGAATGAATACGCTGGAAAAAGGTTGAGTATGTTATGAATCTAATCTTCTCTCGTCTCAAAGTCTACAACAGACACGCCAGAAGGTGTTACCAAACCAGCTGGAATGTACAGTGGAATCTCTCCAGTGTGTTCTGGGTCTTCCAAAACGCCTTTTTTGGGTCAGATTTTTTTCATTCTGGAGGCATTCCAAGCTGATGCCCAAACAACTCCATTTGGTTCCTCTCTAAGTGGAAAAGTTGATCTGTTTTCAAATAGTCGCAGGATATAGTTACTTAAGAGACGCCCCTGCTAGGATTCCCCCAACACCAAGGGGCAAGGGCGTCCATAATGCCAGTGGCCCCAGGCGACTAGGCAGACGAGGCAACTGTACCCTGTGGCTGCAGGCAAGCCCAGGGGGTGTCGGAATCCAAGGCCCAGACCGAGAGTAGAGCACTCATCCCAAGGGCCCAGGGGCTCCACTCCACCAACCTGGGTCCCAACCGGAGGCCCAGCAGGGCCAGGCAATCACCAGAACACAACCAGGTGCCCGATCCAGGCAGCCTAAAGACCACCTCTGCAAACTGAATGTCCCTCTTCACTTCCCTAGCCCCTGACCTGTAGCCCTGCCAACTCACCCATGTTTCTCACTCCCATGCACCTCTTAACCCCAACTAGTGACGAAGGGCCCCGGAGGGCTCAAGCGAGACCTTTTGGCCTGTCACCAAAGGAAACAGGCAATCGCATCTCTGGGTACCTCCCGCCCCCAAGCATTGGGCAACACAGAAGTGACTGGCCTCCAGTGCTGCAAGCCCAGCCCCTCTCAAGGCAGCAGAGCCCCATGATCCCGGCCGTTCCAAAGGGACACAGACAGGTGAAGACTGGTCGCCCTCCCCCGGTCTGACCTACTTTGTACGTATGTATGTACTGCAAATGAAGTGAAGGAGTCGTGCATTTCTAAAACTTTCTCCATCATGTCTTGCAGTCGACTTGGGACCGGTCCGCGATCGACCAGTCAACCGCGATCGACCTGTTGGGCACCCACGGCGTAAAGGAACCGATGTGGGATGTTTGGTTATAAAGTTACAGCCGGATCTGGCTACCCGGGAGATTAGGAAAAGATTCCAATTCTTACATAAGCACAAACTCGCCCTGAAACGTCATTCACATCAAACGCGTGATCCAAAGTCAAATTAATATTTTATTTCATGAAATAAAAAACATCCTTTTGTCATCTTCGGTTAAATCTGAGCATCGTTTGCCCTTCCCATTAAAACAACAGAGTTTATCTGTTAAATATTTCATCCCCTCATGAGCGGAACAAGCATGTGAACAGGACGGGAACATTAGAGAGTCGTCTGCAAAACACACGAGAGCTGTTTTTCTGTGAAGCAGGAAGAAGGAGGAGCAGATCGGATGTGTTCAGATGAGTGTGTGAAGAGATACTGGATGTGACGATTGAAAAAAAAATGAAGGTACAGAAGGTTAAAAGAGGCAGGAAGAGGAAGAAAACAGAAACGGAAACAGTGAGATGAGGTAATGAAAAAAATGTATTGTCTCTCTGAGTTTCCATTTTCATCCTGGACCGTCAAAAGCGGCGGCTTGGCGGTTAAAAACATACATTACCCAACCCACACTACTCCAAATTTGTTTGTAGCTAATATGGCAACCTGATAGTAGCATCACGACATTTTTTGTGCTTATAATAGGTTTGTAAACATTATTATTAAGCTTTGCTTGTATTGGTTCAAATAAAAAGATGTTTTCTTAAACATGAAGAAAACTTTTTTTAAGAAAAATAATTGTCCTGAAATTTTGTTGTAATATTTTATTTTGGTCCATTTGGTATTTGAGTTTGTTGTTGCAACCCCACCAGGTCCATAACACAAGATCAAAGAACACAAAGAAATGTTATTTAACAAATTACCAAGCAGTTTTTTGTGTTTTTTCTACCAAATTAAATAATGTTAAAACAAACAATTGGTTTAATAAACACACAAATAATATTAATTCTTTAAAAAACTAGCGAATGGTTTCGTATTTTGCACCAAACGTACCGAAAATGAACAACGTCATGACCTGAAAACTGAGTTACGTACCAAATTGTCTAATCTGCTAGTGTGAATATGTATGAATGTACTGTATGTGTGCATTTTTATATGTAAACAGTGTGTGTTTTTACATATATATGTACCGAATGTATTTTTGTACGTGTATGTGTATATGTACGTATTTGTGTATGTTCAAGTCTTTGTTTCATTTTTCCTTCTGAGCTGCTTATCCCAAAGGGGCTCTTGGGATGCCAGAGCCTATCCCAGTTGATTTCAGGTGAGATGTAGGGTGCACCCCAAACTCATAGCCAGTCTCTGTCACCGGGCCACACGCAAACAAATTTCCATTGGCAATTTCATAGTGGTCTATAAACCTAACATGCATGTTTTTGGCGGGTCGGAGAAAACCGGAGCACCGGGGGTAAACCCACACATATCGGGAAGAACATGCGAACTTCACACAAAAAAGCCTGTGTTCCAAGCCTCGTCCCACCCAGGACTTGAACTCCAACCTTCTTCCTTTGAGGACACTGTGCCACCCACTGCAACATCATGCCACCTTGTACAAGTACAAATAGCTTTAATTCGGGTCCAATTAGGGACCTTTTTCTATTTCAAAATTTTTGTTTTAAGGTGTTTTAACAGGTTCCTAATTAGATGGCGATCTATAATGAGAAAATAAAATGGTGGATTGCAAGTCATTAGTGACTTTAGTTGGAAAATGAGTGAAAAACAAATACCGTAATAATTCTAATAGAAGCACACCCTGGTTTTTTTGTTTGTTTGTTTTTCTGAAACTTGAATACAGCAAAGCTCAGTTCGACAAAAACAAGTCTTTTATATCAACAAGATTAAAAATGACAGTTTCTAGTTGGAGCAAACTTTTTAGACACAAACAAACAAATGGAGTGAATGGAAAGAAAAAAAAACAAAACTACAATCGTAATTGTTCAATAACATTTTTTTTTAGCATAGATTTTTATTTAATTAGGAACAGTTTCATCCTCTAATGAAAAGAGAGAGAAGACATTTAAAGTAAAACATAAAAAAAGAAAAAGTTTATCTAATTGGGTTCAAGTCCACCATTTTGTTTACTCGTCCATTTTGAACTCTGAGAACGTAGAAAGTGCAAAACTTGTAAAAACTTATGTATATAAAAAAAAAAAAAACTTTAGCCTCCACGAAAATGTCTTTTTTTTTTTTTTTTTTAAATATACTATAATAATATCTCAAAGGGAAATGTATGTGCTGCATTTCGCCGCAGTAGGCTGCCACCTATGACGGGGCCAATGGTGGGGGAAACAGGGGGTTATGTGTCTTCAAGAACCCTAGACATGCACTTAGTGAAATGCAAACTGAAAAGTGTCAGGGTTGTGGAAGGGAGGAGGACCCAATTTTGGGACTCCAAACATTGTTTATTAACTCAACTCAGGAAAGTCTGTAAAGCAAGAACGACAGGGTTAACTCAAGGTTTCAAAAGTCCGAACATGGTCAGGCAACCAGGTTGACCTGGCTGGAAGGGATAGTAAGACCCGACAAGGAAGTCTAGGGTGATTCCCCTTAAATAGATGGCAGGGTGCACAGATGTGTGGAATCAGTAATCATCACAGGTGTCACCCAATCAGGGTGAATGGGACCTTCCAGGGCTTCCTCTGGCAGCAGGTGAGGAATCCTGACAAAATGATGGTTAAAGTGCGAAAAATATCAGAAAAAGTTCGTCTAACAGAGATCATGACCCGAGTACTCCATAAGTAAAAAAACAGTGTGAAAATTATTACAAATTAATGTCTAAAAAGGTTTTTTTTTTTTAATTATAAGGGATCTTTTTTGCTTCTGCAGTGGACAAAAAAGTAGAGTTAAACGGCGAAACTTGTTCAAAAAGTTTGTCCGTCAAATATTTAGTAACCTTTCTTATTCTGTATATGAACATAAAAAAATACTTTGTAAAAAAATCAATGTTTTTTTACAAAAAAAAAAAAAAAAACACCCTAAACTTGTAAAAAACCAAAGTTTATTTTTAATAGAAATGGAAAAAAATCGAAACCAAAATTTACAAATTCCATTTTTTCTTCTAAGTTGCTTATCCTTAAAGAGGTAACGCAGGGTACAGAACACAATCCCGGTTGATTTCAGCCAAGAGGCAGGATACACCCTGAACTAGTCGCCAATCTGTCGCAGGAACAACACACAGAGAATCATCCACACACAATTTTGTAGAAGCCATTTAACATGGGAGGAAATCGGAGTATCTGAAGAAAACCCACACATACACAATAAGAACATACAAACTCCACACAGAGAAAACAGTGTTTTAGCTTTGCATCTACTGCCGGACTTGAACCCCTGACCTTCTTGCTGTGAGGCTTTTATTTTTTTGTATTGGTTCTTTCTGTTGTTTTGCAAAGTTACTTTTTTTTAGAAAGTTCTGTTCCTTTCGTTCCATCGTCTCCCAGGTTGGAGGGTCAACCACGAGACGGGAAACCCAGGCTTCTCTCACCCCGGCTGCCCTCCAGCTCACCCGGAAGGATCCCGAGTCATTCCCCGGCCAGCTGTGAGACAGTCTTTCCAGTTAGGGCCATGGTCTGCCCCTTGGTCTCCTCCTAGTGGGACGTGCCCGAAACACCTCACCAACAGGGCGCTCGGGGGCATCCTGACCAGAAGCCTGAACCACCCCATCTAGCTTATCTCGACCTGGAGGAGGAGCAGCTCAACACCGAGCTCCACCCAGATGGCAGAACTCCTCACCTGATCTCTGAGTAGAGAGCCCAGCCATCCTGCAGAGGAAGCACATTTTGGCCGCTTGTATCCACATTCTCATTTTTTCGGTCACCACCCACAGCTGGTATTTTAAGTAACTTACAATAAACTACGATCATTTGGAGGACTCCGCCATCGTGATGCTCAGTGTAAATCGTGTTTTTTAAAAAACTGGTCTAAACGGGTTTTGGTTCAGTTTTTTACTTTTTACACAATTTTTACTCTTTTATTTTTACAGTCTTTTTTTGTGAATGTTTGACTCTATTTGGGACCCTGCACTAGACTGGTGACCTTTTCAGGGTGTACCCTCTTGCCTGTAACCACTTAGAATAAATTCCAAATTTTTTTGTACCCTTTATAGTAAAAAAAAATACACTTAAAATGCCAAAAATGTAAGTTTCTCTAAATAAAATTTTCAATACATTTAAAGTAACATAAACTAGTTGAACCCCTTTATTGGGGAGCCATACTGGTCCTAGTCAGTCTTCAAGCTCCCAGCACAGACTGGCCACTCAGTTCCTCTTCCTAATCTAATATACCCATCCAGAAATAGCTCACCTATCCAGCCTAAACGCAGCCAGATGGACGGAACAACCCATCCAATCGCCATCACTCACTCCTATAAGCCACGCCCCTTCGGAATGAACAAATACAACCGTTTGATTGGCATGTAAACCACGCCCCCGAAATTACAAAGCCCCTCCCATTCCCTCTCCTCCCCATCGGTCCTCCTCATCGGTCTCTCCGCCGGTTGTTCTCCTTTTACGCACGCGGCGGGCGCACAGGTACCAAGGGTGCTGAAATCTGGTTTGAAGCATCAAATGGACTAATATGAGAGGATTTGATGTAAAGGAGTGAAAAAAAGAGAGAAAAGGAGGAAAAAAAGAGGAGTAATTTATTCAGCTGGATTCCTTTTTTTTTTTTTTTAAAGATTCTCTGTGTGTGTGTGTGAGTGTGTGTGTGAGCATCTATCAGAAAACACATCAGCATGGACGTCCTGGCAAACCACAGCATCTTTCAGGAACTCCAGCTCGTTCATGATACCGGTTACTTCTCTGCGATGCCTTCGCTGGAGGAAAACTGGCAGCAGGTAAAAAAAAAAAAAAAAAAACTTTATGAGAAAAAAAATGAAGCAAAAGTCCATTTTTTTTTTTTAACTTTATTTTTTTTTTCTCATTGAATGCAATTAAAATAGAATCCAGAATGTGTTTTAATTTCTTTATAAAAACTCCCAAATCCCCCCAAAAAATGGTAAAAGTAAACCTCATGGATTCCATCCCCATCCTCAGAGAGCACATGGTCGAGGATGAGGATGGAAGGACCTTGCGCATGACTTTTTTCCCAAAAAAAACATCAGTAAATCATTTTTTTTATCATAATAATGACAAAATAAAACAAATTGACTTGTTTAATGTGTGTTTTTTAAGAGTTAATATTAAAAATGCAATTAATAAGTGTTTTTCAATGTGTTCATTTTTGGGTAAAAAATGTGCTTTAATTTGGTCATTTTTCTCAAATTGCATTTTTTTTTTCCTTTTAATTTTAAATTTTGAATCATATTTAGACAAAATGGTTTGTTTATGACCAAAAAAACGGAAAAAAAAATCATTACATTGAAATGTGAAACCGGTATTGTTCATGAAACAGGACCTTTTCCATTTCTGTCCAGATGGGAGAGAGAGTGAGGGTCTTAGTAGGTGAGGTGGTGTGGGGGGCAGTGCATGGCCGTGGATTTCCTCTTCTGTGGCTCTGCCCAGCCTAATTGGCATCCCACTGTTTTGCCATCTTTTCATAACAAGTCTCCAGCTCCCTAGCCGCCTATGCCCAATCATCTCAAAATTGCGCCCTGTCACGTCCGTAGATAAAAATCAATATTTGATCCAAATAAAAAGGAGGCAGCTGCTGTCGGCTGAAAAATCTCTAATTTGTCAGTTTGCTTTCTCTCAAACGATTGTTTGCGTCGCCGAAAGGCTTTGATTTAAAGTAAAAGATTTACGATTAATAGTTGGCATTAGTTGACTGATGAGCGATGCGGTCATGCTAACATTTTGGGTTAGCGTGACCACATTATGAAAGTATCATATACGGCTGTTTACGTTTTTTAATTTGACCCATCAAATTTTTCTAAGTAGATGTCGTATTTTTCTGCTATTCCCATGCCTCCCAATAGATGGCGAAGTCTAGACTCTGCAACTTTCTGACACTAGGGGGCTTTTATGTGTATTTTCCCCAAAAGTCTTTTACGCTCTTTTCAAATTCAGTTTAATTTTTTTTTTTTGTTTTATGTATCAGTTTTATTTGTATTTGTCAATTTTAGTTTTTGGGGAAAAAAAGTTGTTGATTGTAGTTTATTTTTGCTCAAAAAGGGAGTCGAACGCATTTAAGAGACTTAGCCTTGTGGCGAGAGGAGGAGCCTAAGTGAGTGCTTGAGTGTGCGACCGCGTGCATTATGTGGCCATGAAGTGGAACAAAAAATCGTGACCAAAGCCAAGACGTAACGCACCCTTGTTTATGCCTGTTGAAAGCTCTAAAGTTTTGCTTAGACTTCTGCAAATTTTTTGGGTTGTGTAATTTAGAGTTCGGGTTGTACGATCTTTGCTGGTAGGGCTTATGTCGAGATTTTGTGATATGGTCATGCTAACACTTGGTTTGGGTTACATAACATTTTATTCTTGGGTCTCGCTGATGTTTTTTTGGCAACAACTGTATCCGAGGAACTATGTAGCGGATTGCTTGCATATGCTCGCCAAATAGGAAGACACTTCTGGCTTCAAACAGGCATAGACTTCTCCGTGGCAGCGTTTACCTGTTTGGTATTGGCTGTCACGGTAGCCGTTTTGGTTCCGGTCCATTTTTTTTACATCATTCTTCCCATGGGAGAAGTTATTTAAGTTTTGAAGTGTCCCGAAAAAAAAAGCTCTGATTCTTGTTGATAAACAGATTTTGCTTGATGACGTTGTTGCCATGCGAACACATCGTAAACCAATGACTACGTAGCTCCTAAAATCCAACATGGCGCCTTGCGTTAAAGCAGGAAACGTGCTCGTTAAGTGCCCTCTGAAGATTTTTTTTTTTAGAGTCGACTACTTCGACTTCAACCCCGAGTATGAAAGTTACACGAGAATTTTGACCTCAAACCAACTGTGAATCAATGGGTTTATTATCTTAGAGGATTTATTTGAAAAACAACCCTTATTTCGGATTAGAATCTCACCCTGCATCCTTATGAGCACTAGGATTACAACTCTGGACCCCTCCTCTTCACGCAGTGTGGAGATATCACAGCCAAAAGGATGAAGACACCACTATCCCCTCAACCCCCACCCTGAATGTGGGAATTATGAGTTGTGTCTGGCTTTAAAAGCTTTGTCTCCAGTGTAGGGGCCGCCTATTGGAGCGCTCCCCTCTGTATCCTGAGCACAATTTAGAATCTGATGCTTTTATGGCATGTGATGTCGAGATAGGAGGCCGTTGTAGTCGACTCCTAAATGACTCGGAGGGAAAGAGTGATGACTGTGTCCCTTGTCGGTGTCTGTACGGTATGACTCAAATGCTTATCGTAAGATGGGGACTGGAGAATAAGGAAAGTGTTTGGAGGTTTGCAGATGGTGCATCTGAGGTTACAGTTTGTCCCATTAGGGACCCAATAGAAGCGGAATAGTGAATAATTATATGTTAAGGAATCAAACAACATTGAATAAACACCAACTGTTATTTCCCAAATCTACAAAATATTTTTTGATGCCATGCTGGAAAGTATTGTAGTTGACGGGGTTTCAGAGACGTCTACTCCTTCCTAAACTTTTATTTTCATCTCAATAAATGCCCAAACCTTTTTGATTGCTTTTCCTAATGAGATATTTTCACTTTTTTTTTTGCATTCTGGTCACCTCTTCTGCTCTGATAAGTGATAATTGGCAGAGTCGCGAGCTAGCATAGCTAGCATAGCTACCAGTACGGCAAAAAAACAGCCTTCATTTTCAATTCAATTTACTCATTGAGCACAAACTGTTACCTTGTAGGGTGTTTGAATTTAGAGTCTGTGCGTTTGACTCAAGCACATTTTGTTTTTTGTGTATTTTGACACCAGCTACACTTGCGCGCAAAAGGAGTGATGCAGACATGCCAAGTCTCCCGCGTTAGGCTCAAGCTCACCCGAAAAGGCTAATAAAACTCCCGCATGATGAACACTCTAGTGCATTCCATGAACATGATTAGGTGAGGCTAAGCACATGGAATCTCCTGCTGCAGCTATGCATATGAAAGCCGCTAGTAGCGATCTGCATGGTCTATTGTCAGTATTGTTTTTGGTGAACGTATGGAAGAAGTCAGACGTCTGGTAACTTTGGTCATGTGACAGCTTATGTGCGTGAGCTGCAAAACAAAGCGGGTGCAGGCAGTACAGGGGTGTATTCTTGGTGGTAATTCCTCTTCGTACTGATACATAACACTAGGTGGTAACGCACGGAAGACGTGGAGTTTTCCAACTGCTTTCTCATGTTTTGAACGGTTTGTTTTACCCCAACTGTCATGGCGGGTCTTGTCCATTGGCGGATGTGACATCAGGCTCCTCCCCCCCTTCCCACCGGCATACCAATAGCATATTTCTCATTCTTTGAGTAGATTTTTTACTCTGGTTCCTGCTTGTATTACTGAGTTTCTCACCTCATTTCCAAAAAACCCAGAGTCCAAGCAAACAGCAGAGGACAGTCGTTTTGATCTGGTTCTTTGGGTCATAATGCAGAACTCGCGACCAACTCGTTAATCAATGCTTGCTAGGCAACATTCACTGGTAACCTATCGCCCCGTTCTAACCTACAACAAACCCAGAGTGAGTGAAAACAGTTGTTTTTCAGAACTGTTTTGGGTTTTTTTTTCAATGCACGAAGCATTGTTTTGTCTTTGCCAACAAGGTTCTGCTTACAGACGTCTCGGTTAAGGACCCTCCCCTCTATGCAGAGCACTTGACCCTGATGAGCTGGAAGTAACCGGACACCTCTTACAGTCGTCTCTCAGTGACCTTAGCTCACACTCTCTACCCTCTAACACATTCATCATCCCTCAGGAGTTCAACACACACTAGCGGGGTTGAGCGTCTGATGCCTACCCAAGCGAAGTATCTTCTCACCGCGTTCCAGACGCCACGCAATTGCGAGTGTTTCTTAATGTAGAAAGAGCGGCGGGGAACTCGAGTCTGAGATCCTCACATGCGTCTTGTTACATCCAGTTCTCGATAAGGCATCAACTCCCCGTCTGGGGGTTCGGAGGAAGTTGCAGAGCATGCACATTCTCCCCACTGCGGGGTTTTGCATTTCACAGTCCGATGGGCTTGAACCTCCCCACACCCAATCGCATCTCCCCTCCTTGGGGCAGACACTGAGAGAACAAGTGATGTAGAGAGGCATGGTGTTTCCTGATGAGCAGGAAGAAGAAGGGATGCAGATAGATGGAGTCATTTAGCATTTTGACTAAGGCCTCTGAGGAGAACACGTCTATTAGGGCTCTGGTCAGGGCCGGAAAAAAAAAAAAAAAAAACTGCATGTGGCTGGCAAAACCTCTTTGAGTCTCCAGAGACGTGATGAGGAGGATTTAAAGTGGAAGAAGTGAATGATGAAGAGCAGAATCCGACGTGGAACTTCTCTAAGTGCATCTATACGCAGCCATGTGGAGATTTGAATGCACGCTGGTGCGTGATAGTCTCGGTATGTTATGTAATTCTCAGTAGACCACAGCTGCTTTCTTACACAGGCATTCTGGGAAGGCCTGCCAACTGCCCCCCACCATCCTGTCTCTTGTTTCTTCCCAGATTCCACCTATAGAGTAAGCATGTTATGGATTTTGGTTGCGTAAGCACGATGTTCTGTATCTCTCCACAGGATTGTCTTCGCTCGATTGTGCACGACCAGTTAAAGAAAGTCTAGGGTATTTATTCAGTTTTACTTGGGTTTTTGACAAAGTGAATTCCCCCCTCCTCTCACTCTGTGTTCAGTCCCATTTTCGAGACGTGTGGATTTCTTGTTTGGGGCCAGATATCCAGTGTAGAGCGCATCAAGTTTGTAAACCTGGCACATATCGTTATTCTGGTTCATTAACATAAAAGTGTGACTCTCTGTGAGGACCGAGTTTAACCGGAACGTCTGCACTTGAAACACTTCCTCTTTACGTTAAAATGTGCGCATGGTACAGAAAAAAAAAATCCATTGCCAAGACCGGAAGTTAACCAGATGTTAACCGGAAGTTCGCGGGCTTGCATCCCACTGAGTTCACTTCGAGGGTCCTTGGTAAGACACCTAACCACCTGTTTCTCCTACCATTGGCGCCGTCATACATGGCAGCCTGCTGTGGTGTAGTGCAGCACACAAATTTCCCGATTTGGGATTAACAAAGTATATTAAATTAAAATGTTAGGAAAAAGTTAATTCTGCGTAAAATTCCGTTTTATTGTTTTGCTGTAGAGACCTAAAACTTAACTAACATGCTGGTCCAGGGGTGGACTTAATATTTTTCCAGTTCCGCGGGCCGGATTAAGCTGTTTCATGGGCTGTATGTGGCCCGCGGGCCGTAGTTTGCCCGTGTCTGTGCTAGCCTGTGTGACTAATTAAATCCATTGCCTGATGTAAAACTCAATAAAACAATCTTATGAGAAGTTTTTGAAACAAAGATTCGGCTAAAATTGATCCTTTTTATTCCATTTTCTCTTAAATAAAAATATATCAACGGTAGCTCTTTGTTTAGGCATTAAAAAAAAGTCAGTCGCGTTAGCAGAGTCACAGAAATGAACCGGAAAAACAAAAGTTGCTGCTGCATTTTGAAAATTTCAAATCCCCAGTTTGGTGTTATGACGAGAAACCGGAAGTGAAAAAACGGTCGCAGAACCTAAAGTAAATACACATTAAACAAAAAAAAAAACACTTGTACGTTTTAAAATGATAGATTTTTAGTTGATAAATACAGAGCAAGTGTGAAAAAACGCGAATTCTAACAGAAACATCGGAATTACACCAGGTCGCCCATGTCACTGTTTAGATCATCTGGAACGGAGAGGCGGGGTCCTGGAGCTGGATGACGCGTTCTGGGCATGTGCAGAGCGCAAAGTCGCAGATCTTGTCAGAATGCTGGTGGACAAACAAATTCCTTTTTTTCTTTTTGTTAAAAACTGGTTTACATTTCTGTCTTTTTTTTTTTTTTTTTTAACAATATAAATGATTGAAATTACAATATGGCTTTCATTTTAATCTCGGGGAGTTGGCGGGTAAGATGACTGTCCTGTAAACAAATATCTTACAAACCAGGCGGTAGTTGTAAAATTGACTTTCCACCACGTGCCGATGATCTAGTGAAAGATACCCACCGAAAAAACATCGTCTCACGTTTCTTGACGACCTTTCCTTGGCTGCTACTTGATGTAATTTTATGCAAATTTAAATTAAATCAAGAAGCCACAGTTTGGCATTCAGCAAGCAAGGCGGAGGAAGGACAAACTGACTTAATCTTATTTGTCTCAAAAGAGCTCCTGGAAGTGTTTCCGTTCCAGACATGTTGCTTTATTAAAATGTCAAATTTACTCTGTGCAGACGATGTGAAATCAAGTTTGGGTGTTCTTCCAAGATAAAAAATCTTTTCTATCATTCGCTTTGGCCCACATATTTTTTCAATGTTGGCAAATGCTTTCAAAGTTTCCCGATCAGCCACATCGTTTGACTTCCCTCTTACTCAACAGCAGTCAGATGATCTTGAAGATGGATGCCACAGAGAATGTATTTGACACGGCCTGGCCTGCAATGCAGTGAGGCATGAAAGGAGTCTTTGTGTGGCGCTGCATCTCTGATGGGTTCTTTTAAGGATTTTCACACCCGGACACGTCATTACTCAGAGCATTGATCCCGGAGGGGGAGACATTTGTTTTGATGGGTTGATATTCATTATTAAAAGAGCAATGACTTTATTTAGTTAGAGTAAATAGAGAGATTAGTTGTAACAGTGAAAGCTCAATTTAACCATAGTGTCTGTAACGAGGATCTGACCGCTAGGGTCCCCGTCGTTGGCTGCTACCCATCTCCTCCTTCACCCAATCCCTGTGGCCCCTCCTGCAAGTGGTGAGTCCACTGCAAGGGCGGCTCATGTCCCCTGTTCGGGCTGAGCCCGGCCAGGCCCCACGGGTGAAAGCCCGGCCACCAGGCGCTTGCTCTCGTACCCCACCCTCAGGCCTGGCACCAAAGGGGCGGGGCGCGCGGGGGGGTTTGGTGACCCGCGTCAGGGCAAGGGCAACTTGGCCATGCTTGATCTCTTCATAGGGGTGTTTGAGCCACGCTTTGTCTGGCCCCTCACCGAGGATCTGTTTACCTTGGGTGACCCTACCAGGGCTGGGGCATTAAGCCTGTTGTCTTCCGCTCATCCGGGGCCGGGTCGCGGGGAAAACAACCTCAGTCGGAAAGCCAGGCTTCTCTCGCCCCGGCTGCATCCTCCAGCTCACCCAGGAGGTGTTCTGTGTCAAGCTGTGAGACTTAGTCTGTCCAGCGGGTCTGGTATCTGCCTCTTGGTCTCCTGCCCAAAACACCTCACTAGTGAGGCACTCGAACCACCCCATCTGGCTTCTCTGGACCTGGAGGAGGAACGGCTCGACACCGAGCTCCTCCCGGATGGAAGAGCTCCTCACCCTGATCTCCGAGTGAGAGCCCAGCACCCTGTGTAGGAAGATCGTTTCAGCCGCTTGTATCTGCGATCTCATTCTTTCAGTCACCACCCACAGCTGGTTACCACGGTGAGGGCGGGAACGTAGATCGACTTGTAAATCGAGAGCTTTGCTTTTTGGCTCAGTTCTTTCTTTATCCTGACGGACCGATGCAGCATTCTAGTTATTGCTGACGCTGCACCGATCCGCCTGTCGATCCTCTGCTCCATCCTTCCCATACTCGTGAACAAGACCCAGAGATACTTAAACATCTCCACTTGGGGCAGAATCCTGTCCCTAACCTGGAGGGAGCATTCCATCCTTTTGCGGGTGAGGACCATGGTCTCGGATTTGGAGGCAAACCCAGGTGTGGTAATTCATAAAACAAAAACAGACTATGAGTTCAAGTATCCTAAATAGCTGTGTGGTACAGTTTAAATGGCTCTGTTTGAGAGATAAAGGGAGAAATTTGACTGTTTAGGAGAAAATTAGAGTAGAACACTACTCCTCCACTTAAAACCAGATTTGGGTTGTTTGGGCTTTGATTGGGCATCAAGTATTGGGCATCCATTTTCTACTTTGATCATTTTTCTTTCTACATTAACTACAATCATCACAGCCCAACACATGTAAAATATTGACGACAAAAGCAGAGGGCATGTGGTACGGCCACTTCTGGTAATGGCAAAACCTGCCTCGGACACAAGCCTTCCCAAAACCCAAGCTTGCCTAAGACTAAAAACTACCTAGTTCTCAAACCTGCCTAGGACTCAATACCACTGAGGAACTTAGCCTGCTCAAGAGTTGGAACCTGCCCAAGACTGAAACCTGTCTATGACTTAACCCTCCTCAAGTTGGCTACCAGCCTTGCCATTCCACAGCAATCAGGTTCAACTTGCCCGTTCTTGCGCCGGGTTCTTACCTTTCACATCCTCACCTAGACTATGACAAGACTATACCGTTCTGCAGCTTTGCTGGCTGTGTCCATTATTAGATTAGTCTAAATCCATCTTTGTTCCAGTCAAATATCTCATAAAGTGTGTGTTTTTACTTTGGTTTTTTAGGATGGTTCGTTGAGAGAAGAACTCACACACCATCCTGTTTGTGTGTCTGTGTATCTTGTGTAATGAGATGTGCGAGCGACCCTGTGACCCAGTAACATCCATTTTGCCATAAGAGCGCTTAGTGAACTCTGCCACCTCTGTCTCATCAGTCAGGCAGCGTTGCGGTGATAGGTACCGGCTACTACTTTATGGGCCTTGATGAAAAGGTGGGTAGCGCTGATGAAAGAGCGGGCGGCTAGGGAAGTATTCATTTGTCTGACGCTCTGGTGACAGAAAGCAAGGCAGAGAAGACAGTGTGAGGAGAAAAAGCAGAGAGACGCGGGTGTAGGAAGGAGACAAGAGGGAGGGAGAGTAGTGAACAAGCACATCTTTATGTATGGCTTCCGTCTGGGAAACGCTCTGCCACCCCAGGTTTGATTAACAGTGAGAAGAGGAGCCAGTCATTTTTTTCTGCCTCACACCAGCACACATGGCTTGGCAATGACTTTCACATCATTTGAGGCGAAATCGGGAAGCCGTTACAGCACCTTACAGTGATCCGACATGCTTGGCTGCAGCCATCCGGGTTGGCAACCGCGGGGAGCAAAGAAAAAGGAAGAGAAGTCCCAGACACTCGTTTTATGCTTTAAGATCACAATTCCCACTTTCAATCTCATAACTGTCTCACTGTTTTCTGTCCTTTGACAAAGATAGCTTGACTAATCTACTTTTATTTGATTTGCTCCGCTCCGACCTCTAGCCGGTTAGCTTCTGTGAAAAGTCTAGCGAGTGAGTAGCACAAAAAAAACAGCCAACGAAAAGTTTGTTGGGGTTAGGATAACTTTTTTTGTTAGGGTTAGCGTCATGCTACTAATTTGGGTTGAGGTTGTGCCAAGCTATGAAATCTCACTGGTTTATAGAATCCATGAAGCTTGACTATAGCTCATCTCCAAAAAAGTACCTCTGAATTTAGACCTGCGTCCCATTTATATTTGAAAAAACCTTTTCGAGCCCTGATATTTAAGCACAGTAGGTCAGATGAGTATACTTGGGCTATAAGCGGGCATACAGTGTCACACTGGTTCCTGTCTGCTATGCCCTTTGCTCACAGAGAACCGCGATGGAAATTTCGGATTTTCTCCCGTATTCTTTATACTTTTTAAAAACATATTTTGTCCTAGTTTCTATTTGACAACTAGTTTCAGTTTAGCACCCATATCATAAAACTTTCTCTCATATGAGTCGTTCGTTGCCACACTGGTGGCTAAATGTTGCCGTATAGCCTGAATGGCAAGCTGGTTAATCAAGCTAAGTTCAAAATATAGCCTAAATTTAAGTTGTGTGAAGTTGGTCTGTTCGGTTTCTATCTCTGTGTAAAATGTGTTGGCTTCAGCTTTTATAGCATTTTGATATGACACCCGTGAAGATATGCTAACTCTCAAAGTGCACAGTGTGTTCGGGACATCAAAAGAAAGCGCGGCTGTGAAATGCTGCAAGTTCAAAAAAATGCATTTGCCAACTTAAAGCGTTTTTCTCTGATGCTCGAATTCAAACTTGACAAAAATACCTGGTGGAAATGAAAAAGTAGAGCAACGGTTTGCAGCTATCAGGTAGTCCTGCTGAGCTTTTAGAAACGTCTCTCCACGACGGCCTGTGGGAAATGCAAATTTTCTACAATCACCTTAATTTATTTGGAATATCAGAACATAATCCCAGTTCACAAGAGAATTATCAATGTAATACAACTGGACCAACATAACCTCAAAAAACTTGCTAAAAACTCCAAACTTGTCACCCTATGTCGATATAGCTTGTTTAGTCAACGGTTTTGTCAGAAAGCAAAAAGCTCTATCTATCTTTCTAACAATTAGACATAAATAGAGAGTTAAAACCATTTTATATTAAAATCTTTGGTCCTTTCTTCGTATGTGAAGGTTTCCCATTGTTCTAAGTGGCTGTGACGTCACAAACTTGACATCAAAGCTTTCCAACTACCTGTTGCTAGGCAGCATTGGCAAGCCGGAATATCAGCTTTTTGTTTGTTTAGCTGTCAGTTTGGGCGACTAATCCCACCCCAAGGGAGCCTTAGCCATCTAGAAACCAGGGCTTCAGTCATGTGGACCATCTCAAAGACTGAGAGAGAGAGGGTGGGAGACAAGGGCAATTTACCCTGAGTAAACACCGCTGCTTGTTGTTGTCATCTAAAGCCGGTCATCAATCACAGCCTTAAGCTTTTGGTGGTGACAGCCCCAAGGACATGATGCTCTCTGAAATTGGTTGGAAAGTTTAAAAATCAGGGCGATCAATGGGAAAAAAAATGGCAGATAGCTCGCCCTTCCAGATCTGTTCTATAAAGGTGTTTTAGGATATTGTCGCTACGTTATGGGAGTCTTCCAGCATCTGTTTCAGTTTGTATAAACCTAACGAAAAGCCAAACAGCGATAATATTTAGAATTTCTTTTTTTTTTTTTGCTGAAAGAGTGGGCGTGTCTAACTGAAAAGGACAGGCCATGAAAATACAATACAACCTCATTGATCCCCTACTGGGACAATTCAATTGTCCAGCAGCACTGTCCAAAAAGAGGGGTGAGCTCCATGAGCTACATTCAGCTTCTTAACAGCCGCTGGGTGGTGCCGAGTTGGGTGGAGTAGACCTAAAGATGCTCAGTGAAACGGAGGTAGAACAGCTGCTTGGTGGAACAGAGCTGGAACGGTCGCTAGGTGGATGTCATACACAACTGTTGGCACTGCGCAGAGCTGAATGTACAAGGTTACCATGACAAACAGTATGGGGAAGCTTCTATGACACATAAGAAGGTCTTACTAAGACCACCAAGAGCTCCACATTCACATCCTTCACTATAATGTGGTCAGAACATGGGTTAGGGTTAGGGTAGGGTTGATCCTAACCCTCAAATATCACAAGTTCACAACCTTTTTTTCTAAGTCTTCATATTTGTTAAACAGAGAGCTTACGTTCCTCATAACAATTGACGGTAAAAATGCCTTATGTCTTCATTTACTCGCCTTTCACTTCAACGGTTTTCTGAGCTCAGATGGGATGGTGCGTACGAAGCTATTTGGTATTCGGAAGTAGCTCATTTCTTGAATATTTATTAGGATACGAAAATAGAAACTAGTATATAGTCATAGTGCTTACATAATAACTTACTGAGCTAACGCGACATAGGCAACAAATGTAAGACAAACTTGGCGTCCAATTTGGAATCAGAACTAAGTTAAATAGGGTGGGGTTATCCAAACTTTTACAGGTTTTTACAACGTTATTACCACATCAAAAACATGCCTGAGATGGGTTTCTATTTCATTTCTGCATTTTTTTTAGTAATCTGCTAGCTACCCCATGCAGTGCTTGGATAGGGTTAGGATTGGGTTGGCCAAAGATTTTGTCCAATGTCTCAATCTCACGCAAGCAGGAAGTGTTTTTATAGGAGGAGTGAATACGTTCTACTCACATTAACCGAGTGAGTTAAATGTTTGACACAAGAATTACTACACCCTCTTTAAGGAAGACTGTGACGTTATTTCCAATACCCAAGTAGTTTGTCACTTTAATGTGTCCTACTGCTTTCTCACCGTCTTAGGAGGTTCTTGTTCTCGCTCTAATCTCTGTGTCTCATCTCTATCAATTCTCTGATTGTATCTGCTTCTCCTTCATCCTCCCGCATGTTACTTTTCTTTCTTCAAGCAGTTTCAAATCATTAGAACAGAGTGGCATACTTGCTTGAAACCAAAGGTTGGGCCGCAGATGTGTGGTCAGAAATAGACTGAGGCTGTTTTCCATTGTTAGCAGCTGCTGCTGAAATAACTAGCAAATTTTGCATGGTATCCTAAAGACATTACTATCTACAGCCAACTGGGTACATCATGTAGTTTCAGTCTTTCCAAAGCCCCTGTGGGATTAAGTTGTCTAAAATAATAGAAAGAAACACCACTTGTGTCCTCGAAACCAGACTGTTTTCACTTGAATTGGGATTAGCCCACACATCGAAGCTGGTGAATGCAGGTTCTCGCCGTGAAATACAGGACTCATACACGCATGGTCAGAAAAGAAATGCTGGTACATCTCAAAGCAGATAGACAGAGGGGTAGAGGAGATTTCACACCTTGCTTTACTCTTCGGGAAGTACCCTTGTGTGATTTAATGAGACCTGTGGGAAGAGCCATTCATCAGCGTGACAGCTTAACTCTCATTCCCATTGTTCTGTTCTGGCATGGAAGGAGAGCGTTGTGTGTTTTAGCCTTAATGATGGGCCCACAACCCTTTGATTAGGTGAATATCCTACTGCTAATTAAGATTTCGGTTGCCAAAAGACAGTCGTGTTCATTTCTTTTACCCTCTATTTTTCCATGAATGTACAAGCTTAGTGAGGGACAGTTTTTAAAAAGTGGTCCTTTGGGTGGATAAAGACAAATGCTTAAGGTAAAGACTTTTTTTTTTTTAATCAAAACAATCTTCATGGAGTTAAAAAGTACAGACAACTAAACTGTAACCATGTCGCTAACTACCTAAACCTAATTTCGGTTTGAAAAAGTTCAGTCGATTATTTGAAAATCACTTCATTTATGTCTGAATCTTTGCTGATGTAATTTATGCTCCTGTGCTGACCTGTGGACTCTCAAAATGGTCCAAGTTGCTTATGTTGACAGGCTTTACCATGGTCAGTATTTAAAAATAGGTCTGCAGTGTTTATTTTAAGGTGGAAGAAGGTGGAAAATTTTAAGTATCTAGGATCAACAGTCCAGAGCAATGGAGAGTGTGGAAAAGAGGTGAAGAAGCATGTGCAGGCAGGCTCGAACGGATGGAGAAAAGTATCAGGCGTGATGTGCGACAGAAGAATTTCAGCTAGAATGAAAGGAAAAGTGTACAAAACCGTGGTGAGACCGGCCATGCTGTTTGGTCTAGAAACAGTAGCACTGAAGAAAAGACAGGAAGCAGAGATGGAGGTAGCAGAGATTAAGATGCTGAGGATCTCTCTGGGAGTGACCAGGATGGACAGGATCAGAGGAACAGCACATGTTAGAGGTTTTAAAGTCAGAGAGACCAGACTGAGATGGTTTGGACATGTGCAGAGGAGAGAGAGAGAGTACATCAGAAGAAGAATGCTGGATTTGGAACCACTATGAAAGAGGACTAGAGGAAGACCAAAGAGGAGGTTCATGGATACAGTGAAGGAAGACATGAAGATAGTTGGTGTGTCCAAAGAGAATGCAGCAGATAGGGTTAGATGCAAGAAACTGACTTGCTGTGGCGCCCCCTGAAGGGAAATGCCGAAAGAAGAAGAAGAGGTCAGCAGTCTTTACTTTTGCAAGATTTCAAAACTTGCCGGGCTTGAGTTCCGTACCATTCTTGAATGGTAAGCACTCGTTTGTTCTTTTGCAATCCTTTTCTGGACGGTTGGTATCAAAATGCAACCAGAAGTTTGTTTCTTTTTCTTGTTGAAAAACTGCATAAATTTGGATTCAAGCGGTATTTAGCATCAAATTATTTTCTAAACATGTTTCAAATGAATTTAATTTATATAACCCTATTCCATCTACTGCCAACTGGACTTAAAGAAATCCCAGAAATTGTCAGGATTTGTCAGGTTGAGGCCACACGTCCAAGAAAGTTCCCACTCTTTAACAAGAAACAGCTTTATTCTCAATACCAAACTCAAAAATAGCCACAAACAAGGCAGACTTAAGCAGGTCGCAAATCATTTTAAACACCCAAAACTAAAGAAGAAGTTGGTTAGTGTTTGTTTAAGGGAGAGACAATGAGACACATTTGAGATACATTAGGAAAAAGCACCTAATCATCAGAACGAAGTGAGAACACGAGGGGAAGTCAAGACACCCGGAACAAGAGGTCCATAATTCAAATTAAGACACAAAGCAAATCTAAATGACAATAAAACTACTGGCAAAGACCCTAAACCCCGACCAAAACGAATGACACAGTGTTTTTGATTGGCTAATGTGACCCTATGAGACTATTACCATGAAAAGCCGACATAATATATTTGGTCTTATGAATCATCGGAAAGATTCTAAACTATTTTCTAAATCCAACTGGGAAAAAATGAAAGTGAATACAGTAGGGCTGTACGATATTGACAATATATCAAGAAAAATACAAAGAATTCCTTTATTAGTCCCATAATGGGGATATCACTGTCCTGCATTGCACCGCAGCAGGCATCCATGTCAGTGCTAATGGTGGTAGCAACTAGGTATCTGCTTCTGAGACACCTAGGGAACTCGTTGGGATTCAAACCAGCTTCTCAAGGTTCAAAGACAAACAGTAGCAATGAGCTAATACCTCCTTTCCAAAAGGCACTGCTGGGATTTGAACCCAGGATCTCCTAAGCCACAGCACCACATTGTTGGGGCTCGTCTGATTTCATGTTGGAATTTTGATGTGATATTGATTAATTGAGCAGCCCTAGGAGTAAATTTGTTCTTCTCTTCTGACGGTTCCAGCGAACAACGATGTTGCTTCATATTGGACGAGTTGAAAATTTCTTAACAAACTTTTAAAATAACTAATAATTCTACACTTTAATTGGTCAAAACTGCGTAGAATTGTTCCTGCAGATTCAGATTAATTTATATAGTAAGAAGACCGAGTTGACGCAAGAAAAATAGTGAGTTTTCTGACTATTTTTTATTTCTTATTTATAAAGAGCTGGAAACACAACTTTTTATCCTAACAAATGAGCCAAAAAGTATATTGACGAAAGAGCTTTTTTCTAAGATCTTGATCTTCATCTTATTCTTTTGCATGTGTTACAGCAGGCTGCAGATTGGGTTGTCCTGTCCGCAATTCCTGCTTTTAAAATACACACCATCAGCAAGGTGCTTGACCTGTGTCACTGTTTCCCGCCCCGGGGACAGTTTGTAATCAGTTTTGCTTCCCTCGGTGCTGATTTTCTTCCATATTCCGAAGATTTTTTTTTTTAATCTAAGCATCCCATAAGGTCCTTATGCTCTTGTTCTTCTCCTGCCAGACTGACAATGTTATTTGCAAATCAGGGAGGGGAGCTGGTGATTTACGACTGCTGATGTTGGCAGTTTTAGCGTGGTGTTAAAATGCTTCTTCCCATAATTCTCAGCAAAAAAAAAAGATGGCACAAGTGCACGTTTGCTGTGGTTGGGTAGTATTCTCCGAAGCAGCTGTTGATAAACACTGCAATGCTAGCGTTCTTGATGTGGATGTTTTTTGTCGATGTGTTTCAAATTAAAACCCAATAGATAATAAAGTCAAACGATGTTTCCTTAAATTTTTCACAACTCAAATCCCACTTCAGGGATCAAACAAATCGGATAACTTATGCTAACAAGATTGAAGGGATCCACCACTTTCCGTCCAACCCCTCCCTCCGATCTCCCTGATTGTCCCAGAGAGCTTTCCAGTATCCAGACAGCTTTCTAGTTTACTATGTGTTATTGAGTCTATTGCCCCAGATATTATTTCATTGTAAAATGATGCCAATTAGTAAAGGCAGTCGCCGGTGGCTGTGGTCTGGCTCCTTCCACGTTCCGGCGGGGAAAGTTATTTGGGTCGGCAGCTATTTTCAGCCGGTGATGTTGCCAGGAATACTTCAGGGAGCAGCCACTGTTTTATAAGAGAGCACATCAATAATTTTCATTGGTGTATGTGTGTGTAAAAAGCAAGAAAGGCAAAGACGGACAGAGTTTATCGAGTTCGTGTGCATGCGTTTTTTTACCTGGTAAAAAAAAGTATTTTTGAATAGTCAAAAGAACCATCGGTGGAACTTTTTAACCGCCTTCTATTAATTTGCAAATGGTTAATTTGCTAACCTTTAAACCTTAACCCTAAACCTCAAAGCGTTTCACCCGTTTGCCCTGTAATCATCAAACCCGAAGGTTTGCTTGTTGGACGTAAACACATGCAGACCCAAAGGCCAAAGTCAATGAGTTCTTAGCACCTTCCTCTGTGTCTAAGCACCCTCTGCTCCTCTTTGCCAGGCAGACGTACATTGTCAAGATGAAATTGGGGTGAAAAGTTGTTGCACTCCTGCCGGAAAGCCAACCGAAGGGTGAACGGGTTCAAAGCCCGCCGCGCTCCCTCCACCCGTCACTCTTTTGCCTCTATCTCTTGGTAGACAGCCCACAGCTGCAAAAGGAGGAGACATCTTTCAGTATTTTAAGCGGCTCGGGCTAATCTTTGTCGCTCAGGTTTACTTTGAAAGCATCGCCGTGGGATAAAGAAAGAAAAAAAAAAAAAAACAGTGTCCCACCTCCTGTTTTTACAGCAGTAAATATGACAGGTTTCCTGGAAACATGTGGTTCAACACTGTTTAGGTCCTGAAGAGAATCCTTCTTGGTCTTGACAAAATGTGTCTGTCATTTATTTTTGCTTTCCAAGACTTTAATTAGTCTGTGTTGCTCAAAATAAGACTATGTCCACACGTAGCCAGGTATTTTTGAAAACGCATATCTGCTGTCCTCTATTATGAAAATGCTCGCGTCCACACTGAGCCGTATCAATACGCTTCTCAGTGCGGTTATGAGCATGCCAGACCAGTAGTGGGCAGTATTTATGTAAACAACAAGAAGCAAGAGCCGTTGAGAGTGGACGAAAAGGCAAGAAAAGAGGGTCTGCAACAGGGTCAAAAGTAATGTCTGTTTCCGTGAATCCAGGCTGCCCACTGTCTGCTTTTGTCAACAAGGACGCACACAAATGACGTATGTGCATTACTTGACGCGTAAAAACGCAAATCTCCGTTTTTGCACGTCCACACGCAAACAAAAAAAAGGAGTTTTCCAAAATTTACTTTGGCCGGAGTTTTCAAAAACGTCGGTTTTAAGCGAAAAAAACATCCGTTTTTGTGTGGACAGCCAAAACGGATGAAAATATATGCGTTTTCAAAAATACCTGGCTACGTGTGGACAGGGTCTAAGTTTGACGGTAAGGTTTGGCCGATAAAGAATGTGGCCTATGTTGTAAGATACCGGTTGCTAATGCTTACATACTAATGAGAATTAGCATATCAGGTTTTACATCTACTGTACAGTACGTTGGAAATGTGAGGCATTTTTTTATTTATAGCTTGTTAAAGTTCATTTAAATAGTAAAATATATCATTCGGATATTGTGACGTTGGTTTGTCAGCCTTTATTTTTCAGTTGGAAATTTTGTTTTACATCCATACCTATTTATTTGTAATGCGTTGCCACATTTTCCAACACTGGCTTTCTGCTAACGACAGAAAAAGCTTCTTGTTTCGAAGTGAAAAAAGCATGTAGGAATGAACTGGTCTTATTCTTATCGGTGTGGCCATGTCACAACCCTCCACACTCAGTGGATGTGATTGGGATACCGAGTAAGCGCTACAGTGAGAGCGGGAAGTCGAGTTTTTCCGCTTCACTGTTCCTTTTATCTCTCCCCCTCTCTTTTGCCGGTCGCCACTCTTTTGTTTCTCTGTGCCTTTTCCAGCCAAGGCCCTATTCTCCCGCCCCCGTCATTGTGTGCGGTAATGAAGATTAGCCAGCCTGCCGCACACAATGGGGTGCCCACATCCGGAGCGCAGACTCCCCAAATCCTGCTGCAAGCTGCTAACCCTAGTGTAAAACCACTGATGCTGCCGACCCTGTCAATCCGTGAGCCCCCCTATTCACACACACGAGCACTATTTCCAATACGCTCCGTGAAAGCAAATGGCTGAAATAGCCCTTGATTAGATTAGGGTAGTTTTGACAGCTGAGAGGGAGCGCTTGGCGACTCTTACGCCGATAAACAGCAGCTCACCCAAATCCAGTTAAAGAGAGACAGAGTTCCCCTCCCTAGTGTGTGCAACAAGGCTCCAGTCATCAGGCTTAACTCCCCTCCATTCCCCCCCTTCTCCATCCTCTATGCCGGCTATTCAATTTTTTTTTTGCTTGCCTCTATCTCATCCTTTTCCCCATCAGTCTCGAGATGCTTCTTCCATTCGCTCAATCCCATTTCACCCTCACCTCTCCTATCTCCGACTTAATACCAGAACAAAGACATTTCCACACTTTGTCAGAAGCTATTTAGATGGAGCAGGAGAGGTCTTTATACGCCGTACACTTGTTGTATCTCGAGACCGAGGCCTCCTCTTTTTTTTTTTCTTAAATAACATGTGTTTTGCTCTCAAGGTCGGCAGATCTTCGCAAGTTCAATCTGTTTACTTGCCGGGCTACTCGCGGCACTTTAGAGGATACATGTGTGGCTTTGCCTGTGTGGAGAGATGGATTATCCAAATGTGACAGCGGTTGTTTGTTGCCGTGCGAAAAATAAGGCGGCGAATGTGTGAAATGGGATCACAAGCAGTCAGTAGCAGTGCTTGGAAAGAGGTTTTCTTAAAGAGGGGTATTATGTAAAATCTACTTTATGGAGATTTTTACCATGTTGGAATGTTATTTCCACACGAGAAACATTTCTGAAGTACTTTTCTATTTTATTCATGTTTGCCTAAGAAATTTGCGAGCTGTCCCGTCAAGTATTTCAAAACTATTCAAACGTGAAAAAAATCTGTTGCCGTGGATTTTTTTTCCAGAAAGTTTTTTTAGTGCATGCGCTCTGCTTACCCTCAGTCCCTTGCCTATTGGTTCTGCTCTCTACTTCCACAAAATTGCCATGAACAAATAGGGTTCATATCAGTGTCGTTGAACCCCTTTCTGATCCATTCTTTATGCACGACCCTCTTGGATGCTCCCAAAGGATGAGTCCATGAACGCATGGACTCATCCTTTGGGAGCATCCAAGAAGGCCGTGCTTCTTCAACCCTTTTGTGAACACGATACTGTATCTACCAAACACACCAGGGGTTTGAACAAAACGACCCAAAGTTACTCAAATAGGTGAATCCTAACAAAGGCTTCAAAGTTTTCCAGGAGTCCATCAGATCGAAAACGAGTTCCGGATGGAAGTCGAAACATCTCAATCATCTAATACAGAGGACAACTTTGAACCCTTTTCCATGACGGATCACTCCCATAAGATTGTGGGACTACATAAACCCTGGGTGAACTGGAGGAATTACGTCCAACGAATCCTCAGCTAAAACATACTCTGTTTGTGTGGATTCCCATTTGAGTTATGGTGGATTTAAAACAGACTGACGTCCAACTGACCAGTTTTAGTGTAAAGTCTATTGTTTTGTTGAGTACTGCCCAATTTTGCGTCAAGCGCACCACATTTACTTACCTGGCTGTGGAGATACCATACCATGATTTTGGCCGGAGAGGCGTTCCAATTTTCTTCAGATATGTAAAACGTGACGGTTGGACGATCTTTAACTTAACTCTAACTTTTCTGATACCAGTAAAAAATCAAAACAGAGATGTATGATCGATTTCATGAGATACACATTTTCATCAGTTGCTCTTCTTAAAATCGATGGCAAACATGCTCTACCTGTTATATTTTGCTTCCTTGTTAAGATGCCTGTTAATAGACATGAGTCTAGACCAGGCATGGGCAAAACACGGCCTGTTTTAATCCTGCCTGCCAAACTTGAAAAATTAAATAAATAGACGTTGATAGTGTTTTATTTCTCTTGCAATTCTGATGTTTTCTCACTAGATGGCACACTTTATGGTATGGAAAGCCATCGGGCCTAATACACAAAGTAAACAAGCGTGTTAGATGTTAAAAGAAGCTAAATGTTACATCAACCGCTTAGATTTCAGACCTAGCGCCATTAGAAATGAAAGTTACTGCTCTTGATGAAACATTTAGCGCCTGTTTAAAATCTAGCATCATTCTACCGGTCTAATCTAGCGGTTACCAAAGCATGCCATCCATCTGATTCTGTTTCTGCCCCTTTGTCAAATGTTCGAACTCAATCTGGCCCACAAACCAAAAAAGTTTGCCCACCCTGATCTAGACACTAAGCACCTTCAGAAAGAACTATGATACATGTAAATTTACAGAATAGGAAGCAACGGTTTTTGATGGTTACCCATTGGAAAAGGTTGGACAAAATTCTAATAAGAATACTGTTCCACATCTAAAAATTCACCGGTGGTCCTGCAAGAAATAGCAACCACTTCATTTTAAAGTCCATTTGTTTCCGTTCAAGTGGGCGAAATTACATTTCTGTTATCTTTGCAAAGAAAACTATAAAAATACATACAATGGATCCTTTTGATTTTTTCCTTCTTGCTTTGTCTAAACACTCGATTAAATGTTTATTGTTAATCTTTTAGCTTTTTTTTTTTTTTAGCCCAGACCGACTGTGCAAATTGACGTAAATAGTTTGCTTCAAGAAAATCAATTGAATCGTATTTGTCACATTAATTTTATGGCGTAATCATTAGTTCCTTATAGGTTTGTCAGCATCTAATTAAATTAGGTGGACGTGGCTGTGCTGGGCACAGTGTGCCCTAATAGTACATTTTTAGATCTATAGCTTCTAATCATGTGGGAGTTGTTCAAAAGCAGTTTGCTGTAAAAATTCAAATGATTATTCCCGTTTGAATTAAATTGGGCTTTCACGTTTAATCTTGTCTGCTTTCCATCCGTGTACTGTTGATGCCGTTGGGATATGGCATGCCAGAGGGTTTGGTCCCTAGTGTCAGTTTGATGGGGACGTGTACTTTTCTGTTGTGTCTGCTCAGAGAAAGCGATGGGAAATGTCTCTGCGCTCCATTAAGCAGGGGTCACAAGGTTTTTGGCGCGCTGAGTGCTCCATCATTGTGGTTTTCCTGCCAGATGAAAGGTGCTTTGAAGATCATGCGCAAACACACAATTGTGTCACGTAAAAACCTTGTGTAACAAAAGGCTTAGTGCGGAGATGTCTTGGCGTTCGGACTTGATTTCCACGTTTGCCATTTTGTATTGAATCTAATGAAGTCCACCCAGCTTCAATTGTCTGTTAATGTATCCAAGCAAACAACAAGGTGGCAGATTTACAACTGAATGTGCATTATTCCCCGAGACTCCGTCAGCAAATTGTGATTTAACAAGCGGCAGTGTCTGTTATCAGCTTGAAGCCCGTTCTGTGTAAAACCGCCTCAAGGTGCTGCGTTGCCCGGCTTTGACTGAGAGGCTGATTATTACCGCGAGGCTAATGTCGTCTGATAAGGCCCGTGTGTGTAATTAAGCTGTTTCCGTACTGCGTTATCTGAAGTTAGGTGGCTGCTTGGAGAGATGGAGCCGTTAGTCAAAGAGAAGGAGAAATTCTGTCCGTGGCATTTCGCACTTTGGTTTTTTTCTTCTTTTTCTCTTCTGTTTTATGATTTGGGAAAAAAAAATAAGTGACTCGTAACTTTCAAACTGGATGTTTCAAGTCAAATTCTCTTTTTGGACGTTGCTATCATGTTTGAACGTTATACAAGACTTTTTTAAATTCATTTTTGTTTGCGGAATTTCAAGGGTTCACTGACTCCGGTTTGGATACTATTTGAAGACAAGTATGTTTTTGGCTGGCAAAAGTTGTTTGTCCTTCTTGCCCACATTCTTGGGGTACGTAAGAAGTGTCCTGAGTCTCACACCTCAAGTTGGGGTGACATTTTGGCCACACCTTCTGTACTCTGTTGTAGTCCTTACCAATATAAAAATGATGTTTTCAGAGCACTCGGGTACTGCTCTCCTTTCTCTCACGCCCCCATGAGGTGCGACTAAGCGAGTTACAAGTGGTGGGAATTCAGTGACAAAAATTAAATGGATGTATTTACAACCTTTTTGAGCCGACAAAATGTACCATATTTGAGCATATGTAAATCTCGGATTGTTATAACATAAGAGTTATTACCCCATGAGGGCATAAACTTCTTTTTTTAAAGCTAACATAGGTTTAGTTTTTGTAAAACAAAGCAAAATTCCCTTTTTTTCTGTCATTTTTTTATTTGCACCCACCCCCTTTTTATTTTTCTTCTGCATCACTGGTTCAAAGCCCCATCAGGACAGCGGGCGTCCCTCCGAGTCAAACGCGCCACCCCCTGCTGTTTTCTCCATTGACGATAACACACCATTGCGACTATTCAGATCCCTGCAAAGAAAAATAAGGTGTTATCTCCCCAGTGGCTCCCCTGTTCCCCTCCTTTTTGGCCCCATAGGCAAGTTCCTGCTGTCAGATTCACCGCTGACGCCATGCTGCTCTCTGAGGACTCTGAAATTTTGAGTCCACGGATAGAAGCAAAAAAAAAAAAAGAAACCCTGAAGGTGAGATTATGCTTTTCGGAGGATTCAATGCGTTCATGCTGGGACTGTGTAAGTATAACTCGGTGAGGCTATAGATTACCGTCCCTGTCAGCTGCTGATGAGCTTCTGCGCCGTATCATTTCATATCGATTAGGCGCCACCATGCAAACACACACACAAAGGCTGTTGGGGAGATGGACATTGCCTTGGGCATCTGGTCATTTAGCTGTCACCTCAAAGTGATGGCCTGGCCAGGCACACCAGATCAATGGGTGACACAGACCTAATAACGCTCAATAGATTAAAAACAAACAAACAGATGAAACACACGAATGTTCATAAACACAACAACGAGTTGAAAGCTACTTTAAACCAAATGTGAGGATCTTTTCTTTCAAAAAGTCCAGAAAGTGTTTTTTTTTTTTTTTTCACCTTGTTATAAACGGAGACCAAGAGGAAGACCCATGCCTGCTGGAGAGACTATGTCTCACAGCTGGCTGGGGAACGACTCGGGATCCTTCTAGGTGAGCTGGAGGAGGCAGCTGGGGTTGGGGAGGCCTGGGCTTGCCGTCTAAGGCTGTTGCCCCCGCGAATCGGGGAAGCGGAAGCCGACAGAACGGAATAAAAGCCCAGGTGTTCCCTTCATGTTTTGGTCAAGTCAGATATAGAGACCTGAGACCATCTCAGGTCTCTATATCTGGTTCCTCAACATTTGGGTATAAGCCAAATTTGCCAAGCAGCCAAGCCTGCTTAGGAATTAACTTTGCCCAGAACTCAAAACCTACCCTGGAGCTAAGCTTGCACAGGAATCAGTCCTAATCAGGTTGGCTACCAGGCTGACTTACTGGACTCGCTCGCCCTACCAAACTTTGCAGCGCATTTTCCGTAACGTGTTGAAATGTGCCATAGAACAGACTCTCTCATAAGACTTTGATCCACCTGAAGAAAAAAACTATGATTAAAATCTTGGTGGGATTTTTAATCAACAATATCATGCCGGCTGAAGCCAAAACCTTCTCATTTTCTGTGACCAATGGCGTCGTGTGTTTGAAATAAAAGCAAACAAGCAAAAAGCCAACTGTCATGGACAACAATAGAAGCATGCGCTAATTCATCCGTGACACGAACGTTACTCACTTTTAAAATGACTGTTATGGAAATGGGCAAAACAAATAATCAATGTGTCATGTTGGTGACAAAAGGATTGTTTTTCTCGTTTTAAGGAAAAAAAAAAACAGCGATAATGACAAAAGAAAACATTTTCTTTTGACACTTTCACAACACCAAAGATGGAGTTAAATGGAGCGTGTCAGTGGAATATAATGTGAGGAAATGAAACGCTTGCTTGAAAAGACCGTTTTTAAAATGTTAGTGCTAAACTGTAAACCGTGGCTAGCTTGTATTGTTGTCGTGAAGACTTAAAAATTCAATACATAAACAAAAAATTCACAATACATTTAAAAAAGACGGAAAATGGTCAAATATTACATTTGTAACCAATTGTGTTGTAATTTGTGGTTTGATGTTCTTGTGATTCTGGTGGTTTATCTACGACATTATGTTTGTATTTACAAACATATTTTCATTTATAACGAAGCTCCGGCAACAAGTTTCTTCATGTTATTTTAGGATTCTCAATGTTTACAGTATCTCTTAACAAAAACAGCAAAATTTTAACCGTTAAAATAAATACCCCAAACCAAGATAGCATGGATTGTTCATATAATCGCAGCATGTTTTTTTCGGGTATTTAATTACTTTATTTGTACGCTGAAAGTTTTATCCTATAAAATTGGAGCCTATAGATTTCAACCGTTCCTTTTTTTTGTCATAGCAACGGTAAAAAACAACAAAAGGGATAATGTTGTAAAAGAACAATGATAGTTATATTTATAACTACGTTTCTTGGTAATTACTGGTCCTTAAATTACATTTTGTGTTGTGTTCGGTTTGTGTCTTATCACCTACTTTGAAACTTTGAGTTTGAAAAATGCAAAGAAAACTAGAAGAAGAATTCCTTTATTAGTCCCAAAATGAGGTAACTACTTTCCTGCATTGCACCTCAGCAGGCGTCCACAATGGTGGGAACAAGTAGCGACTATAAACTAAACTAAACACACCTTCTGCTTTTCTTCAGATATGGGCTCGGCATTGTACGCAACGTATCCAAATAACAACGTGAGAGCTTGCAAATTACTCACTAAAATCATACATGACTGAAACTGAAAAAAGCTTTAGATATGTTTGTTTTTTTTGTTTGTGGAAATGACGTTCATACATGTAAATAATCTAAAAAAGTGGATTTTTTAACAAAATAAATTATTAGCACTTTAAAATTTAAAGAAAACTTCACACAAATATTGAGTCAATATAAAAACACTGAAGAAAACGTCACAAGCCTTATGAGATATAATCTGTTGTTTGGTCGGGTGAAAAATTTGCCAATTTTAGGCCTAATTACGCAACCCTTAAACACGCTGCGGGGAATCATTAATGATTTTTCAAAAGATGTGACAGCAAACCTCTCCCCCCGCATTACACTCCCCTCATACAGTCTGTGCTTTAACAATAGTGCTACATCACCTCCTCCAACTCCGGGGGGCGCGAACCTCCCTCCCTTGCTACCATCGGCGTTGAATAATATTCATAGTGCCTCATCTCCATCACGGCATCTGTAAAAACTAAACAGGATCATCCTAAAATTAATGAGGCGTATCCCCCCCTCATTACATTTATCTGTTTAGTGGTGTTTTGGGCTTTCCTTCAGGGTATTATGTGCCCCTCTCTTCATATTTATAACCTAGGCTTTTTATTAGCGACAGTGTGGGGTGCTAACAGTTGGGAGGCTAAGTGGGCTTTGATGGTGATGGCAGCCGGCTCAGCTCGGGCCAAATGTAATGAAAGTAGATTGGCAGAAAGTAACAGCTGCCAGGTTTACGGAAGATGTTCTCTTTTGCATTTGGCCGAATTTAAGTGGAATTTGCTGCTATTTGTACCAAGATGGGCTTCATCCAGACATTCCTCCATTGTGATAATATTTCTGGGTTTTGTGTTTGAAATTGTCAAGAAGCGAAGGTGGGAGGTGGAAAACAGATAAAGACACGAATTCAGCTGGTTTGCTGAGGAAAGAAAGCAGGAATTATCTTGTAGCCAACCTGAACAGGCTCATTTCCAAGGCAGGTTAGGTTCCTGAGCAGGCTTTGGTCAAGAGTGGGCTTGATATCAGAACAGGCTTTGTTCTTGAGTAGGCTCCGCAAAACAAGATTAAACACGTAGAATGCTTTGTCAGCACATACCTGACAAAGATTTAATAGGTTTACACAACAAGGGAGAAATAAGATACACCAGGCGCAGACTCTGGTGAGAGGCAATTGGGGCCAGTTGTTTGAAACTAGGGAATAAAAAAGTGTCCGGGTTTGTTGTGTGGATACAAAGCAGGACAGTAGATGCTTCAAACAAAGTATTTTATTTAACAAATCCAAACTGAATACAAGCATGCGCCGAGCAAAATATTAAACATCTCAAAACTTAGAGCTAGAAAATACGAGATTCGCTTCCAAAAAAATCAACTGACAAGAAGGGGAAACCAGAAAGACAAGACAAACCCGCAGGGGAGTGAGGAAAAGCAACCCCTTAAATACTGGCAGGAGAAAATAGGAACCAGGTGAAGATCATTAGGGAAGGAAGGTGATCAGACCAGGGAGACACACACAAGAGGAACACAGCACCTGAAAGGAAATAAATAAAGTATTTTCAAATTAAAACAGGAAATGAACAAAAAACACTCTGACTTCATGACTAAACCTGACAAAAAGAGAAAGGGGGGACGACCGCACTGAAAATATTGAATAACGTATTTTCACGACCACACACACACACATACACATAGTCGCGTGCATATGCACACACACGTGCATATTTAAAAATAGATCGGGAGTAAAACTGAGTTTGGTTGGTTTTATTTAAATATTAGTTACAGTCGTCATAAAGTCATTTATCAAATCCATCCAAGTCCTCATCCTCTGTTTCTGAATCTAACAGCTGCTCTAAATCCAACCTCGCAGGTTCACTTTCCTCGCTGTCAGAGTCACTTTCTGAACCGTGCAGCTCCTCGGAAATGATGCCTGCTTTTAGCGAAAGCTCGGACAACAGTGCCAGCAGACACGTTAGCCCAAGCATCTACAATCCACTGGCAAACTGTGGCGTAACTCGCCCGGCGCAGCTGATTGCCATCAGTTTAAACTGAGCTTCATAAGCGTGTCTCTTTTCCATTTTCAGTGTTGTAAAAACAGCAAAAAGCACACACCTGTTCTGTTATACATAATCCACGCCCACACTTCCCCCTTTAACATTCTCATGTTTTTAACTGCGTCCGCCTGATGGTTCTCTAATACGTCCGCAAATCACAAATCGAATAGGGCGCACCGCTCATTTTGAAGAAAATTTGAGACTTTTAGGTGCGTCTTATGGTCGTGAAATTACGGTACATACAAAATTGAACTGAGTTTCCATAAAGGGTTTAAAAAAAAAACAAATCTGCTTCTGATTGTACTTGAGCTCCTTTTTAGCGTTAGCCTGGCCACACAATAATAATTTGACAAAACACAAACCGAAGGCAATTTTTCTGAGTCTGATAGAAACCAATCAATTTGAAGCGTTCTCTCAGACATCAGCCTGGATCATATTCTACCTCATTTAGTTGTAACCTTTCACTGCTCAACTAATTACACGAAACATTACCTGTCATGAGCGGAAAACTGACTGGTGATGGACGAAAAGGTCATGTTGGGTTTCACAGACCTGACGCTACTTGATTTACCACAATAACCTCTTTTTTTTGGTTTTCATCTGCCACGTTGTGTCATATCAGACACAGAAGCGCAAATAGCAAAGTTAATGATCACTGAATTTCATTTAGCATCTTCAAATTTGCTACTGCCGCTTGTTTCCATTTAGTGCTGCGCTGAAACAGATCAGGACCATTATTAAAGTCATTAGTAACAGCAGGGTTTTAATTTTTTTGCTGTGACAAGCTAAAACAGCTGTGAAAAAGACGAGTTTTTTTTTCTGGTAGTCTGCTGAGAATTTTACTGTTAGCGCGCTCATAACACCGGCCATGTGGAAAGACGTTTTAGTCAGTGGTCATTAGAAATTAGATTCTACTCAAATAACATTTGAGTGCTTTAGAGGATTACTCATGGCTGACTAGGCCTGTGTTAAATCTTACAACACGTTCATGGGAGTGCAAGTGTTCCCACCTTTCTGTTGTGTTAGCTAAACTAGGGATGTAACAAATAGACCTCTACAGGTAGTTTCACCAGCATGCGAACGCTTATTTGAAACATTTTACACCAACTGAGCATTTCCTAGCTGATTAATGAGTTTCCGGTCGAGTGGAAATGACTGTAGTTAAGATTAAGTCATCTAGAGCCAAGAAAATGTCTTCTGGAGAGAAAGGCATGAAGTCTGTGTTGTAGTCAAGACAAGTATGTGTTGTTTTTACACTTATTGACACATTTTCACCAAAGTAGAACGGTATTAACAAAAAAACCCCCAAAAAAACGTTTAGATGTAAACAAAAAGACATGAATTGGCAAAATTTTGGGAAGAACAATCAAATAAAATTTGAATCTCAAGTTTGGAATCTTTATAATTTTCAAGACTGAAAATTTACAATCTAGACAAGGCACGGGCAAACTATGGCCCGCGGGCCACATGCGGCCTGCTAAATGTTTTAATCCGGCCCGCCGGACTTGAAAAAATTACATAAACAAACCTTGTTAATGTTTCATTTCTACTGCAATTCTGATGTTTCCTCACTAGATGGAGCACTGTATGATATGGAAAGCCATTCGGCCCAATAGATGCACATACACAAGCGTGTTAGATGTTAAAACAAGCAAAATCTTACATCAAGCGCCGCTATATTTGAAATTTAATGCTCTTAATGTAAACATTTAGTGCCTCTTTAAAATCTAGCGTCATTTTATCTGTCTAATCTAGTGGTTACTAAAGCATGCCATCCATGCCATCCATGGTTAAATGTTAGAATTTAATGTGGCCCGCGAACCAGAAAGTTTGCCCACCCCTGATCTAGACTAACGTTTTTAAACTTTTTTTAAGCCAATGTACATTTTTTAATCTAAAAAATCGGGAGGCACACCACTGGCAAAGATGGCGGAGTGGGTTGCTGTGGTTACAGCAAACTACCTAGCCAAATCGGCCTTGCCTGTCTGTAAATGAGAAGAGGAGACATAATAAAAAGGATAGATAAAAAATCCTTTTTTTTTGACGGAAACACCACAAGATCGACCAAAACAATCAAAGGAAGGTACCAGTAGATTGCAATCGATGTATAAGGTGAAAAAGGATAATTTTTACGACACACTTGTTGATCTCTTATAGCACACTACTGTGCCGCAGAACACTGTTTGAAAAATGCTGATCTAGACCATTTTAGGTTAATTATTGCTTTCACCAGTGGGTGTCCTTGAGAAATCACTAGAAATCAATACAAATTTGATGTTGCTATTGCTGGCTACTTTGTTACTAGGGGTATTGTTCTTCTACGCCACTGTTCAGTTAAAATTGTATTGTTATTGTATAAATTCATGTTGTAGAATATGTTGATTATTTCTGAGTCATATACGCATATGAATCTTTGAGTCACACTCTGTAAATTTTTGGGACAAAAGCGCTTGTTAAAAATTACCAAAACCAAATTGTTCCTCTAGTTCTTGTCAAGGCCGGTGGTAATTTGTGTCTAGAGCTTCTCTAGCTCACTCAGGTTTTGTCATGTGGTGGGTTTGGAAAAGTAGGACCTCAGATGCACAAGCCAGAGGAGAAGAATTGTAGGAAAAGAGAGGCAGGGATCCCATCGTGGCCAAATGAGGAGGATCGGAGTGCTAGTTAGGTTCGAGGTCTTGGAAAAGCTTTTGTTGCCTTGCAAGATTTGGGGTCCTGAGCAGGCGTGAGTCATTTTCAGGCCTGGCAAAACCAGACATGGGAGAATATGACTAAGACAAGACAATAGAACACCTAAGAAAGAAGTGAAAGATACCTGAAAACAAGATACATGCGCAAATACTAGGAAGAGGCAACTGGAACCAGGTGTTAGGAATTAGGGTAAGAAGCAGAAGAGGTAAAGAGAAAGGGGCCAGAAGGGGAGAGAACCTTGCCTGATTAGGCAGCTGTCCCTAAGAAACACGTTTGAGCTCCTTTCAGAAATTCTTGATTAAATTAAGATCTGAAGAATCACTAGTTATATATTTTCAACCACGTTAAAAAATACATTCAAATTATCTAAAAGCTCTAGGTATCATTCGGCGGCATTAAGTAAAGTTTACCTTATTGGGACCTAATGTATTCAAACATATTTAACTTATATTTCTCATCTATTATTTTCAAAAGACTCTTTACTAATTATTTTATTCTTCAATGGAAAGCCAATAATTAAAACCTGCTTAATTAATATTTGCCATAGGCCATTAGCAAGTGATACCAGCTAATTAAACAAGAATATCATCAGCATATTATAATTGGCTTGCAAGTAATAAATAACGGATTTAATTTAAAAAAAAAACCTCCCTGATTTCTTCAAATTGTTTTGTTTATTTTGTGTTTAAATTGAATATAGGTTAAAAAAAAAAAAAAAATCTGGCGTCCAGGAGATTTGGTGGCTGAGGTACCATTCACTGGATTGTCTCAGCTTATCTTGGCTAGCATGAAGGAATCATCCCAAAAACCCTTTAGGAAATGAACCCTGGCTTTGTGTGCAGCCAATTGATGTTGACTCTCCTGATCGGTGTTTGTCCAAATGGGCTTAAAAACCCAGCCGTAAGCGGTCCTTTGTTTTGGCCCATTGTGTTTTGAGTTTGGCTCTCAATTGCTTGCCTCCACACACATACACACACTCGAAGATGCGCATCGTTTACTTGAGGCCAAAAGACCAAAGAGAAGACATGTTTATGCATGTGGGTAGCTGTTCTATCAAGCACGCGCACAAAAGATGCATAATTGCACATAGAGTGGCATAATTACACACGCGTACACGTGTGCTCGCCAAATTATGCGCGCGGACTCGCAAACTTGCATAATTACACGCAAAGCAAACGCTGTGCACACCCACATCCCTCCATGCCGGGCACACAAGGAACCACTGATCAGCCATGACCTTCTCTGCAACAATGGTAATGTCACCACCTGGGGGAGGAAAACAATGGAGGGGGGAGACATGGGGAGTTGATGGAGTGATGGAAGGAAAAGCAGGAAAAGACAGATGAAAAAGTGCGTACGATAAGCTTGTCATACCTGCCACCTACTCACCTGGAGCCTCTTTCATCCCGCTTAGCTTGTCAACGTCTTCCATTCGGTATGCACGGCTAAACACATGCCGTATGTCTGTATACACACTTCCACTCTCTCCAAGACATCCCTGGCGCATCGCTGTGGGTCGTAACCTAACATTTAGTGTGTATGAACCCCTTTTCTGTGTGTGTGTGAGGCATTTTGACAGAATCCTGTTACGCCAAATGTCACACTTCCAAAAAGGATTCACCCCCCTATGGTGAAAATGAACTCAAGACCTTCCTTCACTCTGACTGTCCTTCCAGCACTTTTATCCTCTCTTCAACTACCTTTCTAACACCTTGGTTTGCAATCCTCAGCGTTTTGCTGAATAAAATCCCCTCAAACCGACTGGTTTTAGGAGGTAATTAGCCCTCCTCTCACTTCAGAGAGGCACAATGAGTGGAAAAAGAGAAGGTGGTTGAATTTCAGAAATCGATCTACGTTGAGGAAGAATCGCCTGAAAGAGTGATGAGAGTGTGGGTGGAAGATATTGAAGATAATATCGTGTGCAGAGAAAGTGTATGTAGTTCTGTAACCGACGTGCCAAGCCCAGCTTGTTTTTTCTCGGCTCGCTACACTTCCAGTGTTTGATTGTTCTCTGAAGGTATGCCTGACATTTAATCCAACAGTTCTCACAAAAGGGGTGTCAAACTCACTTTTTAAAGGGCCAAATGACGTCCAAATCGGTCAGACCAATAAATAATGAGGCTCTGTAAAGAATTGTAGACAATTGTGTGGTAGAAGTCTCCGAACAAAATTACAGTCTTGGACCAATGAATACCAAGTACAACGTCTTGGTAAAAACCAGAAACTATAATTTCTTCCGGAATCTTGGTCCAAGAATCCTCTGGTTCAGGGCGCAAAGACTGTAACAAATCACAGTATTTTACTCAAACTCTGTACGAAATGACAGATTCACACAGAGTCTCTGTAAGAAATCACAAAGACACACAGAGATTCTGTGAAAATTACAGCGTTACGGTAGCTATTGGTCTAAGAGTACCACTGATCAGCTGCAGACTTATTTTCACTTATGAAATCAAAACTCCATAGTTTTTAAAAGATTCTTGCCATTTATTTATATTGAAAATAAATAAATTAGAAATAACTTTGTTTAAAAATGATGGTTGATACTTCCACAAACATCCTTTCACAATTAGCTCTTGCGTTTGTGGAATAGCATGAATCACTGTGGAAAAGGGTAAATCTGGTTACTGTTTTCTTTTTTTTTTTGCTCTAAAGTTCTATCTTTATCCTAGCTTGCAAATTGAAGTCTTGTTTTTCCCAGTTTGCTTGACTGATTAGGGTTTTTTCTTACAACAGTTTGTCCCAATTAGTTTTCTTCACTCCGTGCCGCTGGAAATGTCCTCACTTTCAGTATTAAACATAAACCCGAGCTCTGCTTGTTTTTCACCTTTACAATTATTCCTTCACTTTTTTACATTCATATGCAAAAAAACAAAAAGACAACAAGTCCTTCCTAATCTAGCAGTTTTTAAAATGGACGTCAAAGCACACAAAACAATTATATTTTAAATATTGCAAATGGGGGGCGGCACGGTGGCGCAGTGGGTAGTACAGTGGCCTCACAGCAAGAAGGTTGTGGGTTCGAGTCCCAGGTGGGGACGAGGCTTGGAACACTGTCCTTTCTGTGTGGAGTTTGCATGTTCTCCCCGTGTTTGCGTGGGTTTCCTCTGGGTATTCCGGTTTCCTCCCACCCTCCAAAAACATGCATGCTAGGTTGATTGGTCGGTGCCAAATTGCCCCTAGGAATGAATGTGTGTGTGGATGGTTGTGTGTGTGTGTGTGGCCCCGCAACAGACTGGCGACCTGTTTGGGGTGTACCCTGCCCTTCGCCTTAAATTAGCTGGGATGAGCTCCGGCACCCCTCGTAACTCCGAAAGCAATAGACGAATAATAAGATGACTGACTGACTGATATTGCAAATGGGCCAAAATTCCATCTAGTATTGAAGTTAACACACAACGTTTATATTTTGATCAAAAGGTTTTCTTTAGATTTACCTACAAACCTGAACAAATGGCAGCATGGCGGCACAGTGGGCAGCACAGTAGCCTCAAAGCAAGAAGGTCGTGGGTTTGAGTTCCGGGTAGGGACAAGGATTGGAACGCTGGTTTACATGTTTTCCTCGTACTTGTGTGGGTTTTCTTTGGGTATTCCGGTTTCCTCTCACCCTCTGAAAACATGCATGCTGGGTTGATTGGCCATGACATGATTGCCCCTAGAAATATGTGGGTATGGCCTTGTGACAGACTGGCGACCTGTTCGGGACGGACGTTGCCTCTTAATTTGAATTGGCCGGGATAGGCTCCGGCACCCAGGGATAGACGGTTTAGAAAGTGACTGACTGACCCAAACTAGTTTAGCCAAAAAACTTATGGTGGAACGGGCCAACTGGATACAAAACAGTGTGCAACTTAAGATTATTTACACACTTGGTCACCATGACAGCTGTCAACAGAGGAAAAGAGTGGTTGTGTACTCTTTCATTGACACGGTAAAGCGCCTGGTGTGTTGTGGGATTTGTATTATGAGAACTACCTAAGCTGTAGGTCATGATATCACGGGACCAACTCCGACAGTCGTTTGGTGTGGCTTTTTTGCAAATTTAATTACACTGTGGTCTATTGTTAGAAAAGTTTGCTTTTGTCTACGAGACCTAGTTTTGATAAATCATTGAAGACCTACGTATGACTTATCTTATTAATTCACTACAGAAAAAAGGACATACAGGAACGCATCAACCAAATGACAAACGTGGGCTTTTTTTTTTCACTCCTCAACGTCAATTAGATCAGTCGCAATGTTTTGAACATGTCTGCATAAAAATACATCACCGTGTCAAATTCCCTTTCTTTTCCTAGAAGTAAGACTGAGGAGAAATCACGCTGCCCTAGCAACAGACATCCCCTTTTCAAAGTAGAGAAAAAAATCAAAGTGTGGTTTTATTTTTAGAAGGTGCAAACAAGGAATGAGGAGAGGAGGGGGTGCGGTGGTAAGATTGTAAGCGTCTCTGATGTGTTCAGTCTGCGCGCCCTTATTCCCGATAATAGAACTAGCTAGTCTGTCTGTCAGTGCCTATTTACACACAAATGAAGTGGCGAGTTGCACGCACCCTGTGGAGCCGCTAGCCTCCATCTCAGCTGTCAGAATGGGTTAGCGGCTACAAGCCAAACACTGGGATCAAACCGGCGCTGTCCATTCAAACATAATGGCTTCATCCTCGGACACGAGTCATCTTTTTTCCCCCCTTTACTAGAACCTTGCCAGCTTGTTGTAAAGTAATAGACTTTTCAGGATGCCAGTTCACACAAATTCAGGCTTTTATTTGCCCTCCACAGGGAGAGGTGTTTGGAGTAATAAGGATGAAGCGGACCATAACTACAACTGAATAAATCTTCCTATCTAGGCTCAGTGAGAGCCAGTTTCGCACGCGGTTTGTCAAAGCTCCATAAAATGTTGTTTGATAGGAGTTCTGCACAGTTTAAGACTTCTCCTCCTCTTATCCACTTCCCTCGCTTTCGTTCCGCACCGCGGCGGCCGCAATCAATCAGGGTTTAATCAGCCGTCTTGGCAGAGTTGCCAGGTAATCCGGGCTGTCTTGGTGGCTATTTGCGCGTGTGCTCATGTGACAGCTGTGGGTGAGACGATGGCACCACGCAGATTTCCCCCACAAGGCATAACGGATCACCTGATGGTTGTTGAATTCATCTCGTGGGTTTTGAGAGTCTGGCTGAGCATCTGTAGTGGAGAAGCCTTGAACTTTCCCTGGATTGAATCTAAATGAAGTGTTTTTTTTCCCACTTTCTCTCCTTTAGACTTGCTTGGAATTGGAGCGTTATCTTCAAACGGAACCCAAGCGCCTATCTGAGCTTTTTGACCAGGACTTGGATGGCCTACTGACTCCGGCCTATCTCAAAGAGGATGGGGATGAAGAACTCCCGGATACTTTACTCCCAAGTCTGTCCAACATCCCTGAACCTCCAAGTCCTCCTGCCATGCTGCTTTGCCCAACAAGGAAGAACTTCTCATCAATTGGAGCGATGACTAGAGATTTAAAGCCCAAAGTACAAGAGACGGAAAGCATTGAGGGAGTCCATCAAGCCCAGCTCAGTGCTGTCACTTCACTGACTCCGCCATCATCTCCAGAACTTGGCCGTCACCTTGTCAAACCCAACCAGACTCTGACAGCTTCGGCCGACGGGACGCTCACCCTCAAGCTGGTATCCAGGAAAGTGGGGCTTAGCGCAGCACGGCTGGTGGCGGGGCATACGGTCCCCGTTCGGATGAAGGAGGAAGACGATGGAGCGTCGTGTGTGATCGGGGTTGGAGAACTACCGGAGAACAAGAAAAGGATCCACCGTTGCCAGTTCAATGGGTGCAGAAAGGTGTACACCAAGAGTTCCCACCTGAAAGCTCACCAGAGGACACACACAGGTAAGAATAAGTAACTGTGGCATCTGTTTGGTTATTGTTTGGATTTTGGTGCTGTTTTAATTTGGATTTTAATTATCATGATTAATTGATTAGGGTACACACCTGAATGGGGTTGTACCCTGCCTTTTGCAGGTTGTTATGGATGCATAGTTTAGGACAAAAATAACCAAACATTCCCTAATCTGCTTCCATAAGAGGTCAAATTAAGCACATCATGATGGACTACAGTTTAATAACTTAGTTACTCTCTTACTAACTACCCACCTAAAGTGATCAGGAGAGCAGAGAAAATATTCTTGCGAAGAACGTGTAGCCTAATAGCTGAAAAAAAAGCTGTACGCAGTGGAGACACCTTTTATTGGCATCCCGCTACCAAGCAAGCTGATTAAAAAGTTTGACTTTGGCAGTTATAAGGACGGTACTTCTACTGCAGTCTAACAAGTGTAAAGCATGGTAGAGGGGATATTATTGTGTGGATTGGTTGTCCAAGAACTTGGCTGAGCTCCAATAACCCTTTCTCCTTCACTTTGTGGACATTACACCGAGAACAGTTGAAGCTGTTAATGTTGAACCAATGTAATTTTGAACCTGATGGAAAACAAATCGGAGGTCACTTAGGCTAATGTCTTAGTCTAAAGATTCAAGATTCTTTGTTGTCACCGTTCTCACAGTAAAATTTAGAGAGGTGTCAGGCTAAAAACGGCCCCTAACATCGCTATCCGTCTTGCCTTCTGCCGAACCTGGGAGCTGTAGACCGAATCCAGATCTGGCAGATGACACCCTACAATCGCCTGTGCAATCTTCACCACTCAGACCAAGTCCTTTTTATCCTGTGTGGTGCAGCTGCCGTACCACACAGTCATATCGAGAGACAGGATTCTTTCTATCGTGGCTCTGGAGAAGAGCAGATACTTTTGGTAACACGGCGTCTGTTTCACATCCCTAAAGAAAACGGAAAAACATTAGTTTTCTGGCGCTCGCTTAATAAACAGCTAGTTTTCATTCATTTTGTTTTGTCAAACCGCCTTTTGAATATGTCTAATTTGTATTTTAAACACACTTCGTATGAGTCACTACTTCTGTTCCAAACTATTCTTTGTATGTTAAACAATTCATTTAATTATTTAATTATTTCAGTTTTTTCTGTGTTTGTATTTTTTGTCAAATAAGAATTTTGGGGTCTACAAATTGGTGTGTTTTCGATTTAGTTCCACCATACTCACTTCTCGTCTATGACTATGTGTTATCGTTACTTTTCCCTTTTAATGATCCAATTTTCTTCTTTAGTCGGTTTGTTTTTGCAACTAAGACATTTTCATACATCATAGACGCAACGTCAGGAGAATTAAGTCCATAATGGAAACTAACCGGAGATGCATTATCAGTAGGGGGAGGTAGGTGAGGGATAAAATGTGTTTTTAAGTAACACAGTAGAGGTTTTATATGTAAAGGGATTAAATGAGACGAAGATCCATTCGCCCAATCACTACCCCTCATTCCTCCAGCCATTTAAGCTTGAGTTCTTCGATAACCTGACTTGAGATAATTGAGGAAAGTCCAGTCTTCTTCAAAACGGAACAGATAAGAAAAAACAAAGATATCACAAGACGAGATAAAAATGTGATGATTTTAAGAAAAATCCATTTTTTTTTTCCTTTTTAATCTTTTTACATAAGCACCCCTTCATTCTGAACCTCGGCAGGTCTTCTATGTCAAGGTTTTTCTGAAGAAGGAAAGAGGGGGGAAGGGTTTTAAAGCTATAACTCTCCCACTCTTCCATCTCAATCCTAAACCACTCAGACCTCTGTCAGGGAGCTGTCCTCCGTCTGAGTAACTGCACGGTGATGGATGGATTGACCTGGATAGGCCGCCATTTCCCAGCTTTATTCCAAGACCTCTCGTCCTCTACCTGTTCCGCACGTCTGGGGCGCCGTTTCTCAGTCTGAGTCTGGTCTGATTTAGCAGGGATGTAGATGAATGTTGAGTTCAGTGCCAGTTTTTTTTTTTCTGTCATTAATTAGCAAGATCACCTTAAAAGTCTAATTCACACCAAACATGACCGAAGTGTCTCGTTTTTCGGTTACATTACGAAGGTGAGAATTGTCTTTTTTTGTTTTAGTTGGACGTAATTGAGCTTGGATATTCTAGTTTCCATTTCTCTCCTCTCTAATGGAGGCATTCAGGGGTATAATGAGATGAATACCGACATATGATACATATAGGCGTTTCTTTCAAACCAGAAGGAATACGGCAAAGAACGTCCATCATACTAAATGAAGTTACCGCGACTCAAATTAGATTTCTTTGCTCCCCGCTGTCTAAATTTATCCTCTGTTCAGTTGACGGATCACCAAAGCCGCCCTGCGAAGACGTGACATGTGGGCGCTTGTATTTTGATGGGTGTGAATTTGGAAAAAAAATTCAACTTGTCAACCTCTGCATGTTGAAAATAATAGAAGCGCGCGGTATGTGTGATCACACCCTTCTTGGTGCAAAGGCATCAGACTGGCTCCGGTAAAGAGCACAGACATGCCAGCATTGATTTTCCCAATGTGCCATGTGTACAGCTGCTGTGACCGAATTGTCTGTGTACTAGGGTTACTCTGGGAAGCCAGTCCACATCCGGCTGCAAAGACGAATAGTAAATGGCAAGTCTAAACAGAGTCAAGCAATCCCACTGTTCTTTCCTACAGTTAGCTTTAATAAAGCCGTGTTGTCGGAAGAAAAGCCTGTATTGATGTGGTTGAACACCATTAGAACTTGTTCTCTTTTTCTTTCTTTGTAAACAGAAAATTTTGTTCGCGATTATTATTTCATAGCATACAGTATGCATGAGACAAAAGTAATCTTTGTCTTCTCAAAAATGGGCCATTCACCAACAAGAGCTTGGTGAATGGCCAAGCTTATATTGGATTAGAAGGTGATATTTGCTGGAAAAAAGCTTATAAAGGTATTCTTTTTGTGTCACTTCTGAATTCCTCCTCCTCCTCTCGCTCCCTGCTTAGTCCCGCCCCCCTCGCCAAGAACCTGACCCAGCGTGAATCACCAAGTTAGTAAAGCTAGTACTTAATCAGCCGGTCAGTCACCTTCTTTATTCGTCTATCTCTTACGAGGTTGCGGAGGTGCCAGAGCCCATCCTGGCTGAATCAAGACGAGGGGCAGGGTACACCCCAAACAGGTTGCCGGTCTGTCGCGGGGCCACACACATACAATCATACGCACACGCATTCCTAGGGGCAATTTGGCACCAGCCAATTAACCTAACATACAAGCTTTGGTAGGAGGTGCCTAGCGACGGTAACTGTGCCTAGCGATGGTAAACAGGAGATGGTAGGAGGAAACCGGAGTTCCTGGAGAAAAACCATGCAAATACGGGGAGAACATGCAAACTCCACACAGAAAGGCCAGTGTTCCAAAGGTCCTCGTCCCCACCCTGGGTTTAAAGCCACGACCTTCTCACTGTGCTACCCACTGCGCCACCGTGCCACTTAATAGCTACTTAATAGCTTTTAAACCCTTAACGACTTTTTAACCTTAACCCTGTGTTTCAAAGAGTATCCGAAAACTTGATTTACCTTATCCGAACTAGCTAACAGAGACATATTACCATATTTTCAATGGATAACATGTTGTAACATCTCTTCTGTTCAGAAAACTTTAAAGATGTTCATAAGTTTTTATGTTCTAAGAGTTTTTTTGTTGATGAATCACGTCCAACGCTGCGTTAGATTGATTCAAAGTCAAAAGAGAGCGTGTGCTTTCCATTACATAAATTTATGTACAGGGAGAAGAGATAAAGAAGGTGGAAATTTTTAAGTACCTAGGATCAACAGTCCAGAGCAATGGAGAGTGTAGAAAAGAGGTGAAGAAGCATGTTCAGGCAGGCTGGAACAGATGGAGGACAGTATCAGGCATGATGTGTGACAGAAGAGTTTCAGCTAGAATGAAAGGAAAGTGTACAAAACCGCGGTGAGACCGGCCATGCTGTTTGGTCGAGAAACAGTAGTACTGAGGAAAATACAGGAAGCAGAGATGGAGGTAGCAGAGATGAAGATGCTGAGGATCTCTCTGGGAGTGACCAGGATGGACAGGATCAGAGGAACAGCACATGTTAGAGGTTTTAAAGTCAGAGAGGTCAGACTGAGATGGTTTGGACATGTGCAGAGGAGAGAGAGAGAGTACATCAGAAGAAGGATGCTGGATTTGGAACCACCAGGAAAGAGGCCTAGAGGAAGACCAAAGAGGAGGTTCATGGATACAGTGAAGGAAGACATGAAGATAGTTGGTGTGACCGAAGAGGATGCAGCAGATAGGGTTAGATGCAGAGGTGTCAAAAGTACCAACATTTTCTACTCAAGTAGAAGTATAAATACCGAGTTAAAAAACTACTTTAGTAAAAGTAGAAGTATCAACTCAAGTTTTCTACTTAAGTAAAAGTAAAAAGTAACCTATTTTAAAACTACTTCAAGTAAAAAAAGTAAAAGTAATTTTCAGAAAAAAAGGAATATTGTTAACAAAAGCGTATGAACATATTTTTAACCATTATCACATGCTTTAAGGAGCAGAAAATATGATAATAAATGAAAGTGTTTTGGTGTTAAACTTTATGAATCAGAAACATTTATTTCTTAATAATCTTTATTGGAAATCGATTAATTAACACAATCAAATGTATTAACATAAGCAGGGCATTATGTAACGTCCCTTCAGCTATCAAGCTTCACTCTGCATCACCTAATTTAACCAACTTCAGCAGACACAAACACACTCAATGTAAAAAAATAAATAAATAAATGAAAAAAAAATGACCAAAAGGCTTTTTCAAGCCTTGAAGGCAGCTAGTTTTCAAAGTTCTTTGAGGCAATACTGAATAGTCTTTATCAAGTTGATAAGGTTGGGAGTGCCACATAAAGCCTGCGTGACACCTGGAACCAGCGTTGCCAGGTGGTAGGTGCTGGATTATCGTACTAATGACGTAAAATTATCGTATTTTACAAAAAATATCGTACACCCAGTAAAACCACGCCCATTGACAAAATAACACCCTTTACATGCACTCATAAGGCAGTGGGAGTGAAGGAAACACACAGGAGGCAAAATCCTTGGATTCTTTTTCTAAAATTTTAAGAACTGTAAAAATGAAAAAATAACCAGGGAAACAAGATTTTAAAAAAACAGTAGGGGCGGGACCTAGGAGACGGTATATATAAATTTACATATATACTTATCTACATATATATGTGTACATATAAGGTTTTTTTATGTTAACCCAAACATCTTCATGATACAAAATCTAAGCGATGTGTAGTTTTAATCTCCTCAGTCAGTCTTTATAAACTAATCAATAACATTTTAGATGCTTTTAAGCACAAATACTTCATCCACTACTATTTATGGATTAATCAGTTCAATTAGCTTTGTTTCTAAAGATAAAATAGTGCGTCACAGATCAAAGTTATTTTTATAAAAATACCATCTACAACATTTTCAGCAAAGACATTTACAATAACCGCAGACTGAAAATAATAATTAAAAAAAAAAAAAAACATTTCTTTGCTGTTGTTTTTTTTTAAAATTGATAATTCAATCAAAGTTCAGAGTTGCAGCATCAGAAACACTTTGATTTCCGAGCCCGAGTCTCAAACACGGAAATTGACGTCCCTGCTCTTTAAAAGTTTGTGGGCGGGGCTACTCGCCCCAAAGTAATGATTGACTGGACCTTTCAGCCAATCATTCATCTGTTCCTTTGTTTGATGCATTCAGGGTTCATAAAAAAAAAAACTCCAACAAACAGTCGCGGCATTTTAACGGTGACAAAATGGCGAAAGTAGCGACTACTTTTTATAAAATGAACGAAGTAAAAGTACAGATAATTGCATAAAAAAGTAGTGAGTAAAAGTAAAAAGTAGACAAAAAAATAATTACTTCGTTAAAGTAAAGATAACGAGATTTTCTACTTGAGTAAGGTAACGAAGTAGTCTTACTTCGTTACTTGACACCTCTGGTTAGATGGAAGAAACTGACTTGCTGTGGCGACCCCTGAAGGGAAATGCCGAAAGAAGAAGAAATTTATGTACAGTAGTTTTGTGCCGATTATTTTTATCCCTTGACCTTCTTCTTAGCAGAAGTTTCCCAAATATTTCATAAAGAAAGTTTCCTAAAAATAACCTACTCCTTAATCAAAAACTATCCCGTTTGAACTCATCTGACGAGAACATTCAACGCTACCCCTACCAATGGCCTCAAATTTCAAGTTCTAAAGGTCTTGGAACCACTGAAGTGACCCAATAATCATTAGTGCTCACTTGGTCATTCTTGATCTGTTGAAACTCCCCAATGGGCATCAATGTTCGGCCCTAATGGCCACTCTGCCATTGGTGGAAAACTGCGATCATCCATTGACTCTATTTGTCCATTGGGTGGCGGTACCAAACATCTTCGTAATGATCACCAATAAGACAAAGATTAACTTGTGGGTGTTCTGCTAATCTCCTTATTTGCCCAGTGACTGATATCAATTTTTTTTCAACAGTATTATTTTGGAGCGAACTTTCTTGATAGCCAAGTCAAACCAGTGGAATGATGAAGAGCACCAACGTTGGCACAAAATGACAAAAAGAAACAAAAGATACGAAGAAGTTTTAGTAAAATAGAAGTCAAGGGGGAAGTGCAGCGAAACAAGAAGTAGATAACGAGAGAGGAGAAGGAAGAGCGACCCTCTTCAGAACGAGACAGCGGTGCCACGGGCTTCCTCATTCAGCTCGCCATTACCCTGACAAGTTTAAAGATGTCATTACTCAAATCCGCTTTTTCTTAGTTGTTATTTCCATAAATTACAGGCAGAGAAAAGGCTACGATTTAATCTGGAATTAGTCGGGCTGACTTGAAATGACAGTGCCCTGTGGAGCTTTTTTCTGAATAGGCTTACGCTAGATAAGGAGCCCTACAATTAGATTTTGGTTAGGCTAAAACACGTTGGGTTGTTCTGCTCTTCGTAGAGTTTTTTTTTTTTAACCCATACATTTTTCGCAGCTTACGAGTTACTTCAAGTGTGGCCCAAAAAAAAAAAAAATGAAATATCAACATGCTGTAGGCAAAACATTTAGAAAATTATTCATGGCATTTCAATAGTGACAAATTAAGTCACCTTGAGACTTAATACGTTAAGAATGGATTTTGTTGTTTTTATAGATTTGGGCCCAAATAACGAGGCTGTACCTTTAAGAGGTATGCCAAGAATGCAGCAGGAACTTTTTGATCGCTTTCCAAATTGTTTTGAAGGTGTGGGAGAAAATCCAAGTGTCCAGAAAAACCCAGGCAAATGTGACACGTACTTTAAAACTCTAGAAAGAGAGGAGTTATTCAAAGTGTCGCTCGGTAAGGTTTTGAGCCGACAACCTTCTAAATGTAATGTTGTGACGTTCCAAGAGGATTTACTCGCAATGCCTGTGAAACTTAATCACATTTCAATGTTGTAAAAAGCCAAGGCTAACATACCGCAACGCCATAACTAGTTTATTTTGTGTTGTGACAAACAAACTCACTCTAATACGACGGTTCTTGGCTACAACATGCACCAGGTTACGCAGCCTCGTTTTGCAGATTTTCTCTTGTCTGATTTTAAAATTTATTGATATATCACCACTTGAGATGTAACAACACATATTTGAGGCAGTCCGAAAATATACAAACATTACAAATGTATGATTTAGCAGAAAATATACAAACAAATTTCAGACACGGACAGCTGGTAAAAGAAATTTGCATAGTGATGCGGGCTCCACTTTCCCGACAAAGTATAGATGTAAACAAAGAAGAAAGATATACAAAGAACATAATAATAATAATGTAACTATTGAGAAGTAACAAAACTCTAGCTGTTATTTGGACATTTTTTGAAGTTGCTTTTATTTCTAAAACAAGCAGAAAAACAAGCAGAATGTAGCTTATTTACATTTTATTGTGCTTAAAAATGTAATTTTATGTAATGATTTGGGCATCTAGTCAGGATGCCCCCCAAGTGCCTCGCTGGTGAAGTGTTTTGGGCACATCCCACCAGGAGGAAACCAAGAGGCAGACCCCAAACCTACTGGAGAGACTATGTCTCACAGCTGGCTGGGGAAAGACTTGGGATCCTTCCGGGTGAGCTGGAGGATACAGCTAGCGTGAGAGAAGCCTGGGCTTCCCGTCTGAGGCTGTTGCCCTCGCGACCCGGCCCCGGATGAGCGGAAGACAACGGAACGGAAAATGTAATAAAAATGTAAAACAGCTGCATTTTTATTTCTCCTTGAATCTCCATGAACTTAAATAAGGTCACAAAATTGCTGAATCTTTGTTGAAAAAAATCAAGCAAGAAATATTTGGTATAGTTTGGTCGACTTGGTTTAGTCATCCACACACAGAGGCGCAAAGACACGTTACTGTTTGGTCTTTTTTTAATGAAGGTTTGAAGTTTAGGGACATTTGAGAAACTGCCAGAATTTTTTGAAAAAAGTTGATCTTTTTGTGAATTTTGATTTATTTTTAGAAAGTATCTTGCGATTGGGGATAAACTGTATGTGTTGATGTCTTGTGCAATCGTGTAGCTAAGATGTAAAACACAATGGAAGTTTTATCTTTAAGCCTCAAAAATGAACCAGAGTGACCGTCTTACTTCATAGACCAGCCGCCAGTGAAGTTTTCAGTTGCATCCTAAATTTCCACCCTTCAAAAATCCTTTTCCATCCCCCATCTTTTAGCACTAACCTGCTTCTGTCTCTTAGCCATGGGCAGGAGCCTGTAAAGTGCTCTCCGAGTCTCTGTAATGACCTCAGAGACCCCGATGCCCCGGTCCAACGCCGGCTAATGGAGGGAATGTAATTAACTTCCAACATCGGCACCTGAGAGGCTGGAGAAAGTGTGGCGCTTCACCCGTTTGTGTATGGGTGCATTCGGAAGTAACAGATTACACATAATGGGATTACAATGACTCAGGAAACACCCAGTTATCAGATTACAGAAGAATAAATCTGTTTTAGGAAAGGGGGGGGGGGTGTAAAAAGCGTGCTAATGGCATATGGTTTTCCTGCGCTGAATGAATTGGGGCAATGAATTGGTTGATGGGGATTAGATTAAATGAGGCAGGAAAATAAATAAAAGTAGAAAAGTTCTTTAAATCCTGCTAATAATTCCATTTAGGGTTTATAATCTATTGAATGAATCGTACAAGCTAAGTAAGCTAAAGTAACAGAGTATAATCACATTATGTTCGGAGGTCCGGCTAATCTCAGGGATTAGGGTATTGATTGCCTTTTAAAACTGTGTCACCGCTTTGGAAAGTGGATGCAAAGACGAGTATGTACCTGCTCTAGTTGCCTGTTTGGATGAGGGCAATCTTCAGGGAAAGGCGAGTGAAGGAGGAGGAAAGGGGGCGGGGGGAATTTGTTGCTATGCAACCTGGGCAGTGTATCATTTGAGGAGTCGGTAGCTGAGTGGTTATGTACTGCTGCGGGCTTTTTGGTCTTTCTGCTCCCCCTCCTACCCTCCCTCCCACCAGTACCACCATCAGCACCAATCCTCCCCTTACGCCCCCCCCCCTGTACAGCTCTACGGTTACCGTCGCTAGGCAACTGCCTCCGTGCTCTGCCAGCGTGCTCGGTAATTGGCCGGTGGCATGGCGGCGTGCCGTTGCCAGATCCAGCCAGCTGCACTGACTACTGCCTCCTCATGTTTCACCCCCCCTCCTCCTCTTCGCTGTGCTAGCATCGCTAGGCAACACAGTAAGGCATCCCTGCCTCCTGGGAATTCATTGGCCGGAGCAAGATGCCTCAAACCTGCTGCCTTTTAGTGTCTCAGAGAAAAACATAAAGTTTGAATGTGTTTTTATTTGGCATCCATGTTGAATTCAGAAAATACTGTAAAACTACTTTAAAGCTATTTTAATCAATGGTCAACATTTATCCAATTTGCTAAACAAAATACACGTTAGTACTTTGGTCAAAAATGAAACCTTTTACAAATACATTCCTGTCTTTTTCCCGGGAGGACTTGAATCTTTTATCACTCTTTATTCGTCACCTCATCAGTGCCAGAACCCGTTGCGACCCATTTCTCACCTCCCTCACACGTACAAGCCTGCTAATGGAATCCAGACCAATATAGCAGCTCACCAGTAAGCATGTTGGCGTCACCTTTTTTTCTTTCGCGGAATATTTTTGTTGGATTTTTCAAGAGGGATTGGCACCTTTACACAGGAACACCAATGATTTGGTTTTTGAGCAAACAATTATTAGTTTTTTCTATAATTTACAAACGGTTCATTTTGTAACATAAAGAGTTGCTTCTAGTGATTTTTTGTGGCCTTTACTAAACAAATACCCAAAAACTTGTTTATTTGTTCTACAAAACAAAGTCCAGAATGAACTTATCAGTTGGTAACAGCTCAAAATACAGACTTCTTTTTCTTCTTTCAGCATTTACCTTAAGGGGGCGCCACAGCAAGTCAGTTTCTTCCATCTAACCCTATCTGCTGCATCCTCTTTGGTCACACCAACTATCTTCATGTCTTCCTTCACTGTATCTATGAACCTCCTCTTTGGTCTTCCTCTAGTCCTCTTTCCCGGTGGTTCCAAATCCAGCATCCTTCTTCTGATGTACTCTCTCTCTCTCCTCTGTACGTGCCCAAACCATCTCAGTCTTGCCTCTCAAACTTTATCCCCAAAACCTCTAACATGTGCTGTTCCTCTGATCCTGTCCATCCTGGTCACTCCCAGAGAGATCCTCAGCATCTTCATCTCTGCCACCTCCATCTCTGCTTCCTGTCTTTTCTTCAGTGCTACTGTTTCTAGACCAATCAGCATGGCCGGTCTCACCACGGTTTTGTCCACTTTCTCTTTCATTTTAGCTGAAACTTTTCTATCACACATCACACCTGATACTTTCCTCCACCCGTTCCAGCCTGCCTGAACACGCTTCTTCACCTCTTTTCCACACTCTCCATTGCTCAGGATTGTTGATCCTAGATACTTAAATTCTTCCACCTTCTTTATCTCTTCTCCCTGTAACCTCACTTTTCCATTTGGATCCCTCTCATTCACACTCTCTGTTTTACTCTGACTAATCTTCATTCTTCTTCTTTCTAGTGCAAACCTCCACCTCTCCAGCTTTTCCTCCACCTCTTCCCTCCTCTCACTACAGATCACAATACAGCTCAAAGCTCAAAATACAGAGATGGGATCCAGTTAGCATTGGCGAAAATATGGACAGTGATTTTTTTGCAAATTTTTACAAATGCAAACAGGTAGACTCACGATTGAAACAACCGTCTAGTGTCAATTGAATTGCGGTTGGAAATTTTAAGACAAGTTTAGCCCACAGCCCATGAGTCATTCTAACTTCCTGGTTTTATTGATAACTCAGTATTTCTATTGGTTGTTGACGCAAACACTTAGAAAAAGCAAGAAGAGACTAAAATGTTTTTTAACGTTTCATTTCAACCCCTAAGATGTAAATTCCAAATTAATTTTATTGGTCCCTACTTCTCAAATTGTGTTGTTCTCCTACGTCCATGATAGGTCCAGAAAAATAGCCTTCGCTAGTTTCTTCTTTCTTTCTGCAACAATCCTTCTGGTATCTTAAGAAAATCTCTTTGTCATTGTAGAGAACAGTTGATTCATTGATTCTGTCTTCTTTGATAATCACATTCAATAAATTAATCTCCTGTTTGTGCCAGAACCAGTCAAGCAGAACTGGTCAGGCCAGATGGGATGTGACTGATTCAGGTGACATCTTCCGAGCTGGACGCAGCTGGCAAGCTTTGGCTTCTTCGCCATTATGTGACCGGCCTAATTACCTCCAACCCCCCTCTTCTCCTGCCCTCTCTGTAGCCCCCTCCACTACACCCTTGCCCTAATCCACTTCGTGGTGCACCACTTCTTTCTCCCTCTACGTCTTTCAAACCTTCCACTTGATTTCTGCTTGTTCAGCAAGTTTGGAGACCAGTGGGAGCTTCTCTGTTCCAGTTAGGCTTCGTGTCGCCCCCACTTTAGCTCCCTTAAAAAAAGTTCAAAGTGATGTGAAGCATTGGGATCTCTACGAGTACTTTATACTAAACTCAGCAGTAACTCCTGACACAAGCCGTTTCGCTTTGCAGAGGACATAAAATACGAACGTGATCGGTGAGTAAACGATTAAAGTCTTGTTTATGACTGGTTTTTGTTTTCCTGCCTCAGGTGAAAAGCCGTACAAGTGCTCATGGGAGGGCTGTGAGTGGCGATTTGCCAGGAGCGACGAGCTGACGAGGCACTACCGTAAACACACCGGCGCCAAGCCTTTTAAGTGCAACCACTGTGACAGGTCTGTCAAAATACGTTTTCCCATCATTTCCTTTTCCAGGCGTGGGTTTTTGAAGTACTACTCCTGTGTTTTGTACACAGCTTGGTGTAGTAAAGAAGCTCACCTAAAATGTGTTTGGTGCTGACCCAGTTTGAAAGTGTGCTGGCAGGATTACTAATGTGCACTCCCTTTGCGAGTCGTCCAGCTCGCAAGGTTTTTCAGCAAAGATTCAAAGGGTCCTCACTGTGCTCACACTAGGTCTGCTGCTGCATATTAATTAGAAATATTTGATTCTTGGCCTTGATTTGGAGTCTGCTTTTAGACTGGGACCAGGTACAAAATGAATATTCCAATTAAAGCAGTTTCACCTAACTGTGGGGTATGAATTTAAAGTTTTGTAAAACACTAATTGAGACTTTATTAATTCACTTCACAATTTAGAAGGATGTTCTCAAATTATTTGAAGATTCCTTGGCAATCTGAGGTCCGGGACAATATGGAAACCAAGGATAATAAATTTTATAACCAATGGTCAAGTAAGTGTGCATAAGTTGTCAAAATTCCTGCCAAGTCACAGCCCAAACGTGTTGAAACCCTCCGGCACACAAACTTGACTCCTAATGCAAACAAAAGGAGTCAAAATTGTCATTGAAATGGCTCAAAAAATCAAAATAATAGCGTTCAATAACTGCATGTAGGGCAATGTTCCCGCTAAGCTGCGCACCTGCGCAATTGCGCACTGCTCGCAGATTAATAGAGTACAAAAAAAAACCCCACATGAAACGCAAAAAATAAAACTATCTATCTATCTCTTTCTGCTTTCTTTTTAAAACAAACTGCTTCAAAGCGCTGCTTCAGTGTTTAGCTCATCACTGCTGGTGACATCATAAATGAGTAAACGTTTTAGCTCCGCCCCCTTCAGCTCAGGAAGCTTGTGTATTTGCTCAAACACATAAAAAATTAGAGGGAACATTGCACCACGACATCGAATGAAATGCCACTGGTAGTTGAATAGCACACTGTATAGGTTCATGTATAGTTGGTACTGATGAGCTGTTTAAATCCTTCAGTTAGAAAAAAAACCAAAAAACTAAACAGCTAAACTCATTTTGATTATTTGCTTTTAGCAGCATTTTTGCTAAGTGTTGTATTTGTGACAGTTTTGACTCAAAAATAGGATTTTTTTTTAACATATTTTAAAATTAGACCATTAGGAACAGAATTCTGGGTGGTTTTGTAGAAAGAAAAAAGCATGGTGAATAAAACTGAAGTCAGTTCCTGGTGAAATAAATGATAGATCGTTGTGGCGTGTCGTTAACATGTCACATCAGATAAACCGACAGTCTTTCTAATTCCCGCCTTTGATTAATTATGAAACATTTTTTTGGTTTTTAGGAATTTATCACTGTTAAAAAAAAAAACAACTTGGGTCAGCACATTTTTAACCCGTTTTAATTTGAACCCCGTCAAACACTTCAAACCTATGCGCATAATTAATTCTACTTAGTAGGTAACACATGATTAAAAATTCACTTTTTAAGAATTTGTTTATAATATTTTACATTGAAAGAATTTTTTTTACTTTTTTGTCTCAAATTGTTTGTTATAATTACGTCAAAAGAAAATGTTTTCAGTTTAAAACTTATTGTTAAATATTAGTTAATACCGTTCTTTTATTTTCATTCAAATGTTGAAAATATTGTCTTGCTAAAATGTTGTGCTTTTATTTTGTTAACGTAGTAAATATTTAATAAAAGCATGTTTTGATCTCAAGTATTTTTAAAATGATGTAAAAAAATATACATTTGTAATTGTGATGATTTTGAAAATATGTATTTTAAAATTTTGGGATTGTTTATCATCAAATTGAGGTTCAAATTTAAGCGTTGCCATATCTTAGAATCCTTTTGACAATTAGATTTGAAATCTCTTTATCATTTTAATAGGGTCCATTTTTATGCGGCGCAAATTAATCTAATTTTTTATAAAATGAAATTTAACGGTGGTTAATATTTTACGAAGCCTGACAGTGATGAAGATGTCATTGTGTCGTCCGAAATGTCCCAACAATACACTGTACGAGCCGTTTACCATAAAAATGGCGATGTGTAAAATCGGTCCGCAATATGGAAAAGTTATTGAATAGGTGACCTCTTGAATCATGCATGGATTCATTATGAAAGGACAAAAAAGAAATCCCAGTTCACCCGGGGTACTTTGCCTCGATGTCGATAAAGTGTGCGAAGAAACAGATTTGACTTAATGAAGTCTCAGCTGGGCAGACTGTAAATACAGTACCCTCCCCCCGTCGTGAAGTTCCTCCCCCTCTCTAGGCACAATCCTAATTTGGTTCCACCTCTGTCATGTGTCACAAGGCCCTCCAGCCCTGACACACACACCCTGCTGAGATGAAGGGGGAGATAGAAAAGTCGGGCTGGAAGATTGAGGGTCTTAGACCTACGGTGTGCCAGCTGGTGTTGTGCCCCCAAGTCGTGACTCATACTTCACCATCTGTCTCACTGAACACACACACACCACCAAATGTCTCTGGAGCCATCCGCTCATCCCCTGTGTGTGTGTGTGTTTTTTTTTTTGGGTGCGCTCGCACACAACACAAATGCAGGTGTGACAGAAAGACGGACGACTTGTGGCTCGACACATGCGATCCCCCGCTTTCGGCCAAACACTGATTCATCCTGACATTTCAGACAGTCGCTTCTGTCTGAGAAGAAAGAGGAAGCAAAGGGTTTATTAGGGTTTAAACTCTTTAAACTCTTACCTCACCCTCTTCAGATGTCTGTATGACACCCCAACTTTACCCAACGCTCAGAAAAAAAAAACCAAACATATTATTTCCATTTGGTTTAACCCTTTAAAGGGCACGCCTAATAAGAAACCAGAACAACTTCTCAGGAGTTGTTCGTTTCGCAAATAATCTTGATTTCTAACGTGAGTTGCGACAAATTTCAACCATTTTGCCCGACAACTAGTGCCGCCGCTTTGTGGCGCCATGCCCTCTAAGGGGTTAAAAGTACAAGTTGCCAGATTTTCTCAATTTTGATGCATCACAACTGTGAACACTCTCTTTACCACGACGGACCGATGCAGTGTCCTAGTTATTGCTGATGCTGCACTGATCTGCCTGTCGATCTCCCGCTCCATCCTTCCCCTACTCGTGAACAAGACCCCGAGATACAGTACTTAAACTCCTCCACTTGGGGCAGGACCCTGTCCCTGACCTACGGGGGCATTCTACCCTTTTCCGGGTGAGGACCATGGTATAGGATTTGGAGGCGCTAATTCCCATCCCGGCCGCTTCACACTCGGCAGCAAATCAATGATAAAGAGAGAACTGAACCAAAAAGCAAAGCTCTTGATTTACAAGTCGATCTACGTTTCTACCCTCACCATGGTGACCAGGATCTACGTTCCTACCCTCACCATGGTGACCAGGATCTACGTTCCTACCCTCACCATGGTAACCAGGATCTACATTCATACTCTCACCATGGTAACCAGGATCTACGTTCCTACCCTCACCTATGGTCACCAGCTGTGGGTGGTGATTGAAAGAATGAGATCGCGGGTACAAGCGGCCGAAATGAGCTTCCTTCGTAGGGTGGCTGGGCTCTCACTCAGAGACCGGGTGAGGAGCTCTGCCATCCGGGAGGAGCTCGGTGTCGAGCCGCTCCTCTTCCAGGTCGAGAGGAGCCATATGGGGTGGTTCGGACATCTGGTCAGGATGCCCACAGAGCGCCTCGCAGGCAATGTGTTTCAGGCACGTCCCACCGGGAGGAGACCAAGGGGCAGACCCCGGACCCGCTGGAGAGACTATGTCTCACAGCTGGCCGGGGAACGACTTGGGATCCTTCCGGGTGAGCTGGAGGATGCAGCTTGAGTGAGAGAAGCCTGGGCTACCCGTTTGAGGCTGTTGCCCCGGCGACCCGACCCCGGAACAAGCGGAAAATGACGGAACGGAACACCTGCGAACACCAAAGGTTGTGTGACCCATCCCGCAACAGTCTTTGGGTTATACGTCACTGAAAGGCAAAAGATAGGACGAGTCTGGCTGAATGTGGAGCTAAATTGCGCGACGTTAGTGTCTTCGTATCAGCTGTATTTGGTACAATAGGAATTAAAGTTTAGGCATCCTGGTAAAAATTAGCATCAATATGCATAAAGAAGCCAAGAAAAGTTTGCCCGACGTTGGGTTAGGAGTCTTTCAATTCAATTTTATTTGTATAGCCCAAAATCAAAGAATTTCCGTCTCAATGGGCTTCTTCCAGCTTCTCTCGGTCCAAGAGCGTACATTCTAAAGGAGCGAACAATTCATTTTTTGTCATTTAATGAACAATAAAATTACATAGATCACTATCCAGTCCTTCTCTTGGTCTGCCTCAGACCAAGAGGCATACCCTGGACTAGCTGGAGAGACTATGTCTCACAGTTGCCGGGGAACGACTCGGGATCCTTCTGCGTGAGCTGGAGGATGTAGCTGGGCTGAGAGAAGCCTGGGCTTTCCGTCTGAGGCTGTTGCCCCTGCAACCTGGTCCCGGATAACCGGAAGATGACGGAACGGAAATATTATCCAGTCTTTTGGACTTTTTTTCCTTTACCTTTTTCTCAACTAAAATTTGATGGAATCTATTTTTTCTTCAAGTCGGGAAGTGTTCCCTCTGCTGCTGGCTCAAATAAAACCCTAAAACATGATTATTTCCCACTTTTTGAACACATTTTGATAGAAATTAGCTTCACCGAGTAGAATCTTCACCTCTCTTTTGAGAAAGTTTTCCTTTGAAAGATCCTTCTCATAGCGAGCCAGTGTTTTACTCCACGAGCAAGCAACAAAAACTGTTGATCCCGACTATTAAACCAGTTCCTAATGGCTCCATCTGTGTGTGTTAGCACATACAGAGTACACCAACCAGCTTAAAGCACTTATTATGTCAGTTGCGTAAAAACCTCTCTTTCAACAAATATTTTCAAATGCGTCTTCATAAAGGATAAATGGAGTTGAGCATTTTTTTCTTCGCACAGTCGGGGCTGATTTCAAACACGAGGCTCCGATTCATCTAATTTAGCAGTGAATGTTTTTTCCCTTTCCCCTCCTATTCCTCTTGTTTCAACAGATCCATCTGCGGGGCTCTCGAGTTATTCACGGCACAGCTGAAGTCATTAGGAGAGCTGCTGAAAATGCTGATTATGAATTAGTTACACATATACTAATTGCGTGTGCATTAGTGGGCCCGGCACCCGCTAGCTAACAGCAACATTTAGCTCAGTCGACAAAACAAACTTCCTCCCCTTTGCGCTGCTAACGAGCTAACGAGCTGTTCCTCGTCTCTGTCTCTAAATCTCTTTCTCTCTCTGTTTGGTTGCAGGTGTTTTTCGCGGTCGGATCATTTGGCGCTGCACATGAAACGGCACATCTGATGGGGTCGGAGACGAGGCGGAAGGAGGATTTATCGATTGGGAAACATCAGAGGGACTCAACAACTCTTGATTTGGTTGAATTCAAAGAAGAACGCACTGTGGCCATTTGGTCCGTAGCCCTAATTGGACACAGAATTATTTGCAAACGTTGACGAAGGACAGTCCACATGCTCCATGAGTCAAAAGGACATGTCACACGATGAGTAGCGTGTGGTTGGCAGCTCTCTTTTTCGTCAACTTCTAAAACCTTTTCAGGCTCTTCAACGCCCTTGCCAATTTGGACCAGGCCTACGGCTGTTTTGTTTCTGCATTCAAGACAAACGTTCACTCGCTAAATTAAAGACAACTACTCATTTCCTTCAGATTAGACGCTAATTTATTACCCATTTTCCTGGACGAGTCATTCGACCGCTTGTCGTCTGACTAAATCCCTTTGGTTTATTCATATCAGAGCATCTGTTCTAATGGAACGTTTGATTGGATTTCTCAAAAGCTTGAAGATGAGAATGTGTTGGATTGATGCGAAGACTGATTGAGGTCATCCGAGAGGTTGGTTTACGGAACGATCACCCAGAGAGACTGAACAATCCGAAAAATCTCAACGAATGTCAACCAAGAGATGCGAGGTGACTCTTACAAACGTCTTGTTCCTTCTCTACAATCTTATCAGTTGTCAAAAACTGGCACAAAAATGACTTTTTTTCAAAGTTTTTTTGTAAAAAAAAAAAAAAATAAGGAAAAAAAATGTTTAGCCACTCTGAGGCATTTCGGACTTACAAAGAAAACAACAGCGTGCACAGCCACACGCACAAGCACACAGGACACGCCCATAGATCACTCTGTGTTAGAAGGCTTTAAAAACTTCTTTGAAAATGAGCAGAACCAACAAAATATGTAAAGGGTGAGGCCTAAAAATGATCTCTTCAGCCTTCGAGAGTGATTGGGATCACACTTGCCACTGGATTGATGAGGTCCTGCCCTCGCAAATCTTCCAATCGAGCAGCTCTCTGACTTAAAGAAAACCCTTTTTCTTTAAAAAAAAAAAGCACTGAACAGCTCTTTGAATCCGGCGTATGCACATCCACGCACATTCCTGCTGACTTCCCACCAATATGGACGTCTTAAGGAACTCGATAAAAGGCACATTTAGTTGGGTCTTGTCAGAGAAAATCAATGTGAATGTATCTGTTTGCAGGCTTGGACAAGTTGCCAGATCTATGGAAACACTAAATGGTTGGTTAGCAACAAGGCACCATTTGTGTTTCTATTTTACATTGCAATTGAATGATTGGACTTGGATTAACCAATAAGGGGTTTCTGACAATTTTACGGTTCTTCATTGAACCAGCATGAGTGCAGATTAGCAGTGGGTGGCTGAAATGTGTTTAGAGGAGGACGGATGGATCTGCTCGCTCAGCAACGATAACTGCCCCATCAGCTCGTGTAACCGGAGCTCACATGCACAAAGACACACCGTTACAGTAGCTCCATAAAAACCAGAGCTGGCATTTTATCCTGTATGTCCTGGCTTCTGTCAGACCAAACAAAGACTAAGAACATCCAGCTGTTTAGACATTCATCTCTTAAATTCACACATAACATTTCAAAAAGGCAGCTTGGACGAAAAGAGACTGTGGTTGTTCCGGCCAACTTTACAGGGGGAACGACCACATGAAGGGTTTTTCTTATATTTTTAATACTTTGAGGTAAAAGTAAAGGCACAAAGGGGTCGGCATATGTGAAATGGAAAGAAAATTTAATTTTCTTTGTTTACAATAAGCACTTTTTTTGTTCTGTTTTGTTTTTAACATGTAAACGCCGCCATGTTCCACGTAAGCAAACTCCAACAAAATGGATAACAATCCGCTCGATACATTCAGAAACAAAAATGTCTTAGCACTCATCAATCTGCAAGTAAGCCCTCTTTTGGGTATCGAGGTAGTCCCAAAATCCAGAAATTGAAAAGTCCCCAAAACGCAACATCTTGAAGTGAATTTCAATAGTTTTATTTTACAATCGAATTTGTCCGTTTGAATTTCCAGAAATTATGAGCACATAAACCCAATAAAAATATCTTGCAAGCAGTTAAAATAAAACTCTAATAACAAGGACGAGCTGAGCCAAAAAGTAAAGCTCTCCATTTACTAATCGATACACGTTCCCACCCTCACTTATGGTCACCAGCTGTGGGTAATGACCGACAGAACCAGATTGCAACTGACCGAAATGAGCTTCTGGTGAGGAGCTCTGCAGTTGAGGAGGAACTCAGAGTAGAGCCGTTGCTCCTCTGGGTCAAGAGAAGCCAGGTGATGTGGTTAGGATGCCTCTCGAGGTCCTCTCTGGTGAGGTATTTTGTCCTACTGGGAAGAGACCCAGAGGCAGACCCTGAACTTGCTGGACAGACCATGTCACTAATGGCTGGCGATTGACTCGGTATCCTTCTGAGAGAGTTCGAGGATGTAGCCAGGGATGAGCGAGCCTGACCCAAATATTCAACGAAATGTCTTTTCTAATCCCATTTGGGATCAAAATTTATAACATTTCGGGCGTTTGAACTTTTAAGAAAATGAGTGTAATTTATTGGTATTTATTCATCAGTTTACAGAATGTTTTTTCATTATGTTTTTAAGACGACTGACAATTATAACAATACAACGATTGATGTTTGAATGAAGGTTCTGATTTTTTCCGGTTTAAGTCAGGATTAAAAATGAAGACAAACAGTTATACCAACGGGTAAAAACTGTGCCATCACTGGCAGCTCTATGTGTGTTCAGTATTTAATGGGACGCTCTACTGTTGAGAATGTGTGGGACTCGTGTTCTTCATTAATTGGCCGAAACACAATTTTTGTTGCTTTTCATAATCCATAAAACCAAGACGAGGACATATCCCAATTACAAGACAATTTCAAATGGTGTATCAACTCCTCGACAAATTGTTGCTTTTTATTTGTTCGCCAGGAACTCCAAAACTGGAATTTTTAAAAATGTGAATGTGTTTATCTGGGCGATGGTTGTTTCATGTTGTCTCAGAAGATGCGTTTCAGTTCTGTGTCATCTTAATGAATGATTGTCAATTCTGCTGTGCCTGTGTGTGTGGAATCTTTTTGTCTGTTTGTATTTGCACTCTGAAAAAAAAAGGAAAAACAAAAAAAAAAAAAAAACAAAACTCACTTGCATATCTGATCTTTTTTCGCCCGCTTGGTGATGACACACTGATCACAAACGTCTGTATAGTAGCTGTTTTTAGCACAAACTTGTACACAATCATGCATACCTAAGACATACAAACACGCGTGCCGACACTGCTAGGATTCAAACACAACCCGCTTCATAAATAGACCCATATTCCTTCTCTGTGTTTTTTATGCCACTTTTTTTCCAAGTCTGCAGCGTTACACATATTACTATGTGTGACACCACCTCCGTTTCCACCAGGTCTGAATTTTAAATCAAACGCACCCCCTCTTTTTCTACCAGCACTCTCTCATTGCGTCCCCCTCCCCCTGCTTTCTCAGATATGATCCTTTTCAACTCCTCTCCTTCTGTCCTTCTAACCCCCTCTTTACACCTTTTTCCCTCCGTTGTGTTTTTTTTTTTCTTTCTCTGTACAAAGTGTTTCAAATTTATCATTTGTATATTATGATGTATGGGTACGATAATGTTCTTTATTATGGAAAAATGAGAAAGATTTATTTTTGTTACTGGTTTGTTTCATAATTCCTTTTTTAAATTGGTATTGTAATATCTCTATGCAAGGAACTGTTCGGTGAATCGTTTTTATTTAAGAATGTAATTATGTGTAATAAATGGTAGAAGCAGTTTGGCATGGAGTATTCATGCTTCTTGGCTGGTCTGTTTAATGTTGGTTTCTAGCGGGGAACAATACCAACCTAATCATTCATCTTCACATTGAATATTTTCTGATTTCTTATCGAGTGCGAATCACACGGCCATTCAGTTTGTTAACAATAAGCATCCAGAGTACATTCACATAGGGTTCCGCTTTTGTTCTGAGTGACCGCTGGCAGTTTTGGAAGCAAAAAAGAATGTAAAAATAAATTTGAAACAAGTTGTGTACAACTCATGATAGTGCGGTTTACAATTTACATACTTGTATTGCGGATTTTTTATGAAATTTTGCAACTTTAATTTGGCGCTCCCAAAACAACCGTTAAAAGAATTAAGAACGACGCTTTGCAGGATATTTTTAAAATGGAGTACTGCGTTGAAGTTCTACATGGTTTTGCCAAAATACGAATAGTAAAGAATGCTAAGAAACGACTAGCTGGTCACCGAAGTGTAACTGATGCCTCCACAGACAGCTGGCAGAATGACCATGGAAGACAACGTGAACACAAATCTTTCTCCAGTAGACCATGTGTCTACAAATGAGCAAAACTGTATCCTGTTAAAGGGACAGTGGCTTTGTCTATGACATTTATATCCTTAAAGGCCGACGCGTCAAAGCGCTGCAGCGCTGCAACATAATCAAAATGGTCTGAAAATACTACATCTTAGGCTTTTGTAGCAGAGGTGAAAGCTGCATATACATGCACAAATCTTTACCTGCAAGTTCTTTCACAAGGAATCAAGATTTAAAAAAGATATGAACATTAGGTTTTCATTCATAAAATACAACGAATATTATCCGTGCTAAAAACAGTAGGAAACACTTCTGCTGCCTCATCGGACTGCATGAGGATATAACCCGACATCTCCTGTTATCAACGTCATTAACGCGGTAAAACTGAGTATGTTGTAACTATTTTAATTGCAGTTGTTCAGAACAACAAATTATCATCGGATCCATTCACAAGAGTGGTTTCAAACAAGGCTGTGTACTTTCTCCGACACTGCTGCATACAGCGAATATGAAAATGGTATCTTCCACCATATTTAGAGCGACTGGAACCTCATTCTAAGAGCAAAGATACAATGAGGGCCTTGCATCACGCAGTGATGTTACGTAAATTTTGCAACTTTAATTTGGCGCAAACAACCGTTAAAAGAATTAAGAACGACGCTTTGCAGAATTTCATATTTTTAAAACGGAGTACTGCGTTGAAGTTCTACATGGCACTCAACCATGAATCTACAAATGAGCAAAACTGTATCCTGTTGGAGAGACACTGGCTTTGTCTGAGTATGTCTTAAATATTTTAATTGCAGTTGTTCCGTACAACAAATTGTCATCGGACCCATTCGTCAAGAGTGGTTTCAAACAAGGGTGTGTACTTTCTTAGACACTGCTGCATACAGCGAATCTGAAAATGGTATCTTCCGCCATATTTAGAGCGACTGGAACCTCATTCCAAAAGCAAAGATGCAAGGCCCTCATCTGCGTTATGCTCTTTGTTGCCTCCGTCAATGCTCACACCGAAGCCAGCCTTCAGCAATTAATCACCCGCTTTTAAGCAGCATGCAGAGTTTGACCGTAAAGAGTTCAACACAACAACCTATCTCTGGACATCAAGCTGGCAACAACCGCCACAACCCGCCTATCGAAGCGTGTGTGGGTCAACCACAAATGCTCATTCATGAAGACAAGGGTTGAACAGACTTCTCTTACTTTTCTGTACCGGTCGGTCCACAGTAACACGAAGCATTTTAAAACCATGTTCACATACTTTTTAAAAGTTCATTGTGCAATCAGATCGTCTGGGCTTTGAAAACTGTAATCTGTAACAAAAACCAAGAATACAGAGCAATTTCTTGGAAATTTGACGCTATGGTAAAAACTTTTCCCAGAACTTTCAAATGGAACAAAGATTCAAGCAGTCTGTTTGAATAATACAAAAGCATGGACTGTTTGACTTTTTAACTCCAGCATTTTGCGTAAGGAACTCAAGAAGCGGAAGCTTATGTTGAGGTGTATCGACAATTTTAGCACCCAATCAAGTTTCCCACAAACGAGTAACTTCGAGAGGCCATAAAATGAACGTTAGCACTTTTGACACCCAACATATTTGGTCTGGGGTGAATGCACCAAAAGGTCCTTCAAGTTAAACCAAACCGTACGTTTCAGAGTGGCGTTTTATTGTGGCCAGTCTGAGAAACCAATGAGGAAGGACTGGATTATTTTGGCAAAGGAAGAAGTGGTCAGATATATGGACAAAATTTGAGAGAGATACATGTTGTGCATATGGAGCGAAAAGAAAAAGTGTTGCACACTTTAGTGCAATGAAAATAGATGATAGTTTAAAGCAGAACTTTTTAGCCCAAATTTAGCACATCGTAACACGGGACCACAATTACACAAATCTAAACCACACTATAATTTGGATGGACGTACAAAGAAAACATGTTCATAAACAAAACTCATACTTTCCTTTTCCTACATTTTACTTTTAAAACCACTTACGTGTGGATACAAAAGTGGTTTATCAATCTCGTTTAAATCTGATTAGCCAGAAGACCGCCACTTTTTCTGAATGCGTAAACTCGTCATCTGCCTCCAAGGGAACTCCGTGTTAATTACATCTGGTACCAAACCAAGGTGATGACTTATCCGCAATTCCTGCCTTTTGACCATGACTAGCTGATAAAAGGGTAATCGAATAACTAATGGCTAATTAGGGGATAATTACTCCCCAGTAAATGGCCCTATGCAGTGTATTAATTCTCCTTGGCTCCGGCAGTGAGGAACTCCCATAAGGTTTTTTGTTTCATTTAATGCACCCTAATTGAAATGGGCACCTTCATCAAGCTTACATGTATCTGTCGAACTTAATGTTCCTTTATCTGTAATTACAGACTGACTGCATATTATCTATCCAACTACACCTACTATGTCAGAGACATTATGAAATTAGAAGCGATGCAGTCATTTTTCAGTAAAGGTCGTATGTCCCATGAACGTTTTGAATGCATCGTTCCTCTCCTGTGTGATGGAAATGAGGTTTTATGTGAGTTCACAGCTGAGCTAAATGGTCATAATATGTTCCGGCGGAGGACAGACTGCAATCACATCAGTATGTATTAAAACAGGGTCTTGTGCATTTATGAGGTCGTTTAAGAAATAATCCATGGTTTAAACCAACTGAGAGTTAGAATAAAGTATCCAGATACAGGATACTGCACGGAGTACATTGTAAACTACTCATGTATAACGTACAAAAAAAACTTGAGTAACAGCAAGCCCACAAGATGATCCAAGAAGGCGCCTGTAGGCCGGTATTAGTGGAACCCAGATGGCACGTTAATACGCAGTGGCAAAGACCTAAAGGGGACACAAAAATACCAACAGTCAATCCATGATTGATACAGTTATGAGCCATTATTTGAAAATCTCTTTCGCAGTTTGAGATTTTTTTTTTTTTTTTACATCAGTGCACCGACAGCCCGAGTGCTTGACACGGTTTCCACGGTCTCAGGACAGACATTTAAAAAAACTCAAACTGATACACACCGAATATTTATTTTTGGTGAAAGGGAGTCCAGCTGGGTGTTTTTTATTCCCTTTCGTTTTTGTTTTTCTCTTTCTCTAAGCCTCCTGTCAATGTTCATTATCCCTCAGACTTATGAGGTCGCCCTTGAACTGTCTGCTGTCTCTTTTCTGCTCTTCACCCACAAACCACCTGAGCACACTTTCAGAAACGAAGCTTTTGTTTCTCATACAATGATTCAGCTGGCAGGGTCTGAATGTGCCAAAATGAAACTGCAATAAAAGAAGTGAATCTTTATGCGTTGAAGTGATTCACATAACGAACTGAACATAAAGCTTTTTTTTCCCCCTACGCTAGCGACAAGAGATTTCACAGAAAGAACTGCCAATGCCTGTGGGTGTCTTGTAGACGTCTGGCAGCTATGTCGGGATGTTCCTGTCATAGCTGGCACTGAAAAGAGGAAAAACGGCAAGATTAAACCCGTTTTTTTTCTTGTTCTGTGCTCACATAGTCAGCATATTCTGTTTCCAAAGAAGACATTAAGATTTCTAGTTCCAGTCAATGAAGGGTATCATCAAAAGACAAACCTAAGAAGAGACATCAGCTTTGGATTCCTAAAGCGCATAAGTACTTAGGTATTCTTAATTATCGGGAATATGTCGGGATGGCCTCTCTGTAATTAAACCCTAATCATGATTGTGGATTCAGAGTAGTGTCCTCATAAAGCTTTCATTAGTCTTCCTCCTTGTGATGTCCTATAACACAACCCAGCCCCCGACAAGGAGCCAATCCAATCAATTCCAGGTAGTTTTATTTGTCAAAGTTGCATCCAAAATCTGGATTCATTCTGGAAGATTCAAGAGGAAAATCCATCTTTACAGCTATTGTTGTCTTAATAGAATGTTTTTTAAACAAATTTTCCAGAGAATTGAAGAACCAAATGAAATATATGAGGGTCCTTCAGGAAGGAGAACACGAGAAAGAATTCGATCAAATATGGTTGAGCACAAAAAATATTTTTGTGATTAATGAAATAAGAGATGAAACATTCCTTTCAATATTTAAATAACAGCCAATATTTTATTTTCTTCCTTCAAAAAAGTAAAAGAGGACAAGAAACGAAGAGATCTTGATAGTGAACGAATGACGAAAATATGCAAGTCACTTTAAGAAACTAAATGTATTTTACGCTGTGTCTAAAAAAATGAAAATCAAAGCACTTCTATTTTCTCAAGATGAAATATTATAAATTGCAAAACTATTATATCGATTGCTCTTCTTTTTTGTTTCTTTTTCATCCAGAAACAATTGCAGCGCACGATTGGTGGTCAGTTAAATTAAACCAGGACCAACAAGAAACACAAACACAGACATTTCAGTTCAGCAATGTAAAACTGTCCGGACACAAAGATTTCATTATCAATAAATGGTTCAAGATTGCACATTTCTGACACAGCAAAAAGCTACTGATGATGTCCACGCTAACAAAAAGTTAAACCTCAAAGTCAACATCAAGCCATAAAAAAAAAAAACATTCTTCCTATAGGACAAAAATAAGAAGTTGACTTTTGGATATTTTGAGCTGTTCAAATAGAAGATTGAGTGAAATGATGAGGTCAAATAACCAAAAGCAGATCATTAATTGTATCCCATGCATTGTTAGAGCCTGCATATAAACTTGAGTGTAAAAGAAGAGTTTTGAGACATTGACCGTTAGACATGTTCAAATGTCTAAAGGAATGTATCGACCTGTGGATACATGAAAAACTGTGGAAAATAAATACTGACATTTTAATTGCAAAAACTCTTCAAATGAGCATTTAAATGATAATGACTTGTTATCTATATGCAAATTCTTTAAGCTCAAGTTTTTGTATCCAACAGCACACATTCCCAAAAACATCCCAGCAAGACAGTATAAAAAGGCACGTTGACACATGGAGCTAAAATTGAGGCAATAAACAACAACTTTCGTTTGTTTGTTTTTTGAAAACGGCTAGTCGTAGTGCTGTGTTAACACTACTTCGATCTGACGAAAAAAAATTAACTCTAATCTATCGCAGATGGAGATTTCAGAGATCTTTTTGGAATTAATCATAAACTGATTTTAACAATCACATGGTCTTCTTTGTGACTACTTACTGCCTTAAAATCTATGAATCATCTTCCAAATGATGACTACCACTGAAGAGAAAGGTATTCTACCTCTCTCACATCATGTCTAATATCAGCCAAAGCACCATTTTGGTAAAGCCGAGACTAGTTTTCAGGGAACGAAAATCCCAGTCCAGCATAACACATCAAAATTGATTGTATGTAATTATCCCCATGAATACACCTACAAAATGTAAAGTTAACAGAGAACAAAAGAGGACCTTTAATGATAAGTAAAATGGTTGATACTTTAAAATCTATGATCCATCCAGCAGCTCCTTCGGTTTCCACACAGGATTGTATGACGACAAACGCGAAAAACTGGGGGTATAACACAATATTGATCCTTAAAGACCACTGCATCATATCAACGATCCTATCTATAGGAATTGACCCCCCATGTTGACTCGGACTGAGAAATTTCCTTCCAGATTGCAACTGAATGGCTGGGTAGAATTATTATCAAACAGCAAAGGCAAAATCACCTTTTACAAGACCAAGACAAACACCAGTTGGTAGATACTACCAATGAGCTAATGTTGGACCAGGCTGGAGATGGATGGACATACATACAAAAACTCTTATTTTGGTTGGGAAATCAAAGAAAAATGTTTTCTTCAGTTGAAAACCAACTCAACAACAACTAGTGTCCCGGACATCAGTGATTATAGTTAACAACCCCTATTCACACTACAAACATAAGACGAGTTCAACGTCCTAAGATGAGTGCAACAGAACCATAACTTGCTACTTATCCAACTTTGTGGATTCGTTTTGAGAGATTCAACAGGATGCCTAAATACTAAACTATCCGGTTGGGGGGAAAAACTCTTCAAATGACCATTTAAATGAAATTCTTTTAGCTCAAATTTTTGTATCCAAAAGCACACATTCCCAAAAACATCCCAGCAAGAAACTATAAAAAGGCAAGTTGACACATGAAGATAAAATTGAGGCAATAAACAACAACTTTTGTTTGTTTGTTTTTTGAGAACGGCTTAGTTGTAGATTAAAGCATGAGAAAAAGTTTTTCTTGCCGTGTTAACACTACTTCGATCTGACCAAAAAAATGAACTCTAATCTATCGCAGATGGAGATTTCAGAGATCTTTTTCGAAATAATCATAAACTGATTTTAACAAAAGACATTGCCTTCTTTGTGACTACTTACTGCCTCAAAATCAGGGGATCATCTTCCAAATGATGACTACCACTGAAGAGAAAGGAATTCTACCTCTCTCACATCATGTCTAATATCAGCCAAAGCACCATTTTGGTAAAGCCGAGACTAGTTTTCAGGAAACAAAAATCCCAGTTCAGCATAACCCATCAAAATTGAAAAGTGATGGTATGTAATTATCCCCATGAATACACCTACAAAATGTAAAGTTAACAGAGAACAAAAGAGGATTCTGAATGATAAGTAAAATGGTTGATACTTTAAAATCTATGATCCATCCAGCAGCTCTTTTCGTTTCCACACAGGATTGGATGACGGCAAACGCGAAAAACTGGGGGTATAACACAATATTGATCCTTAAAAACCACTACATCCCATCAATGATCCAAACTATAGGAATTGACCCCCTTTGTTGACTCAGACTGGGAAATTCCCTTCCAGATTGCAACCGAATGGCTGGGTAGAATAATTATCAAACAGCAAAGGCTAAATCACCTTTTACAAGACCAAGACAAACACCAGTTGGTAGATACTACCAATGAGCTAATGTTGGACCAGGCTGGAGATGGATGACAACTATGGACAAAAACTTATTTTGGTGGGGAAATCAAATCAAGTGTTCTCTCCCCGGCTAAAGTTGGTCTCACGGACAACAATGATTCCATAGTAAACAACCCCTATGCACACACCACCCACCTTATCAATTGCAGGAGCCACGTAGCACAAACAGTACCATCTGTAACACTGGCTACTAACCTGAGTTTGTGGGTTAGCTTTGAGAGATTAAATCGTATATTTACATACGAAACGGTCTGCTTGGGGGAAGAAATCCCATTATAAACATCCTCTTCTTCAGGTGCAGGCATTCAGATTTTATTTATATCAACAACCTGCTGGATTAAAAAATTCAAAATATATATCAAACTTTTGCGGAGAGTATTGACAGAAAAACTGACTTAAGTGTAACTTCTGTCCAAATTCTTCCAATCTGATATTATTTAATCTGATCGGGTTTTCAGAAAGATAAGGCTTGACTCAGCCTGATTGGATCAACATGTCAAGGGTATGTAGAGATCTCTCACAAAGTCAGTCACATTTCGATACCTGGTTTCGATACCACGGATTAACATTGATCATATCGTGAAATTCAAAAGCAACTTTGGAGCCCAAAAATAGGTTTAAAATCCAGCTTATAGAATGGGAGTGTTTCAAAATGAAAACATCATGGATGCCAACAACACCAAGATAGAGCAACATTTAAGGAGGATCAATTGGAGTGTCTTCCATTAAGAAACTTGTAAAGTGGCAAATCAGTTGGTCAAAATGAAGTAGTTGCAAATGGCTGAACAGTTTTCAGACCTCACCAATGAGCTAGTGTTGAAGGGCTGAGGAAAAAAATAAAAAAAATAAGGAACCATGTAATAAATACCAAACCCAGTCATAGTTAAAGCAAAACCAAATGCTTAAACCATGTAAGCAACAACCCAAGTTGTAATCAACATCTTCAGCATTGTTGAGAACCTCGGTCCCTCTCAACTTGAAGAACAAAACAAGTTTCTATCACTATTTTTTGCACCTCAAAAGTTAAAAACTCAGTGTTTCAGTTGAAAATAGTCATTTGTTTCTATTTGTAAATTAAGACGAGCATTATGAGCATGAAAACAATTCCTTCCATCTTAATACAAAACACATAAACATGATGTCTTCGCTTCAAGGATCAATGGGACCCTTGAATGATGGCATCAAGTTTATATTTTTAAACTGACTTGACAACTTTTTTTTTTTTATTTTCTCACTAAGTAGGTAAGAACGTGTACAAATAAACCCCGCTACGCAAAGGAAGCATAGATATGTTCTGACAACTTCCTCCAATAAGAAAGAATTGAAGCAGTCAAGAAATAAGTTAAATGCCTTTTTGACCTGGCATCGAACTTGCCAGGGCGCAAATTGAAAGAAACCAAGGAATGCACAGGGTGCCAGTCTATCTTGCTCACAAAGACCAAACTATTCCTAACGGCATAGACAAAAACAAACCACAAATTGTAAATCAAACTACTTTGTTAAGTGGTTTAAAGCATCATTTTAAGCGTTTGGAGGTCTTTAAGTTCAGAGGACAAATATACAAAAACTCTTATTTTGGTTGGGAAATCAAAGAAAATGTTTTCTTCAGTTGAAAACCAACTCAACAACAACTAGTGTCCCGGACATCAGTGATTATAGTTAACAACCCCTATTCACACTACAAACATAAGACGAGTTCAACGTCCTAAGACGAGTGCAACAGAACCATAACTGGCTACTTATCCAACTTTGTGGATTCGTTTTGAGAGATTCAACAGGATGCCTACATACTAAACTATCCGGTTGGGGGGAAAACCTGACAAACATCTTATTCTTCAAGGTCAGTTATTTCCGAATTTGTTAGTATTAACCTGCTGAATTAAAATATTAATAATATATTGACATCTTGAGTAGCATCAACTAGTAAAAAAAATACCAACTTCGACTTCTGTCCTACTCCTGTAAGTCATATAGGGCTTGACTCGACTTGTTTGGATAAGTATATCAAGAGTATTTTACACATTTTGTTACCTGCAACTCACATGGATACAGAAATAGTTTCCTTTAATTAACTGTGTTTGGTCTTCTGGTGTCCATGGAAAACTTGACGTTATTACAAATTTCCACTGGACAGCAGAGAACACTAAAGTAGGTTGATAATACAACTATGGAATAATGGACTCGGAATAACAAAGAAAAAAGAACCCTAATCATGATTTTGGATTCAGAGTAGTGTCCTCATAAAGCTTTCATTAGTCTTCCTCCTTGTGATGTCCTATAACACAACCCAGCCCCCGACAAGGAGCCAATCTAATCAATTCAAGGTAGTTTTATTTGTCAAAGTCGCATCCTAAATCTGGATTCATTCTGGAAGATTCAAGAGGAAAAACCATCTTTACAGCTATTGTTGTCTTAATAGAATGTTCCAGAGAATTGAAGAACCAAATGAAATATATGAAGGTCCTTCAGGAAGGAGAACACGAGAAAGAATTCAATCAAATATGGTTGAGCACTAAACATTTTTTGTGATTAATGAAATAACAGATGAAACATTCCTTTCAATATTTAAATAACAGCCAATGTTTTATTTTCTTCCTTCAAAAAAGTAAAAGAGGACAAAAAACGAAGAGATCTTAACAGTGAACGAATGAGGAAATGAATGCAAGTCACTTTAAGAAACTAAATGTATTTTACGCTGTGTCTAAAAAAATGAAAATCAAAGCACTTCTATTTTCTCAAGATGAAATATTATAAATTGCAAAACTATTATATCGATTGCTCTTCTTTTTTGTTTCTTTTTCATCCAGAAACAATTGCAGCGCACGATTGGTGGTCAGTTAAATTAAACCAGGACCAACAAGAAACACAAACACAGACATATCAGTTCAGCAATGTAAAACTGTCCGGACACAAAGATTTCATTATCAATAAATGGTTCAAGATTGCACATTTCTGACACAGCAAAAAGCTACTGATGATGTCCACGCTAACAAAAAGTTAAACCTCAAAGTCAACATCAAGCCATAAAAAAAAAAAAACATTCTTCCTATAGGACAAAAATAAGAAGTTGACTTTTGGATATTTTGAGCTGTTCAACTAGAAGATTGAGTGAAATGATGAGGTCAAATAACCAAAAGCAGATCATTAATTGTATCACATGCATTGTTAGAGCCTGCATATAAACTTGAGTGTAAAAGAAGAGTTTTGAGACATTGACCGTTAGACATGTTCAAATGTCTAAAGGAATGTATCGACCTGTGGATACATGAAAAACTGTGGAAAATAAACACTGACATTTTAATTGCAAAAACTCTTCAAATGAGCATTTAAATGATAATGACTTGTTATCTATATGCAAATTCTTTAAGCTCAAGTTTTTGTATCCAACAGCACACATTCCCAAAAACATCCCAGCAAGACAGTATAAAAAGGCACGTTGACACATGGAGCTAAAATTGAGGCAATAAACAACAACTTTGGTTTGTTTGTTTTTTGAGAACGGCTAGTCGTAGTGCTGTGTTAACACTACTTCGATCTGACGAAAAAAAATTAACTCTAATCTATCGCAGATGGAGATTTCAGAGATCTTTTTGGAATTAATCATAAACTGATTTTAACAATCACATGGTCTTCTTTGTGACTACTTACTGCCTTAAAATCTATGAATCATCTTCCAAATGATGACTACCACTGAAGAGAAAGGAATTCTACCTCTCTCACATCATGTCTAACATCAGCCAAAGCACCATTTTGGTAAAGCCGAGACTAGTTTTCAGGGAACGAAAATCCCAGTCCAGCATAACCCATCAAAATTGATTGTATGTAATTATCCCCATGAATACACCTACAAAATGTAAAGTTAACAGAGAACAAAAGAGGACCTTTAATGATAAGTAAAATGGTTGATACTTTAAAATCTATGATCCATCCAGTAGCTAATGTTGGACCAGGCTGGAGATGGATGACAACTATGGACAAAAACTTATTTTGGTGGGGAAATCAAATCAAGTGTTCTCTCCCCGGCTAAAGTTAGTCTCACGGACAACAATGATTCCATAGTAAACAACCCCTATGCACACACCACCCACCTTATCAATTGCAGGAGCCACGTAGCACAAACAGTACCATCTGTAACACTGGCTACTAACCTGAGTTTGTGGGTTAGCTTTGAGAGATTAAATCGTAATAGTTACATACGAAACGGTCTGCTTGGGGGAAGAAATCCCATTATAAACATCCTCTTCTTCAGGTGCAGGCATTCAGATTTTATTCATATCAACAACCTGCTGAATTAAAAAAATTCAAAATATATATCAAACTTTTGCGGAGAGTATTGACAGAAAAACTGACTTAAGTGTAACTTCTGTCCAAATTCTTCCAATCTGATATTATTTAATCTGATCGGGTTTTCAGAAAGATAAGGCTTGACTCAGCCTGATTGGATCAACATGTCAAGGGTATGTAGAGATCTCTCACAAAGTCAGTCACATTTCGATACCTGGTTTCGATACCACGGATTAACTTTAATCACATCGTGAAATTCAAAAGCAACTTTGCCGTACATAAATACGTTTGGTCTGCCTGTGCTCACAGAAAAGTGATCAATCTTATGAAATTTCACAGGTCAATGTTGGAGTCCAAAAATAGGTTTAAAATCCAGCTTATAGAATAAGAGTTGTTTAAAATGAAAACATCATGGATGCCAACAACACTAAGATAGAGCAACATTTAAGGAGGATCAATTGGAGTGTCTTCCATTAAGAAACTTGTAAAGTGGCAAATCAGTTGGTCAAAATGAAGTAGTTGCAAATGGCTGAACAGTTGTCAGACCTCACCAATGAGCTAGTGTTGAAGGGCTGAGGAAAAAAATAAGGAACCATGGAATAAATACCAAACCCAGTCATAGTTAAAGCAAAACCAAATGCTTAAACCATGTAAGCAACAACCCAAGTTGTAATCAACATCTTCAGCATTGTTGAGAACCTCGGTCCCTCTCAACTTGAAGAACAAAACAAGTTTCTATCACTATTTTTTGCACCCCAAAAGTTAAAAACTCAGTGTTTCAGTTGAAAATAGTCATTTGTTTCTATTTGTAAATTAAGACGAGCATTATGAGCATGAAAACAATTCCTTCCATCTTAATACAAAACACATAAACATAATGTCTTCGCTTCAAGGATCAATGGGACCCTTGAATGATGGCATCAAGTTTATATTTTTAAACTGACTTGACAACTTTTTTTTTTTTATTTTCTCACTAAGTAGGTAAGAACGTGTACAAATAAACCCCGCTACGCAAAGGAAGCATAGATATGTTCTGACAACTTCCTCCAATAAGAAAGAATTGAAGCAGTCAAGAAATAAGTTAAATGCCTTTTTGACCTGGCATCGAACTTGCCAGGGCGCAAATTGAAAGAAACCAAGGAATGCACAGGGTGCCAGTCTATCTTGCTCACAAAGACCAAACTATTCCTAACGGCATAGACAAAAACAAACCACAAATTGTAAATGAAACTACTTTGTTAAGTGGTTTAAAAGCATAATTTTAAGCGTTGCAGGTATTTAAGTTCAGAGGACAAATATACAAAAACTCTTATTTTGGTTGGGAAATCAAAGAAAATGTTTTCTTCAGTTGAAAACCAACTCAACAACAACTAGTGTCACGGACATCAGTGATTATAGTTAACAACCCCTATTCACACTACAAACATAAGACGAGTTCAACGTCCTAAGACGAGTGCAACAGAACCATAACTGGCTACTTATCCAACTTTGTGGATTCGTTTTGAGAGATTCAACAGGATGCCTACATACTAAACTATCCGATTGGGGGGAAACCCTGACAAACATCCTATTCTTCAAGTTCAGGAATTTCAAATTTATTAGTATCAACCTGCTGAATTAAAATAAATACCAACTTCGACCATGGCGGTACATTGGAAGGGCTCAGACCTCCAAAATTGAAAATTTGTAGAAAAGGAGGCGACAACCAAAGTTGTAATCAACATCTTCAGCATTGTCGAGAACATAAGGACCCTTCAACTGATAAAGGAAAGTAATTGCAAATGGCTGCACAGTTGTCAGACCTCACCAATGAGCTAGTGTTGAAGGGCTGAGGAGAAAAAATATGGAACCATGGAATAAATACCAAACCCAGTCATAGTTAAAGCAAAACCAAATGCTTAAACCATGTAAGCGACAACCCAAGTTTTAATCAACATCTTCAGCATCGTCAAAAACATAGAGACCCTTCGACTGTTAAAAGAAAACAAGTTTCTACCACATTTTTGTGCACCTCAAGTCAAAAACTCACATCGTTTCAGTTGAAAATAGTAATTTGTTGAAGACAAGCATTATGAGCTTATTTTTTTTTTCTATCTTAATACAAACATATAAGAAACGCATCATGTTCTTGCTTCAATGATCAATGGGACCCTTGAATGATGGCATCAAGTTTATATTTTTAAACTGACTTGACAATTTTTTCTTTTATTTTCTCACCAAGTTGGTAAGGACGTGTACAAATAAACCCAAGTACGCAAACTAAGCATAGATACGTTCTGATAATTTCCTCTAACAAGTAAACATTGAAGCATTCAGAGAGACAGAGAGACAGAGCCAGCCAGTCTGATTAGTTTATTCAGTCTGTTGGTGTCACTGGCTGCGATGCTGCTCCCCCAGCAGATGACAGAGAAGAACAAGGTGCTGGCCACCACAGACTGGTAGAAGGTCTCCAGGATCTTGCCGCACACATTGAAGGACCTCAGCTTCCTTAGAAAGTAAAGTCGGCTGCAAGTCTTCTTGTACACAGCAGTACTGTTGCTCCTCCAGCTCAGTCTACTGTCGATGGTCACTCCAAGGTATTTGTACTCCTCAACCACCTCCACATCTCTACCCAGAATGCAGAGCGGCTGCAAAGCAGTCCTCCTCCTCTTCCGGAAGTCAATCACCATCTCCCTGGTCTTGTCCACATTGAGGAGCAGGTGATTCTCTCCCGCCCACACCACAAATCCATCCACCACCCTCCTGTACTCCTCCTCCTGCCCACCACTTATACACCCTACAACTGCAGAGTCATCAGAGAATTTCTGTAGGTGGCATGAATCGGAGTTGTGCTGGAAGTCTGAAGTGTACAATGTGAAGAGGAATGGAGAGAGCACCGTGCCCTGTGGGGCTCCCACACCACTTAAAACCACATCAGACCGGACTTTCCCCAGCCGGACGAACTGTGGCCTGTCCGTCAGGTAATCAGTGATCCAGGAGATGGCGGACGCACCAGCACCCATCAGCCGCAGCTTATCACCCAGTAATGAGGGCTGGATGGTGTTAAAGGCACTAGAGAAATCAAAGAAGGTGATTCTCACCATGCCTCCACCGCCATCCAGATGTGAATGAGCTCGCTGCAGCAGATGGATGACAGCGTCGTCAACACCCAGGCGTGGCTGGTAGGCAAACTGCAGGGGGTCCAGAGAGGAATTCACCAGCAGTCTCATGTGGGCTAACACCAGCCTCTCCAGCACTTTCATCACATGAGATGTGAGGGCAACTGGACGGAAATCCTTGAGGTCAGATGAAGATGGTTTCTTGGGTACAGGGACCAGGCACGATGTCTTCCAGAGAAGCGGAACCCTCTCCAGCCTGAGGCTCAGGTTGAAGAGGTGCTGGAGAACCCCACACAGCTGGAGCGCACAGGTCCTCAGGGTATGGGGGTTGATGCCATCTGGGCCGGCTGCTTTGTGCTGGTTTAGCTTCTCCAGCTGTTTCTTCACCTGAAAGGTGGTCACAGTCAAACGGTTGGGTGGGGGGGGTTCAGGCACTAGTCCATTGAATCGCTGAGAAGGAGCAGACGCTGGTAGCAGGTGTGGTGGAGGTAGGGAAGAAGAGGTAGTGGTGGTGGCATTTGTAGAGCTAAACCTGTTGAAGAAGGTATTAAAGTCATTAGCTCTATCTTTGCCACCACTAGTGGGTCTGCTTCTTCCCCCATATCCAGTGATCTTTTTCATTCCGGACCACACCGCCCTCATGTTGTCCTGCTGCAGTTTGGATTCCAGCTTCCTCCTGTATGCAATTATTCAAACTATTATTAAACTATTATTCATAGTTTTTCACATTTACCTGCGACTCACATTGATACAGAATCCCCTGAAACCCTAAAATAGTTTGCCTTAAGTATCTGTGTTTGGTCTTCTGGTATTCATGGCAAACTTGACGTTACTGCAAATTTGCACTGAAAAAACTGAGAAATGCTTACGAACTCATCAAATTTAATGGGTTGCAAATGGCGGACCAGTTCTAAGACCTCACCAATGAGCTAGTGTTGAACCAGGGCGGTACAGGAGGCGACACCCCAAGTTGTAATCAACATTTTCAGCATTGTTGAGAACATAGGGACCCCTCGACTGTTCAAAGCAAAGAAAAAGTTCATAAAAACTCTACTTTTTCTGGTTTAAAACAGTCAATAGTTGTTTCTTTGTTGAAGGAAGAAGTGCAGTTTTAAGTTTGACAAATTTCATGGACATTGAGGCATAGACAAGACTCGCCTACCAGGAGGAACAAGTCGACTCATCCAAGCAGAGAGAACAAAGCCAGTTAGAAAGGGTTACACAAAAATTTCAACCTGGCATCAAATCTTCAAGTTAAACAGATGAAGAGAAACCAGGGAATGTCCAAAATGCATCGAACGTTGCAAAAACCAGCTTAGAATACACATGTCAAATTTGCAAATTCAGAACCAGAAAAGACTGGTCAACTCATAGTAAATTTTCTTTAGCTTTTAATTCGTCGGACATCCATATGGTTAAAACCTCTTGCTCTCTGGACAGTTACAAAAACACGAACAAGCAGCTTACTTCCACACAACTGAAAAGCATCAATTAAGTCTTACCAAGATAAAACTAACAGGTTTGCAAAAGTTTGAGTTAGTCATATAATAAAACCCCCTGCCTCAAAAGTTCCATGATTGTTTGAAACTGAATCCCAACAAAAATTAACAAAAGCATGGCAAAATCATGGCAGTCTGCACTTGTTTCTCTTCCTGAATTTCAATGCTCTTTTCTTTTTCTGTGGTTTTGAATGAAAACCACAGGGTGGATTATGTGTTTGGAGAGAGAACAAGCAGCTGGGGAGGCTGGTGGTCTTAGATCAACCAGAGCACCGTGTGAGAGCACCTGGCTTGCTGATATGCTGACTGTTTGACAGACAAGGCAGACACCTGGAAGCCCAATGAGAGAGCTCCCTGTAAAAGCCACTGCTGCTCTACAGGGCCATGCATTATTCAGGATCCACCCCCTCTCTCGCTCTTCCCTTCTCTCTCTCTCTCTGTCTGTCTCTGCCCCCTGCTCTGCGGTAAAAATAGATCAACAGACCTGAGCGTTCAGTTATTCTGTTGTTTTTTCAATGCCTCTCACTTCTGCCTAGATCTTGCCAGGTGCAGGGGACTCTGGCGCCTTGCCCCATATCTCCTTGCCTCAATTTTTGAACAGCACGTGTTTACACAAACCCCAAGACAGCCTGGCATTATGTTAAATTTCAACTGGAGTTGTTTTTTTTTTTTTTTTTCACAGCAGTGATAACTTTGCCATTGGTGGGATTATGCAAGCATGTATCTGTTTTGTGTATGGTTGTCTTCGTCCAACATTAATGGGACAAATCTTACGTCTACCCATTGGTACATAGTCTTATTTGATTGGCTAAATCAAATAAGACCACTCCACATTGTAGATGTTGTAAATCTTACTCTAAAGCCAGTAGTATCCCTACAATTAAAACAAAGTTGTGACTAGTCGACTGTGCAAGTACACTTTGTAGTGTTTCAGAAGTTTTTGGTGAGGAAGGTTCATCTTGGACAATAACATGAATTTGATGATGATAGAAAAAACAACCAGAATGGGATTTTGTACGAATTAGACTTGAATTTTCAGAAGATCTTAAGTGTATTGGTGAAAACTCTTACGTCTTTGAACCTACGTCTTTGAAATTTGACTTTCCCCAAAATATTTAACCCAGTTTTTGATGCCTCGTCTTTCAATTGGCATCCCTTCAATTGCTTTAAATCTTGTAAGTTTGAGAATGAATCCAGCAAACATGTCTGCCGACTCACGAACGTTCGAGTGTTCTTCAAGAAAACAGTGTTTAATGGTTTTCTTTTTGAAGAATGTTAAAGCACCCATTGGACTATTGATTCGTGTCTATGACCAGGGAGACCTCGAACTCCTCTGATTGCCATCCGGCTGCTAATTAAACAGCCTGGCTTAATGAGTTCACGTTGATAACAAGGTTGGAAGAAAAGGTCAGTCTAACTGGCTTTTCAGCAGCCAATAAAACCTTCCAGAACAGGTTTATAAAAGAAATTTAAAACACAAAAATGGAATTTTTCACTATATGGAAAATGTGCTCCAAACTTCATTGACAAAAATACACCGGTGAAGGCAGCCAAAGTGTAGCTTCAGGCCAGAAGATTTAAAAGTAAATAGTGTCACCCGTTATTGTTAAAATGTACAAGCTTATGGTGTTGATTTTATAAACCTGTGGTCATGCAAGTGACTAAGTGACGATTTACTCCCACAAGTTTGTGGAATGCACAAATTGTAGTACTTACTGGGTCTCGTGTTTTTATGAATACTCTTCAAAGTAGTTCATTGTTTTTTTTTTTTTAATTTTATTTATTTTTTTTTAATTACTCTATTCATCCCTCACCGGGGAAATTTGTTTGCTGCACTCCTTACACCGCTGCAGGCTGCCCTTCAACGGCGCCAATGGTGGGAGAAGTGGGGGCTAGGTGTCTTCTCCAAGGACCCTAGACGTGCTCTCCGTGGGACGCGAACCCGCGACCTTCCGGTCCGCGGGCGAACGCGCTAACCACGCGGCCACCGTCTCCACCATGTATCATAAATGTATATGCCATTTAGTCAGAACATAACTGCAGGCATGTCTTCATGTTTTGGTATCATTGTGTATTTTGTACCTCTCAATCCAAGTCTAGCTGTTATTTTATTAGAATGTTCAACCAGTCTGTAAAATATGGGGCTGAATGAAAGTGATGGCAAATTTGAAAATGAAAAAAATATCCAATATTGGGAATTGATAGTTACGATAGTCACAGTTTGAATAGTGTGAACAAATATAGTGAAATTAGAAACATATTTTTTTTGTTTGTTTTTATTTATGCATATCCATGCATTTCACTTTAAAAGATTTTCAAACAATTAACGCGAATTAATCACAAAGATTGGTATTTCAAATGTTTATGATTAGTGATAACGTTTCTGATTAGCCAAAGGGTCGTTTGAAAGAAGAAGGTTTCAAACTGTTCTTCTTTATGGTCATGGAAGTGACATCACATTCTTCACAAAGTCCATTTTTGCGCGCATCTGTTTTGCGCATTTCTGAAATGTACTCATTTTGGTCTCCTTTTTAAGCAAGTTCACGGGTTCTACTATTTTAAAGGTTTTTGTTTTGGATAATGACAAATGAAGCCAAATCAACTAGTTTAAATTCTGTTATGAATTTGCGGATATGGTTTGTTGTCTATTTGATTGTGTTGATTTCGTTGGCATTCATTATGTTCATTGTTATGCGGTGGAATGGTCTCACAATTCCCATTTTAGCTCTATTGGACTCAATCATTTTGAGTGCATTTTACTTGGTTATAACAGGATCCAGGCATTTCTAAATGTTTTGGGATCATTGTTCGTACATTTTGTACATCGTTTCTCATCCAAAAATTCTGGCTTTTTGTCCAAAATTTTATCTATATGAATACAAAACCTGTCCAACCACTCTCTAAAATATGAGAAATCTTTATATTAAAATGGCACATTTGAAACAAAAATGAATTATACTCTACGTTAAATAGTTTACTATGAAAGCAGTCACAGTTTGCATGCTGAATGTAGGGAGATTTATAATGTTTTTAAACTTTTTCCACATTTAAATTTTCAAAGAAGTCTTTAAATTTGGTTCACGAAAAGTAAAAGGTTGACACCTCAATTTGCATGTCTTGCGACGTTTCGTATAGTGTCATCTATAAAGTATGACATTTCTTTAATTTGCTAAAGTACCTTCTATAAATTTTAAGTATGACATTTATTTCTTAACACTATATGAAGACCAATGAAGCCAGTTGGTTTTGTTACACCTCCAAAGATTTTCAAACAATGAATGCAAAATAACTACGATGCAAGGCATTTCATATGTTTCCAATTAAGTCAGCTAAACGGTCGTTTTTAAGAAGAAGAATTCACTCTATGTTAATAATCTGTGGTCATGAAAGTGACATTTTATTTTCTTTAAGAGGTCAGTATTTGCACGCATCTGTTTTGCACATTTCTGTAATGTACTCATTTTGGTCTCCTTTTTAAATGAGTCGATGGGTTCAACTATTTAAAGGTTTGGGATAAAGATCAACCTGATTGAATTCCGTTAGGAATTTGCAGATGATATGGTTTTGAATAACTGCACACATGCATTCTTGTCTATTTGATCCCGTTGATTTCGTTGGCATTCATTAATTGGACAAACTTGTGAACCCTATTGACCAGTTTGAATTCCATACAAAGTGTTAAATGTGTTCTCTTTCCAACTTTTGAGTGTGGACTTGTCTCACAATTCCCATTTTATCTCTATTGGACTCAATCTTGTTGAGTCCATTTTACTTGATTATAACAGGATCCAGGCATTTCTAAATGTTTTGGGATCGTTGTTCGTACATTTTGTACATCGCTTCTCATCCAAAATTCTGGCTTTTTGTCCAAAGTTTTATTTATATGAAAACAAAATATGTCCAACCACTCTCTAAAATATGTGAAATCTTTGTTGCTTAGATTTTATATAAAATGGCACATTTAAAACAAAAATGAATTACACTCTACGTTAAATAGTTTACTACGATAGCAGTCACAGTTTCCATGTCGAATGTAGGGAGATTAATCAGAATCAGAAGAAAATGTTTTGTAAATGTTTTCCCTATTCATAGATTTTCAAAGAAGTCTTTAACTTTGGTTCATGAAAAGTAAAATTCAACACGCTCAAATTGCATGTCTTCCGACGTTCAGTTGGACTCAATCATTTTGGGTGCATTTTATTTGGTTAAAACAGGATCCAGGCATTTTTTTTTAATGTTTTGGGATCATTGTACATTTTGTACGCTACTTCTTTTTCAAATTTTCTTGATTTGAGTCCAAAGTTTTATTTATTTGTCTTGTCTTTTCTTAAAGTGTCATCTATAAAGTAGGACATTTTTTCTTAACACACTAATTTGAAAGACCTGTGAAGCCAATTGATTTTGGTAGAAACACCAAAGATTTTCAAATGCTTCATGCCGATCAATCAAAATGATTGGTATTTATATGTTTCTGATGAAGTCGGAAAGGATAGCTTGAAGCCGGAAGACTTTGCTCTTAACTTTAGAGTTTATCTGCTCTTAAACAGACTCCGACAATTTCAAAGAAGTATCTCCAAAAGACCAGACATTTATTTACACTATTTTGGATATGATTTGCAAATGGTTTACAATTGATGCCATTGGAACTGTTTTGATAAGTTGGAATTTGGCAGGACACGTCAAGTGAGTCATGAAAAATTGCAAAATTTTTCTTTCCATAAAAGAAAAGCAAAAATTGGAATAACTTAACATAATTTTTTTGATGACTGTATAGTCTAGCTTTCTTTCGTTTCATCTTGTTAAACCTCGTATCCCAAATAAGGTCTTTTATTATATTATTGTTTTCATTACTATTGGCTGATTTGTTGTTGAGGAATGTTTGCAATTAATTGTAAATAAATTGTTTCAAGTTGTTCCAACAAAGCCTCATAAAATATTAAATTCTTGATATCCAAAATGCATTTAATGTCCAGGGCAATTCCTATAAAACAAAAATGTGTGAAGTTGCTCTCTGTGGCCTTGATTTGTCTCTCTAAAACACTCCGTTCTACTAAAACAAGATTCTAGTATTATTTGTAGTACTTTTATTTTTACTACTTCTGATGTTATTATTCGTTTTTGGTACGTTCTGATCTCTGAGCAACCAAGGGCTGCAAGTCTAAGTAAATAAAAGAAATCACAGATGTCTGACTTTCTCCAGTTTAATTTTCTTGTTCAGAGCCAGACACACAAATGCCTGACCTATATATCCTATCTTGCCCTCTCATCATTTATCTTCCAGTGGCAGAATCAGGATAGATTGGTTCAATTAGACTGGCCTTTAATGTAATCTGTTTAATCCATTTCTATCATCAAAGCCAATACCTAGCTCCATCCTCTGAGAGTGGGATTAGTCCTCTGAGTGCATCAGAGAGTGAGCGCCTCAGCTATTAAAAAAAAAAAAAAAAACAACCTCGGAGTCGATCAGATCTCCTCGATTCCGACAATATTTGTTCTTTACAACTGGTTGTGAAGAAAACACAGTGTCGAGTGAAGTTTTAATGGTTGGAGATTTAAGATCTTCATATCCTTGCGGAGATTGGAAACAGTTTGGCACCGAGCCCAGCACCACAGTAAAGGACGATGGATAAACCAGCTTTCTCTTTATTCTCCTCAGGAACACACTAAAGACATTTTTTAATCCTCTTAAATGTAATAAAAACATTGTTGTAAGTATGTTATAAAATTCTATTACTTGCCTGTAAAATATGCACCGATGTGAACAAATTCTAAGCTTTAATGAGATTATTTAGTCAAAAATTTAATTCAAGAATTTAAGGATGTACCCGTGAATCAGAAGAAGATCGACACGTTCCATAACCACTTTTTAAAAAATTTAATGAGCTTTTGTGTATGCATCCAAAAAATAACAAATAACTGCCAAGACAAATCAGTAGCAATCAGGAATATGTTAATGCCAAGGAGTCAAACAATATGCCTCTGCATGCCCTATATTGCGAACTTTATTCTCAGTTCCAAAACTAAGTACTTGTGGAGTTTAATTAAAATCCGTTCACTAGTTTGTCAAGATTGTATCTTGAACAGCCCGAGGTTGTCGAGCTTCATGGCCAGTATGTCTGGGAGAACGGCGTTAAATGCTGAACTAAAGTCCACAAATGACATCCTGACATATGTGTTAGAATGCTGGAAGGTGGGTCAGAGTCGTGTGTAGTGTTGGTAAGACTACATCCTCTGTGGAGCAGTTTTCTCGATAGGAAAACTGTAGACTTTCTTGGCACGTGGTAATGACATGTTTGTTGTGTTTTTATGGAGGATCTGTGTGAAGCATGATCACTGGGGTCATGGCAACTGTGCGATAATCATTGAGGCAGGTGATTGCTGAGGTTTTGGGGACAGGCACGATTTTAAAATGTTCGGTATCACACTGATTCGAAGCTGTCCAGAAAAACTCTTGCACATAATTTCAGCGTCCGACTTGACACCCTATCAGGACCTGATGCTTTGTTTGATGCAACTGCAGGATGAGAGGCTTCTGCTGCTCTGGCTGAGGATGATCTACTGTCCTACTGCCGCTCTGGGAGTCAAAGTGTGCATAGAAGCTACCTATGGTGTCGGACAGCGGGGGTTGTGACTTGTCTGCTGGTCACTGCCTCTGTAGTTTGTGGTGGTCCTGATGCCTTGCCACATGCTGCATGGGTTATCGTCCTCCATCTACCTCCATGTGCTGGATGGACTTGTTGTATTATCTCCAGGCCTTGATATAGGTCACGCTATACCCGGATATGCAGTATATATCTGGTCCTGAGCAGGGGCCGCACTGTGGTGTCTACTCATGGCTTCTGATTGTGAAAAAGCTTTGATACGCGTTGTACGTAGGACAACATAGTCAATGTGCATCAGTCCAGGTCTGCATCAGCTTATACAGGGATCCTCACAATTGACCAGCTTTGAATCCCTTTCAGTCCGTTTGCTCAAAGCAGTCCTGCTGTGCTGAGATAGCCTCATTTGTCCAAACTGGTAGGGTTTCAACTGTGGGAAATCTGCAGGATTCAGTCCTACAGATGAGGCTTGAAAGCTCAGATCAGCTCCACCAAGTTATGATCTGATCCGGCAAACTGAGGAGCCGCTGTAGCGTTGTATGCTCCTTTAATATTGGAGTACACCTGATCCAATTGTCGTCCCTGGTTGGAAAGTGGATGAATTTAGTGCCACATGATTAAAGCCCCCAGCTGCCGTTGGGTTGAAGTTCGTCTGGTTGTTTACTAGACAGTAAGGATCCTCGTGCTAGCGTAGAATAGCTTGTGGCCGTAAATAGACCGCTACAATGACAACAGAGTTGTATCATTGTACAAGCCTTACACTGCCTTCCCAGTTTGCGAGCGTTTGTATCAGGTCGTGGCAGTAAAATGTTCACGGAAGGGTCTCTCAATTACTTTCACTTGCTAGTCATCCAAGGTCGTAAAACAGTTGTGATAAACATTCAAAATTTGAAATAGAGTTTGTTGAGGACGTGCTGCTGGTTTGTATTAGTAAGCTAGTGAAGATGTCCATCCTGCATTCAGCTCGCAGTAAGTCTCTCTTTATAGTTCCAACGTAGCTCCTCCAAAATTTCGGCCCGTGTAGCTGTGAAACTCTTCAAAATATGTAACTTTCGAGTTTTTCTTTTTCAGTTGTTTTTATCTTTGAGACCATCTTGAACACCACGTTGTACCACTAGGACTATCTTTAGAATGCTCAAACCTGTTGGCATCTTTCTGTCTAGAACAGGGGTTCCTAACCTTTTTCACTCCGCAACCCCACATTCGATACTGTAATGTTATCATTATTGAATTTATTCAAAAATGCAAAGAAAAAAACGTCAGGTGTTCATGACATGAAATTTCAAAAATTTTAATGCGACATTTTCTGACACGCATGTCAGAACCAGCATCCAGGTGGGCCCGCCACTTCATCTTTAAGACCACCACCGCAGAGAAGCCGGCCTGGCAGAGGTCATTTATAACAATTGAACGGGCAAAAAGCATAGAGTAAGCTGGCCAAAAACTCGCAGTTGCTCAAGGCTTTGAACTTCGATTTAAAAATCATTGAATTTTTAGTTCAATTAATTCATCCTTAAAGAATTTATGTCATCCAAGTCATCGAGCGAGGTCTCAAACGTGGTCCGAATCCAGGATGTGACATTGAAGTTTGGGAAATAACCGTCAAAGTGGTCTCGCAGATCCCTGAGATGTTCCTTGATGTTTCCAACAAGATGAGAAACTAAATCCACATTTTCATCAGCAAGATGTTGAGAGAGTTCTGGGAAGATGAGGAAGATCTTTGTTTTTCCAGAAGTCCGTTTTTGAATGAAACGTATTGATACGCTTTGTTGTATCAAGGATGGTGACGGCGGCCCCGTGAAGTGAGACATTCACGTTGTGCAAATGGCCAAAGATATCAACCAAGTATTCAAAGTTACGTTTTGTTAGCAAGGTCATCAGCAAATTTACTTCCTTTTTCATGAAGAAACGTCTCCATTTCATGTCACAGTTGGAATACTCAGCGAAGTACCTCTCCTTGGAAAGCCGGTCTTGCCGGCAATAGCATGGCAGTCGCGAATGCAATGGGTAACGATTAGACTTGGGCACTTATTCTTCGCGAGCTAAACTAATCCAGACGTCTACCCAACATCACGGGGGATCGGCCATGTTTCCACATGAACTGTGACAGATTAATCATGACTTCAGCTTTTGTCTCGGAAGAGGACAAAAAAAGAAATTCCTCTTTCACCTCACAGTTCAGAATGTGGCGTACGAACACCAACACTTGACAGCACATCAACAGTTTAGCACGTCTGTAGACTCATCTAACTGCCAGCTGAACGTGCAGCATGCTTCTTGTATTTCTTCAAATGACTTTCCAGAGCACATCCTCCTTCAACGACACGTTACTGAGACAAACCTTTGCTTGGTCTAGCCCACAAACCAACTTGGTCAGTTCCACAGCGCAAGGTTTGATGAGCGATGGGAGCTATCGTGGGTTTTTTTTGGCCTTTGAATAGGAGGCCTCAATGTGGGGTTTAGAAGGAGTGACAAATCCAAGCTTCTCTAATATCCCCTTCGACTCAAATCACAGGTTTTTTTCACTTATCTGCAAAATGAAATGAGCCGATATTAACTTTTAATCCGGTGACTACCCCGTAGCCAAAAAGCGCACATTATGACTAGTCTCTTTTTCTCCGGCCACAGTACAACAAACTGTAGACTTTCTTGGCCCGTGGGAATGACATCTGTGTTGTGTTTTTATGGGGAATCTGCGTGAAACATGATCGCTGGAGTCAGTGCGACTGTGCGATAATCATTGAGGCAGGTGATTGCTGAGGTTTTGGGGACAGGCACAATTTTAAAATGTTCGGTATCACACTGATTCGAAGCTGTCCAGAAAAACTCTTGCACATAATTTCAGCGTCCGACTTGACACCCTATCAGGACCTGATGCCTTGTTTGATGCAACTGCAGGATGAGAGGCTTCTGCTGCTCTGGCTGAGGATGATCTACTGTCCTACTGCCGCTCTGGGAGTCAAAGTGTGCATGGAAGCTACCTATGGTGTCGGACAGAGGGGGTTGTGACTTGCCTGCTGGTCACTGCCTCTGTAGTTTGTGGTGGTCCCGATGCCTTGCCACATGCTGCATGGGTTATCGTCCTCCATCCACTTCCATGTGCTGGATGGAGTTGTTGTATTTTCTCCAGGCCTTGATATAGGTCACTCTATCCCCGGATACGCAGCATATATCTGGTCCTGAGAAGGGACCGCACTGTACTGTCTACTCATGGCATCTGATTGGGAAAAAGCTTGATACGCGTTGTAGGTAGGACAACATAGTCAATGTGCATCAGTCCAGGTCTGCATCAGCTTCTACGGGGATCCTCACAAGTGACCAGCTTTGAATCCCTTCAGTTCGTTTGCTCAAAGCAGTCCTGTTGTGCTGAGATAGCCTCATTTGTCCAAACTGGTAGGGTTTCAATTGTGGGGAATCTGTATCCTACAGATGAGGCTTGAAAGCTCTGATCAGCCCCACCAAGTTATGATCTGATCCGGCAAAGTGAGGAGCCGCTGTAGCCTTGTATGCTCCTTTAATATTGGAGTACACCTGATCCAATGTATTGTCGTCCCTGGTTGGAAAGTGGATGAATTTAGTGCCACATGATTAAAGCCCCCAGCTGAATTTGGGTTGAAGTTCCTCTGGTTGTTTACTAGACAGTGAGGATCCTCGTGCTAGCGTAGGATAGCTTGTGGCGGTAAATAGACCGCTACAATGGCAACAGAGTTGTATCATTGTACAAGCCTTACACTGCCTTCCCTGTTTACGAACGTCTTTATTTTACTATCAGGTCATGGCAGCAAAATGTTCACGGAAGTCTCACAAATACTTTCACTTGCTAGTCATCCAAGGCCGTAAAACAGTTGTGATCAACATTCAAAATCTGAAATAGAGTTTGTTGAGGACGTGCTGCTGGTTTGAATTAGTGAGCAAGTGAAGATGTCCATCCTGCATTCAGCTTGCAGCAAGTCTCTCTTTATAGTTCCAACGTAGCTCCTCCAAAATTTCGGCCCGGGTAGCTGTGAAACCCTTACTAATATGTAACCTTCGGGTTTTCTTTTTCAGTTGTTTTTCCTCCGGAAGACTTTTTCATCAGAATCAGAATCAGAATGCTTTTATTGCCATGTCAGTGAAAAACATCAGAGACTAGGAACTTGTTCTGGTACTGGTGTGCAAACATATAAAATAAAAATAATAAAAATAAAATAAATAAAAATAATAATAATTTTTACAAAACTAAGAGTGCTCAGAAGAAAAAGAAAAGTAGTGCAATGTCATAGAAAATAATAGAAAATAATAAAGATAGTGAAGTGACAAGAGGGAGGTGACTAAGAGATGTGGGGATCCAGGTTATAAAGAGTTCATAAGTCCAACGGCAGAAGGGAAGAAGCTGTTTTTGTGGCGGGACGTTCTGGTCCGAATGGACCGGAGCCTCCTGCCCGAGGGGAGTCGCTCAAAAAGTCCATGTCCAGGGTGGGAAGGGTCAGCTACTATCCGACCTGCACGCCCCCGAGTCCTGGAGACGTACAGGTCTTCGAGAGATGGAAGGCTGCAGCCGATCACCTTCTCTGCGGAGCGCACAATGCGCTGCAGTCTGTGTTTGTTCCTGGCTGTGGCTCCAGCGTACCACACGGTGATGGAGGAGGTGAGGACAGACTCGATGATGGCTCTGTAAAACTGCACCAACATCTGGGCGGGCAGCTTGGCTTTCTTCAACTGCCGCAGAAAGTACATCCTCTGCTGGGCCTTTTTGATCAGGGAGCTGATGGATGGCTCCCACTTTAGGTCCTGTGTGATGGTAGTGCCGAGGAAGCGGAAAGAGTCTACAGTGGTGATGAAGAAGTCTGTCAGTGCAAGGGGGGTAATGGGAGCTGTGACTTTCCTAAAGTCCACGATCATCTCCACTGTCTTCTGAGCGTTGAGCTCCAGGCTGTTGTTGCTGCACCAGGACACCAGCCGGTCTACCTCCATCCTGTAGGCCGACTCATCGCCATCAGAGATGAGCCCAATGAGTGTGGTGTCATCTGCAAACTTGATCAGTTTGACAGAGTCATGGCTGGAAGTGCAGGGAGAAGAGCAGGGGAGAGAGGACACAGCCCTGTGGAGATCCTGTGTTGATAGTCCGAGAGGTGGAGACATTCTTCCCCAGCCGCACGCACTGCCTCCGGTCTGTTAGGAAGTCAGTAATCCACCTGCAAGTGGAGTCAGGCACGTTGAGCTGAGAGAGCTTGTCCTGAAGAAGGGTAGGGAGGATGGTGTTGAATGCAGAGCTGAAGTCCACAAACAGGATCCTGGCATAGGTTCCCGGGGAGTCCAGGTGCTGCAGGGTGAAGTGGAGGGCCAGGTTGATAGCGTCGTCTACAGACCTGTTGGCTCTGTAGGCAAACTGCAGAGGGTCCAGAGAGGGAGAGGTGAAGTGCTTGAGATGAGGGAGGACCAGGCGTTCGAATGACTTCATGACTACAGACGTAAGCGCTACAGGCCTGTAGTCATTAAGTCCAGTGATACGGGGCTTCTTGGGAACAGGAACGATGGTGGACCGCTTGAAGCAGGCTGGAACGTGGCATGTCTTCAGCGAGGTGTTGAAAATGTCTGTGAAAACTGGAGACAGTTCCTCAGCACAGTGTTTCAGGGTGGCCGGGGAGACACCATCTGGGCCCGAAGCTTTCCGAGGGTTTTGCTTGCGGAAGAGCTTGAGCACATCCTGTTTTGTCACCAAGAAAGCAGTGGAGGGGGAGGGCTGGTCAGCTGGAGTGACCTCTGTTGTTAATTGGGTGGGGGATGGGAGTGGCTTCAAAGTGTCTGAAGGTTGTTGATCAGTGAGGGGGGAGGAGAGTGAGACATCAAACCTGGCATAGAAGGTGTTGAGTTTCTCTGCCAGTTGTAAGTCATCAGCAGCATGTGGGGCTTTCGGCTTATAGTTTGTAATTTGCCGAAGTGATCTCCAGACAGAGGCGGTGTCATTGACAGAGAATTGCTCCTTCAGACGTTTATTGTACCTGGATCTCGCCTGCTGTACCTCTCTCGAGAACCGGTACTTAGCGCCTTTGTAGCGCTCTCTGTCATTGGCTCTGTGAGCTGCTTCCTTTTCCCTCCTGATCTGTCTTAGTCTGGGTGTGAACCAGGGTTTGTCGTTGTTAAATCTTACCCTGGTTTTTGATGGAATGATGCTGTCCTCACAGAAACGTATGTATGACGTCACTGTGTCTGTGTAGTCATCCAGACTATCTGTGGCAGCTCTGAGACTATCTAGCTAACTAACTAGCTTTGAGACTATCTTGAACACCACGTTGCACCACAATGACTATCTTGAGAATGCTCGTACCTGTTGGCATCCTTCTGTCTAGAACAGGGGTTCCTAACCTTTTTCACTCTGCAACCTCCAAAAACACAAAGAAAAACGTCAGGTGTTCATCACATGAAATTCCAAACATTTTTTAATGCAACATTTTCTGACAGAAAAGACAGAAGCAGCATCCAGGTGGGCCAGCCATTTCGTCTTTATGACCACCACTGCAGAGAAGCCGGCCTGGCAGAGGTAATTTATAACAATTGAATGGACAAAAAGCATAGAGTAAGCTGGCCAAAAACTTGCAGTTGCTCAAGGCTTTGAACTTCGATTTAAAAATCATAGAATTTATGAGTTCAATTAATTCATCCTTAAAGAATTTGTGTCATCCAAGTCATCGAGCGAGGTCTCAAACGTGGTCCGAATCCAGGATGTGACATTGAAGTTTGGGAAATACCCGTCAAAGTCATCTTGCAGATCCCTGAGATGTTCCTTGATGTTTCCAACAAGATGAGAAACTAAATCCACATCTTCATCAGCAAGATGTTGAGAGAGTTCTGGGAAGATGAGGAAGATCTTTGTTTTTCCAGAAGTCCGTTTTTGAATGAAACGTATTGATACGCTTTGTTGTATCAAGGATGGTGACGGCGGCCCCGTGAAGTGAGACATTCACGTTGTGCAAATGGCCAAAGATATCAACCAAGTATTCAAAGTTACGTTTTGTTAGCAAAGTCATCAGCAAATTTACTTCCTTTTTCATGAAGAAACGTCTCCATTTCAAGTCACAGTTGGAACATTCAGCGAAGTACCTGTCCTTGGAAAGCCAGAAAACTTCTGTATGGTAGATTTGTATATGCGAGCCCCACCTACTCGCAGACGACCTAAGACAGTCAGTGGTTGAGGGCCCGCGATCTAATGAAGTTCGTGACAGAAGAAAGAACCTCGGAGAACTCACTCGGGAGGGTCTTGCCGGCAATAGCATGGCAGTGGCGAATGCAATGGGTAACGATTAGACTTGGGCTTATCCTTCACGAGCGAAATTAATCCAGACGTCTACCCAACATCAAGTGGGCTCGACCATGTTTCCACATGAACTGTGACAGAACAATCATAATGACTTCAGCTTTTGTCTCGGAAGAGGACAAAAAAAGAAATTCCTCTTTCACCTTACAGTTCAGAATGTAGCGCACGAACACCAACAGTTGACAGCACATCAACAGTTTGCCACGTCTGTAGACTCATCTAACTGCCAGCTGAACGGGCAGCATGCTTCTTGTATTTCTTCAAATGACTTTCCAGAGCACATTCTCCTTCAACGACACGTTACTGAGACAAACCTTTGCTTAGTCTGGCCCACAAACCAACTTGGTTGATGAGCGATTCAACTATCATATGGAGGGCATTTTTGGCCTTTGAATAGGAGTCCTCAGTGGGGTTTAGAAGGAGTGACAAATCCAATCTTCTCTAATATCCCCTTCGACTCAAATCACAGGGTTTTTTTCGATTTAAAGGTGGTTTCCACATCATTGGTGTTTGCAGGATGAGCATCGATGAGATATCGCTGTGACTGCTTCATCAATTCGGCAGCCAACACTTTCAAGCAGGCAATGCATTGTTGTGGCCGCTCTGTTCCGTCTTTTTCAATGAACATCGTGAAGCCCCATTTGGTGTACGCCTTGTCATAAAGCTACCTCTTTGGCATGTTCACTTATCTGCAAAATAAAATGAGCCGATATTAACTTTTAACCCGGTGACTACACCGTGGCCAAAAAGCGCACATTATGCCTAGTCTCTTTTTCTCCGGCCACAGGAGAACAAACTAGACTTTCTTGGCCCGTGGGAATGACATCTTTGTTGTGTTTTTATGGGGGATCTGCGTGAAACATGATCGCTGGGGTCAGTGCGACTGTGCACAGTAGAACAAATTGGAGAGCCAGACGGATGCAAATTTTTTCTCTCACAGCCACCCTGAAGTGACCTCGTCGCGTTCCCACGGTTGGGAACTTTTGGTCTAGAAAATGGAGTCTGCACTTGCATACTTATCTAAATGTGTACCGTCATCTGTGGCTGAATAAGCCGATGCGGGAGCTGCAGCTACTTCTATACTTGCTGCAAATGTGATTTGCGGTATGAGTCGTGGGAGGAGCAGTAGCAAACTGGCTCTTATGCTCATCACCACTTTGTTGACATTTTCATGGTCATTTTCTGGTACGCCAAATACAACAAGACAGTTTCACCTTGAAAACTGTTCTTGCTCATCGAGAGTGTCCTCAATGTCAAAGTATTTTTCAATCAGATTTTTTTCGGACGTATTCTGCAGTTCATATTTAAGTAAGTCCTGGTATGGACTCTGTGATAGCTCTCTTGATTGGCTCGATTAGGGAATCTACCAAGATGTTTGAGATTTTGCTGATAAATTCGCTATCTTGGAAAAGTACATCCATTAATTTGCTTACTGTAACTTTGAAACACATCTTGCGTCCTGTGTTTAATTCCTCTAACATGTGCTTATCTCTCTGCTTAATGGTTGGAGCAGACACATATTCAGACTCACTAAAATAAGTCTATATGAAGAACTGATTGCATCCGGCAGAAATGTTGAGAAGAGTCTCCGGTCGGCTTTTAACTCACAGTTGAGGCAGCATAGTCATCGGATCATAAGAGAAAAATTATGTTTGTTGCTCGAGTTTTTGTCAACAGATGTTACAAGTTGATCACATCATCCACTTCCGAGAGGTGTGCTGTAGGTGAGACAGAGGAGTTCAGTGTGGGGGTGGGACTGCACCAGGGATCTGCTCTGAGTCCTTTGCTGTTTGCTATGGTGATGGACAGACTGACAGACGAGGTCAGACAGGAATCCCCATGGACAATGATGTTTGCAGATGACATTGTGATCTGTAGTGAGAGGAGGGAAGAGGTGGAGGAAAAGCTGGAGAGGTGGAGGTTTGCACTAGAAAGAAGAGGAATGAAGATTAGTCAGAGTAAGACAGAGTACGTGTGTGTGAATGAGAGGGATCCAAATGAAAAATTACTTATTTTTCAAAAAAGGTTGTGTGTGCGGGGGGCAGATGCCCCCAGACCCCTCTATACTGGCGCACGCCATAGGTGGTGGTTTTGTAACCCCGCCCCTCCTTTAGAAAATCCTGTGTTCGCCCCTCGGAACAGGATCAGATGGATGGCATGCTTTGGTAACCGCTAGATTAGACCAATAGAATGACGCGCTAGATTTTAAACAAGCGCTAAATGTTACATCAGGAGCGTTAAATTTCAAATCTAGCGGCGCTATGTTTGAAATTAAGCGCTTGATGTAACATTTTGCTTGTTTACGTGCATGTATTGGGCCTGATGGCTTTCCATATCTGTACACACTGTTTATTTTGACAGCGTGCACATCACGGAGACACACACATTTTAATGGGAGCAGTGTTGTTGTATTTTTTGGTGCCATCTAATGACCAACGTAAAAATAATCAAACTGACATGGGGGTTTTTTTCTTGTTGAGCGGGCCGGATTAAAACATTTAACGGGCCGCACTTTGCCCATGCCTGGTCTAGAGACAGTGACACTGTGCAAAAGATAAGAAACAGAGATGGAGGTAGCTGAGACGAGGATGCTGAGGATCTCTCTGGGAGTGACCAGGATGGACAGGATCAGGAGACCGCCCATGTTAGAGGTTTTGGAGATGAAGATCAGTGGCGTGACCAAAGAGGATGCTTTGTTCCAACAGAATTGTGTCTTTTCAGTTACCATCACTGGTCTATGTCAAAACGCAAACATCACATTGATTTCTTTCCCAAATCTTTATTTTTTATGTAGGTTTTTTACTCCCCTATTTACAAGGAAAAGAACTTGGGTTTAAAGACCTCGAGGTCGACACTGAAAAATCCATGAGGAAATCCTCCCGGCACCAATGACACGGCTTTCAGCAAGGCAACAGGGTTGTTTTGTAAATTCATGGTTTTTCATTCAGCTGCAGCAGTCTGCTTCTACCTGCTGAGATATCCGCAGGGAAGTGGGATTTTATACTCAAATACCCATCTATCTATCCCCCCTCCCCCAAAGCTTGTATCTCTCTGTACTCACAGGGAAGTATAAATCACTGGTCCAGGTATGTGCTTTTTAGGTACGAATGAATTAGTAAAAGTATAAAAAAAAGACACGCTTCCATCTTTTTTTCTGTGCAAAACACATTTTTATTCCCCCACACCTGCCTTTATGAGTAAAAAACTCCTTTTAAATCCAGTATTTGTAATAATTCTCTCTCTCATATGGTGTGGATTACCTGTGTGATTGCTTTCCAGGAGAATTCCCAGTGCAGCGTTAGCAACGCCGCTCGTCACAGTCCGTAGATACCCCCCACCCGCCCACCGCGCTTTCTCCTGCAGATATTAAAGCCATACATGATGCTGCTTGTCGGAGTCCATTAACTTTGCCTTTATAACGGCTCCTGCATGTTGTGTATTTGGACTTATAGAAAACATAACCATACATTGCACGAGGATGTCTTGGATACACACGTACACACATCCAATGACTGTTGTGCAACTTGACAGGTTTGATCAAAGCTGATTGATTAGAAAACATAAGGCATGGCTTCACATAGAAACACCTTGGGAATGAAGCTGGATGAAGACGCCCCGACATCTTCCTGCCCCCACTGCAAATCATATTTGACAAGAGATATTGATCAAATGAACGGTGGGGATCAATGCTCGTTGACTGGGCAGAGAAAACAAGGCCACAGCTTTAAATGAAGTCAAAACGTTCAAGATTTGTCCGGTCCACATTTACACATAATTGTATGTAAATATCTCAAATTGGAATTTGAGTTGGTAAAAGATATGAAAATGGTCCTCTTCGTGACATTTAACAAGGAAATGAACTGATTGTATCACTGCGTCCTTCTCTTGGGCTCAATTTCTGCTCTTTTTTTGTCTACGCGTACTTATACTGTCATCCAGTGGTTGGGGTTTGAAACTGCAATGTGTTTTAAAATCAAAATCCCTTTTTTATTAAAAACACTTCCTTTAATTTGTTTATTTTTTGTACCTAGTCCATAAGTCCATCTGGCCGTACGTTATTTATCTGGCATAGTCGACTCTTCACAAGCGAAAGCTTTGTAAGGATGTGGTTATAAAAGGTAACAAAAACAATCAAATTAGAGATCTGGGATATTTTTATTTGAATTATTTTAGATTCCATTCCGTTGTCTTCCGTTTATCCGGGGCTGGGTTGCAGGGGCAACAGCCTCAGACGGGAAGCCCAGGATTCTCTCAGCCCTACATCCTCTGGCTTACGCCGGGGGATTCTGAGGTGTTCCCTGTCCATAGTCTCTCCAGCAGTGTCCGGGTTCTGCCTCTGGGTCATGACAGTTGGTTCTGTTACCGTAGAAACGATGTTTGAATCCTAATAAGATCTTAAACTGTCACTAAAAGCTCTAGATCTTGACAGCAGCTCACATCCTTCACTGTGGTGGAACAACACCAGCAGTCCACCGGGTATGTTAAGACAGGAATCACCTCTGATGTCACTCGGGCAAGTCTATAGCAGTGTGTACATGACAAAGCGTAAATCCCGTTTTTGAGACCGTGAATACAGTGCAAAGCGCATCACGTTTGCAGAATTAAACTATCGCAGATTCTTTTATGTTCCTCTTTCATTGCGTTTTCATAAAAATGGAGGGACCAAGCCCGAGCAGAGCACATTTTCTAAAACACATCCTGTTTAGATAAAAAGTTACAGTTTGTTGGTTTTTTTTAAACAAAAATTTAGATCAACATGAGTAGTTTCATGCTTATAATTTGAACCCGGAACATCGGACGCTGCTTCGGTCCGTCATGGTAAAGAAAGATCTGAGCCGAAAAGCAAAGCCCTCGATTTACAAGTCGATCTATGTTCCTACCCTCACCATGGTAACCAGGATCTACGTTCCTACCCTCACCATGGTAACCAGGATCTACGTTCCTACCCTCACCTATGTTAACCAGGATCTACGTTCCTACCCTCACCTATGTTCACCACTGTGGGTGGTGACCGAAAAAATGAGATCGCGGGTACAAGCGGCCAAATTGAACTTCCTCTGCAGGGTGGCTGGGCTCTCACTCAGAGATCGGGTGAGGAGCTCTGCCATCCGGGAGGAGCTCGGTGTCGAGCCGCTCCTCCTCCAGGTCGAGAGGAGTCGGATGGGGTGGTTCCCCCGAACGCCTCACGGGCGAGGCGTTTCGGGCACGTTTCACTAGGAGGAGAACAAGGGGCAGACCCTGGACCTGCTAGGGAGACTATGTTTCACAGCTGGCCAGAGAATGACTCGGGATCCTTCCGGGTGGACTGGAGGATGCAGCCGGGCTGAGAGAAGCCTCGGCTTCCTTTCTGAGGCTGTTGCCCCCGCGACCCGACCCCGGAACAAGCGGAAGATGACGGGACGGAATGTTTCAACTTCCATTCAGAATTCCTTTTCAATCGTTCAAAAACTCGCTCTTGGTTAGAATTCTTGGTAACAAGTCCGTGTAATCCCTCATTCGTCCAGCGAGGAGCCATTGCAGAAAAGACTTTTCACAAACTGTTTGATTCTGTTTAGATGTGTAAAGTCTTTCTTTTAACAATCATAGGAAGGGTTAAAACTTCTGGGGTTAATCAGTAATTGCTTAAGTTATTCACTGGGTCAAATCAAAGCGGTGCCGAGACGGCCGCTGCTTTATGGAGTCTGTTAATGTGTAATGATTGTGACATTCAGAAAAACTCACTGACAGTCAGCGTCTGAGCAAAGATGGCTGTGCGACGCTTCGAAAGCAAAGAACACGCAGCGGCTTACCTGCAGTACAGGGTGGCCCCTCATGAGCTAATACCAAAGATAATGGAGTTTATGAAGAAAAGGGTATGAGGACGATGGTTTTCTAATCTATCAAAATATGCCGCTTTGTAAAATTTATTTGTACCTTTTGTTTTGTTTATTTAGACACCAAACCAGTTCAAGCTAGCTGTGGATGTTGGATGTGGCTCTGGTCAGGGGACAGTCCTCTTAGCGCCCCATTTTTCAAATGTGGTTGGAACAGACGTCAGCCCTGCTCAGTTGGAGGTGGCGTTAACCAACGTTAACCCACCAAACGTCTCATACAGGTACCAAAATAGAGGAGGGTAGTAGTGTTGAAAAAAGAAAACTGAAAGGGTTTTTATTTTTTTTCGTTAACAGACGGTGTCCAGCTGAAGACCTCCCCTTCGAAACTAGCGAGGTTGACCTTCTTACCGCCATGTCCGCAGCACATTGGTTTGACCACCCAAGATTCCTCAAAGAGGCCGATAGGGTTCTCCGACCTGGTGGCTGTTTGGCCATCCTGAGCTACACAATGGACATGACTCTGGAGTATGGAGACGTCTCAGACGCCCTCAATGACATCTGCAAAGAGGTTCATCAAAAAATGATGGAGATCTTGAATTAATTAAAGAACACAAATGACGCAGTTTTGTTTGTTGCGTTTCCAGTTTTACACTGCTTTGCTGCCTTATCGGAGTCCATATCTAGGGCCTTCGTCCCTGAAGCTCTATGAGGAGATGTTTAACTCCTGTTCCTACCAGGATAAAGAGTGGTGAGTCTTTAAAGATCCCCAACTGACCTGTATATCGGAAAAAATAGTCTAAATATGTCAGTGAGGTTGTTAAGATGCTAAAAGTCGCCATCTGAAGCAGTTGGCTAGCGGTCTTGCATCGTCATAATGCCTTGAACAACTTTATCAATGAATCCTGATTGGTGTTGTGAAAACTGAGTTTGGTTGGTTTTATTTAAATATTAGTTACAGTCGTCATAAAGTCATTTATCAAATCCATCCAAGTCCTCATCCTCTGTTTCAGAATCTAACAGCTGCACTAAATCCAACATAGCAGGTTCACTTTCCTCACTGTCAGAGTCACTTTCTGTACCGTGCAGCTCCGCGGAAATGATGCATGCTTTTGCAAAAGCTTGGACAACAGAGCCAGCCCTGGTCCGGATGGAAAATTTCAGCGTTTCAGCGAAAGCACCAAGATGGAGCTCCTTTGAAATGCTCGATTTTCATTTCCTCCGCTAGCGTCACTGCCTTTAGCTGAATAGTGACAGAGGAAACACTCTTCCGAGCCGTTCTTTGGCTGATGATCCACTGCTGGAATCTTTCCTCCAACTCTGGCCATCTCCCCTTATTTGCGCGGAAACTCAGCTGCATCTTCTACGAACCATTGACTCGTTAATTTTATATTTTCTCTCTAATACGTCATTTGTAGTACGTCAAATCACTGCCCATAGGGCAGAGCGCTCTATCGCTTTAAGACTTTTGTGTGAGCCTTATGGTCGTGAAAATATATTACCAATGCTCAAAATATCTCTTGCCTCTTCTGGAGAGCTCAGAAGGTATCCCTCCTTCATCTGGGTCTACATGAGGTTTTTTTTTTTTTTTTCCATTGCTTAGTTTTTTAATATATTTTTTTTCTCACTGAGAAGGAGGGTCGAAGGACAGAAATTTTCTGAGTTTGTTTAGTGACTTTTAGAATTAGCTATCGTTTACTGTATTGGTGTAATTTTTTGGGGTTTTTATTTTGTCCGATTTACTATTGACTTTTCCCCAAAATAATTTAACGAGTCGAATTCCCCACAAAAAAAACCTTAAAGTCGGTTTGTGAATGTGATAAAGATAGGTTGCTAACCGTGTTACTGAGTTTAAAAGTTTTGGAACTCGTGGAAGGATTTTTTCGGCAATTAATTACACTAATAACTCCATTCTCCAATTTGAATATCCAGGAACGAGAGTTTCCAAGTCAGAAGAAGTCTACCTTTGAGGGGATACATAGGTATGGTGGAGACGTTTTCAGGCTACCAGAAACTGAAAGAAAAGGACCCTGACGAGGCACAAAGCCTCTCCAACGACATTCAGAAGAAGTAAGATACTTACCCCCGACTCATCTACCATTGTATCCGTTTCACTCCGCACAAAAATGTGACGTTTTAATCCCCGTCTAAATAAATTTATCACCATCGGAAACTGCTGAAATTCATCTTTAAACACTGTCACAGTCTTGCACATTAATCAGAAAAGCCAAGCATTGCCTGACTAAGCTTTAACCATTGAAGATTTTTTATTTTTTCATAGCTTTGATAACATAGCTATCATTAATTCCCCTTGCTCGTGACAGGACGGAACAGCCCGGCAAGCAGAATATACGGAGCAAAACTTGCTGAGCCACAACTTTAACATGCATGAGAAAAAACAAAAACTGTGACATAGTATTTAATTACTGAGATGCTTTAGAAACATTTAGACCTTTTTTTTTTAAACAGTTTGACTTGTTTGGAAGTTTGTATCGATTAAATCAATCTGTCTTCTTTACGTAGGTTGCTGTCCGCCATGAAGGCCTCATCTGTAGACACCGAGGTTACAATGGTCGTTGATTATTTCTACTGGCTGGCTCACAAACCTTGATTGGAGCAAGTTTGAAGGTTTTTAATCAATAAAGTCTTGAAATTGATATTAAAATGTTGATTCGGAAGTTGTCATTACTTTAGGGCAATATATTAGTTAGCATGGTTATCTACAAAGTATTGTTGGAGAGTCGGACTCCGCCAAGGCTGCCCTTTGTCACCGATTCTATTCATCACCTTTATGGACAGAATATGTAGGCGCAGCCGAGGCGTTGGAGGGATCCAGTTTGGTGACTCGGCATCGGTTCTCTGCTTTTTGCGGACGATGTGATCCTGTTGGCTTCATAGGACCGTGATCTCCAGCTCTCACTGGATCGATTTGCTGCTGAGTGTGGTCTCCAAATCTGAGACCATGGTCCTCGCCCGGAATAGGGTGGAATGCCCCCTGCGGGTCAGGGACAGGGTCCTGCCCCAAGTGGAGGAGTTCTCGGTATCTCGGGGTTTTGTTCACGAGTGGGGGAAGGATGAAGCAGGCAGATCGGTGCGGCGTCAACAGTAACTAGGACACCACATCAATCCGTCGTGGTAAAGATAGAGCTGAGCCAAAAAGTAAAGCTCTTGATTTACAAGTCAATCTACCTTCCTACCCTCACCATGGTAACCAGGATCTACGTTCCTACTCACACCATGGTTACCAGGATCTACGTTCCTACTCTCACCATGGTAACCAGGATCCACGTTCCTACGCTCATCTATGGTCACCAGCTGTGGGTGGTGGCCAAAAGAATGAGATCACGGATACAAGCGGCCAAAATGAGCTTCTTCCGCAGGGTGGCTGGGCTCTCACTCAGAGATCGGGTGAGGAGTTCTGCCATCTGGGAGGAGCTTGGTGTCGAGACGCTCCTCCTCCAGGTTGAGAGGAGCTAAATGGGGTGGATTTGGGCATCTGGTCAGGATGCCCCCCAAGCGCCCTGCTGGTGAGGTGTTTCGGGCACGTCCCACCGGGAGGAGACCAAGAGGCAGACTCCGGACCCGCTGGAGAGACTATGTCTCACTGCTGGCTGGGGAACAATTCGGGATCCTCCTGGGTGAGATGGAGGATGCAGCCGGGGTGAGAGAAGCCTGGGCTTCATGTCTGAGGCTGTTGCCCCTGCGACCCGGCCCTGGATAAGCGGAAGATGATGGAACGCAATGGTTATCTATATGTGCTATAAGATGTCTTAGTGTCTTACATTAGAAAACTCCACTACTTTCAGAAAAACTTTGATTTGGTGAGGTGTTTCGGGCACGTCCCACACGGAAGAGACCCAGGGTCAGGCCTCGGACCCGCTGGAGGGGCTATGCCTCACAGCTGGCTAGATATCGCCTTGGGATCCTCTGGCGTGAGCTTGAGGATGCAGCCGTTGTAAGAGAAGCCTGGGTTGCCCGTTTTTCCCGACCTGGCCCCGAATAAGCAGGAGGCAACGGTACGGAAAATGAAGATGATGAAAGTCCCAGAGTTGAGAAAATGTGAGGAGAGTCAAAATGTCTGATTTGGACTGAAAGTAGATGAATTGTTTTGTGTTATCATAAACCATGAAACTAAAAAATATATAAATTTTTACTGAACATTTTATTTATAACAGATAATTAAAGAATTATTCTTAATATAAGGATTCAACTTGTGTGTTCATGCTTTTGTTTTTTGTCTAGCACCCTCCAGTGGATGACTCCAGTACTTGTATATTCAATGGAACTCTAAATGTTTATTTGTTTTTTTTTTTTAAAGTCAGCTATGAAACTTTCTCAAATGATTTACTTAAGAAGACACAAGATAAAAAGCATTTAGAATTTTATTAAATATATTTTTAAAAAAATCAGAAGCAAACACTGTTGTTTCTTTTACTTTATTAAGTCAGACATGTTTAGTACAAGAGTAAATAAATGATAAAAAAAATACACCAAACTTGAAAATTATACTAATTTAATAAACACACTTCAACAAACAAAATAATTCAAACTTATATAAAGAGTAACAAACAGAAAAAAGTTCTACAATGAGATTTATTTAGAAGAGTCGTTCCTAATTCTATTCTGTTTATAAAAAATTGAGAAACTTTGGCACTTTTAAGTACATTTTAAGATTGAACCAAAATAAGATTACGTTTGATTCCAAAAGGCCGCAGTGGTTTACTTTGAGAGTCTTGCGCAATTTTTAGGACGCATGTTTGTGCATCCTGGCAACAAAATTAAGTACACTCCCGAATGAAAATGGAAATACCTACACTTTGGGTGCCAACCATCATTTCCCGGCAAGGCTTGAATTGGATCGTCAGAGTTTCATAATTTACCACTGGAATCCTGTTCCATCCCAATGTCACTGAGGTAGTGGACATTTGAGCCCTTGTGCTCGTCCACGTTCCCTAATAGGACTCCCCAGAGGTGTTCGAGAGGGTTTAGGTCTGAAGACATGCAGACAAGCGGCCGGGATGAGAATTAGCGCCTCCAATTCCGAGACCATGGTCGTTGCCCAGAAAAGGGTGGAATGCCCCCTGCGGGTCAGGGACAGGGTCCCGCCCCGAGTAGAGGAGTTTAAGTATTTCGGGGTCTTGTTCAGGAGTGGGGGAAGGATGGAGCGGGAGATTGACAGGCAGATCGGTACGGCATCAGCAATAACTAGGACGCTGCATCGGTCCGTCGTGGTAAAGAAAGAGCTGAGCCGAAAAACAAAGCTCTCGATTTACAAGTCGATCTACGTTCCCACCCTCACCTATGGTCACCAGCTGTGGGTGGTGACCGAAAGAATGAGATCGCGGGTACAAGCGGCCGAAATGAGCTTCCTCCGCAGGGTGGCTGGGCTCTCACTCAGATATCGGGTGAGGAGCTCTGTCATCCGGGAGGAGCTCGGTGTCGAGCCGCTCCTCCTCCAGGTCAAGAGTAGCCAGATGGGGTGGTTCGGGCATCTGGTCAAGATGCCCGCCGAGCGCCTCCCGGGCGAGGTGTTTCGGGCACGTCACATCGGGAGGAGACCAAGGGGCAGACCCCGGACCCGCTGGAGAGACTATGTCTCACAGCTGACCGGGGAACGACTTGGGATCCTTCCGGGTGAGCTAGAAGGATGCAGCCGGGGTGAGAGAAGCCTGGGCTGCCCGTTTGAGGCTGTTGCCCCGCGACCCGACCCCGGAACAAGCGGAAAATGACGGAACGGACATGCAGGTCGCAAGTTTGTTGCAGGACAACAGACTGGCGACCCGACATGCAAATTCCACATAACAAGGCCAGTGATTCGAGCCTTGCCCCACTTGGAACTCGAACCTCAGACCTTCCTACTCTGAGGCCACACCCTTAACCACGGATAGGAGTTTAAGTTTGATACTTAATTTTTTTTAAATAAAAAAATTACAAGTTGTCATTTTATGAAAATAGTGAAACCATTTTTAGACTATTTGTAGAGCGTCCCTAAACCCTTCATTAAAAGCCCCATTTTCTTATTTTTTCACCCACTTTCTTTTCTTATCAGAACCATTTTTCTGAGCTTTCCCGAGTGATTTACTCTTTAATGTTATTTATGAGCTTGCAGATTGTTTTGGGCCATGAGAGCAGATGGTAATTACGATGCAAAATCCCCAAAACCCTCCCAATCACAAAGAAACTTTCATTATTTTTATGACATTCTGCTACTGGGGAAAACATAAGCTAAAGCAGAGCCATGTGAAATCACATCATGACCCTAATTATGGATTTGTTTTGTTTTAATGTTGGAATTTTGCTGTTGTTTACTCGCTATTTGTCGAATCTGCGCAAGACATTCACAAAATGCATTTTGACTCAGTTTTTTAAGCCTACAGCACCCCTCCGGTGCGTTTGCTCCTCCACACCACCATAGTGGTGATCAATAGCGTGATTAAAACCGGAACTCCGATGAATGGCGCCAAGATGCTGACCGGTGGTTCGTGGATCAGCCGTCCTGTCAGCGCGCAGTCGTGGAAATAGAATTGATGAATCTGCATGAAGAAGCTGTCCACAATTTGGTTTGGCCAGAAGCAGTCCATCCTCAAAGCAACTTGAAAAGTGCAGTTTGTAAGTCCAACGTAGATCCTACAGGGGGCGACAAAATACAATCAAAAAGGCGCAGGGAATAAAGTTTTGTTTGAAAGAAAAATATTACAATTTAAAACAAGTGTGGGGAGACGAAAGCTCTGGTAGAATGTTCGCCCTTGGACCGGAAGTTCGCCGGGTTTATTTCCACTGAGATCATGTCTTGGTGTCCTTCGGTAAGACACCAAACGCCCGTTTCTCCCTCCATTGGTGCCATCCTGGCAGTCTTCTGTGGTGTATTGCAGCACAGAAATTTCCCAGGTGAGGAATAAATAAAGTAATTTTAAAAGAAAAGGCAGCCATTTTTTTCCCTTATATGGTGATTTCCAATATTTGACGTAACAGAGTGAAAAAACGTAAAAAATGGACCTCAACAAAAACAAGGCATCTGAGCATAAAGAATATAAAAAGATATCTTTACACTTCGGCAGATAGCTCTTTTTTTTATATGACAAGCCGAATAACTAGTTTTCTATTTCTGCTGAAGTTATGTGTTTTCTCGTTTTATGAGATTTTGATCAACTCATTCATCAAATGTGGGATTTGTCATCAAAGGAAGGGTAAATAAATCTAAATAAATCTCCTTCTTTTGGCATTTCCCTTCAGGTGTCTCCACAGCAAGTCAGTTTCTTCCATTGAAGAGATAAAATAGGTGGAAGATTTTAAGTATCTAGGTTCAACAGTCCAGAGCAATGGAGAGTGTGGAAAAGAGGTGAAGAAGCATGTGCAGGCAGGCTGGAACAGGTGGAGAAAAGTATCAGATGTGATGTGTGATAGAAGAGTTTCAGCTAAATGAAAGGAAAAGTGTCCAAATAAATAATTTGAAACAACAAATTCAGTCCAAACTATTTACTTGGCCGTGTCACTTTGTTGCTTCTTTAGTGATCCTACAGTTTCTCCCCCGCCAATTTTTGGTCAAGTTTTAGGAACACTAGTCATGAACATTGATGGTTTTGCGCATGGTATCACGATTGATCCGCTCTCTGATCAACTCGCAGCCTACTCTCGCTACTTCGCAGTTTAACCATCCTAAGTTCAATCCTTTGCGGATTTTTTTTATTACATACGTATATATTGTATTAGAGAAATATATCACAAATTTTCCGGAATTTTAAAAATAGTCTAAATGTAATGAATATGCATCTTTTCCATGAATCAGATTCCAAGTTTTGTAACTTGGGAATTCTGTAATTTTTGTAACTAGCCTTTAAGTGGTTTTTCAACCGCTTAACCAACCGGCAACAGCTTCTAAACACCATAGACACGGTGTCCCTACTTTGCGGATTTTAAGCAAAAGCTGAAAAACTTCAGCTATTTTGAATCTACTGTCATCCGCTGTAAAAAAACCTTGGAGTCAAAATGGATTCTAACCTCACCTTTGACTCCCACATTCACCATCTCTGCAAGGTTTCCTTCCTCCATCTTAAAAATATAGCAAAGCTACGTCCATGTCTTTCCAAACCTGAAGCTGAGAGGTTGATTCACGCTTTCATCTACTCCAGGCTGGATTACTGCAATGCCCTCATTGTAGGGATCCCATGCAGGGGCTTACAAAAGCCCCAGCACATCCAGAACTGCGCTGCCTGGATCCTGATAAGGAGGCGCAAATATGACCATATCACTCCCATCCTCAAATTCCTCCACTGGCTACCCGTTAAATACAGAATTCAGTACAAGCTCTGCCTCTTCACCCATCAGTGCATACACGGCACTGCACCTGTTTATCTCCGAGAACTCCTAACCCTCCATACCACTGTCCGAGACCTGCGCTCCCCCTCCTCTTCCTACTGCCTCCAGTATGGGAGAAAGGGCCTTCCAGACAGCTGCTCCACAGCTCTGGAACGCTCTTCCCAAGAGCTTGAGGGCTCCGCAAAGCCTTCCAGAGAGTTGACCGTGGGAACCTGACCATTCGTAACTCGGCATGATCTCCCTGCTCAATGCTGAAAGCTCATATGATGTAGAGAAAATCTCCTGTAGTGCCCCCATACTCATAATCTCTACCTTTGGCATGCTGTCGAGGAGAATTCTCCCCTCAACATGCTTGTCAAGTCTTTTTCCACGTATTGCTGGTTTGACTTGAAAATCCCAATCAATTCCAATCAGTCTCACTGCCCAATCAAATCACTTTTTAACCAACGTCTAACTATTTGGTTACAAAATTGCACATTTTAATGAGCAAATAGAGCCTGCTGAACTTTCAGTGACATTTTAGCCCCGCAAATTGTACAAACTTTACATTTTTAGAAGGTATTTTTGGAGAAAGGATTCACAGGTAACGTCTCTGTTCTCACGCTACTCCCAAAAGTAGTGCATTTGGGGGGCTTCTGAGTTACTACAGACCTCGTAGACTCACTTAAAGGTATCTAAAAATTTGTATTTGGCAGGATACGTCCCCTTTAATTATTTCTTTAATTCGAGGTGCGACATGAAGACATTTTTATGATTCCGCTATAAAGCACTCCGGCTTTAGCGAACATATCTCCCAAAATCGCAAAGAGAATTTAATAACATTTCCCAAAGTTATTTAGTACCAACTATAGATGAAATGACTAGATTTTCAGGACGACCAGATATCAAGGTCACAAATTGGTGTTCACTTATTCTTATTTTACCAACGCAGAGAGAAATTTTCATTAATTATTTTCATTCTAACTGAATTTTTCCTTCAAGTCCTCTAAGAGTTGTTCAAGGGGAGTGGGAAGAAAAAAAAAAGGAGTTTCTAGTATTACCAGTGGGTTTAACTGGGCTAAATATAACCGCATGCTGGTGTAGGGCAGGAGAAATGGAGATGCATACCAACAGGGTGGAACAGCCTGCAGAGCAACGGTAGAGAGACTCTGTTCCAGATGGCGGAAAACAACTTCTCCAAACGCCAAGTGGTGAGCGATCACAAAGCACAGACCCTCACAGCGTGTTTCTACCCCAGCATGTGTACATTCCCCCCCTTTTTTCAATTTGATCGAGCAAACATGACTTCAAAACACCCCCACTCTCTGGTGGCTCTGAGGGACAGAGGTATCGATCATCCATGGTGTCGTAGGACTAAACCCACTTTCAACGCGCCCTGGATTCAAGTCGTCCCTGAAGCTTCAATGAGTAATGGGAGGGTAACGTTTTAGAAATGCTTTAAAACAGTAAGAATAAAAGAAAAAACAATTACCATAATGAAAAAAGTGTTGTGTTTGATGAAAGTCAACAGAAAAAAAGTTTGTTTTTTACGAGTTCCAACATCAATGAGACACCTGGTCTTAAATCTCTAGATGAACCAGTTGGGGCTCCAAACATTTGTCATTTGGCAGCTGTTACTGAGGGTCTCAGTCAAACAGATATCTTTGAACTTCATAGTAGACGCGCAACATTTGACACAATTGATTTTGGTCAATGAAGAATTAACACGTAATTTTAATTTTTATTGTTAAGAAGTATCAGAAAAACACAAAAATCACTCACAATAAATTATCATAAAAAAATTAATGGCCTGTGTTTCCACACATTTTGCTTTTGAAGGACTATCACATTTTTTTTACTGTCTTTGTTGTCAAGAATTTGCAGGTTACTTTGAATGGAACAAGATAAACGAACCTCTTGAGCTCTAGGATTCCTTTTAACGAGTTTTCATGCCTCATACCAACTCTACGCTAGTTTGTTTATGTCCATGGTTGCAGGTTAGAATCAGGAGGTGGGCAGGGGTGAAGTATCTCTTGTATTTAGCAAGCTGTCTCGCGGAGGTGCTTCGAGCCCAGTGTTTTTGCGCTTTCCGTGGAAACGTCCAGTTGCGTGCAGGAGGAACTGGTGGCGCACACTTGGACCCAGTGAAATACAAAAAGGCCAGTTTGGTGTTCTTCACTATGGCCAGGCTTTGTGACCCATTCCGGACTCCAGCTTTTGGGCTGCTAGGTCGGAAACAGTGCGACCAGACTGGGACGCCGGTGGATAAAGGCGATCGGGCATCAAGGTGTTTAACACCCGGTGTTTGCACTACCGGGCACTCAAATTTTTCTCCAAAATTAATAAAGTATATTCAATTCAAAAGAAGCTTTGGTTTTTCTGTAGTCTCTGCAAATGTTACAGGTAGTAACAAGATCACACAAATATGAGAAATTAGGACCAGACGACATGTTGTTACAATGGTTACATACATTATAAACATGTTTTAACAAATTATAACACTTTCCCTTTAATCCAGAAAAAAGAGGAGGGGTTTAAAAGAGAAAATTGCCCGCGGTCCAGACTTAAGCTTTGGCTTAAACCCATTTTTTAAAACTTTATTTTATATAATAGGATTAAATGAATAAAATGACTAAAAGTTTAAGTCACAATACTTCAAACCTTGCCAAAAAAAATATTAATTGAATTCAAACTAAAGTTGTTCATTAAGCTAGAGGTTGTCACATTTTTTTTTTGTCAATTAGTTTGTTGCATAAATTGATTAAATATAATAAATTTAACATAAGCAATACCCACATGATGTGAAAACCTTTCAAGGGCTGTTTTAATCAGTCAAAGGCTGAGGCTGTTGCCCTTGCTACCCGGCCCTGGATAAGCGGAAGACGATGGAATGGAACGAAAAGTCAAAGCCTGATGCATTTTTTTTCCTGTCAATATGACTCTAAAATCTTGCTGTTGAGTTTTATTGAAAACCAAAATTTTGAGCCAAAAATTTGACAGTAAACTGTGTGATAACTTTGAATGGATTTAGCGTAACATACTGATACCCTACTGCCTTTGACTGATGCTTTTATCACCCAGTCAAACGTCACGGAAAGTCACAAGTCTTTCATGACGCAAGGCAATGAAGCTGCAAAAAAACACCTGTGATTAAAAAAGGTTAGGGATTCGTTTTTTGTGGGGTTTTTTTATAATGAAGTAACTCATGTGAGCTCCAAATCTAAGCAAAGATTTGTTGTTTCCTACTCTGTAAATCTTGTCTTTTGGATGAGCATGAAGCTGGTGTCAGATTGCGTGCAGTAATTGGCCTTTCTAAATTTATCCCCGTGTTATGTTTGGAACTTGACAACTTGGTTCTCACCACACGGTCTATGCTGACAAGTGGAAAAACAAAACTCTCTGTGGAGGTGTACATTTGTTTCTTCTGCATAAAGTTTCATCAACCACTTTGAAACAATCCTTGTTCTTCTGGAGATTAAACATTGTTACCTAATATGGTCCAGCATCACCATGACTCCTGGATTCTTAAAAGCAAAGTTTTGTCGTCGGATAGCTTTATGTTCCCTAGTGATTGTTTAAATGGAAAACAGACACATACTTCTAAATCAGAGGTCACCAACCTTTTTGAATCTGAGAGCTACTTCAAGGGCACTGAGTAATGCAAAGGGCACCACTTTGATAATACACTTCTAAAATAACAAAGTTACACAGTGTACCTTTAATTTGATATTATTATTAATGATATTTTATGTGAAGACACTGATTGTTAATGATCCATCACAGTAAGTATTTCAGTATGATTAAACAAGGAAGGAAACAGATACATTTCAATATGTAATATCCAAGTTTTTCATTTTCGAATGATCGCTTTCACAACATTTTGCAGGAAATCTTTTACCATTTTTACAACAGTTATCAAATCATAAACTCTGAACCATGTTTGTACAAATGATTTAACAAAAATCTACTCCTTTTAAAATAAGGACACACACAGTTTTCTTTCACGTTAGAAAAAAAGAACTCTTCGTCCCATTCACTGTGAAAATGATGAGTTTTCTTCTTTTTTTTCTACCATGTTTTTTTGTGGGTAGAAAACACTTTCGTAACCTCATCTTTGCAGCACTCACGAGCTCATCTCAGCAAAGCTGGTTTGTCATGTGCACTAGATTGAGCTCCGACCCATACTACGTCAGAATTCGTATATTCCGTTCGTTCCATCATCTTCCGCTTGTTCCGGGGTCAGGTCGCGGGGGCAACAGCCTCAAACGGGCAGCCCAGGCCTCTCTCTCCCCGGCTGCATCCTCTAGCTCACCTGGAAGGATCCCAAGTCGTTCCCCGGCCAGCTGTGAGACATAGTCTCTCCAGCAGGTCCGGGGTCTGCCCCTTGGTCTCCTCCCGTTGGGATGTGTCCGAAACACCTCGCCTGCGAGGCGCTTAGGGGGCATCTTGACCAGATGCCTGAACTACCCCATCTGGTTCCTCTCGAACTGGATGAGGAGCGGCTCGACACAAAGCTCCCCACGCATGGCAGAGCTCCTCACCCGATCTCTGAGTGAGAGCCCAGCCACCCTGCGGAGGAAGCTCATTTTGGCCGCTTGTACCCGCGATCTCATTCTTTGGTCACCACCCACAGCTGGTTACCATAGGTGAGGGTAGGAACGTAGATCGACTTGTAAATGGAGAGCTTTGCTTTTCGGCTCAGCTGTCTCTTTACCACGACGGACCGATGCAGCGTCCTAGTTATTGCTGATGCCGCACCGATCCGCCTGTCGATCTCCCGCTCCATCCTTCCCCCACTCGTGAACAAGACCCAGAGATATTAAACTCCTCCACTTGGGACAGGACCCTGTCCCTGACCTGCAGGGGGCATTCCATCCTTTTCCGAGCGAGGACCATGGTCTCGGATTTGGAGGCGCTAATTCCCACTAGTTCGTATATTAAACTTTTTTTTGTAATATACATTTTTTTTACTTTTTTATGTATTCGTTTTTCAATTTAGTACATCACTATAAATGAAATTCAAAAAGAATAGCAACACAATTAAATAAAATTTCAGACAGAGCTAATTCATGACTTGTGCTATTTTTAGAACTGGCCTGCGGGCGATTGATGCGGCCCCTGCTGCAACCTGGTGCCCGCGGGCACTGGGTTGGTGAGCCCTGTTCTAAATAAAGGAAACATAAAGACTTTACAGTTGAAATGGTACTAAGATCATTTTGGGATTTTGCAATTGTTAGGAAATCAAAATGGCCACCACATAGTTAGCTGTGATTTCTAAAAAAATCAAGAGTTGGCTGCCAATACCTTTCAAGATAAGTGGTTTGGAAGACAAAAAACTCCAAATAGTAGGGGCGTATTGGGGGGAGAGAATCACCCACTGCTCAATGTAGATAAGACCAGCGAGATGGTGATTGACTTCTGGAATAAGAGGACTACTTTGCAGCCCCTCTACATTCTGGGTAGAGATGTGGAGGTGGTGGAGGAGTACAAATACCTGGTAGTGACCATCGACAGCAGACTGAACTGGAGGAGCAACAGTACTGCTGTGTACAAGAAGACCTGCAGCCGACTTTACTTTGTAAGGAAGCTGAGGTCCTTCAATGTGTGCGGCAAGATGCTGGAGATCTTCTATCAGTCTGTGGTGGCCAGCACCTTGTTCTTCTCTGTCATCTGCTGGGGGAGCAGCATCGCAGCCAGTGACACCAACAGACTGAATAAACTAATCAGACTGGCTGGCTCTGTCATTGGCAGCAAACAGGACTTACTGGAGGCAGTGGTGGAGAGGAGGTCACTGAATGAACTGTTGTCCATCATGGACAATCATGACCATCCTCTCTACCCACTCCTGGACGAACAGCGGAGCTGCTTCTCCAAGAGGCTCAGACAGCTCCGCTACCGGAGGTCTTTCTTCCCGTACGTGATCGGGCTCTACAACGACTCACTTACCAGATAGAAAGTTGTTGCTGTGACACACAAATTTCCCATGTGTGGGATCATTAAAGCCTATTCTGATTCGTACATGTATTCGTATCAACTAATTTCAGTATGGGACTTTTGGATCGGGACAGGGTTGGGCACAAACGACTACAACCTGCCAATGCTTCTGTGCAGCTGCCAAACAATCTTAAAATGAATATTTGATCAAGCAAGACAACTATACAATAGCTAAAATGGTTTTGCATTTTTTTCCAATAGAGTACCATAATTGAACCAAACCATGACCTCCAAACCGAAGTACGAACCAAACTATATTTTTTTTGTCTCACATGGTCATCTTCTGACTGATTTGGGTCCCAATTCCAATCTGCCAAGAAACGCTTCCGTCGTTTTAATGCTGGTCTAAATATCTCTTAGAAGGTGTCTGGCACAAATGCAAATCTTTTTTTTCTTCTTTAACTACATAAACAATCCCTCCACACACGAAGAATCAAAGAATGCCACCACCAATCATTCTGTTTTGTACCGTAAGAGGACTGAGAACCAGAAGGGAAATCATAGTTTTGACAGCAGCTCCTCCTGTGGGCTCCTTTCATCTTTTTGTCTGAGTTACCCTTTGACCGCTGAGCTCTTGAAAAGAAGCTGCTAAGCACTAGGGAATCCGCCTCACACACAAATAACGTCAAACAGATTCAGCTAAATATTCAGAACTCAAAAAGATGGTGTGTGACTGTGCAGGAGGAGTTTGTAACGGAGAAAATTAAAAACAACACACTATGGATCAAATAATGCTATGGTCCAAAGTTTCCGACTACCCGAGGTATTGTCTGTGCTCTAGAAAAACGAATGTTCTTTCTAATTGAGAAACGTGCTTTGATCACTTTTTAATTTTTTTAAATGTTTTCCGTTGCCAATGATATAGCCGAAAATAAATTATTAGACACTTATTTAAGTTCAATTTTCTTATGCTTATCCGGTGCCAGGTTGTGGGGGGAGGAGCCTCAGATGGGAAGCATTCACCCAGGAGTATCCCCAGGTGTTCCCTGTCCAGCTGTGACACATAGTTCCTCTAGCGGGTCCAGGTTCGCCTGTAGGTTTCCTCCTGGTGGGACGAAACACCTCACCAGCAAGTAAGGCATCATAACCAGATGCCCGAACCACCCCATCTTGCTTCTCTTGACTCGTAAGAGCAAAAGCTCCTCTCTTAGCTTCTCAGAGCTTGTTGTGATCCCTACTTCTGCTTCAAAGTGGGTGAATGTCTCTGTGGCAACCTGCTCACCACCTTAAGATGACCAATAATCATCTAGTTATATAAGCCACTCTACATCTCCAGCCTCTGCCAGATTGTTGGTTTCTATGTGGTAACAACATCAAACCGTTAGTAGATCTTTGTCTGCTGATTTTACTGCCTGTGTTCTTATATTGTTTTATTTGTTCAAGAAATCAGCCTGCCTTGAACAACCTGTTTTTACCAATAAGAAATACATTTTGATTTTTATCTTTTCATCAGATCTCTGCTTTTTGCGGGAGCAAAAAGACCTGATGGCTTCATCGGACCGGGTTCTCCAGCTCTCACTGGATCCATTTGCTGCGAGTGTGAAGCAGCCCGAATGGGAGTTAGAGCCTCCAAATCTGAGACCATGGTCCTCGCCCGGAAAAGGGTGGTATGCCCTTGCGGGTCAGGGACAGGGTCGTGCCCCAAGTGGAGGAGTTCTCGGTATCTCGGGGTTTTGTTCACAAGTGGGGGAAGGATGGAGCGGGAGATCGACAGGTGGATCGGTGCAGCGTCAGCAATAACTAGGACCCTGCATTGTGTGGACCCTGGATTAAACTGCACGTTTGGTTCCGCAAGGAATCAGACTGTCATGGCTGCTGGTAGGGTTAGGTTTAGGGGTTTTTTACTTGTCTTTTTTCTAAGTGATGGACCACTGGAAGACAAATGGTTGCCATGGTAGCAACCAATGGGGATCCATGTAAATAAATAAATATGAAAGATTTACTTACTCTGTTGTGTCGGGCCAGCTGCACCACAAACTCTGATCCAGTCCCTCCATGTTGAACTTGAACTTAGCAAAGCAAAGTTCCTCAATCATCAGTTTATAATCACCTCCGTTGCAGCCAGACGCCGATGGGAAGACTTGAGCTTGAAGTAGGAAAAACAAAAAGCCGAAAAATAAGCATAAAACACCTCATTGTTAGAATTGAAACAAATATTTTACAAAGCACCACATCGGTTATCTGCTCTCTTTTATTTAGTCATAATTAAAAATATGTTTGTGCGAGTGGCTAGTTATTCCTACAAGACCGTTTTCTTCTTGTTAGATTGTTAGTTTCTTAAAGAAAAGATTTTAATTTGCAAGCAAATCCCATTTGTTTACTTGTGAGCTGTAAATATGGAGGCAGACCGCGGTCCTCCCACGAGGCCCGAGCTTGAATGGAACAGCACAGAGAGGGAAAAACTGGCAAACAAAAGGGCTACACGGATGCAAACAGGTTGTTGTGATGGGGAAACATGGCGGATCTGAGTGTGCGGCGGGCTGATAAGGAGCGACCGTGCGCCCATTATGTTTACTATGACTCAGCTGGTGAGCCCCAACACTCAAAGGGAGGCTGGATGTGTTAGACAAGAGATGGAGAAAGAACAAAAATATGCTGTTTAGACTGAAGCAAAATCTGATTCGCAGAATCCTCGAAGGGTTACAAAGAGAAATTTAAAAAATCATGTCCGGTTTATTTTTGGACTTTAAATTCTAGTTTCCGAGTTAAATAAGTGCTAATTAAGGTCGATAGTCCTCAACTTTTTTTCAGTCTAACAAGGCAAACGATAAAGTACGATTGATGTGTTGACTGTCGAGTGTTTGAATGCTTGACTTCTCTTCCTAACAACAGAAAACAAGGTCAATCGCAAACTTTTCCGTTCCATCGTCTTCCGCACATCCGGGGCCGGGTCGCAGGGGCAACAGCCTCAGATGGAAGCCCAGGCTTCTCTCACCCCGGCTGCATCCTCCAGCTCACCCCGAAGGATCCCAAGTTGTTCCTCGGCCAGCTGTGAGACATAGTCTCTCTTTGACTATGTCTGGGATCCAGCAGGTCTGGGGTCTGCCTCTCGGTCTCCTCCCGGTTGGACGTGCCCAAAACACCTCAGCAAACTGTTCACTGTCTTTAAAAGTTGTTTTCACTGTAATGTATGAAGACATAAAGTGATACTGTACACCTGTTAATATCATGTTTATACTTTACCAACCAGGTGAGGGTATTCAAAAGTGCAAGATGTCAAGACGTTTGGGTCGACGTGTACTGCCACCATTGAATTTCCTTCGGAATTCCAAAATCAGAAAACAAGCTGTTTCATAATCACCATTTGCTTTCATTTGTTTTCTGTTTTTTTAGTTCGAAACTAATAAATGAATTCCATTGAATGTACAGAAAATAATAGTCAAGAATTGCGAAACAGTCGTTAAAATAGTTTTTTTTTCAATCTCGCTTTGAACTTTTTTGTGATCCAAACACGAACTCTACACATTTCTCTGAGAAAATATTGTTTTTGTTTCTTTTTTCTCTAAACAAAAATGTTGTTTGTTCTTTTAAAACTTCAAGTATAGCACAGCAGCAGCTCACCACTGTACCAAATGTTTCCCGCTATAAATTGCCTAGTTTTGTGGTAGAATGTCCGTCCCTACACTGGGAGAAGCCAGTTTGATTCTCACTGGGACCATGTCAGAGTGTCCTTGGAGTAGACAGCTTACCGCCCAGTTAGTCCCATCATTGGCGCTGTCATGGCTGCCTGCGGTAACGCAATGCAGCACAGTAATTTTCCTATTAGGCATCACTAAAGTACAGCTCAAAAAAACAAAAACTGGATACATAGAAGGTCTGATTTCCATTTTTCTGTTTGCAAATGGTAATCGAAAAGACGTCTTTTTAACGACATTCTCAAATGTTAAATTTTGGTCTCCTCAAGGTGCAGAACATGGCATCAGATGACATCTTTTTTTGACAGAATCAAGACATCTTCTGACACGTTTGTTGAACCTCCAGACTAGGGTTAAATGTGGCCATAATGAGGTTGATTTTGATGACTTAGTTACATTCCATTAAAATAAAAAAATATTATTCCCGATAATGGTTCCTACCAAAGAAGTGGTCCTGTAACCGGAACATGAAGACGGGATACAGATTAGCCTCTTCCAAACTCAAAACAAAAGTAGACAAACAATTTTTAACATTTTTTAGTTTGAACTATTTCATTTGTATATTTATATGTCATGTCAATAGGGTCATATAGGAACAATGTTATCAACCGGCACTGAGCAGATTTTGATAACTAGTCTTGGAATGACCGACGTAACATTCATCATCTATTGGGCGTCCAAAACTTAGAGGAAGAAAATGGCTTCTTTTCCAAATTTTGGAATTCTGATCTCAAAAGGTCAACGGAATGGGTGTAAAATACACAAATGCACCAAACACACAGTACATATCATCTGTTACACTGGTCCTGCTTTGTCAAGTCCCAACAATTTTGACTTTTTGTGTACCAGAGAATTTTGTTCAAAACATTTTGTCTCACGTGATCTTTCTTTCTGATCCTATCGTATTTCTTATCTTCCCTAAATTAAATGTAAATAATATTAAATTATTGGATCCAGTGAGTCATTCTCTAAAAGAAAGTAAAGTTTTATTGGGTAAAGTTTGCTTTACTGGAACAAGTCTGCCGAAGTCGGACGTGGATTCTCACATTGTTTGGCCCAAGTGATCGACCTTCTTTATCGCACTTCCTTTATCTAACTTCATTGTGGGGAAGGATGGCTCAGTGAGTAGGGTGACCGCCCTGTAACCGGAGGGTTGCCGGTTCAATCCCCCGCCATGAGTACATGCCGAGGTGTCCTTGAGCAAGACACTGAACCCCCAATTGCTCCTGATGGTGGTTTGCACCTTGCATGGCAGCATCCCCATCAGGTATGAATGTGTGTGTGAATGGGTGAATGTGAGCTACACTGTAAAGCGCTTTGAGTACCGATGCAGGTAGAAAAGCGCTATATAAGTAGAGAGTCCATTCATTTCCCCCTCCAGCCTACAGGTGGTGTTGTATTCATGATCACAGCTTACAGAGCAGTCTTCAAAAGCTAAGAAAGAAGTCCATCAATTGCAAATTTTGCCGCGCTCATTGTCGACTTAATCTTTTTGTGAAAAACAGGAAATCTTGGATTTCTTAAAACACGAGTTTTGCGCTCTTCAAAGCAATAAACAAAACTCCTTTTATGGATTCTAATTAGTTTGATCTGGTAAACGAACTCTGAAAGGAATGAATTACTGTTTCAGAAGCAAAACTATCTTATCGGATTGCAACAGGAAGGCTAATTGTTGACGAGACGAACCAGTAAACATTTAATCAACAAAAATCCAGCTGGATTCATTATGTCGTTCATCGTTTTTAAACAAATGCTTTCATTTGAGTGAAAAACTCAAAAGAAAGTAGATTTTTTAGCTGTTTTTAACAGGCTGAATTGGACTTTTAGTTTTAGTAAATTTAACATTAAACGACATACTTTTTATGACGTCCCGAAACGTTCGGGGAACATGTTCGCCAGGCGAGTTGGAATCAAGTTCTTTGAAAAATAAAAAGATAAAATGAGTAAATTTACAAAGAAAATAAAGAAAACGAGAGAAATTAAGGATGTGGTAAAAAAAAACAAAAATCAATGAAGCAAAACAAATCAACAAAAAGAAAATGAGGTGAAACAAGTTGATGATAAATTTCGTTTTGGGCGGGGCGGAGGGTTCGGGGGTTTGTTCACGATGGCTGATTTGATGAGGTTGTTGGGTCCCCGCCGGTGACATTTTGACAATGTGAGACTGGTTTTAAGGAGTTTACATTCGATATTTTGGGTGTTTCTTTTTTTCATTCGCAACAAAATGTAGACTTGTTAAGTGTGCACCCTGCGTTTGGCTCAAAAGTAGCTGAGGGAATCTCTGCCCCAACAATACTGTCCAATTTAGTGGTCGAGAAAAGGAAGTTAACGTTAAGACTACCAGAATTAGCGAGGTGCCAGGGGGGAATCCTAACCAGATGCCTGAACCACCCCATCTGGAAACTCTCAACCTGAAGGAGGAGCGGCTCGACACCGAGCTCCTCTCAGATGGCAGAGCTCCTCACCCGATCTCTGAGTGAGAGCCCAGCCACCCTGCAAAGGAAGATCATTTCGGCCACTTGTTTCCACAATCTCATTTTTAGGTGAGGGTAGGAACGTAGATCCTGGTTACCATAGTGAGGGTAGGAACGTAGATCCTGGTTACCATGGTGAGGGTAGGAACGTAAATCCTGGTTACCATGGTGAGGGTAGGAACGTAGATCCTGGTTACCATGGTGAAGGTAGGGACCTAGATCCTGGTTACCATGGTGAGGGTAGGAACGTAGATCCTGGTTACCATGGTGAGGGTAGGAACGTAGATCCTGGTTACCATAGTGAGGGTAGGAACGTAGATTCTGGTTACCATGATGAGGGTAGGAATGTAGATCCTGGTTACCATGGTGAGGGTAGGAACGTAGATCCTGGTTACCATGGTGAGGGTAGGAATGTAGACCCTGGTTACCATGGTGAGGGTAGCAACGTAGATCGACTTGTAAATCGAGAGCTTTGTTTTTCGTCTCGTCACTTTCTTTATCACGATGGACCGATGCAGTGTCCTAGTTATTGCAGATGGATATGCTCATGTAAGAAAAATATTAGCCCTTAATTTCGGATTTTTTACATTTTTAAAATAGAACGTGTTTATGCTTTGTGTTTAATATCTACACCTGGTACTTTTTTGTTCACTTCCTCCACTATTTTTCATCCATTTTCACCAATTTTCCTTCATTAAACTTTTTATTTATATAATCTATAACCTCAACTTTTGTGGAATAAATCCTTTTGTTTCTTAAACAAGTCAAAACTCCGAAAAAACAAACCCTCAGTTTGCAAACATTAGCACATGTCACCGTTACCTGCCAAGAACATCCCAAACAGCACTCTGTGGAGCAGGGCCATGGTCAATCCCAAACGCTCAGTCCCTGGAGATCCACATTCAGGATGTAAATCCTCGGCTTTGACCCGACCAGAGAATTAAGTCACAGTTCAGGAGAAAGACGACAACTGATTGCAAGCAAGGAGTCTCCAAAGAGTCGTCCAGTTGCACAGAGAGTCACCCGAGCCCCTCTTATGTCCTGGTGCATTCAGCGTAGATACCCACCCACACACACATGCAGGGGACAGAACAAAGTCAGGCTCCAAATTTAGCACCGGTGCCACTGAAGCCAAGAACTCCCCAAAAAAACGAGAGAACAACAAGTTTGTAACAAAAGATGTGGTTTTTTATTAGTTTTAACAACTAATCCTCCATCTTTAAAAAAAAAAAAAAAAAAAAAACTACTTTCAAAACCACTTTTATTTATTTTGTTTCTATTTTTTTTCATTCATTTAAAATTTTTTGCTTCTAAAAAAATTTTACTTAAAATCATAAATATTTTTATTTTTCATTTATTTTATTTTTTTTTTTTACATATTTAAAAGTTGTTTTTTTTAAATATTTTTTCATATTTCAATTATTTGTATTTTTTATTCTCATTTTTTGTTCATTTTTAAATACATTTTTTATTTGAGGTAATTTACTCATTTTATTTACATTTTTAAAATTTTTTGCTTATTTTTAAAATATTTTTACAAGATTCAAGTGATTGTTTTAAACAAAATTTTATTTTTAAAATTATTATTATTATTTATTTTATTTTTATACAAATTCAAAATAATATTTTTTATTATTATTTAAAAGAATATTTTAAAAATGTTTTAAAAATGTTAATATTTTATTTTGTTTTTTTTCGTTATTGTCTATTAATTTTCTGGTTTTATTTTTGTCCGCTAGAGGGCAGCAGATTACATTAAATAAAACCCGGCGCGAAGCATCTTTTTTCAGACAAGACATGAAACTCTTTTGGGAGTCAAACCCGTTTAAAACCAGTCTTTTTGGGCTGGTTTTATATTATCAATAAAACACGAGGAGAATGTTACAAAAAAAAGTTAAGTGTCGCAAAAAAATAAAATACATTTTTTTACAAGTGAAGGAAAGTTTTTTTTTTTTTTGCATTCGTAAAAGTATTAATGTATAATCTAATATCCATGTTTATTATTTTTCTCCTGTTTAATCAACATTTTCTTGTTTATTTTGATTTAAAATGATTTTATTTTATTTTTTTGGAGAATATGATTGGCTTAAAGAGGTGTCCATTAGCGAGAAAGGGGCGTGTCCGTTCCCCTTGCACCCTCCGCCGTCCACCTCCGCCTCCCTCCAAGCACAGGCTGCAATGGAGAGTGAGCTGGAAATGGCTCAGAGTGCGAAGACAAGCGGAGCCACAACGCGCGGTGCTTAAAACAAAACAAAAAAAATCTCCAAACAGCACCAAAAAATTTAAAAAAATATTAAAAAAACTACCATTATTTATTTTTTTAATATTTTAATTTTTCAACGCAAACATTTTGATTGTTTGCATCAGGATTTTCTAAACTGGACATGTGAGTTTTTGGGGTTTTTTCTTTTTTTGTTTTTTTCGTTTTTTTTCTTTGGGGACTTTAAACCAGCAAAATAAAAAAAATTCACGATGAAGTTCCAAGTTTGCATCCTCTTCACTTTTCTGCTGATCCAACCTGGTGCAGCGCAGTCAGGTGAGTGCACATCGGGCTTGCCTTTGCTTTACTTCGTGCACTTGTTCTCTGAAAAGAGGAACCCGTCAGAAAGTTAAAATAAAACTATTAAAATCCCTTCGAAGCAAAAAGACTTCATAATCTTCAAAAAAAAATATATCTTAATTTAAATTTCTGAAAGAAAATTTGAGACAAATAAAAAAACCCGAAATAAACTAAATGGAACATTTTCATTTGAAAGCGTTGAAAAGTAAAGTTTGATTCTTGGACGTCGTGATTTTCCGTCCCGTTCCTTTGAGCAGTAGGGTTGCAGGAGTTTGTTACCAAAGCTGCTCCTCAGGTGGTCCACAGATTTATTAACATACTGGGAGGGGTTCAATGTGATTGAGGAACGTTTAGCCGTCATTTTGTCCCTCGTCGCCTCCTCCACGCAGACGCGAGGCGAGGGGTGAGCCGTTTGTTTAGTCGGTTGGGCTCCTTTGTTTTGTTTTTTTTACCCCATCGAACCACATTTTGTGTATTTTTTACCATGTGTAATTTTGTCTGTGATTTGCGTTCCTTCTGTGTGGATTTTGAAATAAGACCCAATCTCCAGCTGAACCTTTATCCCCAATTTTTTTTTCTTTTTAAATAATTCAGACTTTCCAGAAGTCTGAAAAACAACTTTGCTTTTATCATTAGGACCCCTGTGGTGCTGAAATTCACTGAAATTCACTTTAATGTTCCGTCAAATTGGATTTCAACGCACGTGGACGTGCTCGGGCTCAGGCTCGTTCACATTTAGGAAACTTTTTTTTAAAAAAGAGTGATTTTTTTAAAAAATATTGGCCCTCAATTGCAAACATATCGACTTAAAGTTTGATCAAAATGTCGGAAGTTTGAATAAAATCATCAAATTTGAAGTTGAAACATTCCTAAAATCCAATGTCTCGATTTTCAGATTGAATCGTGTTTGAATGGGTGAATAAAGAAGGGGGTCTTTTCCTGATTTGTTTATCCAATTGGACGCGTTTGTGATGCAAATTCTACCCAAATATTCCAAACGTTGCTTGGCCGTTTAAGTCAACATGTTTTTTGTTTTGACGAGTGTTCCTTTAAGATTTTAGCTTGTGTTTAAAGTGTTTACGATCTGACGATTTTTTGAAAACATGGACGCATTGAGATGATTGTTTTCCCGACATTTACAAACACTGCCGTCTGAAATGTGTGCTCGATTTTTTTTTTTTTTTTTTTTACCAAAACTTTTTAAAATCCAAGCTCGGATTTGATTTTGAACAAGAAAATTTTAAAAATTAAGTTTTTTTGTTTTTTTTTAATTGATTAAGAATGAAGACAGAGTCGACGAAGTCGATAATTATGGTGTTATGATGTGGGGTTGGGAGGTGGCACCCCATTTTAAGCAAAACAGAAAGAGGAAGGCGAGTTTGGCTTGGTAGCCGAAGTGGGCAAGTTTGGGCTCTGGGTATAGGTGGATCCTTGAGAAGTTCGGGGTCCGAGGCATTCATGATTCCTTGGCAGGCCTACTTTCTAAATGGGCAGGACGAAGACCACATGTGCAAATTTAAACTCATTTTTGGTGTAACAAGAAAGAAAAAGTAAAAACGGTTGATGTTTGGCTTTAAAATGACTTTTAACTTCTTGAAGCAGAATATTTTTTATTTTATTTACTAAACTGGTGAACTGTTCAGGGTGTACCCTGCTTTTGTGCCCATGGTAAAAGTTGTTTCGGAACTTTCTAATATTTGAATCCAATAACGTCTAAAAAATAGTTTTTTTTTTTTTTTTAAATGAATTAATTTGTAGTTTTATTTATTCATTCATCTTCTGGACCAATTAATCCATGGTGGGCGGAGTCTATCCCAGCTGATTACAGGCAAAAGGCGGGGTAACCCCAAAACGTTGTCGATCTGCTGCAGAATCTCGTCGTATGATAACGAGTAATTATACTTCAAAGAAATTGTGTAAAAATATTTTTTTCCACTTTAATTTGAACATTTGAGTGACTTTTATTTTGATATTTTAACTTTATTTATAACAACATTAATAATTTAATCTAAAAAGTTTCTCTTTGATCTCAACATTCCGAGTTTTAGCTTCAAATTTTCAACTTTTTTTGTTCATTTTCGCAAAAATGCATTTTGACTTTTAACAAGATTTTTTTTTTTTAGATTTTCTTCCCGAACACGTTTTTTTTACTTCATTTACAACATTTAGAATTAAATGTTTTATTTTATTTGATCTGAATTTATTCACTAAATTTAATTGTTCAAAAAGTTGTTTCAAACTTCTTTTTTTGTCTTTGATCCTAAAATGTTGACTTGAATCTCAAACTTTCAACATTTTTGTTTTTAAAAAATGTTTTTAATTTGCTTTAATCTTTACATCAACATTCTTCAAAAAACAGCCCTTTATTTTCAACAATTTGAGCCTTTTTTTATTTCTGTTTTCATAATTTTAAGTTATAATTTGAAATCTAGAAAATCTAGAATTTTGACTTTTTTTCTAATTTGTGTTTTGAGAAAACTTGTTTTTCTTTTCGTAATGATCGTAAAAAGTTCCCGTAGAATTTTCAAAGTGATACTTTGTCTGTTTTTTCAAAGATATTTGGTTGATTTTGAAACTGTACAAAGTCTGTAAAGTTTTTAATTCTCGGACATTTCGAAAAATCATTTGTCGTCGATGTTTTTTCTCACTTAAACACGTGTTTTCAGATTATTTTTCTGCTAATTTACGTCACAAACACAAAAAATATTTAAAAAGTAGAAAACATTGACTTTTACACGTAAAACATATGATTTATGAAAATATTAGAAAACCAAAAGAAATCTTTGTGAATGCAGAGTATAAGTTCTCAAACTCCCCAAACTGTGCCTTTGAAAATGCTCAGTACCAACTATAGATAAACTGATAAGATTTTAGGCAGGTGAACAAATTGGGTTGGACGCGCTTGTAAAATTGGTCTTGTTAACTTTTGCCACTAAAATTTTCTGATATTTTTTGTCATAATTTTCTTAATTTTAACCGTACCCACCATTTTTTTGTCCGATTGCAGATTGTTTACTGGCAATTGCATTTGATTGGATGACCTTTGCCGTGTTAATTTCCGCTCTTATGATGATAATGCCAGGTCACGACAACATAAAAGCATGGTAAAGAATACTTTTAAAAAAAATTTGTATTTGTGTGAATAAAATCCCCACTTCTAATATCTGCGACCTGATGCTAGGTTACTCTTTTAGACAAGCCGATGAAAATTTATCACGGTTTTCCGTACATTTGTCAGCGTCTTCATGTCAGTTTGCACAACAGCATAATAATTGTACTTTGGCGAGGATGACATTGAGGTGTGAGGTGTTATTTGCTTCTCTTTTCAAATTTGGACAGTCCCAGCAGGCCGTGAGGAAAGCCTTATAAATGACTCTGACGTATGGGGGGGGTGATGGATCGCTTCCCCCAGGCCTGAGACAGCGGTGCACCACTGCTTATAGTGCTAGCTGTCTAAACCAGCGGTCAGATTATTATCCAGACAAACCGAACAAAGAAGATGTTGTACAGCCCTAAAAAATGAAGTGGGTATCTCTTTATGCGATTTCCTTCCCATGCATTGGAAATCAGTCTTGGCAGCAACAAAAGCCTGTTTGCATGAGATTTTGTTTGCACACCGGCTGTACAGAGGGGCTTCTGTTCATCCAGCTAGGATGCCATTCAAATATTTACATGCGCAATCACAACTGCACAGCATGAGAAAGAAAATCCACAAGACTCGATGGAAAAATAGAGGCTTTATTAGATTGTGTCGTCACGCCGAAGAGCCTTAGTGGCTCGCTGAGTTTGGCACTGAATTGAATCCCCAGTGCCTTTGCTTCTTAATGATGAGCAGGGTTAGCTTTGGTTGTGCCAACTCTTACTGGGAAAAAGACTGGCCGGTTATGAGCTGAAGGGTTGGCACAAAGGGCGCTTAATGACAACGACCGAAAACAGAGATAATTATTTATCAAAGTTGGTACAAATTTTAGGTGCACACAAAAAAACCACACCGGTGTAAGTAATGTGGGATTTATGAAGAATTTGTTACTTTTTGGCAAAAACTTTGAAAATAAGTGTAAATATATTGAACCCACCTACGTAAATTCAGATCCATGCTCCGTCACACTCTTGTTTGTTTAACATCGAATAACAAAAGGTGGTAAATAACAGTGGTGAAACTTAACGAAGTAAATTGTGTATCTGGACTTTATTTAAGTAAAATTTGAGATCTTTACTCTTACTTCACTACATTTTAGAGCAGATTTCTGTACTTTTACTTCGTTACTTTTTAAAATTTTTCGCATTTTTTTGTTATATTTTTGTTCAAAAATTTGAAAAATATACAGTTTTTTTTAGCACAACTTGAAGCCACATTGTCATAATCAACCTGTAGGGGGAGCAGTTGATCGGGAGAAGAAGTAATGAATCGAGAGTAAACATTTCCCGCAGTCATTCACCGCCAAAAAAATAACATCAAATATAAGCACAAATTTAAAAAAAGTCAGAAGATCATTGTTCGTTATGTTTACTTTTAAATAAAAAGTTGAGCCATCATTACACAGATCAGGGGCGGATCCAGGATTTTCTAACGGGAGGGGGTATGGGGGCCGTGAGGTCATTGACGAAGCCCCCCAGAACATTTTGCAAAATAGGAGTCATTTTCCTGCATTTTGGTGGCCTATTCACTGGCCCTGCAAGGGGATGACTTGACTTGTCCCATTTCCTTACTTCTTTTTTTTTTGTGGACCAAAGGAGGGCAGTGGAGGCCACCCGCTGGATCCACCCCTGGAGAGTATTTATCTGTGACCCTACAGCACAAAAACTAACATTTGAATTTTGGTTAAAAGTCATAAGAGTTGTAAAAACAATAAGCTTGTAAACTTGTGTCATTTTTTTTTTCAACCCTCAAACTCAAATAAAAAAACCAAAACAATAAAAGAGCATTGTAAAATAAAATGGCCGCACACAAATTTGATCAGTAAGTAACAATTAACCAATCCCCATAATTGTGTGCCCAATATGCTAATGTTCACAACCAGATAATGTGAGTTACTTTTTCCCAACTACCTTCCTCAATTTGATGTTTAAAGTTCGCAGTTTGTTCCGACACCCTCTATTTGGGTCAAGGTTACAGATTCTTAACAAGAGCAGTGTCTTTAGAGCATTTTTTTTTGTGCTCTTGTCAATCAGACGTTGGTGCGCTGTCAATAAGATAAATGAAAAAATCCTACAAATGTCATGAGCGCGCAAGAAAGCCTGACAAGTATCTCTCTGGGAACCTGACGTCCATCCATCAGGTAGAAAGGACAACTGGTTTACACACTGCTGCTAATGTTTGACGGTACAGGCTGGTCCCAACTGGCCGGTGAAAATACCCTCAAGTAGGGACGCTTCGGTACAACTCGGGGTATTTAGTCGTGTGTGAGGAGGTTATTTGTTCTGACGGAGTGTACGTGTTGAACCACATCGATAAGCATCAGCACGACAATAGTTATTGTTCCAGTGTGGTCCGAATCTCTTGGGAAGATATTGCTTTTCATAAACTTTTCTCAGGAATCTGATAAGAATATTTTGTTGTTAGAAAATACCCTGAATCTCGTGGAGGAGTTGTGGAAAGCTGAAAGAGGAGGCTTACATGACTGAGAAGATTTTGAATTATTTGGATGTAGATCACATCATCTGCATATAGGATGATACTGTCCAGGTATTCTCATCAAGACGGAGTTTTGGGGCAGTGTAGGGTTGAGTTTAGGGAGTCAAACTCAAATAATAATTAAATATCACGCGATGGTTTAAAGTTGGATTATGCAGGCGCGGCTCTGACCGCCAAGATCCCCTTCGTTGGCTGCCACCCATGTCCTCCTTCACCTGACCCTTATGGCCGCTCCTACAGGGGTAAGTCCACTGGTAGGGCGGCCCATGTCCCCTGTTCGGGACATGAGAGAAGCCTGGGATTCCCGTTTGAGGTTGTTGCCCCCAAGACCCGGCCCCGGATGAACGGAACATGACGGAACAGACTGATGGTTTAAAACACTTCATCTCACTGGTGAGGTGTTTTGGGCACGTCCTACCGGGAGGAGACTGAGAGGCAGACCCTGGACACACTGGAGAGACTATGTCCATAACTGGCCGGGGAACGACTCGGGATCCTTTCAGATGAGCTGGAGGATGCGGAGAGAGAAGCTTGGACTTCGCGTCTGAGGCTGTTGCCCCTGCAACTCGGCCCTGGATGAGCAGAAGGCGACAGAACGGAACGATCGGGCATTGGGCATGTTTAAAAAACATAAAGTAGTCGCTGATTGATTTCCCTCGAGTTTAAAACCAAATATGGAACTAGTTCCTGGTCTTTATGGTCTTTTGAGAGTACCGGAACTAGACTACAATTGGATCATTTACGAAAACTACACAAGTCTAAGTTTTTGGAGAATGAGCTTTCAGACAGAAATCCATCTGTGCCAATTGGCACCATTTTTTACCGATTATCAATGTCACTTAAGATCGCAAAATCGATCACCCAATAAATTGGTGGAACCTTGCATGAAAGATTTAGAGTAGACAAAATGGAGTGGACATTTATGGGACCCATAAATGTCGGCATCAAAACACCAACAGAGCATTCTGGGATTTGTAGTTTTTAGCCTTACGTTGGCTATACCCAATCACGCTAGCAGGTCAGCTCCATCTTGGTATTGCTTTTATGGACAAATATAATCACACTACAGACCAAATTTGACTTACGGGACAGAGTTTGAAATGAAGAGAAATCTTTTCCTTTTCTTTCTTCTTCAAGCCGCTACAGGCCACTTGAAATTTTGGGCCACTACTTGTAATTCCACTCAGAGTCTCCATTCTGAGTCTGAAAGAGTTCCGATGCACTAAAACAGAAACACAAAGTGGAATGCGCACGGATTCTACAGAGCATGGAATCTTTTTCTTTCACTAAATCCTGTTTTATTTCCCGTTTTTAACGTCCTTCTAACGCAGTTATTCCTTTGGAATACCAAAAGGAAACAGAAAGATTTGAAGAATTCAAACAGACGACATGAATCTTCATCAAACTGGATTTTATGTGAGAAAAAACTTGCGGATTTAACTTTGATTTTGGCTCATATGAAGCCCTCATGTCTGGTTTCTATTTTGTAAAGTTTAACCTAATCTTAGACTCATTGAACAGGTTGTTAAGTTAATCCATGATACGGTTTGACCCTATTTAGCCTTCAAAACAAGAAAAATTGGAATAATTCCTTTCAGATTTAGTTAATCTTAGACTGTTTCATTCTGATTCATGCTTTAAGTTGTTTAAATCTAGACTCCAGGGATAGAAATTAAAGTTAACATAGGTAATCGTTTGTGGTCCAGGAAATTTGTCAAGATTCTGATCAGATTTTTTGGCTTTTTCCATTTAACCAACTTTAGTTTTTTAACGTACTTTATTTTTCTAGCTAACTTTAATCTTTTGTATTTTTTATCAAATTTTTTTATTTTAATTTCTAATTTTTTATTCAGATTTTTGAAAGCTCTCTCTTTAGCCGAAAAGCAAAGCTCTCGATTTACAAGTCGATCTATGTTCCTACCCTCACCATGGTAACCAGGATCTACGTTCCTACCCTCACCATGGTAACCAGGATCTATGTTCCTACCCTCACCATGGTAACCAGGATCTACGTTCCGACCCTCACCAGGGTAACCAGGATCTATGTTCCTACCCTCACCATGGTAACCAGGATCTACGTTTCTACCCTCACCATGGTAACCAGGATCTACCTTCCTACCCTCACCATGGTAACCAGGATGTATGTTCCTACCCTCACCATGGTAACCAGGATCTATGTTCCTACCCTCACCATGGTAACCAGGATCTACGTTCCTACCCTCACCATGGTAACCAGGATCTATGTTCCTACCCTCACCATGGTAACCAGGATCTACGTTCCTACCCTCACCATGGTAACCAGGATCTATGTTCCTATCCTCACCATGGTAACCAGGATCTATGTTCCTACCCTCACCTATGGTCACCAGCTGTGGGTTGTGACTGAAAGAATGAGATCAGTGTAATGAGTAGTCAGTTAAGTCAGTTAAGAAGTTAAGAGACGTTAAGAAGAAGTTAAAAGTTAAGCTTTCAACCATGGAAACCATCCACACTTTCTAGTTTAAATCTAATCAACCATCCACACTTTTCAAGCCCTTTGAGCGGCAATATGAGTGAGTAGTTTATTATGTTCATGATAGTATGTTTGTTTGTAGCATTATTTTCAAATGTATATGACTAGATGCTCATTTATTTGTTTTCTGTATGTTTACAGTTTCACACTTCTTTCTATTAAATTCTAAAAAAGCTACAACGGATTGTTCTTTGGAGGATTTTATGGAAAGGAGAGTTTAGCTGGCTGTGAATCCCAATTAGGACACGGGGTCACATTGGGTGCAACAGTACACGTGTATTGGGCCTGATGGCTTTCCATATCTACACACATTGTTTATTTTGATAGCGTGCGCATCACGAAAACACATTTTAATGGGAGCAGTGTTGTTGTTTTCTCAACAACGACACTGTTGTTGAGAAACAACAGTGTTTCTCAACAGTACACGTGCTGTTGGGCCTGATGGCTTTCCATATCTACACACATTGTTTATTTTGATAGCATGCACATCACGGAGACACATTTTAATGGGAGCAGTGTTGTTTTCTCAACAAACCCAAATATCTAGAGTGCACCATCCAGTGAGGAAACATAACCACAGGTTTATAGTTTTTTTTTTTTCAAGTCCCGACGGGCCGGCTTAAAACGTTTAACTGGCCGTATGTGGCCCGCTGGCCGTACTTTGCCTATGCCTGCTCTATGTAATTCTCAGACATACTGGAGACCTGTTCAGGTTGGTAATCTGCATTCATTGGCTGGAGAAAAGGGCCTTTTTTCCACAGCTCTTGATGGAGTTTTGCGCTCTCCCAGCTGTTCTAGTTATTTAATTTTTGTGTGTATGAATTTGTGTTCTCAGTTTGAGACCGGTGAAGTGCCATACTTAGTTTTTCTTCATCGTCTGTTACTTTTACAAAGTTCCTTTGATTCTTTTGAGTGACTTGTTCCACTTCCTCTATAGCCCCTCTGCCCTCGTTCACTCACTTCTCTTTGTTGTCTTTTCTCGTTCGCACAATGAAACCCATTAGAATCACAAAACGGTTCTTTATCCCGTAACCTTGACCGAGGCGCATGTCCCACTCCATGCCTTTAATCCTTCATCTTTACATGTGTTCGGACAATTCAATCATGACCTGAAGATGTTTGTCGCAACATAATCTGCCTACCTAACCATTTTTTTTTACGACTCAACAGGTTTCTTCTCGGCAGATACATATTTTAGATATTTGGGCATAAATCATCAGTTTTTTGGAAGCCTGCCTGTCGTATTGTGTTCTGGCTAATCTCCGTTAAGATATTCACGACCGCTAATCTGTTTAATTACACTACAAATTAGAGATATTTACTGTTCCAAGACTTTTATGCGGCACCCACCTTAATCACAGCCTTAATCTGTCTGGCGCAGAGTAAGTGTGTATCGCTTTATGTGTGCACATGGTTGTCGCTGTGTGAGTGATAATCTGTATGCCCGAGCATGTGTGACTTTGCGTCTATCAGACTGTGTGCCAGCTTCCGTCTGTACGTCTCAACTTCAGTTCTTCACCGATTGTTTGCTCATAATTAAAAGAGAAAAGCAAACAAGAGATTACTGTGTTTTTGTAGTTGTCGCCACATTGGGATGTCATTGAGATGGAACTCAAGGACACACGCCCGGAATCATTTAAGCTTCTGCTCATTTTTTCCCCGATTTTTTTGTGAGACTTAAATGGTTTAAAAATGAAAGGACGACACATGTTTCTTGAATGGATGACATACGTTAATTCTCGCTTTGACATCAACTATTCACGGGGTCGAAGTTCCAAACAGATTCTTACATAAATGGAAAATTGTTGAAACAACTCATCTGGACGTTCGTTTGCCTCATTTTTCTCTGAACATGATTATAAATGTTCATTAAAAGCATTTACGTAATTAAGTTGGTTGTTAGAATAACCCTAACCGTATGATCCGATGCAATGAATTGGACCCAAAAGTTGGTTTGGTTGAGTTGTCGAATAGAGTGGCTTAAAGTTGTGTATTTTTGTGAAAATGAAACATTGTGTAAAAAAACTATCCCCCCAAAAAGAGAAAAACAAGAATGAGGCAACACCAAAGTGAAAAAAAACAAAACATGCGCCTCTACTTGCATTATTTCACAAACTGTATCAATAATTGATGTTTGAGGTCTACGAGATAACGAGGTAGAAGTGCTTAAATGTGAACGGCACCTCGACTTTTTGTGGCATGACCGGCCCCAGATGAGCGGAAGATGCCGGAATGGAACGGACTTTAAAAAACAAATCCGTTCATCTGTGGTTGATACTAAATGGAGAAAGTTTTTAAAAAATTCTTTAGTGGTTTGGGAAAAATCACCTTCACAAAAGTGTTCCAGAAGTGCGGATCAACCGATGGACGGACAGCCCGAAAACAGCGTTAAGCATTGGTTGAAATTTTCAGTTTTTACTATATTTGGGAATATTATGTTTTATTGGTTTTTTTTAAATATACAGTAACTTTCTTTTTATTTATGTATTTATGTATATTTTTTATTGTGGGAAATTTAAGTAGCATGTAGGTCCAAACTATTTGTGTGACGATTTTTTGTAATTCTCAGCAAATGAGCAAACAGCCTTTTATTGCAACCGAACGAGCTCCTTTAAACGGCTAAAATCCTAAAAACGGATAAGGCGCTGCCCTGTCCGGCGGCCTGCTGCAGTGCTCCCTGTTACTTAAGTATTTAATTGCTGAGTTCCTGTCCCTTTCTTCTGGCTATGTTTTGTCTCTTCCTGAAGATTTCATTTTGAGCGCACTTTGGACGTCATTTTGGACTTCGATTGTGTCGGACAGCTGTTTTTTCAGAAATCGTTCGGCTAGCTCCAACGACTAGCTGGTTATGGAGTCATTCTGCCGTTGAGATGCATGTCGACGTCCGTGACCAGCTGCTGGCTCTTGGAGGCACATCCGGGTGTGGCTGGAGGAGTTGGTTTGGTACCGAGGGAGCTGAGGATAAGGAGTCGATCTTGAGGAGGTGCTTCGGGCCCGGTGGTTTTTGCGGTTCCCATGGAAACGTCCGGTTCGTCACTTGAGGCGCTCACTTGGACCCAGTGAAATACAAAGAGACCCGTTTGGTATTCTTCACTGCGGCCAGAGTTTGTGACCCATTCCGGACTCCAGATCTGGGTTGCCAAGTTGGACACAGTGCGCCCAGACTGGGTTGCTGGTGGATAGGGGCGAAGAGGCATTGAGGTGGATGCCTGGTGTTTGCATTGCAGCACTCAAATTTCCCTTTGGGGATTAAAAAAGTCAATTCTGTTCGATTCAAATGGGTTAACAAACTGTGGTAACAAAAATCCTACGGGATAATTTTGTGGCCCCCAAATTTTCCATAGTCTGCAATTTTACAAAAACATAGACATGTTTGGAAATGACCAAAACTACACCCCCTAGTGGACAGCCGTGTCAGCTGGGCTCAGTGGCTTATATGTCAGAATCTGCTGAAATAAAAATTGCTATGAACATAGAGTGTGTATGTGTGTGTTCGGATGGGGCATGCTGTCCTTTTTTAAATGGCCTCTACAGCAATGGTGGCCTGTAATAAATGAGTGGGCGCGTTAAAGTGGCAGCGGTGACAGCTGACTGGGGAAGTTGGGAATAGAGCGAGGCAAGGTGGAGGTGTGGACAAAAGGGAGGAGTGGGGGGGAAGACAAAGCGAAGGTAAAAGAGATAGAGCGTCTCTGCGGGGAGATAAGGAACGAGCATGAGAGGATGAGGAGGGGACAATGGAAGGAGGGATTGTGGGTCACGATGGAACAATGCATCGACCAAAGGTGGAAACGTTTTTTGTTACCGCTTGTTCTTTCTCTCCTCGTAACCCCCATCCGCAAACTCTTTTTTATCCCTCTGTCTGAAGTCACCTTGCAGTCCAGTAGAAATATGGCCGCCCCTTTAGCAGGTTTAAAGGTACATAAAACTTGCAGAGGAGAAAGCCTTGGCCGAGCTTCCTTGTACATCCAGACATGTTTGAACGTGTGTGTGTGTTGAAGAGGTGAGTCACCTTCACTTTCAAGACGGATAAGAAGAGTAAAAAAAGTGCTTTTATAAAAGACTGTGTATTTTTTTTTTTAATAATACATTTGTAGCACGAAGGATAAAGAAGCCATGTTGAACTCACACACAAAAACGGTATGCTCTGCTGTGCCGTGTCTTAACCAGTTGCACCGTGGCAATGAACGGCATTGCTTTTGGCAAGGTGAACGTGTGCTGATGGCAGGTTAGCTGCAAGATGGGAAACCGTGCGACAGAGACAAAGAGGTGGTCTAATTTCAGTGAAGAAACCGTGCTTGGACACAATGTGTGTGTGTGCGTTCAACAAAGGTTAAGGTGGAGTTAAAGAGACAGTGTGTTGTCTCTGAGGAGTACAGCTATCACCAACGCTGAACGGTCCAATTAATCAAGCGAGGCCACACAGGCGGCTACTTTATGAGTGTGTGTTGAGCTTTTAAATGTACGTATATTCAGAATTTGTTGTGTGTGGTTGTAAAGTGTAGCAAGGCTGTAGAAGAGAACGAGAGGGGCATAAACAACCTAGTTTATCTTGTTTCTAAAGCTAATGGACGATAGCATCGCATGCTTGTCGTACTGGGAAAACCAGAAAAAAAAAAGATGGATAAATCTCGAGAAAGTGACCTCCAATCACTAGAGGTGGCGTTCGATTGTCAAAATTGGTATAAGCAGGCCGAGTAGAACAGAGAGATCTAGCGCGATGATACAAAGACCCAGAAACGGCAAAAGAGTCAGTCCACCACCGCTCCCTTCATGACTCATTCCGCCTATATCACATTTGCAGCAAGTCCGGCAAGAGCTAGGGCGCAAGTATTGGCCAATTTAACCAAAGCTAACGCTACATAAACGGGTAAGTATCCAGGTGTAGACGCATTGTCTTTAGAGACATGTTAGCTTTTGTTAGCTCCGAAATGCGATTCTCGCTAAAACCAATTATTAAAACTTTTTTAAAGTTCACTTCTGTGAGGTTCCCTTTAATCGCGCTCCTCGTTTAATGTCCCCTGTGTTAGCGTCATGCAAAAACACTCGTTGCTTATGTCAAATGTAAACATAGCAACAACAAAATTTATGGCCAAAATTAACCTAGCGTTAGAAAAGTATCTTTTTACCAGATTGAATCGCTTGAAAATTTCCAAAAAAACAAAAATACTCAAACAAGCAGTTCGGAAAACTAAACGAAGCATATATAAAAAAAAAAAAAAACGCTTCGTGAGTGTTTTTGATTTGGTAATAATGTTAAAACATTAAAGAAACTTCTTCCAAAAACTGACTTCATATCATTCCCCCTTTTTTAGGTTTATCTGTATAATTTATTCAGGTTTTGCTGGTTAAATTAAAGACATTAAAATGTCCTGAATTTGCCATGTCGGGCGCTGAAAGCACTAAGTGCGTTCATGTGCAACGTATCTAGTATTTAGCCAAATATGCTGGCGCCACCTAGCACTTCCAATCTTGGAGGTGTCGATGCCGTTTTTTGAAGCTTTTACGAAAACACAAAAACTATGGGTAACAATAAACAAACAGATAATGTAGGAACGTTATTCGTACTATATTACCAACCAAAGGTGGATCGGTGCAACGTCTGCATTAATCAGGATGTTGCATCAATGTATCGTGGTGAAGAAAGGTAACCAGGATCTACGCTCCTACCCTCACCATTGTAACCAGGATCTACGTTCCTACCCTCAGCATGGTAACCAGGATCAACGTTCCTACCCTCACCATTGTAACCAGGATCTACGTTCCTACCCTCAGCATGGTAACCAGGATCAACGTTCCTACCCTCACCATTGTAACCAGGATCTACGTTCCTACCCTCAGCATGGTAACCAGGATTAACGTTCCTACCCTCACCATGGTAACCAGGATCTACATTCCTATCCTCACCATGGTAACCAGGATCTATGTTCCTACCCTCACCATGGTAACCAGGATCTACGTTCCTACCCTCACCATGATAACCTGGATCTACGTTCCTACCCTCACCATGGTAACAAAAATCTATGTCCCCACCCTGATCTATGGTCCCCAGCTGTGGGTGGTGACCGAAAAATTGAGATTGTGGAAACAAGCAGCCGAAATGAGCTTCCTCTGCAGGGTGGCTGGGCTCTCACTCAGAGAAAGAGTGAGGAGCTCTGCCATCTGGGAGAAGTTTGGAGTAGAGATGTTGCTTCTCCAGTTCTAGAGAAGCCAGATTGGGTGGATCGGGCATCTGGTTAGGATACCTCCGTAGTGCCTTGCCGGTGAGGAGGAGACCCAGAGGCAGACCTTGGACCTGTTGGACAGGGAACACCTCGCAGGTGAGCTGAAGGATGTGACCGGAATGACAGAAGCCTCGGCATCCTGTCTGAGGCTATAGCCCCTGCAATCCAGCCCCGGATAAGTGGAAGACAATAGAACGGATTTACCATCCATGTTTTGAGTACACCATGTTGTTCAGCGCCCAAATTTATCTTTGTTCATTTATAGAGAGTACAGTAGTCTACAACTTTCCAGTTTCTGTTAATAACAGACGAGCTTCAGTGGATTTGAAGGAGTTGTGTTGCATCTTCAGCTAATAAAACAGAAACAACGATAATACCGTTAGCAGTATCATCGTACTTTTGGTGTTATCTCCGAGGTTTACTCAGAGTCCATCAAATTCCACGGCGACTGCTTGTATTCATGTGATTTTTAGCCGATGAGGATTGTGAGAAAATCCCAGAGTTAGAAAGACAGAGAGACAATTACAGCAACAGAGATAAACAGGAGGAACGGAGACGCATATGGTTTCATCGTCTGGCACCGTAGACACGCTCCGTACTGTCATGCCGATGCCCTCTGTGAGCCCCCGTTCCGCTTGGAAATGAAATTCTCAAAAGGTTTTCACTCCCTTGAAATCATGTTTCTACTGCAGGGCTCACTCACAAATCCACTGTTGTGTTTCCTCAAAACTCCTTGTTGTGCGTTGTTGAGTCGTTTCCCGGACTTTTGTGAGTAAAAAAACAACAAAAATTTAGTCGGACAAAAATAAATGTGGTAGATCAATTTCTCAATGAGCAAATAATTTGCATGTTTTTTAATGGTTTAAGTCAGTTTTACTGACATCAATTTTGCTGGTATTTATGTTTGTGAGGGTTCGAATCCTGCTTAGCTCATGCCTACGTGTCCTTAGAGAAGACACCTAACCCCAAGTTTCTTCTGCGATTGCCAACGTCATTGGCTTCCTGCTGCGTTTAAATACAGTATAGTAAATATATATACATTTTAAAACATCAAAATATTCAACTAATTTTTAAACATTATATCACTTATTAAAACCATAAAAATGTATTAAAATCATATCTCCAAATCCAAGACCTGGGTCCTCAACCGGAAAAGGGTGGAATGCCCCCTGCGGGTCAGGGACAGGGTCCTGCCCCAAGTGGAGGAGTTTAAGTATCTCGGGGTCTTGTTCACGAGTGGGGGAAGGATGGAGCGGGAGATCGTCAGGCGGATCGGTGCGGCGTCGGCAATAACTAGGACGCTGCTTCGGTCCGTCGTGATAAAGAGAGAGCTGAGCCGAAAAGTAAAGCTCTCAATTTACAAGTCAATCTACGTTCCTACCCTCACCATGGTAACCAGGATCTAAGTTCCTATCCTTACCATGGTAACAAGGATCTACGTTCCTATCCTCACCATGGCAACCAGGATCTACGTTCCTACCCTTACCATGGTAACAAGGATCTACGTTCCTATCCTCACCATGGCAACCAGGATCTACGTTCCTACCCTCACCATGGTAACCAGGATCTATGTTCCTACCTTCACCATAGTAACCAGGATCTATGTTCCTACCCTCACCATGGTAACCAGGATCTACGTTCCTACCCTCACCATGGAAACCAGATCTACGTCCCTACCCTCACCATGGTAACCAGGATCTATGTTCCTACCTTCACCATAGTAACCAGGATCTATGTTCCTACCCTCACCATGGTAACCAGGATCTACGTTCCTACCCTCACCATGGAAACCAGGATCTACGTTCCTACCCTCACCATGGCAACCAGGATCTCCGTTCCTACCCTCACCATGGTAACCAGGATCTATGTTCCTACCTTCACCATAGTAACCAGGATCTATGTTCCTACCCTCACCATGGTAACCAGGATCTACGTTCCTACCCTCACCATGGAAACCAGGATCTACGTCCCTACCCTCACCATGGTAACCAGGATCTACGTTCCTACCCTCATCATGGTAACCAGAATCTGTGTTCCTACCCTCCCTATGGTCACCAGCTGTGAGTGGTGACTAAAAGAATGAGATCACTGATACAAACAACCAAAATGAGCTTCCTCTGCAGGGTGGTTGGCCTCTCACTCAGAGATTGAGTGAGGAGTTCTGCCACCTACAAGAGTTACAACAAACTGGTTACGAAGTGTATGAAAGGAAGTGTCTCATTTGAATTTTAGGGGTTTTAAACAAATTTTCTCGCATCAAAAAACGGTCCAAAAGAACCGAGAGTGAATCATTTCTGATTCAGCCACCTCATTCAGACTCAATGCCCCGGTTTCATTGAGCAAGCAACCAGAGTTGTGACTACTTCTTTGTGTAAAGAAAAAAAAAAAAGCTCTTGAAACACTACGCGGAATATTCATGAACACAAAAGCTCGTAAAGAGTGTTGTGAACACATCGAGACACGAGACGGATGAAAATACAGGCTTCGCTTTATGTGAACATGTCGTTTTACTCTTTGTAATGGTTTCCCTTTCAGATTTCAATGTGATACCAGTGTGGACGCTATATACAGGCTGCTGAGATGATAAATGGCACGGATCAAAGATAAATATCTGAACAAACAGGTTTTTACCAAGAAAAGTCGAGCGAGAATAGACGAAAAATGGCGAGGAAAATAGTTGCAGTCCTTTGAGCTACGCGGACGTCATCGAGGAAGTCTGCTTGTTCGCCTTTTTTTTTTCTCTCCTTCTTCTCACCATCTGCCCTTCCAATTGTCTCGTTTACTTAATTAGAGCCCTGTGTCTCAAGACCGATGCTCCCAAATGGCATCAGCTGCGCGCTTGTGTGTGACCTCTGTGTATTAACAATTGTGCGGACACCCCGGGCGTGCCTGCGCATGGAGCATTAGGTTTGAAAAGACACGGCGTGTGTAAATGTGTGTGCAGCAATGTGCAAGCCGCGGAGTGTTTCGTGTTTAGGGGGCAAACCTGAGGCGGGTTTTGGTCTGAACAGAAGGAGAAAACGAAAGTTGGGCTTGTTTTTTTAAATTCAGAAAACACAAAAATCTGAGGGTTTTTTTGCTACATAATTTAATTAGCTTCTCAAATCTTTAATTATAAGTAATAACAAGTAATTAGTTGAAAATATTTTGTTGGAAAAGCAGCACTTTGTCTTGAAAGAGTTGATAAATTAGTGAAACGAGTAAAAAGAAAAGGAACAAAAAATAATTAAAGCCGCGAGTGTTTTCATAAAAATGAAAAATGACTCTTTTAGCTCTCTTTTTTTTTTAAACAACGTGTAACAAAGTAGAATTACAAATCGGAATACCACGAGTAGTTTTTGAGAAATACTCAACTGTGCCAAAAGTATTTGGTCGCCTGCGTCAAAATAATGAGAATCAAGTTTTCTAAAAAACTCATGTAAAAAAACGTAAACTTAGAAATTTATATAGATTTTCACTAATAAAACCAAAACACAAGTAGAACCCAATCTATCCAGTCCCAGTTCCTCCTCTCCCTGATGTGACGAGTCAGCCTTGTTATGAACATTTAGAGAAGATCTGGCATCAACTCCGGATTACGATGAAAGGAAAAGCCGCATTTGTCGGCAACTTCTGTAAAACAGAGCACGCAGATGTGTGACTCACACCAGGACCGAGAGATGGATTATCAGTTTATTTTAGTTCTTAAATCCAGCTTAATATTATTTTGGAAAAGCTTCACTTTGGGTTCAGATTGGTAGCGTGTATTTTGGGGTGTTACTGTAAAAAAAACCTTGAGTTGGTTTTTATTATAATCAGCAGAAGAATTTTTTCATGTAAATTATTTAAGTGGAACATTTGTAGAAGCTCTTTGTTTTTGTTTTTTTCTAACTAAAATTGTTAAAGGGGGCGCGGGGGTGATATTGTGGGGACTAATAGTTCCCCATATATTTTCTTGATGTAAAATTTTGCCATAAAACGAGAATTTTCTTGATTCTCAATATATGGCAGCACGATGGTTCAGTGGTTAGCACAGTGGCCTCACAGCAACAAGGTCAGGGTTTGACTTTCTGCGTATAGTTGGCATGGTCTCACCATAAATGTGTAGGTTTTCTCCAGCTCCCCACCCGCCCCTCCAAAGACATGTATGTTGGCTCAATTGACTGCTACGAAATTGCCCCTAGAAATGAGTGGGTGTGTGGCCCCCAACAGCCTGGTGACCAGTACCCCTCTTGCCTGAAATCGGCGAGATACGCTTTGGCATCCCCCGCTAGCCCAGTAAACGAAGCGGCTCATGTAACATCATGAGCCAAAATAATCTTAGCGAATTCAGACTTAAATTCCATTTTCCGTTCCGTTGTCTTCCACTTTTCCGGGGCCTGGTTGTCGGGGCCACACCCTCAGCAGGGAAGCCCAGGCTTCTCTCACCCTGACTACTTCTTCCAGCTCACCCAGGAGGATCTTGATGTGTTCCCTATCCAGCTGTGAGACAAAGTCTCTCCAGCAAGTCCGGGGTTTGGTGGGACATAGATGGCGAGGTGGTCGAGAGGCATCCTAACCAGATGGGCGAGTCCTATTTTCATGTCTTGTTGAAATCCAGAAAATATAAAAGATTTATGATAATTCCTTAAGAGCTACTTGGGATTTCATAAAAAATCTTTTGTGATAGTTTTTGAGATACTCATCAACTACGAAAGACGCTAGTGCCACTCGTGGCTACAAGTTAGCCCGCTAACACGTAAGCTTTAAATGAAATTGTAAAATTTTAACTCTGGCTCTAAATTTTTTAAATTAACTGTTAGAACATTTTCTTTCAGCTTCATGTTTTCCAAAAATATAGACTCATTGATTTTAGATCAGAGACGGGCAAAGTTTTTGGTATGCGGGCCAAATTGAGTTCTAAGATTTGACCAATGTGTCGGAACAGGAGCAGATGGATGGCATGCTTTGGTAACCGCTAGATTAGATCGATAGAATGGCGCGCTAGATTTTAAACAAGCGCTAAATGTTACATCAAGAGCGATAAATTTAAAATCTAACGCGCTAAGTCTGAAATCTAGTGCGGTAGTGCTTAAAAACATGCATTTAGCGGCGCTGGGTTGGAAATCTAAGCACTTGATGTAACATTTTGCTTGTTTTAATATCAAATACGCTTGTTTACGTGTGTGTATTGGCCCCGATCGCTTTCCATATCTGTGCATAGTATTTAGTTTGAAAGCGTGTGCTTCACGGTAACACACAGTTTAATGGAAGCAGTGTTGTTGTATCTTTGGGGCCATCTAGTGATGAAACATCAGAATTGCAGGGCTAAAAAAACATTAACAAGGTTTATTTATTGAATTTTTTCAAGTTCAGCAGACCGGATTAAAACTTTTAACGGGTCGCATGTGGCCTGCAGGCTGTAGTTTGGCCATGCCTGTTTTAGATACAACGTTAAAGGCCTGGCAAGGAGTCAAAGGAAATTCAAGCGGAATTTCAAAATAAATGCACAATACAAAATAAATTTGGTGAAACACTTTATTTTCGGTATTAAGTTCAAACATGAAACCAGCGCTGACAAATTTAAGAACAATATTGAAATGTTTTGCAAATAAGAACAATAATAAACAATCCCAATTTGTCGAGGTACATTTACTAGGACGACTTGCTCTGAAAGAGTTGGTCTGAAACTTCACAAACAATAATGTCAAGACTCAATAATTCTTCGCAAAACTACACTTTATCAAAAAAAAAAAGAAAAAACTAATGGACTTTTCTTAATGTTAGTCATTATTGATGAAATTCATAACATCAATGAAAAATGTTCCTACATCGTGGCCTTTTCTCATTTTTTTGAGCGTACGGGAAGAACATCCATCATTGTTGTGTTTTTGGATGATGACAAGTTAATATCTTTCATTTTTATAAAGGACACATCTGTATGCGGAAATGGCACCACAATGGCAGTCTTAGATAAAATTACAAAACGCCAACAAACTCTTTTGATGCAATGAAAATTGAAGTTTTAATCAATGAAACGGGCTGTTAGGTATGCAAATGAGCGGCTGAGTAATTACACTTTGAAGTGAAACTGTGATTATGTACTGATTGGTAACAACAGCTTGATTTCCATTGTGTTCACGTCCACATTCGAGAGATTTTTTAAACACTTTGTTGAAAACAAACATTATTCTGAGTTTTGTTGCCAGGTGGAATCGTGTTGTAGCATGTAGTTGTGGAAGACTGTTTGTCGTCACGTTTTGGAAGACACAAGAAGGGCAGACTGTAAACTAGTGACTCAGTTTGAATCCTTTCCTTTGACACATACACTCCTACATCTCTCCATCTCATTTTCTTGTGAATGTGAAGTGTCGATGAGGGAAAGTCGACGACGCTGAAAGCTGACACGGCTCTCTGAGTTTGTGTTGCTTTGCAAAGCGCTCCCAGGCTGAGCGCTTTCTGTTGTGTCGCATCAAACGTACCGAGAACCGCATTCTCACTCCTTCAATTCCTTTGTGACAACTGCAACTCGGCAGATTCTTTAACCACGCACGCCACCGGAGACCAGATGAAGCGTCGCTGATGGGAAACCAATGGAAAAAAGCTTAAACTCAGAAGAATACCGAAGAATTCACTCGTAGCCTTCGTCTGAACCGCTGACATTTGAACCTAACGAAGGCTTCTTAATACCTTTCAGAACTTCTATCTTGACGCCAGCGGTGCTTTCTGTCAAACTCTAATTTTTCCATTGATTCAGACTCAGACAGAAAACACAGTTGGGTAACGTCAAAGTTTACACGCTACTTCCATCCTGAAAGCAAATGCACTTAAAAGGAAAGAGGCAGAGGTAGGAAAGTGCCAAAAAAAAAAAAAGCTTTGTAAGGAGAAGATGGTGATGCAAACGCACAGTTTTACCAGTGGGAGGGCTGCGGTAATCGGCTGTCTGGGGTAGCGAGGCGACGGGGGGGTGCCTAGTTATCAAGACGTCTTAAAGATTCACAAAGAAGCGGCAACAATAGGGAAGAAAGCAAGAGGAGGATTGTGTAGGTATATGAAGAAGACGGAAAAAGTGCAGCTTTGAAACTAGATAACCTTCATTTTCCCCTCCTTCTTACTTATTAAAATATGAGTGCCTCCACGAGAGGAGAAGGGAACTAATTAATTATTTGAAAATGTGAGGCATTTCCTAGGAATATTTGCATTAGCCATGAATCACAACCTCTGCTGAGTCAGGACAATTTTAAACTCATAGAGGTGTGACACTAAATCATTCCCTCCGAGTACCAAACCTCAACTATGTAAATTTATTGGTAATAATAGAACGTATAGATGAGGTTATGAATAGATTTAAATGTTCGTTGGCTGGTAGCCTGCTGTGTCTTGCCAGAAGGAGACGAAGGATAGGAATTTGGTTTCAGGTATATTAGTTAAGCTAAAGTGGGGCATTGGAGTTCCGAACTTGGGAAAAAAACATGAATAATCTGATGAAGTGCAAGAAAGATTTCACAAAATGGAATGAAGACCAAAATGTAATTTTTGGTCAGAACAAACCCTAAACCTTGGACTTCTTCTTCTTTCGGCATTTCCTTTCAGGGGGCGCCACAGATCAAACCCAATCTGCTGCATCTTCTTTGGTCACACCAACTATCTTCTTGTCTTCCTTCACTGTATCCATGAACCTCCTCTTTGGTCTTCCTCTAGGCCTCTTTTCTGGTGGTTCCAAACCCAGCATCCTTCTTCTGATGTACTCTCTCTCTCTCCTCTGCACATGTCCAAACCATCTCAGTCTGACCTCTCTGACTTTAAAACCTCTAACATGTGCTGTTCCTCTGATCCTGTCCAACCTGGTCACTCCCAGAGAGATCCTCAGCATCTTCATCTCTGCTACCTCCATCTCTGTTTCCTGTCTTTTCCTCAGTGCCACTGTCTCTGGACCAATCAGCATGGCCGCTCTCTCCACGGTTTTATACACTTTCCCTTTCATTTTATCTGAAACTCTTCTATCACACCTGATACTTTTCTCCACCCGTTCCATCCTGCCTGCACACGCTTCTTCACCTTTTTTCCACACTCTCCATTACTCTGGACTGTTGATCCTAGATACTTAAAATCTTCCACCTTCTTTATCTTTTCTCCCTGTAACCTCACTTTTCCATTTGGATCCCTCTCATTCACACATTTAATTCTGTGTCTGCTATCCCAATGTTTCCAAATGGATCGCAGGCACATTGATCGAGATTTGAGAAACCTCAGATTTCCCACAATTTTCTGTCCAATTTGATGGAAGTTTTTTGTAAACTTTCCCAGTTGAAACATATTTTTTTGTATGATCCTGTCCCCCCTCAAACACATTTCCTTTTTTCTTTTTCGTCCCATCTTGCCCAAATTTATAACAAATTTAATGTATCCAGACAAAAAAATCAAAGTTATGTTCACTGTAGAGATGAGTGGAACCAAAAATAAGAAAATCAAATGAAAGACATTCAGTTGGTTATGTTTTTAAAAAATATATTTAAAGCCTGTTTTCTACATATCTTGGGGTATCAATTTTGTTTCAAGTACCAAAATATGATAGAAGCCTCAGCGGTCCACAAGTCAATAATTTCGCCCACCTCTGGCTCACCAAACCTTGACCCTTACACAGACTAAAGTAAACTGTAATCATTATAATATTTAAATGAACCAAATCCGAATTATTGGGCAGATTAAACCCTATGGTGTCCAGTCATAATCTATGTTGGATGTAGCCCAAAACGGTGTGTTTTCTGCGTAGGGACATACAAAAAAAAAAAAAAAAAAAACAGAACAGGATGTTGAATCCTGAATCATTGGCAATCAATTATGCAATAGATAGAGTGGCCATGCTTAGAGCTTCTTGTAAACAATTAAGACCAGTCTACAATAAATTTTCAAACTGCGAATAGACATGAGGTAAAATAACTGATAGTGTCTCTTTTTTTGGGTCCCAAAAATGGTACAAAAGCTTTTACAGAAATAAATAAGAAAAACGAGTAATTCGATTGATACAAAATTTAAAAATCTGATTGTTTCAATTTTCCTAAACTCTACTTTCAAACTAAATTAGAGTTACAGTTTCAAATCACAAACTTTAAACGGACGCCCGCGCAGGGCTAGTCGTTTTTGACCCAGCATGGTGAGTCGGTGCAGGAAATGTGTCGGGCGGAAAATCCTCTATTTCCATTTTAATAAGTGTTTTTGATGTTATTTTGAGTCTCCTTTGGAATCTTCGGAAAAAAACGAAAGAGGTGAGGACAGCTGTCATCTGCTGTGAATTGGCAAACCCAGCTGTGTTGACACTCAGCGGTGCGAGGAAAAGACTTTTCAAAGTGACTGTTTGGCTGAATAAGGCTTTCTTTCAGTGGCAAAGGCTTTCTGTTGATTTATGTTCAAAATAAAGAGTGTATAAAGGATAAAGTTTACTGCGCAGAGGCACAAATTAGAAATAATCGCGTTTAATATCGAGTATATCTTCTACGCTCCGTAACAGACTGCAGAGGAAGATTGACAAACACCTCTAACACACTCAGAGGCGATGAAAGTACAACACTGAAATAAACCAAACTGACACACCGCTGGTGTGTATGTGTGTATAATGAGCATCTGTGCGGTGCTTTTTTTTTCCTTTTTCTTTTATAATGTAATGTTATTACCTTTAACGGTGCACCTGTCTGTTCTATGCCTCCAACAAAGAATAGTTTTTTTTTTAAGAGGCCCTTCTAAGTGCCAGACGGCAATTGGCTTGGTAGGTAGTTAGTGAAAGGTGCACTAACACACAATAAACACGCACAACAGAAAATATTCTATAGTTCTGCTAATTAGTGGAATTAGTCACAGTTCAAGGGGTTCAATTAAAATGCGGTGATGTGGTATATAGGTTGTGAGCCTCATTTGCATGACCAATGCTTGTTTCAGTGTGGATGTCCAGATGGACCCTTTAAAAGACAAAGAACATAACTCTTGAGCAACAATTGTAACCATTGGACTGACCAATTCCGAACAATTGGACAAACCAAATCTTAACTGTTGGCCAAATCTTAACTCTTAAATGGAAGTATGCCCGACGTAATCCAAAATCTTGTTCCTTGGAGACCAAATTGTGAGTTAAGGTCAAGTAACTTCATTTGTCTTTGTGCAAATCCTAAGCCTTGGACCAACCAAACTTGAACAAGCCTAACTTGAACCCTTGAACCGATCAATTTTGTTACACTTGGATGAGATTCCGTTGCTTGGACAGACCAATAGCTCTCAAATAAACCAGACCCTAACATTTGATGTAATGTTAGGACAGACAGCTCAAATTCAGAACCTTCAACTTGGTCTAACCCAAGACCATCCCTTGGGGTAGACCAAGGGATGGTCTAACCCTTGGTCAGACCATCCCCAAACCCTTGATCCCATACAAAGCAAATTTAAGTATCCCCCCTTGGGGACATTCAAGTGTCTAGTAGCACAATCCAGTGTCCAGTAGTGGTCCATCAAGCGGAGCAGTGAGCTCCAAAATCTCCATCCACTTTCTGACTTATAAGTCTGATGGCCTCTTGGACGAATGACTTCCTGAACCTCTCAGTTTTGCAGCACAGAGAACAAAGTCTTTCTCTGTGACTGCTTCTCTGAAAGGCCACGGTCTCATACATTAAAACCCACCAAGAGATGACGAATGGCATTAATTTGCTTAAGGACTCCCAAATGAACTCACTTGCATAAATCTGCAAACAAAGCGCGGACGTTAAACATGCAAATGGACGTAGGGACACATGCAAACACGCACCCGCTAATAAGCTGCATTCATTTGCACACTCTTGACTCGCCGTGCAGTTGTCTGCACACTACGTTAACGTCAGCCTTTTGAGTTCCGGCTTTAATTAAGAGCATAATTAAGTGTGGGCTGTTATGGCTTTGCTCAGTGGGGTGTGCTGTTATGTGCACGCAGGCATGTTCGCATGTGGGTATCCTCGGAGCTGTTACACGTGCTCTCCGCTGCAGCTTGGACAAATATGGCCAATTTACAGCACTTCTAATTTACCATTTAAACACCACATGTTTGACTCCTAATTAAATAAGGCCTCCAAGCCAGAAACACACACATTGCTTTGTAAAAGCTGTTAACATTTTTTTCCCCAAAATTGGGTCATGTCAAATTGCAATATTGCCTTGGCATTTTTAACTAATGGACAAGTTGTCTATCCTGTTTGACCCCATGTTGTATGACTCCCAATTTGGGTTATGGACTTAGGGATTCACACCTTGGAAAAAATATCAGAGGACTAAAGTGTTGGCCAAGTCATGGTGGGTAATTTTCCAAAGAATTTGAAAAGACTTGACAGATTTTACGCTGGATAAAAATCCCAGCTGGTTAAGACATATTGCAAGAAGTACTTCGGTAAAACAATCAAAGCTTCATTGTTGATTTGTCAACAAATACTTTGGCAAATTTGTTCTTAATCCAAATATGTTTGCCGACATGAAAAAAAAAAACAGTTTTGCCAAACCTTTCGTTGTGAAATTCAACAGAATTTTAATAGAACATTTGAATCTTTCAAACCAGAAAGTTTGAAGTTGAATTTTGTGATGAAACACAGTGACTAGACATCCTATTCAATTTATGGCGCTAGGACAAGACCACGTTGCTTAGGAAAGTCTGGTCTGTCGATCTCTCTGATTAATTGTTAATTTAAATATATATTTTTCTTCAGCTACTGCCGTAAAAACAAATATGGAAGTGCATCCATACATTATGAAAAAAAAAATAAGAAGTAGATACCAAAGACCTGGAACAATGTGCCTCTGCTTGCCCTGTTAATTTGTGACTCAGATCTTTGGTTGCACGAGCCTGAAAGCTCAATCTGTTCATCTATAGATCGTACCATGGAACTGTTGGCATTTTCATTCAAATACTTTCAAGGGTTTTGGAGATATTGCTTCCACAAGAGTATTCCGGAAGCACAGACTTGAGATCCGCAGATTGCCCGAATACTTAACGCCAGTCAGAAGTCGTGTTCTCCTACTAGTTGTCAAAAAATATGCATTATTATTATGTATTAATATTATTAATACATAATAATATTAATATGCATTATTATTAATATTATTATTATTAATATGCATTATTAATATGCATTATTATTATTATTAATATACATTATTAATATGCATTATTATTATGTAGTGAGATGTAGTAGTACATCTCACTACATGATCTGTAGTGAGAAGAGGGAACAGATGGAGGAAAAGCTGGAGAGGTGGAGGTTTGCACTAGAAAGAAGAGGAATGAAGATTAGTCAGAGTAAAACAGAGTACATGTGTGTGAATGAGAGGGATCCAAATGGAAGAGTGAGATTACAGGGAGAAGAGATAAAGAAGGTGGAAGATTTTAAGTACTTAGGATCAACAGTCCAGAGCAATGGAGAGTGTGGAAAAGAGGTGAAGAAGTGTGTTCAGGCAGGGTTGAACAGTGGAGGAAAGTATACAGGTGTGATGTGTGATAGAAGAGTTTCAGCTAGAATGAAAGGAAAAGTGTACAAAACCGTGGTGAGACCGGCCATGCTGATTGGTCTAGAGACAGTAGCACCAAAGAAAAGACAGGAAGCAGAGATGGAGGTAGCAGAGATGAAGATGCTGAGGATCTCTCTGGGAGTGACCAGGATGGACAGGATCAGAGGAACAGCACATGTTAGAGGTTTTGGGGATAAAGTTCGAGAGGCAAGACTGAGATGGTTTGGACATGTACAGAGGAGAGAGAGAGAGTACATCGGAAGAAGGATGCTGGATTTGGAACCACCAGGAAAGAGGCCTAGAGGAAGACCAAAGTGGAGGTTCATGGATACAGTGAAGGAAGACATGAAGATAGTTGGTGTGACCAAAGAGGATGCAGAAGATAGGGTTAGATGGAAGAAACTGACTTGCTGTGGCGACCCCTAAAGGGAAATGCCGAAAGAAGAAGAAAAAGACACCTCATATGTCCCAGATTTGGGAAGTAATTCATTCCCTGCTGGTCGATGGTTTTAATGATTTCACTCAAATCATTTGTCTTGATCATTGGGAATTTTTGCCTTACTGGATAAAGCCGTTCTCTTTCGTGATAAAGGAAGGACAACCCCCTACTTTCCTCCCAACACACATAAAACGCTTTACCACCACCAGCTGAGTAAACATATCATCCTTGTTATTGTTATTTCCTTGACATTACAAAGCCACTTGTCAGGATCGCGTAAACCGAAGCCGTTATAAACAATTCCCCATTTCGGTCGGGGTTACCCTTTCCGCTTGTCGCAGTCAGTTTTTGTTTGTTTGCTTCCTGAGATGTTTGTGCAACGTGTGCGAGGTGTGCGAGTATTCCCGTGGTGCGACTGTTTGTTATAGGTGATCTGTGCTGTGTTAAATGGGAGTGTCCAGGCTGCTACTAGCGTCATTCATCAGCTTCACACAGAAACAAACCTGGCTGGGGGCAAAAAAAAAAAATACAACCCATGACACGGACATACATTCAGCTCTTTCAATTGTTTCCACAAATGGTTAATGCGTCCAAACCCCAACAGCACAAAAACAAACTTTGAGTTCTTTGATTAATCTGCACCTTAAAATGGTACAAGACGTAAAAATGAGGTGCACACTCCATCTGACCTCGTACCGGTAGTATTTGGTGGCGACACCTCCTCAACGACCTCTCAGTGTCCCCATAGCTTTTCTACACAATTCCCAAACCCTCTTTTTTTCACAGTAGAGTGTTTCACGCTTGATTTCTCTGGCAGCTCGGCTGATACCATTGTCCCTTTTCACTCTGCACCTTCTGGTCTGTTGGTAAAGCGTCCGGCCATTTCTTCCCAGTTCTTTTTATTAAATATAATTTAAATAAGGAATGCAAAACGCATTTCGCTTTGATAAAGTCAAAGGTTAGTGCTCCCCAAGAGGCACCTCACTTCCATCGAGGTGCTAAATGCTTTTTGAGATGCACTCTGATTTTTTTTTTTTTTTATCCTCTCATAATGTCAAAAGGCTAAAAAGTGTAAGATTTCTCTATTTTCACACATTCAAGGACCTGGTCTTCTAAAAGGTTGTGATGGTGGGTTGTGAAGCTGAAATTGTTTGTGTGCCATTTGGGTGAAGACCTTTTATTCAAACTGCCTTTTGGGAGCATGTCCCTTGTTCTCTAAGTATAGCTGAGTGTTCTTTTGATTTGTCACATTATTTAAATCCCGTCTGTGGAAAGAGGTTTTTAGAAATGGGTTTATTAAAAGTCACTTTTTGTGGATTTTTTGGGGCTAGGTTAGGTCTGGACCTTAGTTGCTTTCTATTGGTCTTATTTTCTGACTTATCATCATCTGCAGAGAACACTCCGCCCTTTTCCAATTTTGTTTTTTTCAAGAGTCTCTAAGAATAGTTAAGTTTTTGATCAGTTTAATTATGACTTGTCTTAAGTCTGATTGATCATTCACGCTTAATCAAATCCATTAAGATGATAGCTGTGATGCTAAGCTATTGAAGCTAATTGAATTACCGTAATTTCACGACCATTAGGCGCACCGTACGAAAAGGCGCAGTCTCAGTCACACACTGCCTTACAACAACACACACGCAAGCATGCAAATGTGCGTATTAAAAAATAGATCGGGAGCAAAACTGAGTTTGGTTGTTCTTTATTTAAGTAGTATAAATAAGCACATTACCGGTAATAGTCTTTATTCAAATCCGTCAAAGTCCTCATCCTCTGTTTCAGAGCAGGTCTATTTCGCTCCTCACTGTCAAAGTCACTGTCTGTACTGTGCGGCTCCTCAGAAAGGATACCAGCTTTTGCAAAAGCTCGGATAACAGTACCAGCAGACACGTTAGTCCAAGCATCTACAATCCATTGGCAAACTGTGGCGTAACTCGCCCGGTGCTGCCTTCCACCCTTCCACGGCTCGATTCTCATGTTCCTCCGCGTAGCTGATTGCCTTCAGCTTAAACTGAGCGTCATAAGCGTGTCGCCTCCATTTTCAGGGTTAAAACAGCAATGCTGTGCATACAGCACATACCTTTTTTATACACAATCCACGTCCACACTTCACTTTTTAACGTTCTCATGCCTTTTCTTTCAGGTCCGCCTCGCCTCACGGGCACCGCTTTTTCTTTTAGGTCCGCCTTTTCTCACACACAAGGCGCACCGCACGAAAGGGTGCACCACTCATTTTGAAGAAAATCTAAGACGTTTATATGCGACCTAATAGTCGTGAAATTACGGTATTCTTCAAATGGGGTTTCATGCTAAACTTTTTCGGAGCTTTCGACCATGTTTGAATTCCATACATGCATGTTCAAGTCATTCGCGAGCTCTGCCGTCCAGTATTAATACCGAATGCTAGGTTTTTTTTTTGTTCTTATAGTTCTTATCATTCTTGCGCAAGCTGGGTATGTTTTGCAATGTGCAGGTGCTCTGTTTACTACTCGCTCTGCTAAATAAAATGTACAACATTTATTAAAAATTTGTTGACCGTACATCGTCCGTGATTGTGTCGTTCCACCTGTTAGGACCGATGGTTAGGATGATGGTCTTTGTACTTTTCCATCCATTCTGACACCATTCAGGCTTTAGATAACTGGTGTTCAAAAGATATTTTCCCTTTTTTTTTTTTCAGGATTGAACTCTGCAAAGCCTAAATGGTAATGTGTGAAAATCCCCAGAGATCATCAGTTTCTGAAAAACTCATTCCAGACCGTCTGGCACCAACTATCACGGCACATTGAAACACATAAAACCTCCTTTCCTTCTTATTCTGAAAGCTCTGTTTGAACTTCAAAAAGTCATCTCCAGCATGTCGTCATGGGTAAATGCGCTGAATCGCTGTTGTGGGATTGGCTGGTGTTGAACGTTTGTACAGTTGTGGCAAAAAACAAGTGGCTAGGAAGTGTGTTTTTCAAACCAAAACAGTTTTAATGTTACTAGGCCTCCGCCCACAGAATGTGAAAGACACAATAGGTACTCCAAAATTTTCTAAGCGAACTATTAGAGAGATTTTAATGAAACTTTTTGCAGTTATTCATGTCATTTTGACAAAATGATAGCATTTTTTTTTAAAATAACTACCTCAAATATTCATTATTTATCCAGTTTGTGGATTCTTGGTGAATTCTTGTTCTTCTTTTAGTTTAATCTTTTGATGTATGTTGAAAAGTCTCCTCTCGAGCCTTGAATTTTCAACAGAATTCCAATCATTCGTTGATTCCTATGGGTTCAGTTTCTCTTTTCAACACCTTTACTTTGGAGCCGCAAGAGAATTAGTGCTCAGATCGACTCTTGGGAAGTCTTGAGAATCTGCTTTAGAGCTGCTCTCATCGCTCTGGCAAGTCTTTTTATTTGTCCCCCAGAGATTTATATGACTCCCCTTTACCTTGACTCCTTTGTTTTATTCTTTTCTTCTTCTAAATTTTACACCGGGAAGGCTTTGCTTCTCTAAAAACCCACCCCTTTGTAGTCTGAAATCATTACTCTTCGTGTTAACCAAAGAAAAAGAGGATAAAATGTAAAGAGATTGAAAAGAGAAGCAGCTGAATGAAATGCTGTGGTGTCCGATGAGGACTTTTTTTTATGGAAATAGGTTGAAAAGCAACACCGTTAGGATACAGCGATCGTTATTCATAGAAGTTTTACCCACCGTCGGAGTACGGTCCTAGTTACTGTATGTAGAGCTTATCATTGCGCGGAATACGATGCGTCAATTTGAAGTCAGATGCCAATGCGTTGTGAAAAATACAGTGAAGGTGCAAAATAAAAACATTCAAAGAAATGACGAAGTATCAAAGTTACTTTATTTTCTCAGTTAAATTAAACATGTTTCTCAAGAAACTTTCGAGTTCATTTTTGTTGCTTTTCTTTCGGAAACGTCTGCTTCTCATGAACTTGACCCAAAATCTCGCAGCTTGCCGTCTCCACATCAGAATCCATTTAAGTGAATAAAACTTGTTTACCATTTGGATTTGACCTTCGTCCGATTCGCTCCCCTCGCTTCATTTTCACCTTGTGTACCGGCGGAATTGATGAAAACACACCGTGTTTGCTTTTTGTTGGTGTTTCTAAAAGCTGGGTTGACTTTTTCTATCAGTTTGGTTAATCAAACTTAGATTTTTTTTTTTTTTCAATGTCCACGTCCTCACCCAGTCGGGTCGGTCTTTAATTAGCCGTTCGTGCTTCCCTCCGGGTGGAGGCACAGTTTATATGATTGGCAGGGGTGATAATCAGTGTAATAGCGTCTGGTGTTGGTTTTAAAGCCAGATGCCTGCCAAGGTGTTGAAACAGCCCGGCAGGAGAAAGTGGGAGATTGTTTCTTGTCAAATTTACCGGTCGTGTGCTTTCAAAAAAGTCCGGTTCAACCAAAGCGAACTCAACTTCAGAAAGATGCCACTCCTCTTGTAATTTTTCTTATTCCCACCCCCATTCTTTGGTTTAGCAATCCTCGCCTACCCACGCCGCCATGGAGGTGTCATTAGCACCGTGTCCTAATTAGTCCAGCGCCAGCTTACTGCGCTTCCGACGCCTTGTCTCTGGGGAGGCAAGCCTTTGCTAATTTCAATAAGAGTAAACAAGCAAAGCGCTCCCTACTGACGGCTACGGATTAATTAGAGACCATCCAGTGCACGTGCCAAATGAAGAAACAGGAAGGGGGTTTGAGGGGCTTTGGGGAAGATGTATATAAGCGAGCGAGGTGAAAGAGAGTTCAGTCTTATTGTTGTCCCACCACCCGCTCAGACACTGATGCTCATGTTAGCAAATTACCTTGGCTTTTATTTAGCAAAACGTCTCCTCGAACTTTCCCTCCTATTGAGAAACATTCTGTTTGTCACATTTAAAAGGTTGAGCCAAAGTAAAGAAATTGGCTTCTTTTCCTTCAGGAGGGGGGATTTGTGCCTTTTCAGTGGTGGTGTTGCATCAGCAAAGGAAACGGCTTTTCACAGAGCTTCTGAGGGGCTTTTGTGTTCATTTTTGCCCAACGTTTCACCAATTACAGTCACTCTGGATTTGTCTTTTTCTTCTCTGTTCTCAGTAAATTATTTGTCATTTATTTCAATGGGGTTTACATATTGATAAATCTGAATGCCATATAGGGTCGGATGGACTGGTGATTGAACGAAGGTTGTTAATGTTTAAAAACATGAGCTATTGTCCAATGATTTGTTTCCATAGGAAAAAAAAAAGTTCTTTCTTTTCTTTTAGCCCCATAGATACAGTATTTTATCTTAAAACACACTTCTACACTTTTACTACAAAAAACGTCAAATTTTAGTATCAATATTGTTTCTGTCCGTTCCTCTGTCCTCAGTATCAACGATAGATGAACTGATTACATTTTAAGAGTCACGACGACCAAAGGCGCTGGTGTATATTTGTGTTTGTATGCTTCAACCGTATGCTAAACACTGAAACTAATGTTGTCTAAATATTTTCAGACTATTTTTGTGTGTCTTTAGTTTCGACGTTATGAAATGTCGTGACTACCGACTCCGGATAATTGAGGAATTCTTTTGCACATGGCAAACCTCCCCCCCCCAAAAAAAAAAAAAAAAACCCTTGGGACACTTACATTTCTTCTTACGCAGAAGAGTCAAAACCATAAATTCACCAAGGATAGTAACATAATTACCACCATTTAGATCCTTTTTTATGTGAAGCCAATCAAAACTATAGATAATCAAGAATTATTTGAATTGAATTGAATTAAAAATACTTTATTAATCCCCGAATGAAAATTTGATGCTGCAGTGCTAACACCTCGATGCCTTCCCGGTCCGCGAACACGGTGTAAAAGCTGGTGACTGAATGGTTAAAAAACAGTCCATAATGAGTCCACAAAGTCGGGCTTCAATAAAGAATACCAAAGTAGCTCCTCCTCATTCCTGCTGGGACAGAACGAGCATCCCCAGTTCCTCCATCTTGCCAGCGGGCGTCTGGATGTTATCCATGACAACCGGAGGGACACTGGGCTCAAAGCGCCTCCTTCCTGATTGTCTCCTTCTCAGTTCTGTCGGGACTGCATAGACTCCTCCAGCCACGGTGGATCTGGTTCGGAGAGCTCGGAGAGTCCACGCTAACAAAGCGAAACGACTCCATGACCAGCAAAATGGAGAGATAGGTGTTGAAACCAAAAAAACGGCTAGCCTAAAAAGAGCCGTCCGAAGCCAAACAGTGCAGTCCAAAACGACGTCCAAAGAGTGCATGAAGTCACATCTCCAGAACAGGACCAAAAACAGGCTAAAGACAAACAGAAACCGAGTGGAAAAAATGCAAAAATAGACGACCAGACGCCGGAGACGCCGCAGCCACCCGGGGCAGCGCCTTTTGGGGGCTTGCTTTGGGATTGAATCCTATTAGAAGGATCCGGCAATCAAGCATTTGGCTCTATATGTTTGTTTCTGGAAAAGTCCGTTCATAAACTAGCCTTCAAAATAAAATACCATTTCAGAGATGTTTTGGATGGGTATGGAATTTGTTGGATGATTGCGGGAATGTAGCAAATGGTTTCCATCCAGATAGAAGTGGACGTGAAGTTGTGAAATAAGAGTTTACTTATTTCCAGAGGGGTCTGTCATCATTAGACAGATGGTCCATCCAATTACCTGACATGTATGTTTTATAAAAGCGCCTGGCCTTTTCGAAACCCGTAGCAATAATTACTTCCCAGATGTTCCTGCCTAACAACCATCTGCTCCACCCGGTTATCAGCTCACGTTGTCCAAAGCGCGTGAAAATATTCTCGGCCGGATTTTTCTGTCCTTTTATTTTAAATTCTCTGCTTAACATTCATCTCACCAGAGCAATAAAAACAAAAAGTGCAAAGCTATGATTCAACGCGTTGCAGCGACCTTCTGGTCACTTTTCTCCAGTGCAGGTGATTTACCGCCTGATGATGTGGGAACTTTTTTTTTTTTTTTGCTCTCACGTGCTGATGCAAATGGTGAGAAGGTGCAATGCTCATGTCCACCCCCACATGAGAAGCTCACCACAGTGATGTTCTTCTATCCGTCTCCGGTTTTCCCCTTTTTTTTAACATAACACTCTCCTTTCACACCTAATTAATCATGTAATTGAACTTAACGCCATTCAAGCGAAAGCTACAGAAGGTGTTTGCTTTACTTTCTCTCGTTCCGTTCATCCTTCGCAGCTTTAATTATTCTTTTTTTTTTCCACGTCAGAATAAATAGTTAGCGCAATTAAAGTCAGAAACGACCGTAAAATGTTTGAGTCACAATTTCAAATGGTTTTGCGAGACTATTTGGAAGCTAAAGTTAGCAAAAGTAAAGCCGGACTTTTTTATATTTGGTGACGGAACCGAGCAAAAAACCCCCCAAAAAACCCCAAAAAGCACAAGTGGTCCTGTTGGTTTCATCAAACCGAGATCTCCAGCTCTCACTGGATCGATTTGCTGCCGAGTGTGAAGCGGCCGGGATGGGAATTAGCGCCTCCAAATCCAAGACCATGGTCCTCGCCTGGAAAAGGGTGGAATACCCCCTGCAGGTCAGGGACAGGGTCCTGCCCCAATTGGAGGAGTTTAAGTATCTCGGGGTCTTGTTCACAAGAGGGGGAAGGATGAAGCGGGAGATCGACAGGCGGATCGGTGCGGCGTCAGCGATAAGTAGGACGCTGCATCGGTCCGTCGTGGTAAAGAGAGAGCTGAGCCGAAAAGCAAAGCTCTCGATTTACAAGTCGATCTACGTTCCTACCCTCACCATGGTAACCAGATCTACGTTCCTACCCTCACCATGGTAACCAGGATCTACGTTCCTACCCTCACCATGGTAACCAGGATCTACGTTCCTACCCTCACCATGGTAACCAGGATCAATGTTCCTACCCTCACTATGGTAACCAGGATCTACGTTCCTACCCTCACCATGGTAACCAGGATCTACGTTCCAACCCTCACCATGGTAACCAGGATCTACGTTCCTACCCTCACCATGGTAACCAGGATCTATGTTCCTACCCTCACCTTGGTAACCAGGATCTACGTTCCTACCCTCACCATGGTAACCAGGATCTACGTTCCTACCCTCACCATGGTAACCAGGATCTACTTTCCTAACCTCGCCATAGTAACCAGGATCTACGTTCCTACCCTCACCATGGTAACCAGGATCTACGTTCCTAACCTCGCCATAGTAACCAGGATCTACATTCCTACCCTCACCATGGTAACCAGGATTTCAGAAGCATCAAGACTGGCTGTGACTGAGTGCTGAGAATGTACGTTTTCTCAAAAAAAAACACTCTTATCTGTATTTTTTTACAACTAGACTCTGCTCATTTCCAGAAAAATATTCCAATTCATTATCGTCCTAAAAAAAACAAAAAAAGTCAGACCTTAAATGCATATTTTAGAATTTTTTTTCCGACAATAAATGGAATCTTTTAAAATTTATAAATATGAGCAATTTAAGCCAAATTGTGGATAATTAAACAGATAAAATGTGAATAAAAAACAGAGATACAGGTAAACACTCTTGGTAGATTTCCATTCTCACTCTTTAATGACCCGCCAACTCTAGGGAGCGGAGGTGTGGGCGCTGACATTGCGATAGACGGTTATTTTTCAAGTTAACACTCTCGGCGCTTACGTTTTTGTCGTCTGCATACAACGTGTGTGTGAGAGAGAGAATGAGAGAGAGAGAAGAAGAAGAAAGAAGGCGAGAGATAGATAGAGGTGGGGGTATTGAAAGGATTTATGGGTGTAATAATGGAATCTCAGTGGTTGGGCTATTGACACCGAGGCATTCTCTCACATCCTCCTCTCATTATGGGATGGATTGAACAGGAGGGAGTAAGCAAAGGAACGAATGGGCAGGGTAGAGTGGAAATGCTGTGTGTGGTCGTTTTGGAGTGAAAATCATCCAAATATCAAACTGTAAAAAAAACACTTTTGCTGATGACTTGCGACTATTTATGTAAAACGTCATCTTTCACATTTATTTTTTGTTTTCAGTGAAACTTACATTTTTATTCGGGCATTTTCTGAATTTTCTTGACAATTTCAATAAAGACAGATTTTTGGATTCAGTTCAAGTTGTAATTTTATAAAATACCAATAAACCAGTTCACCTTCAGTTGGTACTGTGGGCAGCTACAGTAAAATGTGAGACAACCAAATGGAAAAGTGAAGTTACAAAGAAAAGACATAAAGAAGCTGGAAGATTTTAAGTACTTAGGATTGACAGTCAAGAGCAATGGAGAGTGTGGAAAAGAGGTGAAGAAGCGTGTGATGGCAGGCTGGAACGGGTGGAGCAAAGTATCAAGTGTGATGTGTGATAGAAGAGTTTCAACTAAAATGAAAGGGAAAGTGTACAAAACTGTGGTGAGAGCGGCCATGCTGTTTGGTCTAGAGACAGTGGCACTGAAGAAAAGACAGGAAGCAGAGATGGAGGTAGCAGAGATGAAGATGCTGAGGATCTCTCTGGGAGTGACCAGGTTGGACAGGATCAGAGGAACAGCACATGTTAGAGGTTTTAAAGTCAGAGAGGTCAGACTGAGATGGTTTGGACATGTGCAGAGGAGAGAGAGAGAGTACATCAGAAGAAGGATGCTGGATTTGGAACCACCAGGAAAGAGGACTAGAGGAAGACCAAAGAGGAGGTTCATGGATACAGTGAAGGAAGACATGAAGATAGTTGGTGTGACCGAAGAAGATGCAGGAGATAGGGTTAGATGGAAGAAACTGACTTGCTATGGCGACCCCTGAAGGCTAATGCCAAAGGAAGAAGATCCATGTCCCAAATTTTTCTTGGTCATTCATTTTAAGCTCTGCAACGCCTACATTCTAACATAAGTAGAAAGTTGTAAGTACATGCTAACTTGAGCACTATGCTTTGTATTTGTGGCATCAAATGAGATTTACGTTGTGTTGTGCACACCCAAAAGATGATTTTGCGGAAATTGAGTGCACAGGTTGTTTTCAATAAAAAAAAAAAAAAAAAAAACAATACAAAGGCAAAAGTGAATAAATGTAATCATGAGTACTTTTTGGCACATATTGCCATCTTTATTTTACCAATAGTTACTATGTTTTGTTTTTTTTTTTTTTCAAAATTAAGGGTATTTTCAATAAAATAAGATTTATTACTGAACAAAGCACAACGCCCCTTCTTTAAACCTACGTAAAAACAGTACAATAATAACAGTAACTCTAAAATCCACGGCTTCCGAAATACTTCTCTTTCAAATACTGCCATGAAATTGCAAATTTGGAAAGTACACCAAACATGCGGAATTAACACTCAAGCTAATTCTAAGACAAAAAATGTCTAGTTTTACTTTGACTATCTTTGACTATCTTTTGAGTAAAGTTTTTGTCTGTAAAACTCGGCCGTCCTTAAAAAAAATCTGATTCATAATAAAAATAAGCAAAAAATATGTCCATCAGGCTTCACGTCTTTGATAATTCCGCGTATTGCGTTTTTTTTTTTTCCCTCCTCATTATTCCTTCTTCAATACTTCATTTCTTGGTTTTTTAACGCTATTAATTTTTTATTATTATCATCGAGCACGTCACTCAAGAAAAACATCTCTTTTTACGTATTTTGAATCCTCATTTTGGAGTGAAATAAGCAGCCTTGCTATTCCAGCTAATTATGTTTACATCGGATGGTCCGTTTCTTTGTACCTTTATTACATCCAATATAAAAAAAAAAAACACTGAGTCATACGGTGCATATCTTCCAAGGCCATTATGCTGTGCTTCCTGATTATCCGTGCCGCTGTAAACATCAGCCACCGTAGCTGTTTACATTAATGTGATTTGTTCTTATTATCTTTCCTTAAGGTCACAGTCACATTAAGCACAATCGCTTAGGTTGTGTTCTCCTTATTCAGCTTAATGCAAATGAATTAAGACTGTAAAATCTGGTTCGTCATGGTTCAGGCTAAACTCTTAATGGAAGATCTTGCGGTAGGATTGTGATGGTACTTACCGTCTTTCGGACATCTTGTCTTTCCCTTGTTTTTTTTTTTTTTTTTTGTATTTTGTGGCCTCGTTTCTAACCCTAACCATTTAGTTTTGATCTGGTCAATGTCTGTGTTGTCTACATTTGTCTTCGACATTTGCCAAATCTATGTCCCCCCAACGTCTTGTTTTTCCGGAGCTTCTCGTGGGTGACACAGCTTCTCACCCGAAATCTGAGTGAGAGCCCAGCCACCCTGCGGAGGAAGCTCATTTTGGCCGCTTGTATCTGCGATCTCATTCTTTTGGTCACCACCCACAGCTGGTGACCATAGGTGAGGGTAGAAACATAGATCCTGGTTACCATGGTGAGGGTAGGAACATAGATCCTGGTTACCATGGTGAGGGTAGGAACGTAGATCCTGGTTACCATGGTGAGGGTAGGAACGTAGATCCTGGTTACCATGGTGAGGGTAGGAACATAGATCCTGGTTACCATGGTGAGGGTAGGAACGTAGATCCTGGTTACCATGGTGAGGGTAGGAACGTAGATCCTGGTTACCATAGTGAGGGTAGGAACATAGATCCTGGTTACCATGGTGAGGTTAGGAAGATAGATCCTGGTTACAATGGTGAGGTTAGGAAGATAGATCCTGGTTACCATGGTGAGGGTAGGAACGTAGATCCTGGTTACCATGGTGAGGGTAGGAACGTAGATCCTGGTTACCATAGTGAGGGTAGGAACATAGATCCTGGTTACAATGGTGAGGTTAGGAAGATAGATCCTGGTTAATATGGTGAGGGTGGGAACGTAGATCGACTTATAAATCAAGAGCTTGGCTTTTCGGCTCAGCTCTTTCTTTACCACGACGGACCGATGCAGCATCCTAGTTATTGCTGACGCCGCACCGATCCGCCTGTCGATCTCCCGCTCCATTCTTCCCCCACTCGTGAACAAGACCCCGAGATACTTAAACTCCTCCATTTTGGGGCAGGAGGTTTAGTAGGTTTTTCATCAAAATTTATTCCAAACAAAAACTTTTAGGCAAATTTGTCTCTTTTTTTATACTTTCTGTTATTGTCTAAGTTTTTGACACTTTTTGAAACTTCTTTTTAAGAAAAAATTATCCTACATCAGTTAAAAAAATAGCTTTTTTCTTTTACCTCTTTAAGTAAAATGTTGCACCCTTTCCTTCCATCGATGTTTGTTTACTGAACACCAGCATGTCGTTCTACCACATCCCCATTTTTGTCCCTGAAATGTTCCGATATTGTTTCCGTGGTCACTGTGCAGCAACCACCTGCTGCTTGATAATTAACACCTGCTCTCTGCTAACATGCCACCTGCTTTAATTAGGTTTTCACTGCCAAAATGAAACCGAGGAATGCACATCATCGGCGTAGAGTTACTTTGTAGAACCTCGGTTCAAAAAGATACATTGAACAAATACTATGGTGATTTTAAATTATTTAACAATAACAGAGGAGATGTTTGTTGTATTTTGTGTTGAAGTAAATAACAATAATAGTGTCATTCTTAAAGAGACAGTGTCGTGCTTTTGTGAGGAAGAAGTTTTATGTCGTGTTTCTTTTTGTTAGTTTAAATGCACAAAAAAATGAATAAAAAATATCTCAAATTTATGCATTCAGTTGTTTTTTTGTTTTTTAACTCTGAATTTCCCCCATCCTCTCACTTCCTGTTCCGTCTTGTAGTAAGTGAGGAGAGGGAGAGCAATACCAGAATGGATGGAATGAGCTAGGGGACTTCCCGCATAAGTCACAATATATGTGGCAAATAACAAAATCATTGGCCAAAAACTTTATTTAGTTTTTTTTTTTTTGGTCAACTTTAAAACTATAAGTTTGAAAATGTGAAGAAAACAATACAGCACAACTATGAACCGCCAATGGAGTTACAGAGGATGCCAGGGCCTATCCCGGCTGATTTGCGACAAGGGGCAGTGACTGACTTATGAACCGTCAACACCAAATAACAGGCATGACTTAAATTTGTAAAAAATACAATAAAAACCAACATTGTTGTTGAAAAGAGTATTTTTCTTGATTTAGGTTTCATACTAAAAGTCGGTCCGCTCCGTTTCCGATACGGCGTCTTCCGCTCTTCCAGGGCCGGGTCGCAGGGGCAACACCCTCAGACGAGAAGGATCCCGAGTCGTTCCCCAGCCAGCTGTGAGACATAGTCTCTCCAGCGGGTCCGGGTTCTGCCTCTCGGTCTTCTCCCGGTGAGACGTGCCGGAGGTGCCTCGCTTTTGGTGAGGTACCGAAAGTCGTCTTCGCTAAAGTTTAAGTGGGGTCTACATGAACTAAAAATTAAAAGCACCAAAAGGATGACAGGGACTGAGCATGAGCACACTTCCAACTTACATTACAAAGTGGGCGTGACCAAAAATGAATTCCATTGCCGAGAACTACCTGATGTGAAAATACTATCCAAATACTGGACGGAAGATCTTACAAATTACTTAACAGTTACCAGAAGTACTTCAGGTGACGTTGATTTTCCTCGTACCGTCATTGGTTTACTAATCCGCTGTGAACTGGTAATGACACAAAACCCTGAATTTTTTTTTTTGCTACATCATCCTAACTGCTTCAATAAAGACTCACAGCAGGTTCACGTCAACATGATTGTATCCAAAACTATTCCAGTCAAGTCTTCATGGATTAGAAAGAAGACAGCGGGGAGTGAGATAAAAATAAAAGCCTGTGAGGTTAACCGTGTGTGGGTGTGCCCGGTAATACGCCGCCCTTCAAAGTGAAACGTGTCACAGTGAGAAAACGAGTGTTCAGGCGTTCACAGGGTCCTCCTTCACTCCGTTTCTCATCCTAGTCCCATGGGTCATTCCCTCTAATCTGGATTCCCACTGTCTTTCTGCATTACAGACACTGTATCAATCAAACACGAGGTCTTACCGTGCCTCCGGTCAGCTGAGCCAGCACTCGGGCTTCCCCGACCACATCCTAACCCCTCCTTAATCCCTTAAAAATGTCTGCATTGCTATGGAAATATTATGCCGCTCTGAACTGTGGGATGGCACAGAGGAACGAGTAAAGGATTAGCATACATTTCAATTGCTCTCTTGTTTGAAATACAACAGCGGGTGAACACGAGGGCAAGCCTTCTACTCTTCCTGCCAACACTCGGCTTTTTGTTGAAGGAAAGACGCAGCGATCATGAGAGTGGGGGGTCAAAAATCCAAAGAAAATGCCTGAAAATGTCAAGAGTGTTTGAGTCAAAATTATTGAAGCAGACTTACAGATTTTAACCAGACTTAAAACCAATATGGAAAGTCTGCGGAGTCTTCCTTCGCTGGTTGGATTTGTGATTATGAATAGATGACAAAAAACGATTGGGTCAAAAGCCTTGATGATTGGGTCAATCATTCCGACTTCTTACATTTTGATTGGTTAAATGTTCTCATAGCATTTGTGAGAAAAAAAAAGTCAAACAACTTTCATTTTGTGCATAAAGTATAAAAATAGGAAATCTTTTGATTGTAAATTGAATTGGATTTATTACAAGCATCGATTGATTATGACTTTTTTTAGATTCAGATTATTGGAAAATAAAAAAACAAAACAATCATGTTACTGTTAATGTTCCAAAACGTGGGATTTAACCCGATACCATCTGAACTTGGATCTTGATGAATCCCATCTGCTAACGTATAGTAGGTCTGTTCTCATTCATGTTAATGAGTTTTATTAATGAGCCAAAAATAAAAGGGAATCGACTTGAAACATTAAGTAGTGAAACATTAGGAAAATGAAAATGAAGAAAATACACCAAAAATCTAAAAAATATTGAAAAAACTTAACAAAATTCCAAAACACTTTTAAAAAGAGAGAAAAAAGAAAAGGGATTTTCTCTGCGTGTCATAAAAAGCCGGCTTTACGTCATGAAAAACTCTTTGTATATGTGAAGTAGTGTGTTTCAAAGTCGTCACAGACTGGCTCTGGGTCTGGGATAAAAATGAAGGAAACAGAGACGAAGTATGGACCAATCAAATTAAGTTTATTATACTTTGTAAATAAAGACACAATCATTATAAATACAAATGTAACATTGAAGATTCGGAAAAACCAAAAGCCTCCCTGACCTGCAGATGAAAAAAAACAGAGAGAGAAAAATTAGTACAGGGATCTCAGACAACCCCCCCCCCCTGCCTGCAGGAGGCTCCAACCTGCCAGGTAGGGGAGGGGCTGTGATACAGTTGTTCACACTCATTGGGGGGTTGTAATAATTTGTGAATTTACTGAACTGAACTTGGGTGAATACATGTGGCCTTAACGCCCCGTCGGGAAAGATATTTATATATATAAAAAAATAATAGGAGTAACGTTAGGTTAGGTCTCCAAGGACACTTACAGACGGCCCCATGGCCCTAACCCCTCCCTGTTCTTAGGCAATACTTCACCAATATTGTCAGAAATACTTATTTTTTAGACCTTCTATCTATGGTATTTTTGCGACTACATGTTGGCAAAAAGTTGTGAAATTGATTTAACAAGCACGTCACATTGAAAATGAAACAAAAATGAGTCTACTTCATTGTGGCATAATTTGACGAACGTGCAATATTTTTTTTCTCATCAAAAGGATCAAACGAAAACTGAATATTGCTAGAGCGAAACGTACGAGGTACTGGAAACAAGACCAATAAAAGTAATCAATGAGACTTTGTCACTTTATGTCCAAGCTTTGTTCTTTAACGACCCTCATTTTAATTCTTTAAAAGATAGAACGGAGGAAAAAGAAAAGCCACCACACCATAAAAAAAAAAAAAAAGGCAATGAGTGAATAAGGCTCCATTTCCTGCTCCATTGAGTCCTCGTTCACAATAATCAGCACTTCATTAAAAAAAAAAAAAAAACGAAAAAAAAGCTTGCTGGTTGTTCATATTTCATCTCTACACATCATCTAAAGTATATTTGTTGTAGCTGCAAAGCATTCATGCGTAACGCTGCAAAGTTCTAATTAATGGTAAATGCTCTTTTTACATTTGTAAACATATTAGGGTAATTATTTTTGGAGGGAAAACAGAGCCTAGCCGAGGTGACGCTTAATCAGAAGATAAAATGCTAACAGTGTGAGCAGTTCCCAGTTCTTGGAACCAAAGCAGACTCTGTTTTCAAATAATTCAACCTAATCTTTGAATTTATTCATTGAAGCTTTATTAGCGTCATAAACATAATAAAATTAAATCACCAAACTAGACACAACGGCAACGACGTAAACAAGTAGTTCCTTTCCATCCATAGCTGGTATGAATCTGAATTCCGAATGGAAGTCAAAACGTCTTGATGATCAACTACCACTGCCATTTTCCACAGTCCCCTCCCGGACAAATGAGGGATTCCAAGGCCTATCTGGTTTAATGTGTGTGTTGAATCTCCCAGCTCATTTTAACTCGTAATTCGGATTGCGAATAGGGAGTTACCAGCCCAAAACTCCCTCACTGGCATGGGCAGGATTTTCTATTCTAAGCGTAGTCAATACTGGGCTTAACTGGCTAGACCATCACATCATTTCTGCAACTGATAGCAGAATACCCCCGAAAACATTCAGGGGTTTGCAACATTGCAATTGCAACCATTGGAACAGAGGGAATTGACCAAATGCTAAACTCCGCCCACCAATTCCAAACTTAAAGGGCCCATCTCATGCAAAATGGACTTTCCAGAGTTTTCTAGCTTGTAAGAGTGATGTCCGGGCCTTGTATATGTGTGTGTGTGTGTGTGTGAGTGATGTCCGGGCCTTGTATATGTCACCAAAGTGGTTTCTAGATTGATTTCGCCCGTTTTTCTGTGGATTTCTGGAACGCTCAGACAAAACAACCAATGAGCAGATGTCTAAAGTATGACGCATTTGACGTAGCCAGGACGGACTTCGCACACGCCCCCCTCACCACCCGCCCGCCCTCCTCACCCACCTCCACTCCGGCCTTACGCCCACACAAACTCGCTTTCAACGTCCGATATACAGGCTGGTTCGCTGCTCTGCGTCTTTTTTATTTTCTTGCTTGAAACGCTTTTCGTAGCTACGCACGGGTTTACGCCTGCCTTCCCCCTCCCGCTCAGAGATGGGCGGAGGAATAGCGGCTCAGTAAGAGAAGAGGGCGGAGCTTGTACTTTTTCAGGACAGGCGGGGGGATGAGCGATACCCGGCCTTTCATAGTTCCGGGTCTGTGACTGCGCTCCACCAAATCAATATATTTTCATAACTATCGTGTAATGCATGTTGCAAACCCCACATTTTGCGTGTGTATGTGCAGAGGATACAATGTGAAAAGAGTTATTTTGCATGAGATGGTCCTTTAAGATACCTTAACAACCTTAACAACAGTCTTGTATGTATCACACCACCTGTCTTTGAGGAACATGTCTAAGGATTCATTCGTTCATTAAAGTAGAAAATTCAATTTTGGTGATTGGTTTACGGCTGTAAGTCCAGGAGGGCCTAATTTGTCCAGGAGGGTATTGTGGAAATCGGGTGAGGAGTTCTGCCATCCGGGAGGAGCTCGGTGTCGAGCCGCTTCTCCTCCAGGTTGAGAAAAGCCAGATGGGGTGGTTTGAGCGCCTCGCTGGTGAGGTGTTTCAGGCACGTCCCATTGGGAGGAGACCAAAAGGTAGACCTCTGGAGAGACTATGTCTCACAGCTGGCCGGGGAATGACTCGGGATCCTACCGGGTGTGCGGAAGGATGCAGCCGGGGTGAGAGAAGCCTGGGCTTCCCGTCCGATGCTGTTGCCCCTGCGACCGAGCCCCGGATAAGAGAAAGATGATGGCAGAGAACGGTAATTCTACTGTTAGATGTTTTGCAAAAGCTAACTCGGCTTGTTGGCAAACGAGAAGCAGGGTATACACTAGATATGTCACCAATTTGTGGTAGACCCACCTTGAGACAGAGAACCAGTGAAACACGCACCTTTGGGCCATTTTAGGGGAACTATCAGATGGTTTTGTTGACTACAGTGTCTTAAATAGGAATCAAACTACCAACCTTCCAAATGTAAACTGAGCATAGCCTGAAAAATAGTAAAACCAATTGTTTTTTGGGGAGAAAAAAATGTTTATTTTTATGCAAATATATTCATATAAATTTTATAAATATTTTAAGTCAGATTAAAAAAGTCATGAGAAGAGACAAAATATTTCAAATCAAATTTTATTAAACAATCTTGTTTAAAATTCTGTGAAACTCTTTTTATTTATAACCTTTTAAATGGGACTTAAAGTTTTTACTCGTTCTAAAACAGACTGCTTCCAGTCTGCCGGCGTCAGTTTAACTGATCCTGAAACACATCTGCACACTTCAGAAAATGACTGTAATAAAATTCAAATGAATTGGATCAGATCCATGTCATCGTTTTTTCCACAGATTACATCATCTAACCTAGTTTTTATACAAACAAAATGAAAACGCTTCGTCTTTTTAAGAGTGCATATGAAGAAAAATCAAAACCATAGACCTAAAATATTTGGTTTATTCATAATGTTTGTCTTCTAAACCTTCGTACACTTAGTCCGCCATGGAACTTCTTCTTTCGACATTTCCCTTCAGGGGGCGCCACATCAAGTCAGTTTCTTCCATCTAACCCTATCTGCTGCATCCTCTTCGGTCACACCAACTATCTTCATGTCTTCCTTCACTGTATCCATGAACCTCCTCTTTGGTCTTCCTCTAGTCCCCTTTCCTGGTGGTTCCAAACCCAGCATCCTTCTTCTGATGTACTCTCTCTCTCTTCTCTGCACATGTCCAAACCATCTCAGTCTGGCCTCTCTGACTTTAAAACCTCTAACATGTGCTGTTCCTCTGATCCTGTCCATCCTGGTCACTCCCAGAGAGATCCTCAGCATCTTCATCTCTGCTACCTCCATCTCTGCTTCCTGTCTTTTCCTCAGTGCCACTGTCTCTAGACCAATCAACATGGCCGGTCTCACCACGGTTTTGTACACTTTTCCTTTCATTTCATCTGAAACTCTTCTAACACATGCTTCTTCACCTCTTTTCCACACTCTCCATTGACTGTAGATCCTAAGTACTTAAAATCTTCCACCTTCTTTATCTCTTCTCCCTGTAACCTCACTTTTCCATTTGGATCCCTCTCATTCACACACACGTACTCCGTCTTACTCTGACTAATCTTCATTTTTGAAATTCTGCCCATCATTACTCAGAACCATCTATGGATTAACTGATTGAACAAAACGTCAAAGTGACAAAAATCGAAGCACAAATAATTCTTTTTTTTAGAGCATTTTGTAAAACAAACAAAACAGTGGCTTATTATTTTTAAACCTTAGTCTCAATATTTTTCACGTTTTAGCTGATTTTCCACCAAAAAGACACTAAAGTCGATTTTTTTTTCTCATTAACAGACAACCAGTCTTTTCGGATTTTCACCAGCTACTGTTTGTTTTGTTCCAAACTATTAGAAATAAATCATTACCAATAAAAACCTCAGTACCTACGTTGAAAAATGGAGTTTTAGTCGGTTGAGCTCACTCCGAAAAAAGCCATTATTGTTCTCGATCGAGGCACAATTTATACAACAAATTGATTATTTTTGTCCTTAATCAACCTTTCTTTCTGTTGATTCGAGTCCCAACGTGTTACCTAACCTTGTAGACATCCTTAGTTCACCTGCCAGATGTCTGAGTAATGCGGTCGTTTTTGTCTTTTTTTTAAAAGTGTCCTTTTCTTTCGTTTTTCAAGGTAACTTTTTTCTTTTTCCTCGAGGGTCACATCCAAAGAGCACGGTGAGTTTTTCCATTTGACTCCGTTCCTTTTTTGTCTCTATCCTCCGCGTATCGATCGCCTGCTTACCTTTCACCTCGACTGTGAGTAATGGAATTGCGTGTCGTGGACTTTGGACCCGGTCAAGGTTTAGTAAATGTTCAACACATGTTTGTGTGAACTTGGGGATCGATGGTTCTGGTGGAGAATAGAACACCCCACAAAGAGTTTTCCTTTTTTTAGTTTGTTTCCGATTCAGTGTCTGATCTTGATTTGTCGAGTCCTTGAAATTCAACCACATCCGACTGGATTTTTTTTTCTTTTTCTTCAAGCTGCTTGTACCTGATGTTGTAGTCTCTTTGGACCCTCTTTGACTGGTATCGAATACACCTTTTAGAAAATCTTTGGCGTTAGTTAAATGTCCAAAAATCAGGTTAGATTCCGTTAAAGTGCCAAAATGAACCAAATTGAAAAAGAGGATTAGGGATCGACTCGGATGAAATGACGTGCCAGTCGAAAGTCTATCAGATTTCAGTCTGACAGATGGGAACAGTGTGGCAAGGTGCCACCTGGTTGATGGGAAAGATTGGAGCAGAAAATAGGACGGCGTGGATTACCGAAAGGTGTGTGGGACTGGGAATGGCTCCACAGGAATGTTAGCTGTTGTTTCCTTAGTGATTTTAACACCGTGACAACACAACTGGTACATTTGATGAGGTCAATAGAAAGTTCAATTCAACAATAAACCGACTAAAATAGACACATTTACAAAACCGTCTTTGATTATTTTTTGATCATTGCTCATTTTATACGTAGGAGTTGAATTATCTCGGGTTCTTGTTTATCAGTGAGGAATTTTTAAATTCAAGTTCTAATCAATATTAAAAATATTTGTTATTGGTCGTGGCATTGTACATTAAACTCATTTCTCTAATCAAAATAAGTATTTTTATGTTAATTGTTCCACTTATACGGGGCTGGGTTGCAGGGGCAACAGCCTAAGATGGGAACCCCAGGCTTCCTTCACCCCAACTACATCCTCCATCTCACCCGGAAGGATCCTGAGTCATTCCCCGGCCAGCTGTGAGACATAGTCTAGCTAGCGCGTCTGGGCCCTGCCTCTTGGACGCCTCCGCGTGGGATGTGCCCGAAACACCTCACATGCGAGGCGTTCGACGGACATCCTGACCAGATGCCCGAACCACCCCATCTGATTTTTCTTAATCTGAAGGAGGAGTGGCTTGACACCGAGCTCCTTTCAGAAGGCAGAACATCTCAACCAATCTATGAGTGAGAGCCCAGCCACCCTGCGGAGGAAGCTCATTTCGGCCGTTTGTTACCGCGATCTCATTGTTTTGGTCACCACCCACAGCTGGTGACCATAGGTGAGGGTTGGAAAGTAGATCCTGGTTACGATGTTGAGGGTTGGAACGTACAGGCATGTGAGAAAATTAGGACACCCCATTGAATAATCAGCTCTTTATTTGGAAATGGTTCACATACCAATATCCAGTCATGTTTATATGTATTTTTCAAAAAGATAGTGATTTGATTGCAATTTAACAACAAAAATGAACATTGTTTGACAAATCCAAAAAAAGAAAAAAAATAAAGTATGTATTTTAATGGAGGAAAAAGTTAGGACACCCTGCCCCCTAATAGCTAGTTTTGCCCCCTTTGGTTGATATAACTTCAACGAGACGCTTTTTGTAGCCTTTTACCAGTCTCTGACATCGATCAGGAGAAAGTTTGGCCCACTCCTCAATGCAGAATTCTTTTAGCTGTGAGATGTTTGAGGGGTGTCTTGCATGTACAGCCCGTTTCAAGTCACCCCACAGCATTTCGATGGGATTAAGATCAGGGCTTTGACTTGGCCATTCCAGGACTCTCCACTTCTTCTTTTTTAGCCAGTCCTTGGTGGATTTGCTGGTATGCTTTGGGTCATTGTCTTGTTGCAGTATCCAGTTACGCTTCAGCTTTAACTTTTTGACAGATGGTTTCACATTTTCTTCAAGCACCCTCTGATACACAGTAGAATTCATGGTAGATTCTATGATGGTGAGCTGGCCAGGTCCTGCTGCAGCAAAGCAACCCCAAACCATGACACTGCCCCCTACATGCTTTACAGTTGGTATGAGGTTCTTTTCTTGGAAGGCTGTATTTGGTTTACGCCAAACATGTCTTCTGTTCTGGTGTCCAAATAATTCAATTTTAGACTCATCTGTCCAAAGAACCTTATTCCAGAAGTCGTGGTCTTTGTCTACGTTCGCTCTGGCAAACTTCAGTCTGGCCTTGATGTTTTTTTAGAGAGCAAAGGTTTCTTCCTTGCACACCTCCCATGCAAGTCACTCTTGTGCAGTCTCTTTCTGATCGTAGAGTCATGCACTTTCACATTGACAGTTGCCAGAACCTGCTGTGATTCCCTTGATGACACTTTAGGATTTTTCAGGACCTCTTTGAGCATCTTGCGTTCTGCTCTGGGGGTAAACTTGCCCGGACGGCCAGATCTTGGCATGGTGGCAGTTGTTTTAAATGTCCTCTACTTGTAAATAATTTTGCGAATGGTGGAATGGCTGATGTTAAATTCTTTTGAAATCTTTTTAAATCCTTTACCAGACTCGTAAGCGGCCACAATCTTCTTTCTGAGGGCATCAGGAAGCTCTTTAGACCTCACCATGGCGCTCACCTCAACATCTCAACTGTCAGGGCCACACCAAACTAAATCTGAGGTTTAAATAGAGCAAGGCTCCATTCAAATGCTGGGTAACGATGTACTAATCATGTGCACCTGACGTGATGCACCTGTTTGGGATTTTCAACATTTTAAGAGGGATAATATAGGGGGTGTCCTAATTTATTCCTCACCAGAAATTGCATTATTTTTTAATTAAATTTTACAGAAAGTTTGAAAAAGTCTTTTCTTATTTTTTTATTGTTTAGTTATATTACTTAGATCCCTGAGTTTAATTAAAATTGACATTAACTACCCATATGTCAAAATATATTTTAAAATACACAGGATTTCATAGGATGTCCTAATTTTTTCACATGCCTGTAGATCCTGGTTACCATGGTAAGAGTAGGAATGTAGATCCTGGCTACCATGGTGAGGGTAGGAACATAGATCCTGGTTACAATGGTGAGGGTAGGAACGTAGATCCTGGTTACCATGGTGAGGGTAGGAACCTAGATCCTGGTTACCATGGTGAGGGTAGGAACTTTTCGGCTCAGCTCTTTCATTAACAGCATCTTAGTTATTGCTGACGCCAATAAAAAAGTCAACCACTAAATTAGGCGTCTTACCCTGACCAAATACTTGATTGACACAACACAACAATTGTGTTGTGTTTTTCTGACTTACGACAACGGTCTTCTTCGGTAATACGAATTAATGAATTAACGGTGCTTTAAAAGTGTCCAAAGCTGAGAGACTGAGCCCTTTTTCATCACAATCCATCCCAATTTTAGACATCATAGCCTAGCAACTGGATATCGACCAATGGTGATTTTTATTGATTCAGTTGAGAAACCCAAACAAACGAAAATGAAGACGAGTAAACATTGGATTTACTTTTACTGACCAAAAAAAAAATTTAGACAAAAAATGCTGAACTAGTTTTACAAGAACGATGCTTTCAAAGGAGAAATATTACAACTTTATAACATGTTAAAACTAGTGGTGATTAAAAAAAATTAATCGAATTAATTACAAAATTTTGTAATTAATTAATAGACTTAATCACATTTTAAGGTCCTATTTGCTAAAGGTCTCTTGATAAAGAATTTCAATTCTATGACATTAAAAAAATGTTCTGTATGACTTAATCAATTGAAAACAGTAAGAAGAGAAGATTTTAAATCCAATTTATTATTATTGGTGAACAGTGCCTCATGAGGCCACGTGCATCTTTAAAAAAAAGGAAAAGAAGGGTTAGGGTTCGTTCTAATCTTCAACATTAGAAATTGTCCTGCAATCAGCAGCAACACACTTTGAGATAGTATTTCTTCATTTATCTGTTGTGGATTTGTTCATTCGCTTGCCAAATTCAGCTAGCTTGGTTCGGCGGAGCGAGCTCCCGGTAGTCACAATAACAGATGAACTTGCCTGAACATGTTTTAGGTTTAGATGGTATGTCAGGCTGAAGTTGCTCCGGTGGTAGGAGAATTTGTTTTTAAAAAAACTACAAATTACTACGTTTTTTTTTTTTTTCTTGTTTCATCTCTATTATTTTTGCATAAAAACTTGCAGCTCAGTGGCCCGACTCAGGGGCGAATGCAGGATTTTCTAAAGTGGGTGGGGTCTCCTCAGCCTCAAATCATTTTTCTGGATTTTGGTGCATATTTGGCCCAAAATTTATAATAACTAAAGTAGTGGGAACACTTTTTTGTGTGGACCAAAAGGGGTAGTAGTGGGGTGGAGGATGTGCACTCCCACCCCCCCCCCTGGATTTGCCGCTGCGACTGTCTCATCCTCCTGAGTCTTGTCCATGTCTGTTGTGTTGGACCACTGCTGCCATGTTAATTTGCCAGCGCAGGCGATGCAGGACGGCCGAGAAAACTACAGGTCCTTCAATAGGCCAAAATTCAAATTGGCTCACCTCTGTTAATACGTCTTAATTAATCGTGTTAATTTTTTTAACGCGTTAAAATGTGGCGTAATTAATCGAATTAAAACATGTTTATAGTGTACTTTGTATGTAATTAACGTGACATCATGTCTTACGGCCCAAATATTTCATATTTATGTTGTCTTGTTATTTACTCCTAATTTATTGATACATAAAGAGTTTTGCTAACTTTATAGATTAAAACGAATAAAAGTATTTTTCGTGATTTGTTGTTTTGTATTTAGTTTTAAATGTGACTCAGTGACCTTTACCCTCTCTCAAGTGACATACATGGAAACCATTCCACGCACGTACACACAAACCCCGAAGCCAGTACTCTGGATTCCCTCTGGAATACCCTAACCTCCTGTGCTATGCCGATGACACACATACAGACACACACCCCCAAAATAGTCGCATTGCCACGTTCGTAGCATTCCACTAACCAGCTGGTTTCCCAGTAAACACACACACATATGTATAACAGTTACAGGAGGCATTGCACCCAATGGAGGAGTGTGTTCTCGCAAAAAACACACTTCTCCTGGGTTTTCTCTCATTAGTCTGATTCGGTGCTTGTAGTGTCCCTTGCTTGCCTCGCCCAGATCTCTGAACAATACAAGTTCAGCCTCGGAAAGCCGCTCGCTAATCCCTCAGCTGTTTGGAACTGGCAAAAGACTGGAATAGCCTCTGCCTGCGCCAATGCAGCACAGATCAGATATCAATTTGTTAACAGAGCTGGCTTGGTTGGTTGGACGGTAACAGAGCCTGGAGACTGAGGTGAGTCAGCTACTCAGACAGCCAACATCCCAGAGCCAGCCATGCGACCAGCCAACGCTTTCAGGCCAAGTGTGTCAAAATTCTGCCTTGAAAAGTTGGAAAAAGTTGATAAAATAATACCCAATGTGGCCCTGTTGCACATGAACGAGTCTGGTATGTGCAAGAAGGACACGGTCTCTTAAATATAGTCTGAGAATATCAGTCAGTCATCTTCTTATCCGTCTGTTCCTTTCAGGGTTCCGGGGGTTGCCGGAGCCCATTCCGGCTGATTTAAGGCGAAGGGCAGGGTACACCCCGAGCAGGTTGCCAGTCTGTCGCGGGGCCACACACATACAACCATCCACACACAGACACATTCCTAGGGGCAATTTGGCACCGGCCAATCAACCTAGCATGCATGTCTTTAGAGGGTGGGAGGAAACCCACGCAAACACTGGGAGAACATGCAAACTCCACACAGAAAGGACAGTGTTCCAAGCCTCGTCCCCATCTGGGACTCGAACCCACAATCTTCTTGCTGTGAGGCCACTGTGCTACCCACGACGCCACCGTGCTGCCGGTCTTAGAATATCAAAAAAATAAATAAATAAATAAGAAAGAAGCCCATTGTAGGAATGTTAAAATTACTTTACGACTTCTACCTGAAGATTTTAAAAAGGGTTATTTTTATGACACTTTACAAAACGCTTTTCAACACTTCTCTAAAATTCCTAAAATGCTTTGACTATCTTTCGAGATCTTTATTTTTTAAGTTTCACATTTAAATCTTTTGAAATTGCAATTAGCTTCAAACTCTAAAATGTTCTCATTTTAGAGGTGGATTTTTAAATTAGGAAGATTTTGTTCATGCATTTTGAAGAAAAATGATGTACCAGTGGATGCTAGCATCCTTCAGCATGTTAGCATAAAATAACCTTGAATTAAATAGTTACTTACAAAGTGTTTTTTTTTTTGCAAAATGTTAACAAAATTTGAGAAATCGTAGTTCATTTATATCAGTCCCAAAACATCGGTATGGCTAAGCCTTTGGGCTGTCCGTTTGTCCGTGTTTCTGAACACTTTTGTGAATGTGATACCTATCAAATCATTGATGGAATTTTATCAAAAATGCACCAACTAATTTGTTGTGGGTCTTTATGGAAAGTTAAAGAAAGTGTAATTGGAACAATTTATAGGTTTGGCACGTGAAAGCGGCCATGCTGATGGGTCTAGAGACAGTTTCACTGAGAAAAAGACAGGAAACAGAGATGGAGGTAGCAGAGATGAAGATGCTGAGGATCTCTCTGGGAGTGACCAGGATGGACAGGATCAGAGGAACAGCACATGTTAGAGGTTTTAAAGTCAGAGAGGTCAGACTGAGATGGTTTGGACATGTGCAGAGGAGAGAGAGAGAGTACATCAGAAGAAGGATGCTGGGTTTGGAACCACCAGGAAAGAGGACTAGAGGAAGACCAAAGAGGAGGTTCATGGATACAGTGAAGGAAGACATGAAGATAGTTGGTGTGACCGAAGAGGATGCAGCAGATAGGGTTAGATGGAAGAAACTGACTTGATGTGGCGCCCCCTGGAGGGAAATGCCGAAAGAAGAAGTGTGTTTCACTCGTGACCATTTCCTGAAATTCTATTCTGTTTGTTGGAAAATCTCAGGGTGTACCTCAACAAACAGAGAGCCTCCAGGGGACGTTAGCATAACGTTCTCTTAAGGTTTGTTTTTACCAAAAACTAACGTTCCCTAAACGTTAGTTGGTGGTTATGTTAGAACCTAACCTTCCCAGAACATTGAGAGAACCAAATTCCAAATGTTATGGTTAAAATTGAGGTTAGAGGAACGTTCTGAAAACCAAAACATAACATGTCGCAAAGGTTATAAAACTTTCCATTTGAACCTTTAGAGAACCAAAATTAACCTTTAAAAAACCCTCCCAGAACATTCTGAGAACGTTGAATTGTTAGCTAGGTAAAGTCTCTCAAAGTGAGGGCCATTGGTGTTTTGATATCTCTAAGAAGGATTGGGTTTTAGGATCAGTATGATAACAGAAACATGGCGGTTGACATTTTGAAGCTACCAAACTTGATGACAACTCAAACCGTCGCAAGATACTCGCACCGCTCTAAAACATCCAAACACAAAAGCTATCCAAGGTTCACTTTAGAGGACGAGAGGTGTGGGACAAAGCGGGTGGAAGCGTGATGGATGACAGAAAGGGAACATGGAACTCAGTGGGAGGAATTTTTAGATTGAAGAGAACAGTAAGCACTTGTATGGGTCATTGTTTTCAAAGTGGACGGATACAACTGAATGTTTTCTATGGACATAAAGACTTGATTGTTTATTGTATGAATATTTTCTAATAAATTACGACAATAACTTATAGTTCTTTAGAGGATTTCAGAGAAAAACACAAGTACATTTTTGAATTTTTTGATGAATCTTGTAGCGTCCGTCCGCGCTTGAAGAACCAAAAAAATTAGATTTGCAGTTCATGCATAATGGTCATCTATCACCCCTTCTGACCAATTACCATGCCAAATCGGTCAGGTCCAATGAGCTACAAATAACAAAAATTAAATAAAAAAAACCCACATTGGAATTAAAGTCAATAAAGAATAATTAAATAAATAATTCCATCTGAGGTTTAAATTTGCTGCCATACAGTTGAATTAATCCGAGACTGAAAAAAATGGAGCTAAATAAAGAACAGACTGGTTTTTTTTTTCAATTATCTGATTTTTTTATGAACTCTATTGTGGTTTTCAGCTAAATCTGGACTTCACAAAATACCAACAATGGTTTTTAAATGTTTGAAAAGCGCTTTTTTTTGTTTATAAAACGAAAAAATTCAAGTATTCAAATATAATTCAAATTTGAATATAATTCAAATATAAAAGTCAAGTGACAAAAATTTCTCTGCAAAATTTATAATTTTGCAGAGAAATTTTTGTCACTTGAATTTTACTCATTTTGAACCAAACAGTTTCTGAAAAAATACGTATTATTGAAACAATCAGTAAAATTCTTGTGTTTTCGGGTATGTTTGAAATATTTTAATTCTGTACTTTCAAGTTGCAAGACTTGGAATGAGGGAGGACCCAATTGGAGAACGTTACTTAAAAAACTTTATTTTCTAACACGAGATTCACCACCAACAGTCAAAACAATCTGGCACACGACAAGAGACGACACAGACTTTTATAACATGAGGAAGGGGTTAACACAGGAGGAAACAATCAGGGACGATTAGACAATCACACCTGCGGGTAACACCCCAGGGCAGGAAGTAACATTGCCTGAAATAAGAGGAGAGTTAGTGTTTCAAAATAAAACAGGAAGCAACACAAGACAACACGAGCGAGACATGGACCATAAAGTACAAAAACAAAACAGAAGATTACGAGACATGACAGAAGTATTCTAGTGGTCGCCTTTTAAATTACACGGAAACATGGAAGTAGAGCTGTTGCTCATCCGGGTATAGAAAAGCTGATGGGGTGGTTGGGGTATCTTGTTTGGATGCCTCCTGGACGCTTCGCTGGTGAGATGTTTCGGGCACTTCCGACTAGGAAAAGACCCAGAGGCAGATCCAAAAGCCTCTGGAGAGACTATGTCCCACAGCTGGACAAAGAACACCTCGGGATCCTCCCGGGGTGAGCTGGAGGAACTACAGAGAACCGGCCCTTTTCACGTTTGTGACCAAAGGCAAAAAATACAATGAAAAAATGTAACCAATCAAAAAGTCCAAAAAGATTCTTATTTGTGACTGATTTTAAGAATCTCAGTGTTTTCTGAATTATTATCTTGAATTTTTTTAGCAGTTCTCTTCTCAAGACTTACAAACATCCGCTTATCGTCTTCCTATTAATTGCTTTTGCATCTCTTTTAATTTTCTTCATAAAAAGTGATTGTGAGATGCTCGGTTAGAAACTGACCCCTCATTTTTCAGCCTCCGAGCTTCATTAACGTCAAAGAAATGAGCTTTTCGGTGTGATCACGCCACTGGATTGTGTCTTCATTAGATTAACCGATTTGAACAAATGAGTCTTAATCTTTTTTTTTTTTTGACGCCACTAAATCAGGTCAAATACTTTTTGCAGAAACATTTGACTAAAAATATTTCAAAATTTGTGTCCATTTAGGGTGGTTTTGCTGAAAACAGGAGAATGATTAAGATCCAAAGCGTTTTGACCCTTGGCGGCATGCCGGTCTCACTATCTAGCCGCTTTTAACTTTATTTGGCTGTCAACTTGAAAGAGTCTCGCTGGGTTGGCTGCTACGACAACATACACACACACACACGGAGTCAACAGACTCACGCACATATGGCATCATTTAAAACTCTTGCCAGTTCGTCTTCGTAATAAAAGTCCACTTTGATAGAACATTGAAGAGCTACTGGTTTGAGTAACACTCCTAACATGCTCGGGCTATTGTTACAAGGGTCGTTTAAAGTCACGGCCAAATTATTTTTAGCTCACTTTGAGAACACTTGTCTGAAACCTTGATAGCTAAGTTTAACCCACATAGTGTTAGGTCCTTCAAGCGAATCCTCTCAAAGCGAATCGTGGATTAATAACCGGATTACTCTGTAAACAGTGAGGTTGTCTTAGGGTGAGGGTAGCATTATACTTCTGAAATATGATACTCTGAGTCTCTTTTTCTCCTAAAGGGAAGCAAAATTACGACTTGATGTTCACTTATTCAACTCCCCGACTTCATTATTCAGTTGTGCCGTAAAATATTCGACGACTCCCTACAAGAATTATCATCTTGTCAGGCGGATGATCCCAGAAACCTCAATTTGCCTTTAAAGACTTCTTGAATTTCTATTAGCTTTACTGTTATGAATCATGATGAAAGGAGGAATTGTTATTTGTGTCTAATTTCAGAAGAAAATTAATCATGTATAATTGAAAAAGTTGCCCTATTTGAGCTGTTGCTCCTTTGTCACTGTCGAAGTTGTTGGAATTGCTTATAGGCACACTTTCTGGCAGGGTCTATGGACAGTGTGTGTGTGTATTTTGGACTCTGACCTGTTTCGGATTCTCTGGTGTGGAGTTGAGGGGGTGATTCTGATGATAATGATAATTATAACTGCGGGTAGAAATTGAGGGGCTGCTTTGAGTTATTGCACAAATGCCGAAGCACGAGCCTGGTAATGACCTGTGCTCCTGAACTACGAGATCAAATGCACACAATTTGTGTAGTGGTGACCCAATGTGGAGGTCAGCGGTGTTAGCGCTCTGTTCTTTGGCCTGGGTCATAAAAACAATGAAGCCGAGCCTCTCGGCACACGGCCTTTGCCTTGACGCCTGCGAGTGCAACTCCGTTTTGGTTTGTTTGTGAGCATTTCTGTTTAGTTTTATTCATCATCCATACACCCCCTCCCTTTTCTCTTTTGGGTCCAAGATCGAACTCGCCTGGGGAAAATGGGAAACAATCAGTGGCAAATTGCGACGACGACGTTGCTCGCCACACACAAGTGGAAGGGGAAGTGTGGTGTGCTCTCGGAGGGCACTCGCTGGCTGTTAGTGAACAGCAGCCTGCTGATGGATGTGAAGCAGAAATGATGCACACTGATAGCGCTGTGCCTGTTTCTGTCCCATGGAGGATTGAGAGCGAGTCTCGTTGCATGAGTAGCACAGAGGTTCCAAACATTTTTAAGGTCTTTGTGAGGACACCATGTTAGTCGTATGCTTAACGTAGCAGACGTCAAATCAACATCTGAATGCATGTACGGCAACCATGTTTGATGTCCTAAAAATAGATGTTTGGTACAAATGCAGGTACAAGCGGCCAAAATGAGCTTCCTCCGCAGGGTGGCTGGGCTGAGATCGAGTGAGGAGCTCTGCCATCCGGGAGGAGCTCGGTGTCGAGCCACTCCTCCTCCAGGTCGAGATGGGGGGATTCAGGCATCTGGTTAGGATGCGAGGTGTTTAGGGCACGTCCCACCGGGAGGAGACCAAGAGCCAGACCCCGGACCCGTTGGAAAGATTATGTCTCACAGCTGGCTGGGGAACGACTTGGGATCCTTCCGGGTGAGCTAGAGGAAGCCCAGGGTGAGAGAGGCCTGGGCTGCCCGCTTGAGGCTGTTGCCCCCGCAACCCGACCCCGGAACAAGCGGAAGATGACGGAACGGAAAAAAAAAATGTTTGATTGAGTTTCATTAATGTAAATTAACATGCATTTGAGCAAATAAATAAATAAATAAATACGTTTTGAGTTCTAAAATTTCTTTCCTGATGAACATGGTCAAAGGCGCTACCCCGGGTGGCTGCCTGTTGCGGTGTCTGCTGTTTTTTTGGCGTCTTGTCGTCTATTTTTGTATTTTTCCACCCGGTTTCTGTTTGTCTTTTGCCTGTTTTGGTTTCGTCTTGGAGATGTCACTTTATGCGATCTTTGGACGTTGTTTTGGACTGCACTGTTTTACTTCAGACGGCTGTTTTTAGGCTAGCCGTTTTTTGGTTTCAACGGCTATCTCTCCGTTTTGTTGGTCATGGAGTCGTTTCGTTTTGTTAGCGGGGACTCAACCAGCAGCTAGCTCGGGGAACAAGGCTGGCTGCCTACTGCAGTGCAATGCAGCAAAAGTAATTCCACCATTGAGGGATCAATCTAGTACGTCAAAATGAGGACATAAAAGAACACTCGATGCTCTCTAACAAGATTTACAATGCTTTGTCAAGCAGGTAAGGTGCGGCACCAACCAGGAAGCAAGAGGAGGGGGAAATTCAAAGTATTAAAATGGGAGGAAAGCCAAATACCTGTTATTTTTGGGGCAAATATTGCATTTCTGAGCTAATTACAGATCTATAAACGCTACAAGATATAAAAAATATTCACTACATATATTTCCACAAAACTACAATGGCCCCCGTTTAATAATCCCACAAGAAAAACAGGCATTTGGTTTCCAACTCACTTGTAGCCGCGTCGCAATTGTAAAACAGAGCTAGTACGTGGTTGTTTTTCAATTTGGAAAGTAATGGAGTGAGAAAATAACTGGCTCTTCAGGTTAAGAGTGGTCCAGCGTGGAAATCTTTTAACAGCAACGATGAGTATCAGCATTATTTTCAAGCCTGAGAAGTGAAACGTCAGCACTCGCCTAATGGAGCGGTGCGGCACAAACACACGGCCAAACGGGGGCAAAGGTTGGAGGAGTTGATGTACAGGTGCGCTGGTCATTTTCTGCTGAGAGGTTAACAAATATTTTGTTTTGTTGAGCCGAGGTCTTCCGGTTAACGACTTCCCTGGTTGCTTTTAATGTCTTTACGTTCACGTTTAATGATGAAAATTTATTTGATTTATGGTGATGATGCAATGAAATGAAATACATCTGTTATTTTTATCATATTGGCTCTCAGACGCTGGTATTTTCTTGACATGGACACCAACACGCATGAACAAACTACATTATTTTCACCTCCTGTGGAGCTCGGCTTGAATTCGGCCTCTTAGTGGAAACGACACGCTGTTCGCCGACTTTGAAACAGGTTTTACAACTCTACGTCTCTCTCACGCCTTCTTCCCAACCGCTGACAGGTAGCACCTGTTTTGCCCACCATGGCCAGATGGACGATGCTCTAGTGCACCTGCCCCTCTTGGTGATATCACCTGTTCGGTGCCAACTCTCAGTGCCGGTCAATGAACATGCACAAAGATATGGACTCTATAGATGCCTTTTTTTGATAGAAGACAAAATCAACCCACTAGCAATCAAGTTTTTGTTGATTAAAACTCTGTTTTTATGCCTGGTCATTGAACATCACTTTTTATGACATTTTTAGATGGTACAAAAGAAGTCCATGTTTGACCGCAATCTCCAGCTCTCACTGGTTCGATTTAATGCCGAGTGTGAAGCGGCCGGGATGGGAATTAGCGCCAAATCCGAGACCATGGTCCTCGCCCGGAAAAGGGTGGAATGCCCTTTGCGGGTCAGGGATAGGGTCCTGCCCCAAGTGGAGGAGTTTAAGTATCTCGGGGTCTTGTTCACGAGTGGGGGAAAGATGGAGCGGGAGATCGACAGATGGATCGGTGCGACGTCAGCAATAACTAGGACGCTGCATCGGTCCGTCATGGTAAAGAGAGAGCTGAGCCGAAAAGCAAAGCTCTGGTGGCTGGGCTCTCACTCAGAGATCAGGTGAGGAGCTCTGCCATCCGAGAGGAGCTCGGTGTCGAGCCGCTCCTCCTTCAGGTCAAAATGGGGAGGTTCGGGCATCTGGTCAGGATGCCCCCCAAGTTCCTCGCAGGCGAGGTGTTTCGGGCACGTCCCACCGGGAGGAGACCAAGAGGCAGACCTCGGACCCGCTGAAGAGACTATGTCTCACAGCTGGCCGGGGAACGACTTGGGATCCTTCCGGGTGAGCTAGAGGAAGCCCAGGGTGAGAGAGGCCTGGGCTGCCTGTTTGAGGCGGCTGCACCCGCGAACCGGCCGTGAAACAAGTGGAAGATGACTGAACGGAATGTTTGACCAGAACAGGCAACTTCAAGAATAAAAAATGCCCTGTTTACAGTTTGATCTTTCATCGATAACAATACCAAATTTGGTGCAATCCGAAGTTTTTTGTCCTTTGGACCTCTAAACACCTTGTTATCAGTTTACGCCTTCCGTTCAGGCAAATTTTTTTTCTATCCTTACATTCCGTCAATGAAGAATCTTGAATATTTTGTGCCTTTTTTCATTTCCTTCTTGAGAATTGATTGCAAACCACTCAGTTAGAAACCGATCTGGTCATTTTTAAGCTATGGTTGATCTAACTTCCATGATTATTTACGCTAAAGCTAATTTAGCTACAAATTAAAATCCCAAATTGCTCAAGCTGACTTTTTCATTTTAATTTGTCTTTTTCTTTGCATTGATGTTTTGTAACCTACATTAAACCAAATTACACATTTTTATTTTCAACACTAATGACAATCCAACTGAACGAGCTAATTGTCCTAGTTTATTTGTTTTTCGTGTGATTGTGACTGTCCCTGATTAAATCTTTGCAATTACGCTTTTCTAATTAGTCTTAAGGAAACTTCACCATCAGTAGAAAATGGTAAAGTTTGATTTGCACTTGAGTTTGAATCAAGAAGGAAGATTATTCAACGAGGCGTTCGTAACTAGCGAACACGTGTATCAAAGTCTTTGTTAGGGTCTGAAATCGACACGGAGAGGAAAATTTGGAAACTTATGTATGAGTCTGTATGGAGGGGAGGCGGGGGGTTCCGTGGTTAGAGCGTTTGCCCGTGGACCGGAAGTAAATTGGAATTTTGCAGGTTCGCATCCCACTGAGTGCACATCTAAGGTTCCTTTGGAGAATACACCTAAACCCCGTTTCTCCCACCATTGGGACCGTCGTGGGCAGCCTGCTGCGGTGTATGAGTGCAGAACACAATTTCCCCGGTGAGGGATGAATAGAGTGAGTAAAAATAAGACAAAAAAAAGAGTCCAAATAAAAAAAAAAAAAAAAGTGTGTTTTGAAGATGAATAATTAATTTTAAAGGACCGGATTGGAGGTATTATTTATTTTTAGATAGTGTTCACCAGTGAAATTCTTTTTGGTTGAATAGCATATTTTTTTTGTATCATTTGTCTTTTTTTCTGTTTTTTTTGTCTGTTTGTTTTTGCTTCTACAACAACAAAAAAATAGTCTCACATTACTTATTGTGAAAAAAATTGAAATAAAATCCAGCCAATTTAATATATATATATATATATTCCTATATGTCCATTGAGTAGGGATCCAAACCCAAATAAAGAACAGGTGAACAGCGTCTTTCAATGGAATTTAACAGCTGGACTGTAAAAACATTTTTTTACAAGTGGCATGCTTCTTGAAATGCCCCGTCAGACAGGTGGAGAGTAAAACGGCACTGAGGGGGAAACACACAAGGGGGAGTTTCGGGGGGAGACATTGGAAACCCCGGGAGTCCATGCATAAACACCTGTGTTTGCTTCTGAAATGAAAGCGAAACAAACTTGGCACCAAACAGGCGGAAAGCTGGTCACACAAACCCTTCCTTACGCCTTCATCTTCTTCCACTTTTACCGTTTTACTGGGAGCGTGTTTGATTCGCCGCTCCCATCGCCCCTCCCCTGGCTGAGTCTTTGATACCCCTTTTTCTTTTTCCCTGCAGGATCTGGCAGGATGTGGTGGGATATAAAAGCAGTACGATGTGATGTAAGCTGATGTGCTGCTTGTCTTTATCTACATCCGGGCCATACCGTAAGGCCCAGGCGTTACGAGGCTTTTGTCAAGTTTTTGCAAAAAGCGAACATACCGTTTAAATAAAACTCTTCAGGAATAAATTACTGAATGAAACAAGAGTGCTTTAAAAAAATGCAGACTTTTGAGATTTAAAATTGAGCAGCCTCAGGATTTTTTTAAATTTCTTCTTGATCAAATGATGTTTTTCTTTCTTTGAATGCCCCGCCTGGCCAGCCTTGCCCCCAAATCCGTTTTAGACAGAGGTCATGAAGGTGTTGTGTTTTCCCGGAGTGATAGAAGGTGGCTAGCCTTGCACCCACTTGTATTTTCACTGCAGCCGTCTGTGTTTCCATTAGTTTATTTTATTCAGCAAGTCTTTTGTTGAGTGTCCTTTTGGCTCTGGCAGGGCCAGTCCTTACTGCTTACAAGGACGTGTTACTACACATCGATGAAAAAGAGACTTCAGAAACATATTTTTATGACAAACTGTACATATCTGCAGGTTTTTACACTTTAAATGTGTTGGGTGTTGGGTAAGGGGAGTTTCGGCCTTTGGCACAACGGCTCATTGCGCGGTTCGTCTCCCATCTATTTTATTATTTGTTTTCAAATTGAATTTGAAAAACTCAGTTAAAACATGACTATTTAGAGGTGGTCTCATGTTTGTCACGGTGCGACAGTCTGAGTTCTATTTTACTTTTAGGGCCGTAACAGAAATAACTAGAAACAAGAGCAAAAAAAAAAAGACCATCCTTTTCTTTCTCTCGTCCCTGGTTGCTTCTCCTTTTCACTCTGCTGAGGCAACAATATCAGCAGAGTAGCTGAAAATGAAAAAAAAAAAAAAAGAGCAAAAGAGTGTTTGTTTTGTCATGTGTGCGGAGGAGTGCGACAGCTTCCCTGATCACGACCCTCCTTGTTCGGATGACAAGGAAAGAAAGAGTGCCCCCGCGTAGCGGAGGACGGCTGGACCGATTGCTTTTTTTGTCCTTTGACAGATACACTCCAAATGTGTCACAGCTGTGGACCTGTCACCTTGCCAAAGTAGAGACGGCTAAGGGAAGCAGCGGGTGTTGTGGGGAGTGGGGGTCTGGGGGGGGCAATAAGAGTACTGAAGCCGACAACGCCGTCAGCCTGTCTATCAGCGCACACTGAAACAGACATCAGACACCCATCTCAGCATCTCCCCCCTAAACTTGCAGTGTTCCTGGAGGAGGTGGATGTCTAGGAGCTGCCTTGCTAAGTGCTTACAGAGCACCACTCACTGTCACTGCAGAGCACACTGGCTGCACCAGCTCTGAACATAGTGATTTGACGGAGCCGTGGCAGACCAGACATTACTGGGATTTTATTTTTTTCAACAGCCCTCCAGTGCTACTTCCACAAGAGTTACAACTTCTCACTGTAGTGTTTCTTTTTCACGTTTATCCAACAAAATAAGGGTTTAAAATAGTTTAAAGGTTACCAAAAAAAAAGATGATTCTAGAGTCGCTAGAAAAAAAAGTCATTACTCTGGCATTAAATGGCATCCATAGAGAATGAAAAATTGACTTCAGCTACCAAAGATACTCAGATCTGAACATCTGAATCCTCAACCGTTACCACAGACTCACATCTTTAATTCCTACCGTTTAACTCTAACGTAAAATTCCCAACTGTTAAACCTAACCAAAAACCATGACCCCTAAACCTCCTAATTCCTAACCACACCCTCCAAACTGTCAACCCTAAACATTGACTCAACATTTAACCCCAAACACTCAACCTAGCAACCTGAGCAACCTAGCAGAGATGAAGATGCTGAGGATCTCTCTTTGAGAGACCAGGATGGACAGGATCAGAGGAACAGCACATATTAGAGATTTTGAGGATAAAGTCAGAGAGGCAAGACTGAGGTGGTTTGGACATGTGCAGAGGAGAGAGAGAGAGAGAGTACATCGGAAGAAGGATGCTGGATTTGGAACCACCAGGAAAGAGGCCTAGCGAAAGGCCAAAGAGGAGGTTCATGGATACAGTGAAGGAAGACATGAAGATAGTTGGTGTGACCGAAGAGGATGCAGCAGATAGGGTTAGATGGAAGAAACTGACTTGCTGTGGCGACCCCTGAAGGAAAACGCAGAAAGAAGAAGAACTCAACCCAAGTCCCTAATCTCGACCTCCTAACCCCAAATACTGAACCATAACCGATAACCCTGTATACACTGTAAAAACGAGGTGTGGATAAACTTTTGAATCCAAGAGCTACAAAAGGGTCGCGGACCACAAACAAATTCATGTTGTGTGCCAGTAAATTAGTTCAAAAGTTGACCATAAATGTATTTTATTTCTATTTGAATCCAAAACTCTCAATAGATCACATGTATGGTGTTAGAAAAACAAGTTAAGTTTGATAGGACAGATTAAAAGGCGTAGATGGGTCACATATGGTCTAACATCACGCCATAGATAGCTCAACCCTGCTATACACCCTTTCTACAGACCCTAAACCCTAAATCCTAATCTTAAACTGTTTCAGACAGAGGAGTTGGCTCAGTAGTAAAATGTCCATCTTTAGACCAGGAGAAACCGTTTTGGTTCCAACTGAGATACCGTGGTCAAAAGAGTTCGGGACCTCAAACTTTGTGACTTTGACAATTGGTCGTGTGACCCTAAAAGAACAAATCACTTCATCTACAGTTGGGACTAAGTAATTCAGGGCTTAGTGTTAGAATGGTGGAGACGGTGGCCGGGTGGTTAGAGCGTTCGCCCGCGGACCGGAAGGTCGCGGGTTTATGTCCCACGGAGAGCACGTCTAGGGTCCTTGGAGAAGACACCTAACCCCTGCTTCTCCCACCATTGGCGCCGTTGAAGGGCAGCCTGCTGCGGTGTAAGGAGTGCAGCAAACAAATTTCCCTGGTGAGGGATGAATAGAGTAATACATTTATTTATTTAGAATGTCTGTCCATAGACTGGGTTACGGTTAGGTAGATAGGTTAGGGTTAGGGTTACGTAGGTAGGTTAGGGTTAGGGTTTGGGTTTGGTAGTTAGGGTTAGGTAACTGGAAGCTGGTTTGATTCCCCTTGGGCCGATGTGTAAGTTTCCCTAGAGAAGACACCTACCCCCCTAGTTGCTCCCACCACTGCCTGCTGTGCTGCGATGCATCTAGAGTAATTTCCCCATTGAGGGATTAATATTTAGTAGATATCTATAAGGCTCAATGTGCATTTGTTTACGTGCAACCTGAACAAAAACAAATTTTGCAGTTTTACAAAATAACAAAACCCAATGTCTTTACAAAATTTATAAGTTGAAATAAATCTTCTGAAAATAATAAAAACCCAAATGTATTTTTACAAAATAGATGAAAACAAACATGTTTTTTTTTTAATGCCCTCCAGTGCCTCCTTTATTCCTCAAGCACGCCTAGAGGTCATCATTATTTGATTAGATGATGATGTTTTTCTATCCTAAATTCTATTGAACTGGTTTCTAAAGCATCTTTGTATGATTCACAGTTGGTCTCGCTGCGAGAAATCGTTGCCTTTTTTTTTTTTTTTTTTACACAAAATGACACCAGTGGAGAGAAAAGTGCATTAGGTTTGATTTCTGGAGAATTTTAAAGGTGACCCATTTCTGCTACTGTGACAGCTTTAGGTGCACAACCACGGCAATCAGTCATGTTGTCTGGTAACCAGTCAGATATCATATGACTTCTTGGGGAGTAAATATTTTTTATTTCTCTGAGGAAATTTGCGTGATCACCTAAAATCGATGTATCGTACATTCTTCGGATTAATTGACTGGATTTTTTGGACTATTTGTTCCTTTAAATCAATATTTTTTTGTCAAAGGAGAAAATACTTAGCTGCCTTTTGACTCCAGCAGGCAGCCATGATGGCGCCTATAGTGGGAGCGACCACCATTGGTGCGTAGGCATTGAAATCGAACCGGCTTCAAGCTCATAAAGTTTCAAGTCACAAATTCTTGTGACCGCGATATCTCGCAAACCAGTCAATGAAACAGCCGAAGATGGACGTTTGGGGCTAATTTGCTTGACTTCTTGTCACCGACGTTTGAAAAATAATCGTAGGATTTCTTAACTTTGACGAGTTTTACATGAAGCGGAACATTGAAGAAAAAGCTTTTTGAAAAATTTTCATTTACGAACATCAGTCAGTCAGCCACCTTCTTATCCGTTAATCCCTTACCGGGTTGTGGGGGGAGCTGGAGCCCACCCCGGCTGTTTCAAGGCAAAGGACAGGGCGCATCCGAAAAGGTTGCCAGCCGGTCACAGGGCCACACACATACAACCATACACACACACACACACTCATTCCTAGGGGCAATTTGGCACTGGCCAATCAACCTAGCATGCATGTCTTTGGAAGGTGGGAGGAAACCGGAGTACTCAGAGGAAACACACGCAGACATGGGGAGAACATGCAAACCCTAACCCCAACCCAACCTTAACCCTACCGTAACACTAACCTTAACCCGCACAGAAAGGACATTGTTTCAAGCCTTATCCCACCCTGGAGTCGAACCCAAAACGTTCTTGCTGGCAGGCCACTGTGCTATCCACTGCGCCACCGTTCTGCCATTTACGATCTTCTTCTCCTTTTGACATTATCCTTCAGGGGGCCCCACATCAAGTCAGTTTCTTCCATCTAACCTTATCTGCTGCATCTTCTTCGGTCACACCAACTATCTTCATGTCTTCCTTCACTGTATCCATGAACCTCCTCTTTGGTCTTCCTCTAGTCCTCTTTCCTGGTGGTTCCAAATCCAGAGAGATGTACTCTCTCTCTCTCTCTCCTCTGTACATGCCCAAACCATCTCAGTCTGGCCTCTCGAACTTTATCCCCGAAACCTCTAACATGTGCTGTTCCTCTGATCCTGTCCATCCTGGTCACTCCCAGAGAGATCCTCAGCATCTTCATCTCTGCAACCTCCATCTGTGTTTCCTGTCTTTTCTTCAGTGCCACTGTCTCTAGACCAATCAGCATGGCCGCCCTCACCACGATTTTGTACCCTTTTCCTTTCATTTTAGCTGAAACTCTTCTGTCACATGTCACACCTGATACTTTCCTCCACCCATTCCATCCTGCCTGCACACGCTTCTTCACCTCTTTTCCACACTCTCCATTGCTCTGGACTGTTGATCCTAGATACGTACGTAAAAATGACGATTTACGCCATTTACGATCATATTAACAAAAAAGTCATCAGTCATTGGTTAATTTGTTTTTAGATCCACTCACCAATCAGAGTATTCATCGGTTTATTCGTCCTAATCACAAGTAAACTGTAGAAAAGTGGGTGTAGTTTTAGATCAAAGACTTCACTATCACTCTTGGTGATAGTTCGACCCCCATCGAACTCAGGGATTCTTTTGACCTCAAACCCTCTTTGCTTCTCACATTTTTGTTTCGAACAAAACAGTTTTTTTAGAGGACCAACAAAAATAAATAAATAAATAAGGCACCAAGGGAAACCACTAAAGCCAGAATCCATTTCTAGGAGTGAATACAACCCGGTCATGAGTTTTTCGGTGATATTTCTCCCGCTCTGTGTGCCATCCAGCTGGCTGTGAATAGATCGGACTGCAGGTTAATTGGACAGTCGGAGGCTGCAGGGTTTACATCGGAGTTTCTGAATGGCTTCCCAAACAGTCCAAACACGCTTGAATGTCGACTGTAAAGAAAGCATTTTACTGGAATGGAGTAAGGTCCAGTTGGGGCACCGGAGTATCTCTGCTATGCGAGAAGCATTCGGACTAGTGTCAGGGTCGGGGTATTTTTAACCACGCATGCAAACACACAACCCCCCTTCTGACACTATGTGCCACCTGCTGGACCCTGTCAGCTGTTGAATAAGTAAAAAGACTCCTGGAAACACTCTGATTTACTTATTGAGACTTTTCTATTCAGCTTTTTTTTCTCGCATCAATGAATCCCTCACACGTTGCCCAAGCAAATGGATTTTAAAGAAAAAAGAATCAATGTTTGACAGAATTTGCCCGACAAGGAGGTTAAAAAGAGAAAAAAAGTCGAGTTAACTGTGATATATTTTTTCTAACAAGAGACCCAGAGGTGATGCTAAGCTCAATATTTGGACCCTATCAATGCTGTCTCTGACTTCGATAGTTAAAGGCTTTTTTAGGTCCTCGTATTTTAGCCACAGCTGCTCTCCTCCTGTAAACTGTGGTTCATATCACGGCAGCTGGGTCCATCTCTTTGTGTTGCTAATATTTCCCTGATTTGCCAAGCCCGTTAAGCCAAGACGCGGAGTGGCTAAGTAATCAGTTTCCAAATTACTCTGTGAAGTTCTTGCATTTTCCACTCTGATTTTTTTTTTTTTACAAATCACCCCCAAAAAGACCTTCTTCAATGAGAGAAAGCGATAGACAGTCCTCTGAGTGATGAGGACTCTTATCTTTCTAGCCGTAATGACGATTGATCCGCCACAGCAACACAAACAGACACACTAGAAACCTTCCAAATAGAATTCAAGCAAAGGTTCCACCCAACCAGGATACAGGACCCCTCAACTATGTTACATGATGCACAACAGACTGCTCTTAATGATCAGCAGCGACGTGAACTATTGTGAGGAGCACTTCTTTTGTTGCTTGGCAACCGCACAGAATGTACAGTAAACAAGTGCAGCGGGGATTTGTGTGTGTTTGCGAGCGCTGGTCCACTTTTAACTTTCCACTGAGCTCCCGGGCTCTGGACATAGCAGACCGTTTGGAAATCCACTCCACTCTCTAAATTTGGATGAGGTGTAAGATTTGAGGGTGAGGCTGATAAGACGAAAGTGTTTCTTTTTCTTCATGGCGCTACAAACCCCACCTTAACACCGGGGTATAAATTATCTGAAGGAAGTAAATAAAAACACCTAAATAATGTATAAAATAAAAAGTCAAATTATGCGATTTTTTTACCGAATAATTTCCTAAGGGATCGATATAGTGCGATAAGTAAAAAAAAATAGCTTCTGGCTTGAAAGAGTCCGGCGCTAAAAAACTTCTATTGTAAAATAAGCGCCTTCAAAAAGCTCACTCCTGGTTGGCAAAATGGCTGCTATGTCAACGCAGACTGGACCAATGACTGCATTGTCTTGATCTCAAAATTTTAACATGGGAAATTTGTGTGCTGCGTTATTCCACAGCAGGTTGTCATGACCACGCAAATGGTGGGAGAACCTGGGGTTTAGGTGTCTTCCCCAAGGAACCTAGACATGACCCCAGTGGATTTCGATTCTGCGAACTTCCTACCAAAGGGCGACCATTCTACCACAGAGCTATCACCTCCTCCCTCAGTAAATGTTTCATAATAAACTTTAAACATTAAAATATAAAGCGAATTTCTGCTGGAATCCTGCAATATGTGAAAAATTAAGATTTTACTCATCAGTTCTGGGATCTATAGTGTGGAAAAGAGGTGAAGAAGCGTGTGCAGGCAGGCTGGAACGGGTGGAGGAAAGTATCAGGTGTGATGTGTGATAGAAGAGTTTCAGATAAAATGAAAGGGAAAGCGTACAAAACCGTGGTGAGAGCGGCCATGCTGATTGGTCTAGAGACAGTGGCACTGAGGAAAAGACAGGAAACAGAGATGGAGGTAGCAGAGATGAAGATGCTGAGGATCTCTCTGGGAGTGACCAGGATGGACAGGATCAGAGGAACAGCACATGTTAGAGGTTTTAAAGTCAGAGAGGTCAGACTGAGATGGTTTGGACATGTGCAGAGGAGAGCGAGAGAGTACATCAGAAGAAGGATGCTGGATTTGGAACCACCAGGAAAGAGGACTAGAGGAAGACCAAAGAGGAGGTTCATGGATACAGTGGTAAAGCGAAGTGTAGACAGTTGAACCCAAAACATGTTGCGCGAAAGGGCAAAATCAGGGTGCAAATTTTTTAATTCTTGAAAATGCATCAATACTATTGATGCAACACTGAATCTGGACTTGTTTGATGCTCGGTCAATGTCTGTACGCCTTTAAGAAATGACAAGGTGTGCTATAGATGTGATAGAGGAGAGAGGGTTAGTCGAAGTAAGCAAGGTGTTGGCACCTTGACGAGCGTGAAAAAAAATTGCATGCAAATTTTGTTGGATTGAATGCCCTGGATTCACCCTCCGAACAGTTTAGTCCCAAATTGAGTCGCTTGAGGTGACAGACACGACACCACACACGACACACCCTAAATAGATCCAATCAGTATTTTCATAAATAATATGATCCGGTTCTTCTGCTGTTTCTACATATCACTTTCATTCTTCAAGACCGAGTCAAAGTATTACCTTCTTGATTTAAACCGACACCTTTCAACACGTAAATCAACGGTCTTTGGACGGTCCGACGCCAGCTGTTTTCTAAGTTAGCCGCACCGGTATCCTCATGACTCATTCCTCAGGCTCTTCTAAGTTGCACGATCCTTTCTGTCGGTCTACGTTTGCGCGGAAATGGTCAGTATTTTAACTTAATTTTAACTTGTACTTCGCCTTTAAGTTTCTGCGGAATAGAACAATTTTGACTATGAGTTTTTATACAAGCAAGTGAGCCTAGCGTAAAAAATGTGATCCTAAAGTAGCTCCGCGTACGTTTATGATCTTAAAATAAGTGTGTGAGTCGTTTTGATGGCACGGGATTTACTAGCTGCATTACCGGAGTCATTGTTACCCAACAGGTTCACTTTGTGGAGACTCTGGCATCACTTACTGTCCTTCTTTATCATCCCAAGAAGCTGCATCGTGTTCACATTAATACTCTCACTGCTTTCAAGATAAACTCTGCTCCGAAGAGAGAAAGAAATAACGTGTTATTTTATTGTGAAAGGAGAAGAAGTCGACAAATAAAGGTCAGCGTACGAGATGAAAAAGAAGACGTTACTCTGACTTTTTAAATTGAGTCGGAGCAGCTTGAGCAGTTTTTTTTCAACCTTTTTTATGCTAAGGTACATTTTTCTGTTGAAAAAAATCTTGAGGCACGTCACCAACTAAAAATGGTTGAAAAATTCTCTAATCAAATTTCAATTATTTAATTTGCGATATTTTTTTTTGCTTTAAAACGCAACCTAAAATGTCTCAGTCAGAGTAAGACAAGGTGATAAAGAAGGTGGAAGATTTTAAGTACTTAGGATCAACAGTCTAGAGCAATGGAAAGTGTGGAAAAGAGGTGAAGAAGCGTGTGCATTCAGGCTGGAACGAATGGAGAAAAGTATCAGGTGTGATGTGTAATAGAAGAGTTTCAGCTAATATGAAAGGAAAAGTGTACAAAACCGTGGTGAGAGCGGCCATGCTGATTGGTCTAGAGACAGTGTCACTGAGGAAAAGACAGGAAGCAGAGATGGAGGTAGCAGAGATGAAGATGCTGAGGATCTCTCTGGGAGTGACCAGGATGGACAGGATCAGAGGAACAGCACATGTTAGAGGTTTTAAAGTCAGAGAGGCCAGACTGAGATGATTTGGACATGTGCAGAGGAGAGAGAGAGTACATCAGAAGAAGGATGCTGGGTTTAGAACCACCAGGAAAGAGGACCAGAGGAAGACCAAAGAGGAGGTTCGTGGACACAGTGAAGGAAGACATGAAGATAGCTGATGTGACCAAAGAGGATACAGGAGATAGGGTTAGATGGAAGAAACTGACTAGCTGTGGCGCCCCCTGAAGGGAAATGCCGAAAGAAGAAGAATAAATTGTCTCATAATGTCTCAAAATCATGTCAAAAATATGGTCCACTATAGCTGGGGTAGGTGTGGGGAGCAATGGGCAGCAGCATGCTACAAAAAGGCAAAGAAGAAGAGTGAGTTACTATGGTTACAGTAAACAACCTACTGTCTCTAAATAAAATGACAGGATTTGATATTGATAAACATTACTAAATACATTTTTTTATATATACGTACGTATATACACATCAGACATCAACCGGTATCAAGCGGTGATCGAGCGGTAGATCCTGATCACCGCAGGATAATACTTATGGTGCCATGAAACTGGTTGAAAAACTTTGAGCTATATATAGTGCAAACTACTACTTTTGGATTAATTTTCAGCTTTTTAAAGGACAAAATGTCATCAATGTCTATGAGTCACTGAGTGCATGTCTAGAGTCCTTGGAGAAGACACCTAACCCCCGTTTTCCCCACCAATTGGTGCCGTCGTGGGCAGCCTCTTGTGGTGTAGGAGTGCGGGACTGAAATTTTCCCGGCGAGGGATGAATAGAGTGTGTAAAAATAATAAAAAATAAATGGATACAATGACTATCGGGTCCCAAATTAAACCCGATAATTTGGGAGTCGGGTGTGAAAAAGGAACATCTCATTGAATGAAAGTTGTTTGGACCAAAAGTCAGTTGGAAAAAATTGGCTTGCAATAGCAGATGTGATAAAAAATATTTGGGAAACCAGTGGTTTTTAGTAAAAAACAAATTGAATTATAACCAAATGGATCCTGAAGCAAGTGGGAAACAACCAATGAAAACGAAGAATCAAAACTATTTGGCGAAAACAAGAATGAAGACTTCTTGCAAAAACATGGTAAAATTACTTTTAGAAAATTGGAATATGTTGTCAAGTCAAAGAAGAGAACTCAGGGTCGTCACTGGGTAAGAATGTAGCTGTGACGAAATCCTGAGCTGCGCTGATTTGACTCCTGAACGTCATGAATGTCATCATTAACACCCGTTAGCTTTGTTTATTAATTGTTCCAGATAATAGTTCCATGTTCCAGAAATGATACGCCTTAGGCAGAAATAATAATTTCACGATTCAAAGCCTGTCAGTTGGAATCTAACAGCAAGCGTGCCCGCATGCTTTTGATGTCTTGCCAGCCCACCCGTGGGATGCCAAACATGTACAAAATGTCGCGGGAAGAAAAGAGACTCCTTTCTACTCATCCCCACCAAGACAGATGTGACGCGACAAGGACAAACATAATACGACTGTTTCATTGTCTGCGATCGGCCATTGTTTCATTATATTACGCATCTGAAATCTGGCAGGGATCGGATTGTGTTCTGGCACCTGCGCCCCATCAAAAAAACAAACACAGGGACCGCTGTGATTTTGTTGGGTGGTTTCCAGTGCAGCTGCTGGTTCTGAGGGCTGGCGGGATGGAAGGTGATGAAGCACTTGGCAGACATAATTCTTTCGCAGCTTCGGACTGTTAATAAAACATGCAGATAGGATGACTTTGAGTAATCAAAGTATTCTGTCCTCTCATTCTGTCATTAATTCACACTTTGTATCATTTACCCCCCACTCAATTATGTCGTAACATCTTGTGCATGCAAAGTTTTTTTACGCCTCCGACCAAAAAATGAAAGGCATAAAGCACTCCGGCTGTTAGTGCTTCTGTAACAGTTTTGTGACGGCGACATCTCCTTGACCAGAGAAGGAAATTTAATAAATCTGCCCACTGTTTGTGGCCATACCAGCCTGTAAATGCCTGATTCTGACAGACCTCAGAAGCTAAGCAGTCTGGGCCTGGGCTGTACTTGGATGGTAGGCCGCTGGAATCCCAAGTACCACAATGGGACGGCCATTGAGATTAAAATTGCCGTTGTGTCCCTAGGCAAGACGCTTCACCCACATTGCCTAGTCTGGATGGTGTGTGCGCGATTGGTTGGTGATGGTCAGAAGGGCCGATGGCGCAAAATGGCAGCCTCGCTTCTGTCAGTTTGTCCCAGGGCAGCTGTGGCTACAACAGTAGCATACAGCAGTGGTGGGAGCAACTAGGGGGTTAGGTGTCTGCTCCTGGGAAACTTACACATCAGCCCAAGGGGTATCAAACCAGCTTTCAGTTACCAAACCCTGCCCACCTAACCCTAACCCTAAGCTACTTACCTAACCCTAACCCACCAACCTAAACCGATCTAAGGACAGACACTCTAACACTAAGCCCACAATTACTTAGTCCCAACTGTAGATGAAGTGATTTGTTTTTTAGGGTCACACGACCAATCATCAAAGTCACAAAGTTTTAGAGTTTGAGGTCACACACTCTTGTGATTGCGATATCTCAGTTGGAACCAAAACGGTTTCTCCGGGTCTAAAGATGGACATTCTCCTACTGAGCCAACTCCTCTGTTGGAAACAATTTAAGATTAAGATTTAGGGTCTGTAGAAAGAGTTTGTAGCAGGTTTGAGCTATCTATGGCGCGAGGGCCGTATGTGACCCATCTCCGTCTTTTAATCTGTCCCATCAAACTTAACTTGTTTTTCTAACACCATACATGTGATCAATTGAGAGTTTTGGGTTCAAATAGAAATAAAATACATTTATGGTCAACTTTTAAACTAATTTACTGACACACAACATCAATTTGCCCGCAGTCTGGGACGCTATTGTGGCCCTTGGGCCCTTGAAGTGAATGAATAATGCATATATGAAGCGTCTTTGAGTGTCCTAAAAAGCGCTGTATCAATACAATGCATTGTTATTGTTATTATTATCATTCAGCGTTATTATTATTCAGCGTCAACTCTAAATTAACTGGGTAAGTTTTCAACGGTCAACGGCGGGTATAGCGGGTAAGAAGGCTTATAGTTTGAAGCCTTGGTGTCGACTTTTTTTTTAAATTGTAAAACCAATTTTTTACCCGCCCAGCTTGTTTGTGACACTCATATGAAACCATAACAATGCAACTATTGATAAATCGTGTTTTGCGATGAAAGACGTAAGCAGATTTCCCACCGTTATGTGTTACGACCTGAGATCAAGCAGGTTAAAAAATCTTAATTTTTTTTTTTTTAGATTGTGCGGAGTACCTTATTAAGTGTTGTGTGACGTAGAGAAAATGAACGTAGCAGAGGACAACATAAAAACGGTAAAGTAGAATATATGGTCGCAAAAGAAGACGCTCTGGTATCGTAAAGTAGTAGTAATAATATGTGCAATATGCAGAACGGCAGAGGTTTGGTGTCTAAAACAGACTTAGAAGTTCTTACATGCATTTGTTTCCAGTAGGTTAGATTATTGCAACGGTTTACTCACTGGTCTAAACAAAAAGGCCTTAAAACAGCTGCAGTTTATTCAAAATGCTGCTGCTCGAGTCTTAACAAGAACTAGAAAGTATGATCACATTAGTCCTGTGCTAAAGTCTCTGCACTGGCTTCCTGTGGCTCAGAGAATAGACTTTAAAGCGGCTCTGCTTGTGTTTAAGTCTCTCCATGGTCTAGCACCAAAGTACATCTGTGATATGTTAGTACCTTATGAACCATCTAGAACTCTGAGGACCTCTGGGACCGGCCTCATGCTGGAGCCTAGAGTCAGGACTAAACATGAACCATCTAGAACTCTGAAGACCTCTGGGACCGGCCTCCTGCTGGTGCCTAGAGTCAGGACTAAACATGAACCATCTAGAACTCTGAGGACTTCTGGGACCGGCCTCCTGCTGGTGTCTAGAGTCAGGACTAAACATGGACCATCTAGAACTCTGAGGACCTCTGGGACCGGCCTCCTGCTGGTGTCTAGAGTCAGGACTAAACATGAACCATCTAGAACTCTGAAGACTTCTGGGACCGGCCACCTTCTGGTGTCAAGAGTCAGGACTAAACATGAACCATCTAGAACTCTGAGGACTTCTAGGACCGGCCTCCTGCTGGTGTCTAGAATCAGGACTAAACATGACTCTAGGCACGTTTAGCCCTAACATGACTAAACATGTACTAAATGTTTATTTAGTCCTAAATGCAATAGTCCTATCGCTCTAGGACTCAATACGAGATGAGATACTTCGCATCTAGAACTCTGAGGACCTCTGGGACCGGCCTACTGCTGGTGTCTAGAGTCAGGACTAAAATATGGAGAAGCTGCATTTCAATTTTATGCTGCAAAAGTCTGGAACAAACTTCCTGAGGCCGTGAGACAGGCCTCTACTGTGACAATGTTTAAATCTAGTCTGAAAACACTTCTGTTTAACTGTGATTTTGATTAATTACTCTTTTTATCTGTTTTAATGATTTTATTTATTTATTTTTTAAACTTTTTGATTCTATGTTTTGTGATTTTAATGCATTTTTTCTTCTTGTGAAGCACTTTTAATTACATTTTGTATGAATTGTGCTATATAAATAAACTGGCCTTGCCAGCATTGTTTTGGCAACCCTGAAAACGCTGGAAAAAAGAAACAATGAGAAAAAGAAACAAAAGAACTATAAGTTTCTTGTTTGTATCTTTTTTTTCTTTTTTGCACGTTTAGATTCCACCTTGTCAAGTTCAGTGTAGACACCGTAGCGGTAATCAGTTGGGACGTCCCATCGCCGGCTCTCCCTTTTGACCTCTCTGCTTAGTTTCGTCGAACATTTTTCTGCCATGTTGATTCTCATTGAACATGGCATCCTGGCCTTCACTCCCACCGCCTTTCAGTCTTCTTACTGTATATTAATTTCCCTTGAAAGCATCCTTTGGTCGATCCTTATTTATATTCTCCCCACAGGACTTAGCAAACCGTAGCATTGCACCGTAAAGTAACAGTATTTTTTATTTTACTTCTTGCGGTGTAAAGCCTCAGCGAGACTCCCCGGGTCTTTTTTATCCCCCAACGGGAAACGATCAGACATCACTCATGTCAAGGAGATTGTGGCCTGGGCTTGCTTAGATGCTATCTCTAAATTGCTACTGTCTTCTCTTGTTTCGCCATGTGAGAGATTGTATGTTTTCCGTGTGTGCGGACTGACTTGATCCCAGTTGAACGTAAGATCGACTGAGCCGTCGAAAAATTAATATTCACTAGGTTCATCTTGTGATGAGTGACTGAGAAAAGTATCAACCTACAGAATGTTATGCTATGCTACACGAGGAGTATCCCAAAAGGACAGCAAATTAATTTTCTGGAATTACGAACTCTAAAGACCAGTTATGGTACCTTTCGTAAGGGCAAATCTTTCCGAAGACGATCAGAGACATTTAAACTACAAAATTGTACACGTGTTGTCGTACATCGAGGACGTCCAACCCACCAGCAGGAAGTGATAAAAGAACTTTCTTCTTCTGCTCGAAAAACTTTTTTACACAAAGGCCCCGTCCACACGTAGCAGGGTATTTTTGAAAATGCATATACTTTTATTCGTTTTGCCGTCCACACAAAAACTGAGATTTTTGCACTCAAAATCTGCGTTTTTGAAAACTAGAGACTTTGAACAACTTCATGTTGCGTTTGCATGTGGACGGGGGAAAACAGAGATTTGCGTTTTTTTCGTCACTACCTGCGACAAGTAATGCACTTAAGTCATTCGTGTGCGTCCTTGTGAGAGAGGTGCTCTGATTGGACAACTCAGAACTTAAGTTTACATCAATACTGCCCACTACTGGTCTGGCATGCTCATAACCGCACTCAGAAGCGTATTTATACGGCTCCGTGTGGACGCGGATATTTTGAAAATGGTTACGTGTGGACGCGTAACCATGTCCTCCATTTTTTCTAAAACGGAGGACAGCAGATATGCGTTTTCAAAAATACCCGTTTACGTGTGGAATACCCGTCTACGTGTGGACGGGGCCTGATTCAGCAGTAAAGCTCACCAACAATCGATGGAATAGCGTGTCCTCAAAGTTCGTACTTTGCATCAAGAATAAATGTGATGCTGTCCAAGTTGGAATATCAAATTCTTTGAGTCTATTTAGTGTGTTTTTACATCTGATTAGACACCAAAAGAACCTGATACGAATCACAGGTTGGAAAGGTTTTTGCTCTGTGTGTTTGTCAGAGAAATGCCATCGGGGCATGATGCTATTTGTGCCGTTTGCTTTTAGCTCTAGTGAATGTGTGTGTTTGTGCACAAGTGTTGCAATGATGGGTCTCGCTGGGAGGACAGGAGGCGGCTCGTTTTTTATCCCTCTCCCGCGTGTTTCATTCAGGGGAGGCTTTGTCACCGGCTATCTGCCTGCCAGCGCCGGGTATTGTTATTCCAAAGTAGAGACCAGTTAACATTTCTCTTGTCAATGACGCATCTTTCCAACAGCCTAGCAGGAAGAGACAGAAAGAAAGCCATACTGGTAAAGAGATGCTCTTTATTTGTCGCCCCCCCCACCCCTGGCCCCCTAGTTTATCCTTTTAAGCTTTCATTCTGTGTCTTACTTTATGTTTTTATTCTGTTATTTTTATTTTGAATGATGCGCCAAAGAAAGTTGCCATTGTTCAAAACTACAGAATTGTAGCTATGATGGCACCAATGATGGGGGATACGGGGTGCTAGATGTCTTCTCTGAGGACAAGTAGGGGGTGGCCCAAAGGGAATCGACCCGCCCCATGTTACAAATAAAGTTGCTAATAAAGTTGCACATGAAGACAAATTTGTTTATCAATATTAATGACGGTGACAATATTGTCAGACACAAAATCGGTCCATGATGCAGAAAAAGTTGGAGGCTAATGATCTAGACCAGTGCTTCTAAAATACTAGGCCCCAGGGCAATGCCAGGGGGTCACGTGTGACCCTGTGGAACATGTTTTTTTTTTTTGCCGCACTAGAATAAAGTGTAATTGCACATCCACTACAGTAGTTGACGCTCTCATTGTCAGAGTGTGCGCAGGGAGTAATAACTCTATGGTGTAGAGTTTTTTGTACCGAACATTCTCAAACCCAGCCCAGAGCGAGGTATAGGCAGTGGAGTAAACAAACCCTCAACAGACACCATGAAAAAAAATTTAACAGCCATGAAAGAAAGGGGGAGAGAGATGGAGATGTTGCTGATCAATTTAAATTTATTGATTTTATTTAATTTATTTTTTAGTATCAAATGGTTCAATTTGTCAAAAATGTTTATAGTTTAAATAAGAATGAATTTTTTTTGAATTTCAAGTTAATTGATACGCTTTAATTTTTTTTTGTTTCAGACTAAAAAACAATGTTAATAAAGCTGTTCTTTTTCTTTTTGTTTGTTTTCTTTAATATTAATGAGGATAAAATGTTAGGCAGAGTTGTACTCATAACAATTCCATAGACAAATGATACTAACTATAGAGTTGAGTAATTACCAAGTGATCCCTGAAGCAGTACTTTTACATTGGGATGAGATAACGATAGTCCACTGAGGGTGGAGCTTCAAATCTCAACCCACCGAGACTTGAACTCCAACTTTCTTGCTGTGAGGGCACTGTACCAACCACTGCGCCCCCATGCTGTATGAAGTAAACCTTGAACAAGCGTTTAAATTTGAAGCTGTGAAATAGATAGAAATCATTCTGTCTTGCGGTGTGTTTTCTCGTTTCATTGACTCTGCGGAAAGAATGGACGTATGATTGAAAACCTCAACATCATACTTATTTCTCTTTTATGAACCCGCAAAGTCTTGATTGTGAGATAGATAACGTTTCAGGATTCCCACGATAAGAGTTTTTTTTTTTTCTGGCAATCATAACCCCGCTGTTTTATATTGTCGGCTGTGTTGAAAATGGAAATCTTCCCATCAGCTGGGGTCAGACTCAGACACTTGATGAATGGTAGGATTCGTCAAGCAAACGTGGTATTTACAAATATCATTTCCCAAAGTGATGGATGCCGTTGATAAGCCAGACTCATACTGAGTGATTAGCCAATTAGTGTTAACTCTTAAACAGAAGCTGTGGGCGTTCGCCAGATGCACACGTCCCCCTGGACCTTTCTGAGACGGTGACAGGGTTTACTGTGTGTGTGCTCCTTAGATTTATTCACCCAGGCTGTGCAGCCGTGCACTGAACTCTTTACGCTGTTCGATTGGGTGCAGCTCGTAACTCAGGCAGTCTATCAAATCAATGCGCGGTGTGTTGAGTACTGATTTAGGACGGTAATTAAAGATGTTAATTGTTTCCATTACTCAGGGTCAGGGGAGGATAGTGCCAAAATATGAAGCGAACGGGTCCTTCTGCTACTTATCAAGAGGTTTCATCACTCAAAGAGAGGAACGGGGGTCTCCACGTTGCCTCCAGATGGTATCTCTGTCTTTATGTGACCCCTAATAAGACAGAAACGTCTGACCTGTGGGTGTCCTTTGTGTATCTGGCGTAAAACCAAGAAGGTTAGACTTTGATGTATCACCGGGTGTGAAATAATTGCTTCTGATGTAGAACATGATTTGCAGCAGAAGGTAGAAATATTAATGAATCTGTAAAGATTAGGACGAGAAATTCAGACCAGTGTAACCATTAGGGGGTTACTCAAGATAGTTCACCAAAATAAAAGCACATTTACAGTAAAAACGGAAAAGTTAAAGATAGAAAGACATTTGCAGGTGTTTCTACAGGTAGCCAAAGTTGGAATTTTTTTTTGGTGAAAACTAAAGCATGAGGCACCATTTAAAATGGGGTGGCCAAACTTTTTCACTCGCAGGCCACATTGAGTTCTAACGTTTGACATGCGGGCCGGATCCGAGGGGGTCGGGGGGTTTCATCACTCACAGAGAGGAACGGTGGTCTCCACATTGCCTCCAGATGGATCACAAAGTGGATTTATGTTTATTAATATTACCGACAAATTAACCGTTTTTAATGTTGGTCTTATTTAGTTTTTCTGCAACACCTTTAGACCAGTCTGTGAAAATATTGTCAGACATTAAACCGGTCTATGGTGCAAAAAAGGTTGGGGACCCCTGTTCTACAGAATGAACTTCGGGGAAATAAACTTTTAATCACGAAGGCTTGTTATGTACTCGGAGTCCTTTTTATAGAAGGCTAATTTAACTAATACAAACATATTTGCGGCTCCAGACGTGTTCGTTTTATGTTTGTTTCGTCCAATGCGACTCTTTCAACATTTTGGGTTGCCGACCCCTGCTCTAATCTCACATGTTTAGGAAGTAAAGACCTCCCTAGAACCCAAATGTTACAGTCTCCAAAAGCCGACTGCAATCAAGATTCGTTACACTTGCTTCCTTTTCATACGATGTATGAAAAAAAGCATCCCTGTTGCTTTAAGAGGAATAAAATCTCTGATCAGTCCATTTAAATCGAAAATTTTTGCTTGGGATTCTTTCATTTTGCAAGTTTTCTGTAGCTTCGGGAGAAAGTTTCGACAGACAAAATACTTAACTTTACTCTGCTCTGAAGCTCGGACTAAAAGGGGGTAGAAAAACCGCTAGACATATGGGTTAGCTTTAATTTGAGCATATTTTTCCCTCACGCGGACATCTGGGTACCTTATTAGGCATGAAAAAGATAAAAATCCCTGCAGAATAGAAGACGGCGATTTAGCTCTATTGAAGTCTTTGAGCTTTTCGGCGATGATGTGAAATTGCAGTCAGGGGAAAAGTAGGCATTTGATAACCTCTACATAATGGTGTAATGCCTGTAATTACGACGGCTGAGGATGGACATGGAGTTAATGGAGCCGACACATCAAAACACATAAACAGTGAAAAACCCGCTGCGCCACCTCGTCTAAGTCCAAGCAGTTTCCAGAAATAGCCCTGATTGGACCCTGAATAATTCAGTGTCATTTTCACCCCCTTTCTTTCCCCCCTCTTTCTCTCTCCTTCAAAAAAGACTGGGGGAGCAATTGATGAGAGAGGATGAATATTTAATGACTCAGAGTGTCTTGGACAAGCGAGGCCCGGGTTGACAAGCTCCCAGAAATCAAACGGAGACGATAGAAAAAGAGAAGGACATTTCTCGGCAAGGGGCAGCACAAACACAGAGGGAGATCTGAAGCGAATAGCTACAAGCTGCCCAAACCACCTCATCCTCTCGAGCATTTAAACGCCTTCTTATAAGTTCAATCAGAGCGGGGAAAAAAAAAAAAAAAAGAATCTTAACCCTTTGCGCCACCATTCGCCCAATCGTCGTGATAATCGGTGGATACGTTCTTTTTTGGGACCAAAATGTCTTTTCTTTGTTTCTTCTAAGAGAAAACTTCAATTTCCTTCCAAACATGTGGGGTTAATTTCCCGGGAGATGTGAACTATATGTTACAGAAAGCTACAATTTTACAATGATGGATGGAGCATCGGAGGTCCCACGACAATAAGGCCCCATATGGTCAGAAAGGGGAGCCATTAGTGAGGTTAAACTTTTTTTTTTAACTGCACAGGGATGTCTGTGGGAATTTTCAACAAACTGACTTGTTGTAGAATATCTAGGCGCAGCCGAGGCGTTGGGGGGATCCGGTTTGGTGACCTCGGTGTCGGATCTCTGCTTTCGGTTGGCTTCTTTGGATCGTGATCTCCAGCTCTCACTGGATCGATTTGCTGCCGAGTGTGAAGCGGCTGGTATGGGAATCAGCGCCTCCAAATCCAAGACCATGGTCCTTGCCCGGGAAAGGGTGGAATGCACCCTGCAGGTCAGGGACAGGAAAGGATGAAGCAGGAGATCGACGGGCGGATTGACGTACCGATGCGGCATCAGCAATAACCAGGACCGGTACGTCGTGGTAAAGAAAGAGCTGAGCCGAAAAGCAAAGCTCTCGATTTACAAGTCGATCTACGTTCTTACCCTCAACATGGTAACCAGGATCTATGTTCCTACCCTCACCTATGGTCACCAGCTGTGGGTGCAGACCGAAAGAATGAGATTGCTGGTACAAGCGACCGAAATGAGCTTCCCCCGCAGGGTGCCTGGGCTCTCACTAAGAGATCAGGTGAGGAGCTCTGCCATCCGGGAGGAGCTCGGTGTTTGGCCGCTCCTCCTCCAGGCCAAGAGAAGCCAGATGGGGTGGATCAGGCATCTTGGTCAGGATGCCCACCGAGCACCTCGCTGGTGAGGTGTTTTGGGTACGTCCCACTAGGAAGAGACCAAGGGGCAGACCCCGGACCCGCTGGAGAGACAATGTCTCACAGCTGGCCGGGGAACGATTCTGGATCTTTCCAGGTGAGCTGGAGGATGTAGCTGGGGTGAGAGAAGCCTGGGCTTCCCGTCTGAGGCTCGTGCTCTTGATGGTCTTCCACTACATTCACTCGTGAACAGTTTCATGGCTCAAATGTGTTACTAGGAAATAAAATAAATAAATAAACGAATTACTCTATTCATCCCTCACCGGGGAAATTTGTGTGCTGCACTCCTTACACCGCAGCAGGCTGCCCTTCGACGGCGCCAATGGTGGGAGAAGTGGGGGTTAGGTGTCTTCTCCAAGGACCCTGGACGTGCTCTCTGTGGGCCGCGAACCCGCGACCTTCCGGTCCGCACGCAAACGCGCTAACCACTGTGTTGCAGGATCCTGGAGGGGTCATGGGAGTTTGCCCAACCAGTCTACATGTGTTTTGTGGATCTGGAGAATGTATTCGACCGTTTCCCTAGAGGACTCATGTGAGGGTGGTCCAGGAGTACGGAGTCTCGGAGCCTTTGGTACGGGCTGTCCGATCTTTGTACGACCGGAGCCAGAGCTTGGTCCATGTAGCCTGCAGTATGTCGGTTCCATTTCCAGTGAGAGTTGGACTCTGCCAAGGCTGCCCTTTGTCACCGATTTATGGACAGAGTATCTAGGCGCAGCCGAGGCATTGGAGGGATCCGGTTTAGTGACCTCAGGATCGGTCTCTCTGCTTTTTGCGGATGATGTGGTCCTGTTGGCTTCATCGGACCGTGAGCTCCAGGTCTCACTGGATCGATTTTCTGCGTGAGTGTGAAGCGGCCAGGATGGGAATTAGCGCCTCCAAATCCATGACATGGTCCTCGCCCAGAAAAGGGTGGAAGGCCCCTTCTTGTCAGGGACAGGGCCCTGCCCCAAGTGGAGGACTTTAAGTATCTCAGGGTCTTGTTCACGAGTGGGGGAAGGATTGAGCTTTATGAAGGTCAAGCTCACAAATTCTTACGAATGCGATATCTCAAAAGCTCGTGAAGGGATTTTAATTGAACTCCCCACAGTCACTCAGTACTAACTATAGATATATTTTTAAAGGTAACTACTTCAACAGTAAACACCCTAAATAAACCAACTTAAGTAAGTCACCACTAAGCCTGTCTTCCGATCGTCTATTAAAAAGAAAAAGTAATTCGCTGTTGAACGAGACGAGAAAACTAATTAAGCAAACTAATAAACTCCATGTCATAGAGCGTTTGTGATTGACTGCTTTTCAATCAGCGCCTCTGATTTTAGCAAAAACTTAAATTAGTTTCATTACCCTCCGCCCGCACCGAGAAGGCGAGAGGTGAAATTAAAGATTCCAGACTCCATGTTGATATTCATGTATATTCACCAGCGAGAAGGGTTTTTGAAAATGAACAATCACAGATGGAAAGGTCACCGTTGTGCTGAAGTAGTGCATTATGGGAGTGGAATAATTGCTTTCCTCACATTAGTTCCTATTGTAATGAAATCATGGCGCCGCTCGACACTGAATGACAGATTACGCCGCGGTTCAATCACGCGGGTATGAGCGCGTTGGGCCGTTGGAGGGGGTGGTATGATGGTGGGGGTCAATTGGCTTTTGTTGAAAAGTGCTTCGGCGAAGTCTCGGTGTAAATCATTTGTATCATTTTCAGTCCTTTTAACTAACAGCGCCACTTTCATCGAGGGGTTCGCTGTCACCGCGCTCTAATTGTTTTGAAGAGCGAGCTATTGTCGGAGGAGAGAGAATGAATGGGTCGTAATGACTTGTAATGTGGCGTATTTAAAGACACGTAGCGCGGCCGCAGAGCAGTAATTCAGCACCACATTTCCTTCTTGTCTTCCTTCTTTGCAAAGTCTACGCGTGAGCCTTCGCATGAACATTTCCCTCCCTTTGGTCTCTTTGAAACCCAGCTATGTTAATCATGGTTTATGTGCGGTGGAGACATCAAACCTCCCTCTGATTTCCCTCCCTCGCTCGCCGCACTAAACACACACCCAACACACAACTCGGAGTAGACACAAATCTCTCAAGGGCACCTTGGCCATAGACCCCTTCATTTACAAGGCTGATGACTGGGATCACTTATCTGGCGGGCTTTTTCTCTGCAAGAGAGATAAGCTTCTTTATGCATCAGACAACTTGTCCCACATCACCACCTTACACTTCTAGAACTGTCTAACACTTCATAAATCCAGCCTTCAAACAGGGACCGAATTAAAAGTCACAATCAGGGAGATTTGTCTGAGTCCCGAGACAATAAAAAATACAATAAACTGTGATGAAGAGGTGATTAGATTTCATTCTTTGGAATCCAATTTTTTATTGTTCTATGATGGAGATGTTTAACTCCTGAGACGTGCATGCTTTTTTTTTTTTTTGCTTGCTTTTATGGTTAGTTGTCAAACAAATTTTCCTGGTTTGGATTTTAATGGATGAAACAAATTAAATTAGACATTGTGATTAAAGAATAAGTTCATATTCAAGATCATTGGTTCACTAAGGAAACCCAATAAGGGCAGATTAAACAAAAAACAATGTATTTTTCTGGATGTTTACTCAAGTTTTCTTGTGACAAAAACAGAAGAAAACAAAGAAAATTTGTTTTGTCAAATTTTCTTGTGAAAAAACATCACAAACAATTGTCTTATTTTCAAACAAATTTTGTAGTTGTAAATTTTTTTAACCTCATACTCAAAATATTTTTGAGCTTTATTCAATATTTAAGTTTATTTGAAAAGAAAGTTTTAAAAAAAGACAAAAATTCAAATTTTATTTTTCCAGAAATTTAATTAAAAAAAACTAGACTAACTAGTTGCTGTTACGGATTAAAAAGTAACAGCCAAAAAAAAAGAAGCACATTTAGAGTATCTCACTGGGACAGGCGTTGACTCAGTGGTAGAGTGTTTGTTCTTGAACCGGGAGACGTTTGGGATAGGTGTTAGGTTTCCTGGAGTAGAAACCCAACCCCCTAGTTTTTCCCACCATTGGCGTTGTCGTGGCTGCCTGCTGCGGTGCAACGCAGCACAGTAATTTTTCCATTTTGGGACTGATAAAGAAATTCTTGTCTTCTTCCTCATTTATTGTTGATCCTTTTATAAGTTACCTCTACATTTGAAGCCAGACTTTAACTGAAAAAATGTGTAGTGCCCTCTACTGGTGGACGCTAACTGGTATGCACCAACTTTTACGCAATTCGAGTATTTTTGAAGGTGGCATAGGGCGTGGACTAACGCTTAAGGCAACTCTCGACGAGCCAAATGAGGTTGAGCCATTTTCTTTTAATTTCACTGACAGATCAGTGTCCCAGTAACATACACACGAACACCACCTACAATTTGCTTTCGTTTGCGGGAAAAATTCACTTGTGGACAACGGTGAGGTGTCCACAAGAGTCACCGTTGTCCACAAGGGAATTTTCCATAATTTCCATAGTTTTTTCAATTGTCACTCGCTTTATTGTTGATTTAAAAGACGTCATGAAACATGTTCATTACGAAATAAAAAAAACAATTAAACAAAGTAAACTTTTTAGGGTTCAATTTTCTTGGAAATACTTTAGAATAGGGGAGGTGATGGCTCAGTGGTCAGAGCGTTCACCCACAAACCGGAAGTCAACCGAAAGTTCACGGGTTTGCATCCCACTGAGTGCATGTCTAGGCTCCTTGGAGAAGACACCAACCCCTCGTTTCTCCCACCAGGTGGCAGCCTGCTGCGGTGTAATGCAGCACATAGGTTTTCCCGGTGAGGGATTAATAAAGTATATTAAAAAAAAACGTTATGGTTCAAAGTTAACATTGAAAAAACAAACAAAGAAATTGCTTGATTTTTAAAATGAAGACTTGCTTTACTTAAATTTTTAAAATTCATACAACAAGATCAATTGAAAAGCTAGCCTCACTCAGGAATGCATTCTTGACTTGATCAACTGGTTTCTTTTGTAATTTTGATACATTCTGTGGACATAAACGATGTGCGTCATGAAAAACATTCCCACCAAAACCCGTTTTCTATCCTAGACGTATTTATTCCTTCATAGTAGCAGCTTTTTTGGTCGTCCAGACGATGTTTCCATGTTTTCTTTACACTGAAAATGTGTTCTTTTCTCTCTTTTTTGACATTCTGTCAGATTTTCTCGCTTTAAAGTTTGGCCTGACCTGCTTAGAGAACTTATTTCCTTTTCGTTTTGTGCCGCTTTCCTAAAAGGAGTCATTTTTATGAAGGCGAGTGACAGACGGTCAAAAAAAAAAAACTTCCAAAAGTAAAATATCTAAAAGAAATGGACGTTTTTTCCATTTTGTTTCGACCTAGAATGTGAAGCCTGTTGAGATTCTGAAATCGTTTTTTTTTTTAAGGGGAGGGGTGAGTGGGGAGGGGCCATAGAAATCCCATTAAATTGAATCAAACTAGTCTTGTAAAAAATGGCGACTTTTTGGTCTCGAAGTGCTCACATTAGGTTTTTCTAAAAAAAAATTTCCACCTTAGGCGTTGATCGAAAGCAAAGATACAAAGTGTTTGAATAGTTTTCGCCAAATAAAAAAAAGAAACAGTTTGATTTAAAGGGCACATTGATGTGTACTTTCTTAAACCTTCAAAGCGTTAAAGCGATTAGCTTCTTTTAGCATTTGTTTGGCTTGACTTCTGCCGAGGTGTCCTCGTCCATGCGGAACCAAAAGCAAGCCTCATTTCCAGTTTACACAAGTGTGACCTTTGGGCTAATTACTGTCGTGCTGATAGAGTGAGCAGGAGGAAAAGAGGAGGCTGCCGTCTCTTTTCAACCCTTTCGCAGATTTTCTATCCACTCGTGGCAATTTTCACAATTAAACAAACTGCGATAACATCGTTTGTGTGGCGGGATCCGTAGATGTACGACTTCCACAGTGTCGGGAATTCACGGTTTCTCTTGGGAGGCGTTTGACGGAAGAGTTTGCGTCTCTCGTTCCCTGATGGGGATGTGTGTGTTGATGAAAGTGAGAATGAGACGAGGGAGTTGATCCTGAAAAGAAAAGAGCGGAATAAAAATGTCAAAACGTGGAGCAGCCGCAAGAATAAAGCAAAACAAACAAAAAAACAAAGACTGTTACAAATAATAGTTACAAATTGTTACAAATATTTCAGGCAAAGTGAACACTTTCCCGTTATTTCCTGGCTGCTAATCTACCGTTCCATTCCGTCATCTTCTGCTTGTTCCGGGATCGGGTCGCGGGGGCAACAGCCTCAAACGGGCAGCCCAGGCCTCTCTCACCCTGGCTGCATCCTCTAGCTCACCTGGAAGGATCCCAAGTCGTTCCCCGGCCAGCTGTGAGACATAGTCTCTCCAGCCGGTTCGGGGTCTGCCCCTTGGTCTCCTCCCGATGGGACGTGCCCGAAACACCTCGCCTGCGAGGCGCTCGGGGGGCATCTTGACCAGGTGCCCAAACCACCCCATCTGGCTCCTCTCGACCTGGAGGAGGAGCGGCTCAACACCGAGCTCCTCCCGGATGGCAGAGCTCCTCACCCGATCTCTGAGTGAGAGCCCAGCCACCCTGCGGAGGAAGCTCATTTTTGCCTCTTGTACCCGCGATCTCATTCTTTTGGTTACCACCCACAGCTGGTTACCATGGTGAGGGTTGGAACGTAGATCGACTTGTAAATCGAGAGCTTTGTTTTTCGGCTCAGCTCTCTCTTCACCAGGACGGACCGATCCAGCGTCCTAGTTATTGCTGATGCCGCACCGATCCGCCTGTCGATCTCCCGCTCCATCTTTCCCCCGCTCGTGAACAAGACCCTGAGATACTTAAACTCCTCCACTTGGGGCAGGAGCCTGTCCCTGACCCGCAGGGGGCATTCTGCCCTTTTCCGGGTGAGGACCTTATCTCGGATTTGGAGGCGCTAATTCCCATCTCGGCCGCTTCACACTCGGCAGCAAATCGATCCAGTGAGAGCTGGAGATCACGGTCCGATGAGGCCAACAGGACCACATCATCCGCAAAAAGCAGAGATCCAATCCTGAGGTCACCAAACCGGATCCCTCCAACGCCTCGGCTGCGCCTAGATATTCTGTACATAAAGGTGATGAACAGAATCGGTGACAAAGGGCAGCCTTGGCGGAGTCCAAATCTCACTGGTAATGGAATCCACATACTGCCAGCTATACGGACCAAGCTCTGGCTAGCTGGCTGCTAATCTTTAGCATCAAAATGCTAATGGCCAATTCTTGTCGAATTAGTCTCACTCAGAGATAGAGTGAGGAGCTATGCCATCTGAGAGGAACTCGGAGTAGAGCTGCTGCTCCTTTGGGTCGAGAGAAGCCAGATGTATGGTGGATCTGTTTAGGATGCCTCCAGAGTGCCTCCCTGGTGAGGTGTTGCAGGTACAACCAAGAGGCAGACCCCGCACTCGCTGGAGAGAGCGAGTCTAGAAAGACTATGTCGCCATAACTGGGGACACCGAAACTAAACACGGAACGAAACTGAATACCTTGAGATCCTCCCGGTTAGCTAAAGCAAAAAGCCTTCGGGAGATAAACCTAGGCTTCCTGTGGACCGACGAGACCTGGCCCCAGATACGCGGAAGACGACGAAACAAAAAAAGACATTACAATAGATTATTTTTCCCAAACCAGGGGGTTCATTTATCAAAAATTGCGTTGATTGAAGGGCGAGCAAGCTTTTTGACGCCCTGGTGGTGACATGGAACAAATTGAAAAAAAAATATTAATGTTCTTTAAAAACAGTAAAAAGTAGCAGAAAATAAATACAATTTTGAACAAAATGAAAATGTATGAATCGACAGTGATTCACTGCTGAAATATTTGAGATCGTAAATTAGTGCTGAATTAATCCAAATCAGTGCTAAAAACAACCTTGAACCAAATTAGAAAATTTAACTTTCACTAAATACATCATTTAACTCAGGCATGGGCAATCTGCGGCCTGCGGGCCACAAGCGGCCCGTTAAACGTTTTAATCCGGCCAGAAAAAAAATGAATAAATAAACCATGTTAATGTTTTATTTTCTCTGCTATTCTGATGTTTCCTCACTAGACCGCGCCAAAGAAACAACAACACTGCTACCATAAAAATGTGTGTGTTTTTGTGATATCGTGAGATTTCAAACCTACATTTTAAACCTAGCGCCAGATGCATATTTTTAAGCACTAGGGGGCTTGATTTTAACGTTAGCGCACTAGATTACATGCATGTAGCGGCCCCAATGGCTTTCCATATCTAGCGCGCTTGTTTACCAAAGCATGCCATCCATTTGCTCAAGTTCCGGCCCCTTGGTCAAATGTTAGAACCCAATATGGCCCGGGAATCAACAAGTTTGCCCATCCCTGATTTAACTCGGGTCAGAATTTTATAAATTCTATCAAATTTTGAACAAAATTAATAACTGATGTTTTCTTGAATGCTATAACAATGTAGGTGCAAGGTCATTGGTGGAATCTCAAAGCTTGGACTGGGAGAAGTCGGTTTGATTACTACTAGGTCTATTAGTCTTTGGGGAAGATACCAAACACCCGTTTCTCCCACAAATGGCGCTGTCGTGACTGCAGTGTATTCCCCATTTGAGGGGTGAATACCGTATGTTAAAAAAAAAACAATGTAACTAAAACAAGCAAGAAAGTTTCGAAGGAATTTGGGAATTCCATTTGGGTTAGATTAAGATCCGATGTACAAACATCAGTAGGATGTGTTTGTAAAGTCTTCGCTCGCCCAGTGTCGGTGTAGAGAGAGGGACTATTGTCTCCAGACATTAGCCAAGTAACTGCTACACACACATAAAGTTGTTAGTGTTTATCCATCAGAGCGCTAGTTAGAACTCCCACTGCTTTTCTCCACTAATCCTCGCTCCCTAAGGGCTTTAGCTGATGAAGATCGACACATCCCCAACACCCACTCTGTGCCGTCCCCTCATCCATCAATCTCCTTTTCATCCTCTACCTTAGTGCATAGTCACGCCCGGTGCAGCATGAGTCCTACGTTAGAAATCAAATGGACTCTTTTGATCACAGGATAAATTCTGGATGTTGTTGCTGGTATTTTTCGGTACAGATTGGACGTTCACACTTAATGTGTTGAAAAGGAGTTTTTCGATATGATTAGGTTTTGGTTTCCCTTGTTCTTTTTTTTTTTGCCTCTACATCTCCCTTTTGCATGTGTTAAAGACTCGCCGAAATGAAGTCTCTTTATATCACAAAAAAAGTCAATAACAACCTCTTTCATTGATGCCGCAGATATGAATCCCTATCCAGACGAAATCCGCCTGATCTTACAACGGATACATCAGAAGCCCAGACTCTATTTTTTTTATTCCATTGGCAATAAAACACAATATTCCTTTTTAACATGCCGACAGATACCGTGGTCCATTTCTTCTCTTTCTCTTTATCTGATATTTGATAGATAAAAACCAATCTTTATTCTCATAAAAAAAAAAGACAGAGTTCCTTTTGAAAACCCAGCAGAGTACACAGTGCCATCTAATGAGTCGAAGGGATATTTTGTTGAAAGGAGCGACATGTCTAATTTGTTGAAAGAGATACAGCTAACCAAGTATTCAGTGGAGATTACCAAGAAGAAGAGCACTGACCGCGCAATCAAAGGCGGAGGTTTTTTTTTTCTCGACTTTGAACAAACAGGATCAGTTAAATGCTCCATGTCTAATACCCCGAGTCTCTATTAGGGCTACGAACATTGTGATGCCGACACTTTAAAGCCCTTAGATCCACGAAAAGAAGCCCTATGGCCTTAGCTAATAAGGCGTTAATCTCTCCTGAAAAAAAAAAAAAAGAAAAGCACGCCCTAGAAATCTTGTTTTCGCAACAGTGGCTAATTGGTCAAGAGGAGTTGCTGGTTGGAAAACCTCGCGGTTGTTTTATACAACAAGACCCCCATGACTGAATCCGGATTTTCCTCTTATTCCAAGCACAACGGAAGTAGGAAATAAGAGCAGCCAAGCAAACTTTGTTAGCCGCCATTTCATGATGAAATTGAGGTTTGAATTTACTAATGAGAAATCAATGAGAGAACAGCGAAAACCCCGAGGCTGCCTCGCGTCTGCCCTGTCATTCTTTTATTCCCAGCACACATGGGCCCCCCTCGCTCTTCTCATCTGCCTCACTTTATCCATCTTTCCTTTGACTTTATCCGTCATGGAGCGGTCGCTGTTTGACACATTTTCAGAAATCACTTTATCTTCCTTAGAAATGAAGATCAGAGAGGGTTGTCGTTGCTTGATTGGGCAACGAATTGGGCATCAACCATGTGAAAACCTGCTAAGTGAGCGTAGCATTTATGCTAAACGGGCTGTCTCACTTTTACTGTATCACACTTTACAAAAACGCTTTATTAGTGGAGGAATTTAAATATCTCGAGGTCTTGTTCACGAGTAGAGGGAAGGATGGAGCGGGAGATCGACAGACGGATCAGTGCGGCATCAGCAATAACTAGGACACTGCATCGGTCCGTCGTGGTAAAGAGAGAGCTGAGCCGAAAAGCAAAGATCTCGATTTACAAGTCGATCTACGTTCCAACCCTCACCATGGTAACCAGGATCTACGTTCCAACCCTCACCATGGTAACCAGGATCTACGTTCCAACCCTCACCATGGTAACCAGGATCTACGTTCCAACCCTCATCTATGGTCACCAGCTGTGGGTGACCGAAAGAATGATATTGCGGGTACAAGCGGCCGAAATGAGCTTCCTCCGCAGCGTGGCTGGGCTCTCACTCAGAGATCGGGTGAGGAGCTCTGCCATCCGGGAGGAGCTCGGTGTCAAGCCGCTCCTCCTCCAGGTCGAGAGGGGCCAGATGGGCCTCGCAGGCGAGGTGTTTCGGGAGGAGACCAAGGGGCAGACCCCGGACCCGCTGGAGAGACTATGTCTCACGGCTGGTCGGGGAACGACTTGGGATCCTTCCGAGTGAGCTGGAGGATGCAGCCGGGGAGAGAGAGGCCTGGGCTCCGCGACCCGACCCCGGAACAAGCGGAAGATGACGGAACGGAACTTTCTTAATCATTGAAATTCAATTAAAACTTGAATCAAAACAACGGGCAAAACACTCAAACGATACGTTCTGTTTGAATTGAGGGGGTGCAACAGGTTTTTGGCATTCCTTTCTAATGTAAGAGATTACGCATCTTGTTTTCGACCCTAAAAAAAACCTCATCAGCTCATCAAAAGCCAAAGTAGTTCCTCATGGTGATCCTCCATTCCAGCAGATCTGCCTGCTCTCAGTCTGTGGGGGTCTGACTGGCCTGGGTGGTGCGAACCCCTGTGGTTTTGGTCGCTGCAGTCGTGGGCGGGCCGACTCCCGGTGTGCATTGATCCCCAGTTATTATTTCCTCGCAGCATCAACCAGATACTTATTTTTATTTCAGTTAAAGAGACAGTAGCTAGTTCAGGTTTAATGGGGGTTGGGAAAGGATGGGCGTATAAGGGGTAGGATGGGTGGGCGGGCTATGTGAACGTCATTTTTTTTTTTACTTTTAATGTTGTTTACGTTTTTGTTTGTTCTGTTCGGCACTTTGTGTGACCTTGTTTTGGAAAAATGCTCTATAAATAAAATTTGATTTGATTTGATTAGTTGTGGGCTGTTTCATAAAAATTATTTTCACTCGTTTGGGCGTGTCACGTACACAAGAGTTTGCGATCGTGATTTTTATAAGCGGAATCTGTAGAGCATTCGCCCTTTGACCGGAAGTTCACAGGTCCGAATCCCACTGAGTTCACATCTAGGGTTTTTGGAGAAGAAACCATAACCCAATGTTTTTCCCACCTTTGGCGCCGTCATAGATGGCAGCCTGCTGCGGCGTAATGCAGCCTGCTCCAGTGTGATGCACCCCACAATTTTCCCTAGTGATGAATCAAAAAAGTATACATTAATTATTATTGTTATTATTCAGTTCATCCATAGTTGCTACTGAGTGCCTCTCAATACAAAAGCGCTTGTGTTCTTGGGGAGATATTATGTTTATAAATGTGTTATATATGAAACCCCGAATTCCGAATTCCTCATAGAAACATTACAGCCGTGGTCAGCACGAGTGCAGACGGGAAATCAGGGAGATGACCACGAGCTCCAGCCTATAGGGATATGGTTTGCAGACAGGAACCAAAATCCTGTCCGTATTTGCGCAGTTCTTACGGTGCAAATACAAAATAGAGAAGGGCAAAACAAAAAACGCGTATTCCTTTCAAAAGCGCCAAAGAATCCAGCTTTCAATTCAAGTCAAATTATGAAAAAAAAAATCCTCACAAATGAATTCCAGATCTCTTGTAACTGAAAAACCCCAAGATGTCTTTTCTACCAGACATCAACATCGCCTCAGGTTGACGAAAACTGTAACGCCGACCTGTGTTTACATCCTTCCTGCATAACTGAGTTGAACTCTTGAAAGTTGTGAATTATTAATTTGACAACACTGACAATATAATCATTTTTTTCCCCCTCTTCTCTCTTCTAGGTAAGCTGAGAATTCAACTATCATCCTTTCAAAAATGGCGGCTGAAGCGTTCCTGGGTGTTTATGAGTAACGTATGGCTAACTTACCATGACGCGAGCTCATTGTGTTTGATCACCATGTGGTGGAAATGATTAGTTTGTAGGTTTTTGGTCGCAATTATTTTAAAATTTTTACTTTTTTGGAGCTTTTGTTTGTTTTTTGCAGTCTTTGTTGAAAAAAATGCTTTATTGCGATTTTTGTTTTGGTTAAAACTTGATGAGTTGGCGGTGGAAACAGACGGATTTTGGTATTGGTAATATTTGACCAAATAAATTATGTCGGAGATTCCAAACATGGCATAGACTGGAACACAATGCTAACGTCCTACGTCTGAGTTAGTCGTACGATATATTATATTTGCTCCCGTCAAAATGGTTCAATTTACTTCGCGGTTTTACGAAAACGGTACATGAGAATGAACTGAAAGGGGAAATACGTTCTCTTTTTAACAGTTTAATGACGTAATCACTTACTTACAGTACGGCAGTACGGAAAAAATATTCTTATCAGAGTGTGGCACGCTTGGCCAGCTGCTATACTCTGATCTCCCCTTAAATATGGTAGCCATGTCCACACATAGCGGGGTATCTGGTAAAACTAATATATTTTATCTGTTTTGGCCTGTCATCCACACGAACGCGTAGTTCTTTTTTCGCTCAAAACCGTCATTTTTGAAAAGTCCGACCAAAGTGAAAATTTTGGAAAACTCCGTTTTTTTGCGTTTTTAAACGTCACTACCTGCGACAATTAATGCGTAAATGTAATTTGTCCGTCCTTGTTTTTAATATCAGGCAGTGGGCAGCATGGATCCGCTGAGAAAAATACCGCCATCTACTGGTCTGGCATGCTTATAACCGCACTCAGAAGGCTATTTATCCGTTCGTGTGGATGTGGTTGTACTGAAAATGGTTACAAGTATATACGAAAGTTTTTCTAAAATGGAGGACAGCGGATATACGTTTTTTAAAATACCCAGCTACGTGTGGACATGGTCCGTATCTGACCAGTAGCTTAAAAGCCAGAATACTGCTTTATACATTGGTGGTCAAAAGTTTACATACACTTGTAAAGAACATAATGTCATGGCTGTCTTGAGTTTCCAGTTATTTCAACAACTCTGATTTTTCTTTGATATAGTGATTGGAACAGATCCTTCTTTGTCACAAAAAACATTCATGTAGTTTGATTCTTTTATGACTTTATTATGGGTAAACTGAAAATGTGACGAAATCAGCTGGGTCAAAAATATACATACAGCAACATGAATGAGCAATTTTGGAGACTTAGAAAGTTGTGTCAATGACATGAGCTTCATAGCATGACCTCTTAACTTCTTGTGAGTGATTATGAGTGACTACAGCTGGTGACTTCTCTGAGGCCATTTAAAAAGGGCTCATTGGATAAAAACACCCACAAACCATACAATGGGAAAGTCAAAGGAGCTCAGCACAGATTTGAAAAAGAGAATCATTGACTTGAACAAGTCAGGAAAGTCACTTGGAGCCATTTCAAAGCAGCTGCAGGTTCCAAGAGCAACAGTGCAAACAATTGTTTGTAAGTATAAAGTGCATGGCACTGTTTTGTCACTGCCACGATCAGGAAGAAAACGCAAGCTGTCACTTGCTGCTGAGAGAAAACTGGTCAGGAGGGTGAAGAGTCAACCCAGGAGCACCAAAAAGCAGATCTGCCAAGAATTAGAAGCTGCTGGAACACAGGTGTCAGTGTCCACAGTCAAGCGTGTTTTGCATCGCCATGGACTGAGAGGTTGCCGTGCAAGAAGGAAGCCCTTGCTCCAAAAGCGGCACCTTAAGGCTCGACTAAAGTTTGCTGCTGATCACATGGACAAAGTTCTGTGGTCAGATGAAACAAAAATTGAGCTGTTTGGCCACAATGCCCAGCAATATGTTTGGAGGAGAAAAGGAGAGGCCTTTAACCCCAAGAACACCATGCCTACCATCAAGCACTGTGGTGGTAGTATTATGCTGTGGGCCTGTTTTTGCTGTCAATGGAACTGGTGCTTTACAGAGAGTCAATGGGACAATGAAGAAGGAGGATTACCTTCAAATTCTTCAAGAAAACCTGAAGTCATCAGCCCGAAGGTTGGGTCTTGGGCGCAGTTGGGTGTTCCAACAGGACAATGACCCCAAACACACATCAAAAGTGGTAATGGAATGGCTAAATCAGGCTAGAATTAAGGTTTTAGAATGGCCTTCCCAAAGTCCTGACTTAAATCCCATTGAGAACATGTGGATAATGCTGAAGAAACAAGTCCATGTCAGAAAGCCAACAAATTTAACTGAACTGCACCAATTCTGTCAAGAGGAGTGGTCAAAGATTCAACCAGAAACTTGCCAGAAGCTTGTGGATGGCTACCAAAAGCGCCTAATTGAAGTAAAAATGGCCAAAGGACATGTAACCAAATATTAGCATTGCTGTATGTATATTTTTGACCCAGCTGATTTCGTCACATTTTCAGTTTACCCATAATAAAGTCATAAAAGAATCAAACTTCATGAATGTTTTTTGTGACAAAGAAGGATCTGTTCCAATCACTATATCAGAGAAAAATCAGAGTTGTTGAAATAACTGGAAACTCAAGACAGCCATGACTTTATGTTCTTTGTAAGTGTATGTAAACTTTTGACCACCACTGTATACTGGTGAGTTCTATTTAAAAAAAAAACTATAGACCGACTTCTTATGACGAAGTTTTTCGGCATCAATCGGCAACTTTGTCCCCAATTACCTATGTGTTCTAAAACTGCGAAATCAGACGATTCAATTTGTCAAATCACTTGATATAAAATTTTGATGAACCAAATGTTACCGTTTCTAAAAGTGATCATTTTTTGTAATTTTTTTACACTCTCTACAATAAGCCGGTGTTCCCAGAGAAAATCATTTTGTTCTTTCCACAGGGTCGTAAAGTTTTAGAGAGTTACAAAGTTTGATTAATTTGCAACTTTAAAAGTACTTGTCGGACATATTAAAATGCTTCTGGTTACTTAAAGAAAATTTCATTTTTTTTTTTTTTTGTCGTTACAAATAACAAACAGTGAAGGAATTTGTAAGCATTTTGAAATTTTTTGTTTACATATTTAGCATTAGCTTGCTTATGCAGCCGAGGGTTTGACTGCAAGGGTTGCCGTTATTGGCTCCCGTCCTTCTCGGCCTTCACCCGATTCGTATGGCTCCTCCCTCAGGTGGTGAGTCCACTAGAAGGACGGCCCATGTCCCTGCCATCCAAGAAGAAATTGGGGTAGAGCCGTTGCTCCTCCTGGTCGAGAGAAGCCAAATCTGGTCGTTTGGGCATCTGGTTAGGATGCCTCCCGAACGCCTCGCTTGTGAGGTTTTCAGCGACGTCCCACAAAGAGGAGATCTAGAGGCAGACGCTAGACCAACTGGAGAGACTGTGTCTCACAGCTGGGCAGGGCACACCTCGGAATCCTACCACGTGAACTAGAGGATGCAGCCGGGGTGAGGGAAGGGTGTTTCCCCCGCGACCTGGCCCCAGATAAGCAGAAAACAAAGAAATATTTAGCATTAGCATTCATTTTCACGCATTCTTACTCTTGTACTCTTACAGAGCACAACGATGTTCTAATCTGATATAAACGCCTTGCATTTTTAAGCAACGGTATCGCAATTTTCTGGTGTAATATGCATGCATGACAAAGTGTAAATTTCTTTTTAATGCGAAGTGAATCAAATCAACAACATTAATGTGTGGTATTTTTTATTTCTATTTTGGTACTTTTTACGTAAAAATTTTACTCACGGTTGAAGGGAAGGACAAAGCGTGAGTAGAACATGTCGACTCAACCACTTCCTGTTTATGTTAGAATGCGTGCCAGTGAACAAAATCCTTGGCCAAATACAATTTCTGAAACTATAGTAAGACATTACGATCAGAATTCGAATAATGTTCAAACTACATGTTCAAATAGTTTGCGTGACGAAAAACAGCGTCAAAAATGAATCTTCTTTTTTCAGCGTTTCCCTTCAGGGGGCGCCACATCAAGTCAATTTCTTCCATCTAACCCTATCTGCTGCATCCTTTTTGGTCACACCAACTATCTTCATGTCTTCCTTCACTGTATCCATGAACCTCCTCTTTGGTCTTCCTCTAGTCCTCTTTCCTGGTGGTTCCAAATCCAGCATCCTTCTTCTGATGTACTCTCTCTCTCTCCTCTGCACATGTCCAAACCATCTCAGTCTGGTCTCTCTGACTTTAAAACCTCTAACATGTGCTGTTCCTCTGATCCTGTCCATCCTGGTCACTCCCAGAGAGATCCTCAGCATCTTCATCTCTGCTACCTCCATCTCTGTTTCCTGTCTTTTCTTCAGTGCTACTGTTTCTAGACCAATCAGCATGGCCGCTCTCACCACGGTTTTGTACACTTTTCCTTTCATTTTAGCTGAAACTCTTCTATCACACATCACACCTGATACTTTTCTCCACCCGTTCCGGCCTGACTTCATACACTTCTTCACCTCTTTTCCACACTCTCCATTGCTCTGGACTGTTGATTCTAAGTACTTAAAATCTTCCACCTTCTTTATCTCTTCTCCCTGTAACCTCACTTTTCCATTTGGTTCCCTCTCATTCACACACATGTACTCTAACATGTGCTGTTCCTCTGATCCTGTCCATCCTGGTCACTCCCAGAGAGATCCTCAGCATCTTCATCTCTGCTACCTCCATCTCTGCTTCATGTCTTTTTCTCAGTGCTACTGTCTCTAGACCAATCAGCATGGCCGCTCTCATTACGGTTTTATACACTTTCCCTTCCCTCCACCCGTTCCAGCCTCGTTGCACACGCTTCTTCACCTCTTTTCCACACTCTCCATTGCTCTGGACTGTTGATCCTAGATACTTAAAATCTTCCACCTTCTTTATCTCTTCTCCCTGTAATCTCACTTTTCCATTTGGGTCCCTCTTGTCAAAAATAACTGGGGGAACTACTACCCAATAAAATTGCGATTCCGACTTTTGAAGCTAATAAGAATAGTCTTAAAAAAAACATAAAAATATTTTCTTTTTTTTAAGTTCCATTTCGGCCATCTTTAGCATTAGCATTCCACCCTTGTTCTCTTATTATTGGTACAAAAACAATCTGAGTTAATATTTTATAATCTGACTGTTGAGTTTAAGCAAGACGTGGAAAACATTTCACTAGCGTTCGCCGTGGATCTCCACAGCTCACCGACCGCCTAGCATTGATTGAAAGAGACGAGCTGATGAAACTCTGAGGTAAACACGACCATGAACCATGTTTTCATTCCGAACCTGTTGTCGGTAATAAAGTAGAGACGTGTGTAAACTTTTCCAAAACCTTGAATTATTTGTCAGCGAGACCATGAAGATTTTATCAAAATAATTTATTGAATGAGGAAAAATGCGTCAGATTTTTGATGGATTTTGTTTAATTTTCCCAAAAGCACTTTTTTTTTCTTCCCCTGAAAATCGGAATAACATCCTGGCAATCATTCCGACACCATGCTGACAGCACGCCGATCAAATCAACTCATTTTAGGGAAGCAAAGATAAAAGTGAGCGGATAAACTGACCCCCGTTTTTTGTGTGAGCCCATCTTTGATTAATTAATACCTGACAAACATTTGAACCTGGCTGTTTTTATTTATTTATTTTTTTTACCTAATTACCGAGCTGCTTGACTCCACAGATGTTTTCACATGGTTTTGATTAGATAGCGTCATTAAGCGAAAGACCCAGGTTACCAAGTAGTTTTCAAAGTGATATGGGTTACCCCAATGCTTTCATCTGTAACCCCCTTTAAACCTGCACCCCCATTGTTTCTGTTGCAAATTCATTGGCTCTTATGACATAGTAGGTGTGTAAAAAATGTAGTTTTTGTTTTCTAAAAATGAACATTTCAAAATTTATAAGCATTTTATCTCCTTTAACCTGCTGCGCCCCGCAGCAGCTGAAAGGAAGCGCGCATTGCGGGAAGTTGTTGTTATGTTGCTATGCTAACAAACACATTGCTAGGGCCACACCTAAATGTGTGTGTGTGGGTTTATATTAGTGGAGAGAGACAAGGAGGACTCTGACGCCATTACAGAAACATTTTAGAAGAGATACCATGAAGAGAGTCTGAATAAAGTCGGCCATGTTTTCTAGATAAATCTTGAAAGTTCAGGTTAAAATATCGGAATATAGCCTATTGCCATTTTTAACGGGGACAAATGCGGAAAAAAAAGTCGGCTATTGAGCGCTAAATGTTACATCAAGAGCTGTAAATTTCAAATCTAACGGCGCTAGGTTTGAATTCTAAGCGCTTGATGTAACATTTTGCTTGTTTTAAAATCTAACACGCTTGTTTACACACTGTTTATTTTGACAGCGTGGGCATCTCAAAGACACACATTTTAATGGGAGCAGTGTTGTTGTTTTCTCAACAATGTCAATAAATCTAGAGTGTGCCATCTAGTGAGAAAACATCAGAATTACAGGAGAAGTAAAACATTAACAAGGTCAGTCAGTCATCTTCTCATCCCTTTTGGAGTTGCGGGAGCCCATCCCGGCCAATTTAAGGCGATGGGCAGAGTACACCCCGAACAGGTCGCCAGTCTGTCACAGGACCACACACACACCAATTCCTAGGGGCAATTTGGCACCAGCCAATCAACCTAGCATGCATGTCTTTGAGGGGTGGGAGGAAACCCACGCAAACACGGGGAGAACATGCAAACTCCACACAGAAAGGACAGTGTTCCAAGCCTCGACCCCACCCAGGACTAGAACCCATAACCTTCTTGCTGTGAGGCCACTGTGCTAGCCTCTGCGCCACCGTGCTGCCACATTAACAAGGTTTATTTATTTAATTTTTTTCGTTTGGCGGGCCGGATTAAAACATTTAACGGGCCGCATGTGGCCCATGGGACGTAGTTTGCCAATGCCTGGTTTAGCTAATGCCAATTTGCATATTTTAGATTTCGGTGCTTCAATTGAAAAATTAAAGGGAGGGACTAAGCATGAGCAGAGCATATGCGCTAAAATGTTTCTGGCTTTTAGTCAATTTTGGGCTTAGTGAAGAACAAAATCCATGGCCAAGAACAAAACCTGCAACCAGATTGGGATACTGGACAAAAAAGCTGACAAGTTACCCAAGTTAGCAGGTATGGAAAAAAATGTGCGCAAAAAATTTTGAGGCGGAAATAAAGTTCAAAAACAAATAAACTCATTAAACTTCGCCCTCCCACTCTAATCTTCGGACGCCAGCTGTGGATGGTGACCTAAAGAACATGGTCGCAGATACAACCGGCCGAAATTAGTTTCATCTGTAGGGTGACTGGGCTCTTACTCAGAGATAGAGGGAGGAACTCGGAGTAAAGCTTTACGCTCTACTTGTTTTGATAAATCTTCAAACTCAAATTTTGTTCTAAAGTAAAGAAGGGCCAACATACTCAGCGTGTTTTATGTCCGAGTAAAAGATCACACGTTCAACAACGAGTACGTGTTTAACATTACACTTCACAGCCAATCAAAAAAAAAAGGTTCATCCATTTATTAAAAACAAAGAATATTAATACGATTGTTATTAGCGTTAACCCACTTTCCATAAAACTGATTTGGATCGGGCATTATTTAAAATTTCAAAAGGGAACTACAAGTCAAGCTAAGCTTTCATGTGTACATAAAAAAAATCTTTGAACAGCAGCCTGCAGTGTAGCTGAAACTGAGAGAATTGTTGAGCGGAATATTTAATTCATACCCTGACTTTACCAGCAGTCTTTGAAAATCACTTTGTTGCAGTGAATAGAAATGGAGCGACGCAGGGCTCGTGGCAGACAAGAATTCCTCCTGCTTGAGTGGCTTCTTCTGTTTCGTTTAAGTGCAGATTGTGTTATGTTTTTTTTTCTTTCGCTCGCGGCCCCCTTAGCGCTGCTCAGACTGGGTTCCCTCATGCACTACAGATTACAGCTACTGTATTGTGTACAAGCTTTCCTTCTAAGATATTCACTTTAACCAACAAAAAGCCCCACTGTGACTCTCTGGTAGGTACCACTGCTTTGGTTTTGGGATTGAAATGTTTGAATACAAATTTTGAAACTGCACCTCTACGCCGATGACTATTGTTTCTATTGTTAAGTGTTATTCTCTCATTATGTCCCATTAATCAAGTTCAAAATAGATTTTGACTGCTTTTAAGGAGAAAAGGGCATTGCCCATGTACCCTAAAAGCATAAATGGGTTTATATTTCTTTTTTTTTTTTTACCCCCCACAGGGGTTCACTTTGGGGACGACTGAATTCAAGACAACAAAATACTCATGTTAACTTCAAAATTTTGACACATTCATCCCTTTGTGTTGTGAGGTATTGTGGAGCCTATCCTGGCTGATTCAAGACGAGAGGCAGGATACACCCCGAACACGTTGCCCGACTGTTGCGTAGCCGCCCCCCCCCCTCTACATACACACAGACAGACAGACAACACATTCATTGGTATAGGGAAAAAAATTTTATAGCAGCCAATCAGCCTAACATGCATGTTTTGGGAGGGTGGGAGGAAACTTGGGTACCTGGAGAAAGGAATTGCATAAATGGGGAGAACATGCAAACTCAAAAAGGCCAGTGTTCCAAGCCTCGTCCGTACCCAGGACTTGAACCCCCTATCTTCTTGCGGTGAGAACACTGTGCTAGCCACTGCGCCATCGTTCCACCTCTTGATACATTCAGTGTTTGTGCAATTAAATTGATTTTTAATAGTTGGGGTGATGTTGTTGATCCCAAATAACAATTTGAAAGTGCCAAACATCGGCTAACTTAATTGGGGTTTGCGCTAATTATGTCTTCACCCACAGAAATTGAAGGGGACATTAAGTTTTTTGACTGTCCAAGCATTCGCCCGTGCATTTGTCCTGACTTTCTGAAGCCGACATTTCCCAAACAACTGAGGGGATTTTAATGAAACTACCCAGAGTGCCTACTATAGATGAACTGATTAGGCGAAATAGGGCGGGGGGCGTAAGGAGGCATCCCACCACCCAGATTATTTTGAAAAATAAGTAATTTTTCCTGCATTTTGGTGCATGTTTTGCCCAAAGTTTATAATAATTAAAGTAGTAAGAAATCTTTTTTTTTGTGGACCAAAGGGGTAAGGGGTTGGGTGGGGGACGTGTGCCCCCACGCCTCCCCTGGATCTGGATCTGCCCCTGCGACTGTCTCATTTGCCAGCGCAGGCGATATAGGACGGCCGAGAAGACTACGGGTCGTTCAATAGGCCAAAATTCAAATGCGCAAGCATTGGCTTGCCACCGTTATGATATCATAATTATTTGTTCTAATTCTTTTTAACGCATTAAAATGCGGCGTAATTAATGCCTTAAAATGACAGCACTAGTGTCATGGTTGCGAGGGATGGTGGAAAGAGGAGGACCCAAATGCAGGACTTCAAACATGGTTTATTAACTTAATTCAGGAAAGTCTGTAAAACAAGAAGAACATGATTAACTGAAGGTTTCAAAAGTCCAACTAAAATCAAAATACAAAACATGGTCAGGCAACCAGGGTGACCTGGCTGGAGGTGAAAGTAGTAAGACCTGCCAGGGAAGTCAGGGGTGGTTCTCCTTAAATACAGGGTGCACAGGTGATCCCAATCAGATCTTTGAGAATTATCCATGGCTCCCTTTTGGCTGCAGAAGAGGGGATCATGACAACTAGTAATAAGCTATTTTTTGGCGTCACAGAAATTAATATTGCAAGTCCAATTGTTTAAAAACCTACATTCTGTTTTCATCATTTCAATTTTTAAACCCCAAAACTTTATGAAAGACAATCTCCAAAAATGAGCCTCTATAAATGGTTTTATCCAATAAAACCGTCCTGATTACTGTGATGTTCTGTTTTATTTTGCGGTGGCCGCGTTCCAGAGAATCAGCATGTCATTATCGAAGCGCAATTTCCTAAAGGATAATTCCAGTAAATTGCATTGCTACTTGCCATCTTTTCTTCCATTAGATTTAATTCCACCCATCTGATTGTCTTCCTCTCTGTGGGAAATAAAACGCGTCGTGTAACACAGACTTAACTCCGAAGGTCATTGGATTTGTTACCACCAGAAATCCAATAATATCTTTCTTTTTTAAAAAAAAAATGGAGCCAGATATATTCCAGACAGCTTTCCTTCCAAACTTCAAAAACCAAGCGTGAGCTTCAATTCTTCACAAACAGCTCAGAGCAAACAGAGGATGCAGCCAAGGAAGACTTAAAAAAAAAAGCTTCCAAAAGGAGAAAATTGATTTCAAGTCTATCCTTTAGGTATTGCTCAGGATGGTCGAAAAAAAGCTTTTTATTCTCTTGCTGAGGGATGGATTTAAGCTCTAAAGCTGAAAGACGAATGTGTGTTTGGGTAACATTAGCCGTATTTGTCTGGGAGATATTTAAGATTGAAAAGGTAGATTATTAGCATCAGATTATAATGAAAAACAAAAAGGAATTAAACTGATTTTTCGAAGGTGTGTCTGACTTGATTTGGAATCTTTTAGCGCACGGTAAGAAAAAATCTCTTTCAGAACTAGTTTTCAAAGGTGGGTGGCTAGTATCAGCCGAAATGCAGGGTACACCATTGGCAAGTCACTGGTGTGTAACGTCACATTTACAAGAGGGTTAGGAATTTAAGACCGTTCCGTTCCGTCATCTTCTGCTTGTTCCGGGGTTGGGTCGCGGGGGCAACAGCCTCAAGTGGGCAGCCCAGGCCTCTCTCACCCCGGCTGCATCCTCCAGCTCACCCGGAAGGATCCCAAGTCGTACCCCGGCCAGCTGTGAGACATAGTCTCTCCAGCGGGTCCGGGGTCTGCCCCTCGGTCTCCTACCAGTAGGACGTGCCCGAAACACCTCGCCCGCGAGGCACTCGGGGGGCATCCTGACCAGATGCCCGAACCACCCCATCTGGCTCCTCTCGATCTGGAGGAGGAGCGGCTCGACACCGAGCTCCTCCCGGATGGCAGACCTCCTCACCCGATCTCTGAGTGAGAGCCCAGCCACCCTGCGGAGGAAGCTCATTTAGGCTGCTTGTACCCGCGATCTCATTCTTTCGGTCACCACCCATAGCTGGTGACCATAGGTGAGGGTAGGAACGTAGATCGACTTGTAAAACAAGACCTTTGCTTTTCGGCTCAGCTCTCTCTTTACCACGACGGACCGATGCAGCGTCCTAGTTATTCCTGATGCCGCACCGATCCGCCTGTCGATCTCCAGCTCCATCTTTCCCCCACTCGTGAACAAGACCCCGAGATACTTAAACTCCTCCACTTGGGGCAGGACCCTGTCCTTGACCCGCAGGGGGCATTCCACCCTTTTCTGGGCGAGGACCATGGTCTTGGATTTGGAGGCGCTGATTCCCATCCCGGTCGCTTCACACTCGGCAGCAAATCGATCCAGTGAGAGCTGGAGATCACGGTCCGATGAAGCCAATCAGTTCTCCAAACCCTGACAGATATAAAAATGGGCTAATTGGTCACCGTACAATTGGGCCTAGGAAAATTTGAACAGACTGGTGACTTGTCAAGGGTTTAACTTGCCCTTTAATAGAGTTGGGTTGAGAGAAATGTTTTTGTTTGGTCGTCAAGGGCAGGGTTTTGGAGCTTTGTACGCTTTCCTGAGGTGTACAGGGTTGTTGAGAAGGGTATGAGTTTCTTACGAGTCAGTAGGTGGCGGTAATGCACCTATACTGGCGCTCCGTGCCTTTAAATCAAAAGAAGAAGAAGAATAGGCTGATAAATGGCACCAGAAAATGGATGGACGTATGGTCAACTACCTAAAAAAGGGTCATGATTGATGATTTTTGTCCAGTAGTGTCAGGAGAGTAGTCTGTTCCCCCTCTGTGTCCTGTTTCCGCCCTCCCTCTTGTCTGTGTGTGTGCAAGTAGTCACACCTGAAACCAATCTACTCGTCTGCTGCAGCAAAAATGGATCAGTTTTTGACACACTCTTCGCCAGATCGTTGTTTATCATGCTTGACCTGTTATCCAGTTTTTGGCTCCAGCTCCTACATCAGAACCTACCTAGTTTATCTGTTTTGTCTTCTTTATTTGGACTTTTTATCAATCTAATAAATCTGCTTGTGATTTTTTTCATCTGAGCCTGTCTGTTGTGTCAAGGGTATATTTTGGCCTCAGCTCTACATCATTACAAGTAGTCTAACAAGAGCGGCATGTGTTTATGATTTTCAACAGGCATTGAGATCAATACGAGGCTGCTTCCCTGCGTTTGTTTCAGTTTTAACTTGTAATATTTGCTTCATGACTATTAATTTTGTAACTACAGTTAGTCAAAGGCAGTTTGATTGTTTGCAGACTGTTTGCTGTGGTGAAGGACAGGCTGACAGACGAGGTTAGACAGGATTCTCCATGGACAATGATGTTTGCAGATGACATTGTGATCTGTAGTGAGAGGAGGGAAGAGGTGGAGGAAAAGCTGGAGAGGTGGATGTTTGCACTAGAAAGAAGAGGAATGAAGATTAGTCAGAGTAAAACAGAGTACATGTGTGTGAATGAGAGGGATCCAAATGGAAAAGTGAGGTTACAGGGAGAAGAGATAAAGAAGGTGGAAGATTTTAAGTATCTAGGATCAACAGTCCAGAGCAATGGAGAGTGTGGAAAAGAGATGAAGAAGCGTGTGCAGGCAGGCTGGAACGGATGGAGAAAAGTATCAGGAGTGATGTGTGATAGAAAAGTTTCAGCTAAAATGAAAGGAAAAGTGTAAAAAACCGTGGTGAGAGCGGCCATGCTGATTGGTCTAGAGACAGTAGCACTGAGAAAAAGACAGGAAGCAGAGATGGAGGTAGCAGAGATGAAGATGCTGAGGATCTCTCTGGGAATGACCGGGATAGACAGAATCAGAGGAACAGCACATGTTAGAGGTTTTAAAGTCAGAGAGGCCAGACTGAGATGGTTTGGACATGTGCAGAGAAGAGAGAGAGAGTACATCGGAAGAAGGATGCCAAATTTGGAACCATTAGGAAAGAGGACTAGAGATAGACCAAAGAGGAGGTAGAAAAAGTTTTAAAAAAGTCTTCTGTACAGTTTAATTCTTGATAGAGACGTTTCGACTTCCATCCGGAAATCATTTTCAATCTGATAGAAATGGACTGAAAACTGGATCTATTTATACTAACCTAAGTAAAAAATAGTAAGGAAGGGCTCGACCAATGAGCCTGTGTTACCTATGATGGCTGTGAATGGCTCCTATTGTATCCACAGACCAGAAGGTCTGGTCTGTGGACACAATAGGAGCCATTCACAGCCATCATAGGTAACACAGGCTCTTTGGTCGAGCCCTTCCTTACTTTTTTTACCTTTTACTTAGGTTAGTATATATATATATATATATATATATATGTGTGTGTATATACTATATATACAGTTTTCAGTTAATTTCTATCAGATTGAAAATGATTTCCAGATGGAAGTCGAAACGTCTCGATCAAGAATTAAACTGTCCAGAAGACTTTTTTGAAACTTTTTCTACTATGGATCACTCCTGGATGAATGAGGGACTACACGGATGACCAAAGAGGAGGTTCATGGATACAGTGAAGGAAGACATGAAGATAGTTGGCGTGACCGAAGAGGATGCAGCAGATAGGGTTAGATGGAAGATACTTACTTGCTGTGGCGCCCCCTAGAGGGAAATGCAGAAAGGAGAAGAAATTATTCAAAGGCAGTGCCTGGTTGTGCTAAGAAAAGCCAGTCTGTGATACAACAGCTCACTGAAAACCAGCTTCCTCTTTGCTGAATCCTCGTGAGAAACGCATCAAAATAAAAACAAAAACAAATTCTGTTTGCGTTGGTGAGAGCAGACCCGGCAAAAACATCTTGAAAATAACTCGAAGCTTAATGGTAAGCTTCACCGTACATTCTCGCCGATTCTCTTTGAGTCCACAGTGACCCGATAGAGTTATAAAACCAGATACATAAAGGATATTTTTACAGTTCCATGCTCCCTGTAGCTACCATTCAAAATATAAAAGATGTCTCTTGTGACACCATAACTTCAAGCCATGTCTCGATATCAAACGCGCCAAGATGCAAACTCACATATTCTGCCATCCAGCACAGAAATCAAGAAAGGCAGGGCTCAGACCGGAGAAATCCACTTTCTGTCTTTTGACAGATTCGTTATGGTGTACATTAATTCAAAGCCAGCGAGAGGGAATTGTCAGAATTAAAGCTTTCACCCTCCCTTTGGATAATAAAGGGATGAAGTATGAGGGTTTAGAGACATTGGAAAGAGAAGAATGGAAAGCGGGTGAGGTAAAAAAGAAAGAAAAGTAATACCGAGGTGAAAATCTTTTACTATGCTCATTTTCTCCTAATGTAAGACTCCCATGGCAGAGAGAGACAGGGGACATGAGTGGAATGGCTGATGAGATCCCACTGCTATCGCACAGATAGACAATTCCTCCGTGAAGCTCTGAAAGGTTGTAAAAAACATCATTTCAGAACTAATAGCGGTGAACTTTTGGCCCTTCTTGGACTAGTGGACTAAAGAAAATGTGAGCGCGAGTCAACTTTTCATGGTTGACTCATGACATTTAAGATGTTGCATTAAATTGACGTTCCGAAAAGAGGGGATTTTTGTAGATTTCAAACGGATTTCCTCATTTTATTGAATACTTTCATTGTGGTCCAATGTGTTGCCATGGCGATGCATTTAGAAAAATGGAAAATTTACATTACACCGCAGCAAGATGCAAGGACGGTGCCAATGTTGAGAGAAACTGGGTGTTTGGCATCTTCCCCAAGGACACCTAGATATGAGCTCAGTAAGATTTGACCCATGTCGATTTCGACTTGACGTCCAGGTTAATATAAGCCATCAGAGATATGCCGATATGCTAATTTCGCACCAATATGGTTCCATTTCATCGGCATCAGCAATAACTAGGACGCTGCATTGGTCCGTCGTGGTAAAGAAAGAGCTGAGCTGAAAAGCAAAGCTCTCGATTTACAAGTCGATCTACGTTCCTACCCTCACCATGGTAACCAGGATCTACGTTTCTACCCTCACCATGGTAACCAGGATCTACGTTCCTACCCTCACCATGGTAACCAGGATCTACGTTCCTACCCTCACCATGGTAACCTGAATCTACGTTCCTACCCTCACAATGGTAACCTGAATCTACGTTTCTACCCTCACCATGGTAACCAGGATCTACATTCCTACCCTCACCATGGTAACCAGGATCTACGTTTCTACCCTCAACATGGTAACCAAGATCTACGTTCCTATCCTCACCATGGTAACCAGGATCCACGTTCCTATCCTCACCTATGGGCCCAAGCTGTGGGTAGTGACCCAAAGAATGAGATCGCGAATACGAAATGAGCTTCCTTCGCAGGGTGGCTGGGCTCTAAGTCAGAGATCGGATGAGAAACTTTGCCATCCGGGTGGAGCTTGGTGTCGAGCCGCTCCTCCTCCAGGTTGAGAGGAGCCAGATGGGGTGGTTCGGGCATCTGTTCAGGATGCCCCCAAGTTCCTCACTAGTGAGGTGTTTCGGGCACGTCCCACCGGGAGAAGACCAAGACGCAGACTTCGGACTCGCTGGAGAGACTATGTCTCACAGCTGGCCAGGGAACAACTTGGGATCCTTCCAGGTGAGCTGGAGGATGCAGCCAGGGTGAGAGAGGCCTGGGCTTCCTGTCTGAGGCTTTTGTACCCGCGACCTGGCCCTGCATGAGCGGAAGACGACGGAACGGAATGGTTTAATTTCTAGTTATTGCATGTTTTTACTAGGACAGTCGTTTTTCTGGCTTGTAGGTCTTGTCCACAGACCTAAACTAAAAGTGAGGGAGAATTCAAATGTCGTCGATGCTTTCCAATTTTTGGGGGTTTAAAAAAAAAAATGAATGTGACTCCCCCCACGGAATGTTGAGGAGGCATTGAGGTGCTTCTGTAACACTTGTATGAACTCGATTAGCGCGCCACTTAAAAGGAATGAAAGCTGTCCTGTCATGAAGCGGTGTGCAGGTGCAAGGAGGAGGACCCATGAGTATGGCAGTCCAGTAACGCTGTAGAAGGAAAACATAAAGTTTTAGTGGCGTAGCAAGAGGTTATTGTTCGGAATGTGTTTCTTGGTCAGGCAACCAGGGAGACCTGGCTGGAAGGGATGGTAAGACCCAACGAGAAAGTCTGGGGCTATTGCCTTTAAATAGAAAGCAGGATCCACAGAATAATTACCCTCAGGTGTCCCAATCAGAGTGATGAGGGAAAGTCCAGGGCTCTCTCTGGTGGCAGGTGAGGGGATCATGACACGTCCGCTTTTGCCACATGCTATAAGAACGCACCTTTAAAGCGAAATTTAGCGCATTTTATATTCCAAATTATTCCCAACATTCGCGCATGCGCTGCCGAACTGAACGGGTGCGAGTCCATACATAAGCTCAACCTGCCCATGTCAGATGTTTAGATGAATTGCAATATATATTTTTTATCCATAAGCTTGAAAAAAGGCCTGTTTTATAATAAAAAAGATGCCAAAACTTGGCCAGAAAAAAGCAGATGTGTTAAAATCTTGTCGTCGATGCACCTGCTGCCCCTCTTTCTAAGTGTTTTTTATTTATTTTATTTATTTGTATCGAGCGCTCTGTAAAACACTTTTCTTAACAAAGAGACACAATTACAGACGCCCAAATTACTCAGGCTGCTTGTTTTGATGTTTAAATGTCATCTTGTGCCTGAAACGCGGGTAATTATTCGCGCTGATTATGTCTTAAGTAAATTCATCTTCAAAAAGAGTTGCTAAAGCATTAAATTTCAACCATTTTTGTGATGTTTTCAACAATTTACACCTTTTGGGATGGAATAGTTTTAGATGTTTGGGAATCATAGAAGTGGTTCAGTTTTTACTTCACGGCTCTTATCTTTAACGCGGTCTCCCGGAGGAACTTCAGGTCTACTCATAAAAGAACAAGTGTGCTTGTCCATATCTTTGACAGCCAGCGCCGAGACGCACCAACAGCAAAACACTCGCTGCTGTTGTCTCATTTGATGCAATCCCTTGATGCGTCCCAGAGATACTGGTCAAAAATACTCTTAGAAACATACCGAAGTCAAAGTTTTACAGGAAAATCAGCCAAATGGCGTTCCGTGGTGAAAGAAGCCACTTGTGGATTTTTGTTTGGAATCGATGGCAAACTCCGCCCACCAGTTTCAAACCCTAGAAAAATTAGCGACATGGTTTTTGCTGAGTAACTGCGGTTTACCGTATTTTCCCGACCAAAAGGCGCAGTCTCAGTTATGTGTGCCATTATTTATTCAACCCGCAGATAAGGTACACCTGATGATAGGGCACAGGTTTTATATACATATCCTCTGCTACGCCTTACAACAACACACACACAAGCAGACAAGTGTGAGTGCCTTTTCGTACCCTGTTGCACGCATCGCTACCGTAATGGTTCCCTTCTTCTCCACTCTAGGGTGCACTGCACGATAGGGCATAAGAAAATCTAAGACGTTTATTTGTGCCTTGTGGTCGTGGAAATACGGTAACTAAATCCCCTTTCAGTGGCTTGTTGGACATCCCAGAAGTATCGCTATTATTCAGTTTCATTTGAGTCTTTGACATTGAATTCCTCCCTCCTCTCGCTCTATGATGATTCCTGCCTTATTGGTTTGCATGAGCGGAATGTGTACACTGATGCCACAAACATTGCACTAGAATATGGGCGTAACGTTCAACAAAGTCCTTGGTCAAGAACACTCTGGCATTTGAACGGTTCGCAAATACTCGACGAATAGCTTGGAATTTAGGAATCCACACCAATTATGTTTTTAATAAACAATGTCCTAACATCCAAAATAAAATTTCAGGACAATAACTAAGGTTGTTTAGTTTTCACAGTAATTGTAATCTACTTTGCATGATTTTCATTTGATAAATTTAATTCCTCCCCAAATGGAGGAGTTTAAGTATCTCAGGGTCTCGTTCATGAGTGGGTGAAGGATGGAGCGGGAGATCTACAGGCGGATCGGTACGGCATCAGCAATAACTAGGACACTGCATCGGTCCGTCGTGGTAAAGAGAGAGCTGAGCTGAAAAAGCAAAGCTCTCAATTTACAAATCAATCTACGTTCCTACCCTTACCATGGTCACCAGCTGTGGGTGGTTACCGAAAGAATGAGATCGCGAATACAAGCGGCCGAAATGAGCTTCCTCCGCACGGTGGCTGGGCTCTCACTCAGAGAACGGGTGAGGAGCTCTGCCATCCGGGAAGAACTCGGTGTCAAACCACTCTTCCCCCAGTTCGAGAGGAGCCAGATGGGGTGGTTCGGGCATCTGGTCAGGATGCCACCTGAGCGCCTTGCTGGTGAGGTGTTTCGGGCACGTCCCACCGAGAGGAGACCAAGACCCCGGACCTGCTGGAATATAAAATGTGATTATATTCAAGCAAAATTAAATTCAGCATGTCTTGACGTTGCTACAAATCGAGCTAACCGCTTCAGATTGCTTTGTAAAAGTTTTGTCCACAAATTTGGACATTTTGGGTCTTTTTTCGTTATGTTGGTGACTTGTTTACGGGAAAACTCCAAAAAATTGCAAACTTTGGCGCAAATGCGAATCACTGTTTGGTCAAAAGTTTACTTTGATTTACGCATCGTATTACATTTTTGTCCAAATGAGTCTATTTTCATGTCAATGACCAAATTGTGATCATTCCATTTTTAAACCCCTTATTTCCATATTCTACAAAAGCGATTCCCACCCTCCGCCTCACTCCGTCCCCGCACCATAAAATCAACGCCTTTCTCTCTCACACGCCTTCACTCTCACAAGGTCACTCGTCTCCCTTTGTGTTGCCTCCCAAGTCGCACTCAAAAGGCTCATTCAGATCAGTTATAGGGCTTTTGTAAATATTTAGTGCAGCCATTCACCACGCCGCTCATCGTTTTCATTCACTCCATAAGTCACAGGGGGGTTAACGCACAGGCAGATTGTGTCCTTGATACAAAGATACGGGCGAGACTGTGATTTTTTTTTTTTTTTTTTTTACTGCCGGTAAATACATGGAAAGCACAGCTCTCTGGTGGATAGAATTTCATTTTAATGAACTGAATTACACTCTATAGTTACTCCAAACCATTTTTTAATGAAGTCTTATTTAGTCGTTTTAACAATAGAAATGTGTAATTACATTAGAACTTGATGAAGTAGCATGCTGGAGTGGAAGAGTTTAATTTAGATACTGTGATGAATTAGCAGAACAAAACACGTTGTGAAGAACCCAGATCTGTCATGACAGTTGTAAAAAAAATTACATATATATGGTTGGATTCCACCAAGAACGCTCTTCGTCACCAAATGCTGTTCATTAGCTTCATGGACAAGTTTTCTAAACATGGCCAAAGTTTTGAGGGCATTAAGATTGGGCCTCATCATGTATGCAGATGATGTGATTCTCCAGGCCAGTTCTAAGAATCGCACTAATCACGAATTAGCTCTGTCTAAAAATGTATTTAATTGTGTTGCTATTCTTTTTGAATTTCATTTACAGTGAAGTAAATTTAAAGATGAATACATAAAAACGTAAAATAAAATGTATATCACAAAAAAAAAGTTTAATATACGAACTCTGATGTAGTATGGGTCGGAGGTGAGTCTAGTGCACATGACAAACCAGCTTTGCTGAGATGAGCTTGTGAGCGCTGCAAAGATGAGGTTATGAACGCGTTTTCTATCCACAAAAACATGGCAGAAAAAAGGAAGAAAACGTATCATTTTCACAGTGAATGGGAGGAAGAAATCTTTTTTACTAACGTGAAAGAAAACTGTGTGTGTCTCATCTGTGGTCTCATCACCATCCTTATTTTGAAAGGAGTAGATTTTTGTTAAATCTTACATAATTGATAATTTGTACAAACATGGTTCGGAGTTTATGATTTGATAACTGTTGTAAAATTGAAAAAGATTTCCTGTAAAATGTTGTGGAAGTGATCATTTGAAAATGAAACACTTGGATATTGCATATTGAAATGTTTCTGTTTCCTACCTTGTTTAATCATACTGAAAAGGTTGGTGACCCCTGCTTTAGACCATATTCTATATCTCTCACTTTAGGGGTTTGTTGCCAAATCTGAAGCAACTACAATCAGGATCAACACTACTTAATACAATAACGTAGTGCTAATTGAGATAAAAGAAGGGTTTCCTCGTAGTTTGAGGATGAAGTGATTAAGACGCTACATCGGCCCTAAAATGTCCAATCAGGGATGAAGCTAAGAACTACTTCAGAAAAATAAATTGGACAAACAGCACAGGACAAAACTTTTGAATCAGGTTTTAAAGATCAGATTTAAAACTAATGACAAATTTAGCACAACGTTAGCTGATCAAATTAGTTCCACGGTCATTGTTTTGAGGGAGAGGAGGAAATTTAGGACTCAGACACGGAGGCAAAGTTGACCAGTTTGAGGAGAGCAGGGGCTAGGGAAGAGCGATAGGTATGTGCTGCTGGTAGCCAACATGGGCTGGCAAGAGTCTTAGGTAGGCATGCCCGGACCGGACATGACACCATAACAACAAACAACCGTATTAGTAGTGAAGTGTTAATTTAAGGAGGGGCAAGACAAATCAGAGTGTAAACACTAAGAGAGGCCAATGATCCTAGGTGTTAGGAAATAGGGCAAAGAGCAGAACAAGATGGCAGGTAAAAGTAAAGGGGAACAACTAACACATCCACTTCTTCTAGTTTTCTTTTTAAATTAGTCTGAGCCATTAGAAAAATCCTTTTCGGCCATTCAGGAAGAGATTTTTCTTTTTTTTACTCACCGTGCATCTTCGTGGATATTCTGACACGAGTGCTTCCATTTGTGCGCTATGAGTTCACAGAGGCTCAATAAACGCCGTGGCAAACTGTGTCAAGCAAAGTGCTCTCAGCGAGTACACGAGATTGGCTGATAGATAGATTTCACACTCCGGTGGCTCACGTTTCATGTCGGCTTCACACTGACTTTGGCGTTTTGTCGGCGAGCAGAACAGGTGATTATTCCATTAGGCACAGGTGGGAGGCCGGCCTTAGTGATGGCGAGGAGATGTTATTGGAAAAAACAGAGCGGGCTAAAGAAAAAAAATAAGCATCTACTGACTGATTTTCCCTTGGAAGCTTTTTTTTTCTTTCATCCGAACGATCACCATCCGTCCATCTGTTTGTAAAGCAGTGCCCACAAATAAATTTGCTTCATACGAGTCTTTAAAGATGTTTTTTGGATGGCGTTCAGTACTCACAGGTGTTAGGAGTACAGCAGGAGGTAGATCACTCTGATATGTCGGGGTTCAGATTTGCGTAGGATAGGGTACAGTAGAGAGAGTTTGATCGACAAAATTCTCCGGGTAAAGATGTGAAGCTACATTTTCTTATCCACAAAAGTCGTTGAGCATCTTTATGTTCAATGTTTAAGTTGTCTTTTTTTAACCACTCAAATCGTTATTCGTCAAATCGCGTCAAATTATCAGAGCTGTTAACAGTTACTGTTGTTGTAGCCGTATTCATGTCCTTTTCGTATAAATTCGGAAAAAGTAAGACATTTTATTTGTGTAGATAAAGAGATCCAAATGGAAAAGTGAGGTTACAGGGAGAAGAGATAAAGAAGGTGGAAGATTTTAAGAACTTAGGATGAACAGTCCAATGCAATGGAGAGTGTGGAAAAGAGGTGAAGAAGTGTGTGCAGGCAGGCTGGAACAGGTGGAGAAAAGTATCAGGTGTGATGTGTGACAGAAGAGTTTCAGCTAAATTGAAAGGAAAAGTGTACAAACCGTGGTTAGAGCGGCCGTCCTGATTGGTCTAGAGACAGTGGCACCGAGGAAAAGACAGGAAACAGAGATGGAGGTAGCAGAGATGAAGATGCTGAGGATCTCTCTGGGAGTGACCAGGATAGACAGGATCAGAGGAACAGCACATGTTAGAGGTTTTAAAGTCAGAGAGGCCAGACTGAGATGGTTTGGACATGTGCAGAGGAGAGAGAGAGAGTACATCAGAAGAAGGATGCTGGATTTGGAACCACCAGGAAAGAGGACTAGAGGAAGAACAAAGAGGAGGTTCATGGATACAGTGAAGGAAGACATGAAGATAGTTGGTGTGACCAAAAAGGATGCAGCAGATAGGGTTAGATGGAAGAAACCGACTTGCTTTGGCACCCCCTGAAGGGAAATGCCAAAAAAAGATTTGTTCCTAAAACTTTCCTAAAACTGTCCCAAGTCAACTAGATAAGAGATTAAAACCCTTTTTTTAAGTGTCCCCAATAGTAAAATTGGGTCAATTAATTTTGGGTCAGTTATAAAGAAACTGAAATTGGCGGTGACTAAGTGGTTTGCACATAGGTCTTGCGGGCAAGAAGGTCAGGGGCTCAAGACCTAGAACATGGTGAAGCTGAAGTGAACTAACAATAATCGACCAACCAATGGGCTTTCGTTTAACCAACCAAAAACTAATCACCCAATCATTAACCCAAACAAATAATCGACCAGCCAACCGACCGACCGACCAGCCTTTCTTGTTTTCACCAAAGACAGAACAAGACCTACCCACTCAGCTTCCTTCGACTCATTAAGTCATTTAATTTTGGCGGCTTAACTCCATTCCACCAATCTCCTTAGCTCCTTTTTTTCCCAGCACAGATATTGGCTGAAAACGACAGAACTCCAACATCCACCCGTAAACCTTCGAGCGCACAATCACCCCCTCTTGAACGGCACAACGAGATTATGCATGCATGTGTAGTACACACACATGTGCAAACACACAGAGCTGAAGCTCCGTTGGGGAAACCCTGTTTATCTGCTCTCCTTGTCAGTGTTGTTCACTCTCTGCTTGCATTGTAATTTATTTTGCAGTTGGCTGCCGCCGCGCCGTTCACACATATGCTTACACAATTACAAACACTGTTTAATTGTGTGAAATTCATCGCAGAGGGAAAAAAAAAAATGACGGTAGACGTGAGAAAAATTGACTAAATGTCCATAAAATATGTGAAAAGTGAGCTTGTGTGAGGTTTTTTTTTTTTTTACACAAATTTGGAGATAAAAAAAAACCAAAAAAACAACATAATTTATACATTTTTGGGTTTTTTTTTGTCTTTATTTTTATTTAAACTTGAAACTTAAGGGCGGGAACAAGCAAAATTGCAGTGTTTACATATGTATGCTAGTTTTTTTTTAAGCCTGTGAAATGTGTTTGTGCTCCGGATGCCATTTGGTTTGGTCCCATTGGCGGGAGTTGTCGACTTTTCCTCTCTCCTCGCCCGCCGCACACACACGCCGTCACCTCGGGGATTCTCTCACAAAGAGAGCGCCTAATGAATGTGGAAAATGAGAATACCAGTTTGATGAACTCTGTTACTCAATTAGCGCAATTAATTTTCCTGTGGCGCTGCCGAGTAAAATGGAGTCACGGATGATTGAGCCAGCATTTCGCTATCTTATTTTATTTTTAGGCAGCTGCTAGAGTGTCTGTGTGGGAAAGCAGAGAGGAAGAGAGGTTTTTAGAGGAGTCCGTTTATATTTCTGAATGGACAAAAAGATCTTCCGACTTTAAAATTAAATTTTAAAGCGTAACATTAGTTTTAACAGTGCCCCTTTTAAGGTAATGCTGGCCATGCCGGATTTGGCTTAAATTAGATTCTAAATTTGAAAATTTAAAAGACAAAGGCAACACAAATTTTTACATCTTAAAACTTGGTGATTAAATATGCAAAATTTGAGCAAATGCTAACATTTAAAATGTGCAACACCTTGAGGAAAAAAAAGTCGCCTTGATTTACCAAAGCTACCAAACAAACTGCCAACCGACCAACCAAGAAAGCTACCAACCAAACACTTGCAAAAAACCTCCCTAAGAACCAATCTACCAACCAATCAACTGATCGACCATCAACCATAACTCACGTCCTACCAATGAACCAACCGAACACCAACCAATAAACCAGGCACCACATACAGTATAAACCCGACATCAAGCAATCACCAACAGACAAATCGAGGAATCAATAACAACGATTGTACCTATCTAGCGCTTTTCAGGACACTCAAAGAAGCTTCACATATTCATTCACTCCATACCAGGTAATGGTAAGCTACTGTCGTAGCCACAACTGCCCTGGGGCAAACTGACAGAAGTAAGGATGTCCTTTTTGCCCCATGTGCCCCTTTGACCAATTCACGTACCAAACTAAGCACCCCAAACAACCAATTGAGCACCACTAGCCAACAACCCAACCATTCACCATCAACAACTACCCACTATACAAATATCCACAAAAACAACCCGAGTACCGAAAAGCTGTTACCTAAACAAAAACCGCCACCCGTCATTAAACCAATAGAAAATAAAGAAATAAAAACAAAATCTGCCAACCATCAACCTACCGACTGATCTCACCAACTGTAGACCATCATAAGGGGAAGGATGGCTCAGTGATTAGGGCAACCGCCCTGTAACTGGATGGTTGCCTGTTCCCCTGTTTGATATCCCGCCCGGAGTTCCCTTGCTCAAGGCACCAAACCCCCAATTGCTCCTGTTGCAGGTTTGCACCTCGGCATGGTAGCTTCCCCACGGGTATGAATGCATGTGTGAATGGGTGAATGTGAGCTATACCGTAAAGCGCTTTGAGTGCCAACACAGGTGGAAAGGTGCTATAAAAATAGACTCCATTTATCATCCACCAACCAATGGTGCAATCAATCATCAACCATCCACCTATTGTTCATTATTGACCAACCAGCAACTAACTACTTATCAACCAACCAATCAGAACCACCCAAATCCTCCACCTTCCAACCACCAAAACACCTGCAATCAACAACCAAACCGCCTGTCCACCGATCAACCTACCTTCCATTGTCAACCAACAACAAAGCAGATACTAACTAGAGAACTGACCACCAATTAAATGCCACCAATCCACGACCAACCAGTTAATCAACAATCAACAAAGCAACTTACTATTAAAATCAGCCAAGAAAAACTCAGATAACCAATCAGCAATCTGACTATCAAACACAAACACCACCAGCTACCAACCAACCAACCAAACCAATCGTCATTCAACAAACTAACAACCAAATACTAACCACACCAACCATAGACCATCAACCGTCGACCAATCACCTAGTAACCGCTATATTTTTTAAAAAATAGTAAATTTACAAACATCAGAGTTACTGAGGGAACACTGGACACAATGTTCCCTCTAATTTTTTATGTGTCTGAGTAAACACATAGGCAAAAGGGGGCGGAGCAAAAACTTCTACTCTTTTGTGACATCAGCAGCAGTGACGAGACAAACTTCAAAGCAGAGGTTTGAAGCAATTTGTTTAAAAAAGAAAGAAGAAAGAGATGCACCGGAGCTCTGCCTCATTTTACCATCTTTAGTTTAAATCAGTGCTTCTCAGTTATTTCCTGTTGTGACCTCCCATCTCTCCGCTGTGACTATAATTAGTATCATTTGTCTATGAATTTGTTATAAGTACACCCCTGCATAACATCGTATCCTCATTAACATTAAAGAAAACAAAAAAACTTACAAAACGGGACGATTGTTGACTAAATTCGGCATGTTTTCGCTGATAAAACTCGCGCAGCTTATCAGCACGACTGAGGTGTAGTGTCTTTAAAGGTCCTATATCATGCAAAACTGACTTTTATGAGGTTTTAACCTTTTATTTTACTTAGTACTACCCCAAACAATCCCCCAAAGTGTGTTTTATTGTGATTCATGCTATTTTGAGATATTTAAATTCAAAGTAAGGGGCGTGTTCTCCAAACCTCTGGTGGAACATAGTGACGTACATCTGTTTTTTGTTCAGCCCCCTGCAGCTCAAACACCAATCGCTGAACACCAATCGCTGAATGACAACCAATCGCAACCAACGGGGCGGGTCCCGGGAAAAAAAAAAGAAAAAAAAACTGAAACAAGCTGTTTTGACTTCCGGGTATGAAACTGCGCTCCCAAACAGGGTATTATTTATAACCTTTTGTGTTGACATTGTGGCGGAATGTAAAATTATGCATATAATGATACATAGAACAGGATAAAATAAGGGAAAAAAGGCATGATATAGGACCTTTAAGTGACGCCTTAATTTATTTGGCTTCATGTTGTCAGCTAACAACATTTTTAGACACAGTTAACACACCAGTCTCTCCTCGTCTCCCACTGTAGTCGCTATGCTTCGTCATATTTTCTTGTCTTAGCTTTCGGGAGACTTTCGTTTGACTCATTATCTCCGTCTCTCTCCGTCTTTCTTTTCATCGCTGTTAAATATTTTTTCATGGTGTCTATTGAGGGTTTGTTTACTCCCCTGCCTATACCTTGCTCTGTGCTGTGTTTGAGAATGTTCGGTGCAAAAAAAACTCTACACCATAGAATTAATACTCCCTGCACACACTCTGACAATGAGAGTGCCAGCTACTGTAGTGGATGTGCAATTACACTTTATTCTAGTACTGCAAAAAAAAAAACATGTTCCACAGGGTCACACTCATTCCCCAAAGCCCCTGGCATCGCGCTGCCCCACTATTTGAGAAACACTGGTTTAAATTGAGTTTTATTTTGTGCGCTGCATAAGTTTTCTTGTTTGACTGGAGATTTTTTTTTCTAGTTTGAGGATTTATATTCTCAATTGGGCCCAAATTGCAGTTTGCTTTTCACATTAGCATCAACATTACTATGATTATCTAAAGGATAGTAAACGGCACAGCTATTAAAACACTTTTTTTTAACAGCTAACGAGGTTTTTGACACCATTACAACCTTATTTTTTAGTTATCTATTTTTTTTTTCAAAGAACCAAATTGTATTAACATAATATTGACTAGAAAAGTCTTTGGCTTCTTTCCAGTGTCTTAAAAGCTAATCAGTCATTGTAATGTCTTGTTAGCTAATAAACAGCTCATTCTGAATTCGGTGCCAAACTCGTGCCATTGTTTTTAGGGAATTTTGGCTTCAGTTTCTTGCATAAAATTTTTAAACGGAAGCATGAAGTCGAATCATTTTTTTTTATTTCACTAGCTCCAACTCTCCGAGTTTCTAATGCCAATTCTGTTCTAAAAGTCCATGTTTTCTTGAAGCCATTTGGCCAAAGCATCTTTTGGCCGGCCTCTCAGACCTGTAACCATGCAACCACGTCAAAGTGCTTGGCATGGGATGGCCAGCAGGTGGGCACCCGGCAAGCCTGCAGATGGTGGGGCGGTCAGAACAGGCTGTGGGAATGGTACCCCTCACTGTTCATGCATACACACACTCATATCTACACACACGGAGCAATCCACTGTTGCTTCGTGTGCTAAAACTCCCACTTTGCACACGACGCGATTGCAATATATCACTTTGTAGGTAAATCATTTTATGTGCCTTCCAGAAAAAAACAAAAACAAACAGCAGTTGGGTTTGAAATTTCTTTTATGCAAATGAGCAAAGCTATAATATATATATCTAACCATCCGACTGGAAACGACTTAAAGCAAGCACAGCTTTGACTGGCAGGCGGATGCTTGGGAGAGCCAGCGTGGTGGCGTTTGGCAGGCAGCGGTGACAGTCGTCCTGCTGCCACACAAGCTGCTCCTACGGGTGAAAACCGCCCGACAGTCCAACCCGGTCACTCCTTCTTGCACTTTATACTCCCGTTCATTCACACCATCAATCCATCTTTTTGCACTCTCCCTTATCGCTATTGTTCTCAGCGACTCCCCGACACTCCTTTGTCCTTTCTTTAGTTCCCACCTTACCATTTGATCTAACCTTGTCTCTTTTGGCTCATTATTTATAGCCGTTCTCTGACTTTCTGTCCTTTTTTTTAATAGAGAGCTTTCAAAGAGTAGCACAAGAAAAGTTGACTGCGGCTGGATTTTAATAGTTTTTAGTTAACGATGTGAACAAATTTAAAGTTACCTCAAAATCTGTCTTATTCTTTATCTAGGGTTACTGTAGGTCATGGGGAGGCAGTCAGTGGAACCCTGGACTGCCTCTTCATTTTTAAGCTTATCTGGAAGAATTCCAACCCCAACCGTGAAACTTAAAGTGAACACAAACTACTGTATATGTACGACCCAAAATTGCACTCATTTTTTTTTAAATAAACGTTATTAATTCGTTTAGTTCCATCATCTTCCGCTCATCCTGGGTCGGGTCGCAGGAGCAACAGCCTCAAACAGAAAGCCAAGGCTTCTCTCACCCCAGCTGCATCCTCCAGCTGACCCGGAAGGATCTCAAGTCGTTCCCCGGCCAGCTGTGAGACATAGTCTCTCCGCAAGTTCGGGGTCTGCCTCTTGGTCTCCTCCCCGTGGGGTGTGCCCAAAACACCTCACCCACAAGGCGCTAGGGGAGCATTCTGAACAGATGCCCAAACCCCCCCATCTGGCTCCTCTCGACCTGGAGGAGGAGCGCCTCCTGGATGGCAGAGCTCCTCACTCGATCTCTGAGTGAGAGCCCAGCCACCCTGCGGAGGAAGCTCATTTCGTCCGCTTGTATCCCCGATCTCATTCTTTTGGTCACCACCCACAGCTGGTGACCATAGATGAGGGTAGGAACGTAGATCCTGGTTACCATGGTGAAGGTAGGAACATAGATCCTGGTTACCATGGTGAAGGTAGGAACATAGATCCTGGTTACCATGGCGAGGGTAGGAACGTAGATCCTGGTTACCACAATGAGGGTAGGAACATAGATCCTGGTTACCATGGTGAGGGTATGTTTACATCAGAATGGTGTGATAATGTCAAGATATTGGTCCATGGCCTTCAAACGGTGTACTGCCAAGAGGATCTGTCACATTCATAGCAAGAAAACTAGTTTGGAGCACCACAAAAACGCGACTGCACAAGTCTTGTTCTATTCTCTAGTGTGAACAGCGCTCTCCTAAAGAATTTCATTGTGTTTGTTGTTCAGAGTAGTTTACTTAATTAAAATGCAACCAAAAGCCTAAAAACTAAATTAGGCTGAGATGAAAAAAAAACATTAAAAGACACAAGCTCTTCAGTTTTGCACAAAATTGAGCCAAAACGAACAGAATCGCATCATCTGCAAAAAGCCTAAACCCAATTGTACAGTTAGAACTTTAATAAACATGATTATTCAAGTAGAATTTCCACTGTTTCGCTTCTGTATTTACTAGATCAAAATAAAGATTAACCACAATTATCCAACAATTTTGACTAGTCTTGTGGCAAAGGCAGGGTACACCTTAGACAGGTCACAATTCTGTCGCAGCGTTTTTCCACTTAAAACAATAAGTAATATTCAGAGTCACAATCAGACCATAATAACGCATTAACTGCTTATTAATTCCATCACCCACAGATTGACTGAATCTTTTACCCTGATTTTGGTTAGAATGAAACCCACTAACCGTAAATGATCTAACCAGTGATGCCTGCGTACCCAACTCTTCCAGTTGGGTCTCAACATCTGTTAGGGAGAACACTATGCATAAAAAAAAGAGATGTTTGCATTTCTAAAAATGGAAATTCCCAAAGCTGATGCTGCATTTTAAAAGCTCTGAGGGTTTTTCCCACTTCACAGTCGTTTGTCCATTCTGGGACACTGTAGTAGAAATGGTTACAGTAATATGGCCTCCATGTGGATACAATATGTCTTCAAACACGCATTTAGCTTAAATATTTAAAACAGATGACAGCGTTACATTTTGATCATAATTCTGTAGTTTTTCAAAAAATAAGTCACAAGTTGTTTTTATATATATATATATATATATATATATATATATATTCCAACAATTTTGGGCATCTTACAAATTTGTGCGAGAAACTGCGCGTGTTTGTGCTCAAGAGGGTCCAGCACCTCATGGGTCTTAGCTTAGCTGTGTGATTTACAGTGTGATGCATGTACTTCAAACAAGGTTTATTAACTCAAATCAAGAAGTCTGTAAAGCAAGAACCACAGGATTAACTCAAGGTTTCAAATATTAACAAAGTTCAAAACATGGTCAGGCAACCAGGGAGACCTGGCTGCAAGGGATGGTAAGATCCGACAGGGAAGTCCAGGGTGATTCCCCTTAAATAGATGGCAGGGTGCACAGATGTTGGGAATCAGTAATCATCACAGGTGTCACCCAATCAGGGTGATTGGGACCTTTCAGGGCTCCCTCTGGCAGCAGGTGAGGAATCCTGACAGGCTGTTTACAACAAATGACAATAACTTCAATGTATCTTCTTGATTTCTATAAGATTTCTCGTACACGTACAAAATGACAAACTTGCCTTCTAATATTACAAATCTGCTCTTTTTCTTCTGAGAAATGTTTGATCTTATGCAAAGTTATTGCTCTGGACCTTTGTTTTCCTCTTTGTTTCATCGAACGCAATGTCTTAATTTCAATCGGATGTGTGTAAGCGCTTGCATTGGTGTGACTTGAAGGTCTGTTGAGGGACGTCACAGCTGTAGGTGGTGTTTTAACTCAGAGTGTGCGTGTTGTAAGACATACTCCTCCATCACGGCGACGCCACAGGGATGCAGCTTAACTCCTAAACCATCACATACCGGACGGCTCTCATGTCCTCGCGAAGCACTCGTGCAATCACGAACCCCACAGGTCTGTGGGTACTATCCCGCACGGGGGTTATTTACCTGTGGAGGTCTTTTGTCTGCTGCTAGAGGACGTTTTATAAATACCACACAAGAAGGGACACGCACAAAAACACATAAAGATACAATTTGGGAACAAAATGGCAACATTGTGTCCAGATGCTAATCAGAGAACCAAACTTATGCATTTCCCGTGCAGGTCCTTTTTGTGACTACACTCTCATTCTGTTTTACCAAATCAAACAGTTTTTTCATTCAAATATTGCCAAAACTAAAACTGAAAAGAACTTTTGAATGAGAAAAACGTAAACCAAGGGTGTCAAACTCCTTCCCCGGAGGGCCGGTGTACTTGCAGTTTTCATTTTGTTCCTGGTTCTATACAGCTGATGCACACACAGTGAAATCCGTAGTCAATAAAAATGGGCACAGGGACACAATAACCTGGATCAGATGTATAGAAGCAACTTTTGGGACACTAGTCCTTCAGGACTTGATTTGGACACCTGTGATGTGAACCGAAAACGTAATGAGGTAATATGTAGGTAGCAACAATAGAGACTTGGTGTACGTAAAAGTTAAAAGTTTTCAAATTGTATCTATCTATACTATCAATAATAAGTCCAATGCACGTCAAGAGATGCCGGAAAATTCTACGTCTTAAGGTGTTTCACGGGGTGTCCATTAAATAAGGAACTAGGGACATTCTTGAAAATTGTCCGGAAAGGCATATTTCAAGAACGCCTTTCCGGGCATAACTGGAATGTCCAGAAAAATTAAGTGTAGGCATCCCTACCACTGGTCCTTTTAAGACGTCACCCATTGCAGCCAAAGGGAAATGGATGGTCATATCAAATATAAGGGAGGAAACACATACTATGAAAAGCATGAGTTGAGAGTTTGGTGTCTTTGTGGACTTCTGGATTTTAGGCTGTTACCTCATCCGATTGTACAAAACCGTGGTGAGACCAGCCATGCTGATTGGTCTAGAGACAGTGCCACTGAGGAAAAGACAGGAAACAGAGATAGAGGAAGCAGAGATGAAGATGCTGAGGATCTCTCTGGGAGTGACCGGGATGGACAGGATTAGAGGAACAGCACATGTTAGAGGTTTTAAAGTCAGAGAGGTCAGACTGAGATGGTTTGGACATGTGCAGAGGAGAGAGAGAGAGAGTACATCAGAAGAAGGATGCTGGATTTGGAACCACCAGGAAAGAGGCCTAGAGGAAGACCAAAGAGGAGGTTCATGGATACAGTGAAGGAAGACATGAAGGTAGTTGGTGTGACTGAAGAAGATGCAGCAGATAGGGTTAGATGGAAGAAACTGACTTGCTGTGGTGACCCCTAGAGGGAAATGCCAAAAGAAGAAGAAGACCCCAGAAAATGGCAAAATCACACATGAAATAATGTTACATTTATGCAATTATTCCAATTTATTAATGGGAGAAAAAGAAAGCAAAAGATCGTATTACGGACATTGCGTTGCATAGATACAGTATCCATGATAGTCATAAATAGTAGGAGCAACCAAGTTACACATCAAGGGATTCCCAACATAGGCCCTTCATAGTTTGATATGGAACTCAGAGCCCCTCGTGTAAAACTAAACCACTTTAAGATCTTGTGTTCTTGTTTTTAAATTTTGACCAATAATGGCAGTGACTATCCTTGGCCAAGTCTGCTTTGTATTGAACGCCATTGAGTCACAACATGTTATCATCAGCGTATTAAATAATTTTCTTGTGAACTGTGCCTAGAAAGGCGCCTTAGAAATAGAATGTATTATTATTATTTTTATCGTTTTATTGACCTATTTAGATTTGAAATTTTACCTCAATTTGTAACTATTTCGAGCCTTTCAAAACTAGACAAGAAAGAGTGTTAGAGGGAGTAAAATTTTGACTGTGTCTAAAGATGTGATCGGTTGGCTTACCAGCTACTTCTAACTCACCCAGACCAGTACTGATAAATGGGTTTGAACCCATTGTGCTTTAGTACGTCTAGACAGTCTTTAATGTAGCTTAACAGCTCATTATGCCTCCACCCAATTTCCATGGCTTTCAGCATCGTCATCTTTTTTTTTAAAACAAAGAAAACACACACACACACACACACACACACACACACATATCTGCTTGAGAGAAATACAGAAAGAGCAAGATGAGAAAGCTTTAAAATACACATGGGAGGAACACATGCAAATGGAGCCATTAACAGTTCCCACACAAACACGACTACACTGACACCTTTACTCTAAAAAAAAATACTTCCAAATGCATCGGGTCATAAACCCATTTAAAGAGGAGGTTTTATGAGTTTTATGCTTTTGTTTTAGGACCAAAAAATCTTATTTCATAATATAAACAAAAAGATGTTTAAATGTATTTTTTAACATACTGTATTCATGGGGACATTTTTGTGCTGCTTTGCACCGCATCAGGCAGCCACGACGGCGTAAATGGTGAGAGAAATGAGGTGTTAGATGTTTTCCCAATGGACACTTGGGCATGGGTCCAGAGGGATTTTAAACTAGCCTCTCCTGGTCCAAAATGTTCAAGACGAACATTCCACCACTGAGCCGACACCTCCTCTTCGTCCTGATACCTGTAAATGCAATATTCTTTGAAAGAAACTAACCCAAAAAAATTGTGGTTTTCAGTAACTATGTCAGTCTCCAACTGAACTGGTCTTAGATGAGGCCATAATGTCCTTCTTCTTTCTACATTTCCCTCCAGGGGGCGCCACAGCAAGTCAGTTTCGTCCATCTAACCCTATCTGCTGCATCCTCTTTGGTCATACCAACTATCTTCATGTCTTCCTTCACTGTATCCATGAACCTCCTCTTTGGTCTTCCTCTAGGCCTCTTTCCTGGTGGTTCCAAACCCAGCATCCTTCTTCTGATGTACTCTCTCTCTCTCCTCTGCACATGTCCAAACCATCTCAGTCTGACCTCTCTGACTTTAAAACCTCTAACATGTGCTGTTCCTCTGATCCTGTCCATCCTGGTCACTCCCAGAGAGATCCTCAGCATCTTCATCTCTACCTCCATCTCTGTTTCCTGTCTTTTCCTCAGTGCTACTGTCTCTAGACCAATCAGCATGGCCGCTCTCATCACAGTTTTCTACACTTTCCCTTTCATTTTAGCTGGAACTCTTCTGTCACACATCACACCTGATACTTTTCTCCACCCATTCCAGCCTGCCTGTACACCCTTCTTCACCTCTTTTCCACACTCTCCATTGCTCTAGACTGTTGATCCTAGATACTTAAAATCTTCCACCTTCTTTATCTCTTCTCCCTGTAACCTCACTTTTCCTTTTGGATCCCTCTCATTCACACATGTACCCATATTTTACTCTGACTAATCTTCATTCCTGGGGTCATAATATTGGAACTTTATTTATAAATTGCACAGATTTATACATCTGCACACACTGCAGATGTTGAAGTGAGCAATGTTTAGCCATGTTTGTATTTCAATTGATGATGTTTTGTCCCAACTCTGAGTTTCTTTGTTGTTCAGTAGCACAGAAAAGTAGTTCAGAAATTTAGTTTCTTTGGAACTCATGAGTGTGCTGGTATGTGGATGAATAATGCGATAATCATGCCCCAAAAAAGCAAAGTCTTTAAGTTTTATAAGTTAGCATTTTTTGAGATCAAACTTTCTCTATGAGTAAAGATCTTTTAAAGATAACTTGAAATATAAATAGGTAATGTAATAAAAATTTACCCAGAGTCCAAATACTCCATGAGCTAAAAGGGCAGAGCTTTAATTATGCAAGTAGCCCCTCCCCGTGCGTCGCTGTGTTGTGATCCAAATTGACTGAAAGGTGTTCTGTTATTTTTTTGCAAATGGCCATGTTTAGTTTTGTCAAAATTAAATATCAAACATCTGACGTTATATTGATTGGTCCTACTAACAACATGTTGTCATCAGCATAGTGAATAATTTTCTTGTGAACTGTGGCCATAAAAGAAAAACTATGAAATGTTGAGGGGGCGGTATTACGGAAACTAATATGGGGATTCAAAGTTTGCCAGCCATGGTACCACCCAAAGTGTAAAATGAAAGTTTTACTATGAAGTTCATGAGAACTGAAAGACTTTTGTGACAAATTACAAGCAAAAATACCCTAACTGAGAATTTGACAGACCCTACCACTGCTGCTAAAAGTGTTTCCAAATCATAATACTCACCAAAGAAGAGAGTACATGGTATTGACTCGGCAGGGTGTCCAAATTTTGGGATAAGGTGTAAGCTTAGTGGTAGAATGTCCGCCCTTGGACCAGGAAAAGACGGTTTGATTCCCACTAGGTGTCCTTGGGGAAGACACCAACCCTCCATTTCTCCCACCATTGGCGCTGTCGTGGCTACCTGCTGCGGTGCAATGCAGCACACAAATGTCCCCATTTGAGAGATGAATACAGTACGTTAAAAAACCCAAAAAAACCTTTCAATGCCCGCTGTACACTCATATGCAAATGTGTCAAATTTCTGCATCAAGTTTCACACCAGCGCCATCTTGCCGCCATCTGCCATTACCATGTAAATAAAAGTGTCAATGGCGCATATTGTGATGCAATCTGTGGCATGTAGAATTGCAAAAAATCAAAAGAAAAGAAGCCAACAAAAGAGACGGCAGTTTCTAGAAAAAGAAATACGAAAACTGACCAAACGAGAAAGTTTTGACGCTCCGAAAAAATGTATGTTCTACATTCAAAGCAAATCAAAATTTTTTATTGTGTTTAAACACCTAAAATATTAATTAATCAAGACCCAAGATGTTTATTTTAAAAACCGTCCATCTTCAATCGGTCTAGTCGTCTGCCTCGTTTAAAATGATGGCTTCTCTAATCGCCTGTCAGATATTTTTCTTTCCTACGTTCTTCTTTTTTTTTAAAAAGCCGGCCCTATTTCATTTAATGCTTTCCATGGACCACTTCTTTCCAGATGGTTCCTTTACAAACCATCTGCTCTATTTGATTTTCCTCCTAAATGAAAATCATCTCAGAACTGATTTGAAAAAATGCTCATGTTCACCTGAGACGGCTAACGCGGTGCTAATTAAACACCCTTACTAATACTAACTATAACAGCTTCTAAATAAAACATTAATTACAGTTTATTAAAAAATAATCTTTGTTACCCCCATGTCTACATTCTAACTTCTAAAGTGAGCAGGAAGTGTTTCAATGCAGGCATCCTGCTCCTGCTCAATCCATTCCCTTTCTAGCAATGGCCATGTAAATGTGAGCATACCGAAATGAGATGGGGAGACCGATGGCTCAGAGGTTAAAGTGTTTGCCCACGAACAGGAATTAAATGGAAGTTTGTGGATTCGTATCCCACTGAGTGCACGTCTAGGGTCCTTTTAGAAGACACCTAACCCCTCGTTTCTCCCACCATTGGCGCTGTCATAGGTGGCAGCCTGCTGCGGTGAAATGAGGCACATAAATTGTCCCGGTGAGGGAATAATGAAATATATATATATATTTTTTTTAAAAGTTGTTTTTCTATCTGGATTTTCAAAATTGTTACACCTTAAAATAAAGTAAACTGTAGTTTGTTCTGTTTGTTTTTTTAAATCAAATTTCCGGTGAGAAATATTTACTTTTGTTTAATATCTATCAAAATATACATTGAAAAAAATACTATTATTAGTCCCACAAATGGGAAAATTACTATTGCTCCATTGCACTGCACCAGGCAGCCACGACGACGCCATTAGTGGGAGCAAATGGTGGGTTAGATGTCCACACAAGGGGGCTTAGTGGGATTCAAACCGATTTCTCCCGGTCCAAGGACGGACACCCTACCACTGAGCCGACGCCTCCCCCTTATTGTTCTACTACTAATCCTGTTTTCTTTATTTTTTCTTCTAAAATTAAAAGAGGAAAGAGGAGGACCCAATTGCAGACAGAAAACATGGTTCATTTGAATTTGTCAGTCCATAATTACTGTGAAAAGAAAAACAAAGTTTCAATGGCATGGTAAAAGGTTATTATCAGAATGTGTATTTGGTCAGGCAACCAGGGAGACCTGGCGGGAAGGGATTGTGTGACCCCACCCAGAAGTGCGAGGTGATTGCCCTTAAATAGATGGCAGTGTGCAGAGATGTGTGCAATCAGGAATCATCCTCAGGTAACCCTAATCAGATTAATTAGGAACATCCAGGACTCTCTCGAGCAGCCAGAGAGGGGATCATGACAGTAATATTCACCATGTCTTTTTAATACCTCCGCCCGCGTAAAGTTCCCTACAGTTACTCAGTCGCAACTTACTATACATGAACTGTTTGGGTTTTCATGCGGGCAAAGATTCAAGTCACAAATATCGTTTTATTCCAATGGATAAACCTAGAAATTTTTATTTTTTTGGAAACCAATATTAAAAATAATATAATTTACACAATAAAACTTCAACTCACAATCATTTTGAGTAAATGAAAAAAATAGCTGCCCTTCAAAAAAAATATTTTACCGCTCGGCTGGTGTGTAGCTGAGTTTCCACCGCGGATGGTGTCGAGTAAAAATTAAAGTCATTTGAAGTGTTAGGCTCTGTGACATTTTCTCAGCGTCTTAGGTAAGCATTTTTTAAAAGCGTATTTGAATATTTTAGTGGGATTTAAAATCACTGGAGGCATGTGTCAGTTTGTGCGCGTGCCACATCGTTACGCCGTCAAAATTGTGAGCATACGCTTGAGGTCGTGCGATTGCGCGAATGATTTTTCGACCTTCAATAACGTACAAATCCGAGTGGCTAGTTTGTCACTAATTAGTTAGTTGCGTTTGAGATTCCGTTTCACTTTTTTTTGTTGTGAGTACACACTCTCCAGGTGTAGGTAAAGCTCTGCGGCTGTGACAGATGTGTGAGTGTGTGTTTTGGCGTGTGTATGTGAGTGGCTAGCAAGTAATGACCGGTGGCAGGTAGAAAGGTGATGGATTGCCTGATTAGCGGTCTGGCAGGGCTCTCCTCACAGATGGGTTGTTAGATGTGGGCATCTGGCCTTGACATGCGCGTCCAAACTCTCACACTCGTGCCTTTGACACACTGTAAACGCACACACACACACAAACACACTCTGTAGTATCTGCATTCGTCTACCCGACGGCCTTCGCAAATAAACTTTCTCTTCCTTTACCATCTGTCTTGCGTCTTCTCTGCATCCTTCCCTTGTCCTCTCAATGTCCTTCTCTAACTGTTGTGTGTGTAAGTGTGTGTGTTTGCTCGTTAGTCAGTGTAATTACACGGGAAGGGGAGCAGATTAGGGTGTTTACGTGCCGGTATGTTTACATGGACGGACACACATGCTGCCGCTGTTACTGTGAAAGGGATTAAACACACACACTTACACTTAGATACATAAACACAGATAAAAGAAACTGAAAGATGAACCCATACGCCGATGATTCACAACTCTTTGTCTCCAATAAGTTGAGATAATTTTTTGTGATTTGTTCACCTTTTATCGGAGAACCAAATTTGTTTAAATGTTTATTCAGCATTTTTTAGTATAAATTGTTTAGGAAGTGGCGGCTTACCCTCACCTATGGTCACCAGCTGTGGGTGGTGACCGAAAGAATGAGATCGCGGGTACAAGCGGCTGAAATGAGCTTCCTTCGAAGGGTGGCTGGATTCTCACTCAGAGATCGGGTGAGGAGCTCTGCCATCCGGGAGGAGCTTGGTGTCGAGCCGCTCCTACTCCAGGTCGAGAGGAGCCAGATGGGGTGGTTCGGGCATCTGGTCAGGATGCCCCCCGAGCGCCTCGCAGGCGAGGTGTTTCGGGCACGTCCCACCGGGAGGAGACCAAGGGGCAGACCCCGAACCCGCTGGAGAGACTATGTCTCACAGCTGGCCGGGGAACGACTTGGGATTCTTCCGGGTGAGCTGGAGGATGCAGCCGGGGAGAGAGAGGCCTGGGCTGCCCGTTTGAGGCTGTTGCCCCCGCAACCCGACCCCGGAACAAGCGGAAGATGATGGAACGGAACGGCCTGCACAGTCTGGCCCCTCTGCACAGACACCCTGGTGTGAGTCTTGGCCAGATGGTCCGTGAACTCCTGGCACGTAGACTTTGGGTACTCCGTCTCTTTCCAGAGATCAGGGGTCAGGTAGCTGTAGGTCTTTGAAATGGCAAAAGTGGCCTTGCCGGAGTTGTCGAGAGCGGCAGTACAGCCCCGAGCGGAGGTTTAGCAGTCCTCGATACCAGCTTCTTGGGCACCGGGGCAGACACAATATCGGTACCACGGGGGGCCGGGATGAGACGCACCGGGACAGAACCACAGCGACCAGTCACCTTGCAGGGTACGGTGTGTGGTTTACCGATTTTGTTACCCTAGTAACCTCTGCGGACAGGAACAATGGACAGCTTAGCCAGGATGATGGCACCACGAATTGCAAAATTGTCAAAAGGACTTTCTTAATGAGAAACAATATGACACTAGAACAACTAATTGAAGGTCATCTCAAAGTCTGATTGCCCCAAAGGGGGGTTCCCGACGTTCTGCTGCGCTCTCGAAACTTCCTGTAAATCCCATTCCGGTTGATTACCTACATCGCCTATGCTAGCCGCGTAATTTAATTCCATGTACATCTCTGCGCCACGCCCGCAGGTGCTTGCCCACTGAACTGATCTGCTGACATCGCACTCAGTTATCCCACAAGGGTGCGAAACAATCTAAAACCCTGTGGGATCGCGTTAGAGGATCTCAACATTTCACGGGCTTGGTACATCTTGATGCTGCGAGATGATAATGTCATGCTTCGTATGCCTATTCAGGCTCAAAGTAATATCATTTGGATCCCTTTTCTCTCTGCCTACAGCCTTTGCTCCATAAAGCTAATAACAGTGCTTTGCTTTAGTTCGGGAAGGGCAAAGAAAAGGAGCAGAGGAGGGGGTATGCGGGAGCTAATAGCATTTTAAAGGTGGGGGACCACTCCTATTACTTATTATAATGAAAATCTAATGTACACCTTGTGTGGGACTCATCTGGAATGAGCTTGTGTGCACGGTTATGACAGAAAGCGATCTCCAGTCGGATGGGTCTCTCAAGCTAGTGCAGTTTGGGGAGGGGTTTTTTTTTTGCAGGGGACACAAAGTTCTCATTGAGTTAATTAAACCCCGGTGAAATGATGTAAAAGAATAAAAGCTGGAAGATTCATTGAGTGATGCTGCTGTAAAAATGGCAATTTTCAAGTTATGAAGTTGTTTCATGCACTGAAAGGGATTTCATGGGGATTCAAATAAAAAATCCTAATGGGTGAGACATCTCATAAACGGAATAACGATTTGAAACCCTGAGCTGCAGAATCATTTTACCCAAGGTACCAACAAAAGTTGTGCTTTGGGGACAGGTTGCATGTCTGAGAACTATTCTTCTTCTTCTTCTTTCGGCATTTTCCTTCAGGGGGCGCCACAGCAAGTCGGTTTCTTCCATCTAACCCTATCTGCTGAATCCTCTTCGGTTCCGCCAACTATCTTCATGTCTTCCTTCACTGTATCCATGAACCTCCTCTTTGGTCTTCCTCTAGTCCTCTTTCCTGGTGGTTCCAAACCCAGCATCCTTCTTCTGATGTACTCTCTCTCCTCTGCACATGTCCAAACCATCTCAGTCTGGCCTCTCTGACTTTAAAACCTCTAACATGTGGTGTTCCTCTGATCCTGTCCATCCTGGTCACTCCCAGAGAGATCCTCAGCATCTTCATCTCTGCTACCTCCATCTCTGTTTCCTGTCTTTTCCTCAGTGCCACTGTCTTTAGACCAATCAGCATGGCCGCTCTCACCACACTGTCTCTAGACCAATCAGCATGGCCGGTCTCACCACAATTTTGTACACTTTCCCTTTCATTTTATCTGAAACTCTTCTATCACACATCACACCTGATACTTTTCTCCACCCGTTCCAGCCTGCCTGCACACGCTTCTTCACCTCTTTTCCACACTCTCCATTGCTCTAGACTGTTGATCCTCAGTACTTAAAATCTCCCACCTTCTTTATTTCTTCTCCCTGTAACCTCACTTTTCCATTTCTGAGAATATGTCTGAGAACTATTGCTTTGTCTTTTTGTTTTCTTCTGTTTCTGAGCATTTTGTCAAAACTAAATGGTTAAATATTCAAAAAGACGAAGGGTTGTTGTGACTCTTTATTTGTTTTAAAACTTCATTCTTTGCCAAATAAGACAGACTGCTTAGATTTTTCTTTATAAATTCTAACTGCATTGCAATCTTTTATTTAAAGTGTTTCTGAATGCGGTGACCTTGCCACAGCTACTTACTCAGGGATCTTAGTCTTAAGTATGTTTCCCTTTGGCAGTTTTTTTTTCTGCGATTGAAGCACGAGAGTTACAACAATAAGAGGAGTCTGGCTCTGAACTCGGTTTCACTCCACGCTTTTGCATGCAAACGACTTTATCAAGTGACTAGTTTGGATGAGTAGAGTCAGTTTCAAGGGTTTAATGGGAAAGTCAAGCTGGGGATGGCGGCAGTAAAGACGGGTTTTAAGCATCCATTCATAGATTAAGACAACTATTCCAGCTCCGTACTACAACCACTAATAAATCCAATGAAACACTGAAAATCAGGTTGAATTTGTACAAATTCAAAGACTAATTTTGCAAATAGTTAAAGCCTGACTAAACTTAGCACTCAGGGATGTAAATCTACGGCGCGTTGTCACCAACTTTTTTCGGAATTTTTCACAACAGATCTCAAACTTTCATAATGATACTTTAACAAATGCGTTCTGAATAGTTTGGAGCTTCATGGAGGTGACGACTAAGAATTCTTTAACAACAGGAGATTTTGCACCTTTTTAACCCATTTGAAAACATGGCGGAGGGAGTATTATGGTATGATGTTTGTGCTTTTTGGATTGCTTTAGCTCGGAAGGAGATTTCGGGCGACTTTGGGAGTTTGGTTGACACTATGGTTGACTCTTATCTTGTAGAAAGATGCGTGCATTTATGAAGAATAGTTTCCATAGAGGGCGTTCAGTTCGTGGTGGAGCTGTGGAATTTGTGTGTTTACAATCCACCACTGCGTACGCCACTAGCAAGAGTGAGCATGTTGCTTGAGTAAACAAATGAACTTGTTTTGCTTATTAGCTGCTGAATTTAGAGCAACTAAATTCACTGTGAGACCACACACTGTGGTGAGAGCAGCCATGCTGATTGGTCTAGAGACAGTAGCACTGAGAAACAGAGATGTTTGTAGCAGAGATGAAGATGCTGAGGATCTCTTTGGGAGTGACCAGGATGGACGGGATCAGAGGAACAGCACAAGCTAGAGGTTTTGGAGATAAAGTCAGAGAGGCCAGACCTGAGATGGTTTGGACATGTGCAGAGGAGAGAGAAAGAGTACATCAGAAGAAGGATGCTGGGTTTGGAACCACCAGGAAAGAGGCCTAGAGGAAGACCAAAGAGGAGGTTCATGGATACAGTGAAGGAAGACATGATGATAGTTGGTGTGACTGAAGAAGATGCAGCAGATAGGGTTAGATGGAAGAAACTGACTTGATGTGGTGACTCCTGAAGGGAAATGCCGAAAGAAGAAGAAGTTGCTGAATTTAAAGCCACTTAAACAACAAAAAGGGACGATCCAATCAGAGAGGTTAGAATTAGCTTGTGGTGCTTTTTTTTTTTTTTTTGCATATATATTTTTTTCCATTTGTTTTCAACACTGTTACAAAAATTAATGTGTACTTTTACGCCACAAAAACGAATGATATGTAAATGTAAAGTAATTTAGCTCCAAGTAGCCTGTAAATTTTTCATAACATGGCTGAAATACTTCAAATAAAACACCAAGAAAGCCTGTAATGGCCGTGACATATGTATCGGATTCTTGAATCTATCACTGTTCATGCGTGAACATAAATGTCAGCAATATTTGCCATGAATTGTTTAAAGATTATTCAATCAGCAACTCTTTGTAAAACCCTCTTTCGAAGGCTTTTTCTTTCTAAAATGAGTGAAATAGAAACCGTGCTTTACGACCTTTACAAATAAAAAAAAAAAGTGTAAAGATCCCCTGAGCACGGCAGGTAGCAACTCCCTGGATCTGTTGGACATTGATAGTGCAACGATGAAGCCTGTGCACGAAGAGCTACCGATGCATTATTGATGTGCCCACGTTTAGTCTTTTATCCAGATCATTTAGTTTTACACCCAGTAGATTTGAATTCAGTAAGGCACACAAAACAGCTGCCATTTATTTTTACATGACACCTTATTACGAAAAAAAATACCTCCTATATTTTGACACTTGCTCAAGAGGCGTTTGAATTTGAGAATTTTGATTAAATTAATTTGTTTGCTACTCGTGTTTACATCGGTGTGTATCTATAGATAGGGGGATTATACCATCTTCGCACATAGTTGTGCCCGCCCACAATTTGTCCTCTCAAGGTCAATAACTACACCACAGTGAAAAAGAGAGGGTGGTCTTTACTTGCACTGTTGAACTCTCCCACTACGTGGTTATCCTGGTGATTCCTCGTATCCCTTTTCTTCCCCTTCTTTTTTTTCACCATCACACTGTCTGGGAACTATCTTCCTTCTGCTGATTGTCAAAGCACCTGCTTGTACTTTGATTTCAAGGCTGATTGTCGGAATCCAAAGCGCATTGTACATAATGTGCCAAATTGTTCAGGTGCCCAAGGACGGGAATCACAGAGCTTTTTTATTTTGTCTAACTAGCAGAGTTGTATTTATTTCTGCATTTTAGACCAATGTGAATTGCTTTTTTTTTTGCACAAGTTGGTAAGGGAATCATTTTACCACGTCGGGAAAATTCACTAAACCCTCTAGGATTTTAGATGTTGGACAAAGAAAAAAGAGTTTTACAATAAATCCTCGGCAGTCAGAACTGGATGTTTCTCACACTGGAGGTATTATTCAAACAAAAAGCTGACAGCTCAGGAAACAAAACCGGCTCAGCTGAGAATAGATAGTGGGAAAGAAATTTCAGACGGATACGTTGACGCATTCCACGATAACCCAAATGTAGACTGGTAGTGTCAATGTAGTCATTTGAGGTCTTCGGTCTTTAAAAAACTAGCCGCACTAGAATCATTTATAGACACTAGAGTGTCAAGGATCTGATCGCCAGGGTCCCCTGTCGTTGGCTGCCACCCATCTCTTCCTTGACCTGACTCCAATAGCCCCTCCTCCGTTCCCACCCTCGCCTGTGGTCACCAGCTCTGGGTGGTGACCGAAAGAATGAGATCACGGATAAAAGTGGTCGAAAAGAGCTTTCTCCACAGGGTGGCTGGGCTCACACTCAGAGATAGGGTGAGGTGTTCTGCCATCCGAGAGGAGCTCGGTTTCGAGCCGCTCCTCTTCCAGGTCGAGAGAAGCGTGATGGGGTGATTTGGGCATCTGTTCAGGATGCCCCTGAGCGCCTCCCAGGTGAGATGTTTCGACGTCCCACCAGGACATGGGTAGACCCGCTGGAGAGGCGATGTCCCACAGCTGTCTGGGGACTCGAGATCCTTCCGGTGAGCTGGAGGGTGCAGCTTGGGTGAGAGAAGGCTGGGCATCCCGTCTGAGGCTGTTGTCCCCGCGATCCTGCCCCAGATCAGCGGAAGACGATGGAACAGAACAGTAGAGAGTCAGCTGCACGGTGGCACTGTGATCAGTGGCCTCACAGCAAAACAGGTTGGGGTTTGAGTCCCAGACTGAAGGCGAGGCTTGAAACACTGCCATTTCTGTGTGAAGTTTGCATGTTCTCCCCATGTATAAGTGGGGTTTCTGCAGATACTCTAGTTTTCTCTCACTCTCCAAAAACATACATGTTGATTGGCTGCAACAAAAAAGTTTCCTCTAGGAATGAATGTGTGTAGATGGTTGTCAGTGTGTGGCTCCGCAACAGACTGGCAACATGTTTGCGGTGTATTCTGCGTCTTACCTGAAATTAGCTGGGATAGGCTCTGGCATCCACCGGCACCCCATTAGGGATAAGCGGTTTAGAACATGCAACCTTTCCTGCGCTTTATAACACGGAAACATTCTCTTTGCTTGAACGTAATCTGGTTGCCTTGGTAACGGTAAACATACCTTCAAAATAAAAGACATCACAAAAACAAAGTGAATAAAAATACCAGTTAGTCTCCTTCACAGTAAGACTAGATCAATTAGAGTTCTGAGTTTGTTTTGCTGGAACCAGACAGTCCCATCTTGACCTAAACCTGAAGAGTGTTTCCATGGTCCAGTATGCTTCGTGAGTCTGTATCCGGTCACTTTTAAAATTAAAACATCGTCATCAAGAAAACGTTTTTAATAAAGGCTCAAATAATAAACCAAATGGAAATAATGGAAGTTATTTCTTCATTCTATGCGGCCCAGTACCACATAACCCACGGCCCGGAACCGGTCCAGGGCCCGGTGTTTGGGGACCACTGGTTTAGAAGATGAAACAAAACAGTAGAGAGTGTCGATAGAGAGAGAAACCAAACGTTTTCTTGGATCTGCCATTGCCATTGTTAACCCCTAAAAACTCCTTAGAAGTCTGTAAAATTTCCATCTATGCAGATGATACCTCTTAGCTAGTGATACGTTTAAAGTAAGTGAAAACTAACAAAGCTGAAAATAAGGAATTAAAATAAGTTATAATTACAAAGCGGCACTAGTTTTGCTTGTGATTTGGCACAATTATTTTGATTTTTAGGAAGCAATTTTGAAATTGTACTAATTTTACAAGCAATTTACTCAATAAATTCCACTTACGACGCTCTTTAAAACATTGGCCTGAACGCGACTACGACTTAAACTATAAACTAATTCAATTTATTCATATTAAGTTGATTAGTTGAAGGTCGTAGTTGCTGAGTTTGAAACATCAAGCGGAAACCCTTTAGATTTTAGGGCTGTCTTCTCGAAACTAAACAGGAAATATTTTTTTTTCTAAAATGTGGCTACAAAATTATTTGTCTGTGAATTAGATTTCCTTTCTCAAAGAATAAAAAGGGTTTTCCATCCAAACCACAAGAAAATATCCGCTCTAACCCCGATGGTTAATGACTCACAGACTCTCAAAGTCTCGCCACAATGACGCAAGAACCATCGAAACCTCAATTCCTTTATTGTTCTTTTCGGGGTCAAAGAAAAGTCCTACAAAGAGAAAATCTATAATTTTTATTTGCTTTTCTTCCTCTCCAGATTTGTTCCTTTGACACAGAACAGGACTTTCCCTTTTTCCAGAAGCCTGTTTATCATTTTGTGGGTTTACAGACAGCCAATGAGGCCTTTCTGTAAGTCCCGGTGTATCACTGCAACTCTTCTGATCTTGTTTGCTTAGTATTCCATCAGAGTCTCGGAAGGAAACCAGTAAGTCGGTGTAAAAAAAAAAACAAAATAAAAAGAAAGAAGAGGTGGATTGCTACCTCTCTGCTCCTCTACAACCTCCCCAATCTGCTCTTTGACACTCGAAAGAACTTACACCTCTTGGTAACTTTTCAAAGACGGCAGTAATAGTCTTTGAAGCGGCCATCAATATCCTTTTTTCCCCCTCCATTCTCTTCTTTTTGTCGGCCTGAATCCTCGGTGGAGTTGGAAGTTTTGTCTGAGTTGTACATACGAGCGGAAGCAAGAGATGGTGAAACATAAAAATAAGACCAAAGAGACTCCAATACCAGTGGGCAACATCTTTCAAATCTCCCTAGTCTATCCTCTCTTGATTCATTTTTTACATCCTAATGATCCATTTAATTTACAATTTCAGCCTGAATTACAACAGCTAAATTTATACTTTTGATTCATTTCAGTTCTTCTATATTTTTTAAGAGTTCTCTTTAATAAAACTACCATAATGGAAAAAACGAAACCCGCAGTGATAAAGAAAGTTACATAAAGCCAATTTACTGAGAAATACGGTTCTTTTCATTCATCATTTGTTCATTTTATGCTTTTTCTTTGGCTTTTAAATGACTTTTATGCTCGTTTCAATTCACCTCATCAATGACGAAGATGAAAGGTAGGGTCACCACTCCGACATTACACTCAAGTCTTTAGTCATTCAAAAGAAGGAGAGCGATTTTACTGAAATGTGTTAGGCCTTTGTTAAAGCCACATCAGTGCAATAACCCACCAGGTATTGATATACCTACATAGCAGCATGCAGAGGGACATGCTGTTAAGGAGGTGTTTATGAAACCCATGTTGGTTCGGCGCAAGCTGAGTTAAAGCGCTCGCTCAGCTTCAGATTTACGCATTTCTTTAGAAAACAAGTACCCTGATTTACCAAGAATATATAATAATGCATTCTACAGCGCGTTTCTGGACACTCAGACGTTCCACATACCAGGTAACGGTAAGCTCCTGTTGTAGTCACAGCTGTCCTAGGGCAGACTGACTCAAGTGAGGCTGCCATCTTGCGCCATCGGCCCTTCTGACCACCACCAACCAATCAAACATACAACATTCAGACTAGGCAACATGGGTGAAGTGTCTTGCCCAGGGACACAGTGACAATTTCATTTCAATGGCCGTCCCAGACTGGAACCACTGGAACCCCAGGGTTCATATTGACACGTGGGGTCACGTGTCGGTATTTGGGTGTAATCGAAAATGTACCGAAAATCATAGTATAGTTTAGAACATTTTGGTTGGCTTTGATTGCAGTAGAGGCTCCACTGGATAGGTAGAAACCTACCTAGAACCTACCTAGTCAGTCTGCCCCAAATACCGACTACTGGAACTCAAGGGTTCCAGTAGCCTCCCATCCAAGTACTGTCCAGGCTCAGCATGGTTACCTTCCGAGGTCTGACAGTATCAGGTGTTCTGTGAAGATCCGGGACCATCAAGAGTTGCAACTCTGCACCTCTGCGCATTGCCGGAAAATGTCAACCACCTCGCCCTCCCTTCCCGAACATCTAAACGTCGAGGGCTGCAACCAGCATGATGCAACCAAACACCGCCCTTATGACGCTAACGCTACCCCGCCCCCTTCCAATAAAGTTTTCATAAAATGTATTTAATGTAATCTAGTCATTTCTTAAGTGGAATAAAGTTTAGAATCCATTGATTTTACTGTCAAGAGTAATCCCTCACATCTCGCGATGGGTAGCAGATTCAGACGAAACCTCACTTTTCTGAAAACCAATCTATCGACAACTGCGACCGGTTTGAGATCTCGACGAGGCTGCAGATCTTGACAGATGATGTAATCGGTGACTTGGTTGGTTGTGCAAAGATGCTTCAACAGAATAGAAAAAAAGCCCAAAAATCTTTCTCACCGTCAAATTTCTTGAACAATAATTACTTGAAAAACTAGCTTCATCCTTTCTTTCAAATTTTGATTACTCATGATTTCCACAAATCAGGAAAGACTCAATCAGTTCCAACTCAATCACCTGAGGTGTCCAATCAGAATCAAGAGGTAGCCAATGCCCTTTGGCCAATTTTAGCTTTCTCTGAGGATTTTTCTGCTAACTCAACAGCACACCAGCGTCTTTTCCATATGTCTACTTGACACCAATTTTTAATGAAGGCTCGTCAGTGATAAAATGAAAGTAATGTGAAAAAAAAAAGTTGCGATTGGCTGCTGTTAGTCAAAGCATCTGAATTTTTTCTTAACTTTTTGGCTTTTTTGGCTCTTCATAAAGAAAAATATTGCAATAGAACACTTAACAGAGACTTTCCAGGGCCTAGAAAGTCTCTTCCTGGATGGGTAGATACCCTAGGTAGATACCCTGGGGTATTCCAGGGGCCTCTACTGCAATCAAACCAACCGAAATGTTTCTATACAAATACATTTTTGATTACACCCCAAATACCGACTTGTGACCCCAACCCACATATCAATATGAAATTGTTTGTTTTAACAAAGCTCGTTTTTCTTATAAATTTTAATGACCATAAAAGACTTTTATATATTTGCAACAAGTTATGACAGTTTTTTTTCAACTATGTAAATATGGCATTTCCATCTTGGAGAGTTTATTGATGCACATAAATGCTACAAAAACAAAAAAAAAAGTGCTAAATCGATACATTCCTGAGGGAATAAAATGCATAAGCAGGAGATTAGAGAGTAAAAATAAAAGGAAATACTTTCGAGCAACGTTATTTTTACACCTTTCCATTTGTAAAATTAGGAAAATAATCCCTCAGATAAAATTTTTTATTACATTTGAAACACAGTTTGGTGGCTTTCTAAAAATGTTTGCAGTAAATCCATTCCGTCGTCTTCCGCTTATCCAAGGCAAGTTTGCGAGGGCAGCCACAGACGGGAAGCCCAGGCTTCTCTCACGCCGGCTGCATCCTCCGGCTCACTCGGAACGATCCCGAGTCATTCTCCAGCCAGCTGTGAGACATAGACATCTTCTTTCGGTGCCCACCCACAGCTGGTGACGATAGGTGAGGGTAGGAACGTAGATCCTGGTTACCATGGTGAGGGTAGGAACGTAGATCCTGGTTACCATGGTGAGGGTAGGAACGTAGATCCTGGTTACCATGGTGAGGGTAGGAATGTAGATCCTGGTTACCATGGTGAGGGTAGGAACGTAGATCCTGGTTACCATGGTGAGGGTAGGAATGTAGATCCTGGTTACCATGGTGAGGGTAGGAACGTAGATCCTGGTTACCATGGTGAGGGTAGGAATGTAGATCCTGGTTACCATGGTGAGGGTAGGAATGTAGATCCTGGTTACCATGGTGAGGGTAGGAACGTTGATCCTGGTTACCATGGTGAGGGTAGGAATGTAGAGCCTGGTTACCATGGTGAGGGTAGGAACGTAGATCCTGGTTACCATGGTGAGGGTAGGAACGTAGATCCTGGTTACCATGGTGAGGGTAGGAACGTAGTTCCTGGTTACCATGGTGAGGGTAGGAATGTAGATCCTGGTAACCATGGTGAGGGTGGGAACGTAGATCCTAGTTACCATGGTGAGGGTAGAAACGTAGATCCTGGTTACCATGGTGAGGGTAGGAACATACGTATAGCCTGGTTCACATGGTTGAGGCTAGCAGCATAGATCCTGGTTACCATGGTCAGGGTAGGAACGTGGATCGACTTGTAAATTGAGAGCTTTGCTTTTCGGGCTCAGCTCTTTCTTTACCACATCAGACCGATGCAGCGGCAAGTAAATCCAAACTGTCCAAATTACTGTCAATAGATTTGCATAGAAAACGAAATAATCGGTTATTTTGGAAGTTTAAAACATCATAATGGATTATCGGAGCTTATCTTTTAAATGATGAATTCTAATGGTTACTCCTTAATTTAATTTCCAGATTCTTTTTTACGTGAATCCTATTTTTTAAAGATATACCTTTTCATACCAAAACTGAAAACCCAACTCGACCGCTCAATGCTTTTTAAGGTGATTTCATTTCAGTATCTTTTTTGACACATTGGACTCTACCATCGCTGCCCACACAGAGCCCCCAATCCTCCCTCATACCTGAGCCCCTTCCCCGAAGACACCAATGAAAGCGATAAAAACAAGCGTGGGAGATGGTTCATATTTCTCTTTTGAACTCTACAGGAACGAGGTGCTTTCAAACGCTCCCAGGTGCGGATTTTTCTCAGATGCTGCAAGGAAGGCCAGGGAGTTCAGCTATGGAGGGACACGAGAAGAAATGAAGAAGGGAAGGAAAAGTGCTGGTGAAAAGGAAATAAAGCAAAGACGAACGTACCTAGAGTGTAGGAATGGATTTGTGTATCCAAGTGAGGGTGAAGCGGTGAGACACTTTCTATGTTTTTGAGAAGAAGGATTGATTTCCCTTCTGTGACCCCTGTCTCACTCGGAGCTGTTGCCAAGTGTGATCCAAAAGTCTTTTAACTGGAGGTGGAAAAACACTGGCAGACATGTTAGAAGCAGGAAAAAAGTCTTGTGAGTCCAACTGCTCTCAAGTGTGAACACCGCGATGGGCGTCGGGGTTAGATTCTAATGTTCTAGTTCAAGTTTAAAACTATGGAATTGTAACAACTCTGTAAGAGTACCAACTCATTGGTGGCGCGGAATCAGTTTGAGTAATTTAAAAGTATTTTCACGACCAAAAGGCGCAGTCCCGGATTCCTGTGCTCTGTATTTAACACACACATAAGGCGCACTTGATGACAAGGCGCGGGTTTCAGAATCTAACAGCTGCGCTAAATCCAACATAGCAGGTTCACTTTCCTCCCTGTCAGAGTCACTTTCTGTACTGTGCGGCTCCTCGGAAATTATGCTTGCTTTTGCGAAAGCTCGGACATCAGTGCCAGCAGACATGTTAGTCCAAGGATCTACAATCCATTGGCAAACTGTAGCGTAACTCGCCCGGCGCTGCCTTCCACCCTTTGTGAAGCTGTGATCTCCTGCTGTTCCTCTGATCCTGTCCATCCTGGTCACTCCCAGAGAGACCCTCAGCATCTTCATCTCTGCTACCTCAATCTCTGTTTCCTATCTTTTTCTCAGTGACACTGTCTCTAGACCAAACAGCATGGCGGGTCTCATCATGGTTTTGTACACTTTTCCTTTCATTTCCTGAAACTCTTCTGTCACACATCACACCTGATACTTTTCTCCACCCGTTCAAGCCTGCCTCAACACGCTTCTTCACCTCTTTTCCACACTCTCCATTGCTCTGGACTGTTGATCCTAGATACTTAAAATCTTCCACCTTCTTTATCTCTTCTCCCTGTAACCTCACTTTTCCATTTTGATCCCTCTAGTTCACACACATGTTCTCTGTTTTACTCTGACTAATCTTCAAACCTCCACCTCTCCAGCTTTTCCTCCACCTCTTCCCTCCTCTCACTACAGATCACAATGTCATCTGCAAACATGATTGTCCATGGAGATTCCTGTCTAATCTCATCTGTCAGCCTGTTCAGCAAAACATTATGTAATAATGTTCATATAGTTAACGTCCTTTAAATAAAACCAACAAAATAGTTCCGTAAATCCGAGCTTTTATTTTGTTAAAGAATCAAAGCCTTTCTTTCATCGTGCGTTACCGCTAACAACAAATTACCAACAAATTGTCCTAGTTTAGTATTGAAAGCTCAACTTGGACCATTTTCGTGGATTTGGTAAATTAGCCTTAACGGTACAACGTGGACTCTTTATGAGACTTTTTGTTCAACATGGATCCATAAAGCGTCCCTTCATTCTTAGACTAATAATCACAGATAAATTTGTCTGTCTGTGATGTCATGTTTTGTCCGTTTGGTACAAAACAAGTTTTTATAAATTTTGCATTAGTACTCAAAAAACTTGAGTCATTTTCCAAGTAAATCAATGAGTATCTTTTGGATTTAGTGATTCATAAATTACCCCGTAATGTCTGCGCTTTTAGTCGCTCATTCGCACAAGCAAACAAAATTCAGTCATTTCCGCAATTTTGTCTTGATGAAACAAAACATCAGTTCAAAAGAAAATTGTAAATTTGTCTTTTTTTTTCTCAAAGTAACCAGAAATAGATTTAAGAATCTTTGGCTTCGATGGACATTTTGATTTCAAATGCTCACTTTAATGGAAATACCGAATTTTCACGACCATAAGGCGCATATAAAAGTCACAAATTTTCTTCAAAATTTGTGACGTTCCACTGGGCAGTGCGCCCTATGTGTGTTGTGAAAAAACAGTGAAGCAGATGAACACTATGCTTGCTGTGATTCCGGGAGGTCTGACAAAGGAACTCCAACCACTGGACATCGGCATGAAACGGCCGTTCAAAGTAAGGCTGCGAGCGGCGTGGGAGCGATGGATGACCAGAAGAGACCACAGCTTCACGAAGGATGGAAGGCAGTGCCGGGCGAGTTACGTGTAGATGCTTGGGCTAACATGTCTGCCAGCACTGTTGTCCGAGCTTTCGCAAAAGTCGTCATCACTTCCGAGGAGCCGCACGGTACAGAAAGTGACTCTGACAGCGTAGAAAGTGAACCTGCTATGTTGGATTTAGTGCAGCTGTTAGATTCTGAAACAGAGGATGAGGACTTGGATGGATTTAATAAATGACTTTATGACGACTGTAACTAATATTTAAATAAAACCAACCAAACTCAGTTTTACTCCCGATCTATTTTTAAATACGCACATTTGTCTGCTTGTGTGTGTGTTGTTGTAAGGCGGCCGTATATAGTAGAGGATATGTATATAAAACCCGCGCCCTATCATCAGGTGCGCCTTATCTGTGTTAAATACAATGCACACAAAACTGGGACTGCGCCTTTTAATACGGTGCGCCTTTTGGTCGTGAAAATACGGTAAAAGAGTTTTTAAATATGGGGGTCCGACCTTTGGCAGTTGTGTATCAGCGGCCATATGGACACATTTTAAACTCCGCCCACAAAGAATAATTTGTGTATGACGTGAGGTTTTGGACTCAGTAAAGACCTTGTAGATTGGTAAAAGTTAGAATTTGGTTATTTAAAGTTATCTCTGCATGTGTGCGAACAAATCCTGAAAGTTCGAGTAACATTTGCCGATATATGTTGTAGTAAAAGACAAAAATCTCACTTGAGATTTTATCATCAAATTCTACAGGATAACAAAATACGAGTTTAAAACTAAAGTTTTTCAAGAAAGAAAATGCTTTTGAAATAAATTGTGGGTTGAGTCGATGTTAGCGTCAAGTTGAAAACTTCTAATTTTAAACTTGATCTAGAATATTTACTGGAAAGAGAAATTAAACTCATTAGTTTAGCTTATTTTTAAGCGTTTTTATTTGTTGTACAATCGCTAGCGTCCCATTCTAGCTTAAAATTATACCAAACCCCCCTGACCCCAAACTTCAATTTATTGGGATGTCTGAAAGCATCTCATTTCTAAACCTGATAAAAACAAAGTTTGAGTCTTCAAGATGAAAAAAAATATGAACCATGCTTTAAAAAAGTTACTTTTTCCGAAATGCTTTTAAAACCCAAATCTATTCGTATTCACAAGCAATTAGTAATTACCTCTACCTGTAATTTTTGTGATTTCAGTGACTCATTTGCAAAAATTATAGTTATTTTCACAATTAAACTAACTTTATTTTGTTAAAATGCACTTCCACAACATTTGGTTTCAAAAAGAATTATAGTCGTTGATATTTTAATTCCGTCTCTTTTCGGCCACAAAAATGTCTAAACTTTCTAAAAGACTATATGTGAGACCAAAATAAATAAGTTTGACATTTTTATATCAATAATAAACTTGTAAAACTTGAGATATAAGCAACAAAAACAATACGGAGGGATTTTGTTTTCGATTTATTTTAAAATTAATTTTAAATACAGCAACGGTTCAAAACCCAAGTCAGAGACATGTCGGTTTGTAACCAGTGGAAATAAAATCAAATTATAACCCAAAAACGTTTTTTACTGATATTAAGTCAATAATTACAAACAAACATTGATGGTTTTACGACGTAAAATGGAACCAATCAAAACCTTTCATTTTAAGAGCTGTTTTTTAAAAAAACACAAAACATATCAAACTCGGCAAGTCACGATTAGCATGAGCACGATTATTTTGTTTTTTTTTTTTACATACTTGATTCGTCCCTCAACAGAAAAATTTGTGTGCTGCCTTACATCGCAGCAGGCTGCCACGCGAAACGAGGGTTGGTTAGGTGTCTTCCTCAAGGATACCTAGACATGAGCCAAGTGGGATTCCGCCAAACTTCCGGAAAAGTTTCAGTTCAAGAGCGAACATTCTGCCGCTTTCTGACTGGAGCGGCAGAACCTGTATTTCAATTTGGACCCCTTAGTTGTTTGTTTTTTTTTTTTTTGGGGGGGGGAGGCTGGTATGTTTGTTTATTTTTATGATGTCGTTTACCCAACGATTCCAATTCAACATTATGGGTTCTAACATTAGAACTTTAGTTTGAAAGGGAAAAAAAAGTAACTACATTCTTGTTTATATAGGTTTTTTTAAACAAAAAAATCCATAATTTTAAGTGAGTGTGAAAACAAAAAATAATTACAGCAAAATTTCAATTCTAACATTTTTTAAGACAAATTGACATATTGCTCATTAAAAAAAATCAAAACCCAAAATCAAAAATTTCTACAAATGAGCTGCTTGAAATTAATGGAATTGAAACGATTCAACCATTTTTTTAAAAAATTAATATTTTGGTATTTGCCTTTTTTCTCTTGTTAATATTTGTTCAAGTCTGTATGAACGATTCATAAAAAAAAAAATAATAAATTTTGGAATTACTCATAATTTATTTTTGAGCCACAATATGAAACCAGAACAAACAAGACTGACGTAGATCCGGTGTTAGTCGAACCTGAGCGTTTCTTTTACTTTTCCTTTTTTCAACCTTCACTTTGATTCGCTTCCCTCTTCATTTCCATTCACGCTCCCTCAGTGCAGAAATTTGGGACATTCTCGAGCCTCCTTCAACAGGTCATGTCCCCACGTCGGATCACTGAAACATAAAATTAAAAAGATTCTTAGCCTTTTGACATCCTCTCAAAGGGTTTCAAAAGTTAATCTGTCCTTTGTTGAATTCAAATTAACTTGACCTTCGCCTTTATAGCCCTGTACGTTCCACTGAACCTTTTTAATAGCTCTGGTTGGACCAGCTCTGTTTGCCTTAAACGATACAAGCTGTACCCTCAGGATAAACACGCAATCACATTTAGTTGCTAAAAAGTGGCAAAGTGAGGGTGGTCATCACGGGTGAAGGTCAAAACTGCTGTGAACTTTAAAGCAGCCTCTTTTGACAAGTAAAAAAAAAGAAGTGACGGAAAGCTACGGCTAGGGGTCGATATAAATCACCGAGCTGTAAAACCTCAAAACTACACTGCCCACCTTCATAAATTGGCATCTCCCTGCCACCCGAACCCTTTCACACATGCTTTATGACAAGAAGATCATACCACTAAACGGACGGAGGCGAGGCGCTCGTATATCTCAAATCCAGCGAGGAAACCTGTCTCGGTCCAAAACAGAAAAAGTGAAGTTTGGGATTAAAAGGCAAGAAAAAAACAGAAAAAAAAGAAGGACTTTGTACTTTTGCCCGTATCTCCATGAGTCATTGTGCAGGAAAGTGAAGGCAGCTCCTGCAGAATGGATGGATTTGCCTTTCAACTCACACGCTGCATTTTAATGAAGAGAAATTGATTTCCCTGAAACTACAACGTCTTTGTTTTAAGATGTTGGAATCGCGTTTAATTCCCTCCATAAGTCATGTTTAGACAAGTATTTTGAAGTGAAAAAAATGTGTTAATTACTCATTAGCTTATGTAAGTAATCACATCATCTGCATATTAAGTGACTGTGAGTTTGTTTTTTCAGAAATACAGATATTTTGACCATTTTTTTTTCAAATTTTTGGCACAATGAAGATCTATTTTAAAACTTTAAATGTTCCAAATGCCTCAAAAAGCTTTAGATTTTCACTGTAAAGCAAAAATAAATCAATTCCAAGGCGTTAAAAACAAATGATTTGAAGTCTTTTTGAGGTTAAATCAGTCATACGGGTAAAATTATCAAATGTTTTTGTTATTACGTTATAATTTTTTAATGTGACCTCATTGTATCAATTTCCAAAAAGTGAGGTCTTTGTTGAAAACGAAGATACATTTTTCCTTAAAAAAAAAATCTTGGGGCATCACGAATCAAGATTTTATCCTTTAAAACGTAACCCAAATTTTTTCAAAAGAAAGTATGATCCACAATCTGGGGTCGTATTTAGGAGAGGCGGACAGCAGCATGCAACAAAACAGTAGAAAAGAGTTGGTTGCTATGGTTACAGGACAGTCTTTTTTTTTTTTTTAACACAAACCCCATGGGATCAAACAAAACAATCTTTGGCACGTACCGGTAGATCCTGATCACCATTCGCTTCGTTCCGTCGCATTTCGCTTATCCAGGGCAGGGTCCCGGGGCAACAGCCTCAGATGGGAAGCCCAGGCTTCTCTCATCCCGGCTGCATCCTCTAGCTCACCTGCAAGGATCCGGATTCATTCCCCGGCCAGCTGTAAGACAAAGACTCTCCAGTAGATCCGGGGTCTGCCTCTCGGTCTCCTCCCGGTGGGACGTGCCCGAAACACCTCACCAGCTAGGCGCTCGGGGGGGCATCCTGACCAGATGCCCGAACCACCCCATCTGGCTTCTCTTGACCTCTCTTACCATGGTGAAGGTAGGAACATAGATCGTGGTTACCGTAGGTGAGGGTAGGAACGCAGATCCTGGTTACCATGGTGAGGGTAGGAACGTAGATCCTGGTTACCATGGTGAGGGTAGGAACATAGATCCTGGTTACCATGGTGAGGGTAGGAACGTAGATCCTGGTTACCATGGTGAGGGTAGGAACACAGATCCTGGTTACCAAGGTGAGGGTCGGAACGTAGATCCTGGTTACCATGGTGAGGGTAGGAACGTAGATCCTGGTTACCATGGTGAGGGTAGGAACACAGATCCTGGTTACCATGGTGAGGGTAGGAACGTAGATCCTGATTACCATGGTGAGGGTAGGAACGTAGATTCTGGTTACCAAGGTGAGGGTCGGAACGTAGATCCTGGTTACCATGGTGAGGGTAGGAACGTAGATCCTGGTTACCATGGTGAGGGTAGGAACGTAGATCCTGGTTACCATGGTGAGGGTAGGAACGTAGATCCTGGTTACCATGGTGAGGGTTTGAAAATCATTTGGTTAAAGAGGCCAGTTGTTTACAGTTATTTTGTTTAAAGATGTTTTACTTTCTTTTTTTTTAGTTTTTAATTGGCTCTTTTATCAAAATCCTCAAAATATCATTCATACATCAATTTAAAGATTTATGTCGACGCGTCACATGAAAAGCTGGTCCTGTCGGTTTTTCAGCCTTGTTCTCAGGGTCAGTTATTTGCCCTCAGAGAGCGATTGAAAGCAGTTCGTACTCATGTAGTTAAAAGGGGAGAGTGGCTACTGACGGCGGTTTTAATAAGGTTGGGTCAAGGATTTCAATTGGCTTTGAATCCTTGAAATGTCTTCGAAAAACGTTCAAATGGAATAATCATTGATTTATTTTTCTACGAGTCCATATAAATATCTCCTGAGTGATAGGGTGACGGCGGCTCTCGGTGACGCTTCATTTCTCACAGAAAGATAAAAATGAATCTGAGTCCCTCAGAAGTCGCCGGAAAGATTCTGTTAAACATGATGCAACAGAAAAGATTGAGAACCGAGAAATACAATAGACGGCCATTGAAACAAGACTTTGTAGATTAGATGCCCAAAAAATGGTGTTCTTCTTGGGGAATTGGGTGTTAGTGGGAGAATGTCTGTATTTGAACTGAGAGAAACAGGTTTGATTCCCCCTGGGCTCGTGCTGTATTGTGCCTGGACCAGATACCTAACCCCCTAGCTCAGGCATGGGCAAATTACGGCCCGCGGGCCATATGCGGCACGTTAAACGTTTTAATCTGGCCCGCCGAACTTGAAAAACAATTAATAAATCAACCTTGTTAATGTTTTATTTTCCTGCAATTCTGATGTTTAGTCACCATATGGTGCCAAAGAAACAACAACACTGCTTCCATTAAAATGTGTGTGTCTCCGTGATGTGCACGCCTTCAAAATAAACAGTGTGCACAGATATGGAAAGCCATCGGGGCCGATACACGCACATAAACAAGAGTGTTACATGTTAAAATAAGCAAAATGTTACATCAAGCGCTTAGATTTCAAACCTAGCGCCGCTAGATTTGAAATTAAACCCACTTGATGTAACGTTAAGCGCGCTTGCTTAAAATCTAGCGCGCCATTCTATCAGTCTAATCTAGCGGTTACCAAAGCATGTCATCCAGTTGCTCCGTGTCGCTATTTCACATTTTCAAGCCTGCGATCACAAAATATTTACACTCATTCTTGGTCGATAAGCAAAGTTCCATTCTGTTGTCTTCCGCTTATCCAGGGCCGGATTGCGGGGGCAACAGCCTGAGACGGGAAGCCCAGGCTTCTCTCTCCCCAGCTGCATCCTCTAGCTCACCCGGAAGGATCCCGAGTCGTTCCCCGGCCAGCTGTGAGACATAGTATCTCCAGCAGGACCTGGGTCTGCCTCTTGGTCTCCTCTCGGTGGGACGTGTCCGAAACACCTCAACAGTGTTCAGGAGGCATCCTGACCAGATTTCCGAACCACCCCATCTGACTTCTCTCGATCTGGAGGAGCGGCTCGACACTGAGCTCCTCCCAGATGGCAGAACTCCTCACCCGATCTCTGAGTGAGAGCCCAACCACCCTGCAGAGGACGCTCCTTTTTTGCTGCTTGTATCCGCGATCTCATTCTTCCGGTCACCACCCACAGGTTGTTACCATGGTGAGGGTAGGAACGTAGATGCTGGTTATCCTTGGTGAGGGTAGGAACGTAAATCCTGGTTACCATGGTGAGGGTAGGAATGTAGATCCTGGTTACCATGGTGAGGATAGGAACGTAGATCCCGGTTACCATGGTGAGGGTAGGGAACGTAGATCCTGGTTACCATGGTGAGGGTAGGAACGTAGATCCCGGTTACCATGGTGAGGGTAGGGAACGTAGATCCCGGTTACCATGGTGAGGGTAGGAACGTAGATCCTGGTTACCATGGTGAGGGTAGGGAACGTAGATCCTGGTTACCATGGTGAGGGTAGGAACGTAGATCCCGGTTACCATGGTGAGGGTAGGGAACGTAGATCCCGGTTACCATGGTGAGGGTAGGAATGTAGATCCTGGTTACCATGGTGAGGGTAGGGAACGTAGATCCTGGTTACCATGGTGAGGGTAGGAATGTAGATCCTGGTTACCATGGTGAGGGTAGGAACGTAGATCCTGGTTACCATGGTGAGGGTTGGAACGTAGATCCTGGTTACCATGGTGAGGGTTGGAACGTAGATCCTGGTTACCATGGTGAGGGTTGGAACGTAGATCCTGGTTACCATGGTGAGGGTAGGGAACGTAGATCCTGGTTACCATGGTGAGGGTAGGAACGTAGATCGAATTGTAAATTCAACCAATTTCTATCAGACTCTAGATCAAACTAAGACTCGGCCATTTTGTTTCCACAAAGTTTGAAAAGAGACTCAAAGATTACACGTTTATTCCAGAAAAAGACAAGAACAATCTGTGTGACGTTCCGTCGTTAAAAACCCTCAAAAACTATGACATTTTCTTGAACTTTTCGCCTCCACAAAAAAACGTCTCAACGCTCTTTCAAAAAGTCATCACAGGTTGCGAACGCCATTAAAGGCACCTGTTTATGACGCGAGGGGCCTTCATTAGCGGAGATGTAGCCGTATCATTAGCGCCACGTTCTCGCTCGTCCGTCAGCGTTTCTTTATGGCACATTTCACTCTCAACTAGGTCATTTTAAAAACAACTTTGGAGCACGGAGACGTAAAGCATGCAGCTGTGTAATGACGCCCGCATTGTACGCGCAATCATAATCACTCTTCTTTTCTGGGTCTGTTCACACCTCCGGACTCTATCCTTCATTCCTGCGTCCAAATTCATTCTGTTACAGAACAGAAATGCCTACGGGCGTTTCTACAGGCAGCGTAAAGTAATCATGCCACGGCACCTTCGGCAAGGCTAATTAAACCAGCACATCTGTGTCTTACTCCACATCTGGAGCAGGTGGCGGCGTCGCCTTCAGAGCCTTCAGTTCCTTTTTTCTTCAAATCCGCACTGGTAAACAATGAAGGCGCTAAAGCTGCTAGCGGTGACTCGGAGACGCCGCTTCTAACCTCTACTTAAATTTATTTTAATTTGGACCCTTGGTTGTTTTTGTTTGTTTGTTTGTTGTTTTGTTATGGTTTACTCAACCCAACAATTCCAATTGAACATTTTGGGATCTACCAAGGGACTTTTATTTTGAAAGGGAAAACAAAGTAAATGTTTGTTATAAAACTTTAACAAAACCCAAAAATTAAATAACCAAAAGAAAAAAAGGCAAATTTACAAAATATTAGTGAAAAAAAATTGCAGTTTGAGACTTTTAAATAATTTTTTAGCTGATTTATGAATAAATTGATTAAAATGCTTTTAGTTCAGTTTAAACTAAAGTTTAAAAACAGCTTCAAATTTTTGTTTATTTGGTCATTTTTTTTCCCCAAAATTGCTTCGAAGCTTCAATTTTAGTTAAATTTTGTTTAACGAACAATAAGTGGTGGCACAGTGGCCTCACAGCAAGAAGGTCCTAGGTTTGCGTCCCGGGTCGGGACGAGTCTTGGAGCACTGTCCTTTCTGTGTGGAGTTTGCATGTTCTCCCCGTGTTTAAAATAAAAATAAATAAATAAACGAATTACTCTATTCATCCCTCACCGGGGAAATTTGTGTGGTGCACTCCTTACACCGCAGCAGGCTGCCCTTCGATGGCGCCAATGGTGGGAGAAGCGGGGGTTAGGTGTCTTCTCCAAAGAACCTAGATGTGCTCTCTGTGGAACGCAAACGCGCGAACGCTCTAACCACTGAGCTGCCGTCTCCTGAGCTGCGTGGGTTTCCTCCGAGTATTCCAGTTTCATCTCACCCTCCAAAGACATGCATGCTAGGTTGATTGGCCGGTACCAAAATTGCCCCTAGGAATGAGTGTGAGGATGATTGTATGTGTGTGGCCCCGCGACAGACTGGCGACCTGTTCGGGGTGTACTCTGTCCCTCGCCTTGAATCAGCCAGGATGGGGTCCGGCACCCCCGTTAGGGATAGACGGATAAGAAGGCGACTGACTGTCTAACGTAGTCACACATTAGCAAGTAAGAAAAACTGGAAAAAAAAAAAAAAATGGCTGAATGGAACGAGAAAATTTAAGGCCATTTTTTTTGTGGCTTAAATGGCTGCAACACTTTTTCGGCATTCAGTTACTTTTTTTTTTTTTGGTTACATAATCTTTTCTCCCTTTGAAATTTGCTCCATTTTTTCTCTTCGGTTAATGAGTCTCAACTTTTTTTTTTTTTTTTTTTTTTTTTTAAATAAAAAGACGTCCAAAAAACGTGTAAACATAGAATCCGAGTTTTGAAAGGACAAGAAAAGGCGACTGTTATAACCAGTGTTATAACCATCAGGTGTAAAGTAAAAAGATTGGAGCCCGATTCAAAGATCTTTTAAAACGAGAACAACACAATAAAATCTTAACACACTAAAACTAACGAAAACCAAAACCTGATGGAAAATAATGAGGTCATGAAGGCTTGTTTATGCTTGATCCCTCCTTAAACAGACATAGGACGATGTGTGCTAGTTTGACCAAAAAGGGGGTGGGGCTAAGTGGAAGCGAGAAGATGGGTTACTAACATTAATAAAATCTCAAGCAGAACTAAATAAATGTATTAAAAGAGACATGGTTTGGTAATTGTACTTTTTATTCACTGCGATACATTTTACTGAGTCAATGAGGTCTGTAATACTCAGAAAATCGTAATTTAATCCATAAAGTACCAGCAAAGATATCGTCTAAAATCCTTGTTACTTTCTGTTCCTGTTCAGACACGTCATTTTGGTTCAGGTCCATCTGTTACGTTTGTTTTTTCACTCTGTTACGCAGGGGTGGAACGTAACGAAGTAAATGTACTTCGTTACTGAACTTAAGTAAAAAAATCGCGTATCTGTACTTTAAGTAAAATTTGCGACTTGTACTTTTATTTTTACTTCACTACATTTTTAGAGAAAATATCTGTACTTTTACTTCGCTACTTTTTAAAAGTGTGTTTTGTACTTTTTGTCACATTTTCAGTGAAGGATTTGAAAAATATAGTTTTTTTTATAAGCATTACTTAAAGATGCATTATCAAAATCAACCTGTAGAGGGAGCAGTTGATCGCCTGCAGTCTCCAAGAGGGAGAAGAAGTAATGAATTGAGAACCAATCAGAATCAAGAGTAAACATTTACTCATTCACTGTCAAAAAACTAAGATCAAATATAAAATATTCAGAAGATTGTTGTTTGTTGTGTTTACTTTTAAATAAAAAGTTGAGCCATCACTACACAGAAAATTTACTATGCTGGTTACCATGGTGACACCCTACACACTAGGGATGGCCAGCTCGAGCAGCCCTACTCGAGTAGTATCGAGCAGAATGAAAAAAAAAGTCCCGCGAGTTTTGCTTCGAGCAGGGCAAGCAAACCTTCCAACCACGTGACCAGAGCTCGGAGTCTGCTCGTACCTGAGAACAGGTTTCGAGTAGCTCGCTGGTGATTCGAACTGGGCGGAGTTGTTCAATCAGCAGGAAGATATAAAAGAGATTCATTCAGGAAATGTGGGCAGAAGAACAGAAAGAAGAGATTCTTCTACATCCAGGTAAGCTATGACAAACTTTATTTCATTTATATTTATTTTTCTGGTGTTAAAATCCATTCTGCTTTATTAGTCACAACCGGGATCCTCTTCTACAGAGGATCTTCTGGACAGCCGGGTTGGTGCTTCTGATCAGCAACATGACCTCATCTTATATGGCTTTATAAACTAAATTCATTTTTCGTTTTAGGTTAAACCCAGCGAATAAATTGCGCCTCGGCGAACGCGACGGTGGAGGTCCAGCGATATCTGTGGCAGAGCCCCATCTCTCCAGAGGTGAAGACCCGCTCCAGTACTGGGCATCCAGGGAAGCTGTGGATCCCAATTTGTATAAACTGGCCAAGTACTATCTGCATATGCCAGCAACACCTTGGTGCCCTGCGAGCGGTGCCCTGCGAGCGGGTCTTCTCCAAAGCTGGAGAGGTTGTAAACTAAAAGAGGAGCAGACTGAAGCCTAACATTGTGGAAAAAAATTCTATATTTAAATAAAAATTTATGAAAGAACATTTGTTTGAGTTTGTCTTATTTCAGTTTTTTCCTAATAAGATTGTTTTTGTTGTGTGGGCGCCACAAAGCCGTGCTCACATTTACCCCAAATGTTAAAGTGTCTGCTTCTGTAATCACTGATTAGTGAATGTTGGTCCGCAGTTTTTTTTCATACTTTACTAAGTTTTTCAGTCCTCTGAGGGACTGGTTCCCAACTTTTTCTGCACCTCAGACTGGTTTAGTGTCTGACAATATTTTCACGGACTGGTCTAAAGGTGTAGCAGAAAAACTAAAGACCAGCCTGAAAAACTGTCTTTTTAAGCAATAACAAACTTAAATCCACTTTGTCTTCAAGAGAAAATTTATTAGCAGCGTCTTTATATCATGAAAACATTCTCTCTGCTCGAACGCACTCTGGTTGTTATGGTAACGGTAAACATACCTTCAAAATAAAGGACATCACAAAATGAATAAATACTAGTTATTCACAGTGAGACTAGATCAGTCAGAGTTGAGTTTGTTTTGCTGGAACCAGACAGTCCCATCTTGACCTGAAGTGTGTTCTCATTTTACTGGTGTTAGAGGTTTAAATTTAATGGAATGACGCATCAATGATGAGTCATTGACGGACGTAAGGAAGAAAATCCGGTGACTTTTCAAATTAAAACATCTTTATCTCGGAGATGAAATATGGAAACCAAATGGAAATAATGGAAGTTATTTCTTCTGTCTGTGTGGCCCGGTACCGGTCCGCGGTCCGGTGGTTTGGGACCACTGAACAAAGGCTCAGTTCTCTTTAATGATTCATATTGATGACAGGAGCACGCGGTGTGGTCAGTCTGTGCTTAATTAAACAGTTAATCATAATTTAAATTAGCAGAGTGGAATATTTCTTTTATTTGTTTTGGGAGAGTAAAATTTAAATTAACATACAGTATCGACATAACTACTGTATGATACCGGTGAAAAAATATTGGCAAAGAATAGGAAGCAGAAAACCTCGCGGAATCTTAATCATTTTTCTAATGACTTGAGACTTGGAGCGTATTATTCATCTTTCTTTTTTTCTACTGGATTTTTCTTTACATCCCGCTGCCCGCAGATGGAGCTCTTTGTGAGCTCGAAAGATTCGAATCTTTAGGTCTATTTGAGGAAATTGGTTCGAAATTACTCGATGGTTCATGGGGCTTCGGATTTACCATCCCTACTACACACAAAAAAAATAACAACTGAATTATGGTCAAATACTTTTACTTTTTACTTAAAAAGTCAATTTACACCAACTACTTTTGTACTTTTACTTAAGTAGATTTTTTTTATTAGTACTTTTACTTTTATTTAAGTTATTTTTTTGCCTAAATATCTGTACTTGTCAGACTTTGGATGAGGGAAGACCCAATTGCAAAACGTAACTTAATAACTTTATTTTCTAACTTGAGATTCAACACCAACAGTCAAAACAAACTGGCACAAGACAAAGGAAGACACAGACTTTTATAACATGAGGAAGGGGTTAACACAGAAGGAAACAATCAGGGAGGATTGGACATTCACACCTGCGGGTAACACCCTATGGCAGGAAGTAACATTGCCTGAAACAAGAGGAGAGTTAGTGTTTCAAAATAAAACAGGAAGCAACACAAGACAACACGAGCGAGACATGGACCATAAAGTGCATAAACAAAACAGAAGATTGAAGAGTCACAACAGTACTTTTACTTAACTACAAAAAGTGAGTACTTCGTCCACCCTGCGGTTACGACACGTTTTCAGAGGAAATGACCATATAAGGAGAAACAATGGCTGACTTGGGTGTGGAACATATAGACATAAAGAGTAGGCACCACATTGGCTGCTGTGGCCGCCATCTTGGACCGGAAGTACTACCTGTGGAAAGACCAAAAATACAACAATGAATGCCCAAGCATTGTGTGGCGTGTTCTTGTGCTACTTGGTGGACGGATAAAAGCAGACATTAGAACATCAAACTGGAATAGACTTTTAAAAATGTGTATATTTTTTGATTGGATTTCTACTTCTTAATTTTTGCCTAAAAAAAGTTTTTTTTTCCCCATAAAACAAAAAAAAATCTTATCTATTAGACTTCTTTCTTTCAATTAAAATGTTAAAGCCAGTGAAGAATCACTTCTCCTTCACATCGGGCTGTTTCTCGGTGACCCTCCAAGGCTCAGTGACATTCCTGTAACGAGGAGCTGATTGCGGCGTTATTGCCCGAGCATCTCCTCGCTATTCGGGGCCTTAGGGCACGCGTGACGGCCTTGACAGGTCCCGAGGACTCGGTCGTCACTGTCACTGAGCCAGCGGGACGGCTGCACGATGTTGTCAAGCAGCAGGCACTTGAGTAAGCACGGGCGGCACGGCAATAACTTGCATGAGAGCGCGACGGCGTTGCAGTACATGCACATGCAAAATGAAAACATAATGTTGTACTTGTTGTGTGACAGGGGGGCAAACACACACATATGAAACTCACACACAAGCTGGTGGGTCCTCGGGGAGTTTCTGACAGTTCTGCCTTGAGCTTCCAATCCGTCTTGGGGAGCTCCAAACACCCAGTGCAATTACTCTTTCTTGCTGACTGCACCTGCACAACATAATTGAGAAGGCAACTGGGACTTTGTCACTTAAGGTAAAGATGTAAAAAAAAAAGAAAAAAAAGGTACCCACAAGTTGCGGAACTGCATCAAGGGTCGTTTACTCCGCCAACAGTGAGTGGGTTTGTTTTCATGCCTTTACCCGCAGCATGTCGAAGAGGTTTAAGCACTCAAACTGTCCGTTCGTGCTTCCGTAACACGTAAGTTAATATCTCCCAAACCAACAAAGGGATTTTAATTAAACTACTTGCATTTACTCAGTACCACCTATAGATGAAGGTCACAAAAGTCACATGTTTATAGAGCAAGCAAATGCATTTTGTTTTTGACACCGTGGCGTAAACTTATTCATGTTGGAATTTGGTGCAAAAAGAAAAAAAAATCAATTATTTACGGAAAACTTTACGTAAAAGCCCGAACAATTGGTCCCAGGAGCAGTGGCCAACTGGTAGAATTCTTCAGGTCCCCCTTTCGACCAGGAGAACCTGGTTTGATTCCCACTGGGCTTAAGCCGCTCTTGGGACAACCTGAAGAAAACAAAAGATAGAAAAAAACAAACAAAAAATTTTCTTTGGAAAAAATCTGAAGTTTTGAGCTAAGAATTTCTTCTTAGTATCCGAACTAAACTCATTTAAACAGAGAACTTGTAAATCTGTTTTTTTTAATGCTAGCAAGATATTTGAAAATGCTGATTGGTATGGACGTTTTTGGATGGCTTGAGAAATTAAAACCCTGTATTTTATTTTGAAATGGTGGTCCCAGGCCGCATAGCCCCAATGGTTGAGACATCGCCTTTCGACCGATTGGTACGGGTTCGTATCCTAACCGTAGCCAAATCCGCCTGGGACCATTGAAACCAAACTCAAACCAAACCCTAAACCAGTGAAAAGACCAAAAAAATAGCAAAATATATTTTGAAATGTTTTAGTTTAAAGGTCCCCTATTATGCAAAACTGACTTTTATGAGGTTTTAACCTTTTATTTTACTTAGTACTACCCCAAACAATCCCCCAAAGTGTGTTTTATTGTGATTCATGCTATTTTGAGATATTTAAAGTCAAAGTAAGGGGCGTGTTCTCCAAGCCTCTAACGACTGGTGTAACATAGTGACGTACATCTGTTTTTTGTTCAGCCCCCTGCAGCTCAAACACCCTCCCCCACTTCTACCTGCTCTCCACCCTGATATCCACCCATTTCCGTGCTTCACTCTACTGTGAAGCACACCTCGCCCCTCCCGCTCCACGCTGTGCTGGGTGGGTAGGGAAATCACAATGAATGACAACCAATCGCAACCAACGGGGCGGGTCCTGGGAAAAAAAAAATAAAAAAAGACTGAAACAAGCTGTTTTGACTTCCGGGTCTGAAACTGCGCTCCTAAACAGGGTAGTATTTAAAAACTATTGTGTTGAGATTGTGGCGGAATGTAAAATTATGCATATCAGATACATAGCACAGGATAAAATAAGGGAAAAAAAGCATAATAGGGGACCTTTAAGAAAATGTTTTAATAGACGGACAACACTAACACTAAAAAGCTACCGATATTGGTCCCAGGCGGCGTTTGCCTCATGGTAGAGATATCGTCTTTCGACCGGAGGATCCTGGTTCGATTTCCACTGGGCCAAAGATGTGATCGGGACCACAGGAGATAAAGAAAAGAAAAAAACCCACCAAAACAAAAGTCTGACAAGGACATGTCCAGACAATTGTTTTTACAGTCACATTCAATTGTTTTAGTTGTTTTTTTTTCTTTTATTTTAAGTAGATTTAAACACATTCAAAATATTTAAAAGATCAACAGGTGTTCGACATCACCCAGAAATAGTTGGTTGCCCCCATCAGTTTGCAGTTCAAAACTTTACCTCAAAAGTGATAAAAGACTCATTTTAAACCCTGAAATAGACGTATGAGGCCAAATTTATGTACAGTAATGAGATGAAGGTCAGTTTGTTAATTATGGACAACGACCTGCCGGGGGTTTCATTAAAGTAACACTGAGGGAATCACAGGAATCCCCAGTTTAAAAAAAAAAAAGTCACATCCAGTCGCTTCACCGGGGCTTCATTAATTCTCTGATCATTAAAAGGATCCTTTCAGATCATTAATGCTAGACTCTGAAGACAGAAAAGGACATGAATATTTGATGGTCTAGTTAATCTCCATGATATTGTCGGTAAAGTTTAAATCTTAAAACTTTATCACAGGACGTTAACTTTGAAATTCATTCTAAATGATGTCCTTTTTGGACCAACTGATGTGGAATAAGTTGATGCCGAGATGTGGAAAATATGTCTCCCATGAATGGTTCAATATGTGGTAGCCATGTTGAAAGCGTTTTAAGTAAGTTTTCTAAAGAGTTAGAATTCCGATTATTAAAAATAACAAATACTCCCCCCAAAAACTCCAAAAAAGGACGGGTAGTCTACACTGCCGTTGGGCACATAGCAACCAACAACAGTGAGGACCCGTACCCCCACCCGAAGGCAGAGGGAGGCAACCCTTTCGTCCATCAGGGAGAACTCCAACACACAGGAGCCGAGCTGGGGGGCAATAAGTATGCACACTCCAGCCCGACGCCTTTCACTAAGGGCAACTCCAGAATAGAACAGGGTCCAGCCCCTGTCAAGAGTTCTGGTTCCAGAGCCCAAGCTGTGCGTCAAGACTATATCTAGCCTGAACCGCTCGACCTCGCGCACCAGCTTGGGCTCCTTCCTCGCCAGAGAAGTGACATTCAATGTCCCTAGAGCTAGCTTATGCAGCCGAGGGTCTGACTGTTAGTGTCCCCGTCGTTGGCTGCTAACCATCTCCTCCTTCCCCCGACCACTCTGGCCCCTCCTCCTCCGCAGGGTGGCTGGGCTCTCTCTCTGAGATAAGGTGAGGAGCTCTGCCATCCGAGAGGAAATCGGTGTTGAGCCGCTCCTCCTCCAGGTCGAGAGGAGCCTGGAGGACCTCCTCTCAACCTGGACGGGACCTGAAGAGGACATGGTCTGGGCATCTGGTCAGGATGCCTCCGAGCGCCTTGCTGGGCACGTCCCACCGGGGGAAGACCCAAGAGGCAGACCTCGGACCTGCTGGAGAGACTATGTCTCACAACTGGCCGGGGAACAACTCGGAATCCTTCCGGATGAGCCGCAGGATGCAGCTGGGATGAGAGAAGCTTTGGCTTTCCGTCTGAGGCTGTCGCCCCCGCGATCCGGCCCCGGATGAGCGGAAGACGACGGAACGGAAAAATTACAAAACAAATAACTTACATCGTCACAAATTAACGACACAAAAAGCAACAATGAGTATTTGATGCAAGCTCGCAAACTTGTTCCAAAATTGTCGAGATATAAGACATTAACGCTTGCATTGGTGTGTGTTTGGAACAAATTGCAAAAAGAAGGGCAAACTTTTAACAACAAACGCTCACACGGGACCACTTAGTCTCACTCTCAGAGTTGCAAGCTTGTTCTTTTCTAATTTCATCTTCACTCTACAGACTAAGGAATGAGTCAGAGTGACTCACAAAAAAAAAAAAAAAACAACTCTCTTGTTTCTACTTTGGTTTTTCTTCCATTTAATGCTGCGTAGCTAAAAATATTTGCTCATTTAAATAATGAAAATTAAATGGTTCCGTATTTACCATGGCCCCTCGTGTCAAATATGGCTGAAGCTGTTTTTACAAACAATTGAGGAAGAATGTTTTACATTACGGAGCTCAGTGAATTCCAAGATGGAAGTACAGTAAAAACGGCTAGGGCGCTTCCTTGGGTGGCTGCCTGCTGCAGTGCTCCCTGTTACTTAAGCGTTTAATCGCCAACTTTCACTGAGTTTCTGTTCCTTCTTCTGGTTATGTTTCTGTTTTTGGTCATCTTTCTGAAGATTTCATTTTGAGCGCACTTTGGGCGTCATTTTGGACTTTGTGTCGGACAGCTGATTTTTCAGAAATCGTCTGGGTAGCTCCCAACGGCTAGCTAGTTATGGAGTCATTCTGCCGTTGACATGCATGTTGACGTGCGCGACCAGCTGCTGGCTCTTGAAGACACATCTGTGTGTGGCTGGAGGAGTTGGTTGCCTGGGGGACCTGAAGAAGGGGAGTCAATCTGGAGGAGGTGCTTCGAGCCCTGTGTGTTTTGCAGGTTTTCATAGAAACGTCCGGTTGCTCGCTTGAGGAACTGGAAGCGCTCACTCGGACCTAGTGAATCACAAAGAGGCCAGTTTGGTGTTCTTCACTACGGCCTGGCTTTGTGGACCCATTCCGGACTCCAGCTTTTGGGTTGCCAAGTTTGGACTACTAGACTACTAGATATCGCAGTTCGATGGAGTCCTTCGGATTGTGATCCACAGTATAAACATTTTTGTTACCATCTTTGCCAACTAGTGGTCCACCACATAAACTTTTGAGTCAGTCACTCTAAACATGGATTGAAGAAGGATCGGCAGCCGCAATTTTTAGGACGCTGCATTGGTCCGTCATGGTGAAGAAGGAGTTGACCCAAAAGGGGAAGCTCTTGAGTTACCAGTCGATCTACGTTCCTACCCTCACCTATGTTCACCAGCTGTGGGTGGTGACCAAAAGAACATGATTGTGGATACAAGCGGCCGAAATAACCTTCCTAGTGGACGCAATTTGAAACGTGGTCACTAAAGTTCACATGAAAGTCACATTGGGTTACACGTCCCGTAGTTTCCATTGATGTCTCATAAACTCTTTCAATCCAGATCCGGCGCATTACTGTAGATCTCCTCGGATTTAAAATCGCACCCTGACGCAATCCCTGACACTCGTTGGATTGCTAATCAAATGCAAGATAGGATTTTGTCCTTTATGAAAGGACTCGTTCGTCTTCTTATTCCCCCTTCCTTCAACGCACCTGTGAAAATATCTTTTTTTTTTTATCCTTTGAAGGCTGTCTAAGCTTTCGCTATCTCTCATCCACCCCAACCCTTCTCCTTCTCTCCATCAGTCGTGCTAACTTTCACAGAACACACACGTTCGCCTGTCATTCGTCAGCACTGTCAGCTCAGATGCAAGGGTCCCAGCACAGTCAAGCAACCGGGGGATATCACCTCAGACATCAAGAAACGCTCCTAAACATTCCCGCTGATAAGAAAAAAAATACTCTTATGTAACATTTAAAACCATATGAAACTTATTCGCGTTTCACTAGAAAAGGATTCAAACAGAAGCTTATGGAACGAGAAAAGAAGCCGGAGAGTGCGACCTCCACCAATGTAGAGGCCTGGTCAAAAAACGACTTATCTTGACCCTCTTTTTTAAAGTTGGGTATGGAAAAATCTGGGTGTACAGATGGTATAAGAACAAAAACGATGCAAAAAAAATTCAAGAAAACTTCATTTTCAAATTTTTTTTAACTTAACTCATGATACATTTTAGTCTTTTCAGGGTTTTATTTTCTTTACTTTCTTGTCTTTTTTGTGGTCCCAGGGATGGCTTGGGACTAGCGGGAATCGAACCAAGTTCTCCCGCCATGCGAGTAATAGACTCGCCTATCTCTACCACTAGGTAAACGCCCCCTGGGACCATGATATATTTTTTTTGTATTTTTTTGGAACTAAATATCGATGTTATCCCAAAAAACTTCCAAATAAGGCTGAATGTATTTTTGCTTTTCTTGATGTAAAAAAAAAGAACTTTGATTGTATAATTTAGTTGTTGTGTTTTTGTGGGTTGTAAATTTGTTCGTTCCGTCGACTTCCGCTTATCCAGGGCCAGGTCGCTAGGGCAACAGCCTCAAACAGGAAGCCTGAAGCCTAGGCTTCTCTCACCTTGTCTGCATCCTCAAGCTCACCAGGGTGGATCCCGAGACGTTCCCAGTCCAGCTGTGTGACATAGTCTCTCCAGCGGGTTGCGCGGGTTGCCATTGGGTCCCATTGTGGTGGGACGAAGCCAAAACACCTCACCAGCGAGGTGCTCCGGAGGCATGCTAACCACATGCAAGAACCAAAATTCTATCTCTGCTGATATGAGCTGTCGTAGAAATGCGATTTTTGCAAAAAAAAGCTTCTAAAAATGTTCTTTTTTTTCTTCTTGTTTTGACACTTGAACGTCCGCTTTGTGTTTGCTTAGTCCTGGTTGCTAGTTTTGTGAGCGTGCATGACACAACAAAAATCTTGTTTCAATCCAAAAATACGAAGTAAAGTGCATCAAATAAACAAAGCTAGTGCATGGTCTTTTTTTTGGTCTTATTTGGCGCATTTATATAAAAGTGGCGCTTCTGAATAAAAAAAGCAGACTGGCTTTTCTGCTTCTGCTGACATTGGGTCAGCAGTCTATTTGACTACATCAGAATGTGGGCGTGGCAGAGAACAAAATCCGTTCCGTCATCTTCCGCATGTTCCGGGGTCGGATCGCGGGGGCAACAGCCTCAAACCGGTAGCCCAGGCCTCTCTCTCCCTGGCTGCATCCTCTAGCTCACCTGGAAGGATCCCAAGTCGTTCCCCGGTCAGCTGTGAGACATAGTCTCTCCAGCGGGTCCAGGGTCTGCCCCTTGGTCTACGAGGTGGGACGTGCCCAAAACACCTCGCCCGCGAGGCGCTCAGGAGGCATCCTGACCAGATGCCCGAACCACCCCATCTGGCTCCTCTCGACCTGCAGAAGGAGCGGCTCGACACCGAGCTCCTCCCAGATGGCAGAGCTCCTCACCCGATCTCTGAGTCAGAGCCCAGCCACCCTGCGGAGGAAGCTCATTTCAGCCGTTTGTATCCGTGATCTCATTCTTTCGGTCACCTCCCACAGCTGGTGACCATAGGTGAGGGTTGGAACGTAGATCCTGGTTACCATGGTGAGGGTAGGAACGTAGAGCCTGGTTACCATGGTGAGGGTAGGAACGTAGATCCTGGTTACCATGGTGAGGGTAGGAACGTAGAGCCTGGTTACCATGGTGAGGGTAGGAACGTAGGTCCTGGTTACCATGGTGAGGGTAGGAACGTAGAGCCTGGTTACCATGGTGAGGGTAGGAACGTAGATCCTGGTTACCATGGTGAGGGTAGGAACGTAGATCCTGGTTACCATGGTGAGGGTAGGAACGTAGATCCTGGTTCCCATGGTGAGGGTAGGAACGTAGATCCTGGTTTCCATGGTGAGGGTAAGAACATAGATCCTGGTTACCATGGTGAGGGTAGAAGCATAGATCCTGGTTACCATGGTGAGGGTAGGAACATAGATCGACTTTTAAATGGAGAGCTTTGCTTTTCGGCTCAGCTCTCTCTTTACCACGACGGACCGATGCAGCGTCCTAGTTATTGCTGATGCCGCGCCGATCCGCCTGTAGATCTCCCGCTCCATCCTTCCCCCACTCGTGAACAAGACCCAGAGATACAAAATCCATGACCAAAAAAAAACAAAAAAAAAACAACAACAACAACCAACAAAAATAACCAGGCATTCAGTTGTGTTTTTGTTGTGAAAATTTAATAAAACATTTAGAAATTTTCAGTAATTATACTTAAAATGCCAGAAAGTAAATAAAAAGACGGATAACTTGTTTTTTTTATTGATTATTCCGGTCATTTTTAAACAATGACACGTCTTTGCTTCATGGAACCGCTATTTTAGGGTCTGTTTGACCAATAAATTATCAAAGGTCATAAGTCATGCATGGCCTATCACCGCTTACGTGCTTGACATTTTTGTGAGTAACCAATGTGTATTTAGCAGGTTAGCTCGGGAGGCTACAATCACCACGTACGTCAGGAGCTGCACCTCATTTACCATCCCAAAGTGAAATAATCACGACTTTAGATTAAACGACGTCTTGAGTGTGACTTAATCCCATCTCATCACACACTGATGTTTCCTCTCTTCACTGATTGTCGTTTTCTCAAAGAAAGGTTGCCGGTCTTTTCTTAACTCTGCCAGCCAAGCGTCAGAAGCAATTATGCCGTAGCGTTTAAAGTCCTGCTTTCAAGTCAAATGAGAAGGAAGTGAAGTGGATAATGGGAGGGAGGGAAGACGGAAGGTCAGGCTAGTCGCAACACAAAGATGCGTCTCACGGTGCGTCGAATCGTTTAATCTGAAGCACAACGACTCTCTTAGCACTTCCACGCATGGGCTTTCTAAGGGATTAGCGGCGCTTGATCAGTGTAAACAATCTCTACAAGGTCATATCCTGTTTTAATTGGAACTTAAACATTTATGTGGCGATGGCTGCCCCTCAAATCAGACTGGAAGACTCTTGCAAAGCGCACGCCTTGACCGTTCTTGTATTTGTTTGTTGGTTTTAGCATTGAGTCATTTACAAGCTAGCATGTGGGTGTTTGATCAACGCAGATGGACAAACGTGTCTTTAACCAGAAGCTAATGAGGCATGTGGTTTGGTAACGACGCATCGCCTCAAAGGAAGTAAGTTTGACTGAAAATGAGTTCAAACTGATCCAAATCCGAAAAGCTCTACCGGTGTAATGGAAGCCATGCCCGGTGGGTGTTCCACTGATGTTTGGAGCTTATTTGCTTGAAATTGTTTTTCCGAAGATATCCTCACATGGACTTCCTTGGTGTTCAAACATTGTCGATGTTAGCTTTTGGAATGTTGGCAATCATTGGTCAGATCAAAAATGGACTTGTTGAAGAGCTTTTGTTATTTTTTGGGCCAATTCTCATAGCACACGTACGTACACCCACTTAGTCCCTGAGCACGCAAAGCAGTGTTGCCAGGTGTCACAATAATTATCGTATTTATACGCTATTTTTTTTTCTCTGTACGATTTACAGTCAATAATCCCAAAAAAGACGAAATAGACAATATTCTGACTTTTCCGTCAATGTTCGGTTGTAACAAGCCCGTCACAACGATATATCAGGGAGTTTTCGAGTGCCCTAAAGACTAGAACCAGGACAAAATCCTTGGCCAAGAACGAGACCCGTCACCTGGAAGTGTTCACTACAAAGTGTAAATCTCGTGGTAAATCTCATATGAATCCCGCAGATAAAGAGTAAAGTATTTTAAGTTGGCAAAGCTAGCACAAGCACAGTGGTCTCACAGCAAGAAGGTCGTGGGTTTAGAGTCCTGGGCGGGGACAAAGCTTGGAACACTGGCCTTTCTGTGTGGAGTTTGCATGTTCTCCTCAGAGATGCGTGGGTTTTCTCCAGGTACTCTGGTTTCCTCCCACCTTCCAGATTGGCCCGTGCCAAAATGCCCCTAGGAATGAGTGTGTGTTTGTATGGTTGTATGTGTGTTGCCCCGCGACAGACTGGCAACCTGTTCGGGGTGTACCCTGCCCATCGCCTTGAATCAGCCGATATGGGCTCCGGCACTGCCAGAAACCCCTTAAGACGGTGACTGACCGACAAAGCTAGCACAAGAAAGAAAACATTTTCCCTTTGGCGACAAATAAAGTGAATATTTTTGAATTTCTATTTTATTTTTAGTGACTCTAACAAAATGGCGCTCATTGTTGACTCACCGTTGACTGAGCATGAGCAGAGCACCTGCACTAAAACATTTCCTGCTTATGTTTAAAATGGGCGTGGCGGAGAACAAAATCTTCGCGCAAGAACAGCTTGCGAGTCAGTAGGTGGCGGTAATGCGCCTGCATTGGTGCTTCACGCAAACCAAAAGAAGAAGAAGCTTGCTACTCGAATAGTTTCTGGATACTGAATGGCATTGTTTTTAAGAGGTTTAGGGTTTTTGTTTATTTGTTTTTATTAAAAATAGTCTGATGACTTAAACAATGTCTTTAACTAGAAAAAAAAAACAACAATAGATGATAATTTAGCAAATTGGACAAGACTTTAAACCTTTGAGTTTGACGTCATCCGGTTCTCATTGACCGTCCTCTTTTTGCCACCCGTTCAAACACCTGATCACTTTTGATCAACACAGTAAAAACGTCAAAATGTTTTCTCTCAAGCGTTTGTTTCCAGAGCGAGAAAAAGTATGATTTTTAAGAACATCACTATTTTCGGTGACATACCTTAATTAATCGTGTATGTTTTGGGACTTACATTTTTCAGCCCACATTATGTCACTATGTGCTCTTAAAGGTTACAAAGGCACCAAAATTAAAGCCCAATGAGAAGGGAACTGAATATATTAATAAAACTGGCTCTCAGTGGTATTTAGCTTCTTTAAATCTCTTTTATTTTAAGTATTCGAACATGTGTTTGGTGAAGTTCTACAGCCGTAGAAGTAGGAATCTTTCTCTAGCTGTGTGTACGGTGTCCCTTTAGGGACAAACTATCTTGGTGTAAAAACATAAACCTATAGGGTACAAGTAAAGGTCAGTGGATTTAAAATGGGATATCTTCCAAATCACTGACGGATTTGAGTCAAACTGCCTATTGTTAGTCAGTAGCAGCTATAGATGAATTGATTAGGTTTTCAGATCTCAAGGTTCCAGCTTACAATTTTTGGAGAATACAACATGGAGGAGTTCAAGTATCTCAGGGTCTTGTTCACGAGTGGGGGAAGGATGGAGCAGGAGATCGACAGCCGGATTGGTGGAGCGTCAGCAATAACTAGGACGCTGCACTGATCTGTCGTGGTGAAGAAAGCGCTAAGGCCGAAAAGCAAAGATTGCGATTTACAAGTCGATCTACGTTCCAGCCCTCACCATGGTAACCAGGATTTATGTTCCTACCCTCACCATGGTAACTGGGATTTACATTCCTACCCTCACCATGGTAACCAGGATCTACGTTCCTACCCTCACCATGGTAACCAGGATTTATGTTCCTAGCCTCACCATGGTAACCAGGATCTACGTTCCTACCCTCACCATGGTAACCAGGATCTATGTTCCTACCCTCACCATGGTAACCAGGATCTACGTTCCTACCCTCACCATGGTAACCAGGATCACGTTCCTACCCCAACCATGGTAACCAGGATCTGAGTTCCTACCTTCTCCATGGTAACCAGGATCTACGTTCCTACCCTCACCATGGTAACTAGGATCTATGTTCCTACCCTCACCGTGGTAACCAGGATCTACGTTCCTACCCTCACCATGGTAACCAGGATCTACGTTCCTACCCTCACCATGGTAACCCGGATCTACGTTCCTACCCTCACCATGGTAACCAGGATCTACGTTCCTACTCTCACCATGGTAACCAGGATCTACGTTCCTACCCTCACCATGGTAACCAAGTGTGGGTTGTGACTGAAAGAACGAGATCACGGATACATTTGGGCGCGTCCCACCAGGAGGAGACCAAGAGGCAGACCTGGGACCTTCTGGAGAGACTATGTCTCAAAGCTGACTGGGTAACGACTCGGGATCCTTCCGAGTGAGCCGGAAGAAGCAGCCGAGGAGAGAGAAGCCTGTGCTTCCCGTCTGAGGATGTTGCCCCAGCAACCCAGCCCCAGATAAGCGGAAGATGACGGAACGGAACGTAATTTTATGCTAATGACACTTTTCTTCACAAAAAAACGTAAAAAAAAAAAAAAAAAAAGAACTGTTAACTCCTTGAACGTTTTTCACAAAGATTCTATTTTTTAAAAACTAAAAAGATGGAAGACGCTCAAGAAAAATCAACGACAGCAACGAAACTGAATTAAATCTCAAATAAAACGAAGAGAAAAACAATCAGTAGTGAATCATTGGACAATCTTGGGCTGCTTTAGCATTGCCAGTGTGAAACAGAGCGTCTGACTGGGCATCTTTTCCATTAAAAAGAGAAAGATGAAAGTCTGGAACAGCCAGTGCTTCAGTCTGGCTCTTCACCACGGATTTTAGCCGCAGGCGTTCGATTCAATGGAGACGTGGCAACGGCATCAAACAATGTTGAAGCCAATCCCAGTTTGTGAGATGCTACTTATAAAAAAAAAAATCCAAGACAAAAATATGGAACATAATTTTGTTTAAAGACTAAAATCCTTCCAGTTTTTGAAACGACTCTAAGAGTTTCTTTTTTTTTTAAGTCGACAACTACTGTAGGTTTTTTTTGTATTTCAAGCGTTACTATTTTCTTTCTTATGCTTTTTTCCTTTTTTTTTGTTTATAATTCGACACCCCTCCTAATGGATCATCTTGAATCTAATCAATACCCATTCCCTGGCATGCAAGAGTTGAGGGATGTTCCGTTCCGTCATCTTCCACTTGGTCGGGTCGCTGGGGCGACAGCTTTAGACGGGAAGCCCAGGCCTCTCTCACCCCGGCTGCCTCCTCCAGCTCACCCAAGTCGTTCCCCGGCCAGCAGTGAGACAGTCTCTCCAGCAGGTCTGGGGTCTGCCCCTTGGTCTCCTCTCGGTGTGAGACGTGCCCAAAACACCTCGCCCGCGAGGCACTCGGGGGGGCATCCTGACCAGATACCCAAACCACCACATATGGCTCCTCTCGACCTGGAGGAGGAGCGGCTCGACACCGAGCTCCTCCCGGGTGGCAGAGCTCCTCACCCGATCTTTGAGTGAGAGCCCAGCCACCCTGCGGAGGAAGCTCATTTCGGCCGCTTGTACCTGCGATCTCATTCTTTCGGTCACCACCCACAGCTAGTGACCATAGGTGAGGGTAGGAATGTAGATCCTGGTTACCATGGTGAGGATAGGAACGCAGATCCTGGTTACCATGGTGATGGTAGGAACGTAGATCCTGGTTACCATGGTGAGGATAGGGACGTAGATCCTGGTTACCATGGTGAGGGTAGGGACGTAGATCCTGGTTACCATGGTGAGGGTAGGAACGTAGGTTCCTGGTTACCATGGTGAGAGTAGGAACTTAGATCCTGGTTACCATGGTGAGGGTAGGAACGTAGATCCTGGTTACAATGGTGATGGTAGGAACGTAGATCCTGGTTACCATGGTGATGGTACGAATGTAGATCCTGGTCACCATGGTGAGGGTAGGAACGTGGATCCTGGTTACCATGGTGAGGGTAGGAACGTAGATCCTGGTTACCATGGTGATGGTAGGAACGTAGATCCTGGTTACCATGGTGAGGGTTGGAACGTAGATCCTGGTTACCATGGTGAGGGTAGGAACGTAGATCCTGGTTACCATGGTGAGGGTTGGAACGTAGATCCTGGTTACCATGGTGATGGTAGGAACGTAGATCCTGGTTACCATGGTGAGGGTTGGAACGTAGATCGACTTGTAAATGGAGAGCTTTGCTTTTCGGCTCAGCTCTCTCTTTACCACGATGGACCGATGCAGCGTCCTAGTTATTGCTGATGCCGCACAGATCCGCCTGTCAATCTCCCGCTCCATCCTACCCCCACTCGTGAACAAGACCCCGAGATACTTAAACTCCTCCACTTGGGGCAGGACCCTGTCCCTGACCCGCAGGGCGCATACCACTCTTTTCCGGGCAAGGACCATGGTCCAGGATTTGGAGGCGCTAATTCCTGGTCGCTTCACACTCAGCAGCAAATCGATGCAGCGAGAGCTGGAGATCACGTTCCGATGAAGTCAAGGTTTACCAGTATTAGGGTTACTAGTCTTACTAGTTACTACAAGGGTTACTAGTATTTCAAGCGTTACCATTTTCTTTCTTATCCTTTATTCTTTTTTTTGTTTATAAAATCGACACCCCTCCCCCTTAAACCATTCATCTTGAACCTAATCAATACCCATTCCCTGGCATGCAAGAGTTGAGGGATGTAAATAGCAGAAATCTGACATTCGCAGGATATAAAACAACGGGCTTTCGATATAATCAACGGTACGACTGGTGCCATCTCTCAAACAATCCATAGCCTTATTAAAAAGGAACCAATAATTTAGCTCGGCATGACAATACGATATGATGAGTCAGGAGTTGGAGATATGACGAGGGAGTGATGGAAGATGAGTACAAAGCACAAAGTAATTTGTGTTAGTGTTTACACGGCGGTGTTTGTCATCCGTCTTGTGCTTTTTATCACTTGCTCTTCTGGATTTATTTCTACACGATGAAGTTACCCGACTTATGTAGTGCTTTATACAATAATTCATTATGTCTTTGGTTTTTAGTCTCTCAAGTGTTTTTCCGAATGTCTTCAAACGGAGTCTATTTCATTTTTTTTCTGACACGAACCCAAATCCCTAGTCCGTGTGTTATGAGTCATTTTTATTATTAAACTACCTCCAAAGAAGTGCGCTCACTTATTCTGAATGTACTGTAACTCGTCTCATAAAACAGCTAGGGTAGGGGTGGGCCAACTTTTTGATTCGCGGGTCACATTGAGTTCTAACATTTGACCAGGGGGCCGGAACAGGACCAGATGGATGGCAGGCCTTGGCAACCGCTAGATTAGACCTAGAATGACGCGCTAGATTTTGAACAAGCGCGTTAAACGTTGCATCAAGAGCCCAGGCCTCTCTCACCCCGGCTGCATTCTCCAGCTCACCCGAAAGGATCCCAAGTCATTCCCCGGCCAGCTGTGAGACATAGTCTCTCCAGCGGGTCCGGGGTCTGCCCCTGGGTCTCCTCCTGGTGTGAGGTGCCCGAAACACCTCGCCCGCAAAGCGCTCGGGGGGCATCCTGACCAGATGCCCGAAACACCCCATCTGGCTCCTTACGACCTGGAGGAGGAGCGGCTCGACACCAAGCTCCTCCCGGATGGCAGAGCTCCTCACCCGATCTCTGAGTGAGAGCCCAGCCACCCTGCGGAGAAAGCTCATTTCGGCTGCTTGTACCCGCGATCTCATTCTTTCGGTCACCACCCACAGCTGGTGACCATAGGTGAGGGTAGGAACGTAGATCCTGGTTACCATGGTGAGGGTAGGAACGTAGATCCTGGTTACCATGGTGAGGGGAGGAACGTAGATCCTGGTTACCATGGTGAGGGGAGGAAATTAGATCCTGGTTACTATGGTGAGCAGAGGTGTCAAAAGTACCAACATTTCCTACTCAAGTAGAAGTATAAATACCGAGTTAAAAAACTACTTTAGTAAAAGTAGAAGTATCAACTCAAGTTTTCTACTTAAGTAAAAGTAAAAAGTAACCTATTTTAAAACTACTTCAAGTAAAAAAAGTAAAAGTAATTTTCAGAAAAAAAGGAATATTGTTAACAAAAGCGTATGAACATATTTTTTAACTATTATCACATGCTTTAAGGAGCAGAAAATATGATAATAAATGAAAGTGTTTTGGTGAAACTTTATGAATCAGAATTATTTATTTCTTAATAATGGAACCAGCGCATGGAACCAGCGTTGCCAGGTGGGAGGTGCTGGATTATCGTACTAATGACGTAAAATTATCGTATTTTACAAAAAATATCGTACACCCAGTAAAACCACGCCCATTGACAAAATAACACCCTTTACATGCACTCGTAAGGCAGTGGGAGTGAAGGAAACACACAGGAGGCAAAATCCTTGGATTCTTTTTCTAAAATTTTAAGAACTGTAAAAATGAAAAAATAACCAGGGAAATAAGATTTTAAAAAACCAGTAGGGGCGGGACTTAGGAGACGGTATATATAAATTTATATTTATACTTATCTACATATATATGTGTACATATAAGGTTTTTTTAATGTTAACCCAAACATCTTCATGATACAAAATCTAAGCGATGTGTAGTTTTAATCTCCTCAGTCAGTCTTTATAAACTAATCAATAACATTTTGGATGCTTTTAAGCACAAATACTTCATCCACTACTATTTATGGATTAATCAGTTCAATTAGCTTTGTTTCTAAAGATAAAATAGTGCGTCACAGATCAAAGTTATTTTTATAAAAATACCATCTACAACATTTTCAGCAAAGACGTTTACAATAACCTAAGACTGAAAATAATAATAAAACATTTCTTTGCTGTTGTTGTTTTTTTTTTAAAAAAAACCTGATAATTCAATCAAAGTTCAGTGTTGCAGCATCAGAAACACTTTGATTTCCGAGCCCGAGTCTCAAACACGGAAATTGACGTCCTTGCTCTTTAAAAGTTTGTGGGCGGGGCTACTTGCCCCAAAGTAATGATTGACTGGACCTTTCAGCCAATCATTCATCTGTTCCTTTGTTTGATGCATTCAGGGTTCATAAAAAAAAAAAAATCCGACAAACAGTCGCGGCTTTATAACGGTGACAAAATGGAGAAAGTAGCGACTACTTTTGATAAAACTAACGAAGTAAAAGTACAGATAATTGCATAAAAAAGTAGTGAGTAAAAGTAAAAAGTAGACAAAAAAATAATTACTTCGTTAAAGTAAAGATAACGAGATTTTCTACTTGAGTAAGGTAACGAAGTAGTCTTACTTCGTTACTTGACACCTCTGATGGTGAGGGTAGGAACGTAGATCCTGGTTACCATGGTGAGGGTAGGAACGTGGATCAAGCGCGTTAAACGTTGCATCAAGAGCGTTAAATTTAAAATCTAGCGGCGCTACGTTTGAAATCTAAGCGCTCGATGTAGCATTTTGCTTGTTTTGACATCTAACACGCTTGTTTATGTGTGTGTATTGGCCCTGATGGCTTTCCATATCTGTGCACACTGTTTATTTTGTCAGTGAGTGCATCACGGAGACACACACATTTCAATGGGAGCAGTGTTGTTGTATCTTTGGTGCCATCTAGTGATGAAACATCAGGACTGCAGCCAAAATAGAACATTAACAACATTTATTTAGTTAAATTTTTCAAGTTAAGCAGGCCGGATTAAAACGTTTAACGGGCCACAAGTAGCCCGCGGGCCGTAGTTTGCCTACCCCTGAGCTAGAGCTATTTGGTTGGATACTTTTTTTAAAAAGGACATTTCTATGTACCTAATTACATTTTTAAAGTCAAACACACAACATTGGTAGCCGGAGCGTTTTAATGAGCTAAAATAAATAAGCAGAATGGTGGTTTCATTAGCTAGCGCTCCCTGCTAGGCGGGAAGCTTGTTAGCATGAGCAATATGGAGGCCGTTACAGTTCATTCTGCTAGTTGTTCAAATTAGTTTTAAGTATCATAATAAAGACCGTTTGAGATTATTAGTGGGGTTGGACTCAAGTTCAAAACTCTGCGCTAAAAGAAGCGGCACTAATTTGCAAGATAATAGCCCCAGTCTTAAATTTGTTTTGGTCTTCTAAACCATTTATTCCTAACAGGAGAGCAGAAGATTTGGAGCCTGTCACGGCTGATTAAAAGGGAAGAGGCAGTGTCCACCCCAAAGAGGTCGCCAGTCTGTTGAGAGGTCTCTTACACACGTTCCTAAGGGTAATTTTCAAAGTGGTCAATGAGCGTAGCGTTATGGACTGAAAATCTAGGTGCATCCGAGGCGTTGGAGGGATCCAGTTTGGTGACCTCAGGATCGGATCTCTGATTTTTGCGGATGATGTGGTCCTGTTGGCTTCATTGGACCGTGATCTCCAGCTCTCACTGGATTGATTTACTGCCGAGTGTGAAGCGGCTGGGATGGGAATTAGCGCCTCCAAATCCGAGGCCATGTTCCTTGCCCAGAAAAGGGCGGAATGCCCCTTGCAGGTAAGGGACAGGCTTCTGCCCCAGGTGGAGCGGTTTAAGTATCTCGGGGTCTTGTTCACGAGTGGTGGAAGGATGGAGCGGGAGATCGACAGGCGAATCTGTGCGGCATCAGCAATAAGTAGGACGCTGCATCGGTCCGTCCTGGTGAAGAGAAAGCTGAGCCGAAAAGTAAAGCTCTCGATTTACAAGTCGATCTACATTCCAACCCTCACCATGGTAACCAGGATCTACGTTCCTCCCTTCACCATGGTAACCAGGATATACGTTCCTACCTTCACCATGGTAACCAGGATCTACGTTCCTACCCTCACCATGGTAACCAGGATCTACGTTCCTACCTTCACCATGGTAACCAGGATCTACGTTCCGACCTTCACCATGGTAACCAGGATCTACGTTCCTATCCTCACCATGGTAACCAGGATCTACGTTCCTACCTTCACCATGGTAACCAGGATATACGTTCCTACCCTCACCATGGTAACCAGGATCTACGTTTGTACCCTCACCATGGTAACCAGGGTCTACGTTCCTATCCTCACCATGGTAACAAGGATCTACGTTCCTACCCTCACCATGGTAACCAGGATCTACGTTCCTACCCTCACCGTGCTAACCAGGATCTACGTTCGTACCCTCACCATGGTAACCTATCTACGTTCCTACCCTCACCATGGTAACCAGGATCTACGTTCCTACCTTCACCATGGTAACCAGGATCTACGTTCCTACCTTCACCATGGTAACCAGGATCTACGTTTGTGCCCTCACCATGGTAACCAGGGTCTACGTTCCTATCCTCACCATGGTAACAAGGATCTACGTTCCTACCCTCACCATGGTAACCAGGATCTACGTTCCTACCCTCACCATGGTAACCAGGGTCTACGTTCCTATCCTCACCATGGTAACTTATCTACGTTCCTACCCTCACCATGGTAACCAGCTATGGGTGGTGGCCAAAAGAATGAGATCACGGGTACAAGCGGCCGAAATGAGCTTCCTAAGCAGGAACGATGGGCTCTCACTCAGAGTTCAGGTGAGGAGCTCTGCCATCCGGGAGAAGCTCGGTGTCGAGCCGCTCTTCCTCCAGGTCGAGAGAAGCCAGATGGAGAAGCAGACTCCCGACCCGCTGTAGAGACTATGTTGAGAACGACTTGGGATCCTTCTGGGTGAGCTAGAGGATGCAGATAGGTTGAGAGAAGCCTGGGCTTCCCGTCTGAAGCTGTTGCCCCCACGACCCGGCCCTGGATGAGGGGGAGACAACGGAACGGAAAATATTTCAGATATTAGATGTTTACAAATAGAAATTTAATGAAGAGCAAAAAGGAAAAATTTGAGTTTTACAAAAAGCAATGAAAAGACGTTCAAACGACAAGAACATGAGTTCAGGGTCAGAGTCGAATGATTGAATCAGGCAGAAAAACATAGCGGGAAACTGATCCAAACTGGAAAAGGAAAGCCATAAAAAGATACGTCGTGAAATGAGGCGATGGTGTAGCGGAAAGAACGAAGGCGCGCGATGATTGAGTACAGACCGATAAATGACATTTTAGATTTCCTCTGCAATAAAGTGAGCGCCCAGATGTGGGCTGTCAGGGTTTCCATGGAGGCATCAAACGGAGGGTCTCATTTGCCATTCAGTTGCTCGTTACATAAAAACCAAAGTTATTTTCTTCATTAGAAAGTCTGTTTCAGCCCAGAGCGCCAACTGCTGCGTTCCATGTGCGACAGCTGGGTTATACCCAGGGAGCTTTTATCATACCGTCAGAATGCCATTTATGCATCTGTAACACACGGTAACATCCAGGCAGGGTAAAAGGAGGGAGGGTACGCCCTGAAAATGTCACCAGGGCCACACATACAACCAGAAAACATACTCATTCCTGGGGGCAATTTTGTAGCGGCCAATCAACCTAGCTTATGCAGCTAAGGATCTGACCGCCAGGGTCCTCGTCGTTGGCTGCCACCCATCTCCTCCTTCACCCGACCCCTATGGCCCCTCCTGCAGGAGGTGAGTCCACTGGAAGGGTGGCCCATGTCCCCTGCCGGGCCCCATGAGTAAGAGCCCGGCCACCAGGCTATTGAACTCTTGCCCCGTCCTCGGGCCTGGCTCCAAGGGAGGGCCCTGGTAATCCGTGTCCGGGCAAGGGCAACTTGGCCATGCTTGATCTCTTCATAGGGATGTTTGAGCCGCATTTTGTCTGGCCCCTTACTTAGGACCTGTTTGGCTTGGGTGACCCTACCAAGGGCATTAAGCCCCGGACAACATAGCTCCAAGGATCATTGGGGCACGCAAACTCCTCCACCACGATAAGGTTGCGGCTCCTCCTTGAGCCCGTCTGAGACTATTGCCCCCGCGACCTGGCCCCGGATAAGTGGAAGACGGCGGAACGGAATCAACCTAGCATGCATGTTTTTAACGGGTGGGAAGAAACCAGCGAAACCCCACACATATACAAAGAGAGCATACAAACTCCGCATAGAAAGGCCAGTGTTCCACGCCTTGTCCCCTCCCAGGATTCAAACCCTGACCTTCTTGCTGTGAAGCCACCGTGCTAGCCGCCTCGCCACCGTGCAGCCCCAGTTTCAAAAATAGTCAGTCACCTTCTTATCTGTCTATCCCTTAACAGGGTTACGAGGGTGCCGGAGACCATCCCGGATGATTTAAGGCAAAGGGCAGGGTACACCCCAAACAGGTCGCCAGTCTGTCGCGGGACCACACACATACAACCATCCACACACACACTCATTCCTAGGGGCAATTTGGCACCAGCCATTCAACCTAGCATGCATGTCTTTGGAGGGTGGGAGGAAACCGGAGTACCCGGAGGAAACCCACGTAGACATGAGGAGAACATGCAAACTCCACACAGAAAGAACAGTGTTCCAAGCTTCGTCCCACCCGAGACAAGAACCCACGACTTTCTTGCTGTGAAACTACTGTGCTAACCTCCGCGCCACCGTGCCGCACCAAATTAAATAGCCAAATTCTTGTGTTTTTTGTTTTGTTTTTACTCACTCTATTCATCCCTCACCGGGGAAATTTGTGTGCTACTCTCCTACACCACAGCAGGCTGCCATGACGGCGCCAATGGTGGGAGTAACGGGGGTTAGGTGTCTTTTCCAAGGACCCTAGATGTGAACTCATATGGATACAAACCCACGAACTTCCGGTTGATTTCCGGTTCACGGGCAAATGCTCTAACCACTGAGCGACTGTCTCAATAGATTTCTATATTTTATTTCCAGACAATGAGCTTTTCAGAAGATTTACCCACAATGCAAGTCACTTATTCCTCTTGAATTTCTTGCAGAAAATGTGAGATTTTATTAGAATCTGCAATTTTTTTGCTTAAAAACTCAACCTAAACTTTCTTTAAGTGTCTCAAAAACACGTAGAAAATAAGATCCAGTATGGGGTAGTTTTTGGGAAGGATAAACAGCAGCATGGAACAAAAAAGAGAGAAGAGTGGGTTGCTATAGTTACAGGACAGCCCTGCCTATCTCTAAATAAAGTGACTGATAAATATAAATAAATAATCCATTTTTTTTACACAAACGCCAAAATCTTTGGGATCTAGAAGTAAATCCCGATCACCATATGAGGTGAAAAAGACCATTTCCCACGGTACACCTGTCGATTTTTTTACGGTACATTAGAGTGCCGCGGGACAAAAAACGCTATTCTAAACCATTCAAAAGAACTTTTTTATCTCTTAAACACATCGTTTTTCTGTCCACGATAAGGTTCTTAACTAGCGCGCTTTGATGACGTCACAAGCGTGACTTCAAAATAATCATTCCTCATTGAAAAACTGCCAACAGTGACATCTACTGTCTAAAAGAGGATGTGCAGGGTGACGCCCTCTGTTTTTCAGTTTTTTTTCATTACTTTCTGCTGTTGGACTTTGGTGGCTGCTGATTGGAGGACTTTGGTGGCTTCTGATTGGTGGACTGGCCTGATGAGGGTCAGCTGTAGCCACTTCCCACTTGATTATTTAAGACCAAGCCTCAGCTCTACTTTCAGTCACTTCTTCAGCAGTAGTCAGAGTGGTGACACTGTGATCCTATAAATTATGGTCTGTTTTATTGCTGGAACTCTTTGGCTCAGTTCTCATGCATTTGTTTGGGCCTATCTGATTCATTTTCACCTCCATGTTTATTGTTGATTAATTCATCCAGTTGCCTAGTTTTAACCGTTTTTGTGTCTGTTTATATTGTGTATGTTGTTGTTAGCCTACTTTTATTTCTACTTTTGAGTTTTATATATGTTAAATATGTGGGATTTTTAGCCTAAATTGTCTAAATTTAGCTGTGGAAAAACTAATGATAAAAATGTATGAATTATTTGAGAAATTCTTATTTTTGTGATTTTGGGATCTCTTTCCTCCTGATCCTTAAAAACCTTATTGTTAAAATTTATCGTTTTAAGTTGACTTGGCTTCCCAAAGTTATCTTCCCAGTTTTAGAGGTATAAAAACTGTACGCGCTCACACTGATACCCAGGTTAATTTTAAGATTGATCAGATTCAGCTCTGATTGGCTGCACTTAGTGACGTAGTGAAGCAGATTTGCTTTATGTTGGTCATGGCTGGTAGAAAGACATTTTTTGGCTGTAGACTCCGAGTCCCCACTCTGAAGGGGCAGAAGTTGCGGTCCCCTCTGCTCTGATTGTGCGATGTGTAAGTTCAAACAGTTGTGAAATATTTATCACATTCCTTTAAAAAACTTGCCAAACTTCTTTATATGTTTGACCATCAGACCTGTGATGTCGTGATTCTTGAGTGACGTAGAAAAGTTTTGCTTATCTGCCTCAACCAAAGCTCCACAGTTAAGACATGCAAGTTCCAGATCCACGAACTTTTCAACAACATGTATTCCAATTATGCCAGATGGAGATGAAACCGATTGAATTTACTTTATTTATTGCTCGTCATATTTCTCTACGTAGACCAGGTACAGCAGTGGCAGTTTGGTTGCAGCTTTGAGATTTGCTGTACAGTGGATGTCATCTTCCCCACGGAGACGATTTTGGATACAGGGCTGAAGCCAACAACTTTCTGAATTTTAACCGTTTACCAACTGCATTTCTCAAAAAGCGCTCTTTAGCCAGTCGTTGCTGTGAGCCTTTGGACTTGCCTCCTATTGCCTGGATCTTAGCAACCCTCGGAGTTCATTCTCTTTTTAGAGAGACGTTTGACTTCTTAGCCGTCCATCTACAGTGTATTTTGTGTTACTTTTGGCCTCTTGGTCCAAAGTTTAAGAGACTTAACAATATCAAAGAGAGTTTTTATATTTCTAAACCATTCAAAAAAACTTTGTTTATTCCTTTAAACAGGCTTTTCCTGTCAATATGACATTGTTGGCTAATGCGCTGTGATGACATTGCAAGTGCGATTTTAAACTAAACACTGCTTAATCATAAACTGTCTTTATTTAAATCTGTCTACAGGAGGGTGTGTAACTACTTGTTAACTTATATTTAACATGGTTACATTCTCCCTTGAACGAAGTCAACATCACGGTGACTTCCTAAATATCAAGCATAGCTTCCGAGGTGTAAAGGACTGGACTCGCTAACATAAATATCCAGGTTGTTTGTTAAGATGTAGCTCTGATCTATGTGTGGGTCATGTCTGGTCGAAATACTCTGTTTATAAGTTTGTTTGGGAACCTTCATGCCGAACTCTAAAGGGGCAGCAGTTGAGCTCCTGTATGGGCATCATGGTAGAGAAACAGCTCTCAGCTTCGCTCTGATGCTGGGACGTCAGGTCTTAAAGCTGTGAAACTTAACTCTTACGCCACAGAATAACTTTGGTCATCTGCCTCAATCAAAGCTCAGACAGAACTTGTCTAACTATTTATTCCTACGAATCCGGTTCACTTTTTTTTCTTGTCCTATTACTCTTTACAGCCCGGGTACGGTATTGGCAGTTTGTTATTTATTGTTAGATTTGATGTACAGTGGATGTCATCATCTTCTCCACGGAGATGATTTTGGAAAAAAGCTCCCAAGTTCGAGAGCTTCAATTGCCTCTTGCGTCTATATGAGGCATTACAGGGTGATTGTTAACCATAGAGTGTTTACCAACTGCATTTCTCAAAAAGTGCTCTTTAGCCAGTGTTTGCGGTGAGCCTTTGGACTTGCCTCCTATTGCCTGGATCTTAGCAACCCTCAGAGTTCTTTTAGGGACATTGTCTAGCTATGTGTCCAGCTCGATCACGTATGACACATTGCCGTCTATCTTGTGCTCATTTTTGAGCTACTTTTGACTTCAAAATAAAGGCTGCTCAATCAAAAACTGCTTCTAGTTAACTCTATCTACAGGAGGGTGTGACGTGTTATCCTAATATATTTAATATTGATACATTCCTCTTTTGTACAAGCTAAGAGCTGCTAAGTTTTAGCAGTCGAGTCTGCATGAATAGCATCGTCATTCATTTCATCAGTGTGAAGTGGAGCAGATTTTGATCGACCAGCTTCGTCTAGAATATTTGTGTCCATCATGGTGACTTTATTCACATGGAGTAATTTAGTTGACCCCTGATTCTGAGTGGAGAAATTCAGGCTCTGGGGAGGACATAGTTTTGATCGTCCAAGTCTGATAATTGATCCTGGAGTCAAACTTCGTAAAATAAAAGAGAAAGTTTGAAACTTAAGATGACGTACATGCTTTTCTATTGCGTATCCCTTGTAGGTGCCAATGCTTTGATGACCCAGCCGGGAGACATTGTCTCTTTACCGGAGGGTCCCGGGTCTGCCTCTGGGTCTCTTCAAGCTGGAACGCGTCGGGGGCAATCCCTACCAGATGCCCGAACTAACCCATCTTGCCTCTCTCAACTTGGGGGAGCAGTGGTTCTACTCTGAGCCTCTTCCGGACTGAGAGCTTCAAGTCTTGTAACCAGGTGGATCTGGTGTAAATACAACTAGGCCCTCAGTACCGAGCTAATCACTCAGGTGGCTTACCTGATCATTTATATCCCATCCATTTCAAAGAGGCAAAAGGTCCCTGGCAATGACTGCCTTTGTCAAAAGATTACATACTTGAAACTAGTTGCTACCTGGTTAATATCTTCTTCCTTGGCACATCTGGGAGATTTGTCTGTTCAATTCTTATGAACATTCTCAAATAACTTAGGAGATTCTAATGAAACCATCCACAGTTACTCAGAACTATAAAGTGTGTAATTATAGGACCTGTTGGCTTCCTAAATATCAGACATAACTTTAGAGGTGTAAAGGACTATATCCGTTAAACACTGATATCCAGGTTTATTAAGTTTGATAAGATTCAGCTCCGGTTGATCTGCTGCACTTGGCAAAGCAGAGCTGCTATGTTTGGGTCATGGCTGATACAAGTACTGTCTGTTGATAAATTTGTTCGTGAACCCTCATCCCTAACTCTGAAGTTGACCTCCTATGAAGCCTAAAGCCAGCAGGTAGAGAAACTGTTCTCACCTTCGCTCTTATGGTGGGACGTCAGCTCATAAAGCTGTGAAACTTTACTCTTAAGCCACAGGACAACTTTGGTCATCTGCCTCAATCCTATTCCAATTACACCAGATGGAGATGAGTCTGTCTCACTGTTCTTTGTTTTATCAAAAATCCGGGTTCATGAAGAGTCACTTCCATTACCTGAATATCTAACTCCTCACAGCCCTGGTTTGGTAGTGGTTGTTTGTTAGCTGCAGTGAGTTTTAGCCATTTTGCTGTATAGTGCATTTTATCGTCTTCCCCTTGGGGGGGATTCCTGAAACAGCTCTAAACTGCCACTATAGCCTCTTGCGCCCATGGGGTATTACAGGGCATATCACCTAAGTATAACGTATTGGGCATACACCAACTGCGTTTTGCTAAAAGCGCTCTTTAGTCAGTGTTTATGGTGAGCCTTCGAACTTATTTCGCATTACTGGCTCATAGCAAACGAGGATCCTCGTTTCCCTGCACCACAGAGTCAGGCGTGTTTGTCAGAGTTTGGCATCCACATGCAGGACATTGTCTTGCCTTGTGTCCAACTTCTGAGACAGATAGGTTGTACATTTCCAGTGTAATTTGGAGTCACATTTGGGACAGTGGCTATTGCTTTAAGAGCCCTCCGTTCATGCAACACCATTTGTTAGCTCTCCAATGGCCTTACCTTGAGTCATGGTTACTGTGACTCTGTACATCATGGTTACTGTTAGATTTTATTGGAACAACAAAACTCTCTCCCACCAGATTTCGGCTTCTTGCGACATTGAAAGTTCTGCCAGAGTCTTAAAGGCTCTGACATTGTAGCTTTTTCCCATTCATCAAATTGGTCGGTCTGTGGTTTATTTGTGATGAGCCTTCAGAGCTTGCTGCGGAGGACAGAGTTGCGCATATTGCAAGTTTCAGGTACGTGACATTAGAAGTTAACATAGCCGAGTTAAAATAACTGAGAGAGGCCATGTTGGTAACTCATTAAGCTTGTCTCTGTCTCTCAAGTCATGTTAAACGTGCACAATTTGACGTGGCTACACTTGTATAATTTCTGACCAAATTGTTTATTTACATCCATTAACTTTGGGAGTATTGAAGTCAGTGCTTAACTAAAGCGCGGCTGAATGTAAAGCGGCTCAGAAATTGGATGGAAAATTGTTGTCTTAGGATCCTGTTCGGTTTTTAAAAGACAGCTTTCCGGGAGACGTGATTATAGTTTTAGGCTTTGTTAACGGGTACAAATGCGAGCATTATGACTGAAACTACATAAGTTGATGTGTTGGGAAGAAACTCCATAAAAACTTGGTGGTGAATCGTCTCCTAATGAGTGAGCTCACAAATATCTCTCAGATGCATGGTTGAAATCACTGAAGGAAACCTTACTGTGTTAATACCAAAAAGAACCGGCATGCATGCACTGACATGGTGCGCATCTTCTTTCATTTTGATTATTTCTTTATGGTTTCCGCTAATATTCCACTTGGAGCCAAAATACTGGAACCCGCATACACACACTCAGGGGCCGTATGATGTGTGCATGCAGGCTGATCACAGTCGGCCCTTCTGTGCTACATTAGAAGCTACCGGCTGAAAATTGGCTAGGACGAGTCATTAAACGTGTCTGACACACACTCATAGGGAATTGTGTCGTGAACTCCAACAATATTTTAAATCGGGTATCGTGAATTAGTCATAGAAACTCAGGAGAAAGGCGGGACCAAAACTGGTCTATAGTTTGCACTTGGCTTATCGCTTTAACGAGGATATCTGGTTATTCACGAAGTCTCTGAAGAACTGGATTGTTCTCTGTGACGGCACGGATCTTCTCCTTTTGTGGACGTTGCTGATGAAAATTTCTCTGAAGAGAACAAAACAAATAATCGTCACCAGCTGCTGAAAGAAAACCAGTGTAAAACAAACTTTCAGCCTTTGTGCTACTCTGTTTCTTAGTCAGAATCTTAAGTTTCATTTGCACTCAATGAAATTTCATCTAGGAAAACAGCTGAGTGAATTGCAATGGGACTAAATAGACTGGAATTCCCGGGTTCTCATTGCACCTTCTTTTTGGTTCGATCTCATCCAGAGGATTTTCCTGCAGGCCAGATAGATCTCCTTTCTCCATGGACATGAGCAGTTTGGAAATCTTGGCCAACTGTGTGATTTGAACAGGCAGCCTGTAAAAGTCCCGATGGACAAGGAGGTCATGTCCAAGAAAATCTGCAACTTGGTAAAGTTAATTGTGCTTGAAGTTAAGAATCTGAGAGACTGTTACATGTTTCCTTAACTGGTTGGACCCTAAGAGCCTCAGGGCTTGAGGTCTTCCAAACAGAAAGACGTTGTTTTCATGGACCCCACATTCTTTTCTTTCACTTGTCATCAGCGACAGACCTTCTACCTTACGGACTTGAGGTGAACGACAACCTTCCTTTTCCCTCTTTCCAATGATTTTCACTCTAGTGAATTAGGCTTCTGTTCCAGTTTGGAAAGGGTCATTGCAACATCTTGGTGAAGCGGTGTTTGGTCTCACTCCTCAAATCTTTTCAGGTGCATTTTTTAGACCCTTCTAGCACGTCTACGGTTATAAAATGCACTAAGATAACTTTAGCGAGTTCAGTGTCGTTCTTGGAAGTGACTTCTTCTTCAAGCTACTCAGAGCTACATCTACAGAGTTCGTAAGATACTTTTGAAGTAGCTTAACATCTTTTTGAAGGGCAGCATTGCTGGTTTCTTATACTTAGGATGGATCTGTGTGTTTAGAGCAACGTGTGAAATCAGTTCACCCCACTTGGAGTTGAACAGTTTACTGAATGCTTCGGCTGTCTTTTGACATCACTCATAATACAAAACGTTCAAAAAGGCTCCTCTAATTCAGATCAGAGTTCAGTTTTGAACATAAGGATTGGAATCAGCCTGGATCTTGTGTACAGTATGTCCCAGCTTTAAAGCCATGCTTGGTGTACTATACGTACCTCTTCTTCATAAACTAGACATTTTCTAGACTGCCTGAACCAAACCGGATGGTCTGATGAAGAAGTCACTAAGCAAACACAACAGCAGCCATCCTACGTCACGTAGCTTCTGTCCATGGATTTGTCTTTAATGGATTGCTGATTGGTGGACTGGCCTAATGAGGGTCAGCTGTAGCCACTTCCCACTTTATTATTTAAGACCAAGTCACAGCTCTACTTTCAGTCAGTTCTTCAGCAGTAGTCAGTGTGGTAACACTGTCACTGATCTTATGAATTATGGTCTGTTCTTTTGCTGGAACTCTTTAACTCAGTTCTCGAGTTTGTTTGGGTTTATCTGATTCATTTTTACCTCCATTTTATTGTTGATTAATTCATCCAGTTGCCTAGTTTTAACCGTTTTTGTGTCTGTTTATATTGTGTATGTTGTTGTTAGCCTACTTTTATTTCTACTTTTGAGTTTTATATATGTTAAATATGTGGGATTTTTAGCCTAAATTGTCTAAATTTCACTGTGGAAAAACTGATGATAAAAATGTATGAATTATTAAAGAAATTCTTATTTTTGTGATTTTGGGATCTCTTTCCTCCTGATCCTTAATAACCTTCTTTTAAATTTATCGTTTTAAGTTGACTTGGCTTCACAAAGTTATCTTCCCAGTTTTAGAGGTATAAAAACCGTACCCGCACACTGATATCCAGGTTAATTTTGTCAAGATTGATCAGATTCAGCTCTGATTGGCTGCACTTAGTGACGTAGTGAAGCAGATTTGCTTTATGTTGGTCATGGCTGGTAGAAAGACATTTTTTGGCTGTAGACTCCGAGTCCCCACTCTGAAGGGGCAGAAGTTGCGGTCCCCTCTGCTCTGATTGTGGGATGTGTAAGTTCATACAGTTGTGAAATATTTATCACATTCCTTTAAAAAACTTGCCAAACTTCTTTATATGTTTGACCATCAGACCTGTGATATCGTGATTCTTGAGTCACGTAGAAAAGTTTTGCTTATCTGCCTCAACCAAAGCTCCACAGTTAAGACATGCAAGTTCCAGATCCACGAACTTTCAAACAATATGTTCTCCAATTATGCCGGATGGAGATGAAACCGATTGAATTTACTTTATTTATTGCTCGTCATATTTCTCTACGTAGACCAGGTACAGCAGTGGCAGTTTGGTAGCAGCTTTGAGATTTGCTGTACAGTGGATGTCATCTTCCCCACGGAGACGATTTTGGATACAGGGCTGAAGCCAACAACTTTCTGATTGTTAACCGTTTACCAACTGCATTTCTCAAAAAGCGCTCTTTAGCCAGTCGTTGCTGTGAGCCTTTGGACTTGCCTCCTATTGCCTGGATCTTAGCAACCCTCGGAGTTCTTTCTCTTTTTAGAGAGACGTTTGACTTCTTAGCCGTCCATCTACAGTGTATTTTGTGTCACTTTTGGCCTCTTGGTCCAAAGTTTAAGAGACTTAACAATATCAAAGTGTTTGTATATTTCTAAACCATTCAAAAAAACTTTGTTCATTCCTTTAAACAGGCTTTTCCTGTCAATATGACATTGTTGGCTAATGCGCTGTGATGACATTGCAAGTGCGATTTTAAACTAAACACTGCTTAATCATAAACTGTCTTTATTTAAATCTGTCTACAGGAGGGTGTGTAACTACTTGTTAACTTATATTTAACATGGTTACATTCTCCCTTGAACGAAGTCAACATCATGGTGACTTCCTAAATATCAAGCATAGCTTCCGAGGTGTAAAGGACTGGACTCGCTAACATAAATATCCAGGTTGTTTGTTAAGATGTAGCTCTGATCTATGTGTGGGTCATGTCTGGTCGAAATACTCTGTTTATAAGTTTGTTTGGGAACCTTCATGCCGAACTCTAAAGGGGCAGCAGTTGAGCTCCTGTATGGGCATCATGGTAGAGAAACAGCTCTCAGCTTCGCTCTGATGCTGGGACGTCAGGTCTTAAAGCTGTGAAACTTAACTCTTAAGCCACAGAATAACTTTGGTCATCTGCCTCAATCAAAGCTCAGACAGAACTTGTCTAACTATTTATTCCTACGAATCCGGTTCACTTTTTTTTCTTGTCTTGTCTTGTTACTGTATATAGCCCGGAACGGTAGTGACAGTTTGTTAGTTATTGTTAGATTTGATGTACAGTGGATGTCATCATCTTCTCCACGGAGATGTTTTTGGAAAAAAACTCCAAGTTAGAGAGCTTCAATTGCCTCTTGCGTCTATATGAGGCATTACAGGGTGATTGTTAACCATAGAGTGTTTACCAACTGCATTTCTCAAAAAGTGCTCTTTAGCCAGTGTTTGCGGTGAGCCTTTGGACTTGCCTCCTATTGCCTGGATCTTAGCAACCCTCAGAGTTCTTTTAGGGACATTGTCTAGCTATGTGTCCAGCTCGATCACGTATGAGACATTGCCGTCTATCTTGTGCTCATTTTTGAGCTACTTTTGACTTCAAAATAAAGGCTGCTCAATCAAAAACTGCTTCTAGTTAACTCTATCTACAGGAGGGTGTGACGTGTTATCCTAATATATTTAATATTGATACATTCCTCTTTTGTACAAGCTAAGAGCTGCTAAGTTTTAGCAGTCGAGTCTGCATGAATAGCATCGTCATTCATTTCATCAGTGTGAAGTGGAGCAGATTTTGATCGACCAGCTTCGTCTAGAATATTTGTGTCCATCATGGTGACTTTATTCACATGGAGTAATTTAGTTGACCCCTGATTCTGAGAGGAGAAATTCAGGCTCTGGGGAGGACATATTTTTGATCGTCCAAGTCTGATAATTGATCCTGAAGTCAAACTTCGTAAAATAAAAGAGAAAGTTTGAAACTTAAGATGACGTACATGCTTTTCCATTGCGTATCCCTTGTAGGTGCCAATGCTTTGATGACCCAGCCGGGAGACATTGTCTCTTTACCGGAGGGTCCCGGGTCTGCCTCTGGGTCTCTTCACGCTGGAACGCGTCGGGGGCCATCCCTACCAGATGCCCGAACTAACCCATCTTGCCTCTCTCAACTTGGGGGAGCAGTGGTTCTACTCTGAGCCTCTTCCGGACTGAGAGCTTCAAGTCTTGTAACCAGGTGGATCTGGTGTGAATACAACTAGGCCCTCAGTACCGAGCTAATCACTCAGGTGGCTTACCTGATCATTTATATCCCATCCATTTCAAAGAGGCAAAAGGTCCCTGGCAATGACTGCATTTGTCAAAACATTACATACTTAAAACTAGTTGCTACCTGGTTAATATCTTCATCCTTAGCACATCTGGGAGATTTGTCTGTTTAAGTTAAATTCTTATGAACATTTTCAAATAACTTAGGAGATTCTAATGAAACCATCCACAGTTACTCAGAACTATAAAGTGTGTAATTATAGGACCTGTTGGCTTCCTAAATGTCAGACATAACTTTAGAGGTGTAAAGGACTATATCCGTTTAAACACTGATATCCAGGTTTATTAAGTTTGATAAGATTCAGCTCCGGTTGATCTGATGCACTTGGCAAAGCAGAGCTGCTATGTTTGGGTCATGGCTGATACAAGTACTGTCTGTTGATAAATTTGTTCGTGAACCCTCATCCCTAACTCTGAAGTTGACCTCCTATGAAGCCTAAAGCCAGCAGGTAGAGAAACTGTTCTCACCTTCGCTCTTATGGTGGGACGTCAGCTCATAAAGCTGTGAAACTTTACTATTAAGCCACAGGACAACTTTGGTCATCTGCCTCAATCCTATTCCAATTACACCAGATGGAGATGAGTCTGTCTCACTGTTCTTTGTTTTATCAAAAATCCGCGTTCATGAAGAGTCAGTTCCATTACCTGAATATCTAACTCCTCACAGCCCAGGTTTGGTAGTGGTTGTTTGTTAGCTGCAGTGAGTTTTAGCCATTTTGCTGTATAGTGCATTTTATCGTCTTCCCCTTGGAGGGGATTTCTTAAACAGCTCTTATCTGCCACTATAGCCTCTTGCGCCCATGGGGTATTACAGGGCATATCACCTAAGTATAACGTATTGGGCATACACCAACTGCGTTTTGCTAAAAGCGCTCTTTAGTCAGTGTTTATGGTGAGCCTTCAAACTTATTTCGCATTACTGGCTCATAGCAAACGAGGATCCTCGTTTCCCTGCACCACAGAGTCAGGCGTGTTTGTCAGAGTTTGGCATCCACATGCAGGACATTGTCTTGCCTTGTGTCCAACTTCTGAGACAGATAGGTTGTACATTTCCAGTGTAATTTGGAGTCACATTTGGGACAGTGGCTATTGCTTTAAGAGCCCTCCGTTCATGCAACACCATTTGTTAGCTCTCCAATGGCCTTACCTTGAGTCATGGTTACTGTGACTCTGTACATCATGGTTACTGTTAGATTTTATTGGAACAACAAAACTCTCTCCCACCAGATTTCGGCTTCTTGCGACATTGAAAGTTCTGCCAGAGTCTTAAAGGCTCTGACATTGTAGCTTCTTCCCATACGTCAAATTGGTCGGTCTGTGGTTTATTTGTGATGAGCCTTCAGAGCTTGCTGCGGAGGACAGAGTTGCGCATATTGCAAGTTTCAGGTACGTGACATTAGAAGTTAACATAGCCGAGTTAAAATAACTGAGAGAGGCCATGTTGGTAACTCATTAAGCTTGTCTCTGTCTCTCAAGTCATGTTAAACGTGCACAATTTGACGTGGCTACACTTGTATAATTTCTGACCAAATTGTTTATTTACATCCATTAACTTTGGGAGTATTGAAGTCAGTGCTTAACTAAAGCGCGGCTGAATGTAAAGCGGCTCAGAAATTGGATGGAAAATTGTTGTCTTAGGATCCTGTTCGGTTTTTAAAAGACAGCTTTCCGGGAGACGTGATTATAGTTTTAGGCTTTGTTAACGGGTACAAATGCGAGCATTATGACTGAAACTACATAAGTTGATGTGTTGGGAAGAAACTCCATAAAAACTTGGTGGTGAATCGTCTCCTAATGAGTGAGCTCACAAATATCTCTCAGATGCATGGTTGAAATCACTGAAGGAAACCTTACTGTGCTAATACCAAAAAGAACCGGCACGCATGCACTGACATGGTGCGCATCTTGACCATCAATCTTGCACAAAAAAACCCTACAAAATGCTTAGTACACACGCCTGTGGTTCGTTCTATACCCTTCTTTCATTTTGATAATTTCTTTATGGAGTCCGCTAATATTCCACTTGGAGCCAAAATACTGGAACCCACATACACTCAGGGGCCGTATGATGTGTGCATGCAGGCTGATCACAGTTGGCCCTTCTGTGCTACATTAACTAAAAACTTCATTTCTTAACAATGAGAAGCTACCGGCTGAAAATTGGCTAGGACGAGTCATTAAACGTGTCTGACACACACTCATAGGGAATTGTGTCGTGAACTCCAACAATATTTTAAATCGGGTATCGTGAATTTGTCATAGAAACTCAGGAGAAAGGCGGGACCAAAACTGGCCCATGGGTTGAGCTTGGCTTATCGCTTTAACGAGGATATCTGGTTATTCACGAAGTCTCTGAAGAACTGGATTGTTCTCTGTGACGGCACGGATCTTCTCCTTTTGTGGACGTTGCTGATGAAAATTTCTCTGAAGAGAACAAAACAAATAATCGTCACCAGCTGCTGAAAGAAAACCAGTGTAAAACAAACTTTCAGCCTTTGTGCTACTCTGTTTCTTAGTCGGAATCTTAAGTTTCATTTGCACTCAATGAAATTTCATCTAGGAAAACAGCTGAGTGAATTGCAATGGGACTAAATAGACTGGAATTCCCGGGTTCTCATTGCACCTTCTTTTTGGTTCGATCTCATCCAGAGAATTTCCCTGCAGGCCAGATAGAGCTACTTTCTCCATGGACATGAGCAGTTTGGAAATCTTGGCCAACTGTGTGATTTGAACAGGCAGCCTGTAAAAGTCCCGATGGACAAGGAGGTCATGTCCAAGAAAATCTGCAACTTGGTCAAGTTAATTGTGCTTGAAGTTTAGAATCTGAGAGACTGTTACATGTTTCCTTAACTGGTTGGACCCTAAGAGCCTCAGGGCTTGAGGTCTTCCAAACAGAAAGACGTTGTTTTCATGGACCCCACAGTCTTTTCTTTCACTAGTCATCAGCGACAGACCTTCTACCTTATGGACTTGAGGTGAACGACAACCTTCCTTTTCCCTCTTTCCAATGATTATCACTCTAGTGAATTAGGCTTCTGTTCCAGTTTGGAAAGGGTCATTGCAACATCTTGGTGAAGCGGTGTTTGGTCTCACTCCTCAAATCTTTTCAGGTGCATTTTTTAGACCCTTCTAGCACGTCTACGGTTATAAAATGCACTAAGATAACTTTAGCGAGTTCAGTGTAGTTCTTGGAAGTGACTTCTTCTTCAAGCTACTCAGAGCTACATCTACAGAGTTTGTAAGATACTTTTGAAGTAGCTTAACATCTTTTTGAAGGGCAGCATTGCTGGTTTCTTATACTTAGGATGGATCTGTGTGTTTAGAGCAACGTGTGAAATCAGTTCACCCCACTTGGAGTTGAACAGTTTACTGAATGCTTCGGCTGTCTTTTGACATCACTCATAATACAAAACGTTCAAAAAGGCTCCTCTAATTCAGATCAGGGTTCAGTTTTGAACATAAGGATTGGAATCAGCCTGGATCTTGTGTACAGTATGTCCCAGCTTTAAAGCCATGCTTGGTGTACTATACGAACCTCTTCTTCATAAACTAGACATTTTCTAGACTGCCTGAACCAAACCGGATGGTCTGATGAAGAAGTCACTAAGCAAACACAACAGCAGCCATCCTACATCACGTAGCTTCTGTCTATGGATTTGTCTTTAATGGATTGCTGATTGGTGGACTGGCCTGATGAGGGTCAGCTGTAGCCACTTCCCACTTTATTATTTAAGACCAAGTCACAGCTCTACTTTCAGTCAGTTCTTCAGCAGTAGTCAGTGTGGTAACACTGTCACTGATCTTATGAATTATGGTCTGTTCTTTTGCTGGAACTCTTTAACTCAGTTCTCGAGTTTGTTTGGGTTTATCTGATTCATTTTAACCTCCATTTTATTGTTGATTAATTCATCCAGTTGCCTAGTTTTAACCGTTTTTGTGTCTGTTTATATTGTGTATGTTGTTCTGAGCCTACTTTTATTTCTACTTTTGAGTTTTATACATGTTAAATATGTGGGATTTTCAGCCTAAATTGTCTAAATTTCACTGTGGAAAAACTGATGATAAAAATGTATGAATTATTTGAGAAATTCTTATTTTTGTGATTTTGGGATCTCTTTCCTCCTGATCCTTAAAAACCTTATTGTTAAAATTTATCGTTTTAAGTTGACTTGGCTTCCCAAAGTTATCTTCCCAGTTTTAGAGGTATAAAAACTGTACGCGCTCACACTGATACCCAGGTTAATTTTAAGATTGATCAGATTCAGCTCTGATTGGCTGCACTTAGTGACGTAGTGAAGCAGATTTGCTTTATGTTGGTCATGGCTGGTAGAAAGACATTTGGCTGTAGACTCTGAGTCCCCACTCTGAAGGGGCAGAAGTTGCGGTCCGCTCTGCTCTGATTGTGGGATGTGTAAGTTCATACAGTTGTGAAATATTTATCACATTCCTTTAAAAAACTTGCCAAACTTCTTTATATGTTTGACCATCAGACCTGTGATATCGTGATTCTTGGGTCACGACAAAGATAACAAGTAGAAATGTTTTGCTTATCTGCCTCAACTAAAGCTCCACAGTTAAGACATGGAAGTTCCAGATCCACAAACTTTCAAACAATATGTTCTCCAATTATGCCGGATGGAGATGAAACCGATTGAATTTACTTTATTTATTGCTCGTCATTTTTCTCTACGTAGACCAGGTACAGCAGTGGCAGTTTGGTAGCAGCTTTGAGATTTGCTGTACAGTGGATGTCGTCTTCCCCACAGAGACGATTTTGGATACAGCGCTGAAGCCAACAACTTTCTGATTTTTAACCTTTACATACTGCATTTCTCAAAAAGTGCTTTAGCCAGTCGTTGCTGTGAGCCTTTGGACTTGCTCATGTCTGGTCGAAATACTCTGTTTATAAGTTTGTTTGGGAACCTTCATGCCGAACTCTAAAGGGGCAGCAGTTGAGCTCCTGTATGGGCATCATGGTAGAGAAACAGCTCTCAGCTTCGCTCTGATGCTGGGACGTCAGGTCTTAAAGCTGTGAAACTTAACTCTTAAGCCACAGAATAACTTTGGTCATCTGCCTCAATCAAAGCTCAGACAGAACTTGTCTAACTATTTATTCCTACGAATCCGGTTCACTTTTTTTTCTTGTCCTATTACTCTTTACAGCCCGGGTACGGTATTGACAGTTTGTTAGTTATTGTTAGATTTGATGTACAGTGGATGTCATCATCTTCACCACGGAGATGATTTTGGAAAAAAGCTCCCAAGTTCGAGAGCTTCAATTGCCTCTTGCGTCTATATGAGGCATTACAGGGTGATTGTTAACCATAGAGTGTTTACCAACTGCATTTCTCAAGAAGTGCTCTTTAGCCAGTGTTTGCAGTGAGCCTTTGGACTTGCCTCCTATTGCCTGGATCTTAGCAACCCTCAGAGTTCTTTTAGGGACATTGTCTAGCTATGTGTCCAGCTCGATCACGTATGAGACATTGCCGTCTATCTTGTGCTCATTTTTGAGCTACTTTTGACTTCAAAATAAAGGCTGCTCAATCAAAAACTGCTTTTAGTTAACTATCTACAGGAGGGTGTGACTTGTTATCATAATATATTTAATATTGATACATTCCTCTTTTGTACAAGCTAAGAGCTGCTAAGTTTTAGCAGTCGAGTCTGCATGAATAGCATCGTCATTCATTTAATCAGTGTGAAGTGGAGCAGATTTTGATCGACCAGCTTCATCTAGAATATTTGTGTCCATCATGGTGACTTTATTCACATGGAGTAATTTAGTTGACCCCTGATTCTGAGTGGAGAAATTCAGACTCTGGGGAGGACATAGTTTTGATCGTCCAAGTCTGATAATTGATCCTTAAGTCAAACTTCGTAAAATATAAGAAAAAGTTTGAAAACTTAAGATGACGTACATGCTTTTCTATTGCGTATCCCTTGTAGGTGCCAATGCTTTGATGACCCAGCCGGGAGACATTGTCTCTTTACCGGAGGGTCCCGGGTCTGCCTCTGGGTCTCTTCAAGCTGGAACGCGTCGGGGGCAATCCCTACCAGATGCCCGAACTAACCCATCTTGCCTCTCTCAACTTGGGGGAGCAGTGGTTCTACTCTGAGCCTCTTCCGGACTGAGAGCTTCAAGTCTTGTAACCAGGTGGATCTGGTGTAAATACAACTGGGTCCTTAGCAGCAGGCCCTCAGTACCGAGCTAATCACTCAGGTGGCTTACCTGATCATTTATATCCCATCCATTTCAAAGAGGCAAAAGGTCCCTGGCAATGACTGCCTTTGTCAAAAGATTACATACTTGAAACTAGTTGCTACCTGGTTAATATCTTCTTCCTTGGCACATCTGGGAGATTTGTCTGTTCAATTCTTATGAACATTCTCAAATAACTTAGGAGATTCTAATGAAACCATCCACAGTTACTCAGAACTATAAAGTGTGTAATTATAGGACCTGTTGGCTTCCTAAATATCAGACATAACTTTAGAGGTGTAAAGGACTATATCCGTTAAACACTGATATCCAGGTTTATTAAGTTTGATAAGATTCAGCTCCGGTTGATCTGCTGCACTTGGCAAAGCAGAGCTGCTATGTTTGGGTCATGGCTGATACAAGTACTGTCTGTTGATAAATTTGTTCGTGAACCCTCATCCCTAACTCTGAAGTTGACCTCCTATGAAGCCTAAAGCCAGCAGGTAGAGAAACTGTTCTCACCTTCGCTCTTATGGTGGGACGTCAGCTCATAAAGCTGTGAAACTTTACTCTTAAGCCACAGGACAACTTTGGTCATCTGCCTCAATCCTATTCCAATTACACCAGATGGAGATGAGTCTGTCTCACTGTTCTTTGTTTTATCAAAAATCCGGGTTCATGAAGAGTCACTTCCATTACCTGAATATCTAACTCCTCACAGCCCTGGTTTGGTAGTGGTTGTTTGTTAGCTGCAGTGAGTTTTAGCCATTTTGCTGTATAGTGCATTTTATCGTCTTCCCCTTGGAAGGGAATTTCTTAAACAGCCTCTTGCGCCCATGGGGTATTACAGGGCATATCACCTAAGTATAACGTATTGGGCATACACCAACTGCGTTTTGCTAAAAGCGCTCTTTAGTCAGTGTTTATGGTGAGCCTTCGAACTTATTTCGCATTACTGGCTCATAGCAAACGAGGATCCTCGTTTCCCTGCACCACAGAGTCAGGCGTGTTTGTCAGAGTTTGGCGTCCACATGCAGGACATTGTCTTGCCTTGTGTCCAACTTCTGAGACAGATAGGTTGTACATTTCCAGTGTAATTTGGAGTCACATTTGGGACAGTGGCTATTGCTTTAAGAGCCCTCCGTTCATGCAACACCATTTGTTAGCTCTCCAATCGCCTTACCTTGAGTCATGGTTACTGTGACTCTGTACATCATGGTTACTGTTAGATTTTATTGGAACAACAAAACTCTCTCCCACCAGATTTCGGCTTCTTGCGACATTGAAAGTTCTGCCAGAGTCTTAAAGGCTCTGACATTGTAGCTTCTTCCCATACGTCAAATTGGTCGGTCTGTGGTTTATTTGTGATGAGCCTTCAGAGCTTGCTGCGGAGGACAGAGTTGCGCATATTGCAAGTTTCAGGTACGTGACATTAGAAGTTAACATAGCCGAGTTAAAATAACTGAGAGAGGCCATGTTGGTAACTCATTAAGCTTGTCTCTGTCTCTCAAGTCATGTTAAACGTGCACAATTTGACGTGGCTACACTTGTATAATTTCTGACCAAATTGTTTATTTACATCCATTAACTTTAGGAGTATTGAAGTCAGTGCTTAACTAAAGCGTGGCTGAATGTAAAGCGGCTCAGAAATTGGATGGAAAATTGTTGTCTTAGGATCCTGTTCGGTTTTTAAAAGACAGCTTTCCGGGAGACGTGATTATAGTTTTAGGCTTTGTTAACGGGTACAAATGCGAGCATTATGACTGAAACTACATAAGTTGATGTGTTGGGAAGAAACTCCATAAAAACTTGGTGGTGAATCGTCTCCTAATGAGTGAGCTCACAAATATCTCTCAGATGCATGGTTGAAATCACTGAAGGAAACCTTACTGTGTTAATACCAAAAAGAACCGGCACGCATGCACTGACATGGTGCGCATCTTGACCATCAATCTTGCACAAAAAAACCCTACAAAATGCATAGTACACACACCTGTGGTTCGTTCTAGACCCTTCTTTCATTTTGATAATTTCTTTATGGAGTCCGCTAATATTCCACTTGGAGCCAAAATACTGGAACCCACATACACTCAGGGGCCGTATGATGTGTGCATGCAGGCTGATCACAGTCGGCCCTTCTGTGCTACATTAACTAAAAACTTAAATTCTTAACAATGAGAAGCTACCGGCTGAAAATTGGCTAGGACGAGTCATTAAACGTGTCTGACACACACTCATAGGGAATTGTGTCGTGAACTCCAACAATATTTTAAATCGGGTATCGTGAATTAGTCATAGAAACTCAGGAGAAAGGCAGGACCAAAACTGGTCTATGGGTTGCGCTTGGCTTATCGTTTTAACGAGGATATCTGGTTATTCACGAAGTCTCTGAAGAACTGGATTGTTCTCTGTGACGGCACGGATCTTCTCCTTTTGTGGACGTTGCTGATGAAAATTTCTCTGAAGAGAACAAAACAAATAATCGTCACCAGCTGCTGAAAGAAAACCAGTGTAAAACAAACTTTCAGCCTTTGTGCTACTCTGTTTCTTAGTCAGAATCTTAAGTTTCATTTGCACTCAATGAAATTTCATCTAGGAAAACAGCTGAGTGAATTGCAATGGGACTAAATAGACTGGAATTCCCGGGTTCTCATTGCACCTTCTTTTTGGTTCGATCTCATCCAGAGGATTTTCCTGCAGGCCAGATAGATCTCCTTTCTCCATGGACATGAGCAGTTTGGAAATCTTGGCCAACTGTGTGATTTGAACAGGCAGCCTGTAAAAGTCCCGATGGACAAGGAGGTCATGTCCAAGAAAATCTGCAACTTGGTAAAGTTAATTGTGCTTGAAGTTAAGAATCTGAGAGACTGTTACATGTTTCCTTAACTGGTTGGACCCTAAGAGCCTCAGGGCTTGAGGTCTTCCAAACAGAAAGACGTTGTTTTCATGGACCCCACATTCTTTTCTTTCACTTGTCATCAGCGACAGACCTTCTACCTTATGGACTTGAGGTGAACGACAACCTTCCTTTTCCCTCTTTCCAATGATTTTCACTCTAGTGAATTAGGCTTCTGTTCCAGTTTGGAAAGGGTCATTGCAACATCTTGGTGAAGCGGTGTTTGGTCTCACTCCTCAAATCTTTTCAGGTGCATTTTTTAGAACCTTCTAGCACGTCTACGGTTATAAAATGCACTAAGATAACTTTAGCGAGTTCAGTGTCGTTCTTGGAAGTGACTTCTTCTTCAAGCTACTCAGAGCTACATCTACAGAGTTCGTAAGATACTTTTGAAGTAGCTTAACATCTTTTTGAAGGGAAGCATTGCTGGTTTCTTATACTTAGGATGGATCTGTGTGTTTAGAGCAACGTGTGAAATCAGTTCACCCCACTTGGAGTTGAACAGTTTACTGAATGCTTCGGCTGTCTTTTGACATCACTCATAATACAAAACGTTCAAAAAGGCTCCTCTAATTCAGATCAGAGTTCAGTTTTGAACATAAGGATTGGAATCAGCCTGGATCTTGTGTACAGTATGTCCCAGCTTTAAAGCCATGCTTGGTGTACTATACGTACCTCTTCTTCATAAACTAGACATTTTCTAGACTGCCTGAACCAAACCGGATGGTCTGATGAAGAAGTCACTAAGCAAACACAACAGCAGCCATCCTACGTCACGTAGCTTCTGTCTATGGATTTGTCTTTAATGGATTGCTGATTGGTGGACTGGCCTGATGAGGGTCAGCTGTAGCCACTTCCCACTTTATTATTTAAGACCAAGTCACAGCTCTACTTTCAGTCAGTTCTTCAGCAGTAGTCAGTGTGGTAACACTGTCACTGATCTTATGAATTATGGTCTGTTCTTTTGCTGGAACTCTTTAACTCAGTTCTCGAGTTTGTTTGGGTTTATCTGATTCATTTTCACCTCCATTTTATTGTTGATTAATTCATCCAGTTGCCTAGTTTTAACCGTTTTTGTGTCTGTTTATATTGTGTATGTTGTTGTTAGCCTACTTTTATTTCTACTTTTGAGTTTTATATATGTTAAATATGTGGGATTTTTAGCCTAAATTGTCTAAATTTCACTGTGGAAAAACTGATGATAAAAATGTATGAATTATTTGAGAAATTCTTATTTTTGTGATTTTGGGATCTCTTTCCTCCTGATCCTTAATAACCTTCTTTTAAATTTATCGTTTTAAGTTGACTTGGCTTCACAAAGTTATCTTCCCAGTTTTAGAGGTATAAAAACCGTACCCGCACACTGATATCCAGGTTAATTTTGTCAAGATTGATCAGATTCAGCTCTGATTGGCTGCACTTAGTGACGTAGTGAAGCAGATTTGCTTTATGTTGGTCATGGCTGGTAGAAAGACATTTTTTGGCTGTAGACTCCGAGTCCCCACTCTGAAGGGGCAGAAGTTGCGGTCCCCTCTGCTCTGATTGTGGGATGTGTAAGTTCATACAGTTGTGAAATATTTATCACATTCCTTTAAAAAACTTGCCAAACTTCTTTATATGTTTGACCATCAGACCTGTGATGTCGTGATTCTTGAGTCACGTAGAAAAGTTTTGCTTATCTGCCTCAACCAAAGCTCCACAGTTAAGACATGCAAGTTCCAGATCCACGAACTTTCAAACAATATGTTCTCCAATTATGCCAGATGGAGATGAAACCGATTGAATTTACTTTATTTATTGCTCGTCATATTTCTCTACGTAGACCAGGTACAGCAGTGGCAGTTTGGTTGCAGCTTTGAGATTTGCTGTACAGTGGATGTCATCTTCCCCACGGAGACGATTTTGGATACAGGGCTGAAGCCAACAACTTTCTGAATTTTAACCGTTTACCAACTGCATTTCTCAAAAAGCGCTCTTTAGCCAGTCATTGCTGTGAGCCTTTGGACTTGCCTCCTATTGCCTGGATCTTAGCAACCCTCGGAGTTCATTCTCTTTTTAGAGAGACGTTTGACTTCTTAGCCGTCCATCTACAGTGTATTTTGTGTTACTTTTGGCCTCTTGGTCCAAAGTTTAAGAGACTTAACAATATCAAAGAGAGTTTTTATATTTCTAAACCATTCAAAAAAACTTTGTTTATTCCTTTAAACAGGCTTTTCCTGTCAATATGACATTGTTGGCTAATGCGCTGTGATGACATTGCAAGTGCGATTTTAAACTAAACACTGCTTAATCATAAACTGTCTTTATTTAAATCTGTCTACAGGAGGGTGTGTAACTACTTGTTAACTTATATTTAACATGGTTACATTCTCCCTTGAACGAAGTCAACATCACGGTGACTTCCTAAATATCAAGCATAGCTTCCGAGGTGTAAAGGACTGGACTCGCTAACATAAATATCCAGGTTGTTTGTTAAGATGTAGCTCTGATCTATGTGTGGGTCATGGCTGGTCGAAATACTCTGTTTATAAGTTTGTTTGGGAACCTTCATGCCGAACTCTAAAGGGGCAGCAGTTGAGCTCCTGTATGGGCATCATGGTAGAGAAACAGCTCTCAGCTTCGCTCTGATGCTGGGACGTCAGGTCTTAAAGCTGTGAAACTTAACTCTTACGCCACAGAATAACTTTGGTCATCTGCCTCAATCAAAGCTCAGACAGAACTTGTCTAACTATTTATTCCTACGAATCCGGTTCACTTTTTTTTCTTGTCCTATTACTCTTTACAGCCCGGGTACGGTATTGGCAGTTTGTTATTTATTGTTAGATTTGATGTACAGTGGATGTCATCATCTTCTCCACGGAGATGATTTTGGAAAAAAGCTCCCAAGTTCGAGAGCTTCAATTGCCTCTTGCGTCTATATGAGGCATTACAGGGTGATTGTTAACCATAGAGTGTTTACCAACTGCATTTCTCAAAAAGTGCTCTTTAGCCAGTGTTTGCGGTGAGCCTTTGGACTTGCCTCCTATTGCCTGGATCTTAGCAACCCTCAGAGTTCTTTTAGGGACATTGTCTAGCTATGTGTCCAGCTCGATCACGTATGACACATTGCCGTCTATCTTGTGCTCATTTTTGAGCTACTTTTGACTTCAAAATAAAGGCTGCTCAATCAAAAACTGCTTCTAGTTAACTCTATCTACAGGAGGGTGTGACGTGTTATCCTAATATATTTAATATTGATACATTCCTCTTTTGTACAAGCTAAGAGCTGCTAAGTTTTAGCAGTCGAGTCTGCATGAATAGCATCGTCATTCATTTCATCAGTGTGAAGTGGAGCAGATTTTGATCGACCAGCTTCGTCTAGAATATTTGTGTCCATCATGGTGACTTTATTCACATGGAGTAATTTAGTTGACCCCTGATTCTGAGTGGAGAAATTCAGGCTCTGGGGAGGACATAGTTTTGATCGTCCAAGTCTGATAATTGATCCTGGAGTCAAACTTCGTAAAATAAAAGAGAAAGTTTGAAACTTAAGATGACGTACATGCTTTTCTATTGCGTATCCCTTGTAGGTGCCAATGCTTTGATGACCCAGCCGGGAGACATTGTCTCTTTACCGGAGGGTCCCGGGTCTGCCTCTGGGTCTCTTCAAGCTGGAACGCGTCGGGGGCAATCCCTACCAGATGCCCGAACTAACCCATCTTGCCTCTCTCAACTTGGGGGAGCAGTGGTTCTACTCTGAGCCTCTTCCGGACTGAGAGCTTCAAGTCTTGTAACCAGGTGGATCTGGTGTAAATACAACTAGGCCCTCAGTACCGAGCTAATCACTCAGGTGGCTTACCTGATCATTTATATCCCATCCATTTCAAAGAGGCAAAAGGTCCCTGGCAATGACTGCCTTTGTCAAAAGATTACATACTTGAAACTAGTTGCTACCTGGTTAATATCTTCTTCCTTGGCACATCTGGGAGATTTGTCTGTTCAATTCTTATGAACATTTTCAAATAACTTAGGAGATTCTAATGAAACCATCCACAGTTACTCAGAACTATAAAGTGTGTAATTATAGGACCTGTTGGCTTCCTAAATATCAGACATAACTTTAGAGGTGTAAAGGACTATATCCGTTAAACACTGATATCCAGGTTTATTAAGTTTGATAAGATTCAGCTCCGGTTGATCTGCTGCACTTGGCAAAGCAGAGCTGCTATGTTTGGGTCATGGCTGATACAAGTACTGTCTGTTGATAAATTTGTTCGTGAACCCTCATCCCTAACTCTGAAGTTGACCTCCTATGAAGCCTAAAGCCAGCAGGTAGAGAAACTGTTCTCACCTTCGCTCTTATGGTGGGACGTCAGCTCATAAAGCTGTGAAACTTTACTCTTAAGCCACAGGACAACTTTGGTCATCTGCCTCAATCCTATTCCAATTACACCAGATGGAGATGAGTCTGTCTCACTGTTCTTTGTTTTATCAAAAATCCGGGTTCATGAAGAGTCACTTCCATTACCTGAATATCTAACTCCTCACAGCCCTGGTTTGGTAGTGGTTGTTTGTTAGCTGCAGTGAGTTTTAGCCATTTTGCTGTATAGTGCATTTTATCGTCTTCCCCTTGGGGGGGATTCCTGAAACAGCTCTAAACTGCCACTATAGCCTCTTGCGCCCATGGGGTATTACAGGGCATATCACCTAAGTATAACGTATTGGGCATACACCAACTGCGTTTTGCTAAAAGCGCTCTTTAGTCAGTGTTTATGGTGAGCCTTCGAACTTATTTCGCATTACTGGCTCATAGCAAACGAGGATCCTCGTTTCCCTGCACCACAGAGTCAGGCGTGTTTGTCAGAGTTTGGCATCCACATGCAGGACATTGTCTTGCCTTGTGTCCAACTTCTGAGACAGATAGGTTGTACATTTCCAGTGTAATTTGGAGTCACATTTGGGACAGTGGCTATTGCTTTAAGAGCCCTCCGTTCATGCAACACCATTTGTTAGCTCTCCAATCGCCTTACCTTGAGTCATGGTTACTGTGACTCTGTACATCATGGTTACTGTTAGATTTTATTGGAACAACAAAACTCTCTCCCACCAGATTTCGGCTTCTTGCGACATTGAAAGTTCTGCCAGAGTCTTAAAGGCTCTGACATTGTAGCTTCTTCCCATACGTCAAATTGGTCGGTCTGTGGTTTATTTGTGATGAGCCTTCAGAGCTTGCTGCGGAGGACAGAGTTGCGCATATTGCAAGTTTCAGGTACGTGACATTAGAAGTTAACATAGCCGAGTTAAAATAACTGAGAGAGGCCATGTTGGTAACTCATTAAGCTTGTCTCTGTCTCTCAAGTCATGTTAAACGTGCACAATTTGACGTGGCTACACTTGTATAATTTCTGACCAAATTGTTTATTTACATCCATTAACTTTAGGAGTATTGAAGTCAGTGCTTAACTAAAGCGCGGCTGAATGTAAAGCGGCTCAGAAATTGGATGGAAAATTGTTGTCTTAGGATCCTGTTCGGTTTTTAAAAGACAGCTTTCCGGGAGACGTGATTATAGTTTTAGGCTTTGTTAACGGGTACAAATGCGAGCATTATGACTGAAACTACATAAGTTGATGTGTTGGGAAGAAACTCCATAAAAACTTGGTGGTGAATCGTCTCCTAATGAGTGAGCTCACAAATATCTCTCAGATGCATGGTTGAAATCACTGAAGGAAACCTTACTGTGTTAATACCAAAAAGAACCGGCACGCATGCACTGACATGGTGCGCATCTTGACCATCAATCTTGCACAAAAAAAACCCTACAAAATGCATAGTACACACGCCTGTGGTTCGTTCTAGACCCTTCTTTCATTTTGATAATTTCTTTATGGAGTCCGCTAATATTCCACTTGGAGCCAAAATACTGGAACCCACATACACTCAGGGGCCGTATGATGTGTGCATGCAGGCTGATCACAGTCGGCCCTTCTGTGCTACATTAACTAAAAACTTAAATTCTTAACAATGAGAAGCTACCGGCTGAAAATTGGCTAGGACGAGTCATTAAACGTGTCTGACACACACTCATAGGGAATTGTGTCGTGAACTCCAACAATATTTTAAATCGGGTATCGTGAATTAGTCATAGAAACTCAGGAGAAAGGCAGGAACAAAACTGGCCTATGGGTTGCGCTTGGCTTATCGCTTTAACGAGGATATCTGGTTATTCACGAAGTCTCTGAAGAACTGGATTGTTCTCTGTGACGGCACGGATCTTCTCCTTTTGTGGACGTTGCTGATGAAAATTTCTCTGAAGAGAACAAAACAAATAATCGTCACCAGCTGCTGAAAGAAAACCAGTGTAAAACAAACTTTCAGCCTTTGTGCTACTCTGTTTCTTAGTCGGAATCTTAAGTTTCATTTGCACTCAATGAAATTTCATCTAGGAAAACAGCTGAGTGAATTGCAATGGGACTAAATAGACTAGAATTCCCGGGTTCTCATTGCACTTTCTTTTTGGTTCGATCTCATCCAGAGAATTTCCCTGCAGGCCAGATAGATCTCCTTTCTCCATGGACATGAGCAGTTTGGAAATCTTGGCCAACTGTGTGATTTGAACAGGCAGCCTGTAAAAGTCCCGATGGACAAGGAGGTCATGTCCAAGAAAATCTGCAACTTGGTAAAGTTAATTGTGCTTGAAGTTTAGAATCTGAGAGACTGTTACATGTTTCCTTAACTGGTTGGACCCTAAGAGGCTCAGGGCTTGAGGTCTTCCAAACAGAAAGACGTTGTTTTCATGGACCCCACATTCTTTTCTTTCACTAGTCATCAGCGACAGACCTTCTACCTTATGGACTTGAGGTGAACGACAACCTTCCTTTTCCCTCTTTCCAATGATTTTCACTCTAGTGAATTAGGCTTCTGTTCCAGTTTGGAAAGGGTCATTGCAACATCTTGGTGAAGCGGTGTTTGGTCTCACTCCTCAAATCTTTTCAGGTGCATTTTTTAGACCCTTCTAGCACGTCTACGGTTATAAAATGCACTAAGATAACTTTAGTGAGTTCAGTGTCGTTCTTGGAAGTGACTTCTTCTTCAAGCTACTCAGAGCTACATCTACAGAGTTTGTAAGATACTTTTGAAGTAGCTTAACATCTTTTTGAAGGGCAGCATTGCTGGTTTCTTATACTTAGGATGGATCTGTGTGTTTAGAGCAACGTGTGAAATCAGTTCACCCCACTTGGAGTTGAACAGTTTACTGAATGCTTCGGCTGTCTTTTGACATCACTCATAATACAAAACGTTCAAAAAGGCTCCTCTAATTCAGATCAGAGTTCAGTTTTGAACATAAGGATTGGAATCAGCCTGGATCTTGTGTATATTTTAGCAAGGCTTGGTGTACTATACGTACCTCTTCTTCATAAACTAGACATTTTCTAGACTGCCTGAACCAAACCGGATGGTCTGATGAAGAAGTCACTAAGCAAACACAACAGCAGCCATCCTACGTCACGTAGCTTCTGTCTATGGATTTGTCTTTAATGGATTGCTGATTGGTGGACTGGCCTGATGAGGGTCAGCTGTAGCCACTTCCCACTTTATTATTTAAGACCAAGTCACAGCTCTACTTTCAGTCAGTTCTTCAGCAGTAGTCAGTGTGGTAACACTGTCACTGATCTTATGAATTATGGTCTGTTCTTTTGCTGGAACTCTTTAACTCAGTTCTCGAGTTTGTTTGGGTTTATCTGATTCATTTTCACCTCCATTTTATTGTTGATTAATTCATCCAGTTGCCTAGTTTTAACCGTTTTTGTGTCTGTTTATATTGTGTATGTTGTTGTTAGCCTACTTTTATTTCTACTTTTGAGTTTTATATATGTTAAATATGTGGGATTTTTAGCCTAAATTGTCTAAATTTCACTGTGGAAAAACTGATGATAAAAATGTATGAATTATTTGAGAAATTCTTATTTTTGTGATTTTGGGATCTCTTTCCTCCTGATCCTTAATAACCTTCTTTTAAATTTATCGTTTTAAGTTGACTTGGCTTCACAAAGTTATCTTCCCAGTTTTAGAGGTATAAAAACCGTACCCGCACACTGATATCCAGGTTAATTTTGTCAAGATTGATCAGATTCAGCTCTGATTGGCTGCACTTAGTGACGTAGTGAAGCAGATTTGCTTTATGTTGGTCATGGCTGGTAGAAAGACATTTTTTGGCTGTAGACTCCGAGTCCCCACTCTGAAGGGGCAGAAGTTGCGGTCCCCTCTGCTCTGATTGTGGGATGTGTAAGTTCATACAGTTGTGAAATATTTATCACATTCCTTTAAAAAACTTGCCAAACTTCTTTATATGTTTGACCATCAGACCTGTGATGTCGTGATTCTTGAGTCACGTAGAAAAGTTTTGCTTATCTGCCTCAACCAAAGCTCCACAGTTAAGACATGCAAGTTCCAGATCCACGAACTTTTCAACAACATGTATTCCAATTATGCCGGATGGAGATGAAACCGATTGAATTTACTTTATTTATTGCTCGTCATATTTCTCTACGTAGACCAGGTACAGCAGTGGCAGTTTGGTTGCAGCTTTGAGATTTGCTGTACAGTGGATGTCATCTTCCCCACGGAGACGATTTTGGATACAGGGCTGAAGCCAACAACTTTCTGAATTTTAACCGTTTACCAACTGCATTTCTCAAAAAGTGCTTTAGCCAGTCATTGCTGTGAGCCTTTGGACTTGCCTCCTATTGCCTGGATCTTAGCAACCCTCGGAGTTCATTCTCTTTTTAGAGAGACGTTTGACTTCTTAGCCGTCCATCTACAGTGTATTTTGTGTTACTTTTGGCCTCTTGGTCCAAAGTTTAAGAGACTTAACAATATCAAAGAGAGTTTTTATATTTCTAAACCATTCAAAAAAACTTTGTTCATTCCTTTAAACAGGCTTTTCCTGTCAATATGACATTGTTGGCTAATGCGCTGTGATGACATTGCAAGTGCGATTTTAAACTAAAAACTGCTTAATCATAAACTGGCTTTATTTAAATCTGTCTACAGGAGGGTGTGTAACTACTTGTCAACTTATATTTAATATAGTTACATTCTCCCTTGAACGAAGTCAACATCACGGTGACTTCCTAAATATCAAGCATAGCTTCCGAGGTGTAAAGGACTGGACTCGCTAACATAAATATCCAGGTTGTTTGTTAAGATGTAGCTCTGATCTATGTGTGGGTCATGTCTGGTCGAAATACTCTGTTTATAAGTTTGTTTGGGAACCTTCATGCCGAACTCTAAAGGGGCAGCAGTTGAGCTCCTGTATGGGCATCATGGTAGAGAAACAGCTCTCAGCTTCGCTCTGATGCTGGGACGTCAGGTCTTAAAGCTGTGAAACTTAACTCTTACGCCACAGAATAACTTTGGTCATCTGCCTCAATCAAAGCTCAGACAGAACTTGTCTAACTATTTATTCTACGAATCCGGTTCACTTTTTTTTCTTGTCCTATTACTCTTTACAGCCCGGGTACGGTATTGGCAGTTTGTTATTTATTGTTAGATTTGATGTACAGTGGATGTCATCATCTTCTCCACGGAGATGATTTTGGAAAAAAGCTCCCAAGTTCGAGAGCTTCAATTGCCTCTTGCGTCTATATGAGGCATTACAGGGTGATTGTTAACCATAGAGTGTTTACCAACTGCATTTCTCAAAAAGTGCTCTTTAGCCAGTGTTTGCGGTGAGCCTTTGGACTTGCCTCCTATTGCCTGGATCTTAGCAACCCTCAGAGTTCTTTTAGGGACATTGTCTAGCTATGTGTCCAGCTCGATCACGTATGACACATTGCCGTCTATCTTGTGCTCATTTTTGAGCTACTTTTGACTTCAAAATAAAGGCTGCTCAATCAAAAACTGCTTCTAGTTAACTCTATCTACAGGAGGGTGTGACGTGTTATCCTAATATATTTAATATTGATACATTCCTCTTTTGTACAAGCTAAGAGCTGCTAAGTTTTAGCAGTCGAGTCTGCATGAATAGCATCGTCATTCATTTCATCAGTGTGAAGTGGAGCAGATTTTGATCGACCAGCTTCGTCTAGAATATTTGTGTCCATCATGGTGACTTTATTCACATGGAGTAATTTAGTTGACCCCTGATTCTGAGTGGAGAAATTCAGGCTCTGGGGAGGACATAGTTTTGATCGTCCAAGTCTGATAATTGATCCTGGAGTCAAACTTCGTAAAATAAAAGAGAAAGTTTGAAACTTAAGATGACGTACATGCTTTTCTATTGCGTATCCCTTGTAGGTGCCAATGCTTTGATGACCCAGCCGGGAGACATTGTCTCTTTACCGGAGGGTCCCGGGTCTGCCTCTGGGTCTCTTCACGCTGGAACGCGTCGGGGGCCATCCCTACCAGATGCCCGAACTAACCCATCTTGCCTCTCTCAACTTGGGGGAGCAGTGGTTCTACTCTGAGCCTCTTCCGGACTGAGAGCTTCAAGTCTTGTAACCAGGTGGATCTGGTGTGAATACAACTAGGCCCTCAGTACCGAGCTAATCACTCAGGTGGCTTACCTGATCATTTATATCCCATCCATTTCAAAGAGGCAAAAGGTCCCTGGCAATGACTGCATTTGTCAAAACATTACATACTTAAAACTAGTTGCTACCTGGTTAATATCTTCATCCTTAGCACATCTGGGAGATTTGTCTGTTTAAGTTAAATTCTTATGAACATTTTCAAATAACTTAGGAGATTCTAATGAAACCATCCACAGTTACTCAGAACTATAAAGTGTGTAATTATAGGACCTGTTGGCTTCCTAAATATCAGACATAACTTTAGAGGTGTAAAGGACTATATCCGTTTAAACACTGATATCCAGGTTTATTAAGTTTGATAAGATTCAGCTCCGGTTGATCTGATGCACTTGGCAAAGCAGAGCTGCTATGTTTGGGTCATGGCTGATACAAGTACTGTCTGTTGATAAATTTGTTCGTGAACCCTCATCCCTAACTCTGAAGTTGACCTCCTATGAAGCCTAAAGCCAGCAGGTAGAGAAACTGTTCTCACCTTCGCTCTTATGGTGGGACGTCAGCTCATAAAGCTGTGAAACTTTACTCTTAAGCCACAGGACTACTTTGGTCATCTGCCTCAATCCTATTCCAATTACACCAGATGGAGATGAGTCTGTCTCACTGTTCTTTGTTTTATCAAAAATCCGCGTTCATGAAGAGTCAGTTCCATTACCTGAATATCTAACTCCTCACAGCCCAGGTTTGGTAGTGGTTGTTTGTTAGCTGCAGTGAGTTTTAGCCATTTTGCTGTATAGTGCATTTTATCGTCTTCCCCTTGGGGGGGGATTCCTGAAACAGCTCTAAACTGCCACTATAGCCTCTTGCGCCCATGGGGTATTACAGGGCAAATCACCTAAGTATAACTTATTGGGCATACACCAACTGCGTTTTGCTAAACGCGCTCTTTAGTCAGCGTTTATGGTGAGCCTTCGAACTTATTTCGCATTACTGGCTCATAGCAAACGAGGATCCTCGTTTCCCTGCACCACAGAGTCAGGCGTGTTTGTCAGAGTTTGGCATCCACATGCAGGACATTGTCTTGCCTTGTGTCCAACTTCTGAGACAGATAGGTTGTACATTTCCAGTGTAATTTGGAGTCACATTTGGGACAGTGGCTATTGCTTTAAGAGCCCTCCGTTCATGCAACACCATTTGTTAGCTCTCCAATGGCCTTACCTTGAGTCATGGTTACTGTGACTCTGTACATCATGGTTACTGTTAGATTTTATTGGAACAACAAAACTCTCTCCCACCAGATTTCGGCTTCTTGCGACATTGAAAGTTCTGCCAGAGTCTTAAAGGCTCTGACATTGTAGCTTCTTCCCATACGTCAAATTGGTCGGTCTGTGGTTTATTTGTGATGAGCCTTCAGAGCTTGCTGCGGAGGACAGAGTTGCGCATATTGCAAGTTTCAGGTACGTGACATTAGAAGTTAACATAGCCGAGTTAAAATAACTGAGAGAGGCCATGTTGGTAACTCATTAAGCTTGTCTCTGTCTCTCAAGTCATGTTAAACGTGCACAATTTGACGTGGCTACACTTGTATAATTTCTGACCAAATTGTTTATTTACATCCATTAACTTTGGGAGTATTGAAGTCAGTGCTTAACTAAAGCGCGGCTGAATGTAAAGCGGCTCAGAAATTGGATGGAAAATTGTTGTCTTAGGATCCTGTTCGGTTTTTAAAAGACAGCTTTCCGGGAGACGTGATTATAGTTTTAGGCTTTGTTAACGGGTACAAATGCGAGCATTATGACTGAAACTACATAAGTTGATGTGTTGGGAAGAAACTCCATAAAAACTTGGTGGTGAATCGTCTCCTAATGAGTGAGCTCACAAATATCTCTCAGATGCATGGTTGAAATCACTGAAGGAAACCTTACTGTGTTAATACCAAAAAGAACCGGCATGCATGCACTGACATGGTGCGCATCTTCTTTCATTTTGATTATTTCTTTATGGTTTCCGCTAATATTCCACTTGGAGCCAAAATACTGGAACCCGCATACACACACTCAGGGGCCGTATGATGTGTGCATGCAGGCTGATCACAGTCGGCCCTTCTGTGCTACATTAACTAAAAACTTAAATTCTTAACAATGAGAAGCTACCGGCTGAAAATTGGCTAGGACGAGTCATTAAACGTGTCTGACACACACTCATAGGGAATTGTGTCGTGAACTCCAACAATATTTTAAATCGGGTATCGTGAATTAGTCATAGAAACTCAGGAGAAAGGCGGGACCAAAACTGGCCTATGGGTTGAGCTTGGATTATCGCTTTAACGAGGATATCTGGTTATTCACGAAGTCTCTGAAGAACTGGATTGTTCTCTGTGACGGCACGGATCTTCTCCTTTTGTGGACGTTGCTGATGAAAATTTCTCTGAAGAGAACAAAACAAATAATCGTCACCAGCTGCTGAAAGAAAACCAGTGTAAAACAAACTTTCAGCCTTTGTGCTACTCTGTTTCTTAGTCGGAATCTTAAGTTTCATTTGCACTCAATGAAATTTCATCTAGGAAAACAGCTGAGTGAATTGCAATGGGACTAAATAGACTGGAATTCCCGGGTTCTCATTGCACCTTCTTTTTGGTTCGATCTCATCCAGAGAATTTCCCTGCAGGCCAGATAGATCTCCTTTCTCCATGGACATGAGCAGTTTGGAAATCTTGGCCAACTGTGAGATTTGAACAGGCAGCCTGTAAAAGTCCCGATGGACAAGGAGGTCATGTCCAAGAAAATCTGCAACTTGGTAAAGTTAATTGTGCTTGAAGTTTAGAATCTGAGAGACTGTGTTACCACATGTTTACTTAACTGGGTGGACCCTAAGAGGCTCAGGGCTTGAGGTCTTCCAAACAGAAAGACGTTGTTTTCATGGACCCCACATTCTTTTCTTTCACTAGTCATCAGCGACAGACCTTCTACCTTACGGACTTGAGGTGAACGACAACCTTCCTTTTCCCTCTTTCCAATGATTTTCACTCTAGTGAATTAGGCTTCTGTTCCAGTTTGGAAAGGGTCATTGCAACATCTTGGTGAAGCGGTGTTTGGTCTCACTCCTCAAATCTTTTCAGGTGCATTTTTTAGACCCTTCTAGCACGTCTACGGTTATAAAATGCACTAAGATAACTTTAGCGAGTTCAGTGTAGTTCTTGGAAGTGACTTCTTCTTCAAGCTACTCAGAGCTACATCTACAGAGTTCGCAAGATACTTTTGAAGTAGTTTAACATCTTTTTGAAGGGAAGCATTGCTGGTTTCTTATACTTAGGATGGATCTGTGTGTTTAGAGCAACGTGTGAAATCAGTTCACCCCACTTGGAGTTGCACAGTTTACTGAATGCTTCGGCTGTCTTTTGACATCACTCATAATACAAAACGTTCAAAAAGGCTCCTCTAATTCAGATCAGGGTTCAGTTTTGAACATAAGGATTGGAATCAGCCTGGATCTTGTGTACAGTATGTCCCAGCTTTAAAGCCATGCTTGGTGTACTATACGAACCTCTTCTTCATAAACTAGACATTTTCTAGACTGCCTGAACCAAACCCGGATGGTCTGATGAAGAAGTCACTAAGCAAACACAACAGCAGCCATCCCACGTCAATGTAGCTTCTGTCTATGGATTTGTCTTTAATGGATTTGTGTCCATGTTTGCTGTAAAGTGGTCTATAGTTAGGTCATTTCTAACGACCAGGCCAATTTCATCCATCTCCATGAAGCTGAAATTCTTCCAAATTACTCTTGAGAAGAGCCGGCTAAAGACCGCCTCCTGGGCTGAAGCCATAGCTACTACTCTGGTTTTCCCAGTCTGTCAAGCTACAAGATCCCTTTTTGGCTTTCTTCTTACCTTTGGTTGACCTGTTTCGCTATGAAGTATGTTGAGTAATGTTTGAAAGTCTACTTTGCATTATTTAAAACAGTAACTTGCGCTCCTTTGAATGCTCTTGAAGATAAAATGTTTATAAAACTTCTGGGTGAGATGCGAGTTTTTAGATGGTGAGGCATTCATTTACTTCAAACAAAACAGTAGTTTTTATTAGTCAAGTCGGGAAGTGTTTTGGCTTTCTTCTAGTTTTTTGGTTTTGAGTTTTGGAAATTTGGTTAGAACCCAGTGAGCCTGACATTTTGTCAACATCCATTTCCAAAGTTTTAGCAGTCGAGTCTGCATGAATAGCATCGTCATTCATTTCATCAGCGCGAAGTGGAGCAGATTTTGATGGACCAGCTTCCTCTAGAACATTTGTGTCCATCATGGTGACTTTATTCACATGGAGTAATTTAGTTGACCCCTGATTCAGAGAGGAGAAATTCGGGCTCTGAACAGAGTACATATTTGCTTCCAAGTCTGATAATTGATCTTTAAGTCAAACTTCGTAAAATATAAGAGAACGTTTGAAACTTAAGATGACGTAGATCCTTTTCTATTGCGTATCGCTTGTAGGTGCCAATGCTTTGATGACCCAGCCGGGAGACATTGTCTCTTTACCGTTGGGTTCCAGGTCTGCCTCTGGGCCATTCCTACCAGATGCCCAAACTAACCCATCTTACCTCTCTCAACTTGGGGGAGCAGTGGTTCTACTCTGAGCCTCTTCCGGACCAAGAGCTTCAAGTCTTGTAACCAGGTGGATCTGGTGTAAATACAACTGGGTCCTTAGCAGCAGGCCCTCAGTACCGAGCTAATCACTCAGGTGGCTTACCTGATCATTTATGTCCCATCCATTTCAAAGAGGCAACAGGTCCCTGGCAATGACTGCATTTGTCAAAAGATTACATACTTGAAACTAGTTGCTACCTGGTTAATATCTTCATCCTTGGCACGTCTGGGAGATTTGTCTGTTGAAGTTAAATTCTTATGAACCGTCCACAGTTACTTAGAACTAAAAAGTATGTCATTTTTCGTTTTAACGGTTTCATTTTGGGATGAGCTCTTCATTTTAGCCGTGTGACTGCCTCGTCAGCATCCTCTGAAGATGACGATGATCGTTCAGGTGAAACCGGTGATGAGGGAGATGAAGAGTGTTGGGCTCAGTGGTAATCTTCTGCCATTGATGTGGAAAGGCTGCTGGGGTTATAGCTGACCTTGTGGGAGTGTGTGTTGCTTCTCAGATGGAATTGCATCTCAGTGCGGAGGAGTTTCATAATGTAGGGTTTAGCTTGAGATGATTTATTAAGAGTCTGTCAACGAATGTGTGTTTCACCGTTTTTTACACTGTATCATGAGTTTTGTATTTTGTTTGTCTCAAAACAAAAACACACCAAAACTGTTTTTTATTTCATTCATACATGCTAAAAATGCATGAAGATGAGATTCATAATCCAACAAAAACCCAAAACTCTCTTCAAGAAATCATATGCGACTCAATGCTTATGTGATGATGACATGATTTGTATCCATCAACTAAATTAAACTAATTGGATGGGTTCATGGGAGTCTGATTTCAGGTACAAAGGCTGAATTTCAAAAGATTGTATTGTTTAAAAAAATATAAAAACTTTTAAAAACGGACTGTATTCGTTTCCCAAATAAAGAAAAAATAGTTCAGCATTGCACCCCAGCAGGCAGTCACGATGGCCCAAATGGAGGGGAAGGTGTAGGGACACGTAGGCATGGGCATAGTAAGATTTAAACCATCTTCTCCCAATCCAGGGGGTGACGTTCCACCACTGACGTAGCCTTTTACTGGTAAATATGAAAAATCGGACATTGGTGATTTGAAAACAAATTTCATTGTCCCTGTTCCTAAATTCATGAATAATAAAACAGTATCACTAACTTTGATGTGATACAGTAAAGTTTATGCCAGTATGAAAAAGAACTCCCAAGTTTTTCTACAATCAGTAACCAAAATAAACCTCCATACAACTTTACTTTTTCAATCGGAAACAAAAACTTGTTAGACCTCATGAGGAGTAGAGCTGGACTACTTTATCGGTTGGTTGATTAATTCGGATGACATGGTAGTCTCGCTAATCAAGAAAAAAATAATCTTGCCTATTGCCCGTAAATATGAAGATTTACACGGTAACATATCCAAAGCAGAAATTACATTGAGTATGTTTATTGTTCTGAATGTTAAAAGAGGTGATTGTGTTCTTTAAAAAAATTTTTAGACGTCAGAATATTTAAGCTTAAATTTGCATAAATGTGTGTTTAACACTGGAACTACCAAAGCCGTCAATTTGACGTGTCTCTGAAGTAGATCTTTGACGTTTCTGGACATTTTTTTTTTTGAACAGAACACATTTTTTTACATCAACTTTTGTCCCACTTTTTATTGCATTTGGTTGATCGATTTCTAGATCAATCGCTTAGAGTTGATTGATCGTAAACACATCTTTTTATAGATTATATTTTGTGATCTGCATGAACTTAAAAACAGAGACAATTCTAGTTGTGCAATTGATAAATCAAATTATTTAAAGAACAGAAATGATGAAAAATAAAATTACAAAAACAGTATTTGTTCACCTAGCCTTTTTTCTGGTTGGTCTTAAAGTCATCGCTGATCGTTAAGTTAATATGGGTGGGACTGGTTTCTTTCAGCAAATTTTTGCATTCCTTGTGTTAAAGGATTTACACTCAATAACAACCTAACATCGTACTAGAGCTAACAACTTTATCATTTCTTTCCGATCGAAAAGTTACAAATGTAACCCTTTTTGTCACAAAAAAAGAGAAATCAATCTATTTTGTGATCTTTAAGCCTTTTTTGAGATAGTTTTGGGTCATTTGAATTCAAATAAAAATCAAATAATTCAAACGTCTATCAATATTTGAAATTTAAATTATGACAGACCTTGTAAAAGCATTATGTATAAAAAAACCGTTAAATTCCCCTGGGCTTCTTTGGTGTCATTACATTGGACTTTTATTGACATGCATTCCTCCGACCTTCTAATTCTTACTGAAATGCTGTCAGACGCATTGCTTAAAAAAATCCATAGAAATCCGCATTGAATTTTGTAGCATTTTTTACATTACCGTGGGGCAACTCGCCAGTACAAGACTCACAAAATTGTCAGTCCCTGCCAGAGATTTGATTCCTGTGGATGAATGCATAACCATGGTCATAAAAGTGCTGCAAACTTTTGTTTAGCTGGTGATCTTTAAATGAAAAATCACCAGCAGAAAGTGTTTTTCTTTCAAACAGAAACTTGGTGAATGTGATTAAGTGAAAATGCACTGTGACCATGTGGCAGTGTTTCCACACCACGTTCCCGTCAGGTAACTCGCCCTTTTCTGAAACATTCTCACCACCAGCTGGTCAACAGCCACAGAGAGCTTTTGTCATTCTATGTTTTAATAAAAAGAAGACAGAAATTATTTGAAAACTAAAATCTACATTAAAAAAACAAAGAACCATATAAATGTCTTTAGGCCTTTTTTGAATGTGCCCACACTTTGTGGCCCTGAGGAGTTCTGGGAGCTCATTCCAGGAAAGTACTGTACCCCATTGTGGTCAGCCTGGTCCTGGGCTGGTGGAGGCAGTGGGTGGAATTTGGGTGGTATCTTTTGTTGATAAGTTAGAAGAGCACCACAGTGTGGTAAATTAGGGCAATCCTTTGGACACATTCGTAGGTGAGGAGGCAGATTTTGTAATGAATTTCTAAATGGATGGGTGATGTGGTCAAATTTTCGCCTCTTCGTCAGAACTCTGGCAGGGCAGTTTTGGGTGTGCTGAAGCTTCTCAAGCCTCCTGCCAGGAGTACCAATGAGAGGAGGGCATTACAGTACTCGAGTCTGGAGTTTTTCAGCCGCGGTCTGGGTATGTGAGGGGCGAAGCTTGTCAATGTTTCTGAGAAACTTTTCAGTGGTGATGTACAAACATGGTGGTCAAATGTGAGGTTGCAGTCAATTTTTACACTGAGGAGGAGAGTGGAATGTCGTGACCAGACACCAGAATGCTTGAAATGGAGGATGTTTTGATCTGGTGAGGTGTACTGATTAAAATGGCTTCCATCTTGCTGATGTTGAGCTGGAGAAAGTTGTTGGTCATCCACGTCCCTATTTCCTCCAGAAAGGCCTGCAGGAGCTTGGGTAGGCTTGGTGTCCATTTTTAAATACAGTTGGGTGCCGTCAAGCGTAGCAGTGAAATGTAAGGTCGTGTTTCCGGATTATTTGTTTAAGTGGAGATGTGTATATGGTGAAGAGCCTTGAGGCCGTCCGGAGGTGACATTGTGTGGCTGTGATTTAAACAGTTACCAGGGATTCTGTCCTGCTTGTGATGAATGAATGAAACCAGTTGAAAATATTTCCTGAGAGTCCAGTAGTAGTCTGAAGATGTTGAAACCCCCTACCCACCCAAAGCTCAAGGTTTCTCTTACACCCCTCTCCCAGGATCCTCTCAAAGCAATCCAGTAATTCTCCTCCAGGTGATTACGCCTCAGCGAGAGCGGTGTGACACCTGCCTTCACCCTCAATTCACACACTGGCGAAGTTCTCACAGGCCCAACAAATCCTAAGGGCCTTGGCCTGCACCAAATCCAAAATCCTTAATGCAGCAGGTGCCGCCGAACCATCACAACTATATTCCTATCTAGATTTTATCAGGGCGTCATGTTTTGCGTCTTGATGATTTAAAGTTAATGAAAAAGAAACAGCCATGTGGACCGATACGGCCAAATCGTATACATCTATGTTGGTGATAAGGGCTGGATCAGTAATTACCAAATTGAGGGTGTGTCCTTTGGAGTACGTGGGAACATTTATATGTTGTGTAAGATGCAAAGAATCAAGCAGTTCCAGAAACTCAGACGCACAGCGGTTTATGGGAGTGTTAACATGCTGGTTGAAGTCACCTATGAGTACTTGGGAACGTTGCACATAATGTCATCATCAGATCTTGGAGTCCAGTGAAGACGTCTGGGTGTACTTAAGATGCCTGGCAAATAAGAATCATTGTTGGTTGCTGTCTTTTCTGTTTTACTTTTGAAAATAAGTCATTCAAATGCAGATGAGATTGATGTCAGTTGCAGGATTTTGCGATGTATCACAGTTAGGCCTCCTCCGCAGCCAGAGTTTCTAGCTTTTTCGAGGTAGGTGTATCATTTGTGCCAGATATCAGTGAGGCGATATCATGGTAGCCTCGGAGCCAGAATGCTATGAATTCTACTCCCATACCAGCCTGTCAATGCTTGGTCCCGTCAGACCTCAGAAGTTAAGCATGGGCCTGGGCTGTACTTGAATGGGGTACCGCCTGAAAAGGGGTCCGGAAAAGGGCTATTTGAGGATAAAGCATTTTTATTATGACAGTGGGGGTGAGGCTTGAATCGCTGGCTTTTCTGGGTTGAATTTGTACTGGGTACTCTAGTTTCCTCCAAGCCTACAAAAAAATATGTTCGGTTTATTGGCTGTGTGGGCATGGTTGTCTCTCAATGTGGCACTATAACAGCCAGGATGGACTTAGGCATCCAAGGCGACCCTATCAAGAATAAGAAAATGAATGAATGTAAGTTTCGTTCACTTGATGGTGGCTGTAGGATCCTTTCAGAAGATTTTCGTTTTTTTTTTATTCGTATGATTTGAGAAATTTTCAGTCCATCCCACTTTTGATCCACTCCGTATTGATCAGTAGTTGTGAGTAGCAACATGTGGAACAGGTTTACAGAGACAGTGATCAAACTCTAAAAGTGTGTAGGACTAATTTGTGAAAAAGACAAAAGGCTAAAGATGGACGTTTTGTTTTGAATCAGTTTAGGTGGTGTACCTCCATTACTCAATGTAATTTAATTACCATCATCCTTTTTCTTTTTTGTCTTTTCTTCTTTTTTCCATCAATCCTGAAAGCCAAGACTTTCTTTTAGTCTCCAACTTCCCGTTTCATTCATCCTCTCGCCTAAATGACCCTTTTCACTTCCGATATCCTTCCCTGTCTCTGCTCGTTTCTCTTGCTATCTCACTCAGTCCCTGCTGATTGATGCCTCCATCCTTTTTAAACTGTTCAACACCACCTGTATTTACCCGACAAGGAGTCGGCGCTGCCGCGTGAATGATGATTGTGTCTTAGAGGAGTGAAACTAGAGCGACGTTGTGGGAGCTTAACCGGACCTCCTGAGGAGGAGTTGATAGCAGAGCTGACAGAGTGTGTGACTGTGATAAGTTAGTTTTCAGATTGTGTAATGTTTGGACGTTACATCACCTGTGAGATTATGCTTAACTTTGCAGGGTTTGTATCTAATACTAACTATAATTGACTATTTAACTATTAAAGTATGACCCTAAGCCCTGAATGATTAGGTTGTGTCATGGCCGGTTTGTATGGCTCTGTGCAAAGAAGATACTCTCAGTGCAAATTTTTATGAAGTTTTCAGGATACATCCACAATGAGCCAAATGGATAAGTGATAAAATTTTCAGGGCAATCCGGGTCACCTTTGGGTCCAGTATACTGTCTGTTTTCATTTTTGCTAACTAGCTTCTTAGTTAACAATAACTATAATATTAATTTAGGTCTTTACTGTAAGAGTTTTTTTTTTTTGTTCCGTTCGTCCATCTTCCGCTTGTTCCGGGGTCGGGTCGTGGGGGGAAACAGCCTTAAATGGGTAGCCCAGGCCTCTCTCACCCCGGCTGCATCCTCCAGCTCACCCGAAAGGATCCCAAGTCGTTCCCCGTCCAGCTGTGAGACATAGTCTCTCCAGCGGGTCCGGGGTCTGCCCCTTGGTCTCCTCCCGGTGGAACGTGCCCAAAACACCTCGCCTGCGAGGCGCTCGGGGGGCATCCTGACCAGATGCCCGAACCACCCCATCTGGCTCCTCTCGACCTGGAGGAGGAGCGGCTCGACACCGAGCTCCTCCCGGATGGCAGAGCTCCTCACCCGATCTCTGAGTGAGAGCCCAGCCACCCTGCGGAGGAAGCTCTTTTCGGCCGCTTGTACCTGCGATCTCATTCTTTCAGTCACCACCCACAGCTGGTGACCATAGATGAGGGTAGGAACGTAGATCCTGTTTACCATGGTGAGGGTAGGAACGTAGATCCTGGTTACCATGGTGAGTATAGGAACGTCGATCCTGGTTACCATGGTGAGGGTAGGAACGTAGATCGACTTGTAAATCGAGAGCTTTGCTTTTCGGCTCAGCTCTCTCTTTACCACGATGGACTAATGCAGCATCCTAGTTATTGTTGATGCCGCTCCGATCCGCCTGTTGATCTCCCGCTCCATCTTTCCCCCACTCGTGAACAAGACCCCGAGATACTTAAACTCCTCCACTTGGAGTAGGGGGCATTCCACCCTTTTCCGGGCGAGGACCATAGTCTCGGATTTGGAGGCGCTAATTCCCATCCCCATCCATCTCTCTGCTTTTGTGCTTCACCAATAAAAGAAAAAAAGATTTTCTCTTCGAACCTACGTGAGTTTTCCCACCACTGAAAAAGCTTAGTTCAGATTAACAATAGAGATTAATCTATATTCCAGAAGTATGAACACATTAATGGTAGATTTACATCACAGGCGTCAAACTCTGGTCTTTGAGACTAATTTAGGCCCACAAATTCACAAGGAGGACGTCGGTTTCTTGGCCTACAAGCGCTTGTAGCGCTAAAATTTAAATCTCAGAATTTTCTGTCTCTGTCAATTGACAAGACTTTTGTTGTACTTTTTTTGCATTTACAATATAAACCTTCGCTCGTCCAATGTCGCGGAGACAACAAAGATTGTCTTCGTATTTTAAGCGGAATTTTGGTTAGGCTCAAAATGAAGAGCAATCTTTAAATTTGCGGAAAACACGTTCAATAAATGGCTGTTTTTTCCTCCAGTATTGATTTCTGGCTAGTTGTTTATATGTGTTTAATAATCCTCATGCAGACAATCCGTCCATCCAGAGGAAAAAAGAATCTCGTCCAACTGAGACGACTTTAAAACGACCTTGTTGTATCGAGGGCAATCAAATAAAATCCGACTTAACTTTTTATTTTTACCTACAAAGCTGTGAGATTGAATCCGGCGTCCCACCCACAGTGAAACACACACAGCCGAGGCGCTGAGTGGACATGGCCATGTATCACCTTTACATTAATGGAGAAAAGGCAACAGCTCAATACCTACACCGCCGACTGCTGATGGCGAGCAAACGGAGAATCAAGCCAGGCGTGTAGAGAAAGCCCAGGCAGAGAAAATGGATGGTTGAGGACAAAAAAAAGAGATTAGAAGAAGAGAGTGTAAAAGGTAGAACAGATGGATTTGGACACTTTGAAAATGAGCAGAAAGAAAAGAGCATTTACAGTAGAGTGTGTCGATATGAATGCTAATACACTCTTTCTTCTTTTAAGCCTTACAGAAATGAGATTTTCCTCTTTTTTCTACAGTTCTATCGTGTTTGTTTGTGTTGCCGGCACCTCTACCCTCTCATCTTTTATCATGACACACACACACACTTACAAAGTAGGTCTCAATATCGGATTATTGCAGAGCCCGGCTAACCTTTCATCTTTGCGTCAATCCTGGTGTGCAACCGGCTCATCGATCGGACCAATTTTTAGACCCTGGTGTAGACTTCCTTTCAGTTTGGAGGAAATCTTAAATCATTTCATCTAATAACTCTTTTTTTTCTGTGTGTTTGGTCAGCAAATCTTATTTATCAAGTTAGTTGTGAGTGGGAAAGTCCGCTCGATCCATAAAGTGATCGGCGAGTTTATGAGTTCTCGTTTGTTGATTTGGCGACCGATTGAATTAAGTCTTTTTTTTTAGTATTATTTTTTCCAGAGGTAATATTGAAGGAAATAATTGGGATTCTAATCCAAAGGGAAATCTGTATGTTTGTATTTTATCAACCAAAATATGAAGAATTGAAGATAAAATCTTCACAAAAAAGAAAAAGAGAACTTAAAAAAATATTTATATTCTTCAAGAAAAAGACACTTAAATTGTTTAAAACGTGTCAATATTGAAAAGATATTTAAATTTATTTGTTACTTAAAAAATGCGAACAGTGCTACACTGTTTCCCGTCTGCTATGTCCCCTGATTCAATGTACAGTGCTGACATTGAATATTCATATTTTCCATAAATCGTACATTAAAGGTGATTCTGTACAGTGTTGTTTCAGAATTTTGCAATTGAAACCTTATCGACACTGTACGAATAAAATCTTGCACGATGTAGCCCTCCTTATTTTTACTTTGCTCACAGTACGATCTGATAATCTGCCGCAAGTGAACACATTTTTGTATAAGTTTAACTTTCACGTGGCTGTTGATAGTTATAGGTATACATGTAACATAATTACATTAAACATCCAATCAGGATAATTGATTCAAAGTGCTATTCTATAATATTGTTTCAACGAGGGATGACAAAATTTCAGATATGCCAGAAACTTCTGACAGTTCGATTACTGTAGCCAGGAGGACCAGGACGTAGTACTACTGAGCCAAAACTTGTCCGGTGCTTAAAATTGTTGTACGTCTTAAAATCAAGCTAAATTTGGACCAAATTTTGCACAGTGAATGTCCTGCTTAACAAAAATTTCTACATAAAACATATGAAACGTCTTTCTTTGATTAACATGAATATTAAAATCCCTTTTATTCGTAATTGCTTCAGGCCAGGTGGTGTTTTTCCAAATCAACTGAGCAAAAATATAGGTAAAGATTCAAATGCTGGTGATTCCAGAGAAATCCAGGGTATGTCTGCATGTAGAAGAGATTATTTGAATATATGCTTGCTTTTAATAACCTAGATTGTACTTCTCAGGGGATCTTATTTGCTCTTTTCAGCGCTGTACAAATAAAGTTTGACTAAGTATTGCAAAAATGTCGTTGGTCCATAGATGAGTTCTAAACATAACCAATAAGGCAAGTCTGACGCCCCTATCCCATTAGTATGACCGCTGTACATTGTTGCTACGCCATTGTGGCCAGCTGTGCCAAAAGTTGGGCTACGTTGGCAGAAATAGGAGTGGAAACAAACTAGCTGAAGTCTAGTAACTCCTCAAAGTCCTGTAATCTCATCGGTTGTGTCAAACCCTGGTGAAGGTCGACCAAAGCTATTTGAATATCTTTGATTATACGGTGTCGCCCAAACTGTAGGTCAGTTCCTTAGAGAAATGCTATCCACCATACCTGCCGCCCCAAACAGCCCTATAGAACCGTAAACCCATCCGGCTCACCTATTGTTGTGGAATCCCTGGAATGATTTCAGGAATTTGTGTAATCTTCTATTCCCTCGGATCGCTCTAATCCGACCACTGTATACTCCTTTTTTTTTTTCTTCCTCGCCTGTCTTACAGCTGCCCAGCACAAAAAAGGAATCAGCTATTCTAAGTGTAGAAAAGTTAACATTTCTTTTTTCTGTTTGTGTAGTTTGTCCAGGTACAGAGAACAAACTGAGCACTTTGTCGGATTTGGACCAGCAGTATCGAACACTGAAGAAACTTTACGAAAACTGTGAGGTTGTGATGGGAAATCTGGAGATTACGAGCATCGATCGAAACCGAAACCTGTCCTTCTTAAAGGTAAAAATGTTGGATTAATAAATGAAATGAAGATTTAATAAACAAACCAGGTGCTTTTGTGTTGGTTCGATGAGACTTGATCACGGTGTCAATTTGAGTTACTAAAAGAACGGGATCGTCTTGAGATTTCTTAATGTGCCGAGAGGAACCAGGTATAAAAAATATTTACCAAGAAGAAAATAATTGGTAACCCGGTCTTGCCAGTTTAAGAAGACTCACACCTAAATACATAGGCTCCCCTTTTCAAGAAACTTGACCAACAAGAATTCGTCTTGATTCCATAGAGACACATTCCCACTGCAGACTGCGTCCGTCTTTCCCAGAATAGACTTTCCATTCAAGTTCTTCTCCATCCGACACCTTAAGTATGACATCTTAAACATCCATCAGGGCATTATCTTAAAACAGTGTCACTTTAGGCTCCGACTTGTCTGCTTCAGGTCTTCCTCAGTGGTCCAGTCCGACTCTGAAACAGTGCTCATTGTCCTGATGAGTTCTTATCTCCTTGAAGCTGTCAGTTTGTCAGGCCTACATGATACCAGACAGGAATGTGCATTCTTCAAGCATTTGAAGACACCACAGTTCTGTAGCGTTGTGTCTGGTTCTAATTTTTTTCTTTAATCATACCATATTAATCCCTTATTTTGAAATACTTTGTGTCGTATTGCACCAACGCAGGTAGCCATGACAGCAGCTATGGTCGAAATAACTAGGGGCTAAGTGTCTGCAACAGGAACACAGCCCTGAGCTCATCGGGAATCAAACTGGCAACAGTGCCAGAAGAGTCTTCGTTCCTTACCGATTCCGCCACGCCTGCTTCCTTGGCTGTGGCTTTGCCACATAGGAGGAAAAGACAGTGGTTCAAAGATGGCAACCCTACCACTGAGCTATACCTCCTTCTGTGGACTCTTTAGTGCAACCATATGCCGAATATTGTACATGATTTATTCAAATTAGTATGCTTAAAAAATAATTCAATACGACTGAGGTTGTTTTGTTGGTGCAGTGAGATTTGTTGCACATTGGTGGAATCTCGCCAAGCCAAAACAAGTCTTACTACTTTAACTCATCAAAAAAAAAACTGTCGGGGACACTTTGCAAAGAGAAAACGATGAACAAAACTCACTAAAAAAAATACGGTTTTACGCGAAAGAGCTTGCTTGACTCAGGGAAGAGAGGAAGTCATCTCAGCCCGGTAGCCTAGTCTGAGTCCTCCATGGACTTTGTTCTTGTTCAGACTTGGTTAGATAAAACGTCACGTCATCTGCAAAGAGTTTGTACCTCTTATTTTGAAAATAAGTTTTTATGTTGTTTTGTTTCACAGACATTTTAAGTTGTATATGAAACAGATAGTTTGAGATGGGGAGGAAGAAAACGTGGATAGATGGAGGTATCTAAGTTCCTGCGGCGCCCTCTTGAGAAAAAAGAGGGGAAAAAGGCTCTTTTTAAATTACAATTCAAGTCGTGCAGTTTAATTGAGTTACAATCGACACAAAATGTCCATTTCCAGCTTTGCAGCTGGTTTTTGTTTTAAACTCCCTTGCTCATGGACATGCAACAAGGCCTAATCCCTTCCCAGCCCCTCTTTTATCCGTGCACACACACACAATCACACACACCTTCTGCTTAATGAAGTGAGGTGGTGCCTAATTACTGGGCTAGCGCTATCAAATGAACAGCATAAACAGTCCCATTAGGCTCGGCATCATTAGGGAAACAATTAGGCATCTGTGGGATTGGTAAGTGGATGTGAAGAGGGCGGAGGAGATTTGAGGTTACCATGGGAACGCTGACAGTCAGAAAAAAGTAAGAGACTCCAAAAGGTTTCACGCTGAGAGGGTGAGATGTTTGAAGTTAAATTGTTACTCTTTTAAGCGGAAGGAACTACTGATCGCAATGTGGTCGACTTTTTGTGTTTTCGATTGTTTTAAGGCTGCAAAGTCATGGACTTTTATTAGAAAATTTTTAATGTCTTCACACTTTTTAGCTTTAACTTATGAGGAATATGGAGTCAAAACAAAAAATCGTAGTGTATGAGTATATATGTCTGTTTGGCTCACTGCACGGTTAGCACTGTGATCTACAGGTGAAATGGGGCCTAAAAATCCTGGCCCGCGGATGTTAAAACCCGGCCCGAGTCCAACCAATTAACTTGATCTGCAAGCCCGAAGCAAACTCGAATTATCATATTTTATTTGTGAGGACTCGGTAAGAGGAGGGTTATTTATAAATAAGTCAGCAACAGAGAAGCCCGAAATTCGGGTCAGGCTTGGGCTCAGTCTTAAGATTTTACCTTTACTGTGGCTTCACTGCTGGACAGTTTGGGTCTGGGGGCAATCTTGATCCTCTGGTAGGATTTGTTTCGTAACATACTTGGTTCCTGGGATGCATTTCATCCCAAAATGAGAAAAAGTTATCCATGATGTTTTTTTTCTTCAAACAAAACAGGTGAAGCTCGCGATGTGTGCTCTATTACCCTCCAATTCAGCCTGACAGATGGTTCAAATTAGAGTTTGTGTTTTTCAAAAGCAGGCTATTCGGACGAAACTTTTTGACTATGAATCAACCATTAAAATGCCAGCTTTGTCTATAATATTTATCAAATTAATAATTAAACCCTCTATATTTAATTTGGCTCGACTAGTTCAAATGTCACCAAACTAGATTTTATTTTATTACATTTTTAATTTTAACATAGATAATAGACCATCTTGAATCTTTATTATTCCACAGTTTTTGGACTGCAATTGACACTTAAATACGTTAGCAAGTAGATTCTTCATTATCTTTATAATCGATACGATATTTGTACGGGAAAGCTTTTTGACAATATATCGTAAAAATCGTATCGCGTATTTCGATAGCTCCTCATATGCCGTTAATGTCCAATGATAAGTGTCGTACACGTTAACAATAGGGTTTAGATAGATGGATTATAAATGGTTAAATAGTCACCATGTTCCCACAGAACTGTACTACCACTATGGAAATGAGAGAATCATGGTATGGGTCAAAATTATGAGCATGGAGATGGTTAGCCTTTACAGGGTCCATTAAGGTGTTAAAACTGCTGCTGAAAACCATTTATTTTTTATTCCAAACACAAGTACTTCTTTTTGGCTAATGACAGAATGAATAGAGGGTATCATTGGGCAGCCAGTCATAATTGAAAACGACCCATTCCCCCTCCATATAAAGCACCCGATTTTGCCAAGTGTCCTATCGTGCCACCCGACCGGCTAATTATGTCACCTAGCCTGAATCACTCTTCATTAAAGCTGAATGAATATGACTGCTAACTCAGGGCACAGAGCCAAAGCCGTGCTGAGACTGGACCACTCATGAGCCTCAAAACATGTCACTTACTGTTTTTTCAATTCAAAAAAAGTTCTCCCTCAGAGGAATGAATCTGTCACAAGTTAGAGAGACGAACACACAAACCTGCAGAGAGATGAATGACACGGTCAGTGAGGTGTGTCGACATGCAGACAGAGACACTCTTTGCCAGGCTTATCTCGAGCAAACACCGGCTGGCAAAGACAGAAGTGGCACAGCTTCTTTAAAACCAGTATTTCCTTCCAAACTGCAGACAAATCACAACAGAGCTTCAGGAGTTTGGAGTCAAATCTTACACTTTAGAATTATAAAACCACAAATCTATCATTTAGTTTGTGCCATTTTATACATTTACAATAAAAAAATCAATGCTAGCAGAAATGCGGACTGTGCAAATTGACGACACATTTTGGCAACGTGTCGTCTGTTTCTGGATTTGGCCACTTTTAGAGATTTTTGTGTTTTTGAGTCTAAACTCACACATAATTTGTTTTCTTTGTTTTTTTTAATCGTACATTATTCATACCTCAATGGAAAAATTACTTTTCTGTGTAGCTCCGCAGTCGGCAGACTACAGCAGAGGTCCCCAACCTTTCCTGCGCTACGGACTGGTTTAGTGTCTGATAATATTTTCACGGACTTGTCTAAAGGTGGAGCAGAAAAACGAAATAAGACCACCATGAAAAAGTGTATTTTTTAAATAAATAATATACTTAAATCCTTTTTAAATCCAAGGTGCTCGAGGGGCATCTTGACCAGATGCCCGAACCTCCCCATCTGGCTCCTCTCGACCTGGAGGGGGAGCGGCTCGACACCGAGCTCCTGCCGAATGGCAGAGCTCCTCACCCAATCTCTGAGTGAGAGCCCAGCCACCCTGCGGGGGAAGCTCATTTTGGCCGCTCGTATTCGCGATATCATTCTTTCGATCACCACCCAAAGCTGGGAGCCATACGCGAGGGTAGGAACGTAGATCCTGGTTACCATGGTGAGGGTAGGAACGTAGATCCTGGTTACCATGGTGAGGGTAGGAATGTAGATTGACTTGTAAATCAAGAATTCTTTACCACGACGGTCCTAGTTATTGCCGATGCCGCACCGATCCGCCCGTTGATCTCCTGCCCTATCCGTCCCCCACTCGTGAACAAAACCCAGAGATACTTAAACTCCTCCACTTGGGGCAGAACCCTGTCCCTGACCGGCAGGGGACATTCCACCCTTTTCTGGGCGAGGACCATGCACGGTCTTGGATTCGGAGGCGCTAATTCCCTTTCTTTTAGTCGTTTCTGTTTTTTTTCTTCTAAATGAGATAACATTTACATGTAGAGGGAAAAGGTAAAGGACACGGCCATCGAGGGGGTCAAGTACTCTTTTTATTCCATGTCGATGGTTTGTTTGGATGTTTCATATCTTTGTGTTCACAATGGAGCCTCTTTACCACACAATGATCCCTGGAGAAGGTCGGACAGGGGCGATTGTGTTTCATTTGTTTCCGAACCAGCCGACGGGCTCGTAAATGTTAACCTAAAGTGGGAGGTTGTTAACACCTCTCAAACTCCTCAACAATTTTTTTTTTTTTTTTTTGAGCCTAATTACAGCTTCTAATATAGAGGGAAAATTAGCGCCCTGAAAACACCATCCAACCCCCATCAAGTAAGACAACAGTTTCTATTCCATTTTCCAATCGTACAGCTCGGTAATTACGGGTAATTAAACCACCATAGTCCAAGTGATGGAAAATAATTCTTCTTTTTGTGTCGATGCCTTGACGCGTTCTAAAAATTTACGCTAAAAGTCGTCCATGCGATTGGACGTTTTTGACAGTTTCCATTCAATCGTACCTCTAGTATTAGTACACTCGTTCAGATTTAAAAAAAAAAGACCAAACACAAGCAAGCAGAAGTAAATAATGGCTGACAGCTGAATGTAGACAGCTCTGTTATTTCAGCCCTTTGTATCTCTCTGATTACCGTTGCTTGTGTTGGTTTTAAAGCCGCGGCAGAAAAACAAAACGGCCTTTCATGAAAGGTGTTGTCAGGACTAAATCAAGCGTTTTTTTTTACTTGTCAGGTTTTCACCTGCGTATTTATTTTCTTTGATTGTCTAATATTTCGCAGGTTTTGTAAACTGAATGTTTACGAGAGTTAAAACCCAAAAGAAACATATTCCGGATCCTACACCAAGAGTTTGTTTTTGTGATCAAATGAATGAAGTATTTTTATTTGAACTTCAGGAAGTAGTTGGTGAAATAAAAGAAAAGCATAGATTTAAAAAAATGCATAAAATTCTCGGCATTGCAAGAGTTTAAAATGGCAGCCAGTTGCCTAAAAGATTAGAGCATGAGAATATTTGCCGAATAACGTCCACGACCTTGAGATCGGGCCCGGTTCTAGGCATGGGCAAGGGTGGGCAGTGCTCACCCAAACTGATGGCTTGCCCACCCAATCAAAAAGTCACAGAGAATGAGCAGCATCCTATTGGGTGTTTTTAAACACAAATAAATGTTGCGTTACATACATAGGCCTATAGCACTGTTTGGTCACGCCCCCTTGCCTTTTTGACATAAATACACAAGTTGTCAATTTTCCCACACTCTGCTGATCAAAAGCACACGTTAACTTCTGACTGCGGAACTCTGATTCCCTGGTTTTCCTCTTAGCGTTTAGGTAACTTGATATTTTTATGAGAAAATGCATCGTTTCTTCAAGCCTGTAGTCAAGCCCACGCCCGGCGGCTCGCTCGGACACTAGTGGTGTGACAGAGAGCCGTCAATCGGGCTCCGCCGCCCCAGACACGGCTCGCGCCTCCGCCGCCATAGACGCGGCTGGCTTGGCGGGCCTCACAGAGGGTGTATTTAGTCACACAAGCACCACAAACATCAGCCCCTCTGTCAATTGTCCACAAGTCCAACCTCAACAGGCTGTTGCACCCCCGGACTATGCCGGTACGGGTCTTTCTCTTACCGCCCCGTCGCAGCCCGTGTTAGCTAGCTACCCAAAACGCGCATTTGGCGGTACATTTCGTTCGTTTAACCCGGCCTGGTATCGCACTAGACCCTGGCTGGAGTGTTCTCTAGCTATGCTTCACAATAGAAAAAGAAATCTGGTAATTTTGGCCCACGAAAAGACCATCACAAATAAATTAGACATGGATGAATTTGTGACAATCTTTGCAAAAAAAAGTAGGCAACTGATGCTGTAGAAGTTTTCCTGTTATCTTATATATGCATCAAAAACAATAAAAAGACAAAAAAAAAAACAACAACAATATACACACACACACATACATTTAATTCAGCCTCAGAGAGATGCAAGTGCACCTTCTGTGATGGTCCCAAGCCCACAAATTGAAGAGGGTATATATGTGTTTTTTGTTCGCCCATCTTCAAATGTATTCTGCCCACCCAAAGTTTGAGAGCTAGAACCGGGCCTGCTGTGGATAGAAAAACAAAGTTTCAGTGACGTAGTAAAAGCCAGTCAATCAGTCATCTTCTTATCCGTCTGTCCATTTCAGGGTTGCGGGGGGTGCCGGAGCCCATCCCGGCCAATTTAAGGCGAAGGGCAGAGTACACCCCGAACAGGTCGCTAGTCTGTTGCGGGGCCACACACATACAACCATCCACACACACACTCATTTCTAGGGGCAATTTAGCACCAGCCAATCAACTGATCATGCATGTCTTTGGAGGGTGGGAGGACAACGGGGTACCCAGAGGAAACCCATGCAAACACGGGGAGAACATGCAAACTCCACACAGAAAGGAAAGTGTTCCATGCCTCGTCCCCACCCGGGACTCAAACCCACGACCTTCTTGCTGTGAGATCACTGTGCTGCCCACTGCGCCACCATGCTCCCCACATGGTAAAAGCAAGAATATCTTTTTGGTCAGGCAACCAGGGAGACCTGCCTGGAAGGGATCGTATGACCCGACATGGAAGTCCGGGGTGATTGCCCTTAAATAGATGGCAGGGTGCACAGATGTGTGGAATCAGTAATCATCTTGATGAGAAACATCCAGTGCTCCCTCTGGCGGCAGGCAAAGGGATCATGACCCAAATAGCATTGGTACAACTTGTTATTATAGGTTTTATTCCATGTAATATTGACTGGCAGCCACAACGGCGCCAATGGTGGGAGCAACTATGGGGTTAGGTGTCTTTGCCGGGGACACTAAGGTATGAGCCCAATGCGAATCCAACCGGTTTTTCTGGGTTTAAAGACAGACATTCAATGACAGAGCTAACTTCTCCCCCAATTTTTGTGTTGCAAATTACTGTATGTTTAAATTGTAAAACAAAACTTACGTTTAAGTTTTAGGAGGTCACTGAATAAACTTTTATCCATCATGGACAACCCTGACCATCCTCTCTACCCACTTCTGGACAAGCAGCGGAGCTCCTTCTTTAAGAGGCTCAGACAGCTCCGCTCAAAAACCGCCCGGTACCGGAAATCTTTTATTCCTGACACAATAACACTTTTTAATAACTCACAGAATAGAAAATTACTGGTTCATGCTCATGTAATTCATCACTGTTTGTCACTTTATGCTTCTTATGTCACTTTTCGGAACCAAACTGGGCATAAGGCTACCAGGTTGGGTAGCCCTAATAATAACTACCCAATGACAGCCCTTAATTGAATGTTTTATGGTTGTGAACTCTATCTTTTCGTTTTAAAAAGATAAAGTTGGTTATCTTATCTTTAAAAACCAACACACAACATTTATGTGTTGGTTGAAGGACTAAGGTTACCATTAGAACCGAGATTATCGGGACGGGGATCAGAGACCTTATGCTAAGGTTTTGGCTAGAGCGGAGGTGGGCAAACTTTTTGATTCGCGGGTCACATTGAGCACTAACATTTGACACGCGGGCTGGAACAGGATCAGATGGTTGGCATGCTTTGGTAACCTCTAGATTAGACCAATAGAATGAAACTAGATTTTAAACAAGCGCTAAAAGTTACATAAAGAGCGTTAAATTTCAAATCTAGCAATGCTAGGTCTGAAATGGAGTGCGATAGCGCTTAAAAACGTGCATTTAGCGGTGCTAGCTTTGAAACGTAATCGCTTGATGAAACATTTTGTTTGTTTTAACATTTTAACACGCTTGTTTACGTGCATGTATCGGCCCCGATGGCTTTCCATATCTGTGCACACTGTTTATTTTGAAAGTGTGCACATCACGAAGACACACACATTTTAATGAGAGCAGTGTTGTATCTTTGGCGCCATCTAGTGAGGAAACATCAGAACTGCAGGTAATTAAAACAATAACAAGGTTTATTTATTTAATTTTTTCAAGTTCGGCAGGCCGAATTAAACCATTTAACGGGTCGCATGTGGCCTGCGGGCTGTAGTTTACACATGCCTGGGCTAAGGTGTCCACTAGATCTAGGATCGTATGTTAGCTATAGGATTAGGTTTAGAGTTATGTGTTGGTTAACTGGGTTTATGTTAGGGCTGACGTCAGTTTTTGATGACAAACTGTATTTTTTTTTAACCATGACCAGTTCAAAATCTAAACCAAAGACAATAGGTAATAAATAAAAGATTCATTTTGTTTGGTCACTGTTCCGTTCTTACAAGGTCTTGACCTATTTGCATCGGTTGTTATTAAAAGACAATGAGTTGTTTATGGGATTTTTCGGAAAGTTTAAACGATAGGAAACAATGTAGGACTGCAAATCATCTCCTGGATTCAACTTTTATGTGACGTCAACCTTCCTGGGACAAGACATTAATCGTCCCAGTTGAAGAAAACGTAAAGCATTGAATTTAAGTATCAAAATTGTTTCATTTTATGACTCTAGAAACTCCTTTTTTTTAGTTCTTATTTTTCTGCCTGACACAAACCAACATTAGCTGCATTGCAAATATATTCACCCCCAAGGTATTTTCTGTGGAGCCGTGGAATCAGACAAAATAAGCGAAGATTGAAATCTTTGCGAATTCAAGCAGCTAAGGACGTTTTATTATGAAACCACACAGACAAGAAATCTAGTAGAAGATTAAATAAATGGAAGTTGAAATGAAAATGTGCTGCATAAGTTTTAAGTTATGCTGCATAAGACTCGAGGTTGGTACTCTTGCTCCCCTGGGAGTTTGAGCGTCTCAGTTTGGATGTTGGGGTGTCTTCTGGCCTCGGGGGGAGTGGTAGGTGGTACGGCTCAGACTCTCCTCATTAATGGCCTCGTGGTTGTCTTGCCTGCAGCAACAGGGAGACGCTGTGTTGCTGAGGCCAAAACAAGAGCAAACACATTATCATGCAGCAAATATGATGGGATGTGCATTCCGTATGCATCCGTACGACCGGCACAGGATCTAGAATTGGGGTTATGCTATTCTCCTCAGAGTGTGTGTTTGTGTGGTCGTCCGCACGCCTGCTTTTTTTGTCTGCTTGATCAAAGCAGACGTAGTGCAGAGCAGAGGTCTCGGAGGTGAAATTAAAGTCTTGCTTCTTCAGCGGCGCGAAGGGGGGGAAGTGATTACCGTTAAATTAAAAGGTGCGGCCGTAAAAGCGCGCTGCGGCCGAACTCTCGCAATTCATCAAAATGATCCCACGGCTCGTCTTTTGCTTATCAAATTGTAAAATATTGTCCGTGACATCACCGTAACAGGGGCGTAATTAATGCACTAAATCAATTCGGAATCACTCCGCGCAGAGTGGCCCTGCTGGGATGCCGTCATTATCGCCAATTATGGTGGCAGATGCATGTGGAAGAGAGGGATGAGTAAAACTCCTGCTTCCTCTTTTCACCGTGTGTGTACTTACGGCTGTAATCTATCTTCCAGGTGAAGATTACTGTATTACGGAAACACGTTTGCGATCGCTAATGTCAACGTACTCGTTTCTTTTGACAAAGTGATACTACTCAGTCATTTTCCGTAATTTTGAACGCCTACATTTGATTTTTGAATATGTACGTTTAAAAGGACCTTTGGCAAATTGGTCGCCTCACCAGGGCCTAGTTTGCCTCAGGGATTCATATGGCTGTGAAATGGCATTTTTCGAGCAAAGGCCCGGTCTTTCCATTGGCCTATTGACGAATACTCCTTCCTTTTCTTCATCCAGACCTCTTCTCATCTATTTACCCTTTAATTTTAAGTTTGTCTTCAACTCTAAAATCCGACTTGTGCGTGTTTTCCAGTGGTGGATGAAGTACTCACTTTTTGTACTTAAGTAAAAGTACAAAAGTAGTTGGTGTAAATTTTACTTTTTAAGTAAAAAGTAAAAGTATTCGATCATAATTCAAATGTTATTTTTTGTGCTATAGGGTGTCACCATGGTAACCAGGATAAATACTCTGCAGGGGTGTGACCCCCCTCTTCCGCCTCTTTTGGTCCATAAAAAAAAAACAAAAAAGAAAGAAAGGAAAGAGGACAAGTCAAGTTATCCCCTAGAAGGGCCAGTGAATGGGCTCCAAAATGGAGTAAAATGACACTTATTTTTTAAAATGTTTTGGGGGGGGAGGCCCCCAGTCACTATATATTGGCTTTGTCAAAGCCCCACCCCCCTTTGGAAAATTCTAGATCCGCCCCTGCTCTGTGTAATGATGGCTCAACTTTTTATTTAGAAGTAAACACAACAAACAACGATCTTCTGACTCTTTATAATTTGTACTATATTTGATGTTTGGTTTTTGAATGAATGCGGAAAATGTTTCTCGATTCATGACTTCTTCTCCCGATCAACTGCTTCTTTTGATTTTGGCGATGCAGCTTCAAGATGCGCTAAAAAAAAAAACTGTGTATTTTTCAAATTCCTGAACGAAAATGTAACAAAAAATGTAAAACACACTTTTAAAATGTAGCGAAGTAAAAGTACTGGTCTTAAATTTTACTTAAGTAAAGTACAGATACACAATTTTTTTACTTAAGTACAGTAACGAAGTACTTTTACTTTGTTACGTTACACAGTTTTTTTTTTTTTAGCGCATCTTGAAGCCGCATCGCCAAAATCTAAAGAAGCAGTTGATTGGGGGGAGAAGTTATGAATCGAGGACCAATTAGAATCGAGAGTAAACATTTTCCATTCATTCAGCGCCAAAAAACTAACATCAAATATAGAACAAATTAAAAAGAGTCAGAAGATCGTTGTTGTGTTTTGTTTTCATTTTCTTGTATTTTGGTGTCCATTCCCTTGCCCTGCATGGGGATAGCTTGACTAGCCCCCTGTCCTTTCTTCTTTTTTTCGTGGACCAAAAGAGGGGGCAGAGGGGTGGTCACGCCCCTCCAGAGTATTTATAACATTTGAATTGTGGTCGAATACTTTTACTTTAAAAGTAAAATTTAGTAGAGTGGAGGAGTGGAGGACAGGCGGATAGGTGCGGCATCAGCAATAACTAGGACACTGCATCGGTCCGTTGTGGTCATTAGCTGTGGGTGGTGACTGAAAGAATGAGATCGCGGGTACAAGCGGCCGAAATGAGCTTCCTCCGCAGGGTGGCTGGGCTCTCACTCAGAGATCGGGTGAGGAGCTCTGCCATCCGGGAGGAGCTCGGTGTCGAGCCGCTCCTCCTCCAGGTCGAGAGGAGCCAGATGGGGTGGTTCGGGCATCTGGTCAGGATGCCCCCCAACCCCCCCCCAGGCAAACCCCGGACCCGCTGGAGAGACTATGTCTCACAGCTGGCCGGGGAACGACTTGGGATCCTTCCAGGTGAGCTGGAGGATGCAGCCGGGAAGAGAGAGGCCTGGGCTGCCCGCTTGAGGCTGTTGCCCCCGCGACCCGACCTCGGAACAAGCGGAAGATGACTGAACGAAAGTAAAATTTACACCAAGTACTTTGGTACTTTTACTTAAGAGTTTTTTTTGCCTAATTATCTGTACTTTTACTTAAGTACAAAATGTGCGTACTTCATCCACCACTGCCGTCAACAAATTCACCTTGACGGGGATAGCACGTGTCTCAAAAGCAATACGTTTGTCGTTCAGCAAGAAAAATCTTGCTTGATTGAACGGTTCCAGAAGGGATTTTTTTCCTATTGTCGACAGAAAGTCGGTTGTCTTTGTTCTTGTAAAAAATTGAAAAGAACAAAAATACTAACAGTTATTTGGGAAAAGTACAACAAAGCTTTACAGTACTGCACATATATACCCTAGAATTTCTTTGTTCTAGTTTTGCTTCTCACATCTCTACATGAGCCTTCTGAAATCCTCAGATCTTCTCTGCTAACACAGGAAAACATAGTCTGCAGAAACACTTTAAAAATCACATGCCTTTTTAAAAGTGAGCACATTGTTGCTGGCGGGTGTTTTCCTTATGCATATTACATTTTTATGACATTTCTGAGATTTTCTGACTTGGAATGATTTATGAGATCTGTATATTTCCCACTGTGTATCCAACAACAACTGAACTTTTTCACTTTTACGCAACTTTTGCCGTTGCTTTAAATGGCATGTTTGAATAAATCGTCCCACATTATGCAAATGCTAAACATTTGGGGCATTAATAGAGATACTTATTATTGTTTTTGAAAAAAAATATAATCCAAAAGAGAAGAATTTGTGAGTTGAATTTGTGAAAGGTTACAAGGGATTCTGAAGAGCACCCCTGGTGAAAAAGATGAAGTTCTTTTCAGGCATTGCTCTCTTTAAAAAAACACAACTTTAATACCGCAAATGAAACCAACCACCAATCCATTTATACCAACAAAACAAATACCAATACGTTGATACCAACCTCCCACCCATCATCGACACAAAACAACTCATCGATACCAACCCCATAACGATCCACTCATTGTCAAGAGATTTTAGTCAAATGCAACGATGGGACCCAGTATGCCCCTCGAGCGCCTTGCTGGTTAGGTGTTTCGGGCAAGTACCACCGGGAGAAGACCAAGAGGCACACCCCGGACCTGCTGGAGAGACTATGTCTTACAGCTAGGGAACGGCTCGGGATCCTTCCGGATGAGCTGGAGGATGCAGCCGGGGTGAGAGAAGCAAATTTAGGACATTTCGCCCGCGGACATTTGGGCCACTAAACTGCAATCTAGGATATTTGGGCCATGTGGGTCACTTGGGATGGACTTTTGGGCCACAGACCTTTTTTTTTTTTTCTTCTCTCTTTAAATATATCCCTAATCCTAACCCTATTTTTGTGATAATGTATCCTGTGAAATTGAATAAAATAGTTGCATTCCACAAAATAATTGCTTTTAGTCTGTTTTATCCCATGGCCCGAATATCCTAGGTTGCAGTTTCTTGGCCCAAATGTTCGTGGACAAAATGTCCGTTCAGGGAGAGAAGCCTGGGCTTCCCGTCTGAGGCTGTTTCCCCCATGACCTGGCCCAGATGAGCGGAAGACGACGGAACAGAACAATGATATGGACCTTGTCGACCATATTAAAACCCAGAAAAAGACCTGACAAGGAAGTCAGGGATGGTTCCCCTGAAATAGTTAGCAGGGTGCACAGGTGAGAGAAATTAGGAATCACCCCAGGTGATCCTAATCAGATGGTTGATTCATGGCTCCCTCTTAGCTGCAGAAGAGGGGGATCATGACAGTACCCCCTCCTCAATGACCACCTCTGGGTGGTCAAAGATCGCGTGGCGTGGAGTCGGACTTGGCGTGGCGTCGGACTTGGCGTGGCTTGGAGTCGGACTTGGCGTGGCTTGGAGTCGGACTTGGCGTGGCTTGGAGTCGGACTTGGCGTGGCTTGGCTTGGAGTCGGACTTGGCCCCTCAGGATTCGCAGGAGTCGGACTTTGCCCTTCGGGATTCTCAGCCAGGGTGAGCTGGCTGAAGTGAAAGTAAGACCTGACCAGGAAGTCAGGGATGGTTCCTCTTAAATAGTTAGCAGGGTGCACAGGTGAGTGAAATTAGGAATCACCCCAGGTGATCCTAATCAGATTGTTGATTCATGGTCCCCTCTAAGCTGCAGGAGAGGGGATCATGACATTCCAGATTGTTATTTTTCCCATCGGAGCAGCCTCATTAAATACAAATATAAATACCTATTGCGATTCCTCAGATTTTAAAGTTTCCATTTTGACTAAATTCCCTGGATCCACGGGTGAGCCGTTATGACCCGCATCCGGCAACGGAAACTTGGTCATGATTGTTCTCTTCATCAGGGGTTTTTTGAGACACACTTTTTCCGGCACCTCACCTAGGATCTCTTTTCTTTGGTGACCCTACCAAGGTCCCCTAATAAAATGAGATCCTAGGATCATTGGGGCACGCAAACCCCTCCTCAACAATGAGGCGGCGGCTCAAGGGGGAAGGTGGTAACTAAAAGGAACGAGATTGCAGATACAACCTCTGAGAGCCCAGCCATCCTCTGCTGGATGGCTGGGCTCTCATTAAGAGCTAGACGGAGGAGCTCAGAGTAGAGCTATTGCTCTTCTGGGTCGAGAGAAGCATGAGGTGGTTCAGGCATCTGGTTCGACCCAGAGGCAGACCTTGGACCCGCTGGAGAGACTAATTCTCGCGGCTAGACAGCTAAACGTTTTTATTGAAGTTTTATTTATCTCTAATGTTTATGACCCAGTTGGCTTTTGTATCAAACTTATGCAGATTTTTTGAGTAAAAATCTGAATGTGATGACTTTTTGAGAGATTTCAGAAACAAATGTACCGTATCTCGTCGTAGACTCAGGTATCTTTCCCCTGCAGATGGTGCTTTAACAAGTACTAAAAAGATCTAATACAAGCGGAGTGATGGCATTGTTTACCTTGTTATCTTTATGAGATTATATCCAGCCTGTAGCTGCATACTGTCGCTACTCAACTCAGATACTGTAAAAATATCCAACACCCAGTCACGTCTGTGACACCGATGTCGCCATTTAAAGCACCCGGTCTTCCTCTTCAGCCGCCTTCGATATTAAAAAAGGCATCTTGCCTGCGGATTAATTCATGAGTGTGGAAATTGTTTCTCTCGGTGCCTTTTTTAATATCTTCCACGACAGAAAAATAAACCCAATATGACGCTGATGCTACTAAGCAGAGGGGGAGGAGCCCGATGTGACATTTACACAGTCTGTGGGAAGTGGGGAGTGTGTGTTTGTGGGGAACCACCATTCACAACGCCACATCTACACCAGTGCAAAATCTGAGGGTTTTCAATAAAGACGTTAAAAACTGGAAAGGCGTTTTTTAGCATCTAAGCTACATGAGTTTTTCCTAATCGAAGGAGTCTATTGTGGGTTTTTTTTTTTTTTTTTTGCCGGGACGTGTTTATTAAATGGTTAATTCACGCTAATGTCGAGTCCATTTTGTGTGTAATTAATTTCGCCACTAAACTGTTTGTCAGCATTTATCGTTCATAAAACTAAGTTACCGACTTTTTCTGAAGTCATAAAATAAACGTAGAGATTTTGTTGTGGTTCCCTCCACCACCACCGGAGGGAGCCACGGACCATCTCATCTTTCTCCCAATTCTGGCTGACTGGTACACCTGCTCTGATTGGAAACACCTGCACCTACTCTCCCGGCTGCCTATTTGAAGGCAGCCTCACCAGTATTCCTCGTCGGGTCTTCATACCTCCAGCCCTGGCTGACTCCCGACCCAACTGACTTTCTTGATTTTGATATTGACTTTGATAACCTTTTGTTCCTTCTCCTTGATTACAGCTTTGCTGATTCCTGGTTTAATAAACCTTGTTAAGTCCTGCATTTGGGTCCTCCTCCTTCCATGTGCACTACCCATCACAACAGATTTTGAGAAAAATGTTAAAAAGCAACTTTTCATGTAGCATTTTTTTCCATAAATTTGGTTACGATTTGTCAGCAATACAAAGATTTTAGCTACAGTTTATTGTTTCTTATTGTCTTCTAAACCGCGGAGGGCGGGGCAGTGGGCGTGGCCTAATATGGCTGATTTCAGGCGAGAAGCAGGGTAAAATACGGAAATTCCACCATGTTTTTTTCCCTTTCTACGATGCTCACTTGCTGAAAAACTTCACTTTCAATCTTGTTATTGCAATAAAATGAAAAGTAAATAAAAAGTAATTCAGTGTTTTTTATTTTATGGATACTTTAAGCCAATAAAATCCACAGAAAACTTTCAGAACCCTGCAACCTACAGCAAAATCCGAGCGTTCATTTTTTCTATGGGTCATGTAGGGACTCCCACCAGGAATGGCCCTAGATAACGTCCTCAAGTATATTTAGTTACTTTATTGATTCAGATGCTTCTGTAAAGAGTCCGACAAGCCCGCAGGCTTATCTGTGCTATCACGGTAATAAAGATGTCAGACAGAGAGCCAGCCAGATAAGCCACTTCTCCAGGTTGCTCCTACCATTCTTTACGTGGACGGATGATTACGTCTAATAGAAAAGTTTCTCTCTCAATCCCAGACTTTACGACTAATATTCAACATGAACGCTGAACATGTCGCGTTCTATTCTTTCAAGGTTTTTATTTAAAACATAATTTCTCAGCAGTCGTTCAGTGATTGGTAATGATAATGTTAATGATAATAACAGTCCCGAAGAAAACTGATTGGTTCCTAATCCCGCGGCGTACGGCTAGGAGTGAATCAGAAGAGCAAATCACAGAGAGAAAGAGTCGCTGAGAATTGGTGACCCGAGCTGCAAAATTATGGAAATATATTCAAAGCCATAATATGGAATATTGAATTGTTTACCTGACCTTCACATCTTATTGTAGAGACCAGAGAAAACACGACCGCATGGTGCAAATAAACGGAAAAACAATATTATTACCAACATGTGTATGAAAACAAAATTTATTAACTCGGCTGCAAAATCATAGCAAAGATGTTCCGTCTAGTTTTGATTTTGGTATATTTTATGTTCAATAGAATATTTTTTGTCAATGAATTCTTATCGTATGTTAAAGTCGATTTTGGTAAAAATCACAATTATGCAATATTGAAAATTAAATTTTTTTGTGCTAGTTTTAAATAAAGAGGAACTAATTTCAACCCGATTTTTAAAGTTTTTGACTTTAAGACAAAAAAAGTTTATTTTACAAAATGTTTGACGACTTAATGCAAAAAATATTAATCAGTTCTTTATGGATTTTGAAATAATTTTAATAATTGTTACAAACTTAGCAAATTTGTCACATTTTTTACAGAAATTTGATCAAAATAAAACTATGGCTACAATTTATTGGGCTTTAAGGAATTATATTCAAAAAAGAAAACAAGAATCCACCACGTTTTGTTTGATTTTTTTTTTTTCAAAATCACGCTACATTAATGGGGGCGGAATTTACGGGACGTTATATTTTAAAGATTTCTACCGCTTTTTTTTTTTTTGTTTTGTTATCACCCCATTAAAAATACACAAAAAGTGTTTTTCTTTTTTCGTCCTACATGTTTGAGTCACTTACGAGTTTTTTGCCTGTTTGGTCCTAGCCAAGAATCTTATTCAACATCACATCTTTGTTCTGATATAGAAACACAGTGTTTTAGTGCACGTGCTGTGCTCAGGCTCGGTCCTAACAGGGACGGCCAGTTAATACAAACCCGTCAAAATAGGCTAAAGAAACAACGTACGCTAGCATCGATAACTTAAAGTACTGTACGCGATAGTTGTAACTTTAAACACAGTTTATGCGGGATCGTGTGTCAGACAGAGGCGGGACGGAATGGGAAGCGAGACGAAGTGACTGAATAAATGGATTTGTAACCATTTTTCTGCGATTATCGCATTTTTGAGCTAACTTTTTGTTTGAAATTAATGAGGAAATAAAATGTAGCTTTTTAACATGTTGGTCCCCCCAAAAAAAGTTATGTGTCTAAAGTAAAATTGGCTTCAGAAAAATCTTTATCAATGTTGATCACGGAGAGCATTTTTTTCTACCGTTCTGTTCTGTTGACTTCCTCTTTTCTGGGCTGGGTTATGGGGGTAACAGCCTCAGACGGGAAGCCCAGGCTTCTTTTATCCCAGCCACATCCTCTACCTCAACCGGGTGGATCCTGTTCCGTTCCTCGGCTAACTGTGGCATTTTTTTCTATTGTTTGTCTGAATTGCTTTTTGTTTGTAAAGCCGATGTGCAAGCAGAACGCAACACAATGCCCTGTTGAAAATCAAGCTGCTAAGACAAAACCTTGAGGTTAGCGGGTTACCAGTCCACTCAAACTCTTGACTGTTTCTGTTGTCTATAGCAGAAGTAAGATCTTAAGCCCGAACCCGACCCGAGTCAGACCTAAAAATGTCAATCATTACTTCAGGTCGGGTTCGGGTTTCTCTCTCGCTGACTTTTTTTTTTTTTAAATACAAAGTAAATATGTTTCTAAAATGTAAACTAAAACGAGGTGTGGTTACTAAACTAAGGCATACTTGTTATAAAATTAAAACAGAGAAGAAATGTTAACTACTAAAGAGGATCCACAGAGCCAGAGCATGCTCGGCGCATGTGAACGCCTCCTCTTAATTTGGTAATCCTCCCCTGCACACGTCTTTATTTTATTTATTTTGAACTGGTATCCCCGATATGAGGAAGTAAGAAGTTAAGGATAAACTAAAGGCAGGAGAACTAAAAAGACAAACACGCACCGGTAAGAGTGAGGTGTGGAAAATATTCAAATTTATTGTTCAAAATGCTACAGAAACTTCTGTTGGCTTCGCTGGATGTAGTCAATGTGACACCAAAAAGACTGGCACCTCGACGCTGAGCAGGCATTTAAGCAGCTGGACTGGCAAAAGTGATGATCGCTATTTTATCATTTGTTTCAAAGACCATCCCTCGTCTTCGCGCTAAGCAGGACATCACAGACAAGTGCGTTAGGGGTCCTATAGTGTGGTTTTTTTTTTTTTTTTAATTAAAAAACGTGTTCTTGAAAATGTTCCTATTTATAAATAACCCTCCTCCTCCCGAGTCCTCACAAATAAAATATGACATTTCGGGCTTGTTTCGGGCTTGGGCCGGGTTTAATATCCGCGGGCTCAGGTCTGGTCGGGCTGGATTTTTTAGGCCCGATCTCACATCTGGCCTACACCCGTGTCCACACACGTCTAAGTAACCCCTTTACCGATAGACAACACACTGATCTGGTTAACGATGCATAATGAATCCCGAGCCTTGTTAAAGCTAATGAATTGAATAAACGTATGGACAGCCTTTCTTTTTTTAAAGCACAAATTTGTAGCGCTGGAATAAACAGTGTTTACCATTCCGCTCACTATTCGCCGGTGTTTCTGTTTGCACTCAGATTCGATAAAGATTGAACGGTTCTCGGCTTGCAGGATCACACTGCAATGAACGGATCCGCCGATGCATATGTTTGTTCCGTTAGCTATTCGTATCCTTTTTATTTTTTTTGTCTTTCAAGCCGTCGTTTCCCAAGAACATTTTCATGCACCGTGTCCAACCAGTCACCGATAGGTTACTTGTCAAGGAGACTTGACTAATGTTGCTTCTGCTTAGTTACCCTTCACTTGTTGGCATAATAAGATGTAAAGAAGGTCACTGCTGGATAGCGTAATTGAATGTGTCACACGTAAAGTGTCCAAACACACGGCTGGTTCAGGTGAAAGTATGAAAAGCTATTTCAAGAAAAACTCATTTGGGGGCTGATAAAACGACTTTACCGCCTTATGGTGAAAGGAAATAGATTTCTGATTGAGATGACTCAGAAGACGAATCAATTAAAAAAACCTCTATGGATACATAAACATAAACAAAATATACAAATGTTTCCTCAAAACAACACACACATCCCCCATCAGGGAATCCATACGTAATTAGGCCACTTTGATTGGAGAGTAATGAGCTACTTCAAACTCCAAAACGTTGTGTTCTCCTCATGAGCTGGTAATAATGCCCAAATAATTTCCTGCTGAGACGGAACGCTGGGCGAAAAAAATCATTCCGCATCACCGTACGCGCAGAGAACAATCACAGCCATGCACGTGGCGTTATAAAGAGAGGAGACAGATGAAATCTGACGTGGATGTAATCAGCCTCCTTACCTGGACTGATTAAATTTCAATTTGTGAATTCTACTGTTTGCTTTTCGTGGAGAGGGAAGATAATTTGTGCGAGTCTCAGTTTATTTAATATTTGTTTGGTCTTTTAACACACATTTAATCTGTTTTATAAACAGAACGTTGACTTATGGTACATATTAGTTTGTTAATGTTAGTCCAAACTGTTAATTAGCGTTCAAAAATGATAAGCTTCAGGAGATGTGTTCTCATTGGACGACAAGGAATGGTGAGATTACAGTTCCAGTGCACCCCAATTAAGACTAACACACAACCACACACACGTTACATCGACAGGAAACTCTGGAAAAGCTGAAGTTTTGAGAGATTGTTTTTCACAGAAATAAATAGAGACACAAAACATAAGTGAGGATGTTTGGTGTTTAAAAAAAATAAGTTACACCTCCATGCCAGCAGGTGTAACTGGCGTGGAGATGGCAATAAATTCTACAGCCCAAAGTAGCGCGTGGAACGAATGGATAGAAAAAGGTATCATCAGTATCCAGTTAATTTAGATGAGCATTTTTCTAAATAAAATCAGGTATCATCAGCGTATAGATTGATTCAAATCGTCATATTTAATATAAATTTGTTCGTCTTTCGATCCATCCATCCTTATTGGGGTAGCGAAGGACGTCGGAGCCCATTCAAGAGGCATGGTACACCCCGAACAGGTCGCAAGTCTGCCGCGAGGTTACACACACTCATTTCTAGAGGCAATTTCATAGCAGCCAATCAACATGCATGTTTTTGGAGGGTGAGAGGAAATGGAGTATCTGGAGAAAAACAAGACATACTTACAGAAAGGTCAGTTGTCAGGGTTTTAGGGGACGTGGAAAGGAAGAGGACCCGTCTAGGAACTCCAGGGTGATTCCACTGTAAATAGATGACAGGGTGCACAGATGTGTGGAATCAGGAATCATCCCCAGATGATCCTAATCAGGTTGATTAGGAATATCCAGGGCTCCCTCTGGCGGCACGTGAGGCATCCCCCCATTTGAATCCCGACTTTCTTGCTGTGAGGCCGCTATGCTAACCACTGCACTGGATTATTTATCCATATATATATTTAATACAAATTAATCGCAAATTGATACAATAAGGTATTATCGGTAAATAAATTATTTATATATTTATTGCTGAATAAACACAATTTATTATAAAGTTGATTTAAATCAACATATTTTTTTTTAAACAATCAATCTTTTGGTAAATAAAATAAGGCATCATCAGCGTATAAGTTGTTTAAAATGCTTTTAATCCCTTAAAACGTGACGCATTGGTTTCAAACTGGTTCTCGTCTTTACATTTAAAACTATTTTTTTCTTTGTTCCTTTGCAGTAATTTATTATTAAGAACCTGTCGTACCTTCAGTACCTCCGCATATTTTTTAGTGAATTGAAATAGGGGTAAAATATCATTTTATGTGAAAAATTTGCATTTTTATGCATAATTTGATAGTTAATATGAAGGCATCACGCAGTAAAACGTGCCTCGTGTTGGAAAGAAAATGATCGATACCCTCACTGGTCTCTTTTTACACAATCATTAACTCTAACTGCTATTTTGTTTCAACACATTCACAGCTTTCCAAACTGGGAATTCCTGCATTTTTCTTCTTTCCCGCTGACATAAATTTATTATCCGAGCTACGGCTCGCATTGTCTACTTATTGCTGCATCCTACCGCCAGAGCAGACTCAATCATCAATCACTTGGAAGGACCATTAAGCAGCTTTTCTTCTCTAGCTGACATTGGTGGCCGTTCAAATACACCCATCCCCCGTCTTTTTGGACCACCCGGATTGGAGTTCGGCATCTAAAAATCTGTGCAAGTCAATGATAACGCTAAAACCAAATTTTCAAATTAAATCTTTGTGGGGTCGTTTGAATGTTGAGTCTCACCGGGCAACTATCAAAATCTGTATCAAGCTGACCGAGGAGAACAGAAACGCCATAAAAGTCATTCTGCCACTGCTCCCCTTATGTCACATACTACCTGTTACATTTGCAGCAACTGTGGTTGGAGCTGCAGCTCCCGCATTGGCTTGTTTAGCCATAGCCGATGCTACAGAAAGTGTCCAAAAACAGACTCCATTGTCTTTCAAGACAGAAGGGTGCCAACAACAACAGTTAGAGAAAGATCTGATGACTTGGAGTTCATCTATTCCGTTAAGTTCATCTATAGTGGGTTAAGAGTAATTGTGTACAGTATCAATAAAATCCTTTGTATGGTAACAATAACGCTCATAAAATGTGTTACCTCAACATTTGAGACCTTTATAATTTAGTCAAAAGACTTTGAAAATTGAATTAGTAAATCTATTTATACAAGTAGGGAGCAAGAGGAAGTTGGAAATCAGTTTCAACGATGAACGTGAGAGAGTAGATTTATTTAAAAGCTGGTTTCAGCAAGTTTTGCGCGTCTAGGCTAACACGTGATATCGAAAGACAATAATTATATCCTTCAGAAGTGCGACGCCCCCTTTTTTAAATATTTAACACTAGGAATGCCGCAGCTGTCAATATGTCTTCACGTCACTTTAATCTGCTACTTAGAATAAATAAAACACAACCTAGGAGGCTGACCTTTTATGACTTTTAATATGAATGCATTTCTTATTTTATTATGTATTTTTTTTTGTAATTTAAAAATGAACATTTCAAAATTTATAGGCATTTTATCTACTTTAACCTGATGCGCCCCGCAGCAGCTGGAAGCAAGCATTGCAACCATAGAAACATTGCAACAACTTCTGTGGGAAGTTGCTTTGTTGTCTGGCAATGTGTTTACTGACACATCGTCATACATAAGTGTGTGTGTTTATGTTTGTAGAGAGAGACAAGGAGGACTCTGACGCCATTACAGAAACATTTTAGAAAGGTTGAGTGAGATAATATTGAAGAGACACCATGTAGAGAGGCTGGATAAAGTCGGCCATGTTTTCTAGATAAGTCTTGAAAGTTCAGGTTAAAATATCTGAATTCAGCCTATAGACAATTTATAACGAGGACATTTTTTAAACGCAAAATGCAAAAAAAGTAGACTTTTGATGAATTAGATCATTTTACTTTGGTGTTTGCTTTTTTATTTTAGGTTTTAAACATATTTAACATTTTATAAATATTACTAATAAATATTAGTAATAATTATTACTTTGAAAATTGAGTGGTGTAAAAGTTTATCAAGCATCACATTGACGGTCATGGCGCTTGCAGGTAGATTTTGAACACGGCGGTCCTCGTGTTAACTAGCTTAAGACAGATAAATAAGACGTGTGACTAATTATCGTTAAAAATTTTGGATAAATATTTGCATCCAACTTTTTTTTTTTTCTTAATGTATTGTGAACGCAGGTCTGTACCCGAAAACAAGATGGTAGCCAATCGAACATGGTCGCCCCCGAGGCGACGTTGTTGTAAAGCTTTAAAAAATAAACTCCATCTAAGTCCCGCCCACAGCTGCCACATAAATCTACTCAATTGGCCGATTCAGTTAGTTTTGTCTACGTCAAAGTTTCATTTGTTTGACTTTGTGGTACAAACTTTAATTTTTTTTGTAATTGGGTCCGCAAATGATCACCTCAAGTTCCGCGGGATTTGACACCCTCCCCTAAACAGTAAACGACTCGGATAAAAGATAAAGAACGTCTTAGTGTGAGAGAGATCCCGTGCTCCATGATGTTCCTTTCTGTAGCCACTGTCAAGCGAGCAGAAGCCAGCCCTTGGCTGACGTGCACTAGCTTTGTCACATAACTGCATTATGTAGCGTCCCCGAAGGCTACAGCATAATGCGATACACCGCGCCACTGTTGCTAGGATTCTACAACAGCTTCGCCTCATGAGTTATGTATTAGCATTGGCACTTCAGCTCCAGGAACACACACCAAACTGCACTTTTTTTTTTATTGTTTTACTGCTGCTTGTTAATGTCCGGCCAACTTGTCCCGTTGGTAGTTTTAATTTCGGACTCAGGGACTTGACTGACAACAGAGAGAGCTCGTGAAAGCAGTCGCTATGAGATTGTCAGGCTGTCTGAGACGATAAATATCAGGGATGAAAGCTGGTAGCGTAGCATCTGCTGTAGGCACACCCTCCTCACACCAACACACACACACCATGTCACAGCAAAGTCGTTGTCAACACCAACGGGCTGCGTTGAGACTAAATCACGTTTGTGCCTGAAAGATTGGTTTTTGATGTTTTCAAGTGCTGTCTGGTAAAAAAAAATGATAAATACAAGAAAAAAAAAACACTGTTTCACCACTTTTAAAGTTGGTATCCTTTTTTTTTTGTAATGCAGCGAGTTTTTGTTAAAATTTCAGAAATTCATTATGAAGATGGCTGGAAATTTTGATAATTTTGGTCGCAAGAATTCTGTAAAATATTCCGACTTTTCTCGGACATACATCAACGTTTGGAGGGAGGGCAGATGGCGGCTCTGTGGTTAGAGCGTTCACCCGCGAACCGGAAAAAGAACCGGAGAAGTTTAAGTGTCTCGGGTTCTTGTTCAAAGTGGTTAAGAATGGAGCGTGAGATACGGTATAATGTCCGCAATAATCAGGACACTGCATCGGTCCGTGGTGGTGGTAAAGGGAGAGGTGAGCCAAAAAGCAAAGCTCTTGATTTACCAGTCCTATCCTCAGCATGGTAAACAGCTGTTGGTAGTGACCGAAAGAATGAGATCATGGATACAAGCTGCCGAAATGAGCTTCCCCTGCAAGGTGACTGGGCTAACATTCAGAGATACAGTGAGGAGCTCTGTCCTGTAGGAGGAGCTCAGAGTAGAGCCATTGCTCCTTTGGGTTGAAAAAAGCCAATTTGGGTGGACCTGGCATTTGGTTAGGATGCCTCCCGAAAGTCTCGCTGGTGAGCTTTCGGATACACCCCACCGGGAGGAGACCCAGAGGAAGACCCCGCACCTGCTGGAGAAACTATGTCTCACAGCTGGACAGGAAACACCTCAGGATTCCCTCGAGTGAGCTGGAGGATGCAGCCGAGAGAAGCCTGGGCTTCCCGTCTGAGGGTGTTGCCCTGGCGACCCGACTCCAGATAAGAAGACAAACTTCTGTCTCCTAGCAACTGTTAGGTTAAGGTTTTTTTATTCTGTCAATGCAGCACGCTGTATAAACCTCTACGCAGATGATACTTGATTCTGATGGAATCAGAAACAGTTCCTCTACCTCCCAAGTTTTTAAATGTCGATTAAAAACTAATTACTTTTTATCTCAAGATCTGATGTTGTTGTTATTTGATGTTAGCGTGTTGAGCCTTTGATTTTAATCCATTTATTTTTCTACTTTGATCATATTTAATGTCCAGCGATAACAACTAGATTACAGTCTTATCTTAAGGTATCAAATGAGCGCCTCAAACATTTCATTATTTTCAGCTGACAAATCTGGGGGGTATTTAGACACCCTATTGGTTCATAATCCTGATATCTATTCATATGCGCTTCACCTGGTAAAAAAGTAGCCTCCTGTAGGGGGAAAAAAAAAAGTGGATTAAATAGTAGTGACACATAAAAATGATTAAAAAAACCAAATCTTGCTGTGCAGGAGAGTCAGATGCAGCGTTACTTCAGGTTTCAACTGAGCAAAAGCAATAATCGGATCAATTAGAAGTATTTATGAGGTTTTAGACCTCAGCAAGCCGACAGACCTAATCCACGATGGAAAGCCAGAGGGTTTCACCAAAACAAACACAACTATAATTAATGCTACAAGGATTTTAAGAAAAGCAACGGTCAGAAAACTCTTGGAAGTTTTGATTTTATTATTTTGTACTTTTTGAAATTTCTAACCTCTAACAAGCAAAAATTTTGTAGTTTGATTCCATTTTCTGTTGAATTTGCAAATCCGACAAGTGCTTCTTGGTCAGAACCAAGCTTCTGACCTTTGGTTGAAAAAAAAAATGAAATTCCACCTGATAAATAAAACATAGAATATATTTACACAATCAGAATTGATCAAAATTCACCAGCAATTCATGAGCATGTGATTCCGATTGATTTACGTAGAAAATAGTGCTCAAAGAAATAAACAATTATGGTTCATGGATGAACATTTTTATCCAAAATGTCTTTATTTTACTTAAATTAAATAGTATAAAAACTTGAAAACGATATGACTTGCATGATGGATGCTGTAGGATCTGGTTTGTAGTGTTCCATTGTTTTTTGGAGGAAGTGTCGTCCCGACAGAATCAATCCAAGATGGCGTGCTTAGGTACAATTCGGTAAACTCTCAACTAATTTGACCGAAAGAACAAGGTTGCAAATACAAGCAGCTTAAAAGGTCTTCCTCTGTAGGGTGGGTGCGCTCTCACTCAGATATAGAGTGAGGAGCTCCGCCATCCAGAGGAACTCAGAGTCGAGCCGTTGCTCCTCCAGGTCAAGAAAAGCCAGTTGGGATGGTTTAGGCATCTGGTGAGGATGCTGCCCTCGCTGGTGAGGTGTTTCAGGCGCATCCCACCAGGAGTAGACCCAGAGGCAGAACCCGGACCTGCTGGAGAGACTATGTCACTCAGCTGGCCGGGGATCTGGCTCAGGTGAGCTGGAAAAGGCAGCTAGGGTGAGAGAAGCCTAGGCTTCCCGTCTCAAGTTGTTGCCCCTGTGATCCAGCCCCAGATGAGCGGAAGACGACAGAATGGAATAAAAAAAAAGAAGCAAAATTCTTCTGCATTGACATCCATGTTGGGCCAAAAGTCTGTAACTGTAAAAGTAAGGGTTTCTGGGTCACTCTAACTTTAATTATCTCCCGCAGGATAAATTCCGGTGTCCAGAAGCAACAGATATCACAAGCTGTACATAGAAAATAAGTAAAAACAATATACATATATAATAAAATAGGACTCAGTTCCTTTCAGAAACATCTGCCTGAGGGCTGAAGGGATGAACGACCTCCTAAAGCGCTCAGTCCTGCAGCGACGTGAGAGGAACCTGTTACCTTGGGTCGTCTTCTGGATCATTATACCATCATGAAGGGTGACGGGGGTTATTCAGGATACCTTGCATTACAGCCCTCATCCTCCACTTCAAAACAGCTCCCACAGAGTCCACATTTCTCCCCACAACAGATGCACATTTTCTTATCAGTCTGTCCAGCCTATAGCTGTCCCTTGCGGTCAAGCTGCCTCCCCAGCAGACGACCGCAAGGAAAACTGCAGTTGCCACGAGCCTTCTTCAAAATACAGCCTGGTTTGTCCTTTCTTTTGCAGGCCCGAGCCTTCTCTGACCAGTCCAGTTTGCAGTCAAGATGCACACCCAGATATTTGTAGGCATTAACAACCTCGATGCGCTCTCCGTTGATCAGAACGGGTTGATGAAGGGGCTTCCTGATAAAGTCAATGATCATCTCCTTGGTCTTGGACGAGTTCGGAACCATCTGAGAACAATCATTTAGGTGGATTAGTTAACGATGTTAGGGTAAAGTTTGCTTAAAATCCAAAATGGTGAAACAATAAGGGCTAAGTCAAGATGTTTCATGTTGAGTATTCACTTCATTCCAATTTTTATTTTCAATCCTTCTGCTGATTTATGACAACACTGCAAAGCAACACTCAGTGAGTAAATTTGCATTTTGCCAGCGTGAGAATAAAGAGATATTTCCATGTTTCTGGCAGGGTTAGAAGAGCAGAGCTCCACAGCTTGGCCTCCTATCACACGCTTTCCGTTTCCAAGACGCCTTCCATCGTAATTATGCCGTGTGGTGTAAATAAAACACTTCTGACTCCCAGTGCCTTGGCCTCAACGCAACATTTCCACCAGATACAAAAAGCAATTTACGAACATGTGAAATCCACGTACGACCAAGAACTCTGTAAAAAATGTACAAAATATGTCGGATCCCGTTGGACTGCCTTTTCAATGCTAGGCTACTAATTGCCTCAGATTGATGGAAAAAAACACCAGAGGAAACATTGGACTTGCAATGCATGTTGGGTAGTTGACCTGTCTTGTCTGTGCCTCGTGGTGTTGGTGTTTTTTTTTTGTTTGTATGTGTGGGAGGAGGTTATGAGGCCTGCATTAGAAGATGTGTGCGAAGCAGAAGACAAAACGATGCAGAAACTCTGACTGAAAACTCTCTGATCTGCCAGACTGAAAAAAAAAAAATCAAAGATTTACAAGAGAAAGAGTCTGAAACTAAAAAACTACAGGCTTCGCTATGGTGCGTGTGGACGGAGACACAGTGGAACTAAAGATGGTGGACTGGTGTTGTTTGACAAGAACAAATAGCGTTGTTCCACCACAGTGAAAGATGTGCGTTGCTGTCAAGATGTGAAGCTTTTAGGGACAGTTTAAGATCTTATTATGATTCACTTGAGCTTTCAAACATCGTTGATATAGTAACTCACATTCCACCCCGTGCAGAGCCGATTGTCACATGTTCCACCAACGGCTGTTCCGTCTCTGTTCCACCAAACTGCTATTTCACCAAGCAGGTGTTCCAGCTCCAACTTGGCACCAATAGCAGCTGTTCTAAAGCTGTTTGGAGCTCTTTCTTTAACTGCTTTGAGCTATCGGGCACACATATGTCACCAATAGGGGTTTCTGTATTAGAAGGTTTAAAACTATCCCAAACATCTAGATGAAGCCCATACTGTTATGCCACCAGAGGGAGCCTTGGACTTTCCTTTCTTGGATCTCAGCCTGATCCCGAACACCTGGCTAATCAGCTGTGCATCGTCAGCCTGCTGCCTATTTAAAAGCAGTCTTCTCTGACTTCCATGTCGGGTCATTACCATCCTTTCCGGTCAGGTCTTCCTGGCTGCCTGACCATGAGTTACATCCTTAAAGTCTGTTATAATATTTGAAATTTGTGATCCTGTGTCGATCTGGATCACAAGACCGAGAGGCAGACCCCGGACCCGCTGGAGAGACTATGTCTTACAGCTGGCCGGGGAATGACTTGAGATCCTTCCAGGTGAGCTGGAGGATGCAGCCAGGGTGAAAGAAGCCTGGGCTTCTCCTCTGAGGCTGTTGCCCCCACGACCTAGCCTCAGATGAGAGGAAGATAACGGAATGGAACTGAATGAACTTGAATTAGACAGGATTAGTTGTAGGAAACTTACTTGCTGCCCCGCCCCCTTAACAAAAAACCTGGAAATAAGAGACTGCTATACTGTAAATAAACTGCTTTTGCGAACCTTCCTCTATCAACATGTATTGGGTCAGGACTTGGGATCCTTCCAGGTGAGCTAGAGGATACAGCCGGGGAGAGAGAGAACTGGGCTGCCCGCTTAAGGCTGTTGCCCCCGCGACCCGACCCCGGAACAAGCGGAAGATGACGGAACGGAACGGTGGTGCATGACTAATATGGATTTATCAAAATGAGGGTACAGGATAGTGCACACAAATCTGTAACCCTTATAAATAAAATTAAGAACATATGCAGCAAAATGTAATAACAAATATAAATTATATCACAATCTAAGATGGAATTATTACAACATTTTTAGGCAGACCATTAATTTTGATCGTTAATCGTCAGAGAGATGAAAACTTATTTCTGGCTAACGCAAAGAAAATGCTCTCAGCAAGAATTTGTGTTGTACCAGGAATTGACTAAGAACTGTTGGCCATTCGGATGTCGGAGACGTAACTTTTTTTCCCATATATACTGTATATTCAGAAAACCTGCATAAAAACCAAATCTAGTAAAATAACATCCGTTCCGTTCCATCATCTTCCGCTTGTTCCGGGGTCGGGTCGCGGGGGCAACAGCCTCAAACAGGCAGCCCAGCCATCTCTCTCCCTAGCTGCATCCTCTAGCTCACCTGGAAGGATCCCGAGTCGTTCCCTGGCCAGCTGTGAGACATAGTCTCTGCAGCGGGTCCAGGGTCTGCCCCTTGGTCTCCTCCCGGTGGGATGTGCCCGAAACACCTCGCTCGCGAGGTGCTCGGGGGGCATCCTGACCAAATGCCCGAACCACCCCATCTGACTCCTCTCGACCTGGAGGAGGAGCGGTTCGACACCGAGCTCCTCCCGGATGGCAGAGCTCCTCACCCGATCTCTGAGTGAGAGCCCAGCCACCCTGCGGAGGAAGCTCATTTCGGCCGCTTGTACCCGCGATCTCATTCTTTCGGTCACCACCCACAGCTGGTGACCATAGGTGAGGGTAGGAACGTAGATCCTGGTTACCATGGTGAGGGTAGGAACGTAGATCGACCTGTAAATCGAGAGCTTTGCTTTTCGGCTCAGCTCTCTCTTTACCACGACAGACCGATGCAGCGTCCTAGTTATTGCTGATGCCGCACCGATCTGCCTGTCGATCTCCCGCTCCATCCTTCCCCCACTCGTGAACAAGACCCTGAGATACTTAAACTCAGTACTAGAAAAACAACATTAATAATTTAAACCAACATGTTTTTCTGGCTACTGCGTTGCTCTTCATTAGCTGTTAAATTATCAAACAAATCGACACCTTTAGACGCTGATCACTTTTTGGCAGAGAGTCGCTTTTTGGTGCGTTAAATTTACCAACCTAGAAGTGTGTAAAACTGTTTTAGTGAAAGTTTTCTTCTTCTTGTGAACATGTAAAATAAGGGTCTGACTCAGCATGGCTTCATATGTATCTGAAATTATAACGACGCTTGTTTATAACCGCCTTGTCTATCGAGATTACTTGTTGCATATGCCCCGTTTTGTGTACATCTATAATTAACAACATTAGGTGTGCATTTTTGTAAAAAAAAACTATTGGTTTTTGGATTTTTTGGAAGAAAACATCACCGGTTTTGCTTGCACACCTTGTTAACTCTAAGCCCAGTGCCTACAGGGCAGTTTCAGAATGTGTGTTTCTGAAACAGAGCCCGGTTGATGCTGCGAGAGGGGAAATGCAGGTGCTTGTGTTTACTCCCCTCCGGGCCTCCCTCCTCTTCATCTCTCTGCTTCCTCTCCCTTCCACTGGAATGCAGATAAATATCGATCGAGTGAGCGCGCTTTCGGAACAACCTACTTATCGCAAACGGATGGAAATTAAATAGTGTCAAAGGGAAAATAATTAAAAGAAATGGAGTAATCCTTTAATTTAATTAGCTAAATGATAGGAAATATCCTCGAATAGTCTTGTTTTTCTCCTTTTGTCGTTTCTTGCTCTTAGCTCCTGCTGGAAGGCTTTTCCTGTGGTTGCTAAGCAACAGGGAAACAGTTTATCTTTGGTTTTTGCCAGCAGGTCCCGGAGGCTGGCGAGGAAAAGGGGGCACAGAGGAAGCACTGTGGCGTGTGCCCACAGCTGGGTTGGACTGCATCATGCCCCCCACACCCATGCCCTCCAGGCGGGCTCCCCGGGTTATACTGGAGTTGATAATAGCATGGACGAGCTTGCAAAACTCAGAATCCCCCAGTGGAAACGGAGGGTCAGGAAAGGGTCGGAGTGATGAAACAGCAAGACTTCCTACCAATAAAAACACATCAAAAGCAATCCCAGAGGAAAGGAGGAAAAAAGTTGAAAAAGCCTTTGTTTTGTGAGGCTGACTCATAAGTTAGGGAGAGTTACACAAAGTTTGGAACTGTTGTGTCCACCTGTGGGCAGCTCAAGGCTCCGAATAAGTCTCAGTGCCCATTGACTTCCTTTGAAAAATTGCCTGCCATTATTTGGCCGCCATTGTTTTCAGGCCATCTTTTTGCGTCAGTTACCTTCCTTACTATGCATTTTCCCGACTTCTTTTTGTTTGGAGCTCAAGTCATTAGCTGGCCAAACCAGACCATGAATCAGACGGATTAGCAGTGGTCAGGGTCTCCAGTAGCAGCTCGCTCTTGGCAAACTGGTTGCCATGCGAACACAGACCGGACCATTGACTGCATTTATCCAGCTCCAACAATTTGACTTGGCGCTGTGTAACATAGTGAAAGAATTGGCTTCATTTCATTGAACCTGAACGCTATGGATGACATCACACCAGCCAACCTCGTGCACAGTCAATGCTAAGGAACCACCCGACAAACACAAAACAAGCTTAACAGAAAGGAACAGGACCATGATGAGCACCTCAAAAAAAAGAGTCTGTTTTGATCAAAGCACTCCAAAGATACTTTGAAATCAATTCCACGTCTTTTCTCTCGATTAGCACGTTGAAATTTTGCTAAACCCCTCCTCTTGTTGGGATCGTCTGTTTGTCCTTCATTAAGCTAAAAATCCGGTCTGCAAAGCTAATCTTTTAAAGGCGATTGGCTGACTTTAGGGACTCAAATGGCAGGGGCATATACCTTTAAAAAATTAACTCTTAGTTTGGAAACTGTGGCAAAGACTCCAAAAATTCAACATGGTGCTTGCTGAAAAAAGTGATACCTGGATTGGCTTCATTCGATTCCGAACACTGTGGGTGACGTCAGACTCGCCATCTAGACCTCTTGAACAGCCAATGTTTTGGAACCACATAACAAATACAAAAATGTATGAAAGAAAAGGAACAATAAAGATTCTGACAGGCAATGGACCGCCTCATAATAGAGTCCGTTTCAGTAAAAGGACGCCAACCAAAATAATGAATTCTACGTCTCTTCTCATGATGGACACGTTGTAATCTTGCTTAGTCCCTCCTCTTGATGGGCTCTTCTTTTTGTCCTTCAATAAGTCGAGTATTCTCTTTGAAAGCTAATCTCAGTTAGCAGGCACCTAGTATCCCGTCAGTCTCCGCAAATGTTGCCCAGAGGTCAGCAACCAATCAAGCCCCGCATTACTCATTGCTTTCATCCTTCCTAACCAATCCTCTACCATATTACTAGCCTGTCTCTGCTCATTAGGATGTGTCCAAAATAGCACAAGCCTTTATCCCTTTGTGGCCTCCTCTGGGTATTTTTAATACATAATAATTATTTGATTTTTTTTTGTCTAAGTTTGTGGACTTTTAGTCTTCAGAAAGTATTTTTTTTTGTTATTATTATTTTCTGACAGATACTGGTGTGTCATTTGTTTGGGTTGTGGTATGTACGCAGATACAATGTGTCATCGGTATCTACATACAAATTTGTCACAAAAGTCATCCTAAACCATAATTAAAAGGAGTGCTTGACAAACAATAAAAAAAAAAAAAAAACATAGGCGGCACGGTGGTGCATTGGTTTGGACAGTCCCCTCTTAGCAAGAAGGTCGGGGGTTTAGAGTCCCAGGTGGGAAGAGACTTCATTCACTGGCCTTTCTGTGTGTAATTTGCATGTTTACCCCATGTATGTGTGGGTTTTCTCCGGGTACTACAGTTATTTGACTCATGGTATCCCGTTCCTTTGTCTTTCGCTTATCCGGGGCCAAGTCAAGGGGCAACAGCCTCAGAGGGGAAGCCCAGAGCTCCTGAGGGCTCTGGATGGTGTTGGGCTGTCTTGGCTGACACGCCTTTGCACCATAGCACGGACATCAGGGACAGTGCCTCTGGATTGCCAGACTGGGGTGGTGGTCTATCTTCACAAGAAGGGGGACCGGAGGGTGTGCTCCAACTACAGAGGGATCACACTCCTCAGCCTCCCTGGGACGGTCGATTCAGGGGTACTGGAGAGGAGGGTCCACTGGATTGTTGAGTCTCAGCATGAAGAGGAGCAGTGTGGTTTCCGTCCCGGACGTGGAACTACGGACCAGCTCTATACCCTCTTTAGGATCCTGGAGGGGTCATGGTATCCCACCCTCCAAAACCAGGCATTGTGGGTTGACTGACTGCTATTAAAACAACATTTCCCCTAGAATTGAGTGTGTGTGGATGATTGTGTGTGTGTAGCCTCACGACAGACTGTTTGTCTGCCTCTCGCCTTGAATCAGCTGGGATAGGCTCCAAGACCCCCTGAAACTCCAACAGGGACAGACGGTTTGGGCAAAACAAAACTTTACAACAGACAAACATAAAACCACTGAAGAGATAAATACATTTTATGTATTGATTAATAGATAAAAACAAACAACTGTAGTCTTTTTTAAAATTAAAACTGATTCCAGAAGAATTTTAGACAAGTTGAGGCTCTGTGTCGCTTTCTGAGAAAGCTAGGTTTGCACATATGCCGATGATACACCGTTCTACATTGAAGAAAATGAAATTTTTTTCACAAGAGACTTGTTTTCTGGTTCTTTGCAGGTAGAAAAAAATGAAAATAAATTGACTCAATATTAAAAAAAGAACAAGAATCACATAAAAAAGAATAAATCCTATTAGTTTTGCATGAAATTCAGATTATTTCACATTGGTATTTTTATAATTTTTTTCTTGGATGCATTTTCCTTCCAAGCATGAAACATTGAGGTAGTAAACACAGTCTTAAATAATATCAGATAAGGTCACAGCGGAGGTCTTTTACTCTCTTTGGTGCTTCACTTGCACATCTCGAGTGCACACTGTCTCCATATTCTTCTGTTTCCGATGTGATGCAACTGAAATGAGCATCTCTTTTTCTGTATTCCTTTAGATTAACATAAAAAACGTGGGATTTCATTACTTTACGTAAAGAGTGATCACTTTTTAATTTTACAGGTGTAATCATTTTAATTTAAAGCAGACTGTAATAAAGTTGCTATTTGTTCCGTTTCATTTCCTTAAATAACAGCTGATAAACTAATCAGGAAAGTGTAATCAGTGGAATGACATTTTAATTTTTCTTCTTTTTTTTTTTTGGACTGTACGTCCAAATATTTCACGAGGTTGACATTTGGAAATGCAAATGGTTCGTTCTGCATGCAGAAATGGAAAGAAAACAGATGACTGGAAGAGAAAGAAAAGACATGAGGAAGAAAAATACAAGTGGATTAATTTGTTGAGATTATACAACCATCTCTTTTGCTCTGTAGCGCCTCCTATCGCAGAAATGCAAAGTGCATCCTCATTAACTGATCCCATTTTAAAAAATCTACTCCATTTTCTGTCTTATTTTTCACAGTCCATCAGAGAGGTGACTGGTTACGTTCTGGTGGCGCTGAACCAGTTTGAGTACCTCCCTCTGGAGAACCTGAGGATCATCCGAGGAAACAAACTCTACGAAGGTCGCTACTCATTGGCTATCTTCCTTAACTACCGACGGGATGGATACTACGGCCTGAAACAGCTAGGTCTACGCAACCTCACAGGTCAGAAAATTTAGATTTCCATTATTTCTTTTATCTTTGTTAAAGCGGATTACATTTATTATGCGATTTGTAAATAAAAACAGTGATATTAACCGGCTTTAACGTACATGTTTGACTCGGAACAAGACTTGTTTGTTCCAATGAATAATCTGTAAATACATATACATAAATTTGAACCATATTACCGTAGCCTTTCGGCTAAACAACATTCAAACTTTTCCTTTGAGACTCAATGTGATGCCAAAGGGTTCAAATGTTTACTATGCAGCAGTTCCGTCCGGACTGAGACGTCTTGTTGATGTCAGAGATCAGAGAATATTGAGGGAATTACAAATAATACAAATAACCTTGTTCTTGGAATCATCAAAAGTTCAAACAAAAAGGCTAAAAAATAAAGCTGTAAAAGTTTTAAAACATATATGCTTCTTCATTTAGAAATTAGAAAAAAATTGTGTGAAGGTCAAACTAATCAAGTGTAAGAACTCAAAAAAAAAATAATTTTGAAGGTCTCATCTCCAAATAAGCACGCTGAAAAAAATAACAAAAAAAAATGAGAAAAAAATTTTTTTTCAGCGCTTAAATAGATTTTATTGATAGTCGCAACTAAAAGGGTAAAATACCCCAGGGTACCCCAGGTATTCCACTCATGGTATCCCACCCGCCAAAAACATGCATTTTTTTGTTTTTTGTTGTTTGGCTGCTGTTTTTTTCCCAAAAAAATTTTTTACAAAAAAAAGGTAATTTTTTTTTTGTTGTTGTTCGTTTTAAACTAGGACACTGCATCGGTCCGTCCTGGTAAAGAGAGAGCTGAGCCGAAAAGCAAAGCTCTCGATTTACAAGTCGATCTACGTTCCTACCCACACCTATGGTCACCAGCTGTGGGTGGTGACCGAAAGAATGAGATCGCGTGTACAAGCGGCCGAAATGAGCTTCCTCCGCAGGGTGGCTGGGCTCTCACTCAGAGATCGGGTGAGGAGCTCTGCCATCCGGGAGGAGCTCGGTGTCGAGCCGCTCCTCCTCCAGGTTGAGAGGAGCCAGATGGGGTGGTTCGAACATCTGGTCAGGATGCCCCCCGAGCGCCTCGCGGGCGAGGTGTTTTGGACACGTCCCACCGGGAGGAGACCATGGGGCAGACCCTGGACCTGCTGGAGAGACTATGTCTCACAGCTGGCCGGGGAACGACTTGGGATCCTTCCAGGTGAGCTAGAGGATGCAGCCGGGAAGAGAGAGGCCTGGGCTGCCCGCTTGAGGCTGTTGCCCCCGCGACCCGATCCCGGAACAAGCGGAAGAAGACGGAACGGAATGTTTTACATTCTTAAAAAAAATAGTCATTTTTGTTACGACAGAAAATAAAAAAAACTAAGCTTTATTTAGCTTTCAGAATATTAGAATACCGTATTTTCACGACCATAAGGCGCGTATGAAAGTCGGGGGAAAGATGGTTGAGAAGGTGACTGACTGACATTGACCATGCATAAGATGGATCGTAGGGCGGGATGGTGTTGTATAAGCCTCAAAACATACAGTAATGAGTTTACCTACATTTTATTTAATCAAAAATGCCTTCAACGGCAATATCAAAAGTTGGGACGTCACAGGTAAAATGAATTTGTATTAAACTCTATAACGAAATAAAGGTAAGATGTTAAGTTTGGCGGATCAATCAAAACGGGTTTTGCCATGGGCTTTACCATCTCCAGATCTTAACGCACCGTATTTTCACAACCATAAGGCGCATATAAAAGTCTTAGATTTTCTTCCAAATGAGCGACGCGCCCTATCGGGCAGAGTGCTCTATGTGTGTTGTAAAAAAACAAGTGAAGCAGATGAACGCTACGCTTGCTGTGATTCCGAAGGTCTAACGAAGGAACTCCAACTGCTGGGCATCGGCGTGAAATGGCCGTTCAAAGTAAGGCTGTGAGCTGCGTAGGAGCGATGGAGAACCAGTGGAGACCACAGCTTCACGAAGGGTGGAAAGCAGCGCTGGGCGAATTATGCCACCGTTTCCCAGTGGATTGTACTGTAGATGCTTGGGCTAACATGTCTGCTGGCATTGTTGTCCGAGTTTTCGCAAAAACAGGCATCATTTCTGAGAAGCTGCACGGTAGAAAGTGACTCTGACAGCGAGGAAAGTGAACCTGCTATGTTGGATTTAGTGCAGCTGTTAGATTCTGAAACAGAGGATGAGGACTTGGATGGATTTGATAAATGACTTTATGACGACTGTAAATAATATTTAAATAAAACCAACCAAACTCAGTTTTACTCCTGATCTATTTTTAAATACACACACTTCTCTGCTTGTGTGTGTGTTGTTGTGAGGTGAACGTACGTAGTATAGGATATGTTTACAAAACCCGTGCCCTATCATCAGATGTGCCTTATGTGTGTGTTAAATACAGAGCACACGGAACTGGGACCGCACCTTTTAATACGGGTCGCCTTTTGGTTGTGAAAATACAGTTTATGCACTTTGAAACTGAAGACTCTATACAGGCCACTTTACTGTCGCACATCATGAACGATGATCCCCACAGAAGCCACGGCCTTTAAAAATTCTTTCCGTGAGCCCGTCTAGCCATGCGTCTGTTTATTTACTTAATGTCGATTGGCTGCAAGGTTACTAATATTACCTCTAAAAGATGCTTCGGTTAAATAACCTCAGTGTTTTATTTAGCTGCCCACGCCCTAGAAGCTGTCTGGTAACAAAAGCCACAAAAACTCAAAACAAACATCAGTTATAATAATTACAAAGTTTAGTTAGTTTTTTAACACGACAGTAACAACATTAAACAAAATAAAGTACTAATAATTAACCTAGGGGTAGCACAGTGGTGCAGTGGCTAGTAAAGTAGCCTCCAAGAAGGTCAGGGGTTCGAGTGGGGAGGAGTCTTGGAACACTGGCCTTTCTCTTTGGAGTTTGCATATTCTCCAGGTACTCCGGTATCCCCCTACCCTCCAAAAAACATGCATGTTAGGTTTGATAGGCTGCTGTAAAATTGCCGCTGAGAATTAGTGTGTGTGGCCCCTCAAAAGACAAGCGACCTGTTCGGGGCATACCCTACCTCTCGCCTTGATTCAGCCAGGATAGGCTGCGGCATCCCCTGCAACCCGGTTGGCGATGGGCGGTTCAGAAAATCTTCTAGTCAGATAACATTGGCGTTCTGTATTACTTCATCTGTAGAGACCATGTCAGAAGAAGAGACAATGGCCGACGAGTCCAAACACCTGAGGTAATAAACGCTGAGATGTGAAATGTAGAGCGTAGAGAAGACCTAGCATAGAGACTTTGTTTCTTTTCTGTGCGGATGATGTGATTTTGGTGAGCTCCAACTTTTACTGGAAAAATTAGCATTTTGGATTTGAATCAATCTCTTTGAACCTGAAAATGGCGAATCCTTGATAATTAGGATGATACGTTGCTCCACTGTGGCGAAGACAAGTCTATTTATCTTCCAACTCTTACCTACTCTCACATACTTCTCATTCCGGGTCCTCTTTGTGTTACTTTTTCCAAATAAGAAAGATAAACAGTGTTGTAGTTGCCATGACACCAGGATACCTTTTACTGTTTTATTATGCTTGACATTTCTTTTTCCTTCATATCAGAGTCACTGTTTCATTCCCAATCTCTCCCTACTCCCTGTTGCAAGTAGTTCCTTGTCAGATGTTTTACAGCGGAACCAAATTATTCATGTGTTCTCCGGTCACCCTTCCCGCAACAACTGTTCACCCTAAAAGGATGGACTTGGATGCATTAACAGAAAACTTGAAGAGAAATTCTCTTGCCAGGGATTTTATGATTTTGTAGCTTTCTTTTCTTTGATAGTCCACCTGTAGAAATTTGACGGAATTAGTGAGATAAGGTGAACTTTGTGCAAACTGGAAGCCCGTCTAAATCAGTCTGAAGAGTTTAAAAGGGATTTTAAGACCCTAATATGGTGAAGTTAGGGTCTGCTTTCTAGTACAATGACAGCTAAACCTAAAAGCTGCAAGTCCAGAAAGAATTCTGATCCCGTACATGTTGGTTCAGAGAAAACCTAAATTGGGGTGTTTGGTTGAATAACATACAGTATAACTTAAAAGTAATGTCCGCCCTGTTTCAGTGCACCAGCATTGTGTCTTCAAGAAGGCCCTCAGAAGGACGTATTTTGGGAATCTGTAAACTCAGATTCCGATCATCCGATCTCTCACTCAGAGATCGGGTGAGGAGCTCTGCCATCTGGGAGGAGCTCGGTGTTGAGCCGCTCCTCCTCCAGGTCGAGAGGAGGCAGATGGGGTGGTTCGGGCATCTGGTCAGGATGCCCCCCCAAGCGCCTCGCAGGCGAGGTGTTTCGGGCATGTTTCAAGGGGCAAGGAGCATACCCCGGACTCGCTAGAGCGACTATGTCTCACAGCTGGCTGGGGAACGACTTGGGATCCTTCCGGGTGAGCTGGAGGATGCAGTCGGGGTGATAGAGGCCTGGGCTGCCCGTTTGATGCTGTTGCCCCCGCGACCCGACCCCGGAACAAGCGGAAGATGATGGAACGGAACGGAAACTCGTAAAAGAAAGGGTCCATTTGTGTTGCAGTTGCAAGACTGGCCAAGTTCAATACCCAGATGGTTGATGGGTCAAATTTTTTTAGTCCACCTCTCCAAATTGTCTGGGTGTTGCCAGATCGAGGGCGCTTTCATGCTTGATGAATCCATATCACACTTGGCTGATTCTTGGCCATCAAAAAATACAATTGATTTGAACTGCCTTCGTTTGCACTGACCAAAACTCTTTTCTTTTTTTATTTTCAAATGCTTATTATTTATTGATATTTTTGTCAAAATGCTAAATTTGTCAGGGTTTCGGGTCTTTGTTTGCTTCCTATTTTTATTTTGAAATTCTGACCTCCCTCTCATTCCAAGTGTCTCGACTTCCCCTTTTTGTGTTCTCCCTTCACTGATCCTTCCTAATGTGTCTCATGTGTGTCTCATTGTCTCTTCCTCCCGTCTGTATCTAATGTGTGTCTTGTCTTCACTCAAGGCCAGGTTGTCTCGTGTCATCCTTGGGCCCAACACGAACCAATGGGCCTTCCTGAGTTTTCTTGTAGTTCTAATATGCTGTGATCTACTTTAGTTACCTTGTTCTTAGATATTTCTTTTACTGCCGGCCTAATGAATAATACTTTCTAATGTAGGTCAAATTCTGTTAAACATTTTTAAAGAATAAGCATTTTTATTATATTTTAAAATAAAAAAAAAAAAAATGCACACTGTAATGCCACCTTTGACTCCATGGAAGCGCTGTCTTTGATTTGTCAGGGTATAAACTTAAGTAACGGGACGGTAGTCGACTAGAAACAAGGGCCTCAAAATAGTGGGCTTTTAATTCCAAAAACAGGAGTTGTTTTTTTGTTCTACTCCTTTCCGGCTTAGGGGCTTGTGTCCAAGAACTACAGCCAGACTCAGAACCAGTTGCCTTTAGTCCTCATATAAGGAATTTATTTTTCTACAACCAGGAACGTGACTTTTGTACCAGAACGAATTTGACCCTTTACCATCAAGTGTTTCGTTGTCCTAGAACTTGGAGCACTCTGTGCCCCGTGTCTGACTTATTTGTCAGAAGATCAGAAGTAAATATTATCGCATATAACTATGACTTTCTCGCTCTTAAATTGAATTCCTCGCTTGAGCAAAAGGTAAAGACTTTTGAGCCAATTCTGAGTTGACCGATGAATCAATAAGAATGCTTTTCTTTTTCACATGGATAACTTTTGAGTTATTTATCAACCCTTCCAAAACTCAACTTTAGACTGATTAAAAATAAACAAAAACAGTACAAATTCCTCAAAGTCTTCTACAACACTAACCCCAATCCAGCAGGCTGAACGTTCTACGGTGTATGATTTATTCTTTTGTTTATTGCCAACATTGTAATTTATGACTTTTGATTTGTTTCATCCTCAAAATAAGAATTATAACTGATGGGTTTCAGTGACTCACAAATCCAAACTTCCGCTCTGCGTACACTCAAGTGAGAATTATCCTCCTTACAGATTAGCTTCATGCTAATCACATGGGGAAATACACAATAAAACTTTTTTAAAGTATTATTTTTTATTTTAAGCTGATTATTAGATTAGTGGAATATCCCCCTAACCAGTTTACAACGAGGAAGCAGTCATGCCCGCATGCTCACATTCATGATAAAACATATAAATCCCTTCCACTGTACGCTGTACCACCATGCTTGCCAATGGCCTGAGGAAGGGGAAGGAGGTACGGGGGGAAGAGGCGCGAGAATACACTCAGCATTTCTCACTGCACACAATGCATTAAACAGCTTTACAGCTGCTTTATCCCTCGGTGGATCCAGTGCGCAGAGGGAGTCCAAGAAAGGCGTAAAATTCAATTTTGCTGCATAGGCGGTACGCGTACAGCTGTGTAGCGTTCAAACAAGCTACGATGTACATCCATGTGTGTTAAAGGGTTTTTTCGGAGATCACATGCTACAGAAAGACTTCTCAGCCATGTGAGCGTGTGCATACATATAACATGAACACTGCAGTGCTAATTACCCCATGCCGAGCACCAGCGGGTATAATCGCTATCGGATTTGAAAAACCATCCAATCTAACGAGTTGTTACTCGTCAAATTCCCTTCAGATCAAGTCTTCGCTTATTTATCTACATTTTTTTTTTTGCTAAAATTCCACTACTTATTTGTTCTTTTTAGGTGAAAAGGCTCATTTGGATGGAATCCAAATGACTTTAGGGGCTTTAACTTACCATCTGGCTGCGATGCTTTCGTTTTAGAGCCCACTTTTTCCTTCCCCTGATCTTTTCTCTTATTTTCTAGTCTGTTTTGCTTTCTCTCACTGGGGATTGATGGACTTTATGGTTTAACAACCTGTCCAAATCCAGCCTAATTTAAAGCGAACAGCTTACAGTTTCTGTCTTGCTAATTGTAGCATTTGAGTAACGCATTTTGAACACATTGGAGATTAATTAGCGACGGTATTTCTAGCTTAAATCAGTTAATTAAAGACTTAATCATAATTAATCCTTTGTCCATCTTGAGTTCAAGACGAAGACTTAAAACCGGTTTTAAGAAGTTGTTCGTTTTATCTTCTTGGGTTATCTTACGTCCAATTCGAAATAAGGGTGTTCTTTTGCTTTGAAACTTCTAGAGTTAAATTGACTTTATTGTGAAAGTTTTCAGACGTGAAGAATCGACAAATTAATTTTATTTAGAGTCAGTTTAAGAAGTTTGAAGCTAAACTTGGTTGTAAATCCTTTGCAGACTTTGTATGAAGGCAAGGCACATCAAACATATCAGAACGTATCAGAATATCCATGCTAATCCATTATCCATCCAGTCCAGAGCAATGGAGAGTGTGGAAAAGAGGTGAAGAAGTGTGTGCAGGCAGGCTGGAACGGGTGGAGAAAAATATCAGGTGTGATGTGTGATAGAAGAGTTTCAGCTAAAATGAAAAGGAAAAGTGTACGAAACCGTGGTGAGACCGGCCATGCTGATTGGTCTAGAGATAGTGTGGTGAGAGCGGCCATGCTGATTGGTCTAGAAACAGTAGCACTGAGGAAAAGACAGGAAGCAGAGATGGAGGTAGCAGAGATGAAGATGCTGAGGATCTCTCTGGGAGTGACCAGGATGGACAGGATCAGAGGAACAGCACATGTTAGAGGTTTTAAAGTCAGAGAGGTCAGACTGAGATGGTTTGGACATGTGCAGAGAAGAGAGAGAGAGTACATCAGAAGAAGGATGCTGGGTTTGGAACCACCAGGAAAGATGACTAGAGGAAGACCAAAGAGGAGGTTCATGGATACAGTGAAGGAAGACATGAAGGTAGTTGGTGTGACTGAAGAGGATGCAGCAGATAGGGTTAGATGGAAGAAACTGATTTGCTGTGGCGCCCCCTGAAGGGAAATGCTCAACCCAAGATTTAAGGGTACTTTTTCCACCTAAGCAAGGCAAAGACATCTTTTATTGTTTTATTTATTTACAACTTGAGAAGTCAAGCTGAGGACAAAATGGCCTAATGAGTCCAGACCCAATTTCGCAATTGCAAAATCTCAGATTTGTTTTTGCACTTCTTCTTAAAACTTTCACACATTTGCAAACAAAAGAAGAAAAAAATACTTTGAATGCTAGTCCTAGCTCTTAGGCTACATTGACACCCAGATTGACTCTAGAACGACTGAACAACCATCAGAAAATGACCTCTACACGCCGTCCACGAAGGCTCAGTCACATTACATGCACCACATCCATTGCCTGCCAAACCCTAAGTCAACCAACATGACATTTTGGGTAAAATTAGAACGTTGACTTTTATGCCTCCGCATACCTAATCCGGATACAGTATAACTAGCACAGGCTATCCGTCCATCCGTGCTTCTGTAACGTTTTCTGAACCGCTGAGAGGATCTGAACTAAACTGCTTTCCTCCAGCTAACAATTTAACGTTCCTCTGTACATGTCCAAACCATCTCAGTCTGGCCTCTCTGACTTTATCTCCAAAACCTCTTGTCTCTAGACCAAACAGTATGACCGGTCTTCTATCACACATCACACCTGATACTTTCCTCCACCGTTCCAGCCTGCCTGCACACGCTTCTTCACCTCTTTTCCACACTCTCCATTGCTCTGGACTGTTGATCCTAAGTAGTTAAAATCTTCCACCTTCTTTATCTCTCCTCCCTGTAACCTCGCTTTTCCGTTTGGATCCCTCTCATTACTGAGTGTTTTTCTAAATTTGTATTCTCCACGAAGCCTGTAAAAAAGAAAGAAGAAGAAAATGGAACAGTTAGAATTTTGTTGGAATTTGTTTTCGGCCGAATTCCCTCGTCTGTTGCCTCTTTACCGAGCATAACACTTAGGGTATGATCTCCAAAAAGTGCTGTAATTACAGCAAGATCAAATAGAGCAAAAGCAGCTAATGCTAATACGCACTCTCACTCCGGACTGTTGTAAGGAAGAGAGCGAAAGAGAGGAACGGGATGAGGCGCATTAATAATGAATCCAGTGTCATCATTAAGGCGCCCAATGATTAAAACATATCTCCCAGCTTCAAACGTTACTTTTCTAGCCCAGAAAATGCTGCAGTCGTAGATCTGGGAAGCAAGAAAGCCCTTCAGAGTGCTTGTGAAATAAAGTTGAGCTCTTTTTTCTTTCTTTTATGTTTCCCTTCTCCTTTTTGAGTGTTGTAACACCAAAGCGTTGGCATTCCCTCTTTTTTTTTTTCATTTGTCAAGTTTGTGATACGTGTAAATCTATAAAGACGCTTCGGAAACGGTAACCTTTATGCTAAGCCATCATCGCCGCACGATCCTGAAGCCTGCCAGTTGTGTTAGAAAAAAAAAAAAAAAACAGAATATGTGTAATAATCTGCCATCTGCTCCCGCTCGGAGTCTCTGAAGAACAGACAGTACGACACAGCGGAGCGTGTTTTCTTTTTGTAATAAAAAAAAAACGTGATTCTCATCGATGTGCAGACACTGAGAAGAACGCGATGCTGTCTTGTGTCTTTATTTCCAATTTCTCACCGTCTTTCCGCTTCAAGTCATTGAGATGCCAGGCTCGTGTTTAGCCTTATCGGGTTTGTGCTGCTGTTGGAGTTATTTGTTTAAATCCTTCAACAAGGACCTCCGAGGGGGTTTCTGGTGTGTCTCTATTAGAGGCTGTTGTACCTACTGTATGTAAGCAATAGAAAATTATTTCTAATGGATACGTTAGAGTCACTTGGGGGTTTGTAACGGTGCCGTTCTGATGTTTGGACTTTGCTTTGCTGTTCCGATGTCTGGCATGAATAAAAGTTAAACATATTTATTATATAATTTGAGGCCATCAACAAAAAAATCTGTTCCGTTCCGTCATCTTCCGCTTGTTCCGGGGTCGGTTCGCGGGGGCAACAGCCTCAAACGAGAATCCCAGGTCTCTCTCTCCCTGGCTGCATCCTCCAGCTCACCTAGAAGGATCCCAAGTCGTTCCCCGGCCAGATGTGAGACATAGTCTCTCCAGCGGGTCTGGGGTCTGCCCCTTGGTCTCCTCCCGGTGGGACGTGCCCGAAAAACCTCGCTCGCGAGGCGCTCGGGGGGCATCCTGACCAGATGCCCGATCCACCCCATCTGGCTCCTCTCGACCTGGAGGAGGAGCGGCTAGACATCGAGCTCCTCCCAGATGGCAGAGCTCCTCACCCGATCTCTGAGTGAAAGCCCAGCCACCCTGCAGAGGGAGTCCATTTCAGCCGCTTGTACCCGCCATCTCATTCAATCACAGCTGGTTACCATGGTGAGGGTAGGAACGTACGTAGATCCTAGTTACCATGGTGAGGGTAGGAACGTAGATCCTGGTTACCATGGTGAGGGTAGGAACGTACGTAGATCCTAGTTACCATGGTGAGGGTAGGAACGTAGATCCTGGTTACCATGGTGAGGGTAGGAACGTAGATCCTGGTTACCATGGTGAGGGTAGGAACATAGATCCTGGTTACCATGGTGAGGGTAGGAACGTAGATCCTGGTTACCATGGTGAGGGTAGGAACATAGATCTTGGTTACCATGGTGAGGGTAGGAACGTAGATCGACTTGTAAATCCAGAGCTTTGCTTTTCGGCTCAGCTCTCTCTTTACCACGACGGACCGTTGCAGCGTCCTACTTATTGCTGATGCCGCACCGATGCGCCTGTCGATCTCCCGCTCCATCCTTCCCCCACTCGTGAACAAGACCCCGAGATACTTAAACTCCTCCACTTGGGGCAGGACCCTGTCTCTGACCCGCAGGGGGCATTCCACCCTTGTCCGGGCGAGGATCATGGTCTCGGATTTCGAGGCGCTAATTCCCATCCCGGCCGCTTCACACTCGGCAGCAAATCGATCCAGCCCTTTGTCAGCGATTCTGTTCATCACCTTTATGGACAGAATATCTAGGTGCAGCCGAGGCGTTGGAGGGATCCAGTTTGGTGACCTCAGGATCGGACCTCTGCTTTTTGTGGATGATGTGGTCCTATTGGCTTCATCGGACCGTGATCTCCGGCTCACACTGGATCGATTTGCTGCCGAGTGTGAAGCGGCCGGGATGGGAATTAGAGCCTCCAAATCCGAGACCATGGTCCAAAAAAATCCAACCAGAATAATTTTAGATTCCAAAGGAGCGCTTAAAACAACAAATTGGTCCAAAAGGCTCATATACTGTAGTATGTTTATTCAACAGTACAAATTGTTTAGGAAGTGGGGGCCTGCACAGTCTGGCCCCTTTGCACAGACACCCTGGTGTGAGTATTGCCCAAATGGTCCGTGAACCCCTGGTACGAGACTTTGTAATGACTGTCTCTTTCCAGAGATCAGGGGTTAGGTAGCTGTACGTCTTTAAATGGCATCAAAGGTGCTTGACGAAGTTGCCGAGAGTGGCAGTGCGGCCCCGAGCGGAGGTGTAGAAGTCATCGATACCAGCTTCTTGGGCACCAGGGCGGACACAATAGCAGTACCGCTAGGGCTGGGATGAGGCGCACCGTCACAGAACCACAGCAACCAGTCACCTTGCAGGGTACGTTGTGGGGTTTACCGATTTTGTTACACTAGTAACCTGGGCGGACAGGAATGTAGACTAGTTTGTGTCTATATTTTGAGTCGAGTTTCATCGCAAATGTTTTTATTTTTTTCAGTTATTGAGAAAATATTTCGATATTATTTGTGAAAATAAGTTAATTTGAATTCCAATATTTTGCTCGTGGGGTTCCACAGGGACATGTACTAGGTCCAAAGATGTTTAGTATACACTTGTTTGTAACGTATCAAAAATTGCTTTAATAAACAGACAATACCAATCTACTCTAATAATGTTAATCATTTACTGTAAATAAGATAAACAATAAGTGTGAAACTGACCGAGTTACTAGAAAACACGACCTGTGGTGATAGCCTAAAGCGCACAAAACAATTACACTACAAGTCCCAGATTGCTTTGCTGGTCGTATGGCACATTTATCAACATAACCAGTAAACTTTCTCTTTCATATCAACACTCTTTTTTAAATAAACTTAATCAGAATCAGAATATTTCCATGGTCAATGAATAATAAACGTAATATTAGCACGGTAGAATGTTCCGTGTTCTCCCATGTTAAGTAATGTTTTCAGTGTTTTCATGTTTTGCTGGTTCCATATTCGGTTTTAAGCAAAACTTGTTGGGGGTTTAGTTAAAATTAGTGCTGTCATTTTAACGCGTTAATTTGAATAATCAATTATGTTGCATTTTAACTCATTAAAAAATTAACACAATTAGCTATGACTTCATGTGAAGCGGCCGGGATGGGAATCAGCGCCTCCAAATCCGAGACCATGGTCCTCGCCTGGAAAAGGGTGGAATGCCCCCTGCGGGTCAGGGACAGAGTCCTGCCCCAAGTGGAGGAGTTTAAGTATCTCGGGGTCTTGTTCACGAGTGGGGGAAGGATGGAGCGGGAGATCGACAGGCGGATCGGTGCGGCATCAGCAATAACTAGGACGTTGCATCAGTCCGTCATGGTAAAGAGAGAGCTGAGCCGAAAAGCAAAGTTCTCGATTTACAAGTCGATCTACGTTCCTACCCTCACCATGGTAACCAGTTGTGGGTGGTGACCGAAAGAATGAGATCGCGGGTACAAGCGGCCGAAATGAGCTTTCTCCGCAGGGTGGCTGGGCTCTCACTCAGAGATCGGGTGAGGAGCTCTGCCATCCGGGAGGAGCTCGGTGTCGAGCCGCTCCTCCTCCAGGTCGAGAGGAGCCAGATGGGGTGGTTCGGGCATCTGGTCAGGATGCCCCCCGAGCGCCTCGCAGGCGAGGTGTTTCGGGCGAGGAGACCAAGGGCCCGCGGATATTAAAACCCGGCCCGAGCCCGACCTATCAACGTGATTTGCGGGCCCAAGCCCGACACAAGCCCGACACAAGCCCGAAATGTCATATTTTATTTGTGAGGACTCGGGTGGGAGAGGGTTATTTATAAATAAAAACATTTTCAAGAACACGTTTTTTAATGAAAAAAAAATATCACACTATCGGACCCCTAACACACTTGTCTGTGATGGCCTGCTTAGCGCGAAGAGGAGGGACGGTCTTTGAAACAAATGATAAAATAGATCTTTAAAGATCATCACTTTTGCCAGTCCAGCTGTTTAAATGCCAGCTCAGCATTGAGGTGCCAGTCTTTTTGGTGTCGTATGAAATCAAAGCGCCACATTGATTACATCCAGCGAAGCCAACGCAAGCTTCTGTAGGTTTTTGAACGATAAATTTGAATCTTTTCCACACCTCACTCTTACCGGTGCGTGTTTGTCTTTTCAGTTCTCCTGTCTTTAGTTTATCCTTAACTTCTTACTCCTTCATATCGGGGATACCAGTTCAAAATAAATAAAATAAAGACATGCGCAGGGGAGGATTACCAAATCAAGAGGAGGCGAAGCACGGGCTGGCTCCGCGGATTTTGTTTAGTAGTTAAACATACTTCTCTGTTTCAGTTTTATAACAAGTATTTATTTGTTTAGTATAAACAACTCGTTTTAGTTTATATTTTATAAACATATATTTATTAAAAAATAAAGAAAAGTCATCGAGAGAGGAGCCCGAGCCCGGGTTCGGGCTTAAGATCTTACCTCTGCTGCAAACCACCATCAGTTATGAATGTGGAGTTCGGTGTGTTGCTCAGGGACACCTCAGCATGAACTCCGGGAGAGGTTTGAACCGGTATCCCTCTGGTTACTCGACGGTCACTCTACCGACTGAGCCATCGTTCTCCCTAAAAGTGCTAAATAAGTCAACCTAATTTGATTGTTTCTGGAAGGATTATCTTTTAAAAAAGAGATCATACCATAGAGCTTGTAGTGCTTTAGCATCGTAAACACAACCTAAATAAAATAATCTTTAATACTTGAAGAACAAACAAAGCTACAAAACCAATTTTGAACCCCTCGTTTGAACCCCTTAAGTACCGCTTGATCGGTTGACTTTCTGATTCCGGAAAATATTCATTTGACAGTAATTAAATTCAGTATTGTTGATTGTGTTGCCATGAGGCTCGTGGTACCCTTCTGCCATCGCTGCCTATTTGCATAATTGACGTCTAAAGGGTTTAAAAAAACAAATGGGGATCATTCGCCTGCGAGCTTTCACACTAGTTTGCCATCGCGTTGACATTGGCTTGTTTTATTGTCTTTTTATTTTTTTAACTGTCCTCACCTCAGTCCGACTCATTTTTCAGATTAGCAGTACGAGTTGCATCGTGAGAAGTAGGAATGCAACAAAGACGTTGGAGGGTTTTTTATTTATTTTTAAAAGAAGCTTCCATTAACCGTACTGTACAGCCATATGGAGGCAATTTACCATTCATAACCGGTTTGCCAGTTTGTGACTGTGTGTATGTGTGTGCGTCCCAAATTACCCGAGTGGAGGGCAGAGTGTTGCAGCTCTGTGCCAGAAAATGACAAATTGCTCATTTAGCCCATTGTAAGTGTCACTTTTAATGTAGAGGACGAGCTCTGTTTTCGGCGCTTCTGAAGCATTTTCCACCTAAAAGTGCAATAGGATCAATTTGAATTACAAAATGCATGTCTCGCTCCGAGCGAGGATTCATGCTCACATTTGCTGCGAGTGTCAAAACACATAACACGTCTCTACAGCAACTTTATTTGTGCGTATTGTCAAACGACGGCGCTGAGTTGATGCCTTGTTGCTATGGCTCCCTCGTGGTCTGGTTATAGTCTCTTTCTAAATCTAAGTTTGATCTCCGCAGCGTGGACAATTTTACACAAACACTATTTCCTTCCGACTCAATAACCAAGCGGACTGCCTGGTGAAAGTGGGCTAGTCGCTGTTGTGGAAAGTACAACACGGTATGTGTGCGGTTGTGTGTTTTCTGAGTGGCAATTTATTTGATGCGTGTGCCGTATGACCCCGGTGTCACAAAGAGCTATGAAAAGCTTTGTGCGAAACCACATAAAAAGGTGTTTTATACTCGCCCAATTTGTGACGCTTTGATAGTGTCGATACCGGTGGCTTCGATGGCTTTTCAGCTGAAAAAAATCTAAATCATGAATGAGAATAATTCTATTTTTTTTTTAAATTTGATGTGATATCCTCAAATGGTCAGGGCTCAATTTAAATGAAAGCATTTGCCCATATTTCAGCCAGAGTTAGTTCCGTTTTTAACTTTTTTAACGTACTGTAATCATCCTTGATTTCCTTCATTGGACCTCAGCAGGCAGCCAAGATGGCACCAATGGTGGGCGTATGCGGGGGTTAGGTATCTTCTCCAGGGACACCTAGGTATGGGGCTGTTGGGAATCAAACCTGCTTCTTCCAGCCCAAAGATGGACATTCTACCACTGAGCCTACTCCCAAACGAGTTTACCTACGGTATGACCAGGCGAATTCCGTTCCATCGTCTTCCGCTCATCCAGGGCCGGGTCGCACGGGCAATAGCTTTAGATGGGAAGCCCAGGCTTCTCTCACCCCAGCTGCATCCTCCAGCTCACCCGGAAGGATCCCGAGTTGTTCCCCAGCCAGCTGTGAGACATTGTCCCTCCAGCGGGTCGTGGGTCTGCCTCTTGGTCTCCTCCTGGTGGGACGTGCCCGATACACCTCACCAGTGAGGTGCTCGGGGGGCATCCTGACCACATGCCTGAACCACCACATCCGGCTCCTTTCGACCTGGAGCAGGAGACGCTCGACACCGCTCGACACCCGTTTGGCAGAGCTCCTCACCTGATCTCTGAGTGAGTTCCCAGCAACCCTCCGGAGGAAGCTCATTTTGGCCGCTTGTATCCACAATCTCATTCTTTTCCCACCCTCAAAGGTGAGGGTGGGAAGCGTAACAGATCACACTCTTGACCAATTTGTCCTCCGTCGGACATGGATGATCCGAAATGTCATGCGAATGCGATGGTCTTCAAATGAGCCGGTACCCCAACCACACCATGGGGTACCAAAACCATGAGTCGGTAGACCACACCTACTCATGGCGAGGTGTGGCCATTGCGAATCCACACTTGCATCTCCCACAAGCAAAGAAACAGCAGAGTGGGAGGCGGTCACCACAGCAATTCTATGAGAGGGGCACATTGATCTGTCAGGGACCTTAAATTAGTGGCACTGGGAATTCATATTATCCACTAGAGGGTGATATGGTCTAAAAAAAAAAATCTCCGATTTCTGATATTTATCAACGTTTTCTCCTTCGGTTTGAAAAACTAATGAAACGTGACAAAATAAAAGGCCCGGATCAAATTTTAAATGTTATTCTTTTTCAAATGTAGTTTCAACACGCAATTACAAGAGAAAAAAAAAATCATACTTGAAACTAGGGGAACTGCGAGGACCCTCTTGTTAGGCAGCGAGTTCAGACACATCTGAACGGCACGGCTGCATTAACGCATAAAACTTCCTTTTTTAATAGTGTTCCAAATTAATGGGATGCGAAATGTTACGTAGAAACGAGAAGCCTTTGAGTTTGCCTAAAGTTACGCAAAAGTCCACGTACCGTAAAGGATCCCCGGTTTGAGTAGAAGCCTGTTTTGTGAGCGGACTCACTTCCTAAATGAAGTCACAGGTGTTTATTTCTCGAGAAAACTTTAGCTGAAATATGACAAGACTGGACTAGCAGGACTTTTACGATTTTATAACCTTTAACGAGTCACTGAGAAGCTGATTGGTGCAGATGAAGCACCGGTTGACACCAATTCTAACGGATTCTCCTATGATCTCTTTCAGAAGTTCGTCTGATGTTGATCATTGGTTTGCCTTTATTAGTATTCGACAGCCCTCCCATCCGTTTGGCTAGCTCTTTTGTTTGCCCGCGCTGATTGGAGAGGCTTCGGTTAATTTAGATGCAGGGAAGCGGCGACAGAAGAGGGCTTATTAGGCCTGTGAGCCCATCCGGCCTTTAAGTGCAGAGTCTCCACTTCCATTTTCATTTGCCTCCATTATTGAATTTGCTGGCTTCTCATTCGCCGTGATTGCATTTTGTGTCACCTCTAAAAGAAATAATAATAAAACGAAAAAGCAGAAATCCCCCCAGAGCGACGGTGACTGTGATGATGGATAAGTAATGAGAGAAAAAGTTCAACAAATGACACCAAAGAAGGCGAATTTTGTGAAAGTTTTTGTAATTTTTTTTTCTTGATAAATTGTGCCTCGGAAAGACGAGGAGCATTTTGTATGTGTTTCTTCGGCGAGAAAGGAACAGGTGGAGCAAGAGTGGGTGGAGGAGAAGAAAGCGATGGCAGGGATTCATTTAGAGTCCATTAAATCTTTAAAAAAAGAAAGAATGAAAAAGTGTCATCTCCTCCTCCGCCTCCATCAGCGCCTACGCTGCTTCCACTGTGTCCTAAGGTGAAGCATTTTTCATCGGGATGCATCGCTAAACAAAATCAGTTGAGACCGTGGAATTTAATCAGGGGCTTTAAAACACAATTTCTGATTAACGGCGGATTGAAAACGGAGGGTAAAGAATGAAGGGGGACCTCCCCCGCAGTGTCGGTACCCTAGCTAGCATCTCCCATTCGTCACTCCTCGCCTGGCAGAGCTAATAATGGAGAAGTGGGGAAATGGGACTCTAGAGAACCACCTCCGCTTTGCCATGAAGATCAGATAGGTTCTCAAGTCAGAAACCCTCTCCGCCCCCCGCGGGCCTCTGTGGATTTCGCTTTATGAGGGTTGTATCATTTATAAAACACGGCGCCACGATTTGACGTCTTTTTAGTTGTGTGAATAATGCAGCTCTTTGGAGATGTTTCCCCGTACCCACTTTGCCCTTTGAAAAGTTCATTTCGTTTCGGCCATTTGTTCCACCGGAGCTCTTTTGTTTTGGTCTTTTTCCACGTGCCTAAAGGCAAACAAGTCGCTGTTTTCTGTCTCTATTATCTTTGCGATCTACGGCCATTTATCTAGCAGCGACTTGTTTGTAGTCTAGAGACTTAACACTTATTCATAGAATTTGAGAAGTCATTTTCACTTAAGCAGCTACTTTCTCAGCCGCCTGAGTGTGTATGTGTGTGTCCGGATCGCTCTCTCTCTCCTTCTCTTAAGAATAAACATAGTTTAAGGCATTGTACACTGGAGTGCTTCACAATTACACACAGAGTTCCTTTAGGGAACTCTTCGCTTGATCCGAGTAAAGTCACTTCCTGGGCTGCAGATGGAATTTTAGGAGTTTTTTTTACTTGAAGACTGAGTATTGAGATTATGTGAGGTGATAATTCATATTTTCCAGGATTTATAAAAAAAAAAACCTCTGGCTTCATCAGAACGTGATCTCCAGCTCTCACTGGATCGATTTGCTGCCGAGTGTGAAGGGGCCGGGATGGGAATTAGCGCCTCCAAATCCGAGACCATGGTCCTCGCCCGGAAAAGGGTGGAATGCCCCCTACGGGTCAGGGACAGGGTCCTGCCCCAAGTGGAGGAGTTTAAGTATCTCAGGGTCTTGTTCACAAGTGGGGGAAGGATGGAGCGGGAGATCAACAGCCGGATGGGTGCGGCATCAGCAATAACTAGGACGCTGCATCGGTCCGTCGTGGTGAAGAGAGAGCTGAGCCGAAAAGTAAAGCTCTCGATTTACAAGTCGATCTACGTTCCAACCCTCACCATGGTCACCAGCTGTGGGTTGTGACTGAAAGAATGAGATCACGGGTACAAGCGGCCGAAATGAGCTTCCTCCGCAGGGTGGCTAGGCTCTCACTCAGAGATCGGGTGAGGAGCTCTGCCATCCGGGAGGAGCTCGGTGTCGAGCCGCTCCTCCTCCAGGTCGAGAGGAGCCAGATGGGGTCGTTCGGGCATCTGGTCAGGATACCCCTCGAGCGCCTCGCGGGCCCACCGGGAGGAGACCAAGGGGCAGGCGCCGGACCCGCTGGAGAGACTATGTCTCACAGCTGGCCGGGGAACGACTTGGGATCCTTCTGGGTGAGCTGGAGGATGCAGCCGGGGAGAGAGAGGCCTGGGCTGCCCGTTTGAGGCTGTTGCCCCCGCGACCCGACCCCGGCACAAGCGGAAGATGACGGAACGGAGCGGAATTTTATCTTGAAGACTGGGTATTGTGATTATGTGAGGTGATAATTCATATTTTCCAGGATTTATAAAAAAAAAAAAAAAAAACCTCTTGCTCAAGCATCAAGTTAGCAAACCGTTTTTTTTAATGTTCTAATTTTTATGAGTCAACATAAAAACGGCACTTCTTTTTGGGACTAAGAAACTCAAAAAAGTTCTTAACATGTGTCACGTTAGTTCTTTTAAAACTTTGAAATGTAAAACGATGCGTTGGTTGTCATGGGTCCCAACCGCCACCAGAGTGAACAAGGGGCCTTCCGTCATTCGCCTGATTTTACACACCTGAAGCTCTTTATGCAGCTGCCTTTGAGTAGTCAACCTGTCTTCCTTTCAGGTGTCGGGTTATACCATCCCTGCCAGATAGATCCTCAGCATCTTCATCTCTGCTACCTCCATCTCTGTTTTCTGTCTTTCGCTCAGTGCCACTGTCTCTAGACCAGGGGTGGGCAAATCCGGTCCTCGAGGGCCGGTGTCCTGAAGGTTTTCCATATGTTCTTACGCCTTCACACCTGATCCTGTTAATTGAGTCACTGTGCCAAATTTTATTGGCTGTTGATTTCACTTTTTGTGCATCAGCTGTATTGAACCAGGAACACAATGAAAATCTTCATGACACCGGCCCTCGAGGACCGGATTTGCCCACCCCTCCCTGACCAATCAGCATGGCCGCTCTCACCACGGTTTTGTACACTTTCTCTTTCATTGTATCTGAAACTCTTCTGTCACACATCACACCTGATACTTTCCTCCACCCGTTCCAGCCTGCGTGCACACGCTTCTTCACCTCTTTTCCACACTCTCCATTGCTCTGGACTGTTGATCCCAAGTACTTAAAATCTTCCACCTTCTTTATCTCTTCTCCCTGTAACCTCACTTTTCCATTTGGATCCCTCTCATTCACACACATGTACTCTGTTTTACTCTGACTAATCTTCATTCCTCTTCTTTCTAGTGCAAACCTCCACCTCTCCAGCTTTTCCTCCACCTCTTCCCTCCTCTCACTACAGATCACAATGTCATCTGCAAACATCATTGTCCATGGAGATTCTCGTCCAACCTGACAGACTTCTGAACCCTTCAAAATGATAGGAACTTACAAAAATTTGATTTTGCATAACCATATCTTTGCGCGACTACTTTCTCAGCAGCTTTAGTATGTGTGTGTATGTGTGTGTGTTTCCCTCTTAAGAGTAAACATAGTTTAAGGCGCTGTACACTGGAGTGCTTCACAATTACAAACAAAGTCCCTTTGGGGAACGCTTCGCTTGATTCAAGTCAAGTCACGGATTTGCCTCAAACAGTAGGGTTTCTCACCATAAAAGAACCCAGAAAAAAAATACCCATCTTTCTTTTCATTAGTTGGAAGTTGTACACATTGAGACACATACTCATTCGGGTGCTTATAAACTTCAAGTCTTTTCTTCACAGAACTTTTCCGCCATAGTTCCATGCAGATGCTGCATGTTGGGCAGTGGGAATAAAATAAAAAATCCATGGTGATGAATCAAGCTTCTCATTGTTCTACTGTCACTGCAAATCTTCCTCAAACACTCACAAGTTGGAGTTCAGAGAGTTTAGAACAAGGCAACATCTAAAGACGTCCTTTAAAGCTTGATTTAAAGACTTGTTGTATATGTAAGATATTTCAGCCTTTCGGGCAGTGAAGCAAACTGAAACACTAACCCTCGTTTCAAAGACTTGATTTCATCGGCTTTTCATGCGAGTCTTCATTTTTTTTTTTTCCTGAGTTGCAGATTTTTTTTTTTCGCGCTTTTGTGTTGCTCATCGGTGAAAAGGTTGAACCGTAAGAAAATGAAGGCAATTTGTTTTGTTCCGCACTTCGGCACTTTCTACCACCGCAGCTGTCAAGCGAGGTGTCACAGGGCACCGGGAACTGATGCATGTAAATGAATGACAAGCCAACACACACACACACACACACATCCAACGAAATGTTGTACTGAGATGAAACGAACTCACAAATAATCATTTATGTTGTAAAAGTCTGTAAAACCTGTGGAGAGAAATATATCAGCTTCAAGGAATGACTCTCGTCTTTCAAGTAAATTGATGGGTACCAAATAAAGCGGGTATCAAAAGTTTGTGTTCCACGTATGAAATATATTGTTAATATTCATGGAGGAGAAAATTTTTAAAAGGTCCATGAAGCTTTAAACTACAAGTGGGACCTATAGTATAAAAATTAGGAGTCCCTGCTAAAGTTTGGACCCCAATGTAGTTCTCTCAAAAATGTGTTTGTCGATTCTTATTTATCGGTTTTTGGCCATTGGTCTTTCCTTTCAGTTCCGAAAGATTTCCGAACTGTCTGTCTTATACCGCTGGTTTAAGATCCATATCGTATTTTCACGACCAAACGGCACACCGTATTAAAAGGCGCAGTCCCAGTTTTGTGTGCTCTATAATTAACGCACACATAAAGCGCACCTATTGATAGGGCGCGTGTTTAATTTACAAATCCTCTACTACGTACGTCAGCCATACAACAACACACACACAAGCAGACAAGTGTGTGTATTTAAAAATAGATCGGGAGTAAAACTGAGTTTGGTTGGTTTTATTTAAATATTAGTTACAGTCGTCATAAAGTCATTTATCAAATTCATCCAAGTCCTCATCCTCTGTTTCAGAATCTAACAGCTGCACTAAATCCAACATAGCAGGTTCACTTTCCTCGCTGTCAGAGTCACTTTCTGTACTGTGCGGCTCCTCGGAAATGATGCCGGCTTTTGGGAAAGCTCGGACAACAGTTCCAACAGACACGTATGCCCAAGCATCTACAATCCACTGGCAAACTGTGGCGTAACAGTTGCTGTGGTCTCCTTTGGTCATCCATCGCCCACGCCGCTCGTAGCCTTACTTTGAACGGCCAGTTCACACCAACGTCCAGCGGTTGGAGTTTCTTTGTCAGATCTCCCGGATGCACAGCAAGCGTAGCGTTCATCTGCTTCACTTGTTTCTTTTCACAACACACATTGGGCACACTGCACGATAGGGCACGCCGCTCATTTTGAAGAAAATCTAAGACTTTTTTAAGCGCCTTATGGTCGTGAAAGTACGGGACGTTGAGATCTGGAGATGGTAAAGCCCATGGCAAAACCCTTTTGATTGATCAACCAAACTTTACATCTTATTTCATTATAGACATTAATACTAATTCATTTTACCTGTGATGCCCCAACTTTTAACTCAGCTGTTGAATGCCTTTTTGATGAAATTAAAATCTAGGTGAACTCATTATGTTTTCAGGCTTATCCAACACCGCCCCGCCCTACAACCCATCTTACGCACGGTCAGTGTCAGTCAGTCACCTTCTTAACCATCTATCCCCGGCTGTTTCGAGGCGAGGGTCAGGGTACACCCAGAACAGGTTGCTAGTCTGTTGCAATGCCACACACATACACTAATTCCAAGGACAGTCAAGTGGTGGCCGATCAACCTATCATGCATGTTTTTGGAGGGTGGGAGGATACCAGAATACCCAGAGAAAAGTCACGGGGAGAACATGCAAACTATTCACAGAAAGGCTAGTGTTCCAAGCCTAGTGCCCACTCGGAACTTGAACCCACGATATTCTCCCTGTGAAGCCACCGTGCTACCCACTGCGCCATTGTGCTGCCCGTGTTCCACAAAATCCCATATTAATATTTACATATATGTCTTTCCCCAGGTGTTTTTTTTTTTTTTTTTTTGTTACCTTCAGCAAGTTCCTTCCATGGTGTGAATCTATCTCTATGACTACGGAGTGTCTGTATACACCTGAATGTCCTCAGACTCCTGCTCTGTCACTTGTGTGGGTTTATGTTGAGTCGGTTGCACTGGAACTGGAATTGGGTTGTAACCTGTAATCTGAATTTAAGGCTTCACCTTATCTTTCTACGATCGATAACAAGTCAAGTACAGGCCTGAGTTTTTGATTGTAAACGGAGGCATTTTGTTCAAACCTTTGGCTTTGACTTATCCTTGAATAAAAGATTAAAAGTTGAGACATTCAGACAGTAACGAAAAGTTCATTCCGATCGGATTCCGAACCACTCAAGGTTACCGAGATTAACCGATGAGCAAATTCAGCTTCGTGTTTGATCTTAAACACCCCTCCCTTATTGATGTAGATCAACAAGTGTACCTTCTTCTTCTTCTTCTTCCGGCATTTCCCTTCAGGGGGCGCCACAGCAAGACCGTTTCTTCCATCTAACCCTATCTCCTGCATCCTCTTTGGTCACACCAACTATCTTCATGTCTTCCTTCACCTCCATGAACCTCCTCTTTGGTCTTCCTCTAGTCCTCTTTCCTGGTGGTTCCGAAACCCGGCATCCTTCTTCCGATGTACTCACTCTCCTCTGCACATGTCCAAACCATCTCAGTCTGGCCTCTCTAACTTTAAAACCTCTAGCAAGTGCAGTTCCTCTGATCCTGTCCATCCTGGTCACTCCTGGTACATGTCCAAATCAGATCACTAAGTGTAACAATGCCTGGGAATGTAAGGGGCCAAATTCATTGACAAAAACAACCATTTTCAAATGGAATGCATTTGAATCAGTTTTTCAGGTGAAAAACTGAAACTTTCCAATCGTTTAAAAAACATGTTTTTGGAAGATTTTTTTTTCTTGTGTTCTTGTGTCTTTGGAAAAAAACGACTTTTCTTGGCCTGCTCGTTACTGAAGTGAGAAATCCTTTAAAGTGAACAAGGAACTGTGTGGTTCAGACGGATAGAGGACCACAAATTTAGAGAGATTATCCTAATAAAAAACAGAGGAGTTCACGACCTGAAAGCTCTCACTTTTGGCTGTGTGATACGCGACACGCCCGCACCCAAGACAAGACAATAACAGCCAAAGCATGAACTCATCAGCTGAGGACAGATCACTGTTCCAGCCTCATTCATCAGCATAATTAGGAAGAAATGTGGGACGAGTGGCTAACAGCACTGATGAAAGCTCATCAGCAGGCTCTCTTTACAGCTGATTGGTACTGAGGCTATCACTGCCTGTAGACTACTTCAAAACAGGGACTCCACTCGCCGTTTAATTGGCTTTTGAAAGGCAGTTTGGCACTGGGACAGAGTTCTTTTTTTTTTTTTAAATTTCAAACAAATTTGTACACAGACTAGTTTGTTATCGGTTAAAATTCTTTGATGCAGAATTCAAACCCTCTGAAAAATGTGCAAAACACCTCACGTTTACTGCTTTTTTAAATTTGAGCCAAAAATAACAAGCTTTTTAAAACTTCGATTTTCAGAAGTTGTTTTTTTTTTTTACTCAAATGAGCAAAAGGAGTTTTTTTTTTTGTTTTTATGGGTAAACGAACACATTTTTTTTACGACACCGTTATGTTAATCACATTATGACAAATTTTTACAGTCAAATATCTTTGTCATGAGCCCCTCCCTGCCACCAGAGGGATCCCTGGACCTACCCTCATCACCCTGATTAGGGACATCTGAGGGTGATTGGTCTGATAACACACACCTGTGGATCCAGAACCAGAAAATCTTTATTAGTCCCAGAGGGCAATTGTTTTACAGCTTTCCTTGACAATTTACTGCAGCACACAGCATCTCACAAAAAACAACACAAAAACAAAAGATCCTGCTGGCTATTTAAAGGGAATCCCGCAGAAGTCTTTGTCAGGTCATCGTCATCATCGTCATCCTTCCCAGCCAGGTTTTCCTGGCTGCATGACCAACTTTCTTTGAACTCTGTTTGGACTTAAAGACATTCCTTTGGATTAATACTATACTTTTGCCTTACAGCTCGTTAAATAAATCCCATTTATGTCTGGAATTTTGGGTCCTCCTCATTCCTCATTTCCACATCACGACAATCTTGGAGTTTTTACAATCACAGTTACTTTAGTTTGTAACTAATTACAGCCATAAAAGTTACTTTTTGATAGATGTCATTCCAGTGAGGTTACAGGGAAAAGAGATAAAGAAGGTGGAAGATTTTAAATATCTAGGATCAACAGTCCAGAACAATGGAGAGTGTAGAAAAGAGGTGAAAAAGCGTGTGCAGGCAGGCTGGAACGGTGGAGAAAAGTATCAGATCTGATGTGTGATAGAAGAGTTTCAGCTAAAATGAAAGGGAAAGTGTACAAAACCGTGGTGAGAGCGGCCATGCTGATTGGTCTAGAGACGGTGGCACTGAGGAAAAGACAGGAAGCAGAGATGGAGGTAGCAGAGATGAAGATGCTGAGGATCTCTCTGGGAGTGACCAGGATGGACAGCATTAGAGGAACAGCACATGTTAGAGGTTTTAAAGTCAGAGAGACCAGACTGAGATGGTTTGGACATGTGCAGAGGAGAGAGAGAGAGTACATCAGAAGAAGGATGCTGGGTTTGGAACCACCAGGAAAGAGGACTAGAGGAAGACCAAAGAGGAGGTTCATGGATACAGTGAAGGAAGACATGAAGATAGTTGGTTTGACCGAAGAAGATGCAGCAGATAGGGTTAGATGGAAGGAACTGACTTGCTGTGGCGCCCCCTGGAGGGAAATGCTGAAAGAAGAAGACTGATCCTTTTGTGCACTGGATAACAACGAACATTGTTGTCATCAACAGGGGGGCCAACAGCATCGGGATGAGTTGTGCACCCTAATTATCGACCGTACATATTTTAAGCTACAATCAAACTTTTCAAACAATAAATATCTTTTAATATTCAAATTGTTTCAACATTATTTTGGTTTCCTTTTGTAGTTTTTTGTATCAGATCTTTTTTTTTTTTCCGCTCAAACCCCCTTCAGGCTTCCTCGTCATCTCTGATTCAACACGAGCTAAACATGACCCAACCATATGGCAGCCGAGCCCACAGGAGCCACGTGCACACATAAAAGAGCTTCTCGGGGAACTGTGTCACCCGGCAAAAGGGCTTGTAAGGGCTGGCGTCTGCACTCCAACGTACAGACTGTCAAAGAGGGGAAGGGGCTTTGTTCTGTTATAGAAGCGACAAAGTCCATCAAAGTTTGTTTGCTAATCCCTTGACCTCTTGAGAGCACGATGTCAAGAAAGGAGTTTGTGACCACAGAGTTTTAAATGTTTAACAATGGAAGCGTTTTCAAATCGACAGACGTAAATTAGAGGTTCTCTTTAAAGCTTTATTATTACAAAACTATTTTAAATTCAATTTAAGTCATGGATGTGTAAGGTTACCGCTCCAAAGCTAGTACCGGAAGATATAAAAATCAGAAGAATTTTGGCTCTTTTTTCACTATTCTAATCACTAATGATGCTCCGCCAATTGATTTGTAGACACTATGGCGAGTTCTGGGATATAAAAGATTTCTATTTAGACCTGACTTATATTGTATTACATGCGTTCCGTTCCGTCATCTTCTGCTTGTTCCGGGGTCAGGTCGCGGGGGCAACAGCCTCAAACGGGCAGCACAGGCTTCTCTCACCCCGGCTGCATCCTCCAGCTCACCTGGAAGGATCCCAAGTCGTTACCCAGCCAGTTGTGAGACATACTCTCTCCAGCGGGTCCGGGGTCTGCCCCTTGGTCTCCTCCCGGTGGGACGTGCCCAAAACACCTCGCCTGCGAGGTGCTTAGGGGGCATCCTGACCAGATTACTGAACCTAACCCTAACCCACCCCATCTGGCTCCTCTTGACCTGGAGGAGGAGCGGCTCGACACCGAGCTCCTCCCGGATGGCAGAACTTCTTACCCGATCTCTGAGTGAGAGCCCAGACATCCTGCGGAGGAAGCTCATTTTGGCCGCTTGTACCCGCGATCTCATTCTTTTGGTCACCACCCACAGCTGGTTACCATGGTGAGGGTTGGAACGTAGATCCTGGTTACCATGGTGAGGGTAGGAACGTAGATCCTGGTTACCATGGTGAGGGTAGGAACGTAGATCCTGGTTACCATGGTGATGGTAGGAACGTAGATCCTGGTTACCATGGTGAGGGTAGGAACGTAGATCCTGGTTACCATGGTGAGGGTAGGAACGTAGATCCTGGTTACCATGGTGAGGGTAGGAACGTAGATCCTGGTTACCATGGTGAGGGTAGGAACGTAGATCCTGGTTACCATGGTGAGGGTAGGAACGTAGATCCTGGTTACCATGGTGAGGGTAGGAACGTAGATCCTGGTTACCATGGTGAGGGTAGGAACGTAGATCGACTTGTAAATCGAGAGCTTTGCTTTTCGGCTCAGCTCTTTCTTTACCACGACGGACCGATGCAGCGTCCTAGTTATTGCTGATGTCGCACCGATCCGCCTGTCGATCTCCCGCTCCATCCTTCGCCCCACTCGTGAACAAGACCCCGAGATACTTAAATTCCTCCACTTGAGGCATTCCACCCTTTTTCCGGGCGAGGACCATGGCCTCGGATTTGGCCATGGTCAAATCCGAGGCCTACATTTTTATGTAGGCACAAAATGTAGGCGCCTGCATTTGGCGCCTACAATGTTAGCGCCTACATTTGGAGGCGCTAATTATAGCGCCTCCAAATGTATTATTTATTACATGCATCAGGTCAATATTTTATCAAGAAGGAGGTGGTTAAGTTAAAGAATCGTTTGACAAAAATTTGTCCCCATGCAGTCCTAAATTTCTCACGCTATGAAAATGAGTATATTTGTTTCTTAAAGTTTCAACCAAGAAACTTTTGGGAATTTGTAATTAATCTGTATCTTTTAGTCATAGTGATAACTTAAAATGTAGAAAGACGTAAAGTGGAGCCCACCCTGGAAAGCTCACCAGTTTATTGTAGGGTCTAAAAATTAGAGGTTTTTTTTTGCAAACTCAACTTTTCGGAAGTTTGCTACCACATTTAAACATTAATCCCCCATCAAAAAATACCGGAAGTGATTTGTTTTACTTATGCAAGTTCTAGTAATTCGCAAGCTCGCCCGTCTAATTTTTGGATACCCCTTGAATGCCAGGTTTTCTTGGCCGTGGATTTTATTTCCCGCCACAACCAGATTCTGAGAAAGAAAGGAAATCTGATACCACTACGTTTCCCACTCTAAACATGGAGCAAGTTTCTGTTGCATAATAAAAATACAAAGAAACATCGACCAGCTTTGCTAACTTCACACACGTTACACCTTCTCTCTGGATCAGTCTATATAATCTACATCTATAGATCTACAGTATATTTGTGACCCGCAACGAGACTTATGTGGCATTGTGTATGTGCATATGGGCAGGACAAATGAGGGAGAGAGAGTAAGAGAAACTAAAAATAAAACATTTAAAAAGTTTTTTAATGAGTGGTGGGGCCAGTGTCTTGACGAGATCTGCGACTTTGCGCCTCTGCGCATGCCCAGAACAACGTGTCACGCACTTCCCCCTCCGTCCCAGAATGCGTCATCCCCCTCCTTCTCTCTCGCAGAACGCGTCATACTCGTCCCCTACCTTCCAGATGATCTAAACATCGAGATCTGCGACCAGGCGTGGCGCTGACTTCTATTGGAATTGGCGTTTCTTTGCACCGGCTGTGCATTTTTTGGCTAAAAATCTAATATTTTAGTTACTTGTGTAACTACCTTTTATTTGTTTAATTCGTATTGTTTTTAGGTTCTGCGACCGGGTGTTCACTTCCAGTTCACTTCCGGTTGATTAGATTAGGCCACAGATCTCGTCAGAATACAAGCAGGGGCGCCGAACGGGAACGGGCAAGGGACGGGCGTAGGGCGGGGCAAGGTAGAGATAGCATTTCTGAGCAAAGAAAAAAAAAATGTTTGGTATATACTGTATGCTATAAGTTAAAAATGATTACCTCTTGAAACATGTACCGTACTTTGCAATTTTGTGATTAATTACATTTTTTGTCAAGTCTTTTCGTATCCAATCATCTTGCGGTATTACTAAAGATTTCTTTAATTAAGAGACGAACAAGTAATAAGATCTTTATATTGAACAAAAATCCTTTCCTATTGTTCTTTATGTTTCCTCCTCAGACCTTATATTTGCTCTTGACTGGTGTCATTTTGTGACAGCCTGTGAATCATAAGACTGGAACAGGGAGGGTAGAACTCGCTGAGACTCTCCAGATTGAAACATGGCGTTGTACAGTCGAGGGTAGTGGAGTGGATCGAGCGGCAGCGCGATCGTTGGTGCGGGACCGTGGCCTATTAATGAACGACCATGTGATAGAAGCTTGTCACCTCGCTGGAAGAGTTAGTGCTCCTACCGGACGGACAGCGGAGCTGGCAATTTGTCTCCCGGACACCAGGGGAAGGAGGTAGCTGGCATTTAAAAGAACATTTGAGACAGTGCAGGCTAGGTTACGGATAGACAGACAGACAGTACTCCATAAAACAGCAGAATGGATTAGAGCCATCATAAATCAAAAACAGAGGATGGTTTCCGGAGTCGTTTCGGACATTTTCTCCTTTTTAACTCTAGTTTTTAAGGGATAAAGACTTTTGTACCACCATTTTTTTGTTTTTAAAGTGGCGTTTTTTTTAACTTTCAGACAATCAAAAACAGCTCAACATGTGGACCTAATCGCACGGGAAACTAAATAAAAGCCGCTTTAGATTGGACTGGAAGATATAAATGTAATCAATTACTAAAAAAAATTGATTGCTGCACCCTTAAAATTTTTTGAATACCGTGTATTTTAGGAGTAAAGAACGACTTACTTAAAAATCAAAGCTAGCCACCGGGCTATGCCTATGCTATGTATCAAATCCCTCGAGTGGACATTGTTCCAAAATAATGACAATCGTTCTATTTTGGGCTCCAAAACTTTCTCTGTTTCTGATTTTAAAATTCATGAAAATCTTTACTAATTTAGAAAACTACCTCCTTGTACGGCCATCTGGTCCCGCCCCGTCTCGTGCTACATTCAAGTTGCCACTACAAGTAACGCTATATAAAATAGATGCTGTGAATTTTTAGAAAGGGGGAAGAATTTCTAAAAAATGAGAGCATATTGTGGTGTGCCTTTTACAGCTGTTAAAATCGGATGTACCGTATTTTCACAACCATAGGGTGCACCGTATTAAAAGGCGCAGTCCAAATTTTTTGTGCTCTGTATTTAACACACACAAAGGCGCGCGCATACGCACACACACGTGCGTATTTAAAAATAGATCGGGAGTAAAACTGAGTTTGGTTGGTTTTATTTAAATATTAGTTACAGTCGTCATAAAGTCATTTATTAAATCCATCCAAGTCCTCATCCTCTGTTTCAGAATCTAACAGCTGCTCTAAATCCAACCTCGCAGGTTCACTTTCCTCACTATCAGAGTCACTTTCTGAACCGTGCGGCTCCTCGAAAATGATGCCTGCTTTTGGGAAAGCTCGGACAACAGTGCCAGCAGACACGTTAGCCCAAGCATCTACAATCCACTGGCAAACTGTGGCGTAACTCGCCCGGCGTAGCTGATCGCCATCAGTTTAAACTGAGCTTCATAAACGTGTCTCTTTTCCATTTTCAGTGTTGTTAAAACAGCAATGTTCTGCATAAAGAACACACCTGTTCTTTTAGACATAATCCACGCCCACATTTCCACCTTTTAACGTTCTCAGGTTTTCAACTGCGTCCGCCTGATGGTTCTCTAATACGTCCGCAAATCACAAATCAGATAGGGCGCACTGCACGATAGGGTGCACCGCTCATTTTGAAGAAAAATTTGAGACTTTTAGGTGCGCCTTATGGTCGTGAAATTACGGTAATGTGTTGAAATAATTTGCATCTTTTATTTTTGTTTTTATTTCAACATCAAAAGAAGTCTTTGTTTCAACTGCTGTTTTCAACAAATATGAGAACACACTGCTGAGTCTGTATTTGGACATAAAACAAAGCATTAGAAAATTTCAAGGTTTTGAAATGTTCCACTAATAAAGACCATAAACGTCCGGATTAGAATCCAACCTCTTAAAGTTGAGAGTCTTTGTTTTTTTTTTTTTTCTTTAAGTGACCCGGTCAAATTGAAGAGATGATTGTATAAAAAAAAAAAAACAAAAAAAAAAAAAAACAGAATACTTTGTAGCTTTAACCTCACCTCCATAAGGTGTGAAAATAGATGGTTCATGGAGAGCCACACGTAGTCGATCCCATAGAAAGAAGATGAATAAAACCGCACGATTGGTGTTTCTACGCTAAATGAATGTTTCCCGAAATTTGCTGAATAAATGATATAATTTAGCAGCGCAAATAACATGAAAGCACAACAACTGCATCGTCCACAATATTTGAATAAAACCCAACTTGCCCCCTTTTTACCCCCAACATTCACGAATGCAAAACAACCCCCACCCCTTCCTGATAAATCGTCCATTGTGAAGGGAACATGATTACATGAAGCTGGCGCTGTAGGCCATTCAGCAGGCAGACGGAGCGCTATGTCACCTCTAAGAGGGCTGTGAATAAATGTCCCTGTCTCTACCAAGGCCTGCTTCCTTAATCACAGTGTCGGATGGTAATGATTAGCTTCCCAGCTGCTGAATCGTCCGCATAACTCCTACCCCGTTAATAATCCACCCAAAGAGAGAGAAAAAAAGCACTTCTTTACTTTTAATCCTATCTGGTCCTAATCTGAACCACATTCCTTTTAAATTATAATTTAATATGACAAGTGCTTTCCCGGAATGAAGGCATAATTCATATTCAAGGGAACAAGGAAGCGAGGACGATTGCGTCTAAATCCCTCAACGAGACGGCACCGATGGTGGCCCGAACGCATCAGGTCAGGGCTTGGAGGGGTTGGTGGATTACTTGAACATCATTTCATTAGGTGTTTGTAACAAAAACCAGGATTAGTAACCCGGAGAGGGATTAGGATTTATTATCCCAGTCGTCTCTCTGGCATCTGTTAAGGCGCAGGTTCTTGAAAAGAAACATATTTTTGCTATTAAATCAAAAGCTGTTTGATTTATAGTTTGTAGTATTGAAGGACGTTTTTGACCTAAAAAGAGAATTTTAAACTGTTCATCTTCTTCTTTCGGCTTTTCCCTTCAGGGGTCGCCACAGCAAGTCAGTTTCTTCCATCTAACCCTATCTCCTGCATCCTCTTCGGTCACACCAACTATCTTCATGTCTTCCTTCACTGTATCCATGAAGCTCCTCTTTGGTCTTCCTCTAGTCCTCTTTCCTGGTGGTTCCAAATCCAGCATCCTTCTTCCGATGTACTCTCTCTCCTCTGTACGTGCCCAAACCATCTCAGTCTTGCCTCTCTAACTCTATCCCCAAAACCTCTAACATGTGCTGTTCCCCTGATGTACTCATTTCTAATCCTGTCCATCCTGGTCACTCCCAGAGAGATCCTCAGCATCTTCATCTCTGCTACCTCCATCTCTGCTTCCTGTCTTTTCCTTAGTTGCACTGTCTCTAGACCAATCAGCATGGCCGGTCTCACCACGGTTTTCTACACTTTCCCTTTCATTTTATCTGAAACTCTTCCGTCACACATCACACCTGATACTTTCCTCCACCCGTTCCAGCCTGCTTGAACACGCTTCTTCACCTCTTTTCCACACTCTCCATTGCTCTGGACTGTTGATCCCAAGTACTTAAAATCTTCCACCTTCTTTATCTCTTCTCCCTGTAACCTCACTTTTCCATTTGGATCCCTCTCATTCACACACATGTACTCTGTTTTACTCTGACTAATCTTCATTCCTCTTCTTTCTAGTGCAAACCTCCACCTCTCCAGCTTTTCCTCCAGCTCTTCCCTCCTCTCACTACAGATCACAATGTCATCTGCAAACATCCTTGTCCATGGAGATTCCTGTCTAACCTCGTCTGTCAGCCTGTCCATCACCATAGCAAACAGCAAAGGACTCAGAGCAGATCCTTGGTGCAGTCCCACCCCCACACTGAACTCCTCTGTCTCACCTACAGCACACCTCACCACTGTCTTACAGCCCTCATACATGTCCTGGACCACTCTAACATACTTCTCCGTCACACCAGACTTCCTCATACAGTACCATAGTTCTTCTCTAGGTACCCTGTCATACGCTTTCTCAAGATCTACAAAGACACAGTGCAGCTCCCTCTGACCTTCTCTGTACTTCTCTATCAGCATCCTCAAGGCAAATACTGCATCTGTATTTCAAACTGTTCATGATTTCCAAACAATGCTCAAACTAAACTCCCATAAAAAAAACTATATAAATTTGTTTCTTAACTCATTAACTCTCCGACATTTGAAATAACTTCATACTAAACTACGAACTCCTGTGGGATGAGACCTTCTTTAAAACCTTAGCCGTTTCATTTGCATCTAAAATCTCCTTACTTACATTTTTTTTTCGTAGTGTCGTACTCTTTATGTAAACCATCAGTGTCTTTGGACAAGGCATTGAATTACCGCGCTCATTTGTCGATAGCATTTACCGTCATGCTCAGATGCACAAGAGGGACCAACGTTTGCAGCGAGGAACTTTGAGCCAAAAGAACGATAAGAGCTAACCTTGAAGTATTGATTTCCTGACATCGTGTACGTGTACTGTAAATCCACGGCTGTGCACTCATTTCTTTCTTTTTTTCTTTGACATTCCTGCAGAGATTCTGAACGGGGGTGTTTATGTGGACCAGAATAAATTCCTGTGCCATGCCGATACAATTCATTGGCGCGACATCATCAAGAACCCTCAGGCGGAGCTACTGGTGGTACCGTCCAATAACAGCAATGTTGGATGTGAGTATTAAAAAAGTATTAAATACTGCAGTTTTGGGAAAATGCAGGATTAAGGTGTTAGAGTAGTTTTTTTTTTTTTTTTTTTTTTTTTAAATTATTGTTTTTTAGTCCTTTCTCCAATAGTCCCAGGAATGTTTTGGGCCAAGTGGGAATCAAACTCGCCCGGAAAAGGGTGGAATGCCCCCTGCAGGTCAGGGACAGGGTCCTGCCCCAAGTGGAGGAGTTTAAGTATCTCAGGGTCTTGTTCACGAGTGGGGGAAGGATGGAGCGGGAGATCGACAGGCGGATCGGTGCGGCATCAGCAATAACTAGGACCCTGCATCGGTCCGTCGTGGTAAAGAGAGAGCTGAGCCGAAAAGCAAAGCTCTCGATTTACAAGTCGATCTACATTCCTACCCTCACCATGGTAACCAGGATCTACATTCCTACCCTCACCATGGTAACCAGGATCTACATTCCTACCCTCACCATGGTAACCAGGATCTACGTTCCTACCCTCACCATGGTAACCAGGATCTACGTTCCTACCCTCACCATGGTAACCAGGATCTACGTTCCTACCCTCACCATGGTAACCAGGATCTACGTTCCTACCCTCACCATGGTAACCAGGATCTACGTTCCTACCCTCACCATGGTAACCAGGATCTACGTTCCTACCATCACCATTGTAACCAGGATCCACGTTCCTACCCTCACCATGGTAACCAGGATCTACGTTCCTACCATCACCATTGTAACCAGGATCCACGTTCCTACCCTCACCATGGTAACCAGGATCTATGTTCCAACCCTCACTTATGGTCACCAGCTGTGGGTAGTGACCAAAAGAATGAGATCGCGGGTACAAGCGGCCGAAATGAGCTTCCTCCGTACGGTGGCTGAGCTCTCACTCAGAGATCGGGTGAGGAGCTCTGCCATCCGGGAGGAGCTCAGTGTCGAGCCGCTCCTCCTCCAGGTCGAGAGGATCCAGATGGGGTGGTTTGGGCATCTGGTCAGGATGCCCCCCGAGCGCCTCGCGGGCGGGGTGTTTCCCACCGGCAGGAGACCAATTAGCAGCTAGAGGATGCAGCCGGGGTGAGAGAGGCCTGGGCTGCCAGTTTGAGGCTGTTACCCCCACGACCCGACCCTGGAACAAGCGGAAAATGACGGAACAGGAATCGAACCCGGTTCTCCTGGTAAAAAGATGGTATCTCTACCGCTAGACCTAAAGTAGAAATTTAAAACTTAAAAATCTTTGTTGGATGACCAGTTAAAACTACTGCACGTCGATACACATCAGTGAAAAAATCACCAGCTCATAAGGATTGCAGACAAATTATGATCGTACAAAATATGTTTGAGTGGTTTAAATTTTTATTGTGCCATTTTTTTTGTAGCATCTGTATTGTTTGAACACTAATTGGATTAATTACTTAAGCTATGATTGCTAATGTTGTCACGGTGTTTACGCTAATTATGTAAAAGTTGAGCTAAAAATATTTTTCGCAAAAGTCATTCCGCGGTTTACACATTTGATTTTTATTTGCATTTGACTTCAGCAGATTTTTTAAAAAGTTTATTAATATTTAGCCTTAATTGTGTTTTGATATAATGCAAACTTACTTGAGGTATTTTTAGCGGGTAGTTTTTTTGCTTGTTTTTATTCACGATAAACTTAATGTCCAGGATTTAAAGTATTTCGTATCTTTTGTTTGGAAGAAACCATAGTGTGAACCCTATACATCGAGTCTGGTTCTCCACTGAGACCAAGAAAGCTGCCATCTTGTGTTCTAAATCTCAGTGAATCTGACAGCTTGTTGGAAGTCAGAGGGTCTCATTCCCCTTTGAGGCCCTTCCATCCCTTATCTCTTCCAACGCTGGACACAACGGACCCCACTGTCCCGCTGATGTATCATGTCAGACTTAAACTTTTTAGCAGAGACACAGAAAACGGAAAAGTTTGTCCACGCTTTCCGTGTGAAGACGGGTCCGGGTTTGTCACCGGGGACAACAAAGACGGAATCAAACATGTACAACTTGACCACTAAACAAAATAAAAAGTTTGAGTTAAACTACTTGAAAACAAAATGTAAAAGTGAGTTGTTTTTGTATATTAGTTGTTTTCGTGTGGGAAAAAAAAAAACAGGCAAAAGAGAGAGGAGGTGGGCCGAAAAAAGATGACAAGAGTGTAGGAGTGGAGGTTGACAAATTGGGGCTTTTTGCAAAGACGTGGTTGGTATTTAACACGAACGACCCCACAGTGGGAGTGGTTGAAGAGGCCGGGAGACAATCTGCGACGCTCTTCCACTTACTGTGTAATTAACCCATAGTCAATTAAATGTGGATGATGGGCCACTGACAGATGAGGACTGTAAAGCTGTAAGGTCCCATTTATGCATGACAGGAGGGAGTCAAAGTCTGTCTTTTACCGCTTGTTCCTCACGGGCCACATAATCCCAAAGTATTTCTATTCCCAGACAAGAGTGAGAGCTTTGTGGGCTACTTAAACTTGGAACTGTTTGAAGAATATTTGTTGTTTCTTGTTGTTTTAAAGGTAGACGCTGTCATCGCTCGTGTAACGGACGATGTTGGGGACATCAAGAAGACCAATGTCAGACTCGTACGTATATGGACACACACTTCTACAAGAATTCTACCTTTTATAAGTTTGGTTGAATGGACTAAGGCAGGGGTGTCCAAAGCTGGTCCTCGAGGGCCGGTGTCCTGACGGTTTACCACACGTTCCTGGTTCAATACAGCTGATGCACAGAAAGTGAATCAACAGCCAATAGGATTTGGCATCAGGTGTGTAGATGCAAGAACATATGGAAAACCCTCAGGACACCGGCCCTCGAGGACCGGATTTGGACACCCCTGAACTAAGGTAATGATTTATGACGTTGAAGCCCTGGCTACCAAAAATGAAAATCCTAAAGTTTATAACGTAATACGATTCCAAGCAGAATCGACGTCTTCTTTAAACCAATCATTTCCCTTTCTTTTCAAAATAGAAAAATGATTTCACTCCTAACCTCGTATCTTGTTAAAATAAATCGAACTATTGCTCGTGTTTGCTGTTACTTTTGTGTTTGACACAACTATTTTTTTTCTTTCCTTTCACTCCATCTTTAGTCACAACAAGTTACCAAAGCTAGAGCACTTGTTTTGTATTGTTATTAAGGTGTGTTTACATAAAAATGACACTCCTTTTTGACGGGAAGGACCAATTGCAAGCAGACCCTTTGCTTATGTCAGAATGTGGGCGAGGCCGAGAACAAAATTACTGGTGATAAACAACCAAAATTTCAAAATCAGATTCAAATACCATATGGAAGAGTTTTCAAATGACCCAACCATGCATGAATGAAATAAAATGCTTTTTTAATAACTTTGGCTACAATGTGTTTTCCAAACCGGGGACCGAATTCAAACACTCCTCATCCGTCGCGTTTTACTTCAGAAATTCACTTTTCCTTCTAGACTTTTTGTCTTTGGTCTAAATGTTACAAATAAACTGTAGCCGATTAATGATCAATTAGAAATGAGTACATCAGGGGAACAGCACATGTTAAAGGTTTTGGGGATAAAGTTCGAGAATCAAGACTGAGATGGTTTGGACATGTGCAGAGGAGAGAGAGAGAGAGTACATCAGAAGAAGGATGCTAGATTTGGAACCACCAAGAAAGAGGACTAGAGGAAGACCAAAGAGGAGGTTCATGGATACAGTGAAGGAAGACATGAAGATAGTTGGTGTGACCGAAGAAGATGCAGGAGATAGGGTTAGATGGAAGAAACTGACTTGCTGTGGTGACCCCCAAAGGGAAATGCCGAAAGAAGAAGAAACTGTAGCCGATTGCCCAAAGCTAAGTTGAGCGGTGACTCACTCGGAATCTGAGAATCAGAGTGTTCCTCAAAGTGGCCTCAAACTTGTTGAAATGAGGCGTATTCCCAGGAACTCTACAAGCAGGTGCATAACAGTCTGCTGCCATAGAAACCAAACTCTACTGTTATATCTGTCTTAGATAACGGTTAAAAACAGAGTAATAAAATATGTAACACAAAAAAAAAAGAAAGAAACTGAATTCCAGCTCCACAAAAGCCAAGGTCCAAACTTTATCGATTGAAAGTTTTCTCGGTGAGATTCCTGATGAATGTTTTATGTTCCTATAAAACACCTCAAAGCCGTTTTATTGTATCACTAAATTACTTTTTAGCTTTGACTTTGAACTTGTCAAAAAGACAATTCACGGTTAAGGGTTAGGAATGTGATTTATAAGCAGAAAAGAGTCTCAAATTCAATGAAAAAGACTTCATCTGAAAAGTCAAAGGAGCAGCTTTGGGTCACTAAAGTCTGAGATATGTCTGGTAGAGGGCATTTAAAGTTCGAGTGGGAAGATTTTAAATTAATCATGAAGTCTAAAAGAGACTCCTGTTGGAAGGGAAGTGGTGGGTGTTAGGATGTGGGGATGGGGAAAAAGGAAGACCCAATTGCAGGACAACAAAGCAGGATTTATTTATGTCCAGAAAGGCAAAAAGTCCGGCAAAGCTGTAAAGCAAAGGGCACGGGATTAACTCAGGATCAAAAAGTTCAAAGATTAAACTCATGGTCAGAAAGCCCTAGAAGGGATGGTGATGATGACGACAACCCGGCAAAGAATTCTGGGGGATTGCCTTTAATTAAGCAGCAGGATCCACAGGTGTGTGTAATCAGAAAAATCACCCTCAGACGTCCTTAATCAGGGTGATGAGGAAAGGACCAGGTCTCCCCTGTGGTGGCAGGGGAGCGGGTCATGACAAAACTGGAGGAAACAGATAATTTAATTATGGGTATTTGAATGAAATACTTGGCATTTAATAGTTGATTAAACGGGATTTTAATCAATAAAACACAAAGACTCAAGAAATTTTTTGACTGTTATTTTATCCCCATTTTTCTCTCTGTTTGTCTTAGTCATCACCAGTCACTACACACCCACCGAGAACAGCAATTTTGGTCAAACCCAAATTTCCGAGGTCAAACAAACAAAACCACTGGAGGAAAAAAAAAAAGCAAATCTGGACATATACTGTAAAAATCTTCAAGGTATCAATTACTGCCGCCAAGCCTTGCTCACCCATTACTCAACCAAAGTGAGAACAACTTCTGTGGATAGAATTGTTCATTTTAAACAATGCACATTTGTTTTGTGTCTTTTTTTTCACAACCCAACCTTTTTTTTTCCCTAACTAGAAAAGACTAGATTTGAAGCTACTGTAGTGGTTGGGTTTGTGTGGTTGTGCTTCTACTTGATGCACTTCGTTCAAGAACCCACTGACCGAGTTTGTCCTCTAACTGAGGCCATCATCTATTCTCAGACTTCTGCTTTGTTCTCATGTTGTACAACTTGATAGATTTGAGTTGGAGTCCTGCGTCTCTTGACAGGAGCCATTTTAGATTAGATTAGATTTACTTTATTGATCCCACACTTGGGAAATTTGTGCGGTCTTTATTCACAAAAAAAATATTTGAGACTGAAATTCAAGCAACACCTTTTCTGGTGTTTTTACCGCCTTTAATTTGGCGAAACCTCCTGCTGAAGAGACAACGTTTTACAGCTGGATAAGGAACACCTGAGGATCCTCCTGGTTGAGGGAAGCCTTGGTTTTCCAAGGCCATTGCACCCCGAAAGGCGAAAAATAACGAAATAGTAGATTCATTCACTTCAGATTGAACGTTTTGGAAGTGTTTCAATTTTAAGTAAAACCAAGCACGAAGACATTTGGACGACAATTCTTAAACTTACGATAAATAAGTTGTGAATAGGACTTCTTTTAAAAACAAAACAAACTTTCATTCATTCGGTAGATATCTTCTATTAAAAAACAAGCAACGCCCACATTGTCATCCAAGCAGAAAATCTGCTCAGGCTCAGTCCTTCTCTTCAACTTGAGTGCAATTTATATGAATACATCAAAATTAGGGAAGAGGGGATGAGTCAGAGTAGAATGTCCGCCCTTGAACCGGGAGAAGCCTGTTTGATTCCTTCTGGGTCCGTGTCTAACTGTACTTGTAAACGACACCTAACCCCCTTTTTCTCTCACCATTGGCGCTGTCGAGACTGCCTGCTGTAGTGCAATGCAGCACAGAAATTTGGATATAGTACGTAAAAATAAAAAATAGTAGAACATAAAGATAAAGTGCGATTTTAGAGAAAATTTCTTCTGTATTTGTATTTTTTACATACTCTATTCACCGCGGAAATTTGTGTTCTGCACTACTACACCACAACGGCGACAAAGGTGGGAGAAATGGGGGATTAGGTGTCTTCTCCAATGACTATAGACGTCAACTCAGTGGGAATCGAACCTGCAAACTTCGGGTTGACTTCTGGTCCGCGGACGAATGCTCTACCAATGAGCCACCATCTATCAGTGGTAGATGGTGATAGACACACCCACAATCACAGGAGGCGGGAGTAAGAGAGGATTGAGAGCAATAAGAAATAAACAATATTAAAAATAGAAGTAAAACCAAATAAAATAATTTAGTGGCTCTTTTTGGTGTATTTATTTATTTTTTTTTATCTCTGATCTAACAAATCTACATAATTTATCTACAGAATATTTTCTACGGGATAAAAATCATTAGCTTTTCCCGCTAAAAAAAAAAAATGAGCCTGGACTTTAATTTGCGCACATCTGCTTTTTGGGTATTATACCCATTTTTAAAAACCTCACAGTCAGTGGAATTAAACCGGTCAATTTGAAAAAAATATCAAAGCAAAAAACATTATCAAATATTAATTTACGTGTAAAAAAACGTGTAAAAAAACATAGTTTGAAGTATTGTTTTAATAGAAAAATGTATGACAAACAACAACAATGAGGTCATTTCGACCAATCAACGATCAGATAATAGGACTGAATTGTTTTTGATCGGATAGTTTGAGGTTGTGTTTTTTTTTTTTTTTTTTTTTCCAGCTACCGCATGATTTTGTTTGCAACTCAGCAGAAAGTAAGCCCAGCAGTTTTTAATGCCTCAGCTCGGAGCTCCTGCTGACTTCCTGGCTGCTACATCTCCTCCCACTGAGGCGTGTAGGAGAGGGTTTCTCAGCAAAAAAAAAAAAAAAACAGAAATAATTATGCAATGGATATAAACCGTTATAGATCACAACATGTGTTCGGAAGATTTTTTTATGCTCACTTAACTGAGAAAAATTAAAAATGCATCAATAAAAACAACATTTCCTTGAGGATGAAGAGATTTCAAGTTGAAAAGACGTGTTTTAGAAAGGGTTTGTGGGGTACGGCAAAAGAGGCTTTTTCAATTTTGTACATGCAAACGTACATTTTTCCATAAAAAAAAAAAAAAAAACTCGAGGCAAACCAGCACCAAAAATGTTAAAAACGATTCACTATGGCTACCTATAAGAACAAAATATAGAAATATAAATAACAGATCAACACCTATTTTGTCATTTTTTGTGATTTTTTTCGGGTGGTTTTTGGGAGGCCCTTACAGCAACATGCAAAAAAAGCAGAGAAGAGTGGGTTGCTATGGTTACAGGACAGCCCACCGGTTTGTAAATAAAAAGATATATACATATACAGTGTATACATACTAATAAATATGCAACCAATCAACCAAAACAATCTTTGGGAGCAAGCGGTAGATTCCGGTCACTGTCGATCACGTCAAAGTGAAATAGGATCATTTCCCACGGTACACCTGATGATCTCTCACGGTATACTAGTACAGTTTTTTCCAACCAGTGTTCCACCGCACACTAGTGTACCGTGAAAGATCTTGTAGTGTGCTGTGAGAAATGATTCTATTTCACTTTGACGGTGATCGTGATCTACCGCTAGCTCCGAAAGATTATTTTGGTTGATCACATGATGTTTTGTGTAAAAAAAATGGATTAATTTATGTTTATTATTATAAAATCTTGTCTTTTTTTTTTTAGAAACATTCAGGGATGTCTTGCAATAGGTTGTTTACTGTAACCATAGCAACCTACTCTTCTTCTCTGCTTTTTTGTTGTGAGCTGCTTTCCATCTCTCCTCAAAACTACCCCACCTAGTGGATGGTGTTTTCTACATGTTTTTGAGACTTTATAAGAACATTTAAGGTGCGTTTCAAAGCAGGAAAAAAATTGTATTTTACTTAAATCTCACATTTTCTGCAAGAAATGAAAGAGGTCAAAGTTTCTGTTGCATTCTGGATAAATCCTCTGATAGGCTCCTTGTCTGGAACCAAACACGATAGTATGTGGGGGGGAGGGTGCAAAACTTTCAAAAGTGCAAAGAATAATAAAGCGCTCTTTATGACACATGGTTACATATGATGTTGCATTTGATTAAATACTTTAAATTTGAAAAAGAGTAGTTTTTAACCATTTTTGTTGCTGTGCCTCAATTTTTTGAGGCACAGCAACAGAAACAAAGGATGAGGACTTGGGTTTGATTGGTGTACTTGTTTTACTCGTGTGTATCAACATGCCCGTGCCTATTGATGATGAAAAAATGTCAGTGCTTTGAATTCAATACTTAAATAAAGCATACCCAAATTCAGCGCACTTGTATGCTTGAGTGTGTTGTTGTAAGGTGAATGTAGACGAGAACACCATGAGAACGGTATGGGGGAAGTGTGGGTGTGGCTTGAATATAAAACTACACTTCATGTATGTGTTAAATACAGTAACGGCACACCTAACTGAGACTGCACCTTTTTAGTAGGGTGCGCCTTATGGATGTGAAAATACGGTACCTGTTTTAAAATGTTTAATTTGCAAGGAGACTGTGAGCCAAACATTACTGTGCATTTGTAACAAAAAAATTAAAAATCCGCTGATGTCTGACCCAAAATCGCAATATGACCCTTGGTTATTGGGTAGTTCAGCTTGTTCTACGTCAAAGTGCAATTTGCTTGATGGCCGCAGTAGTATCATTTTATATTAAACTGAGGGACAAAAAACTTTTACTAGCCACGACTTTGTAACCCCGGATCTAATCAAAAGTAAGGGGCAATGAGGTGAGGAATCAGAAAGTCTGTGGGAAATAAGGTCAAGGTTCCACAGCTCAGGACAGGAGCGTAGATGGGAACAGCTAAGGTCTAGACATCGAGATCCACAAGAGATCTGGCATTTTAAGTCATTTTCATTCCTCAAGTACGGCCATGAGAAAAAGGGATAATTTTTCTATTTAAAAAAACATGTTCAACCTCTAGGCTAACTTCAAAAGGATTGTGCATTGAAGAAACACCCCTCCAAGATTCAGAAGTCCATCTGAGTTCCACGTGTTTGCAATTCTTCATGGTCAACCTTAACGAAACCTGCTTGAAATTCCTGATCAGGCAGAGTTTGAGATAAAGGTCGTTGGATATGGTGTTTGCTCTGCAATGAATGTGTCTGAACATGTGTGTTTCTTGTGTGCGCAGTGACGAAAACGGTGTGCGTGGAACAGTGTGACGGGCGATGTTTCGGGCCCTATGTCAGCGACTGCTGCCATCGGGAATGTGCCGGCGGCTGTTCCGGCCCCAAGGACACAGACTGCTTTGTATGTCACTTCTACTTCTTTGTTCCTTTTGGTTCACTTTCTTTACTCACTGATAAACAGTGCATTGGTTTATTTTTTTGTGGCGATGCTCCTCCGATAGAAACCAGTGATTTGGTGTTCCAATTAATATCCCTTTTATCACCTTTTTCTTCTCGCCCGTTTCTCAAACTCCATCTCTCACCGAGACGATATTGAAGCTGTAATTCACAGAAAGCCTCATCCAATTCAATTACTGTCATTTCACCCGTTGGCCTCAGACGACAAGACACTTAAGAGGTTTATGGGAAAACATTTCACCATTTACATCGCGGCTCTGGATCAATGGCTGCAATTTTTCTCTCATTTGGTGTCCGGAGAGACAAGGGACAGTCTCACGTAAAAATGAAATGCAGCTGTAATACTCTTTCACTCACTCTGACTTATGCAGGGAACCCCTCGTCTTTCTCTCTCTCTTTCTTCTTCTTGCATCCTTTTAATGTTTCTCTCTTTGCACGTTTTTTACAGGCTTGCACCAATTTCAACGACAGCGGCGCGTGTGTGACCCAGTGCCCTCAGCCGTTTGTCTACAACCCAACGTCCTTTCAGTTGGAGCACAATCCCAAAGCAAAGTACACCTACGGAGCTTTTTGTGTGAAGAAATGTCCCCGTAAGTACGAGCAAACATGGCGCCTTCGGTTCAATTAAATTTTTTATCTACAACAATTTAGAAACGACCAAATCAAAAGTTGTAACTCACAGATATTTTGATGGTAATGAAGCAGCGAAGGTTGACACAGTAACCAAAATTGATTGTATTGAGTATAGCAGTGGGCTCATCATGGGGTGTTCCTGATCAAGGCATTGAATCGATAACTCGTCTCGAGGCCACCCTTTTAAAAGAAGTCTTGATTTCAACGGGTTTTCATTGGTTTTCCAAATAATGACTGATGCCAATCGTCAGTCAAACTAATCTCTTATCCAATCAGAAGAGGAAATAAAAATTCCGTTCCGTCGTCTTCCGCTCATCCGGGGTTAGTTTGTGCGGGAAACAGCCTCACGGGAAGCTAAGGCTTTTCCCACCCTGGCTGCATCCTCCACCTGACAGAGACAATCCTAGGGAATTCCCCAGTCAGCTGTGAGACATAGTCTCTCCAGGGTGTCCAGGGTCTACATCTTGGTCTTCCTGGTAGGATGTGCCCCAAACACCTCATTAGCAAAGCGTTTGGGAGGCATCTTGATCAGGTGCCCAAAACACCACATCTGGCTTCTTTCGACTTGGAGGAGCAATGGCTCTTCACTGAGCACCTCACTCTTAGAGTGAGTGCCCAGTCACCCTGCAGAGGAAGCCCATTCCGGCCGCTTGTGCCCGCGATCTTGTTCTTTTGGTCACCATAAGTGAGGGTAGCAAAGTAGATCGACTGGTAAATTGAGAATTTTGCCTTACGGCTCAGCTCTTTCTTCACTACGACGAAGAAAGCGTACTGATTGCAGGATTAGCTTCGATCTTGTTGACAGATTGACTTCATCCAGACAGGGTGATAAGATTCCCCATATTGACATAAAAGCACATTTAGCATCAGATAAAGTTCAGGTCTGAATTTTTTCATGTGACATTTCCAACATATTCCCGAGCATGCTCAGTCGGAGCTCATGATTAACTTGTGTTATTTATGCCACTTTTTTTTTTTTTTTTTCATTTTAGTGGGTGCGTTCACCTTTTAATCTCTCCTGAAACAAGACTCTAGACAATTATTCCAAGTCAAGATAAATGACTCAGGCAATTTGTGTATCTCAATCCACTAGTTGCTCCACCATCTGCTGCTTCTTTTTCTGGCAGCGGAAAAAAAGCAAATCTTAGCTCTTTCTTTCACGGCTCCGGGAGTCGTGCTGCAGCAGTAATTCACCGAGCACGCAATAAAAGTCAAGCTACAGCACGTCAACAGATTGCATATTCAAGATTCACTGATCATCAAATGAGCGTGTAGCGGTGGAATGTGTCCGCTGCTTCTACCGAGCTGTAATTGACTTCTTCTCTTTCTCCTGTGATGGCTCTCTGTAGTTTTGATGATGATTCAAGTTTAATTAGAATTTCTCACAATGCAATACGGATAACGCTCTCCAACTTGTTTTCGGTAGATAACTTCGTGGTGGACCATAGCTCCTGCGTAAGGGCGTGCCCAAGCAACAAGATGGAGGTGGAGGAGAACCGGATCAAAATGTGCATCCCGTGTACTGACATCTGTCCAAAAGGTAAACACTTCCCACTATATGATAACTCCAAATTGCACAGATAGAATCATATTAATACTCTCATTGACATTAGCAGGGGCGGAGCTGGGGGGTGGGTGGATGGGTTGGTCCACAAAAAGAGAGAGGAAGAAAAATGGAAAGGGGACTAGTCAAGCTATTCCCTTGCAGGGCCAGCGAACGGGCAAATGCAGGAAAATGACTCATATTTTTCTGTTGGTGGTAATGCCCCCAGCATCCCCTAAACTAGCTTTGCCAATGATCTCATGCCCCGATCCTTCCCCTTTAGAAAATCCAGGATCCGCCCCTGAATAGTGTCAATGGCTCAAAGGCTGAATCTCAAAGACCGCTTTGTATTCTCACATTTACTGAGTTAAACTTTAACCAAAAACCCTAAAGATATTAACATTAAAAAATATAATGAAGCCATTTTGATCAACATAAGAATCCACTTGGTTAGAATTCACTAGATTTAAATATTATCGGAATAAATGGATTCTGAAAATAGATTTTAAAGTACGTCAGTCTTGAGGCAAACCATCAACCGAGAATGTCAAGAACGTTCCTCTACAGCCGCCTATATCAACGATTTACAAGAATCAAATCAACACATCAAAACCGATTTTGTCATATTTTATGATTCAGATGGGGTAGTTTTTTTGGGGAGGGACGGTTGCTATGGTTACAGTACAAAAACTTGTGGCAGGACAGCCATGTATGTCTCTCAATAAAATGAGCTGCACAATCCATTCCCAAAGATTCCCAACCAAACAATTTTTGGGAGCTACTGATAAATCCCGATCACCGTTTGAAGTGAAATAGGATAATTTCCCACGGTACACTAGTGTGCCGCAGAACACTGGTAGAAAAACGCTGGAATATACCACTACCATGCTGTGAAATGAGAACTATAACCCCTACAAAAACCCCATTTTTAGCAAGTTCTAACAATTTTGGGGAACGTTTTACCCAATAACTTCATTTGAATTTGGTTGGATTTTTTTTGTAAACATTACCGCGTTATTCAGTGATTGATGAACAATTCAACAGACACGCTTGGACATGTTTGTAGATCTATTACATTACTTTCATTTCTTTTTGCGCTCTTTGGAAGTCATTTTGGACTACATTGTTTACTCCGGATTGCTGTTTTAAAGCTAGCCGTTTATTGTTTTTTTTTTCTACGGCTAGCTCCCTATTGGCTTGTTTTGCCGGTCATAGAGTCATCTCGTTTTATTTGCGTGCCCAACCAGTAGCTAGCTCTCGGAATTAGATCTACCGTGGCTGGAGGAATCGGTACAGTCCCGACGGAACTGACAAGGAGACGATCTGAAAGGAGGCGCTTTGAGCCAAGTGTCCTTGCAGTTGTCATGGGTAACATCCGGTCGCTCGCTGGCAAGATGGAGGAACTGTGGATGCTCAATCTGACGCAGCAGGAATGTGGAAGGGCTGCTTTGGTGGGGCCGTTGCTTGTGGACTCATTACTGACTGTTTTTTAAGTAAGCGGACCGGGAAGGCATCGAGGTTTTAGCACACCAGCATCAAATTTTCCTTTGGGGATTAATAAAGTATTTTCAATTCAGTTACAATAAAATTACGTGCACATTAGTGCTCATTACATAACGATTCACAAGTTCCATTTATGCTTTTTGCCTCTTAAAGTTTTTGGCGCAAAGCCCCGGGTTTGCAATGAGAACATTCGCTTATAACCAATTAGCTTTGATAGCAGTGCTTTGTATCAACATGTAAATTTTTTAGTCAGCTAAGCCAATTTCTAGATTTTCAACATCTCGAAGCATCCATTCAACTCTTTAGAAACCGTGTTCAAACGTCTTTAATGCATTTTTTATGTACTTTCACATCTAATGTGAAACCGCCGGTTCAAAGACGTCCACTTAACTTCACACAGCTCTCATTAAAGCAGGGCGTGTTTAAGAGGAATTACATTCAGAGGACATGTGGAGGTCATGTGTTAGATTCGTACGAGTGTCAACACGCTAATTACCTAAAAGTCGAGCTGTGAGAATCTGCTTCTACCTGCTCGGTAATTACACGTCATTTAGCTACCGGAGCGTTAACTAAACGGCAAAACCGTCTGATGTGGAATTAAACAGCATTAGTTGAAAAGATTAGCCTCTGTTTCGGTAAAGGTAGCTGACCCGGCGATAATGTTTTCCTTCAGGGCTGTGGCATCTACTGATTGGCTAAAGTCTTTATTACATTGTCACGACACAGGGAGGGGTTAATGAGGGATAGCCCAAGGAACTGTGGGAAATGATAACAAATTAACATTTCAGATATGGAATTGGCTGGTATAAATCACTATCAAAAACTGGTTACAGCACTTAATGCCAGCCTTATTCATCATTCCCTTCGCCTCTGTCAGAAATACTCGGCTCACAGTGGACTGCGAGTGTAATTAATGCAGATGTAATGAATTCATTATGGAGAGGAATTGGATGTAGATTGGTCCTGTGCTTTCATCAAAAGAATTTCAATGCACAAGGAATACGGCCTATCACGCGCGCCAAAAAGAACGACTTTATTTTTATAAAGTGGAATAAGAAAAATGACATGACGAATTGCTCGTAGGAGTTTCTTAACATGAGGGTCTTTGAAGGACACCCGGGATAAAAGTTGTTTTTTCTGGAAGAAAATGACTTGGAATTATGTTTGTTTTTCTCCCACTCAGTGTGTGATGGAATCGGGACGGGTAGTCTACAAACAGCTCAGACTGTCGACGCCAGTAATATCGATAATTTTGTGAATTGTACCAAAATTAATGGAAATCTCATCTTCCTCATAACTGGTATTAAAGGGTAAGTAATAAAATAATTCTTTTTTAATTCAATGGCTCTCTTGAGCCAAAATAAATACAAGTAGGTAGTGTTTGTGTAGCCATTTTGATTGGATCGACAAATTTTTGAATTCGACAGTTCCGTTCCGTCATCTTCCGCTTGTTCCGGGGTCGGGTCGCGGGGGCAACAGTCTCAAACGGGCAGCCCAGGCCTCTCTCTCCCCGGCTGCATCCTCTAGCTCACCTGGAAGGATCCCAAGTCCCAAGTCCTTCACAGCTGGCCGTTCCCCGGCCAGCTGTGAGACATAGTCTCTCCAGCGGGTCCGGGGTCTGCCCCTTGGTCTCCTCCCGGTGGGATGTGCCAAAAACACCTCGCCTGCGAGGCGCTCGGGGGGCATCTTAACCAGATGCCCGAACCACCCCATCTGGCTCCTCTCGACCTGGAGGAGGCTCGACACCGAGCTCCTCCCGGATGGCAGAGCTCCTCACCCGATCTCTGAGTAAGAGCCCAGCCACCCTGCGGAGGAAGCTCATTTCGGCCGCTTGTACCCGCGATCTCATTCTTTCGGTCACAACCCAAGGCTGGTGACCATGGTGAGGGTTGGAACGTAGATCCTGGTTACCATGGTGAGGGCAGGAACATAGATCCTGGTTACCATGGTGAGGGTTGGAACGTAGATCCTGGTTACCATGGTGAGGGTAGGAACGTAGATCCTGGTTACCATGGTGAGGGTTGGAACGTAGATCGACTTGTAAATCGAGAGCTTTACTTTTCGGCTCAGCTCTCTCTTTAACACGACGGACCGATGCAGCGTCCTAGTTATTGCTGATGCCGCACCGATCCGCCTGTCGATCTTCCGCTCCATCCTTCCCCCACTCGTGAACAAGACCCTGAGATACTTAAACTCCTCCACTTGGGGCAGGACCCTGTTCCTGACCCGCAGGGGGCATTCCAGCCTTTTCCGGGCGAATTTGACAGTTAATCTTTAAATTCCGTTAAAGGGTGGAGCTAGAACGCGTAGTAGAATGTCTGTCCTTGGATTGGTAGGAGCCGGTTCAATTCCAACTGGACCAATTGTGTCTTCTCGAAGTGTCCATGGAGAAGACACATAACCCTTAGTTACTCCCACTATTGGCACCATCTTGTTTGCCTTCTGAGGTGCAATGCAGTAAAATTAATTCCCCCATAAGGGATGAATATAGTACGATAAAAAAAAGATGTCTTTCAAGTCGGCTTTCACCATTTTCAAAATGGCCGACCAAATTGCTATAATTTCCAAAAAAAATTGAGTTATCCAAGTTTACCATTTAACTCTCCATTGAAAAGAATCAATGGTGTAAGGTTGCGGACACAATCGCAGATTTGTTTTTCGAAGTATCTTCAAAAACAACTCAAATCTCGGAAACCCACCCTGAAATCTGAAGAGAAGACAGAAAGAGGCAACCAGGCAAAAGAATCAAAGACAAGACACACATTAGACACGATCAAGAGGGGGGGAGAATGAGACACACGAGACACATTAGGAAGGGAGCTGGCATTCACCAGAAGAGAGACACAAGGAAGGAAACGAGGGGGCAGTCAGTATTGCAAAAAAAAAAAAAAAAAAACAGGAAATAAACCTAAAACCATCGTCTGAGACCCGAAATGTCAGTTTACCATCATATACTACCGTCAAAGAACCTAAGGGGTTGGATTATGTGAAATCGTGTAACCGCCCACCATCTTGACATGTAACCACTGTTTGTTTTGTTATCATTTCAGGGATATGTATCATGAAATTGGACCTTTGGACCCTGAGCGCCTTAATGTTTTCCGGACGGTGAAGGAGATTACAGGTGAAATTACTTCAGTGGCGTAGCCTCGAGAAACTCTGGGCAGAGTAATGTGTGTCTGTGGGTGCAAAAAAAAAAAACTGTTTCTTCCCAAAACCCTGAAAGATTCTCTTGTAAACATCTCTGATTATGATTAGGGTTCGTGTGTTTTAGATTCAAGCAAATACCATTCGGTGTGTTTATTCATTATCCGTTAGAGGTCTTTTGGGATGAGCGATACCTCGTATGCGAAGCCTTTTTGTCGCATTAAACTTCAGCCAAACGGCTAATGGAGTGAAACTGCATTTTCATAATGAAACCCAACGCAGTAAGGAAGAGCAATAGGCCGTTGTAACCCTGTTACGTCCTGTTTTTTTTTTTTTTTTTTACATTTTAATATCCTTGCTGATGTTGATATGATACAGTCTGTCTCCGATGAGACAAATTCGGCAAAATTTATTCATTTAATTGAGACTTGTTGTTGAAATTTTGCAAACAAATAAGTTTTCCAAAGCAAAAAATTTACAGATTTTTCTTCTAAATGTTCTCGTTTTTGGGTTTTTTTTTGCAACGGCATACAAATAAGCTCCTATTACTTCGTAGTTACTACTTTATTGTGTCTGTAGGTTACCTGAACATTCAGTCTTGGCCGGAAAACATGACTGATCTCGGTGTTTTTTCCAACCTGGTGACAATTGGAGGCAGAACCCTCGATCGGTAAGTCCAAAAACTCTCAATCAAATCCATCAGGATAGAAAAAGGGATTCTTAAATAGGATAAAGGGACTTATTGCGCGTTCATCAAGACAAAAATTGAAATTATCTTTTGGATGCTGTTATTTTTACGTATATTCATATTGTACCTTCATATGTAATCAGCTGCCATTGTAAATCGAGATTCGACCATTCAAAGTTTTTCTTCCTCTCATTTGTTTCCTTTTTATTATTTGTGTTCTAAATCAATATTCTTTTCTGTCGTCCACATCGTGTTCCCTTCTCTTCCAGAGGTAGCGGGATCTCTCTACTGATCCTGAAGCAGCTGTGGATTTCCTCCCTCCAGTTTCAGTCGTTGAACGAGATCAGCGCCGGCAACGTTTACATCTTCAACAACAGCCGACTCTGCTTCTACAACACCGTCAACTGGACGTCGTTGTTCCGAACGGGGAGTCAAAAAGTGCTCGTACGAAACAACCGCGAACCCAAGGAGTGCCGTAAGTGCAGCCGTTTGTCGATGTGGGGTTTGGGTTTCAGAAAAAGAATAAGTCAGCTACTCGACATTGGGCATTATCCCTCTGGCTGTCTTGTATAGAAAAATGTAAACCTAATCAGTTCATCTATAGTTGGCACTGAGTAAGTGTAGTTGGTTTCTTTGAAATCCCTTCTCTGGTTTGGTAGATATCGCGTTCACAAAACCTTGTAAGCTTGACTTTCGCAATCTTGGTCTTTGTCACACTATCTTGAAAAACCAAATCAGTGCATCTATAATTGGTATTGAGTAACTGTAGGCTTTTATCTGGGTTTCCTCTCGGTGGGACGTGCATAAAAGATCTCACCAGCGAGGCGCATGGGGGGAATCCTGACCAGATGTTCGAACCACCCAATCTGGCTTCTTTCGACTTGGAGAAGGAGCAGCTCGACACCGAGCTCCTCCTGGATGGCAGAGCTCCTCACCCGATTTCTGAGTGAGAGCCCAGCCACTCTGAGGAGGAAGCTCATTTCGACTTCTTGTATCTGCGATCGCATTCTTTCTGTCACCACCCACAGCTGGTTACCATGGTGAGGGTAGGAACGTAGATCCAGGTTACCATGGTGAGGGTAGGAACGTAGATCCTGGTTACCATGGTGAGGGTAGGAACGTAGACCCTGGTTACCATGGTGAGGGTAGGAACGTAGATCCTGGTTACCATGGTGAGGGTAGGAACGTAAATCCTGGTTACCATGGTGAGGGTAGGAACGTAGACCCTGGTTACCATGGTGAGGGTAGGAACGTAGATCCTGGTTACCAAGGTGAGGGTAGGAACTTAAATCCTGATTACCATGGTGAGGGCAGAAACGTAGATCCTGGTTACCATGGTGAGGGTAGGAACGTAGATCCTGGTTACCATGGTGAGGGTAGGATCATAGATCCTGGTTACCATGGTGAGGGCAGAAACGTAGATCCTGGTTACCATGGTGAGGGTAGGAACGTAGATCCTGGTTACCATGGTGAGGGTAGGAACGTAGACCCTGGTTATCATGGTGAGGGTAGGAACATAAAATCCTGGTTACCATAGTGAGGGTAGGAACGTAGATCCTGGTTACCATGGTGAGGGTAGGAATGTAGACCCTGGTTACCATGGTGAGGGTAGGAATGTAGATCCTGGTTACCATGGTGAGGGTAGGAACGTAGACACTGGTTACCATGGTGAGGGTAGGAATGTAGATCCTGGTTACCATGGTGAGGGTAGGAACGTAGATCCTGGTTACCATGGTGAGGGTAGGAACATAGATTGAATTGTAAATCGCGAGCATTGCTTTTCGGCTCAGCTCTTTCTTCACCACGACGAGTTTTTGCCTTCATAAAAACAAAAATTGCTAGATTTTTTGTTTTCGATGAATATAAATGTTTTCCGTCTTTAAAAATCTTCAGCCATGCAGTTTCTGAAATTTTCTCAGAAATTTTGATAGTCTTCTCTCTTTCAAAACACTAACACCTTTTTTTAATCTTCAAACATACTTGAAAAATAAAAATGTAAATGCTTTCCTGCAAATAACAACAATCAATTTGGGAATTAACAGTATAGTTAAGTATAATTATCAGAATAGTGGGCGCACATTTTTGGCTGTGCATGCATCGAGGATTGCTTGTGTATATCTGTGTCACGGGAATACGCTACGGTCCAGTTTGAGCACGCCCTCTGTTAGCCATGGGGATGTGCATCACCTGGAATCTAGAGACACACACACACACACAATACTATCTTCCGTTAAGTGGGGAAATTGTGAACTAATCATGTCATTGAGCTCAGGTGTTACTTGTCAAGGACTTCGGGGAGGAGCTAAGTTGTTAAAGACAGCTTACCAAGACATTGAAGGATATTGAATTGTACGTTTTATTCGGGATTCTTGTTCATACTTGAAAAGTGTCCAAAAAAAAGTGGGAAAAAATTTATACCCATTTTTTGGCGAAAAATTTTGGGTGCGAGTTACACACGAGTGCGCGTTATCTTCGAATAAACATGGTAGTTTGTATCAGTAAATTATCAATAAAATCCATGTAACCCAATCTAGAACCAGTGAGCTCGCTTTAAGAGCACCTCCCCCTTTCCTCTGGGTTTCATCGTAACTCATCAGTTTGAAGCCGTCATTTGTAAACATGTGTAGCTAATTGTAAGAAAGAAAAAATAATTACACTTAAATGTACTTTTTTTCAGCGTGACAATTAGAATTTAGCAGCGCAAAAAGAAAAAGTGAAGCAAAAACAAACTAGGTATGAACGAGAAACACGGACTTGCGCACAAACAGGAGCATTTTCTGAAGGCGGAGTCAGTGGACGGTTGTGTCGGGTGTCAAATCGGGCCCTGAGTCAAACATGCAGAAAAAAACACTTTGGTTGTTTTTATGAGGCATTAAAAGCTTAAAACTCATGTTAAAATCTCTGAAAAATTGATTTAGCAAGACAAAGATTCTTTAAAATTTCCTCAAACAGAAAACTGTTCATTTTTTGGTCAAAATGTTCCAACTCGTGTTCTTTTCAGAGCTTTCTTGTCTCGCTCCCGCCACGCTGAGGTTGATGTCATTATTCATTTAATGAGTTCAGTGTGTGTTAGAGTCCGATCGATGGAACCTTACACAGACCTCTTCATTAGGCTCAACCCCACCGTCTGCCATTGACCGGCGTAGTGTTGACAGAGGGTCCGACCCTATGCTGCGAAACAATCCCGGGGATGTTTGTGTCAGAAGGGAAACCAGTTTGATGGACTTGTATTGATTGTGGTCGATTGAAAAAGGGGTTGAAGGTTCTGATTGGGGCATGGTTTGATGCTAGGTGTGTAGAATCACTAATGTTTGCTTACAGATTTCACAAAGACTCAAACCCATGTTTGGTATTTTTGTCTTATTTACTGTGATTTTCTCTACAGTTCAGCAACGGATGGTGTGTGACCGCATGTGTTCAGATGACGGTTGCTGGGGTCCAGGACCGGACCAGTGTCTCTACTGTCGATATTTCAAAAGGGGCCGAACGTGCGTTGAGTCTTGCAACCTCTTTGACGGGTGAGAAAATCTAAACGTCCATTCAAATTTTTTTTTTTTCAAAACGAACAGCGTCTTTTACACAAATCTGTTCAAATATAACCGTTAAGTAAAATCAATTACGCAGCTTTAGTGGATGAGAATGAAGTGAAAGAATCCCTCAGGGCTCCACGAGGGGGAAGAGTATAATTGCCGATTGGCGTGAATGAAATGAGGTTCATCACCTAAAATCCATTTAGATATATTGTTCGAGGGTCTTTTTATATCACAAATAGCCCCATTTGAGCTGACGGCAGGAGTGTTTACTGCTCTGAAATGGAAAATATCCCATAAAAGACCTTTTAAATGTCAAGAAATCCTCATTAATAAATATATGAAATTGCATTTCGGTACTTCTTTTATCTCCAGTGTGTTTATTTCAACGTCGTAAAGTTAATGTGGGCGAGTGATACACTGTACAATTTATCGCCCCGTTAGAAAAAAACGCACTAAAAAAAGATGATTTCTAAAAGAGAAAAAAAAAAAATCTTGTATGAGATTTTTGTGAGTCTTGAATGAACACCTTCCCAGCTCGTCTAAAATAAGACCACTCCAGAAGCTTCTGGCTCTGGTAAATAAGATTTTTTTTTCCCCCCACTAGTACGCAGCGATGTCAAGGCCGTCTAAAACCCAAGGGAGGAGAACCGTGCTTGTAAGCGTGCGAGAAGGAGCGGATGAGAGCGAGAAACTCTCAATCGTGTTGACTTGTTGCTGGTCCTTCATGGAGTCGTTTGTAGGAGGGATGCTTTGAAGACGCTGCAGAAAGGCTCATAGCTAAGACTTTGAAGAAGGCGCGTGGCAGGCAGGGTACTCTCAAACACACTTCTAACTGGAGATACACATATTTTTCATTAGTAATAGTCAACGTACGTCTGCCTTTTTGGACGGAATTGACCAAATGTGTCCACAACCCGAAGGTTTCCTGGTCAAGACCTTCAACCTGATTGAAAACGCATCATTAGAAAATCCAAAAATTCAAATAAAACTCTAATTAAATCAATTCTAACGCATATTTTCATGAGTTAATGACGTTCAGTCATTATGTTGTGTTTTACACAAACCTTGTTTTTATTGCTTTGTGTTAAAACTTCCAACAATGATGTACATCGACCAGCATTAGCATTCGGTCTACAAATAATTAGCATGTGGCTAATCAGCATATCAATGCAAAGATATTTTCGGACGCAATTCTAAACAAAAACCTTGTTGATTTTATCTGCCAGGAATCAAATCAAAGCAACTCAACATATGGCATACATTGGGTTATTTTTAGATGTCTTTTATTACCAAAGTCCTACCGAGTTTTTATACGCTTCTACGCCTTTCGATCAATTAATTTTAATATGATTGCTTCGGTTGCACAACATAGTCAAAGCACAATCGTTAGTGACTGTGAAAGTTTTTTTATATGAGCCAAAAAAGAACGATGTTTCCGATGACTCTGATCATACTCGGTTCATAATCACCAGTGACGGTAAGAAATCGTATTTACTGTAAGTCACCTACAATACTTCGGTCAAACCTCTAATTCAGGATTTATTCGGTGCATTATGAATTAAACCCATCGAGCAAGAAAAAGAGAGTGTTCCTATCCGTCGTCTTCTGACGGGAAGCCCCGGCTTCTCTAACCCCAGCCGAATCTTCAAGCCCACCAGGGAGGATCCCGAAGAATTGCCTGTCCAGTTTTGAGACTGCCTCTTGGTCTCCTCCCGATGGGACCGGCCCAAAATCAAGGCGCTTTGGAGGGATCCTAACCAGATGAACCACCCCAGCTTCTCCCGATTTGTAGGAGCAATGGCTCTACTCTAAGCTAGCCCGGATGGCAGAGCTCCTCACTCTATCTCTAAGTGAGGGTCCAGCCAATCTTTAGAGGAAGCTTATTTCAGACGCTTGGTTTTTAAGTCACCACCTGCATTTGGTGACCTTAAGTGAGAGTAGGAGCGTAGATCGACTTGTAAATTGGGACCTTTCGTTACCGCTCAGCTCTTTTTTCGCCACGACGGATCGATGGAGCGTCCTCTTTATTACAGACGCCATACCGATCCGTCTGTTGATCTCCCGCTTCATCCTTCCCCCACTCGTGAAAAGACCCAGAGATACATAAACTCCTGTGCTTGGGGCAAGACCCCGTCCCTGACTTGTAGGGGGCATTCCGGGGTTTATAGTCTCAGATTTGGAGGAACATTTGAATGGGTCCACAAAAAAAAAAAAAGACATTGAATCTTTCAATTCGTCTCTAAAACGAGGTCTCCTTTTATCCTTGACACAAATCTACAAATGGGCATTAATAAATGAGTTCATTACGATCTGAATTCTCAGTATGGTGCCTTCTAAGCTAATATAAATACAGCACGGAAGAAAAGAAGCCCTATAAAAAAAATTACAGCGAACCAAACTGCCATTTCTCATTATGCTGATCAGAAAGAGAAGACATGCTCATTTTTTTTTTTTTTTGATTGATTAGTGTAATAACTGTCAGCAGTGATGAAAGGGTGAACCCTGTCAGGATTAATGAAAGGTAAGTACGTCACTGTAATGTAGCGCCAGAAAAAGAAAAAGAACGTTGGACATTCAAGAAGGAACTACAACTTTACTGCTAAGCAAATACTCGCTAGATCGTTGAACAATGTTTGCTACAAATAATTCTAAACTGAATTGAATCTTTATAAACCTTCGGGTTTAAAAAGCTTAGACGAGCTCAAGTAAGCTTGCTGCTAATTCTCATAACGGAGTAACTCTGCTTGCTGAACATCAACATGGATGTTTTTAGAAGATTTATAAGAGCTGAATTTAAACATATCTGGGAAATCAGTAAATTGAAACACGTCATCTGCATAAAAAAGTTCACTCAATCTGATTCAGGTGTAAAAACAAAGAAAGTTGTGATTTTTTTCTGGATTTTAGGGGAAAAAACCAAACTTGGGTGGACATCTGACTTGAAATTAATGTAGAACAAGATTTTATCGGTTGCTGCCGTGACAACGAAAAGCTTAGCTCAGTGGTAGAATGCCCGTCCTTGGACCAGGAGAAGCTGGTTCGATTCCCACCGGACTATGTCTAAGTGTCCCAAGGGAAGACACCTACAGTATGCCTCAGTTACTCCCACCATAGGCGCTGTTATTACTGCCCACTGTGGTGCAATGTGGCACAGCAAATTTCCCGTTTGAAGGATATTTTTTTTTTTTTTTTAATTAAAGGCGTCCATGAATGGAATATGAGTAAAAAATGTTTATTTTACAAGATTTAAAAAAAGTACCGAAAGTGTTCAATGGTGAAAAGATTCTTAAGGTTATTATAATCTGTTTGGCTGGCTGCTGTAATCTAATCTCCCCTTACACATTTAATCGTGGATTTTACTAGACAGAAGGATCCAGAGTCATTCCCCAGCCAGCTGTGAGACATAGTCTATCCAGCGGGTCTGGGGTCTGCCTCTTTGTCTACTCGCGGTGGGACATCACCAGAGAGGTGCTCGGGAGGCATCCTAACCAGGTGCCAGAACCACCCCATCTGGCTTCTCTCGACCTGGAGGAGGAGCAGCTTAACACCGAGCTCCTCCCGGATGGAAGAGCTCCTCACCCGATCTCTGAATGAGAGTCCAATCACCCTGCGGAGAAAGCTCATTTCGGCCGCTTGTATTCACAATCTCATTCTTTCGGTCACCACCCACAGCTGGTGCCATAGATGAAGGTAGGAACGTAGATCCCAGATACCATGGTGAGGGTAGGAACGTAGATCCTGGTTACCATGGTGAGGGTAGGAACGTAGATCCTGGTTACCAGGGTGAGGGTAGGAACGTAGATCCTGGTTACCAGGGTGAGGGTAGGAACGTAGTTCCTGGTTACCATGTTGAGGGTAGGAACGTAGATCCTGGTTACCCGGGTGAGGGTAGGAACGTAGTTCCTGGTTACCATGGTGAGGGTAGGAACGTAGATCCTGGTTACCATGGTGAGGGTAGGAACGTAGATCTTGGTTACCATGGTGAGGGTAGGAACGTAGATCCTGGTTACCATGGTGAAGATAGGAACGTAGATCCTGGTTACCATGGTGAAGATAGGAACGTAGATCCTGGTTACCATGGTGAGGGTAGGAACGAAGATCCTGGTTACCATGGTGAGGGTAGGAACGCAGATCCTGGTTACCATGGTGAGGATTGGAACGTAGATCCTGGTTACCATGGTGAGGATTGGAACGTAGATCCTGGTTAAAGAAAACACTATTGTAATCCTGTTTATACAAAAAATAGGACTTTAGAGAAAAAAAAAAACCTTAAACTTTCTCGTAATTTTGACAAGTTTTAAAGATTACATTGTCCAAAAACCTAGCTAGCATAGCTAGCTCGCTGGCATAGCGATTAATGCTAACTGGCTACCATAACGAGTTGACGTTGTGGTCGGTTTTTCTCATACATTTATAATCAACATTAACACGTTGTTTCTTTCATTTAGTTGAAACATTCGGATCATTAAGTGAATTTAAAAGACATTTATTTAAGTTTTTTTTTTTTCTAAAATGATGGAAGTCTGTATCTCTGAAGAATTTCGTCTTACCTCATTAAAAATGTTTTCAGGTTGGTGATTTTTTTTTTAAAGATTCTTCGACTCGCTCTTGTTCTACGTCTCAATTCTTAATGAGGAAAGGCACTAATTCCCTTTAGTTTGAAAGTCTGTTGAATAAAACAAAGGAAGAGCCAAGGCGTGCAAAAGAAAAAGACTGAGATGATGTCCATTGGGGTTTTTAGGGGGAGGAGGGTGAGTTAAAAAGGCATTCAAAGTGGTTAATTAAAAAAGTTGCTTTGGTAAGTTGGCCGTGTTTGGTCTTGTTGGATGTTTTGAGTTCTGAAATGTGGCCACGGTCCTGCTTAAATTCCTCCTAAAAACAGGGCTAATCCCCCATCAGGCTAACCCCCAACGGGGCTCTGGCGCACACTTCCAGCCGTGAAGGAGGCCAATCAGGAGGAACGGCTTTGACAGAATGAAAATGACCCTAGAGAGCCCGGCTGCAGAGGTCTTTGTCTCCCACCCATTCTCCTCCACATATTTCTTTCCCACAAAAGAGATATCTCTGCTCTCCTTTGGCTTTTTCTAAAGGGTTCCCTTGGACTCTTCTTCCATGGAGAGAAATCTAATTTATTTTGGAACAAGGGAAAGAAAGACGACCGGGGAACCGTAATGGAACTCTCCTTTGAGTCCTCCGTAAACATTTTTTTTTCTTTTTATTATTAATAGCAAAATCTGTATCTTCGATATTTTATTTTGTAGTTTAGAGACAAACTCCTCTGATCAAAATGAACCGAAATAACCCCTCTAAGCTCTGACATTAAGGCTCAGCAAAAGGGAAAGCCGGGGATTTTATCTTCCCTTTTATCACTCTTTAATGTGATACGGTTGAACTCCGGAGTGTCAGAATGTCTCTTTCCTTTTTGTAGCTTTTAGAACTACTAAGTCTAAAAGAGTTTCATCTAATATTCACCACATGAAAATGCATAAAAACACACATACCCGCAGGAGATGTGAAGTTCTCCGTGTCGGATCAGGAATTTGTTGACTCTTTATTCCACCCCAACAGCGTTGCATACTAATACAAACAAACCACCCAGACATTCGTTCTCATTATCCCATCACTCTGAACGAAAAAAGGAATTCTTTGTAACTTTGAATCTTTCAGTAAATCTGCCCTTTTTTCTGATTTTTTCATTTCGTTCGGTTCCGTCATCTTCCGCTCATCCGGGGCCGGGTTGCAGGAGGAACAGCCTCAGACAGGACACTTCTCTCATTCTGAGTGCATCCCATCACACCCGGAAGGATCCCGAGTTGTTCCCAGCAAGCTGTGAGACATAGGCTCTCCAGCGGGTCCGGAGCCTGCTTCTAGGTCTCCTCCCTGTGGGACGTGCCCGAAACACCTCAACCGTGAGGTGCTCAGGGGGCATCCTGACCAGATGCCCGAACCTCCCCATCTCGCTTCTCTCGTACTGGAGGAGGAGCGGGTCAACACTAAGCTCCTCCCGGAAGGCAGAGCTCCTCACCCGCTCTCTGAGTGAGAGCCCAGCCACCCTGCGGAGGAAGCTCATTTCGTCCGCTTTTATCCGGAATCTCTTTCTTTCGGTCACCACCCACAGCTGGTTACCATGTTGATGTTAGGAACGTAGATCCTGGTTACCATGGTGAGGGTAGGAATGAAGAGCCTGGTTACCATGGTGAGGGTAGGAACGTAGATTGTGGTTACCATGGTGAGGGTAGGAACGTAGATCGTGGTTACCATGGTGATGGTAGTAACGTAGATCCTGGTTACCATGGTGAGGGTAGGAACATAGATCCCGGTTACCATGGTGATGGTAGGAACGTAGATCCTGGTTACCATGGTGAGGGTAGGAACGTAGATCCTGGTTACCATGGTGAGGGTAGGAACGTAGATCGTGGTTACCATGGTGATGGTAGTAACGTAGATCCTGGTTATCATGGTGAGGGTAGGAACGTGGATCCTAGTTACCATGGTGAGGATAAGGAACAGAGATACTGGTTACCATGGTGAGGGTAGGAACGTAGATCCTAGTTACCATGGTGAGGATAAGGAACAGAGATACTGGTTACCATGGTGAGGGTAGGAACGTAGATCCCGGTTACCATGGTGAGGGTAAGAACGTAGATCGACTTGTAAATGAAGAGCTTTGCTTTTCTTCTCAGCTTATTCTTTCCCACGACAAACCGATGCAGCGTCCTAGTTATCGCTGACGCCGCACTGATCCGTCTGTCGATCTCCCGCTCCATCCTTTCCCCACTTGTGCATAAGACCCTGAGATTCTTGACCTCCTGCAACTGGGAAAGCACCCTGTCCCTGACCCGCAGGAGGCATTCCACCCTTATCCGGGCGAGGACCATGGTCTCGGATTTGGAGGCGCTAATTCCCATCCTGGCCGCTTCACACCTGGCGGCAAATCAATCCAGTGAGAGCTGGAGATCACGATCCAATGAAGCCAACAGGACCACATCATTCGCAAAAAGCAGAGATCTGATCCTGAGGTCACCAAACCGGATCCCTCCAACGCCTTGGCTGCACCTAGATATTCTGTCCATAAATCGGTGACAAAGGGCAGCCTTGACGGAGTCCAACTCTCACTGGAAATGGATTCAATTCTGATTGATTCCTTTTAATGTGAGAAATGTGTCTGATTGGCGATGGTTAAGTTTCATATCAATGGCGGCCATTTTGGATCAGGTACAAATACCCGAAAAGGTTTGAATTTGATAGCTTGAGGCACTCACTGCTGTAACTTGGTTTTTTTCACAACATCTATTCTGTAAGATCTGTAAAAGACAAAAAAAAACAAAACAAAACATAAGAACATAAACAGCATTACTTAAGCTGTTCAAACAAAGAATTTCTTACATCTACCAATCGGAAAATCCGCAATAGTTTTTTGATAAAATGATAAAAAAGTGAACGTCTTTGACTCCGTTTTTACTCCCTCGCTCTTTGAATCCCAGACTCTTCTTTCATTTCTTCTCCTTTCAGCCTTCATCTTCTTTTTTTCTCACCGTTCAGCTCATGTTTGTGAAAAACGTGTTTATACTCTTTAGAATCCGAAGCAGGCTTCTTGCTAATCAATATTTCAGTAGAGATGTTCTCAAATCTATAATCCATGCAGCAGCTATTCAGATTTTCTTTTTTTTTCTATCTTCATTAGGGAAGTGCGAGAATTTGCCAACGGATCCGTTTGCTTGGAGTGTGACAGCCAATGTGAAAAGATGGATGGAAACAGCATGACATGCCTTGGCCCGGTAAGATCCTCTGGAGTCTACTTCAAGTCCTTCCTCTTTAACAGATTCAGAAAAAGATTTATACATGATAAAATCTTCCCCACACTTTTGGCTCCCATATTTAATGTGAAAAAGTTGGCTTGTTTAGTCGGAGTGTATCAGCTCGGCACATTGCTTTTCCAGCAGATTTAAGAGGCGTACATAAAGGTGATTGGTAGGTTAATGGTGGAGTCTTTGTGCCAAAGACACTTTTTACACTTCTAAGGAGCCAAATTACATCAGCTTCTACCTAATTCTTGTAATTCTTCTTGATAACGAGCTCAAGTAAACGAGCTTACAGAATATCTCATGTTTTCAACTGAAATGTGAATATTGATTCCAAAATAGCTTCCATTCCGTTCCGTTCTATCATCGTCCGCTTATCCAGAGCCAGATGTCAGGAGCAACAAACTCAGACAGAACTCAGGCTTCTCTCACCCAGACCGCACCCTCCAGCTCGGAAGGATCCCAAGGCTGGTCCCCGGCCAGCTTTGAGACATAGTCTATCCAGCGGGTCCGGGGCTTACCTCTGAGACTTCTTTCGGTGGGGAAGACTACCTCACCAGCAAGGGAGGCATCCTAACCAGAAGCTCAAACTATCTTATCTGACTTCTACTTACCCGGAGGAGGAACGGCTCTACTCTGTGCTCACTCAGATGGCAGAGGTCCCCACATTAAATCTGTGTGAGAGCCCAGCTCATTTTGGCCGCTTGTATCTGTGACTTTGCTCTTTTGGTCATTGCCCACAGGTTGATTCCAAGGTGAGGGTAGGAATGTAGATCCTAGTTACCATGGTGAGGGTAGGAATGTAGATCCTGGTTACCATGGTGAGGGTAGGAACATAGATCCTGGTTACCATGGTGAGGATAGGAACGTAGATACTGGTTACCATGGTGAGGGTAGGAACGTAAATCCTGGTTACCATAGTGAGGGCAGGAACGTAGATCCTGGTTACCATGGCAAGGCTAGGAACATGGATCCTAGTTACCATGGTGAGGGTAGGAACGTAGATCCTGGTTACCATGGTGAGGGTAAGAAACATAGATCCTGGTTAACATGCAGATGGTAGAAATGGAGATCCTGGTTACCATGGTGAGGGTAGGAACGTAGATCCTGGTTACCATGGTGAGGGTAGGAACATTGATCCTGGTTACCATGGTGAGGATAAGAAACATAGATCCTGGTTACCATGCAGATGGTAGAAATGGAGATCCTGGTTACCATGGTGAGGGTAGAAATGGAGATCCTGGTTACCAAGGTGAGGGTAGGAACGTAGATCCTGGTTACCATGGTGAGGGTAGGAACGTAGATCCTGGTTACCATGGTGAGGGTAGGAACGTAGATCCTGGTTACCATGGTGAGGGTAGGAGCAAAGATCCTGGTTACCATGGTGAGGGTAGGAACGTAGATCCTGGTTACCATGGTGAGGGTAGGAACGTAGATCCTGGTTACCCTGGAGAGGTTAGGGAACGTAGATCCTGGTTACCATGGTGAGGATAGGAACGTAGATCCTGGTTACCATGGTGAAGGTAGGAATGTAGATTCTGGTTACCATGGTGAGGGTAGGAACGTAGATCCTGGTTACCACGGTGAGGGTAGGAACGTAGATCCTGGTTACCACGGTGAGGGTAGGAACGTAGATCGACTGGGAAATCAAGAGCTTTGCTTTTTGGCTGTCCTCTTTCTTCACTAAAATGACCGAAAGACAGACGCATTATACTGATTATTGAGGATGCCGCATCGATCCGTCCGTCGCTTTCCTGCTCCATTGTTACCACACATAATACACACATAAATATTTCAGACCGTATTTGTTTGATCCATCAGTGTGTGGATTTACAAACCAAAACAATCAATTCCCAAACATTTTTTTTCAAAGGTACCACAGCTGGTTTACTAACAATTAAGAGCCTTTGAAGTCCTCACACCCAGGTGTCACATATCCTAGATAAACGTGGACAACAGCATAATACATCCACTTTTACATCCACAGTGTTACATTATGGGAAGTTGTATTTAATGTACCGCCTGACTGCTTTCGGTGAATCTGGTGATTGTGTGACTAACCTTTTCTGACTGTCCCCTGAGAAACAGAATAAGAGGCACAAAGGGAGCCCGTCCTCGATCACACACGCAGGCTGAATACTTTGTAATGCCGCTCACAGTTTAGTAGTAAATAACAGCAAAGTCAATCATCCTCAGACGCTTTGACACACAAATACACATCGCATATATAGACACACTCCAATGCCATTAGACGTCTCCACGTGTCCGGACTGTTTCACAAACGCACACATGCAAAGCCAAACTAATGTTTATTGATGCAGCGTGCCTCCATGTGTCAAACTCCACCAGGCTGTCCATCAGGTCACTATGGTAGTCATTAGCAACGAGGAATCATGGGAAAGTTTCTAGCGCGCATAAAATAAGTTGTTAACAACACGTCAGGAAAACACGAACACACAAAACTGCTTTTATTTTCCAAGGATTCCAAGTTCCCTATTTTGTCAATGTCATGACGGTCTTTTTCTTCTTCTTTCGGCATTTCCCTTCAGGGGGCGCCACAGCAAGTCAGTTTCTTCCATCTAACCCTATCTGCTGCATCCTCTTCGGTCACACCAACTATCTTCATGTCTTCCTTCACTGTATCCATGAACCTGCTCTTTGGTCTTCCTCTAGTCCTCTTTCCTGGTGGTTCCAAACCTGGCATCCTTCTTCTGATATACTCTCTTTCTCTCCTCTGCACATGTCCAAATCATCTCAGTCTGGCCTCTCTGACTTTATCTCCAAAAAAATCTAACATGTTCTGTTCCTCTGATCCTGTCCATCTTTGTCACTCCCAGAGAGATCCTCAGCATCTTCATCTCTGCTACCTCCATCTCTGTTTCCTGTCTTTTCCTCAGTGCTACTGTCTCTAGACCAATCAGCATGGCCGCTCTCACCACACTGTCTCTAGACCAATCAGCATGGCCGGTCTCACCACACTGTCTCTAGACCAATCAGCATGGCCGCTCTCACCACACTGTCTCTAGACCAATCAGCATGGCCGCTCTCACCACACTGTCTCTAGACCAATCAGCATGGCCGCTCTCACCACGATTTTGTACACTTTTCCTTTCATTTTAGCTGAAACTCTTCTATCAGACATCACACCTGATACTTTTCTCCACCCGTTCCAGCCTCCCTGCACACGCTTCTTCACCTCTTTTCCACACTCTCCATTGCTCTGGACTGTTGATCCTAGATACTTAAAATCTTCCACCTTCTTTATCTCTTCTCCCTGTAACCTCACTTTTCTGTACCGTCAATGCCTTGACGGTCGTAACACAAAAACTACAAATTTTCTTTTCTAATCCCTGCTTCACCCGTTTTACTTTTTCATGGACTCAGTCGTTACTTATCTCCTCCATCACAGTCACAGCAATAGACTTTATCCCACCTTTTTTTTTTGTATTTCGGTTATTTGAGCGAGTGTGCTGTGGAATCCAGACTCAGCGTTATAAATGATTGGTTTCATTGGTTCCTGCTGGCTGAATGAGCCATCATCAAAAACGAGCAAATTGCAATGATTTGGATTTTATTAGTTTCAATAGTATTTTGGTTGATGATACTCTTTTTCCTTCTTTTTTTTATCCTGTTTCATTTTTTAAAATATAATCTCCCCAAAAGGTTTCCTTCACTGTAATCTTTTTCATTTTTCCTCCATAATTTTTCTCTATACCACGGTTCTTTCAGGGCCCGGACCAATGTGTGAAATGTCTCCACTTCAAAGATGGACCCAATTGTGTAGACAAATGCCCCGATGGATTACAAGGTGCCAACAGCTTTATCTTCAAATACGCCAAGGCCAACAACGAGTGTCATCCCTGCCATGCCAACTGCACCCAGGGGTAAGAGAGAGGTCATGAATAAAGATCTGTCCTGAGGTTTGAACATTATTTTTAGGACCATATCCATGTTGTAGTGTTTTATTTTAGTCGTGCTCCTTCAGTCCTGTTTGTTCTTTCTACTATTCGGAATTTTTGGACTTTTTTGCACAAGTTACAATATTTTAGACAAATTTCAAATGTTAGAGGGTTCACCCGGGAGTGCTAACCCATTTTTCATTTTTGGATGAGTTCTTGGAAAGGTGGTGGTGTTCTTTCTCGGGGTAATGACTCTTGGTTCTCCCGAACCTTTTGTCAGCTCGGAAACGTACAAAAAAAAAAAAAAAATCGATTTCACTTCTTTTTTTGACACTGTGAATTTCCCCCTCTTTTTGCTCTCCACTTGGTCCCGCCCCTTTTGTGCATGCATGACAAAGACTAAATCTCATTGGGCTGGAAACAGAGTTTATTACTCAAATATCTGCCCTTTTTGACAGCTGGTTGAATTGAGTTTAGGTCATTATAGGCTCTCGAAAGTTCTCTTGGCTAGTTTTAGGCAAAAGGTATGGCACACCTGTACAGGTCACCAGTCTGGCACATCATTACAAAGGCACACAACCTCACTGGCCATTGCTAGGGACAATTTAGAGACTAAATAACCCAATGCAGGCCATTGGCATTTTTAATTTTTTTTATTTTTAAAGTTGGCATAAACGTTAATTATGCCAATTTAAAAAATTGTACGCACCAACTTAATTGGAAAAAAAAAAATCGCAATTATTTTACTTTTGATTTAAAGGCATAAAGTTGCAACCCCTTTTTCTTCTCCCACTTATTTCAATAGATTTGCATATCTAAGGTCATGCAACTGCTAACCCGCTAGCCTCCCCCCAAAAACAACAACATAGGGGATATTTCTTATATTTAGAAAATAAGAATATAAGAACATAGACGACGAACATAAGATAAGACATAAACATAAAATAAGATAAATAAGATAAATATTTAAAAGAAAAAAATGTTTAGATTATTTCCATTGAAAACATACTTGCTGGCTTCATAATGCCGTTCAAAGGGGAAATTTGTCAGTCGTGACCTTATCCGAACCTGTGAAATAAAAAAAGGAATAAGTAGTTGAGCCAAAATTGGTTATGAACCAACATTAATTTGTCTGGCCCTGAAAAAAATAAACTTTGTGAAGAACAAATTTTATCCTCAAGGTTAAAATAATTTTCCTCCAAGTATCGTTTGTAAATAGAAATAGCGAATCTATTTAAGGTTCATTGTAATAGAGAAAGTGTACGATGAGCACGCCCTTTTTCTTTGCTAATTATCCATTTACTGCCCCATTTAATTGACAATTAAGTAGCTCTAGAGTTACCAAATGTCACCAATTTCATCTCAACATTATCCAGCTCTTTTGACTTTACGTGTTAAATGTGTTTCTGTACTTAAATAGCATCCACACCCACTCGCACTTAAAAACTCTCCTGCATCTGCCGTAATGTTCAAAGAGCGCCAAACGGGGATGAAGAATTAATGAGCCGTGAAGGGTTTGGCCTAATCACTTCCTATTTTGCTCCTCTTCCAATCAACTCCGACTAATGCTTTAAGAACACATCAGTTAAAAAAACGTCCTTTTTTTTCTTCCTTTGATGCTAAATAAAAGGGGTTGAAATACGCTCGCAGGTTGAACGGGTGGCCATCTTTGTTCTGAAATATAAAGCCAACATACAGTATATTTCTATTCAATTGATTGTTCAATAAAAAGATATAAATCAGCAACAAAAACACGTAGTGTCTATACTTTATTCCCAATTAACAGACGTTAAAATATGACATAATCGAAGCGTGCCCCTCTTTAAGGGGTAACAACAGCACATTTACCAAACAGTCTTTGGTGAATTACGTCTGGTCAGCACACACGTCCCTCCAGAATTCACCATATAAATAAAAAACACTACCGCGGAGGTGGACGGATTAACCGCCCGCTTCTCCGCAATGATGAGTCTGGCACCTCCATCACAGGGCCCTGGACCAGAATCCTGCAGTGTCATTTGAGAGGGGAAACTGGAGCAGCGACCGCTTGTGGGCGACCCCGGTAACCTGTACAGGCTCAGAAAAATCCAAATGGGGTGGCTCAAGGCGGTCGATCGATACCCGTTCCCGTCTGCCAGCCATGTCAACAACAAAATACTTGTTGCCGGCCTGCAATTTTATTTAAAATACTTTATATCTAATGCCTGATATTAAGAAATTTTCTCTCGGGGATAACGAAAGTATTTTGATCTTAGACCCTTCTTTCCAGATAATAAAGAAAAACCCAGTAGTGGAGGGAAAAAGAGAAGAGAACTCCTGGAGGTCCGCATGAAAGAGGGATCTCTACCCCTTTAAAACAAACAAGAAATGCATCCCGGATAGCTAGAATTCATCATTTAGCAATTTTTATGGTCAACCTCAACAGTTCTTGTTTTTCTTGTTTTAAATCGTGTTACTCTTACATACAGCACGCTACTTGCTGGGCTTCAGTTCAAATTTAATAAATAGGGTCATAATACAGCTTGAAAATCTTTAGATTATAGTTTAGATATTAAAGACTTATTTGGAAAAAGTCTTTGAGGCATATTTATAGTGCAAGCTTTTTAAAGCGACAAAGTGCCTGTAGTGGATTCTTAGGCACAGTGGTGGTAGAATCATGGTCAGGATAATTATCTCTAACACTAGAAAACCCAAGATTTTCTCAACCTCCTGTTCACCCCAGAAAGCCTGCAAACTGAGGAGCAGAGTCGTTCAAAGTGAGAAAGGCAGCTTAAGAGCCTTCTAAACGACATTAAGTGCCTTGTTTTAATAACGACAGCCAAAGGCCTGGGGTCTTGAAACACCTCCATGAAGTTTTTGGGTAGTGGGAAAAATTTATCCCCTCGTGGGGCTTCTAGTGCTTATTTGTTTGTATGTTTTTTTTTGTTTTCTTAAATAGCAAACTTAAAGTTTTTACTAGAACTCTAAATGAACGATTAGTGCTAAACTTTTAACTAAGTCATATTGACTTCCTGTAAGAGGGTAATAAAACACTTCTAGAGTTGGCACGTTTGCTTTTTGAGAATTTTAGATAACATTTCAGCTTTGAATATAGTTTGAGATTTACTAACAGGATCCTCTGCTGTTTTTTGGGTCATATTAACTGAGGTTTGTTTGATTATTTAAAGAAAATGTGTAGATTAATTATAAGGCACGGCGGTGGTAGAGTCATGGTAATAATCGGGCTAATCTTTAAAACTGTTCATATGTTTGTTTGCTAAAATTACATGTCTAACTAGGACAATCAAAACTATTGACTGAATAATTATTTTAACTATTTCTAAAATATTTATCAAGCTAAATGACTTGTATGTCAGGTAGCTGATTGGCTCCAAGTTATTCTTAAAGGGACCTCATTTTTATTGTTCAACTCAGTGCATTTTGACTGTCCTGATATTAAATTTGTGGTATTTTAGAAACAGTTTACAGATTACGGATGATTTTATTGTAATTGGACCTTTGGGGAACAAGAAATTACAATTCCAGTCCACACGACTCTAGATGAAAAGACCGAGGACATGCGGCCACGTCCAGGTGCTTCCTTGTCATGCGGATAGATTCACATAATAAGAACGGAGATTTACAAGATGTTGTAAAACACATTGTTATGACATCACCACCTCAAACACCAATAGAATGCCTGTTAATCTCCCTGAACATGCTAGCCGTTTTGACCCGACACTACATTTTCACCCATATGAACGTCACACCCGATATTTCACACCTTCCTTCCTGTTTTCCTGAGTGTGTACTTTGGATGTTTTTTGCATCTATTTTTCAAAACCTGTTTTCTTTTTTTATTGATGTTTTTTCTCGAGTTTCTTTTTCTCGAGTTTTACTGACAGCTATCGTCCGGACATTTTTTCTTTTTTTCGGTCCTCGACTCAATTCTTTCAAATGTCACATGAAACATGAACATTGCCCTCCAGCCAGTGTGCGCCTCCTGTCGCCACGGTGACGAGTGGTCAGCTTCCGCACCCCAGAGACAGCTGATTGACGTGGAAGAAAGACAACATGAGGTTTGCTCATAACCTGTCCCTGATATAATGGATGATCTCTGGTTTCTTCTGCCCCGCAGGTGCATCGGGCCAAAACTCCAAGATTGTGTCGGTATGATGGACAGGTAAGGGATCTCCTGATACATTTGTAATGTGGGACCGTGAGACCACCATCAAATCCTGTCACAACTCGTTAAAGATCCTGTTAAATCCCGCCTCTCCAGATGCTCATTAACAGTACCGCGGATTCTGCTACTTTTGTCGGCACTTGCACAAAAAAGTTGGGCTGTGGAATTTGATGCTTGTCAATGCGAAGTCTTCCTGTAATAAATATATGAACGATCTTCAACATTTTAAAGTCATGACTTGAACGTTGTGATCAATATTTATGTTTTCCGTTATTTTCATTTGATTTTATCCGACGACTTTGAAGCATACAATATTTTAGTGGGGTAACTTTTTTTTTTTTTCATCTTGTAAAAAGTCTATTCTTTTTTTTATTCACTGCAAGTCTGACACGTTTTCAGAACTCGCTGTAGATAAAAGCTGTAAACTTGGTTTAACATTGCAATAAATTTTAGCAATTAAATGCAATTTATGTAAAAAATTAACTTATTTCTCCGAAATCCGTTCCTTTCGGTTGTCTTCCACTCAACCGGGGACGGGTCGCGGGGGCAACAGCCTCAAATGGGCAGCCCAGGCCTCTCTCACCCCGGCTGCATCCTCTAGCTCACTCAGAAGGATCCCAAGTTGTTCCCCGGCCAGCTGTGAGACATAGTCTCTCCAGCGGGTCCGGGGTCTGCCCCTTGGTCTCCTCCCGGTGGGACGTGCCCGAAACACCTCGCCCGCGAGGCGCTCGGTGGCATCCTGACCAGATGCCCAAACCACCCCATCTGGCTCCTCTCGACCTGGAGGAGGAGCGGCTCGACACCGAGCTCCTCTCGGATGGCAGACCTCCTCACTCGATCTCTGAGTGAGAGCCCAGCCACCCTGCGGAGGAAGCTCATTTCGGCCGCTTGTACCCGCAATCTCATTCTTTCGGTCACCACCCAAAGCTGGTGACCATGGTGAGGGTAAGAACATAGATCCTGGTTACCATGGTGAGGGTAGGAATGTAGATCGACTTGTAAATCCAGAGCTTTGTTTTTCGGCTCAGCTCTCTCTTTACTACAATGGACCATGCAGCGTCCTAGTTATTGCTGATGATGCATTTTGGTCTAAAACTGTTGCAGTGCCACCCTTTATGAGTTGACGTGTGGTACTGCAGTTGGATTGCCCTGTTGTCGTAGAGTGCTTTTTTTTCTATAAAACTTTCTTTTTAGATCAATATTTCACTATTTGGACAGAAAATGATTCACGGTGTGAATTGTTTTGTTTGAGAGTTTTTTCTTACGTTTTAAATTTGAACTTAGAATAAAAGCCCTTAAAATTAAGAAGTAGAATTACGAGAATTGTTTGCATTACCAATACCATTTATTGATTTAGGATTTTATTAAAAGTTTATTCATTATAGCTACTTAGATTATGAATACTTTCAATTAGATTTAGAAACATTAGAAATTAGTATCGTTACAGGTTAATACATAACTAGCATCGATGGAGTCAATATCATGCTACCATCAGGAAGGGATCCAAAATGGCTCAGGCCAGCCAGGCCCAACAAATCTCTCTAAATACTTCTATAAAAAAAGTTTTGTATCAACCAATCTGGCTGTTGTGCTGTCCGTTTTACTGCTAGCCCCACCCATTCCCCCAACAATGTCTTTTGGACACGCCCATTTTTGGAGCTTTTTAGGTCATAGGTGTGGTTTCTCTCTTCTTTTTTTTTTAAAGTCATTCCTAGCTTATTGTGTTTACAGAAAAATATTGCCCCATTTTTTAGCTCAGAAAAGCAATTTTTGCTGAAAAAAAAGAAGCAAGTCAATATATTTGTCTAATTTAACATCCATTTTTGAGGGCACCCATTTTTTCCTACTTCAACTACCGTTTACGTTAATTCCATCTCCAGTGCTTTTGCACAACACAGCGTAAATTTGCAAAATAAACCAAAATAGCATTAAGTTCGCAAAACAAAGCTAACACTTAGTCCTTTAGATTCTTACTGTGGTGCAGTCATAAAAATGGCCCTTCCTGCTCGGACCGAGGACCGATCTTCTTCGTCCGTTCATGTACTCGTAGTTTATTTAAACATGTTTTTTTATGTGTGAAAAAATGTTTAAACACAATACAAAAACTTCCAAAAGAATGATTTACATGATTTTTAAAAAGATCACCTGAAAAAAAAATTATGGATTTTTAAAAAGTTACATCGAGACAAAATTGAGCATTAGAAAAATAAAAACTAGTCCAAAACCAACAAAGACCAACATAAAAGTAGAAATAAAAAGTTGGGCTAACATCGCATTTACAAGTACAGGGAATATGTAAATGGCAAAGGCATTAGCGCCGTCATTACTGAAAAGAAAGAGCTTTTAACTTCCAACCTTTACATGTCCTTTAAGCAATTTTCCCCTCAAAACGAGGCAAAGCAATTTGTGAAAGATAGGTGCTTTTGATTGCTCGTTTTATTAGAATTCTTCCTTTTTTTTATCAGCAGTGTAGTAAAAGGAAGAGTGTGAGTTAGAGTGTCGATGCTTAAAAAAACCAAAACGCTTGATTGAGGAAAAGAAGTGAAGGTTAGTGTTGAAAAAGTTGTAGTACGTCTACAAGGTCGAGTATTTAGAGAGTATGAATGGTGGTCTTCTGATTTTACCAAAGAATATGTGAGCTGAGGATTAAAGTCTCCCTAAAAACTAAGGAACAGACATTTTAATAGATTGTCATTTTCAGAAAAAGTGGTTGACCAGATCCGGTCAAAAAATTAGAGACTGTTTTTTTTTTTTTAATTCGAAATTGAACAGGGACAGTGTCCTGCCCCAAGTGGAGGAGTTTAAGTATCTCGGGGTCTTGTTCACGAGTGGGGTAAAGATGAAGCGGGAGATCGACAGGCGGATCGATGCGGCATCAGCAATAACTAGGACGCTGCATCGGTCCGTTGTGGTAAACAGAGAGCTCAGCCGAAAAGAAAAGCTCTCGATTTACAAGTTGATTTATGCTCCTATCATCACTAGGGTAACCAGGATCTACGTTCCTACCCTCACCATGGTAACCAGGATCTACGTTCCTACCCTCACCATGGTAACCAGGATCTATGTTCCTACCCTCACCATGGTAACCAGGATCTACGTTCCTACCCTCACCATGGTAACCAGAATCAATGTTCCTACCCTCACCGTGGTAACCAGGATCTACGTTCCTACCCTCACCATGGTAACCAGGATCTATGTTCCTACCCTCACCATGGTAACCAGGATCTACGTTCCTACCCTCACCATGGTAACCAGAATCAATGTTCCTACCCTCACCGTGGTAACCAGGATCTACGTTCCTACCCTCACCATGGTAACCAGGATCTACGTTCCTACCCTCACCATGGTAACCAGGATCTACGTTCCTACCCTCACCATGGTAACCAGCTGTGGGTGGTGACCGAAAGAATGAAATCGCGGATACAAGCTGACGAAATGAGCTTCCTCCGCACGGTGGCCGGTCTCACACTCAGAGATCGAGTGGGGAGCTATGCCATCTGGGAGGAGTTTGGTGTCGGAACGCTCCTCCTCCAGGTCGAGCGAAGCCAGATAGGGTGGTTCGGGCATCTAGTCAGGATGCACCTCACCCGTGTGGTGTTTCGGGCACGTCCCACCGGGAGGAGACCGAGAGGCAGACCCCAAACCTGCTGGAGAGACTATGTCTTGCAGCTGGCTAGGGAACAACTCGGGATCTTTCCGGGTGAGCTGGAGTATGCACCCGGGGTGAGAGAAGCGTGCGCTTCTCATCTGAGGCTGTTGCCCATGCTACCCGGCGTCGGATAAGTGGAAGATGACGGAACGGAAAATTGAACAGATGCCTTTTTTTTTTTTTCTTTTTTGGCAAAAACACCTAAAAACTCTTTTTTTGTTCCCAAAATGTAATGAGATAGCTTTCAATCAATAACGTATTCTGTTGCCAAAAGTATTTGCTCACTTTCACTCTTTTATTGAAGGCCATTTATTTTTGTTGAAACTCCAACAGAAATGCAATAATATTTGGTCCAGATTTCTTTGGTTGAAAAACTTTTATTGGAAGGTTTGTAACAGAAATATCCAAAATATCTGGTCTTAGTTGTTTGTTATTGTCAGGAGAGTGGTCTGTTCCCCGTCTGTCTTGTTTTCCCTCTCTCTCTTGTCTGTGTGTGTGAACAAGTCACACCTGAAACTCATCTGCTGCAGCATAAATGGATCAGTTTTTGACACACTCTTTGCCAGATCGTTTGTTTACCATGCGTGACCTGTTATCCAGTTTTTGGCTCCAGCTCCTACGTCAGAACCTGCCTAGTTTATCTGTTTTTGTCTTCTTTATTTGGACTTTTTACCAATCTGATAAATCTGCTTGTGATTTTTTCATCTGAACCTGTATACCTTTTGTATACCTTTATATAGCTGGTGTTTTGTATAATGTTTCTAAATGTGTTTCTATTTTTTTAAACGTCCCTTGTTTTTCAGGACTCCTCTGATTGCGGCGGGAATCATCGGAAGTCTGTTCATCATCGTCATTCTCGCGCTTAGCGTGGCCGTTTACGTTCGACGCAAGAGCATCAAAAAGAAGAGGGCTTTACGCCGCTTCCTGGAGACAGAAGTAAGAATGAAGATTTTTTGCTATTTGAACATTTTTCAAAGCAGAATTTTACAAAAGAAAATTTAGTTTTGAGCCAGCGGACTATTTTGAGCAGATTAACCGAATTAATTAGAACGTATTATTACTTTTCTGACGTTTTGGGCAATTTGGTCAAGAAAAAAAAAAACAGGGGAAAGTTTATGTTTTTTTTTTCGTTCACTTCAATGAAAATTCCAAACTTCCTCGTCCATTGTTTTTAGCATGTAGCCTAGCAGCTTCCACATCAATGCGAGTCCTCTGATTGGCCTTGCCATGAAGGAGCTGGTAGGCCACCCGTCAAAGTGCGTTAGTGTAATTTACAGGTAGAAAAAGAAGTGTTATAGACAGCTGTCAGAGCGGAGACATGAGGACGCCGACCACGGGCGCTTTCTACCACGTCCGAGTCGTATGCATCCATCTTAATCAGCTGGACCTTGTTCCGACAGCAGTTTGACCTGAAGGTAGAGCAGATTTGCTAATGTACTGTCACGGAATGGACCGTAAGGCTTCGGGCAACAATGGAGGGGGCGGTTTGTTTTGTTCTTTTTGTTGTGTTTTTAACACTTTTCTCTTAATCTGATGAATATTTTAAGTTCTTTAACTTGATTTTTTTCTTTAAAATTAGGAATTCACAAGTTTCTCAATCAATGTTAAAATGATAAAGTCCTCTGGGACCATGTTTGGTGAGGGTCCAAATGACATGTTTCAGTCCGTACCTATAATAACACGGTTTATTTCAAAAGGATTTTCCGGGTACAAAAAAAACTACGGTTAGAAAACTAGATTTGTGGAATTCAGATACGAAATAAATGCCGGCGAGATCTTGGCTTTGGATTTTGTTCTCTGCCACGCCAAGATTTCTTCCCAAGCGGGAGGTTTTTTGCACGTATTCTTTGACCAGACTGAATGTAAATTTTACACAAATAAATTTTTTGTTTTTACACTTAACACCTAGAGATTGACCAAATTATTTTCTGAAAACTGCTAGTTTATTAAAATTGACTTAATGGGAGGAAAAACAATGCAGTTTTTGTCGAAATACTGCATTTTCGCTTTTTTCGAGCTCGAAAAAAGCTCGAGGTTATTGAATAAAATACACATACAAACAAAAGAATCTGTCAAACCCAATTAAAAAAAAATCAATTAAATGAGAGGGACAGCACTACCTGACTGGAAGGACCGTGGATGAGCAGAGGGTGTCAATGCAGCTAAAACTTGTTCCGTTCGGTCGTCTTCCGCTTATCCGGTGTCGGTTGCAGAGGCAACAGCCTCAGACGGGAAGCCCAGGCCTCTCTCACCCCTTCCAGCTAACCTGGCAGGACCCCAAGTCGTTCCCCAGCCAGCTGTGAGACATAGTCTTTCCAGCGGGTCCGGGGTCTATCTCTCGGTCTCCTCCCGATGGGACGTGCCCGAAACACCTCACCAGCGAGGCACTCGGAAGTCATCCCGACCAGAGGACCAAACCACCCATCTGGCTTCTCTCGATTTGCAGGAGAGCAATCTATTTTTTTCCAGTTAAAATACATTTAATCTCTGCTTTTTGTGGATGATGTGGTTCTGTTGACTTCATCGGAACGTGATCTCCAGCTCTCGCTGGATCAATTTGCTGCCGAGTGTGAAGCGGCCGCGATGGGAATTAGCGCCTCCAAATCCGAGACCATGGTCCTCACCCGAAAAAGGGTTGAATGCCCCCTACGAGTCAGGGACAGGGTCCTGCCCCAAGTGGAGGAGTTTAAGTATCTCGGGGTCTTGTTCACGAGTGGGGGAAGGATGGAGCGGGAGATCGACAGGCGGATCGGTGCGGCATCAGCAATAACTAGGACGCTGCATCGGTTCGTCGTGGTAAAGAGAGAGCTGAGCCGAAAAGCAAAGCTCTGGATTTACAAGTCGATCTACATTCCTACCCTCACCATGGTAACCAGGATCTATGTTCTTACCCTCACCATGGTCACCAGCTTTGGGTGGTGACCGAAAGAATGAGATTGCGGTTACAAGCAGCCGAAAAGAGCTTCCTCCGCAGGGTGGCTGGGCTCTCACTCAGAGATCGGGTGAGGAGTTCTGCCATCCGGGAGGAGCTCGGTGTCGAGCCGCTCCTCCTCCAGGTCGAGAGGAGCCAGATGGGGTGTTTCGGGCATCTGTTTAAGATGCCCCCCGAGCGCCTCGCGGGCGGGGTGTTTTGGGCACGTCCCACCGGGAGGAGACCAAGGGGCAGACCCCGGACTCGCTGCAGAGACTATGTCTCACAGCTGGCCGGGGAACAACTTGGGATCCTTCCAGGTGAGCTGGAGGATGCAGCCAGGGTGAGAGAGGCCGGGGCTGCCCGTTTGAGACTGTTGCCCCCGCGACCCGACCCCGGAACAAGCGGAAGATGACGGAACGGAACGGAAAATACATTTATATCATAAAGTCCATTTGGTGGAGAACAAAATGCTTGGTGAAGAACTTCTCATTCACTTTGTTTCCGAATTCTTGTCGGAAAAACTCATCAGTTACTAAAAAGTACACGAACAAAACAAAAAAACGGTATGTTTTTAATGTGAGATTATTCTAGAAAATTTATTTTCTATTCTATTCTTCAAAAAAGTATAACATTCTGTGTTAAATGGGAAAAAAAAGTAATTTTACTGCTAAAATGACTCGACCAGATGTAAAAGGAGTCGTCATAGTGACGGTGGATCATCAATCTTCGCCTGTAAGCGAACCGGTTGTGTCTGAATGAGATCAAACTTGTCTGAACGAGGGATTCGGGGACATCCAAAGCACAGGGACTCCCCCTTTCTTTCCTTATCTGCCATATCTGTTTAAACACACAAGCCAGGTGGGAAACGATGCCTCCAGTTGGCGCTGTCAAAACCTGATCTGAGACATCCGCCGTTATTTCCATATCAAGGACGCGTGTGAAGGCTGCGGCGCCGTGTTGACTCGCAAAAAAATACACAACGCAGTCGGCTTTCTTTTTTTTTTACCCTCCTTCTTTACTTCTCTTGTGTCACCTGCCTTTTCTTTTTTTTCAATTTTGATCTCTCAATTTGTATTCATCTGCCTCCATTGTGCGGGGATTATCCTGTCCTTTCAACTCTGTCTTTTTTGCGATTTACTTTCCGCTCTTTGCTTCACCTTGAAGAAACCGACTAAAGAAACGTCAAAAACTCTTGAAAACAAAAAAATGAAAGAATAATGCTGCTTGTTCAAGTTTAAACTTTGACCTCGGTCCGAAATATTTCACATGCTGTTTCTCACAAGAGCGTAAAGTATGACGAAAACCATAGCAACAGTTCCAGTGAAACAAGCCAACGAGAAATCTTTATTCCCATTGTCTTCCACTTACGAATCTGGGGCCAGGTATGCCCCAGACGGTAAGCCCAAGCTTCTCTCACCCTTGCTGCATCCTCCAGCTCAACCAGGAGGTGTTCCCTGTCCAGGTTCTAGGTTCCACCAGGCCAGGGGTCTGCCTCTGGATCTCCTCCCGGTAGGATGTGCCCCAAACATTTCACTAGCAAGATACTCTGAAGCTATCCTAACCAGATGGTCAAACCACCTCACCTGGTTTCTCTCAACCCAGAGGAGCAATGGCTCTACTCCGAGCTCCTCCCAGATAGTGGAGCTTCTCACTCTATCTCTGAGTGAGAGTCCAGCCATCCCGCATTGATCTTGTTCTTTTGATCACCACCCTGAGTTAGTTATCATGGAAGGGTAGGAACCTAGATCCTGGTTACCATGGTGAGGGTAGGAACATAGATCCTGGTTACCATGGCAAGGGGTAGGAACGTAGATCCTGGTTATCATGGTGAGGGTAGGAACCTAGATCCTGGTTACCATGGTGAGGGTAGGAACGTAGATTCTGGTTACCATGGTGAGGGTAGGAACGTAGATTCTGGTTACCATGGTGAGGGTAGGAACGTAGATCCTGGTTATCATGGAAGGGTAGGAACCTAGATCCTGGTTACCATGGTGAGGGTAGGAACGTAGATCCTGGTTACCATGGTGAGGGTAGGAACCTAGATCCTGGTTACCATGGTGAGGGTAGGAACGTAGATCCTGATTACCATGGTGAGGGTAGGAACGTAGATCCTGGTTACCGTGGTGAGGGTAGGAACTTAGATCCTGGTTACCATGGTGAAGGTAGGAACATAGATCCTGGTTAGCATGGTGAGGGTAGGAACGTAGATTCTGGTTACCATGGTGAGGGTAGGAACGTAGATTCTGGTTACCATGGTGAGGGTAGGAACATAGATCCTGGTTACCATGGTGAGGGTAGGAACGTAGATCCTGGTTACCGTGGTGAGGGTAGGAACTTAGATCCTGGTTACCATGGTGAGGGTAGGAACATAGATCCTGGTTAGCATGGTGAGGGTAGGAACGTAGATCCTGGTTACCATGGTGAGGGTAGGAACCTAGATCCTGGTTACCATGGTGAGGGTAGGAACGTAGATCCTGGTTACCATGGTGAGGGTAGGAACCTAGATCCTGGTTACCATGGTGAGGGTAGGAACGTAGATCCTGGTTACCATGGTGAGGGTAGGAACGTAGATCCTGGTTACCATGGTGAGGGTAGGAACGTAGATTCTGGTTACCATGGTGAGGGTAGGAACATAGATCCTGGTTACCATGGTGAGGGTAGGAACGTAGATCCTGGTTACCGTGGTGAGGGTAGGAACTTAGATCCTGGTTACCATGGTGAGGGTAGGAACATAGATCCTGGTTAGCATGGTGAGGGTAGGAACGTAGATCCTGGTTACCATGGTGAGGGTAGGAACGTAGATCCTGGTTACCATGGTGAGGGTCGGAACGTAGATCCTGGTTACCGTAGTGAGGGTAAGAACGCTTGGTCCCAACATGAATTACCATTTTTACCTAAAAGCATCAAAATGAGAGTATAATAGAGTTTGCGCTAGCTGTGCTAGCTTTATATGGATCTACACCCAGTTCCAAATTATTACGCAGATGAGATTTTTCTGTTTCTGCAAACGAGGGCTCTTTAAAAAGTAATGACAACTCTCTTCAATGTGGTCAAAATGTTGACTTTAAATTGATCAAATCAAAGTTTCTTAGAAACTCTGGTTTCATAAGTATAGGTTTGACCACAAAGCGGTTCATTTTCTAAAGGAATAAATATTCCATATCTATAAATAGTCACTTTAATTGCTCATAAACTCTAATTAAATCCTCTTACAATCATCGCTCCGAGTCAAAAGGTTGTAGCATGACACTGCTGTTTCACCTCAGTGTGTTTCAATTACAGAGCGAAACCAACGTAGCATTGTGAATGGCTAATGCAAGCATTAAAGCACACACCCCGGGCTTTGCAGAGCAACTTTATGTTTGAAGACACTGTTTACTTATTCAATACGCAGTAATTCTGGGAATGTATTCTAGCTGGAGGCTCAAACATACTGCTTATTTGTCCAATGAAGCATTTGCTTCCTGTCCACTGCGCCACCAGTCAAGCTCATTTGGCAAAGGCACGCCGCATTATTAGCTGGTAAATAAAGTGGTGAGGTGAGTGTGTACGCTCTGGAGAGTTTTACTGGCCCTGAGTCTGGATGGTATTTAATAGAGCTCTCCTCTCAGTCCGGTCTAGCCTCGTTCTAATGAAACAATAACGGCTCCAGCCTGTCGCCATCTGCTCTTATTACTGCTCCATCACCGCTCTCTCATGCTTCAGCTCTCGTTCAGAATCCCTACAGAAACACTTGCTTTGCTTTTGCAAATATTCTAAATGCATGTTCCTTCCAGTGGAAATACAGCTTTTTAACCAGGAATGACTGATGCTGTTTTTTTTTGGGGGGGTTGAGACCAATTATCGGCAGTTAAAGAAGCTCAATGATCAACTCTACAAATGTAAAGAAAAAAGTGCTAAAATCAGCAAAAAACCAATTAATCTTCGACTTTGTCGCACATTGCCAACGTCAAATCAAAGCTGAAACACGCTACAATATGTCAATGATTTACAAATATTACTGAAACAGAGTACGTGTGTGAATGGGAGGGATCCAAATGGAAAAGTGAGGTTACTGGGAGAAGAGATAAAGAAGGTGGAAGATTTTAAGTATCTAGGATCAACAGTCCAGAGCAATGGAGAGTGTGGAAAAGAGGTGAAGAAGCGTGTGCAGCCAGGCTGGAACGGGTGGAGAAAAGTATCAGAAGTGATATGTGATAGAAGAGTTTCAGCTAAAATGAAAGGAAAAGTGTACAAAACCGTGGTGAGACCGGCCATGCTGATTGGTCTAGAGACAGTGTGGTGAGAGCGGCCATGCTGATCGGTCTAGAGACAGTGTGGTGAGAGTGGCCATGCTGATTGGTCTAGAGACAGTGTGGCGAGAGCGGCCATGCTGATTGGTCTAGAGACAGTGGCACTGAAGAAAAGACAGGAAACAGAGATGTTTGTAGCAGAGATGAAGATGCTGAGGATCTCTCTGGGAGTGACCAGGATGGACAGGATCAGAGGAACAGCACATGTTAGAGGTTTTAAAGTCAGAGAGGTCAGACTGAGATGGTTTGGACATGTGCAGAGGAGAGAGAGAGAGTACATCAGAAGAAGGATGCTGGATTTGGAACAACCAGGAAAGAGGACTAGAGGAAGACCAAAGAGGAGGTTCATGGATACAGTGAAGGAAGACATGAAGATAGTTGGTGTGACCGAAGAGGATGCAGGAGATAGGGTTAGATGGCAGACACTGACTTGACGTGGCGACCGTTGAAGGGAAATGCCGAAAGAAGAAGAAGACTGATGATAACCACTTGGGTTATTTTCAGTCGACTAAAATTTGGCCCGACCCACAATCGGTTAATTATAATCAGAGCAAATGATTATAGACCCGGCTAATAAATGGCTCATCCCACATTTGGTTTGACTAACACTGATCTAACTTAAATCGGCCCAAGTTCTGATTCAATTTTATCTGCACATGCTTGATCCCAAGCTTGGGCTCTGCTTTTTGCGGATGATGTGGTCCCGTTTGATTTGTCGAGCCGGGATCTCCAACTCTCACTAGACTGATTTGCTGTCCAGTTTGAAGCAGCTGGGATGGTAGCCAGCGCCGCCAAATCTGAGACCATGGGAAAGGGGTGGAATGCGCCCTGCGGATTAGGGACCGGCTCCAGCCCCAAGTGGAGCAGTCTAAGAATCTCTGGGTCTTGTTCACGAGTGGGTAAGGATTGAGCGGGAGATCCATCGGTCTGTTGTGGTGAAGAAAGAGCTGAGCCAAAAAGCAAAGCTCTTGTTTTGCCAGGTAATCTACTTTCCTACCCTCACTATGGTAACAAGCTGTGGGTGGTGCCCAAAAAGAACAAGATCGCGGATACAAGCTGCTGAAAAGAGCTAGGAATTGAGTAGAGCCGTTGCTCCTCTGGGTCGAGAGAAGCCAGATGGGGTGGTTCGAGGGGTGCCTCCTGAGTATTTGGCTTGTAAGGTGTTTTGGGCACGTCTCATCGGTTGGGACCAGGTGGTAGGCAGCGGACCTGCTTGAGAGACTATGTCCCACAGCTGGACAGCGAACCTCGGGATCCTCCCGGGTGAGCTGGAGGATGCAGTTGGGGTGAGAGAAGTCTGGGCTTTTCATCTGAGGATGTTGCCCCCTCGACCCAGCCAAGAATAAGCGGAAAACTACGAAAGACTGATTCATATCAGCCCACCGATAATTTAATTACGATATTGTCAGCCTGAAAATTCAATGGCACAAACTGTCACAACTTAAAAGTGGTGCAACTGATAATCAACCAAACTCGTCTTTGGTACGACTTGTAATTAGCATGGCTTTTAATTGGCACAATTGAAAATTGACCCGGACAATACGTAAGTATGTAGACCTTTAATCGGTATGACTTTGAATCGACAGAACTGAATATTGACTTGTAACTGGTCAGTTGCTTCTTTTTTACCCATAAACCAAACTAATGCGTTGAAAATTGACCAAACACGTTCAACGCGAAAGTAACTTGAAATCCTTAAAATTGCAATTTACATTTACTTTTTTTAAAATTATGTTAACATTTTAAATTCAAAGAAAAAAGACTAAAATGAAGTATTTTTTGTCAAATTTAGAAAAAACTTTGACTAACCTCTTGTCATTAAAGAAAACACTGATTAGAATTGTAGATCATCTGCATACAGCTGCATTAATGTTTTCTATTGTTGGTCAAAGTTCATTTTTAACTGTTTTAATTTTCATTTTGTGCATTAAATATTATTAAATATTAAAATAAGACCCTGCATTAAAATTTCAGCAACAAAACAAGCTAAACAATACAAGTGCATTAATTTGCATATCGCCATAACAACGTGTGGATTTTATGCTCAAAAATTAGACTTAATTTTTTTTAGACATGGCCAGATAAATATTTCTTTGTTACGTAATGTATTTGTAAAAAAAAAAAAAAGAAATCAAGTCCATTTGGTTTGTAAAATATTCAGTGAATTAATTCGACTTGATGAAAAGATGATTTTTTTTACCTAAAATATTTGACCTTTCCAAATCAGAGGTTGGACAACTGGTTTAATTTGACACCAGATGGACCAAATTGTTGCATTCCAAACTGAGGGAAACCATTTAACTATTTTCTGCTTTTTATTTGACCTTTTCTGCCAAAATTTTCACCACCCTCCAATTTTGAATCCATATAGTTGATTGTGGCGTCTAGCTTTTGCCATTTTTGACGTCTTCAACTCTTTTTAGAATGATGTCAACAAGGTTTCCCAGAATACTCTGCTTCATGATTCTGTCTTATTAGTTTAAAATCAAGTTCCCCACAGTGAACCGTCCTGGTCCCCCTTTTCTTTTTTACTACCTACATGGCTGACTTCCTGTACAGTAGAGGGTCTTCTCGACTTCAGATGGACTCAGATGACTCAACCATCATTGGGTGTGTGTAGAACAAAGGGGAGGGTCAGCACAGGCAGTCTGGTGGTGTGAGGAGAACCATCTTCACCTGAAAGTGGCCAGGCGGCATCTTCCAGCTCACCCAGAAGGATCCTTGAGGTGTGAGACATAGTCTCTCCACCTGGTGTAGGGTCTAATTCTGGGTCTTTTCCTTGTGGGAGGTGCCCAAAACACCTCACAAGCAAGGCTCTCAGATGATATCCTAACCAGTTGCCCTAACCGCCCGATGTAGCTTCCCTTGGTCCAAAGGATCAACGGCTCTACTCCGAGCTCCTCACTCTTAGTAGGAGTTAAAGCCCAGCCACCCTGCGGAGGAAGCTCATTTTGGTTGCGGGTATCTGCAATCCAGTTCTTTCAATCCCCGCCCACAGCTGGTGACCCTAGATAAGGGTAGGAACGTAGATCAACTGGCAAATCCAGAGCTTTGCTTTCCGGCTCAGCTCTTTCTTCACTATGCCGGACCAATGCATTCAACAGACCCAACAAACTAAAGTAAAAAGCTGGGTCTGTGGTTGGCTCACCCTTCACTTGCATGGAGGAGGTGGTGAGGGCACCTCCTCCAGGGTCAGAATGAAGGCAGAACTATTGTCGATCATGGTGAACCCATCCAACCCCCAGCATGAATCCATGGACGGCCTGAGGAGCTGCTTCATTAATGGACTCCTGCAACCCTGCTGCTCAAAGGAACGGTACAGACAATCATTTCTGTCGTCCGCAATCAAACTCTTTAAAACTGGAACTACCAAAGCCGTCAATTTGATGTTTATCAGGAGTGCACGTCTAATTACAATAATTACGTTGATCTTTGACGTTCCTGGACTTTTGACTTTTTCTACATTTTTTGTTGTAATTTAAGTAAAATAAAACACTGAAAACGAGTTCTGAGAAATTCTTCTTCGGACTCCCACACCCATCATTTTGACGCCTCTATTAAATACATTGTAACTTTTTTCGATACCTGACGATAGCGCGGCCACTGTTGCCTAGTAATCGTTGTGGCGCCACTCAGGTGAAACCTAGATGAGCAAAAATGGATTTGAGAAGATGTTTGTCAGTCACTGCATGATGTCATCGCCATAGCGACAATTGTCAAATTGACAGCCATGGGAGTTCTAGTAGTTCTAGAATTCTGGTGGTCGTAGTGTTAATCCGTTTAATCTCTAAACTGAAACTACCACCGTGTATATTCACAACAGGTTTCTCATGTCGGTATGTAAATGATCTGTTTCTTCTTTCTGTGTCTTTTCATTTAATCGAGTTACGCTTGTTTTCTTGTCTCTGTGTGTTTACACTGCAGCGCTCAAATTTCCCTTCGGGGATTAATAAGATATATTGAATTCAGTTCAATATGATAATATTTCCATGTATTTTTTCTGGTAAACATGAAATCTGAAACCAGCAAGTTGATAAAACTCATATTAATAAAAATGATTGAATCAAATTGATTGAATCGGCGGATTGTAGCTTTTGGTTATTTTCGGCGGCAGTAGGACGGCAGTGGTTTTAAACCCACTGCTTTTGTTTTGGGGCTTTTTTTCTGCTAAATAAATAATGCGGCCCCGTAGTCTGTAGAGAGTTTTTATTCATCTGAAGTTACTTAACCCTTCTTTTTAATTTTATTGAGGACACAAACTAGGTTTATAAAATTGTGCCAAAGATTCTCTATTTTTTAACTGCTTTCTACCAATTAGAGGTCTCCAGAACTGGTCTGAGGAAAGAGATTTTTGTGACCAGTCTAGCAAGACAGTCAGACCACTCATTGGGCAGCACCAATGGTAGTTATGGTGATGCCAGATGCCAAACAGCTGGTTTCAACCTGTTTATTGAGGCAACGGAGAGTAACTGAGGCGAAAAAATGTAAGTAGCCTAACCGAGGAAGCATGGGTTCGAGTGGAAGATTGATTCCCTGGTAGGCTTGCATCCTTGGGCAAACTTGGTTTCAGGGCAGATTTGGTCAATGGACAAGTTTGAGACTTTGACAAGGTTTAATTCTTGGCAATTTTTTGATCTTTGGTGAGTTTGGTGCATTGGGTAGGCTCGAGCCCTGGCTTTTATGGCACTCTCCAGATTTATTTGCAACTTATTAAGTTTATTTGAATGTTTTTTAACAAATGGAAAAAGTCGAACTATAGAAAGAGAACCAATGCCGACGTGGCAAAAACATACCATTTCTGCTGACAGAGAAAATAAATCCTTGCCTTGCTCAACAGGGTTTTCAACCAGCAACTTTCTTTTTTCCCAATTTTTTTAACATTTTAACTTGACAGATTTTCCTGTGCAAAGTTTCGTTTTGTCGTCTTCCGCTTATCCGGGGCCCCGTCGCAGGGGCAACAGCTTCAGACGCTTCTCTCACCCCGGCTGCATCCTCCAGCTCACCCAAAAGGATCCCGAGTCATCCCCCAGCTGTGAGACTGTGAGACGAAGCCTTTCCAGAGGTCTGCCTCATAGTCTGCCTCATAGTCTGACTCTCCTCCCGGTGGGACGTGTCCGAAACACCTCACCAGCGAGGCGCTCGGGGGACCCCATCTGGCTTCTCTTGACCTGGTGGGGGAGCAGCTCAACATCGAGCCCCTCCCGGATGGCAGAGCTCCTCACCCGATCTCTGAGTGAGAGCCCAGCCACCCTGCGGAGGAAGCTCATTTCAGCTGCTTGTATACACAATCTCATTCGAGGGTGGGAACCTAAATCGACTTGTAAATTTAGAGCTTTGCTTTTCGGCTTAGCTCTCTCTTTACCACGACGGACCAATGCAGCGTCCTAGTTATCGCTGACGCCGCACCGATCCGCCTGTCGATCTCCCGCTCCATCCTTCCCCCACTCATGAACAAGACCCTGAGATACTTAAATTCCTCCACTTGGGGCAGGACCCTGTTTCTGACCTGCAGGGGGCATTCCACCCTTTTTTGGGCAATGGCAAAGTGTTTCACAATTTTAATCAGAAAAATCAGAGAATGTCACCACCCTCCCAAACCCCTCAGTTCTCTCTGTCCCATTCCATGCCACTCCAGGACCAACCGTCATGGCTACTTCCAATTGATCCATCATAACAGGGTTCCATCAAAATCAGATGGCAAGACCATAGTGACGACAAACTACAGAAAATGATTCCACCATAGTCATCAGCTGTGGGGGGTGACCGAAAGAATGAGATTGCGGATACAAGCGGCCGAAATTAGCTTTGAAATGGGCCAACCAAAGGGGCACCCAATCTGCCCTAACCAAGCCATAGAGGGTGGTTCAAGCATCTGGTCAAGATCCTTCCCGAGCGCCTCACTGGTGAGGTGTTTTGGGCATGTCCCACCAGGAGGAGACCAAGACTCAGACCCCGGACCCGCTGGAGAGACTATATCTCACAGCTGGCCGGGGAACAATTCGGGATCCTTCCAGGTGAGCTGGAGGATGCTACTCGGGTGAGAGAAGCCTGGGTTCCCCCGTTTGAGGCTGTTGCCCCCGCAACCCAGTCCTGGATAAGCGGAAGACAATGGAACAGAATGGATTCCAGGTGGCGTGAAATTATTTAATTGAGCCTCTAAAAGAGAAGGGTATTATAATTCCCGGTTAAGCCAAATCAGACGACGGGCCACGGTCACTGGCTCATTGAGGTTCTACTTCCTATTTTTTTCTCTCTCTTTGCTAGAATTTATTTGCCACTTTTGTTTTGTTCTCACACTTCCAGCAGTGACATCTCAGCATGCCCACAGAGCAGCTCCAGGCCCGGCCATAACGGCAGCCATTAAACGGCATGTCATTGCCAAGCCTCGGGCGATGTTGTCCATTCTGCCGACCTGCTTGGCACTGCCATCGCCGGTCCTATTGTGCTGATGGTTTTATATCACGTTGAGTAAGCGCTGGCTAGCCTGTCTGACTGATGTATGGTCTCATTATATTGTTTGATGGCTGCGGTGGAGCCGGGTGATTATACCGCTGATAAACCACAGCCGACCAGGCGTCCAATGGACTGATTGCTCATTAAGACGAGTATTGATCAAGTGCATTGACTTCTTGAATGGAAGTAAACCCATGTGTTTGGGAACTGGCATATCCAATATTTATGTCAGTCCTTTTGTGGTAAGTTTTGAATGCTCGCTGACGTAGAGGCGTCAGGTCCTGTTTTGAATTTATTTGGCCGGGTTTTGTTAAACTGGTTCGGCGGATGACCAAGCCAGCTGTTTGAAGGCTGTTTAGTGTCAGCTGTTACTGGCAGGGAAGTAGTGAGAAGGAGGCTTGGAAAAACATAGGATTGGAAATGTTTTGTACGGGCACAGCTGGTGAGCTGCTACTTTTTGTCGACTGTGATAGCAGCTGGCATCATATTGGGATTTGTTAGGTTTAGGCACTCCATAAAACTCACTCTTTCTGTTCTTAAAGTATAAATAAATCTTAACGTTCACGATGCCACGACCCCATCGCCCCAATACAACAATGCAATACAGTAATGTTTTTCCACTTTTTTCAAGCCAAGATACGTTTTTCCAACAATCTTGTGGCACACAAGCAACTAAAAATTTTAAAAAATCAGCTCACCCTGAAGGATCCCGAGTCGTTCCCCGGCCAGCAGTGAGACATAGTCTCTCCAGCGGGTCCGGGGTCTGTCTCTTGGTCTCCTCCCGGTGAGACGAGGGACGACTACTAACAAAATAGTTATTCTCAGGAAAGTATCTTGAATATGAATCAAATAAACACCTTAAAACCTATTTTGTTATGTTTTTATTATCTTTTTTCAAATAAAAAATTGCAGTTACTTTTTCATCTTGAATGTCTTGCAGAAAACGTCAAATTTCTTTGGAATCCGACATTTTTCAGCTTTTAAAAAACACAACCTAAATTTTGTCACAGTGTCTCAAAAACATCTAGAAAATACGATCCACAAGGTCGGGTAGTTTTTGGGAGAACAAAAACGCAGGGAAGCAGAGTGGGTTGCTATAGTTACACGACTTCCTGTCTCTAAATAAAAGGACAAGATTTGCTACTGATAAAGTACACCATGAGACCAACCAAAACAATCTTTAGGTTCTACCAGTAGATTCCGATCTCCGTATGAGAGGAAAAAGGATCATTTCCCACGGTATGCCTGACAATCTCTTACGGTACACCGATGTACCGTGGAACAGTGGTTGAAAAACGCTGATGTATACAGTATAAAATTGTTGTAACTACCGTAATTTCACGGCCATAAGGCGCACCTAAAAGTCTAAAATTTTCTTCAAAATGAGCGGTGCGTCCTTTTGTGCGATGCGCCTTGTGTGTGACCTAAAAGAAAAAGCGTTGCCCGTGAGGCGAGGCGGACCTGAAAGAAAAGCATGAGAACGTTAAAGAGTGAAGTGTGGGCGTGGATTGTGTATAAAAAGGTATGTGCTGTATGAACAACATTGGTGTTTTAACCCTGAAAATGGCAAAGAGACACGCTTATGACGCACAGTTTAAGCTGAAGGCAATCAGCTACGCGGAGGAACATGGGAATCAAGCCGCCGCGAGAAATTTCAGCATAAACGCTTCTCAATTATATCCTGTTGTGCCCCCCCTAGAAAGAAGAAAATATTTCACCCCCCCGGCCCCCCCCCCCCACTCTCCGCCATGACCATAATTAGTATCATTTGTCTATGAAATTGTTATAAGCAGTGGTCCCCAACCACCAGGTGGACCACCCCTGGTGTGAGGGGACTAACTAGTATTTTTATTCACTTTGTTTTTGTGATGTCTTTTATTAAGAAGGTATGTTTACCGTTACCATGGCAACCAGAGTGCGTTCGAACAGAGAGAATGTTTCCACGTTATAAAGACGCTGCTAATAAATTTTCTCGTGAAGACAACGTGGATTTAAATGTATTATTATTGATTAAAAAAGCCAGTTTTTCCGGCTAGTCTTATCACCTGTAGACCGGTCCAGATACTAAACCGGTCCGTGGCGCAGAAAAGGTTGGGGACCCCTGGTTCTAAGTACACTTCTGCATAGCATTGTATCCTCTTTAACATTAAAGAAAAGAAAAAAGAAAAAGAACAGCTTTATTGTTTTTCAGTGTGTAACAGAAAATATTTAAAGTGCATCAATTAACTTGAATTAAAAAAAAAAAAAAATCTTATTTAAACTATTTAAGCACTGGACTATTTTTTAATACGCACATTTGCATGCTTGCGTGTGTTGTTGTAAGGCGGTGTGTGACTGAGACTGCGCCTTTTCGTACGGTGCGCCTAATGGCCGTGAAATTACGGTACTTTTTTTTTCCAAACAATAATATTTTTTTGATCGACATTTTTTGGGCTTCTAAGTTTAACTTCTAAACATGACGAAAAAATAATTCCAGAGAGATAGAATCCTATTGAAGTAAAAGTCCACCTGGAAGGAGGATGGGGTACTTGAAGAGGCATTCCTATTAAAATGCGTGTTGATGAGCCGCTAATGGTTCGCAGAGCTTCATGCTGGGTGTATGAAAAACAAAAAAAATGTGGGTTTTGGTCTTCTAGTGTGATAGTCTTCTACTATTAAACTGTTCATAATGGGGAGTTTTTGGGTTTTGTTTGTTTGTTTTATGTTTTCACAAAATTTTACCTTTTTTTTCTTGATGAAAAAACTTAATTTTCTTCTAATAAAACTGCAACAGTTTCTTTTTAAAACTCGTTTACTTTTTAATGCCCTAAAATATTTTTTTTTGGTGTGATACATTATCCTCCAGAAAGAGCAAAAACCCGTTTTTTTACAAACTTTATTTTACTTTTTTAATTGTGTCACAGTAAATTAATCTTTGCAAATACATTTAATCAAAATGCCCGATGTCTGTTTCCCTTTAAAAGAAATTCTAAATCTCTAACGACCTATAATTGTAAAAAACGTCATGAAAAAAATGAAGGTATCATAGACAATTTTATCGTAGTCAATTTTTTCTTTATTTTAAGAAAATCATGGACACATTTCATCCAAAGGTTACAAAAAATTTAATAAAGACAAATTAATGACCCGCGTGTTTGTTTTCCAAGTGCAAAAGTTTAGTCATGTTAAAAATATGTTTGAAGAAATCAGGAATTCTCATTTTAAGTCTACGAACCAAATGGGAACTTTTTTTTTCCCTTTGCAAACACTTTGTTGATCTCAACAACATTTAACCAACAGATATGGATATCGTCCATTTTGATATTCTCCTCTAATTGTCTTTAACGTTGGGAAATTTCACTAAATATTCACATGTTCTGGTCTTTTTTTCAGCTGGTGGAACCTTTGACCCCAAGTGGAACCGCCCCTAACCAGGCGCAGCTACGCATCCTCAAAGAAACCGAGCTGAAGAGGGTCAAAATACTGGGTTCAGGAGCGTTCGGAACGGTCTACAAGGTTTGTGTTAATCAAAGCCCTCGATGACACATCAGCACTTAGAGATTCGGTATTTGTTTAAAATATTTTTGGAGAAAATGAAACTCGAAAACAAATTTGTTCCAAAAACACAGAATTTTGTCTTAAACAATATTGGAAATTCGCTTTTGTTTTTACGCGACGACTCACCATCTTGAACTAAGTCGATGTTGAGGTTCCGTTCCATTCCGTCACCTTCCGCTTATCCAGGGCCAGGTCGTGGGGGCAACCGCCTCAGATGGGAAGCCCAGGCTTCTCTCATGCCAGCTGCATCCTCCAGCTCACCTGGAAGGATCCCGAGTCGTTCCCCGGCCAGCTGTGAGACATAGTCTCTCCAGCGGTTCCGGGGTCTGCTCCTTGGTCTCCTCCCGGTGGGACGTGCCCGAAACACCTCGCCAGCGAGGTGCTCAGGAAGCATCCTGACCAGATGCCCGACCAGCCCCGTCTAGCTCCCCTCGACCTGGAAGAGGAGCAGCTCGACACCGAGCTCCTCCCAGATGGCAGACCTCCTTACCCAATCCCTGAGTGAGAGCCCAGCCACCCTGTGGAGGAAGCTTATTTTGGCTGCTTGTATCTGCGATCTCATTCTTCGGTCACCACCCACAGCTGGTAACCATGGTAAGGGCAGGAACTTAGATCCTGGTTACCATGGTGAGGGTAGGAACATAGATCCTGGTTACCATGGTGAGGGTAGGAACATAGATCCTGGTTACCATGGTGAGGGTAGGAACGTAGATCCTGTAGATCCTGGTTACCATGGTGAGGGTAGGAACGTAGATCCTGGTTACCATGGTGAGGGTAGGAACGTAGATCCTGGTTACCATGGTGAGGGTAGGAATGTAGATCCTGGTTACCATGGTGAGGTTTGGAACGTAGATCGACTTGTAAATCGAGAGCTTTGCTTTTCGGCTCAGCTCTCTCTTTACCACGACAGACCGATGCAGAGTCCTAGATATTGCTGACGCCGCACCAATCCGCCTGTCGATCTCCCGCTCCATCTTTCCCCCACTCGTGAACAAGACCCCGAGATACTTAAATTCCTCCACTTGGGGCAGGACCCTGTTTCTGACCTGCAGGGGGCATTCCTCTCTTTTCCGGGCGAGGACCATGGTCTCAGATTTGGAGGCGCTAATTCCCATCCTGGCCGCTTCACACTCGGCAGCAAATCGATCCAGTGAGAGCTGGAGATGTTGAGGTATCAATCAAAATTTAATTATATAACATTAACCCGTTAAGGATTTTTACCTTTAGTCGCATTCAGTTCATCTACAGTTGGTACTGAGTAACCATGGCAAAGTGTTTTTTGGAGATATCAGCTTTACTAGAGCACAAACGCTGAGACAGCCGTGTGCTTAATGCCTTCATAAAAATATCCACATCATCTCAAAACATCATTCACACTTCAGTAAATTAGTCCAAAATTCTGTCTGAAAATTTCCATTTTTGATATTCTTCACGCCGAGTAATAACATCAGATTATCAAACACCAGGCGTCTCAACTCAGAAGTCTTGAAGTGGCAGCTGCGTGTGTGTTCCGGCATGTTTATTAGGACTTAGAGCGCTGCGTTTATGGAGATTGCTTGTATATTTCAGGGCATCTGGGTCCCAGAAGGTGAGACAGTGAAGATTCCCGTCGCTATTAAAATCCTGAACGAGGCGACCGGTCCTAAAGCCAACGTGGAGTTCATGGATGTGAGTATTTCTACTCAAACTATTTGTATCCATTTGTATTCATGCCTGAGCGTCTGAGTCGTAAAGTCTTTGTTCTGTCAAAAAGAACGACGGAGGTTTTCACTTTGTGCGATTGTGCGTTTGTCAGTAAATTCTTACAAGTACAAAATCTCAGTCACAGCCTGTAATAATTCGGCCTTCCAGCCAGGCGTGTATGGAACAAGACTCCATTAAAACCAGCGATAGTTTATGGGATACGACTTTGCTTTGTATCCCGAACAACAAAAAAGAAACAAGGACGAGAGTTTCACACGTACCTGCCCTATCCGTCTCTTACTTTCTCCATTTGTTTCCATTGTATTTTACTCCATAACGGAGCTTCATTTTCTGTCCGATTTGGCTGAAACGTGTTTACCAAATATTAGACGTTAACATAACCGAAAACTGTTATGTAGAAAAAGTCGGGTAAGTCTGTAAGGTAAAGGGTCCGGGATTAGCTCAGGATCAAAAAGTTCAAATGAAACACCAGGGTGATTGCCTGGCAGCAGGTAGAACGGTCCACAGGTGAGTGTTATCTGACTAATCATCCTCAGGTGTTTCTATTCTTGGTGATGAGGAAAGTCCAGGGCTCCCTCTGGCGGCAGGTGAGGGGATTACGACGAAAACTAAAGAATATAAAAATAGTTAGATGTATAAATAGTTGGATCCTCTCTTGAAGAAAGAAGGGGTTCAACGTCAAGAATTTTACAGATGATTGTGTAACATTTTCAATTTCTAAAGAAGGCGAGGATGCAAGTTGTAAATTTAAAATTTAAATCCTGACTAGCAGTCTAGAAACCTTACAATGTTTAATGAAGAAAGATCGCCAGTGGGGTAAGCGAGGGCTTGTGTTCTAGGCAAGTTTGTCCTGGTCAAGCTTGCCTCTTAGGCAGGTTTGCATTTCAGGCAATCTTTGGCCCTGGCCTCTGTTCCTGGGCCGGTTGTGCTCTGGGTAATCATTGAGTTCAACGCAGGCACAAGGTGGGCAAGTTTGGGTCTAGGGCGAGTGTGGGTCCTCTACAGGCTTGGGTTCTCAATAAGTTTGGGGTAAGACCTGGAACAGTATCAGTGCCTCAAAGGCCCACATGGCCTTGGGAAAGCAAGGGGCGCACCATGACAGAGACTTATGGATGAAAGCTTATCAATTAGTATTATTTTATTTCATCATCTGACCTGCTTATCCCTGATTGCGTAGCAAGGGGTGCCGGAGCTTACACCGGCTAATTACAGGCAAAAAGTAGGCAACAACCGAAATAGGTCGCCAGGCTGTAGCGGGACCACACACACACTCATTCCTAGGAACAATTTATTCCGTTCCGTTCCATCATCTTCCGCTTATTCCGGGGTCATGTCGCGGGGCCAACAGCCTCAAACGGGCAGCCCAGGATTCTCTCACCCCAGCTGAATCTTCTAGCTCACCTGGAAGGATCCCAAGTCGTTCCCTGGCCACCTGTGAGACATAGTCTCTCCAGCAGGTCCGGGGTCTGCCCCTTGGTCTCCTCCTGGTGGGACGTGCCCGAAACACCTCGCCCGCGAGGCGCTCGGGAGGGCATCCTGACCAGATGCCCAGACCACCCCAGCTGGGTCCTCTCGACCTGGAGGAGGAGCGGCTCGACACCGAGCTCCTCCCGGATGGCAGAGCTCCTCACCCGATCTCTGAGTGAGAGCCCGGCCACCCTACGGAGGAAGCTCATTTCGGCCGCTCGTACCCGCGATCTCATTCTTTCGGTCACCACCCACAGCTGGTTACCATGGTGAAGGTTGGAACGTAGATCGACTTGTAAATCGAGAGCTTTGCTTTTCGGCTCAGCTCTCTCTTTACCACGACGGACCGATGCAGCGTCCTAGTTATTGCTGATGCCGCACCGATCCGCCTGTTGATCTCTCGCTCCATCCTTCCCCCACTCGTGAACAAGACCCCGAGATACTTAAACTCCTCCACTTGGGGCAGGACCCTGTCCCTGACCTGCAGGGGGCATTCCACCTTTTTCGGGGCGAGGACCATGGTCTCGGATTTGGAGGCGCTAATTCCCACCCCGGCCGCTTCACACTCGGCAGCAAATCGATCCAGCGAGAGCTGGAGATCACGGTCCGATGAAGCCAACAGGAACAATTTATTAGTGACCAATTAACACGCATGCTTATGGAGGTCTGGGGAAAACCTTCACATACATGGGGAGAACATGCAAACTCCACACAGAAAGACCAGTGTTTCAAGCCTTACCCTAAACAGGGACTCAAACCCCCAACCTTCTTGCTACGACGCCCTTAATTTTGTTTGTATATTTTCCAATTAATTAACATCATTCATGCATTTTTTTCTCCTAAAAGTCGTTACACATCCTCTAAAAGTGTTTTAGCTCCGACGTGTTGTAAAATCTCGCCCTACATCGAATAGAACACACACCGAGTCGCTTGTTATCGGCAAACATGGATCATCACACATTATTTTATCCACAGCGTTTCAACATTTTACCGAGTTCCCCTCCTCTTTCCCTGAATCTTTATTCCTCCCTCCTCTTATTCCCCCCTTATTCCTCTCTTTGTTCTTCCCAGCAGGTGGCCGTGTCCATCCAGAGCCAATACGCTCTCTTTGCTCGCTTGTTAAACAGCAATCTAAAGGCAGGCTCACGCTTCACCACTGAGAAACTAGCCACTGGAGGACCGGCTCCAAATACACTTACAAAGTCCAAACAGACACACACACTCATATGCAAAGAGCATGTTTTTCCACAGCGAAAAGCCTTCCCAGGTGGTTCTCGCTTCGTGAGAAACTCAGAAACACAAAGCAATTTGCTTGTGTTGGCAAATATGTGAATTTGACATGAGGAATACACGCAGTCGGTAATCTACTAATTTAGTGCTCCGATGCGTGGACGGGCAACCTCAAACGCACAATTGTATGTGTGTGTGAATTGTGTGTGTGTAAGGTGAAAGTGAGCAAGGCAGCGGGATGGGAAAGGCGGGTCAGCCGGCTGTAATGGAGGTCAGCGCTCAGGGAGATGAGAGCGAAACCACAACACACACATACACACCATTCAAGCGCAAGTACACTTGCAAGTCCTCAAAGGTTTGCCCAGAGAGTCAAAAGAAAAAGAAAGAGTTTAGCCCGGCGTAGTTAGGACTCCGGGGGACAACCACGGAAACAAAAGTGCTTCGTCTTTCACCCTTGAGATGAGAGGGACGTCAAAAGTGTCCGGTATGAAGTCGCTGGTTCATAAAATCCTTTTAAACTAAGGGTCTCAAACATAGGCAGTTGAATCCGGTCACAACCTTGTAGAGATCAAAAACCAAAACAAATTTGTTTCAAAACAAATAGTGTCAAATAAAAAATCCAAATCCACAATTCGGCCACTCGGCACTATGTTTTTAAAATAATAGTTACAGGAAATAATAGTAAGTATCTTTGTTTCATTATGTATGCCAAAAATGGGCAAATGGGTAGTATAAAGTGGAGATGAAATCTTACATTAACCAGTCTATTGAGGAAAAAGGGTAACAAGAGGCAGTAAGGTCAATGCAAGTAGTCAACAGGGTCAGGTTTTGGGCCCGGACAGGCTTAGGCTATACTCAGACTTGAATCTTGGGTAATTTCAAGTCCTGAGTACTGGGCAAAGTAGTGTCCTTGAAAAGCTTGAATCCTTGGTGGACTTTTGGTCCCAAGAACTCTTTAATTCATGAGCAAGCTGAAGTCTTTGGATGGGCTTTGCTCCTGGGCAGACTTGAGTTTTGGGCAAGATGAAGTCCTCAGCATCCTTGTTCCTGGGCAGAATTCAAGCCCAGGAAGACTATAGATTCCGGGCAAGGAGTGGTGACCTAGTTTTGGAATAGGGCAAAGTTCTAAGTCAGCTCAAGTTCTGGACTGGTTTCGTTCTTTATTAGCCTTTAAATCCATGGGAGATTTGAGCCGTGGACAGACTTGAGTCCTGGAGAGAGAACAAGATCCACCGTGGCTGGAGGAGTCTACGCAGTCCTGACAGAACTGAGAAGGAGATGATCTGAAAGGAGGCGCTTTGAGCCCAGTGTCCCTGTGGTTGTCATGGGTAACATCCGGACACTCACTGGCAAGATGGAGGAACTGGAGACGCTCGTTCTGACCCAGCAGGAATGTGGAGGGGACACTTGGTGTGCTTCATCGAAGCCTGACTTCGTGGGCTCATTATGGACTGTTTTTTTTAACCGTTCAGTTGCCAGCTTTAACACCATGTAAGCGGACCGGGAAGGCATCGAGGTGTTAGCACCGCAGAATCGAATTTCCCTTCATGGATTAATAAAGTATTTTCAATTCGATTCAATAGAAGCGTCAAAATGACAGATGTGGGAGTTCGAGGAGGAATGACTCAGAATTTGTTTTTAGTGTTTTATTTCAGTTTAATTACATTAATCTACAAAAAAAAAGTACAAAAAAAAATCCAGGAGTATCAAAGATCAACGTAATTACAGTAATTAGACGTCAAGTTCTGAGACTGGTCAAATTGACGGGTTTGGTAGTTTTAGTGTTAAGAGAGCTATAAAAGCATTACTACTAAAAAAGCCATGAATTTACGGTTGGAATATTTGTTTCAACCCTAATCCGATTTTATATGTGTCCCAGTTCACTCCATAAAAGATTAGCTGTAATGATTTTGAGACCCCTGATCCAGATGACTGTTTGTATCCCTCTTGTTGTCAAAAAGAACACCCCATCTCGAAGCTACCTTCAGACTTTTTCCTCTTTATAGATTTTCTCCACCACATCCGTGTAAAGACAAGCAGTGTGAATGAGTCCTTGAGCATGCGAGTGTTTCAGAGTGCTGCCAAAACTCTCCATTCGCATTCCTGAACATGAGCGAAGGAGAGCAAGAGAGAGGCTACAGGAATAGAGGACCGAATTGAGTGCTTTCGAGCAGTGACACTACACGCCGACCACGAGCGCCCGCCGTTGCAATCATAACACTTCATCACCGCCGCGCATCCTTCGCAATAACAATCACCCCACGTCAAGCCCCAACTGTTCCGAACTCTTCGTCCATCTGCCGAATAGAGATGAAGGAAAACGGAAACCACATGTGCAATAGAGATGGAAAGAGTGCCCGTGTTCACCGGCGTGCATGACTCACACTTCTGCGTTCTGATTGTGTTGGTGCAACATTTAGCAGCCCTCCGCCTGCTGAAATATAGATAAAAGGCGGTGTTTGCACAGCTTTGAAGATGGGGCTTCTTTAGGATTTTCTCTCACTGTGAGAATATTCCAGACAGATGTGTTGCGTGCACATGTGCTCGTCGTCCCACAAGTCCTCATTTATGTATCAGACTCCACCTCCGGGTAACAAGTCAGAGCGTTACATTCTCCATAGATAGTCGGATATGTCGGATTGTGCTTTGTAAATAGAACATTCCGCAGCTCGATCAAGAAGGCTTTCCACGTCGGTGGTGGACGTCAACATCTAAATAAATGAACTCCTTGGTGAGGTTTTGTCTGGAAAAAATCTTTTTTATAGAAATCTTCACTATCTTCGTCTTCTTCTTTTGGCATTTCCCTCCAGGGGGCGCCACAGCAAGTCAGTTTCTTCCATCTAACCCTATCTGCTGCATCCTCTTCGGTCACACCAACTATCTTCTTGTCTTCCTTCACTGTATCCATGAACCTCCTCTTTGGTCTTCCTCTAGTCCTCTTTCCTGGTGGTTCCAAACCCAGCATCCTTCTTCTGATGTACTCTCTCTCTCTCCTCTGCACATGTCCAAACCATCTCAGTCTGGCCTCTCTGACTTTAAAACCTCTAACATGTGCTGTTCCTCTGATCCTGTCCATCCTGGTCACTCCCAGAGAGATCCTCAGCATCTTCATCTCTGCTACCTCCATCTCTGTTTTCTGTCTTTTTCTCAGTGCCACTGTCTCTAGGCCAATCAGCATGGCCGCTCTCACCACCATGTCTCTAGACCAATCAGCATGGCCGCTCTCACCACACTGTCTCTAGGCCAATCAGCATGGCCGCTCTCACCACACTGTCTCTAGACTAATCAGCATGGCCGCTCTCACCACGGTTTTCCACACTTTCCTTTTCATTTTATCTGAAACTCTTCTATCACACATCACACCTGATACTTGTCTCCACCCGTTCCAGGTTGCCTGCACATGCTTCTTCAGCTCTTTTCCACACTCTCCATTGCTCTGGACTGTTAATCCTAGGAACTTAAAATCTTCACTATAATAGTTGTGTTTCGTAAAAGCCCAACTTCGCTTAGTTTAGATAATGTTAATAAATTTTATTTAGCGTCTTTGAAGACACCCAAGGACAAAGTGGAACAGCAAGAAGGTTGGGGGTTCAAGTTCTGGAGTGGATGTCAAGGCTTGAAACATCCACTCAAGCGTTGAGTGGATGTTTCCACTCAAGGAAACATTGAGTGGAAACTTCACTTTGACCGCTTGTGTGGAGTTTGCATGTTCTCCCCATGTATTTTTTGGGGTATTCCAGTTCCCACCCACTCTCCAAAAACATGCATATTAGGTTGATTTCCCTGAAGGGAAATGATGAAAGAAGGAGAAGAATTTGACATTGTGTAGCTCAGGAGGGAAAAAAAATGAAGATGTTGAGTTGGAGAGAGGAGGAGGAGTGGAGAGAAGATTTTGAAGTCATACCAGTGTATTTGTTCAAGAATGGGAGTGATGTCTGAAGATCATCACTTTAAAATCATTAATTCACAAATTTGGTCAAAGTGGAGGAGTGGCCGTACTCTGCAGACATGCCAAGTCTCCCGCATTGGGCAGGAGACACCCGCAATTAGGACCTATCTCACCCACCAAGGCTAATAAAACTCCTTCGTGATGAACACTCTAGTGCATTTTATGAACATGATTAGGTATAATGAGGCGAAGCACATGGCATCTCCTGCTGCTGCAGCTGTGCATCTGAAAGTCGCTAATAGCGATCTGCATGTTCTATTGCCAGTATTTATTTTTGGTAAACGTATGAACGAAGTTGGGCATCCGGGAACTTTGGTCGTGTGCGTGAGCCTCAAAACAAAGCGTGACCAAGCAGTACAGGGGTGTATTCCTGGTGGTAACTCCTCTTCGTACTGATACATAACACTAGGGGGTAACACATGGAAGACACACTGCTTCCTCATGTTTAGAACTGTTTGTTTTACCCCAACTGTCATGGCAGGTGTTGTCCATGGCAGATGTGACGTCATGTCATAGCCCCGCCTCCTTTTGGCCCCGCCCCAAAAATCTCCCTTTTTGTGAAGCCAAAAACTTGGTATATCTGATTTTGGGCTGCCAGTGGACAACCCTGACCCAGCTGCCTACCCTATAGCATCAGATATTCATCAAATGAACTAGCTGGTGCAAAAAAAAAAAAAAATCCATGAAGTTAATGAGACTTAATCAAAGAGCGATCAAGAATCGGCTCCGAAGTTCAGACAATACTTTTTTATTCCACAAGGGCTTCTGAATTAAACTCTAAAAGTTAGGTACACTTTGTTTCTTATATTTAAATATATGCGTGTATAAACACGTTTAAAGATCATAGCCGTTCCGTTGAGAAATTAAAAGTTCGGTTCAAAGGAAAGTAGATCAGTGGTTTGTATGTTTTATGGTAAGAACATGGGATAGAGAGACGAGCTCTCCGGGGAGTTAGCTAAAAACTTACATGTGGAAAAAACTTAAGACATTTGCCAAGAAAACTAACTTTAAAAAAGATGTTTGATCCTTAAAAAAAAAAAAAAAAAAAAAATCTTGTTGAACCGAGTTGAAATGATATGAAGGACGAACTTGACACGGCGGCCATATTTAATTTGGAATATTTGGATAGTTAACTAACTTAAGCTTTTAAAGCTAGCTTTAGGTTTAATTTTACCTCATTTTATCTAAAGATTTATTTATTTTATTTTTATATATTTTATTGATCCCTCGCCGGGGAAATTTGTGCTGCATTACACCGCAGCAGGCTGCCATGATGGCGCCAATGGTGGGAGAAACAGGGGTTTGGGTGTCTTCTCCAAGCACCCTAAACCTAAACTCAGTGGGAGTCGAACCCACAAACTTCCGAATAACTTCCGGTTAACTTCAGGTTAACTTCGTTCGCGGGCGACCACTCTACCTCTGAGCCACCGTCTCCCCCAATAATTTAAAACTTAAGCTTTTACAGATGATTCCGATCAATTTTCAACTAACTTCAACTAACGTCAGATTTTTATAAACTAACGTTTGAATTCATAACAAATTTAGTCTTTTATTGATTTATTTTTTATTTATTTATTTTTAGAATGATTCAACTGACTGAAGCTTTTCAATAACTTAAATTTTTAAAAGTGTTTTTAAAGCTAGTTTTAGGGGGGGGGTTGTGTTTTTTTTTGTTTGTTTTTTTTTGCTGAACTTTTTTCTTTGTTTCTCTTTTTCTGTCAAGCTGTTTTGTTGTTGTTGTTGTTTTCTTTTAGCAAACTTTACCCCTTTATTTCAGCTAACTTAAGCTCTTTTTTTCTAACTTTAATTAAGCTTTTTTCTTACTTTAGTTTTTTAATGTAACGTTACTTGTTTATTTATTTATTTTTTTTATTTACTACAATTATTTCAGCTGAGATTTGTTTTTCAAATGTCTTCAGCTTTTAAAATTAAGTAAGACCCGACAGGCAAGTCGAGGGTGACTCCCCTTAAATAGATGGCCAGGGTGCACAGGTGAGTGGAATCAGGAATCATCCTCAGGTGATCCTAATTTGATTGATTGGGAACATCCAGGGCTCCCTCTGGCGGCGGGAGAGGGATCCTGTCAACATTAATCTTTTTTTTTTTGCTTACATTAGCTCTTCATAAAAATAAACTTACTTTTTTTTGTTGACGTTACCTTTAGTTTTAGCCAACGTTAGCTTTTTTCAGATAAAGTTATTCTTTTTATTTCTGTTGTGGTGTTTTATCTTTTTTATTTTCAGGGGTTTTTTTTGGTGTTAGCAACTTGCATAAGTGTTTTCAAATATTATGGACCTGTTGTTTCTTGTTTCCCAAAAAGTCCCAAAAGTCGTAGGTCCAAATCAGGCATTTTTGGGCGCAACAAAACATTTTTGTTACCCACCTCAAATCTTTCCTTTTCTTTTCAACAATATTTTCTTGCGCTAAAGACGAGCTTCTGACTTTCAAGACAACTGACCAAGTTATCAATAAATAAACCAAACTTGGATGCAAATTGTTTGCCTCATTAAAAAGTTTGAAAATGTTATACCATATTTGGAATGTTCCGCCTTCGGGCATAGCCCGTAGATATTTTCTTTATATTTCAATATGGGTCAAAAAAATAATAACAGAGTCTAAAATCGATGTATAAGTTGGGTTTAAACAAACACTACACATTTCCAGCCTCTTTTTCATGCATCAGTCTTCTTAGTTTGTTTTTGGCTCTTTTTCCCCATCTCACCCAGGAGGCTCTGATCATGGCCAGCATGGAGCATCCCCACCTGGTGCGCCTGCTCGGCGTCTGCCTGAGCCCCACCATCCAGCTGGTCACCCAGCTCATGCCCCACGGCTGCCTCCTGGACTACGTGCACGAGCACAAGGACAACATTGGATCGCAGCTGCTGCTCAACTGGTGTGTCCAAATTGCGAAGGTAGGGCAGCTGTAATCAGTACCAAATTGGACGGCATCTGGTGTCTCTGAAACATTTGTGCATGGCTGTATGTGTTGGCAGGTGGGAGGATTGGAAGGAGGTTTTTTTTATGGATATGTGTTAGTGTTGCTTTGTCGTTTCTCACCAGAATATGAACATTCTCATGATTTGAAACTCGGCATTAGGCATTCCAAATCTGAGTTTGGAGGAAATAGAGCTTCCATTTGACATTTAAACAGTTTTCAATTTCGCTGCAATTTACTGCAAAATCTTTTCAAACTGAAACTCCATTTTTGTACAAAAATGGTAAAAAATAGAGCACGAGTCACATTTTTAAACTGCTTGGATTCTGAAAAGCGGAATTGCCGAAAAGCGGCCAAAATGAGCTTCATCCGCAGGGTGGCTGGGCTCTAACTCAGAGAACGTGTGAGGAGTTCTGCCACCCTGGAGGTGCTCGGAGTCGAGCCGTTCCTCGTCCAGGTCAAGAAAATTTAGGTGGGGTGGATCAGGCATGTGGTCAGGATGCCTCCTGATCGCCTCGCTGGTGAGGTGTTTCAGGCACGTCCCAGAGACAGACCCCGGACCCGTTGGAGAGATAGTGTCTCACAGCTGGCCGGGGAACCAATCAGGATCCTTCCGGGTGAGCTGGAGGATGCAGCCAGGTCGAGAGAAGCCTGGGCTTCCCGTCTGAGGTTGTTGCCCCCGCGACCCTGCCCCAGATGAGTGGAAGACGACGGAACGGATTCTGAAAACTCTGATTTAATTGTGGAAGCAAAAGCTCGCCCTTGGATCAGAAGTTCGCTGGAAGTTTGCCGGGTCGAATCCCACTGGGCTTATGTCTACGGTCCTTTAAGAAGACACCTTAACCCCCCGTTTCTCCCAACATTGGTGCGGTACTGGCAGCCTGCTGCGGTGCAATACAGCACAGAAATTTCCCAGTTGAGGGATGAATAAAGTATGTAAAAAAAATATGTATATATTGTTTGTTTTTTTTTCTTTTTTTTAAAGATTTCTAATAAGATTAAACACTTCATTTGAACTTAGGGTTCTGTTTTGGGTTCAGTTTTGTTGACCTGTTGCCACCTGCTGTTATATGAGAACATAATTTTTGTTTTTATCCACCAACCTGTTTGAAGTTGGTCAAATTTTACAAACACAACTCCTAAAAAAACACAATCAAAGATGTGAGTAGTTCTTTTTTGTCGGTGGGCTTGTAGAGTATGTCCACAAAAAAATAATCTTTGTATGGGAGAACGTTTGGGCTCTCCGATGGGAATCCCAAAATTAATTCAACATGATACTAACTACGAATCGGTCATTTCAAATGTAAAACGCTCAATTGGAAGACAGTAAAGTGCCCCCTTCAGGTTGGTGATAGGGTCCTGCCCCAAGTGGAGGAGTCTGAGTGACTCAGGGCCTTGTTCACAAGTGCGGAAAGGACGGAAAAGGAGATTACCATTTTGACCAGAGTGTTTTCCACAATAATTAGGACGCTACAACGATCTGTCCTGGTAAACAGTATTCATGATTCTCCTCCATTTTGGATTCTTTTTCCATTCATGGTCCTTTACACCTGCTCCCAATTCTTTCTCCCTTACGTTGACACCCGTCTCTCGTCATCCCATTGCGATATACTGTTAACCCGTGTGCCCTTTAAGTCTACATCAGGCTATCTGTTGTCTTGACCCTGATTGGTCCTTCCATGTTTAGTGACGCCAAGCCTTTCATTGACTCCAAACCGTCTCAGGATACCGATCCTGTACGGTATCCTGCAAAAGCCCAAATCTCGAGCAATTTATGACCGTGACAGAGTGCGTGGAGTTTCGTTCAACCGAGGTGCCATGGTCACCAGCTGTTTGGGGTAACCCAAAGACCAATGACGCAAACAAAACCCCAAGTCTTTTGACATATTTTAGCTATTTTCCCTTTTTTAAAACCTCTATTATTAACAAGTCGTTCAAAATCGATTCCTATTGGTCGTTAAAGGCGTTTGTTTCACTCATTCGTCAGCGGTGAGAGCTCTGCTTTCATGAGCTTTCAGAGGTTAGTTTGTCGGGGTTTAACCCTTTATCCTAAGTGATAGATAGCTTCTAAGAGCTTGAGAAACGGGTTACTTAAACAGGTACTTATTGCCATAATTGGATTCGATTTCACCTGTAGCAGCCAGAGGGAAAATGTCAGGATGTTGGTGCTTCTGGTAGACGAGAGGAAACGATCACTCAGCGCTCGGCTTGGACTCCCACTGCTAGTCCAATAAACAGACTGATTGTAAATGATGGTGAGTGAAGTTATCGATTCATGACGTACCGTTAGGAGGAAATCGTTTGATTGAAATTTAGACATTGATCATTTGTTATTGAGAGAATTACTGACTCGGTGGAGAAGTCGCTTTTGGTTCATTTCAACCTTTTTTTTTCATAGTTTTGTTTTATTTATTGCAAAAAAATAATAATCTTGAAGTTACTTGAAACATTTTTGCTTTAAAGAAAACTAGGGCTGCAACTAACGATTATTTTAATGATCGATTAATCTGACGATTATTGACTCGATTAATCGATTAATCGGTAGACTTGACAACTTCATAAATAATAGTTTTTTAGCATTTTATTGAATGTAGTTATGCAAAACACAACTCATAACCACTTAAACAACACATTGAGCTCATTCTAATAAGTAAAAATGTTAATCTTTCTGTGAAATAAAGAAGGAGAATATTACCATTTCTACAGCAAATATAAAATAATAAATCTACTTACTGTATACAGTAAAGGTAAATCACTAGCGCCCATAAAATGTGTTTTATAGTACTGGCTAAAAAAACATAAAATGTAAACTGTTGACCATCCAGGATCACATTTAAAAACAAGAAATCATTAACAGTTTTAGATTTGCATATTTAACCTTGTTCAGAGGTATAATATCAAACAAAAATGGCCTAGGTTAACATGAGTAAAAATACACACAAAACAATCAAGTTGTGTAATATTAAGTGCAGTTGACAGTAAAAACTTTCTAAACGATTAATCGATGACTAAATCGATTAATTCGATTAGTTGTTTCAGCCCTAAAGAAAACTAACAGAAATAATTCAAGCTACAAATTCCACAAGAAACAAGCTAAAAATCAATTTTCAGAATGAGCTATGCCAGGAATTTGATGGGTAGACGGTATCCGGGCTGTTTTTCATGACCATCTGTCCATCACCCGTTCATTTATCTGCGATCAGGTTGCAGAGACGACGGTTCTGTGGAGGAAATCCAAACATGTCTTCCAGCTACACTCTCCAGTTAATCCTGAGCTGTCCCCGGGCAGGTAGCGATATAAGTAGGGTTATACTGAACCTGTCAAGCCAATTGTAGTTCTGTCCCAGGTTCTCATTCCTATTCGACATGGCTAATAAACCAGGAAGTACCCGTATCAAATACCTGAACCGCATCAATCGTGGTTTTTTTACGAGGGGGAGCAGCTGTTCTCTGAGTGCCTCGCTGTGTTTCAAGGCTAACTTGCCAAATAAAAATGGTTCCGTTTATTTCATCCTTTAACCATATTTCAGTCCAGTTTTGACCAGTTTGGCTTGACAACATTCTAACCAACCCACTTATTGTGAGTATAATGTTGGATAACCTTTCATCAGTCAGTTTAAAACCAACCTATATAGTACTGGTTTATTATTTGTTTAGAAAAACACTAAAAAAACAGCTCTAGTTAAACAATTATTAATCATTAGTTTGTTAAAAAACAACAATTTAGACTAAATTAGTGACTTCAGAAATTAATAAAGTACTTTCCCATTTTTTTCAACCATATTTGTGTTTTTCTGTAAATACTAGTTTTGATTAAATCGTATTTTTACTTTTTACCTCTTATGATTTAACTCGAATCGTGCAAAGTTTTGACATAATAGTGTCACATTTTAACAAAAAAATACAGTTTTATGTAAAATAAATTTTTAAGGTGAAAAGTACTGTAAATATTCACACGCTGTATTTGAAGGTCGTCTATTATTATTGTCGTTTATTATTATTTTAAAAACAAGCGTAAAAATGTCCTTTGAAATACTTGCCCGTTTTGTCTTTGAATCAGGAGAGGTAGATTCTATTCCCACTGAGCACCGAACCAGGGGCAGATTTAGAATTTTCTAAAGAGGGCGTAGGGGAGCGTGAGGTCATTGAGTAAGTCACTAAGGAGGGGCTGGGGTCATTCCCCCCAAAACATTTTGAAAAATAAGAGTCATTTTCCTGCATTTTGGTGGCCCATTCTCTGGCCCTGCAAGGGGATAGCTTGAATAGTCCCCTTTCCTTTCCTCTTTTTTTTTTTTGGACCTAAAGAGGGGGGAAGGATGCGGCCCCTAAACCCTCTCCTCCCGGATCCGTCCCTGCTAGTCCCCTAGTTACTCCCACAACTGGTGCTGTCGCGGCTGCCTGCTGCGGTGCAATGCAGCGGAGTAATTTCCTCATGAGGGATAAATATAATGTGATATAATGAAACAAAAATATGCTACAAACACAAAAAAAAGAAAAAAAATTGGTATGGCAACTTTCATATCATTTTGCACAGTTGGCAAACGTTAAGGTATTTTCTAAAAACAACTGAACAAGTTAAAAAAAAAATCACTTTTCTATCCAGTAAAGCTGGTTTTAGTGAAGAATGAGAAACTTTTATAAAGTTCCGTTCCGTCGTCTTCCGCTTATCCACGGCCCGGTCGGGGGCGCAACAGCCTGCGAAGGGAAGCTGCGGGGCGGAGCAGGTTAGAGGAGATAAAATGCTTATAAATTTTGAAATGTTTGTTTTTAGAACACAAAAAAATACATGACAAAATAGAAAACATGTTTATATTAAAACTCATAAAAGTGTGTTTTGTTTATTCTAATTAGCATATTAAAATGACGTGGAGTCATATTGACGGCTGCGGCAGTCCTAATGTTATTCTAAGCTACATTAGTTGTTAGCATCCTCCCCAGATGGAGTCCATTATTTGGCCCTGAAATAATACCCTAACCAATAAATTGAAGGTATTTTGTTGCATTGCAATGAAAACCGCCCGTTATGTATTTTCCGCCGCCTCCTACGAGTGCACGGCCAAGCGAGAAAAATAAATAACTAAGACTACTTTGCCGAATGATCTCCGCGCTGTCAAGGTAATGATGGGGAACCTCTGCACCGGCAGACAGAGCATCCTTCAGAGGACGTTCTGAAAGGCAGAACGAGTTTCTCTCGCTCTTCAAATGGCACTGAAAAGGTTGGCGTGTCAGACGAAGAGAGGACGAAATGAAGGTGTAGAAATAACAGAAAGTTGAAAAAAGAAAAAAAAATAAATAAGGCAGCGTAATCCAACACAGAGGACAGGTTTTACAGGGTTATGAGTAAAAAAAAACAAAAAAAAACACAACCAACCGTTGAAACTGAAAAATGTATTTTTTTAAAAGCTAAATTATATAAATAAAGCTTTTTTTTGTTGCTTAGAAATTTAATATTTTCCACAATTTTTCACTGTGCTTTTTTTATCCAAAAGGGGATCTACTGTAGATGTAGGGGTGGGACGTGCCCGAGACACCTCGCCCATGAGGCGCTCGGGGGGCATCCTGACTAGATTACCGAACCACCCCATCTGGCTCCTCTCGACCTGGAGGAGCAGCGGCTCGACACCAAGCTCCTCCCGGATGCCAGAGCTCCTCACCTGATCTCTGAGTGAGAGCCCAGCCACCCTGCGGAGGAAGCTCATTTCGGCCGCTTGTATCCGCGATCTCATTCTTTCAGTCACCACCCACAGCTGGTTACCATAGGTGAGGGTAGGAACGTAGATCCTGGTTACCATGGTGAGGGTAGGAACGTAGATCCTGGTTACCATGGTGAGGGTAGGAACGTAGATCCTGGTTACCATGGTGAGGGTAGGAACGTAGATCTTTGTTACTATGGTGAGGGTAGGAACGTAGATCCTGGTTACCATGGTGAGGGTTGGAACATAGATCCTGGTTACTATGGTGAGGGTAGGAACGTAGATCCTGGTTACCATGGTGAGGGTAGGAACGTAGATCCTGGTTACCATGGTGAGGGTTGGAACGTAGATCCTGGTTACCATGGTGAGGGTAGGAACGTAGATCCTGGTTACCATGGTGAGGGTTGGAACGTAGATCCTGGTTACCATGGTGAGGGTAGGAACGTAGATCCTGGTTACCATGGTGAGGGTAGGAACGTAGATCCTGGTTACCATGGTGAGGGTAGGAACGTAGATCCTGGTTACCATGGTGAAGGTAGGAATGTAGATCCTGGTTACCATGGTGAGGGTAGGAATGTAAATCCTGGTTACCATGGTGAGGGTAGGAACGTAGATCCTGGTTACCATGGTGAGGGTGGAACGTAGATCCTGGTTACCATGGTGAGGGTTGGAACGTAGATCCTGGTTACCATGGTGAGGATAGAAACGTAGATCCTGGTTACCATGGTGAGGGTAGGAACGTAGATCCTGGTTACTATGGTGAGGGTAGGAACGTAGATCCTGGTTACCATGGTGAGGGTTGGAACGTAGATCCTGGTTACCATGGTGAGGGTAGGAACGTAGATCCTGGTTACCATGGTGAGAGTAGGAACGTAGATCCTGGTTACCATGGTGAGGGTTGGAACGTAGATACCGGTTACCATGGTGAGGGTAGGAACGTAGATCCTGGTTACCATGGTGAGGGTAGGAACGTAGATCCTAGTTACCATGGTGAGGGTAGGAATGTCGATCCTGGTTACCATGGTGAGGGTAGGAACGTAGACCCTGGTTACCATGGTGAGGGTAGGAACGTAGATCCTGGTTACCATGGCGAGGGTAGGAACGTATCCATCCTTCCCCCACTCGTGAACAAGACCCCGAGATACTTAAATTCCTCCACTTGGGGGTAGGACCCTGTCCCTGACCCACAGGGGGCATTCCACCCTTTTCCGGGCAAGGACCATGGTCCCCGATTTTGGAGGCGCTAATTTTTTTTGTTTTGAAATTCAAATTATTTTTGTTGTAAATAAACCCCAACAGACATGTTCCGCTTTTTATTTTTTCATTCTATTGTTGAGCTGTAAACGCTCCCCCGACTCTTTTTTTTTTTCTGGTTTCAACATAATTTATCGTAGCGGCAGTTAGCCAGCGTCCCGCCACATCACCATCGCCATGTCTACCGGACACAACAATAGCACAAGCGGCGGCCATATGTGGGGTATGACCCGGGCAGGTGACTGCGGGGCCATAAATTGATTGGCCGAAGCCTGTCGCCAGGCACTGACTCTTCATCACTGAGTGTTTTGGGCATTGAGATAATGGCCTCCATTAATCTACAGCCACAGTGCTGGCTGCTCCACTGCCTCCGCAAACACACACACACACACACACACACACACACATAGAAAAGCATTTAGAGGTTTCTCTATGTGTGTGATTAACCTCTAATTTATTATCGGAATCTCGGCTCTTTGAACATATTCTTGAATTCGCTCGTCTTTAAACGTAATTTTATTATTTTCTTTTGCTCGTTTTGCACCCTCCCCCTTTGTGTGATCTTTTTCTAATTTCCCACCCCAGGCCACATATCCCCTGACGACCCGGTGTGTGTTTGCATGGAGTTCAAAATCAGTGTGTGTCCATTAAAATGACCCGCTAACCGAACCCCATTCACTCTCTCTTTCATTAGCTTTTGGATTATTAATGGAATAATTAGGATCGGGATGTATTTTAATGAACAAATCAATCACTGAATTAAATATGGGATTGGAAGTGAGTGGATGAAGCTGCTGGAGTCTTTTCATTTAGCCGCTCTCTTTATGTTTCATTTTTCGACCTCCTTCGGTGGGCCGCGTTCCCCCCCGGGGGTTGGTGTAAAGGTGGGAAAATAGATCGAAAGTATTTGCGCAGCAAGTGAAGTGATTGAGTTTGACGTGGGAGGTTTTTACGATGTTTTCTAAGGGCAGCAGGATCACGTATGTTTGGGGGTTTTTTTGGACGTCTTTTGTGGTCGCTTTGCTAAAAATAAAATGGTGGAAATTCAGAGAAATTTTTGCGTATTATTAAACACTAGCATTTTAGGAAACAAAAATTCTCGCATTGATTTGCTGAGTTTAACGTCGGCCATAAATAAAATTCATCTCAATCCAAATTAAGCCACTTGCAATAGGTTGTTTACTGTTACCATAGCAACCCACTTTTTTTTGTATTTTTTTGCATGCTGCCGTCCATCTCTCCCAAAAACTACGCCACCTAGTGGATCGTATTTTCTACCATTTTCTTTACACATTAAAAGAACATTTTGGTTTCGTTTTAAAGCAGAAAAATAGCGAATTCTAACAAAATCTCACATTTTCTGCAAGACTTTCAAGAGAAAAAAGTTTATCTTGCAGAATCCTCAAAAGTGCACATTATAATTAAATTTAATATGCCGAAGGGAACTTTGAGTGCTGCAGTGTAAACACCTCGATGCCCCCTTGCCCTTATCCACCGGCGTCCCAGTCCGGTCACACTGTCCAACCTGGCAACCCAAAAACTTGAGTCCGGAACAGATCACAAAGCCAGGCCACAGTGAAGAACACCAAAATGGTCTCTCTGTATTTCACTGGGTCCGAGTGAGCGCCTCCAGTTCCTCAAGCAAGCAACTGGACGTTTCGATGGAAACCACAAAAATCTAGGGCCCGAAGCACCTTCTCTAGACAGTCTGCTTCTACGGACCTCCTCCAGATTGATTCCTTCTCCTCAGCTGTCTCGGGACCAAGCGAACTCCTCGACCCACAAACGGATGTGCCTCCGAGAGCCAGCAGCTGGTCACGCATTTCAACACGCATGCCAACCGCAGAATGACACCACAAGCAACTAGCCTTTGGGAGCTAGCCGTTAGGAACTAGCCGTTAGGAGCTAGCCGGACGATTTCTAAAAAAAACAACTGTTCGACACAAACAACAAAGTCCAAAATGACGTCCAAATTGCGCTTAGAATGAAATCTACATAACGAGACGAAACATAACCAGAAGAAGGGAACGAAACTCAGAAAAAGTTGGCGATTAAACGCTAAAATAACAGAGAGCACTGCAGCAGGCAGCCGCCCAGGCTAACGCCTTAACCGAGATTAAGTCAATTAAATAACAACTTGACGTTAACGCTTTATCAACCAATTTATTATTAGCTAGTACAATTAAGCAATGGCGGCGACATGGTGGGAGTGATTGGGGGTTGGGTGTCTTCCCCAAGGACACTTACGCATGGGTAGAGTGGGAATCAAACCGGCTTCTCCCAGTCCAATGATAATATTCTACCACCGAAACAACTCCTCATTCAAGGAGGAACGAGGAGTTTTTTTGGGTTAAATTACTTTTAACAAAAAATGACGGTGGAATGTTTCGACCAAAGATGGAGAAAATGGTGACGGAAAGTGACGGAGTTTGATTGGAGTCCCAATCAAGATGGCTTCAGTTTCGCTCCTAAATAGTTGGAGAAACATTTCAGACACTTTTCAGACATCCATACCCATCTCCTCCAGGCAAGCTAGAATCACTTATAGCTAGAACCAGAGGGAAGCACAGAGTCCATTTTTGAATGTATAGTCGCGTGTCATCTGCATATTGGTTGAGCGAAACATAGTGTTTTAGGATCATTCGACTGAATTTGGCTGAGTTTTTTTTGTGAAAATGATAGTCCCAGTTGGGGCCGAGCACTAAAACACGCTCTAACTTTCAGCTTATGTTAGATTGCGTGCGAGGCGAATAACAAAATCCATGGCCAAGAGCAACCTGGTGTTCAAATGATATCAGAATACTGGACGGGAGACTTGGATGTGACTCAAACATTCATGACCAAAATAGAAACTACTTCAGAGACGTTTTTGAACAAATTAAAACCCTCCAAAGAAACGACTTTGCGTCATAACGTGAATTCTAATGTTTCGATCTTTACAACCAATCAAAATGCTGTCTTGTATTATGGTTTGTCGGCCATGTTTAAAATCATGTGGCTTCATATTATGTTCTCTTTCAAACAGCTAAAAATTCAGTTGAAATAAATCTGTGGTCTTCCCTCGTCCTTTCATTTCTTAACCGTATGTGTTTGGGCTTCCATTAATATTCCGGTATGGACTTCCATATGTGTTGATTTTTATCCCTAGAGATCCAATCTGGTCATGCTTATAGTGAAGCCCTCTGTGTCATTCACTTCCCTCTCTGTGCTGAGCAAACATATCTTCCGTGTACTCATTAGCCAGGCATTTACACTCTCCCCCCAACCCCTTCTGGCCCCCCGGCACTCGTCCTTCAACTCCCCTCACCCTTTGCTGAAAGATGGAATCTTTGCTTTGAATCAAATCATCTTCCTCCTGTGCTTTTGTGTCTATCATGTTCTCACATCTCAAGGATAGAGGGAGTCTCGGTGGACACAACATAACGGCTTTGATGCATGTATTTGCTGACAGAGTTCTTCTTATTTCGACTTTTTATTCTTTCTTTGCTTTCGTCCGATGGAGTCGGTCTGAATCCGTAACAGGAAAAGTCGTTTCTTGACCGAAGACACGGCCCTGAAAAAAAAAAAAAAAACCTGCTGTAAAACAAAATGAAGCTACAATATTTTTATGTTTTATTTGATACGACAATGAGGATTTGGTCTTGACTGATTCTGTTTTATTTTTTTTACATCAATTGATATCTATTCAACGTTTTTTTGGTTTTTTTAAAGTTTTTTTGGGCAAAAAGTCTTTAAACAGATTCTAAAAATCTCAACTTAAGTACTGTAATTTCACGGCCATTAGGCGCACAGTACGAAAAGGCGCAGTCTCAGTCACACACCGCCTTACAACAACACACATGCAAGCATGCAAATGTGTGTATTAAAAAATAGATCGGGAGCAAAACTGAGTTTGGTTGTGTTTTATTTAAGTAGTAACGATACTAAACAAACACATTACCGGTAATAGTCTTTATTCAAATCCGTCAAAGTCCTCATCCTCTGTTTCGGAATCGAACAGCTGCGCAAAATCCAACAGAGCAGGTCCACTTCGCTCCTCGCTGTCAAAGTCACTGTCTGTACTGTGCGGCTCCTCAGAAAGGATACCAGCTTTTGCGAAAGCTCGGATAACAGTACCAGCAGACACGTTAGTCCAAGCATCTACAATCCATTGGCAAACTGTAGTGTAACTCGCCCGGCGCTGCCTTCCACCCTTCGTGAAACTGTGGTCTCCTTCGGTCATCCATCGCTCCCACGCCGCTCACACTTCACTCTTTAACGTTCTCATGTCTTTTCTTTCAGGTCCGCCTCGCGGGCACCGCCTTTTCTTTTAGGTCCGCCTTTTCTCACACACAAGGCGCACCGCACGAAAAGGCGCACCGCTCATTTTGAAGAAAATTTGAGAGTTTTAGGTGCGCCTCATGGCCGTGAAATTACGGTATTTACATTTTTAAATCACCAACAAGGGAGGCATAAAAATGAATAAAATAAAAAAACGTCTTTTTCTGCTTTCTTCCTCTATGTAGAGCCAAATTAAGCGTACTAACATACTTGATGCAACATGGTGGTGTGTTTAAGTGAACTCTGTGAATCGAAATGAGCTTGTAGATGGGAGTCATTAAATAGATTAGATAGATTTTCCTTAAATAGATGACAGAGTACACAGATGTGTAGCATCAGGAATCAATCTCAGGTGTCCCTAATCTTGGTCATAATGAACGCTGGCGGCTGGTGAGCGGATCATGACAGAAGGATTTGTCACCATCTGGGTCATTTGTCGTTTTTATGTCACACCCAAAACATTTTAAATTTGTTCACTGAGTTTTTGTCGTGAAGAGAAAATACTTGTGTCTCCGAACTCGATTGAATGCTAGCTTTCGAATGAGGTGCAGTTGTGTTGGTTTTAATCTCAGAAAGTTACACTAGGGTTGATTTTCTGACACTTTTCGAAGACTTTTTGAGAACACAAACGAGACATTTTTAGACTTCATTTTGTTGGTGTTTTTTGTTCCATTTTGTATTTTTCAAACTTGACTTTTTCTGCTTAAAATATAGTTTTTCTTGTTTATTTGGACATAAACTACAACCGTAGTGATTTTTTTTCTGCCCTTAGAGTTGAAGAAATTAACGAACCATTGATTTGATGCATTTCTAAAGTTTTCTAAAGTTTTGTTTTTGCAAATGCGTTACTTTGTTTTCTAAAAATGCTTCAAATCTTATCCAAAAACTCTAAGTCTCTATTGAAAAGTCTCAAATTTTATTGAATTGTATCACATTTAAACTCAATGTTACACGTTTTCTATTGACGTAATAAATTTAAACTTTTACAATTAAACCACGAACGATTGGTAAAAATCTCTTTATTCAATCCTCAATGTTTTATTTTCTAAAGCATTTCATAAATTTAGTGAATTTATTCTTGTCAGCAGGCTCTGGAAGTGATCCATGTTCAGCTCTTCATTTCCCCAAAGCCTCATTAATAATGCAGTCTCCCATTTTCCTTGCATCCCGCAGCCTCGCGCCATGGTTACCAAACAACCCGAAAACATTTTTATTTTCTAAAATCAAAATAACAAATCCAATTGATGCGCATTTATTATTCTCTTCCGCTGATGGAGACGGATTCCTAAACATTTCCTGCGCAGACTGGTCCTTGGGGAAATACGTGTCCCTGCTGATGCAACAAAATAAGAAAAGGAGGTGGAGGGTGATGAAGAGAAGGGTTTGTTGTGGTAAGGAGAAGAAAGCCTCGGGGGTCTATCTAATTATCTGTGAGGATCAGTACTGCTCAAGAATGCATGAGGGGAGGGATTTGAGTGCTGGATCCACTGAGTAAAAACGCCTGATTGGATTGGTCACCTCTTTCAATAAATCCCATTCTTCATGATGCCTCGAGCCGAGGCTCATTAGGCATAAGGATTCTTCTTCAATGGCAGTGTAACTTCTGTATTTGTTAATATTCAATATGCAAACATCTGTTTTTGAAAATGCTAGTACGTTATTTTAATGAGAAAACAGTTCAGACGAGGACGTTTTTATTTGGAAAGCGACAAATGAAGGTTAGTTATAGTGAGGCGGAGGAAATGGGTTTAAATGGGAGGGACCTAAATGGAATAGTGAGGTTATAGTGAGCGATAGAAAAGGTGGATGTTTTACATCAGTTAAACCATCCAGCATTAGAGAGTGTGAACAAGTGGTGAAGAAGCATAGGCAGGAAGATTGGAACAACTGTAAAAAATGCCAGAGCCCGGACCCGCTGGAGAGACTATGTCTCACAGCTGGCCGGGGAAAGACTTGGGATCCTTCTAGGTGAGCTGGAGGATGCAGCCAGGGTGAGAGAGGCCTGGGCTGCCCATTTGAGGCTGTTTCCCCCGCAACTCAACCCCGGAAAAAGCGGAAGATGACGGAATGGAAAAAATGCCTGGTGTGACGTGTTGATCATGAGTTTCAGTCAAACACGTTAAATGTAGCGTCAAATTCATTGGCTAGTCTTCGGAAACAAGCCCGATAATATGAAGATACAAACACCATTTTCCACGTTAAGAAGTCGGATTTGCATCCAGTGAGCGTGACTAGGGGTGTAGTGTGTTCCAAATTATTATGCAAATGGAGTTTTAGCGCCATTGAGATTATTGCTTTGGTTTATCAGGATTCTCTTGAATAGCAGGGTATTCTGATTCCCGAAATTAGATTTGTGTGATAAACAGTTTGTCAGGTGAACCCGTTTGAAGAAAAAACTCTGCAAGGCGGTTCGACATTATTAAGCAGTTCAAATTAATGCCAATTTCTGCTACGTGAAAGCAGGAAATAGGTGGATAAAAATGTTCAATTTTTCCACAAACGTTTAGAGATTTGTGTCTGATTCAAAGCCCATACCGTGCCATCCAGATGAAGGGCGTAAAGACTGAATGTTTGCTATTTGCAGATGATGTGATTCTATTGGCTTTTTTAATCTGGGAAATCAAGCACCCAAATTGTGCGCTTGGCAATACTTTACTTCCTACATGTAAAAGTAATTGAATAATATAACCATTAAAACATTATGTTCGGTTAATAGAACTGCCTCCAACTGCTGGCGTGAATTCCCGTGAGATGGCCACTCCTTTTTTCAGTCCCTTGAAATTTTTATTTAATTCACTGACAGATCAATATATCAGTAACAAGTTGTCATAATGACTCCCACTATCTTTCAGCAGCGTTACTATGACTGCACAATAGTGACACCTTGCTGTGTTCATGAGTATTTTCAGATGGCACCAGCGCATTTAAGAACATACGCGTCATATCATTTGCATGATACATATTTGGAGTTCTAGAGGCGTGGTTAGGACCGTACGGATTTTGAGTTGGCTTAAGCATGAGATCTGTCGCAGGTGTGATTTATGAAGCTTACAGTACATGGCAAAAAGAGGGTTAAGTTCGTAGGGTGAAAGCCATACCTTAGTGCCAAGCACTAACATAAATTACGAGCCTGGATCAATATGTCCAAATCCCTGACAATAGTCCTCAACCTTAAAGAGTTGGAGCGTTCTCTTGGAGTCCAGAATTAGGTGATGGAGTTAAAGTGTCTCGGGGTCTTGTTCATGAAAGGGGGAAGGATGAAGCGAGAGATCATTAGGTCAGTTCAGCATCTGCAATGATAAATATAGGACTACGAAATCCTCTATTTACGAGCTTGAGTCATACCCTCACAGTGACCAGCTGTTGTGAACTAAGTGGACTGTGATGTGAACCCACTGCTGCTTCAAACGAGGCAGTTGGGGCATCTGGTTTGGATGGCTCCTGGACAATTGCTATTGAGGTTACCCTGGGTCCAAGGGAAGATGTCTCACGGTTGACCATGGAACAACACCTTAGGATGACCGGGAAGAAGTGGTCTAAATGTGGGGAAAGTGTGGACATTCAGACCCTGACTTCAGCACTTTTCACGCACCCCTATTTAGCTAGAGGACAATGCTTCAATGCTAGACAATGCTTTTTAAAAAGATTTGGAAGAACAGTTTCTCAACTTACTTGATGGCGATTTTAAATATGTATCGGGAATCTTGGCGCTGCAATTAAAAATGATCACAAAGCTGTTAAATTTAGCTCAGTTTGTTCCCAAAACAACTCTAATTACGATTTTATTTAGACTCTCTCCATTGCCCTCTGCCGATTGGTTATCTCATGTGTACCAATGCTTGGTATCCTGCTTCTTAACCCTCTCAAAACCCCCACTGTGCCGAAGTCACCTACATTGCGTCTAACATTTGTCTGATCGCAATTTTTTAGTTTACTTGCTCACTTTTACTGGTGCATAACAACTTTTTATAAACACACAAATAACCTCTTTAACTTCTTATGTGAATCTATACTTACGATAAGGAAGTGCCAACATGGCTGCATATCCTCGGTCTACTGACTCTCTAACTCAAATGGAATTCTTTGTGTGTTCGTCTTGATTTGGGTACAAAATCTTGGGACAAAAATCTTCTTCTCCTGAATTGGCAGCTTCAAACCGTCCGAAAGGTCTCTCAATCTTTAAATTACCCTTTCAAAATAAATGACTGCAGTATGAATCGCATTTTTACCGACAGTTTAATGTAATTTGTTGAGTAAAATGCCAAAAATGTAAAGTACTTTCTTGTTTACACACTGTGTAGTTGTGCCACTGCCAACAGAACAATGTTCCTTTTCATAATAAAAGTAGCCGGTGGGCATGTCGTATATAAAACAGTCTAACAGGCTCTTGCAGGGATTAATAATGATGACTTCTTAGCGGCACTGTGAGTAGTGGGTAAATTACAAGCCTTTATTTGAAGGCAAAACACCAGGAGAGGAAGATGGTTTTCTATACAGGTATGCCCATTATTTTCTCTTCTTTCCCTTTTTATTTGTTAGTCTAAGCTACAAGGCAACGGGCTATTTGAGACTTCACAGGAAATCTCAGTACGGCAGTTAACACAGGATTGGACGGCAGTGTCGCCCGTGCTTTTGTTGTAAATACCAGTTCAACTGTTAAAGCGTTTACTTTTTTTACTATTTGTACTCAAAATTTATTATTGCTTTTCCGAGATTTTTCTAGTTTCATCACCGCTGCCAATGGTTATTGACATTTACTGATGTAAATGTGCCAGCGAATGCTTTTTATTGACTCTATTGTGACATTTTGGAGGAATTTCTCCCAAGAGACGTGCAGTTTTTTTTAGCCTGGACTTAAACTTTGTCGGAGTAGAATGGTCCTTTGCTACGAGCAATGCTTTTTTGCAGTTTTCTCTTGTGTGGTTTTGCACGAGTTTTCTGCGTCTCTGTTGGCATGTTGTGTTCTGTTCGCCAATTAGCTGTAAATACACCAGACTAGGGAGCAACTTATGCTCACCAAGTAGTCCGGATTGTTTCAATCAAGTCTACGGCACCGCTATATGTTGTGATGTGGAACGAGGAGGACCCAAATGCAGGACAAAACAAGGACTATTACTTTATATTACTTTATATTAATTATATTTTTAAATAATAACAGAGTTCAATCATGGTCAGGCAACCAGGGTGACCTAGCTGGAAGGGATAGTAATGACCCGACGTGGAGATCCGGGGTGGTTGCCCTTAAACAGGCAGCAGAGTCCACAGGTGTGTGGCATCATAATAATCACCCTCGGGTGTCTCAATCAGGGTGATGAGGGAGGGTCCAGGGCTCCCTCTGGTGGCAGGTGAGGGGATCATGACACTGTACTGATACCTGAAATCTTAAAAAGTGTTTTTTTTTTTTTTATGAGTTTAGTTCAGAGTTAAAGTTGGTTTGTAAGAAACCAACATGTCAGAGATGGGTACTGTGGTTCCAAGGCAGTTTGGAGACCTGGGGAATGAATGTATAGGAAACAGGTCCAAGTTTCGAGGAGCATTCTGGATGTCTTGCACAAAGTGAGTGTAGAGTTCAGACTGTCGCAGTCTTTCAAGTGCCCTCAACATAGTTGTTGAAAATCCTTCCGACGGAAAAGAACCCAATAGGAGACAAAGCAAGAGATAGTCAGGGTATGTTTTAGTCATCTTTTTTTGGTGATGGGGCAAGAGTGAGAAAGTGAGGCGGCTGTCTAGAGCACAGAGGTGCTTTCGGAGTATGGGTGTCAAAATAAGACCTTCTTCTTCTTCTCCTTTCGGGATTTCCCTTCAGGGGTCGCCACAGCAAGTCAGTGTCTTCTACCTCAAACTGACTTGCACATTTGAACTTGGCATAGTTTTACGTCGGATGCCCTTCCTGACACAACCTCTGTGATTATCTGGGCTAAAGCCCGTTGCACAACCATTTGGATGGTTAGTCAAAATGGTTTTGTCAAAATAAGGCCAATGAGGACTAAATTTGGCCCGTTCAAGTGTCTTATCAAATGTTAAAACTGAAAATTACAGTTGAAAATAAGTCAACGTAATTTTTTCTTATTCATCAAAAATAACATGTTTTTTTTGTAAAATACCATAATTTCACGACCATTATGCGCACCGTACGACAAGGCACAGTCTCAGTCACACACCGCTTTACAACAACACACATGCAAGCATGCAAATGTGGGTATTAAAAAATAGATCGGGAGCAAAACTGAGTTTGGTTGTGCTTTATTTAAGTAGTAACGATACTAAACAAACACATTACCGGTAATAGTCTTTATTCAAATCCGTCAAAGTCCTCATCCTCTGTTTCGGAATTGAACAGCTGCGCAAAATCCAACAGAGCAGGTCCACTTCGCTCCTCGCTGTCAAAGTCACTGTCTGTACTGTGCGGCTCCTCAGAAAGGATACCAGCTTTTGCGAAAGCTCGGATAACAGTACCAGCAGACACGTTAGTCCAAGCATCTACAATCCATTGACTCGTTAATGCTGAAATTACAGCATTACCTTTTTTATACACAAGCCACGCCCACACTTCACTCTTTAACGTTCTCATGTCTTTTCTTTCAGGTCCGCCTCACGAGCACCGCTTTTTCTTTTAGGTCCGCCTTTTCTCACACACAAGCTGCACCGCACGAAAGGGCGCACCACTCATTTTGAAGAAAATCTAAGACGTTTATATGCGCCTTACAGCCGTAAAATTACGATATACAATATTTTTATATTTCCTTTTGTTGTGATTTAGAGTTTAAAGAGACAGATTTTGAACATCATCGTGTATTCGCTATCACAGTAAAAATTTCAGCCTCCTTTGCTTTGAGTTGCTTTATCGCCCAGCTACGAATCCCTGAGGTGCCCACATGTGTAAACACACAGCTCAGGTTGATGGATAGGCTTCGGATCGGCTGAATGCGGAGTAAATGGGCCCTGCACCCTGACTGCTGTGCCACCGCTGTGCCGTGGTTTTATATGTCACATTGTGTCACATCCACCTGTATCGCTCATTAAACATCCAAACCGCTCGCCGACGTCGTTTAGAGCTTATTTTGTCTGCGTTGATAATTCAAACATTACTTTGGGAATAAATTGGGCTTAACTTTCAGGGCGATACTTCTGAATAAAATTTAAATTCGAAATACGTTTGCGCGAATGCTTTCACGATTGAAGAGACGAGCTCCTTTTTTTTTTTTTTTCATACACAACCCAAACACAGATGTTTTCGCGCACATGCCTCGGAGGCTGCCAGCTCTGTGGGAATACCTCCCATTCACGCGGTGCATGACAGACGACCACCTGTGCGGAGCCCATTGTGCACGCTCCTTATCGTACTGGTCCCAGTTCCCAGCGTGCGGACAGTCTTGGATTGCTCGCATTGTTGCCGGTTTTTGTAGGGCGATGGGTGTTCCACCAACAGTACGGGGTGCGCCACACGTGGGGCTCTTATCACTCTCTTTGGAAACAGGCACCACACCTGTTTGGGTGCTTAGCATGAGCATTTCACTCCTTTTTAACCTTCCTTTGAGGGAATTCTGAAAAAAGGAGACCCAAGGGAACTGGGTCTTCAGTGGTACCCAGAAACGGAATTATTTAAGCTACCCACTGTAGACATACTGGAAAAAAAACCTGCCTGGTAGTATTTAAATCTAAAGACATGTTGTTACTCTGATTTATCAAATAAAGAAAAGTTTAGTCCTGCTTGAACGATAAGTCCGATTTTATCTTGTTTACATCTTTTGAAGAGAAAATGTCCTCTTGATCATGTAAACAAAGTATGGTTAAAAAAAAAATGGACACACATTTTTAGAAGCTTCAATATTTCAAAAAAATATATGGGCTTCAGTTTGAAAGAAATCAATGCTTTTCAGAAAAATTAACTGCAGTTAATCTTATTATGAATTCGAATAGAACAACAAAATTATAGATTCAGATTTTTTTTTTGTTTCCGTAGAACTTTATTTGGGGGATACGGTGGCTCAGTGGTTCCGCGGACCGGAAATTAACTGGAAGTTTGCAAGTTCGCATCCAACTGAGTGCACTTCTGGGGTCCTACGAAGAAGGATCTAACCCCCTGTTTCTACCATCTCTGCGGTGTAGGAGGGCAGCACAAAAATTTCCCTGGTGAGGGATGAAGAGTGAGTAAAAAAAAAAAAAAAAAAAAAATAGATATTTGAGTTTCCTCCAGGTGGGACGTGCCCAAAACACCTTACCAGCGATACGTTCAGGAGGCATTCTAACTAGAACCATTCCCTATGGCTTCTCTAGACCCGGAGGGGCAATGCCTCTACTCCGAGCTCCTCCCGGATCGCAGAAATTCTCTCTCTGTCACCAAGTTAGAGCCCAGCCACCAGCAGAGGAAACTCATTTTGGGCACTTGTATCTGCAATCTCGTTCTTCCAGTCACCACCCACAGCTGGTTACCATGGTGAGGGTAGGAACGTAGATCCTGGTTACCATGGTGAGGGTAGGAACGTAGATCCTGGTTACCATGGTGAGGGTAGGAACGTAGATCTTGGTTACCATGGTGAGGGTAGGAACGTAGATCCTGGTTACCACGGTGAGGATAGGAACGTAGATCCTGGTTACCACGGTGAGGGTAGGAACGTAGATCCTGGTTACCATGGTGAGGGTAGGAACGTAGATCCTGGTTACCATGGTGAGGGTAGGAACGTAGATCTTGGTTACCATGGTGAGGGTAGGACCACATGGTAACCAGGTCACGTAGATCCTGGTTACAGAGTGAGGGTAGGAACGTAGATCCTGGTTACCATGGTGAGGGTAGGAAAGTAGATTCTGGTTACCACGGTGAGGGTAGGAACATAGATCCCGGTTACCACGGTGAGGATAGGAACGTAGATCCTGGTTACCATGGTGAGGGTAGGAACTTAGATCCTGGTTACCCTGGTGAGGGTAGGAACGTAGATCCTGGTTACCATGGTGAGGGTTAGGACTGTAGATCCTGGTTACCATGGTGAGGGTAGGAACGTAGATCCTGGTTACCATGGTGAGGGTTAGGACTGTAGATCCTGGTTACCATGGTGAGGGTAGGAACGTAGATCTTGGTTACCAGGGTGAGGGTAGGAACGTAGATCCTGGTTACCATGGTGAGGGTAGGAACGTAGATCCTGGTTACCATGGTGAGGGTAAGAACGTAGATCCTGGTTACCATGGTGAGGGTAGGAACATAGATCGACTGATTAATCCAGAGCTTTGCTTTTCGATTCAGCTCTTTCTTCACCACGATAAACTGATACGGGGTCCTAATTATTGTTTCCTTATTTAGTTCAATCAATTCCGGTCATTAACACTAGGTCTACCAGAATTCTAGAACTACTAGAACTCCCACGCCATCAATTTGACGATTAGCGCTATGGCGATGATGTCATATATGACTGACAAAAGTCTTCTCAAATCCATTTTTGCTCACCTCGATTTCGCCTGAGTGGTGCCACAACCGTTACTAGGCAACGCAAACTATGCTTCGGTCAGACGGTAATTCAAATGTGAAAGAATGACTTACAAGGACATTTTTTGGTAAACAAATTGTTTTTAAGGGTAAAAGTTCTGGTTGTCATTTATTTTCATCTTAGAAGTTTTATTTTAATAATATATAAATATATTTAAAAGAACAAACTGACAAATATTTATTTCATCTCAGTTTATATTTGGCACTTTGGTTCATTTTAAAAGGTGCAAAAAGTCAAAATTAAAGAAATTTTTCTTTGAACTACTCGTCAAGGTCTTCAGAATTTTGCATCAAACAAAGAGTTCCTTCAAATTTTTTTGTTTAATCTCACCGCATCAAACAGTTTTAAATAAATCTCTGAAGTACACAATGGCTCGGTGAGAGTTTCACAAGTGGTTCTTGGAAAAAAAAAAAAAACTTTTTAAAGATTTGAAAGCTTTAAAACTTCACTAAGAAAAACTATGACATTGTAGCTTTTTTAAAGTACTCAATTATATGTAAAAGGTGATCCACCCTTTCCGGGTCAAGAAAGTCTGGTGTCATCAAAAGAAAGCATGGTCGTTGTTTTAAAACCTTAACACAAATCAGTTATTTGTCACGTCAAAACTTAGCTTTAAGCCTAGTCGAATTCTGACTGTAAGGACGAGGGTTATAGGGCAGTAGTCCCCGACCACCAGGCCGCGGACCGGTACCAGTCCGTGGGTCACAGAAAGAAGAAATAACTTATTATTTATTATTTCCATTTGGTTTATTATTCGAGCCATAATGCTGTTTTAATTTGAAAAGTCCCTGGATTTTCATCCTTACATCCGTCAATGACTCACCAGTGACGCGTCATTTCATTACATTTAAACCCCTAAACCAGTAAAATGAGGGGGAAAAAGTAAAAATCTACAGGAAGCTTCTTTGCTAAGGGAGTTACAGAGTTACGAAGCAGACTGGACTTTAGAAACACTCTTCAGGTTTCAGGTCAAAATGGGACTGTCTGGTTTCAGCAAAACAAACTCAGAACTATGACTGATCTAGTCTCACTGTGAAGAATCTAACTAGTATTTTTATTCACTTTGTTTTTGTGATGTCTTTTATTTTGAAGGTACGGTTACCATTACCAAGGCAACCAGAATGTTTCCATGTTATAAAGACCCTGCTAATAAATTTTCTCGTGAGGACAAAGTGGTTTTAAGTTTGTTATTATTGATTTAAAAACCAGTTTTTCAGGCAGGTCTTGTTTCTTGTTTCTACACTTTTACACCGGTCTGTGGAAATATTATCAGACACAAAAACGGTCCGTGTCGCGGAAAAGGTTGGGGACCCCTGTTATAGGGAATAAATATTGTCCATTCATCCAAACAGTTTTTTTGTTTGTTTGTTTGTTTTGTGACAGGATGCTTAAAAGACATAAAAACATCGGATCGTAGAATCGTTGCTAAGTCTAGTATGTTTTTATCAGTGGTGGATGAAGTACTCACTTTTTGTACTTAAGTAAAAGTACAGATAATGAGGCAAAAAAAATACTTAAGTAAAAGTAACAATAAAAAATCTACCTCAGTAAAAGTACAAAAGTAATTTGTGTAAATTTGACTTTGTTAGTAAAAAGTAAAAGTACTCGACCACAATCCAAATGTTATTTTTTGTGCTGTAGGGTCACAGATAAATACTCGGTGTAATGATGGCTCAACTTTTTATTTAGAAGTAAACACAACAAACAACGATCTTCTGACTCTTTTTAATTTGTTCTATATTTCATGTTAGTTTTTTGGCTGTGAATTACTGCGAAAATGTTTACTCTTGATTCTGATTGGTCCTCGATTCATTATTTCTTCTCCCTCTTGGAGACCTCAGGCGATCAACTGCTCCCTCTACAAGTTGATTTTGGCGATGCGGTTTCAAGATGCGCTAAAAAAACTGTATATTTTTCAAACTAAAGACCGAAAATGTAACGAAAAATGTAAAACACACTTTTAAAAAATAGCAAAGTAAAAGTACAGATATTTGCTCTAAAAATGTAGTGAAGTAAAAGTAAAAAGTACTGGTCTCAAATTTTACTTAAGTGAAGTACAAATACTCAATTTTTTTACTTAAGTACAGTAATGAAGTACATTTATGTTCCACCACTGGTTTTTGTTTATGATTGCACAGGTTACAAACACATGTTTTGGGGAGAGGTGTTAAGGATCTCATTTAAATTGGAAGTAGTGGAACCAATTCCTTCAAAATATGTTTGAAAATATTCTGAGATTGTTATATATTTTTTTCAGGTTACATTTCCGATTCCATTTCCACATGTTTGTTTAAACAAGTTTGTTCTAAACTTGTATTTTTCGGGGGAATTTCGCCCTGTTTTTATTCACCTGTTTAAAATCCAAGCTTTCATTACAATTTACTATTTTAATCTGTTGGGAAACTTTTAGATGAATCCGTCTTTATAACGTCCATTAGGCCAACACAGGGTTAAAAATATTTGCATAACAAAAGCGATCTTTACTCGTTCTTTGCCGTTGGGTCCAAAGAATTAAAATGTTTGTTAATTACTTCTGTTACTCCACTGTAATCACAAATTATCCAATCTTCTGCCCGTCCGTGTGGACTTGGGGACTTGCGGACTCTTGGGATTGTGACACATGAGCGGTGTTAAAGCAGCACAATCAGCGGGACCCTCTCGACCTGAAAGCGGGGTCTGCCCCCACATCCTCCGCTGGGACGGTGGTGTTTACCACCCAGGGTGGCTGAAAATTAATTGGCTCCTTGAGCTGTTGTACATTGCGCGCTGTCAGTGCGATGGCCTCCCCTCATTGCCCCGTCAGTTTAAGTCGAAGTGTATTAATGGGCTGTGTGGACCATTGATTCCTAATTTCTCTCAACGTCGACAACGGGGATAAATATTGCGCGGCACGCTCGTCTTCTGGCTTATTGTAATCAGCGTTGTTATTGATCGCCTGCCTGACCCCCCAGAAGTAATCTATTTTAAATACACTTTCAGCTAAAGGCTTCTGCTTTAAGCGGATTGCTGACAAGAGTGTGGACGCGACAGAAAGGGAGAGATATCACAAATATGACTCGGGCAAAAATGACTTGCCGTTGTGTATTGGTGGTATTTCGGTGGTCTCTGTCAGTGTGTGTGTTTGTTTAGATGTGTGTGCGACTACGCTTCAGTCTCCGCAAGGCCGGCGGATGATGGATGAGGGCTCAGCTTGCAGCTAGTCAGACGTCGGCGCTATCGATTTCCCCTCACATTCATCTACAGGGAGGAGGGGTGTCGGCTCGAGCCCAATGCACCTCCACGTGTGCGCACACATGCACGTATTTACAGATTTTTCACCTTAACTGTTTCAAATGGACAATGATTCTTTCTGTTCCATCGAAGGCACGGAGCCTTGGATTAAAATTTTCATTGTCTGCCGAATACAGTGACTACCCCCGTTCAGTCGCCGAGGAGTTTTTATTGATCCCTCCGTGAAGTGACATCCACTTGCTTAACATCCAGTCTAGTGCACTTCATTGGGCTCAGCCTTGCCTGTCCACTCATCCGTATGCTTCATAAAAGTGTATTTTCTGTTCTTCCCGTCGGCTAGGCGGTTACGCAGCCAATCATTTAAGAGTCTTCTCTTCATCCGAATAATTTGGCATCAAATTAAAGCAACTAATGCTAATGTAAAACAGACATTTTTTGGGTTTTTGCTATTTTCACGATAGTACTTATTTAACAAAGTTGCTCAGAAAACGGTGTAAATTTTGGGTGCCCAAAGGAGCTGCACTATAGAGTGCGTCCGAATCAAGGTGGGATCTCGATAAATCCGGAAAGCAAGCTTGATTTTTAACGAACAACCCTACGTATACTCAAAGAGTGCTATTTATGTCCTTTATTTACACCAACTTAGAAGACAGTAAGCAAAGGGTGCCAAATGTGGGCAGTCCAAAAGAAGTTTTAGTAGATCTCTCACCATCTTTGGTCGTGGTCGGAAAGATACATACAGTGGTGGTCAAAAGTTTACATACACTTGTAAAGAACATAATGTCATGGCTGTCTTGAGTTTCCAGTTATTTCAACAACTCTGATTTTTCTCTGATATAGTGATTGGAACAGATCCTTCTTTGTCACAAAAAACATTCATGAAGTTTGATTCTTTTATGACTTTATTATGGGTAAACTGAAAATGTGACGAAATCAGCTGGGTCAAAAATATACATACAGCAACATGAATGAGCAATTTTGGAGACATAGAAAGTTGTGTCAATGACATGAGCTTCATAGCATGACCTCTTAACTTCTTGTGAGTGATTATGAGTGACTACAGTTGGTGACTTCTCTGAGGCCATTTAAAAAGGGCTCATTGGATAAAAACACCCACAAACGCTACAATGGGAAAGTCAAAGGAGCTCAGCACAGATTTGAAAAAGAGAATCATTGACTTGAACAAGTCAGGAAAGTCACTTGGAGCCATTTCAAAGCAGCTGCAGGTTCCAAGAGCAACAGTGCAAACAATTGTTTGTAAGTATAAAGTGCATGGCACTGTTTTGTCACTGCCACGATCAGGAAGAAAACGCAAGCTGTCACCTGCTGCTGAGAGAAAACTGGTCAGGAGGGTGAAGAGTCAACCCAGGAGCACCAAAAAGCAGATCTGCCAAGAATTAGAAGCTGCTGGAACACAGGTGTCAGTGTCCACAGTCAAGCGTGTTTTGCATCGCCATGGACTGAGAGGTTGCCGTGCAAGAAGGAAGCCCTTGCTCCAAAAGCGGCACCTTAAGGCTCGACTAAAGTTTGCTGCTGATCACATGGACAAAGATAAGACCTTCTGGAGGAAAGTTCTGTGGTCAGATGAAACAAAAATTGAGCTGTTTGGCCACAATGCCCAGCAATATGTTTAGAGGAGAAAAGGTGAGGCCTTTAACCCCAAGAACACCATGCCTACCATCAAGCACTGTGGTGGTAGTATTATGCTGTGGGCCTGTTTTGCTGCCAATGGAACTGGTGCTTTACAGAGAGTCAATGGGACAATGAAGAAGGAGGATTACCTTCAAATTCTTCAAGAAAACCTGAAGTCATCAGCCCGAAGGTTGGGTCTTGGGCGCAGTTGGGTGTTCCAACAGGACAATGACCCCAAACACACATCAAAAGTGGTAATGGAATGGCTAAATCAGGCTAGAATTAAGATTTTACAATGGCCTTCCCAAAGTCCTGACTTAAATCCCATTGAGAACATGTGGATAATGCTGAAGAAACAAGTCCATGTCAGAAAGCCAACAAATTTAACTGAACTGCACCAATTCTGTCAAGCGGCGTGGTCAAAGACTCAACCAGAAACTTGTCAGAAGCTTGTGGATGGCTACCAAAAGCGCCTAATTGAAGTAAAAATGGCCAAAGGACATGTAACCAAATATCAGCATTGCTGTATGTATATTTTTGACCCAGCTGATTTCGTCACATTTTCAGTTTACCCATAATAAAGTCATAAAAGAATCAAACTTCATGAATGTTTTTTGTGACAAAGAAGGATCTGTTCCAATCACTATATCAGAGAAAAATCAGAGTTGTTGAAATAACTGGAAACTCAAGACAGCCATGACATTATGTTCTTTACAAGTGTATGTAAACTTTTGACCACCACTGTACCTTAACAATACCTTCTAGCCTCAGTAAGAAATTTTTGTCATTTTACACACAGGAAGGAAAGAAAGATCAAGCGTCAATTTATTTATTTTTTACTGTAACTGTTCCGTCATCTTCCGCTTCTCCCGGGGCCGAGTTGCGAGGGCAACAGCCGGGATAGACGGGAAGCCCAGGCTTCTCTTACCCTGACTGTATCCTCCAGCTCATCCGGGATTCCAGGGCATTGCCCGGCCAGCTGTGAGACATAGTCTCTCCAGCGGGTTCGAAGTCTGCCTCTTGGTCTCCTCCCAATGGGACATACCCAAAATGCCACCCGCTCGAGAGGCATCCTGACTCCATCTGGCTTGCCTAGACCTGAAGGAGGAGCGGCTCCACTCCGAGCTCCTCCCAGATGGCAGAACTCCTCACCCGATCTCTGAATGAGAGCCCAGCCACCCTACGGAGGAAGCTCATTTCGGCCACTCGAATCCGCGATCTCGTTTTTTTGGTCATCACCCACAGCTGGTGATTCTGTAACCATAGCAACCAAATGACACATTATCTCCCATTCCCTTAAAATTTTTGAAAAAAAGTTTGTGGCTCGATCCATATTTTGTCGTTTACTCACTTGACAAATCAACTGTTGACTTTTTTTTGCTGTAACCATAGCAACCAAGAATGTTTCCACACATTCCATGACAAAAAAATAAGTTGGTCTGATTAAAGCTGGTCAATAACGTAATATGATCACTCTTATCAACATTAGATTCAAAGAAAGACCCAATCCAATTTGGGGCTTGTAATGCAAGTGTGTATATTTTACCTTGAAAATGAATGTTTTTGTTTGTTTGTGAGCGTTTTTGTTTTTGTCGCCTAAATGCTAGGGGCTGTCTGGTTTTTCTCTGAGTCTTCCACGTGAAGCGTGGCACCGATTGAAGATTAAATCCAAATGTCTGCATGAGTTGCAATTAATGCTGATGACAGCTGTGCGATAACTTGTGTTAGCGGTGACATTTACCGCATCGCGGCTCTCACGCTGCTTCAGATGGAAAGTGATAGCGGTGTTCACAGAAATGTCTTTTCCTCTCTGTCTCAGGGGATGATGTACCTGGAGGAAAGAAGGTTGGTCCACAGAGACCTGGCGGCTCGAAACGTCCTGGTCAAGTCTCCCAATCACATCAAGATCACTGATTTCGGCTTGGCTCGACTGCTGGATGGCGACGAGAAGGAGTACAACGCGGACGGGGGCAAGGTTGGTGTAAGTGGAGGTGTGATAAAGTATTTACTAGGTTACGAGTGATGCAACACACGGCTCAAAGAGATGCAGCCTGTCGACCTTTCACAGCTACTCCACGCTCAGCGGTATCAGGAGGCTACATGATTGAAATATGTTAGCTCATCAGCTGTATTGCACCATTTCACTTGAAAATCAAAGCCATATTTGTCATGACGTCGGGTGCAGGAGGAAGGTGGAGCGCCCAAATGCAGGACCACGAAACAGGGTTTATTTAGTAAAGGAGTCCAGTTTGAGCTGCAAAGGAAATGATGTCTTGAGGTTATTGGGAATCATGATCAGGCAATTAGTGATGTGTCGGTCACGAACGAAACGGCTCTTAGAGCCGGCTCTTTGAAGTGAACGCTGCCCGAGTGTTGACTGATTGGAAGCCCCGCCCCGCATTCCCCGCATTTATATCTATATACATAAACAAAAAGTATGTCAATCCTTTGTACTGTAATAATTAAAAAATCTGAAAAACTAAAATAGCACAAACAAATATTTTTACAGCACAAACAATTGACATATTTTTGTTAATATATATATTTTTTTAAGAGGGGCGGGGCTTCACGGAGGTCATAAACACACTTTTCTCAAACTGCGCAGATAATTACAGACAGAAGAAACCGGATCAGCTCTTCAAAACTGCGGTGTTTAGTGTTTCTAAGTGTAGGACTGTGGCTCAGTGGTAGCGCATGCGCCCACTGACCGGAAGTTTGCAGGTTTGATTCCCACTGAGTTCACATCTAAGGTCTTTGGAGAAGACACCTAACCCCCCGTTTCTGGGCCTTTTAATTAGGCACCAGGCTGATGGCACACAGCTGGCTAATCACCCAGGTGTTTGGGATCAAACTGGAGTCCAGGAAAGGTATGACGGTCCAGGGCTCCCTCTTGTGGCAGAGTAAGGGGATTATGACAATACTGTCGTTTAATGCTTTAATTATGAGAGCGGTGCCATTTTGAGTTAGGTCCACTTGGGGCTTTCTTCATTTGAGGAATTTGCAAGCGCTCCTCTCCTGTATTTGGACGCTATTTTACCGCCAGGTTGTTCTCGGCCGTTGATTTTATTCTCCACTTTGTACACATTTTTACATAAAAAGGAAGTTTTTTAGCACGTCTGCACTGCTCACGCTCAGTCCCGCATAAATATTTTAGTGCCATTTTTGTTTAAATGCACCAAAATATTTACACTGGAACCAAACAGAGTTCCTACCCTCACCCATGGTAACCAGCTGTGGGTAGTGACCGAAAGAATGAGATGGGGTGTTCGGGCATCTGGTCAGGATGTCGGCCAATCGCCTTGCTGGTGAGGTATTTCGGGCACGTCCCACCAAGAGTAGACCAAGAGACATACCCCGGACCCGCTGGAGAGACTATGTCTCACAGCTGACCGGGGAACGACTCGGGATTCTTCCAAGTGAGCTAGAGGATGCAGTTGGGGTGAGAGAAGCCTGGGCTTCCCGTCTGAGGCTGTTGCCCCGCGACCCGGCCCCAGATAAGCGGAAGATGACGGAACAGAACAAAAAGAGAAAAAAATTTCTTTAAAAAAAACAAAACAAAACTGGTTGAACGTAATTGTAAGCTTTTCTTACTTCTTTTTTTTTTTTTTTCATTTTTAGCAAATATAACATTTTTAAGCTTGTAATCTTATAATCTGATTGTTTTATAAAAAATTGGAAAATTAGTGACAAACTTGAACTAAACGCTAGCTCGCTAAAGACAATCACAAAAAAAACAAATACTGTACATTTGAAAGGTCTTCCCAATGGGGAGGCAACCCTTTCGTCCACTGGGGAGAACTCCAACACACTGGAGCCGAGCTGGGAGGCAACAAGTATGCCATAACCATCAGCAATAACTAGGGCACTTCATTGGTCCGTCGTGGTAAAGAGAGAGCTGAGCCGAAAAGCAAAGCTCTCAATTTACAAGTCGATCTACGTTCCTACCCTCACCATGGTAACCAGGATCTACGTTCCTACCCTCACCATGGTAACAAGGATCTACGTTCCTACCCTCACCATGGTAACCAGGATCTACGTTCCTACCCTCACCATGGTAACCAGGATCTACGTTCCTACCCTCACCATGGTAACCAGGATCTACGTTCCTGCCCTCACCATGGTAACCAGGATCTACGTTCCTGCCCTCACCATGGTAACCAGGATCTACGTTCCAACCCTCACCTATGGTCACCAGCAGTGGGTGGTGACCGAAAGAATGAGATCACGGGTACAAGTGGACAAAATGAGCTTCCTCCGCAGGGTGGCTGGGCTCTCACTCAGAGATTGGGTGAGGAGCTCTGCCATCCGGGAGGAGCTCGGTGTTGAGCCGCTCCTCCTCCAGGTCGAGAGGAGCCCGATGGGGTGGTTTGGGCATCTGGTCAGGATGCCCCCCGAGCGCCACGGGCGAGGTGTTTCGGGCATGTCCCACCGGGAAGAGACCAAGGGGCAGACCCCGGACCCGCTGGAGAGACTATGTCTCACAGCTGGCCGGGGAACGACTTGGGATCCTTCCGGGTGAGCTAGAGGATGCAGCCGGGGAGAGAGAAGCCTGGGCTGCCCGTTTGAGGCTGTTGCACCCGCGACCCGACCCTGGAACAAGCGGAAGATGACGGAACGGAACTGAACGGAAGGTCTTCACAATGCGTAAATTTCCAACCATCAAGAATGTACCTCGTTCTTTTCAGTCTACAGCGTTCCTAAAAAATACCGTCATTTTTTTCTGAATTATGTACAAGAAAAAGCAAGAACGTGTTTGTTTATTCCTTTTTTTCCTGAGCTGTTTTACCAATTTCAGGTCAAATAAACTCCAGCAAACTTCGTCTCATTGCAACGTAATTTCTAAACACTTTATTTTAACAAATAACGCTGCGGCAGTCGCAGTCAGTTTGTTTTGTTTGGAGACCGCATTAATCAGAAGCCTCTTCGCTGTTCCCCGCTTGAGGTTTGCTATGCAAATTGTTCTGATCAACTCCCTTTATTAAATTGGCTTGTTCATTGCGACATCTATTCAGTCGAAGGCCTGAAGGTTGTGTCGCGAAGAAAAGGAAAAAAAAAATCATTTTCATAACCCAGGCAAGTTGGAAGCAGCCATCTGAGTGATTGACTCCATGTTGGTATTCACTGATGCCTTGATAAATGAGAGCTGTTGTCAGCACATCTACATGGACGCCATGGAAATAGATGCACCATGGGAGATAAATCAACACAGATGAAAGTGGAGGTGCCATTCCGACCTGAAGCATATCATTTCCTCTCTTCCTCTTCATTTCCCTAAAGAGCAAGGGCATGTGTTTGTGTTTGATCGTGTGCGTGCGAGTGATTTACTCTCGCGCAAAGGGAGGGACCGCGTTTCCGATGACCGTCACCTGCACATGTGTGTGCATTTGTGCATTCACATGCAAAAGAACGCCTAATTGGCTTGTACGTTTTACGGCTCGGAGACCCTCCCACTCTCAATGTGGAATCATGTCGCAGTTATGACACAAGCGCTCGTGTCCTTGTCGGGAATGTCAAAGTCAAGATTATGCTGTTGTGGGATTTTTTAAATCAGAGTTTGACACTTAGAAGTTTAGAGATTTAATATAAATACTTTTGTCAGGATGTGGGGGTGTGGGAGGAGGACCCAAATGCAGGAAAACAAAACAGGATTTTTTAACCAAAAGTCAGGATCAAACTGTTCAAATGATATAAACTTATGGTCAGGTAGCTAGGACGCCTGGATGGGAAGGATGACGACGATAACGACCCGACAAAGAATTCCAGGGGGATTGCATTTAAATGAGCAGCAAGATCCACAGGTGTGTGTTATCAGAAAAATCACCCTCAGATGTCCCTAATCTAATGAAGGAAGTTCCAGGGCTCCCTCTGGTGGCAGGGGAGGGGATCATGACAACTTTACTATGGAGAATTTTGTAATCCATATTAGAAAGCAAGAGTTCACTGAGTAGTGGGCGAGGAATTAGATAAAACAACCTCATTTCTTAGGAATTAAAAAGTCTTCGGATGTCCATCGGAATGTCTTCTGGAACTCTTGGATTTCTTCAGCATGCAAAATGAACCCTTTCATAATTTCTTTCAATATGAGTCTCCATCATCAGTCTGAATTTTTTCAATTTCTCCAAGATTTCCTGAAAGACTTTCTTGTGTTTGTCTTTGACTGCCGTCTTATTTTCGTTCTGATCTGCGCAGGGATTCTCGCAAACCACTTTATCAATGTTGGTAACTGTTAAATTTTGAAGGTCTATTCCTGCATTAGACCTCATGTCAGAGAGGCCAGGCTGAGATGATTTGGACATGTGCAGAGGAGAGAGAGAGAGTACATCAGAAGAAGGATGCTGGGTTTGGAACCACCAGGAAAGAGGACTAGAGGAAGACCAAAGAGGAGGTTCATGGATACAGTGAAGGAAGACATGAAGATAGTTGGTGTGACCGAAGAGGATGCAGGAGATAGGGTTAGATGGAAGAAACTGACTTGCTGTGGCGCCCCCTGAAGGGAAATGCCGAAAGAAGAAGAAGAATTCCTGCATGAGACCTGTTTTTATCTTACTGATTCGTTTTGATGGACCTCCTGGAATAGACCGAAATAACATCTGCAACAACAAGATGATGAAATTAGAAAAATAGACTGATAGCTCTGTTTTTTTAGGCATACTCATCCATTTCCTCCTTCTCCCTTCCATCAGAATGACATCCTAACGGTTCCCCATCATCGTATTCCGTGTCTGATATCAGAATGTTCAACTCAACCATTTCAAACACCTATTCTTTGCTTGAATTTCTCAATATTTCTTATTGTCAACATCAATTTCAATTCTTTTCATCCACTGTTGGTGTTTTAAAGTATAAAAATTCACCCTTTATTCAGTGGATATTTGTTGCTTGGGTGGGTCAGCCCACAAGTACTCAAACTGTCTCAAGTCCCTGGACTCATAGTCAAACAGTGTGCCACAGAGCGGAACTAGAGTTTCCTTCTAATGGATAAAAATCTTTTACTTGATGGAGCCTGTCAGACTATGTGATGAAGGCGTTGATGATTTGAACTGACGAGATCGTTTACTGGACCTGAATCAAGCGCAGAATCTCTGGAACTTCGAGGACTTTCTGTCTTGTGCCATACAACAAATTGCAATATCAATAATTTGGGAACTAGCTAATACTCACAATCACCAGAGCTGAGCAAGTCTGTTGGCTATTTTTTTTCTTCACTCCGAACTCTGATTCAATATCAGTTTGAGTTTCATTTTCCGAAGACTTAGGCTACATTATGAGCGTCTACAGTTGGTCCAAACAAAAGTGGGATGAACAGCTAAGAAAGTTTAATCACGTGAAAAATTCTTCGCCACAACAAACTCATTGAACGTAGAACATAAATTTTCACCATAAATTCAGAAGGAATTCTGTTTTGTTTGTCTGCTGCAACAGTCTAAGACGGGAGGCCCAGGGTTCTCTAACCTCGGCGGCATCCTCTAGCTCACGCGGGAGGATACCGAGGTGTTTCCTGTCCAGCTGTGAGACATAGTCTCTCCAGTAGGTCTAGGGTCTGCCTCTGGGTCTCCTCCAGGTAGGATCTACCAGAAACACCTCACAAGTGAGGCGCTCAGGAGGCATCATAACCAGATTTGCGAACTACCCAATCCGGCTTCGCTCAACTCGGAGGAGCAACGGCTCTACTCCGAGTTCTTCCCAGGTGGAAAAGCGCTCTCTCATTTCAGCCACCTGTATCCACGATGTCGTTCTCTCGGTCACCAGCTGTTGGTGGTTACCACCCTCTGTTTGGGTGGTTACCACCCCATCTTACACGAGGGTGGGAAAGTAGATCCATTTGGGGCAGGACACTGTCCCTGGCCTGCAGGGGGCATTCCACCCTTTTCTGTGCGAGCACCATGATCTCTGATCTAACGGTGCTGATTCTTATCCTGACCACTTTACACTCAGCAGCAAATCGTTCCAGCGAGAGCTGGAAATCACGACCCAACTAGGCCAACAGGACCACATCATCCGCAAAAATCCTGACGTCACCAATCCGAATCTCTCAAAGAAATGCCTAGAAATTCTGTCATAGGAGTATTAATGTAAATGTTTTCCACTTTGTTTCTTTAGATGCCCATCAAATGGATGGCTCTGGAGTGCATCCACTACAGGAAGTTCACCCATCAGAGTGACGTGTGGAGCTACGGTGGGTGTCACACATATTCACCATAGACATCGGTAGTCATTAAAAAATAAGTGACCTGAAATCCTTCTTTTTCTTTCATCCGCCTTGTTACCGTTTCTACTCTGTCACTTTTCTCACTCTCTTCTCTTTTGTCTTTGATTCGGCAGGAGTGACCATCTGGGAGCTGATGACATTTGGAGGGAAACCTTACGATGGCATTCCCACACGAGAGATTCCAGACATTCTTGAGAAGGGGGAGCGCCTGCCCCAGCCGCCAATTTGCACCATCGATGTTTATATGGTGATGGTGAAATGTAAGTGAAGGTGGTCTTTAGACCACGGACTACACAATCACATCAACACAAACATCACATTTTGAGCAGTTTGTAAACATGTAGCATTACGTGTTTCATGAATCGGATCATTATTACTCGTAACCACAGAGTTAGAAAACCAAGGCTTAGTCAGTGTGGCTAAAATTAGCTCGGAATTATCAGTCCACCAACTCAGCATAATGCCGTACAAATCCTGTAACACCTTGAAAGATCACCAATTAAATGCAAACGTGCGTAAGTGATTAACTGGGATTAAAGTCTCATGGATATGAAAGGCAACTTTTTTGATATTGTTAGGGAACCAGAAAGTAAAGAAAAAAAATGTACTAGAATTATTCCTTTGTTTTGTTGTTGTTTGTTTTTTCTCAATAGCTTCATAATAAAATTAACTTGTTGTTATGATTGTGAAGTAGGACCCGGACGCAAAGCAAGTTTTCATCAGTTTATTGCCAAAGCGCAGAACCAGAGAGAGCTTGGCAGTGTGAGTGCCGCAGGGGTGTCAAACTCCAGTCCAATCCCCTCTGTTCTGGTCCCTCCTCCTCCTCCTGAGCTCATACCTCTAGTCCACAGGTGTCAAACTCAGGTCCTGGAGGGCTGGTGTCCTAAAGGTTTTCCATGTGTTCCTGGTTCAATACAGCTGATGCACATAGAGTGAAATCAACAGCCAATCAAATTTGGCATAGTGACTCAAAAACCTGGATCAGGTGTGTAGATGCGAGAACACATAGAAAACCTTCCAAACACCGGCCCTCCCTGAGTTTGACACTTGTGGACTAGAGGTATGAGCTCAGCAGGAGGAGGGACCAGAGCAGCAGGGATGTTCCAGAACCAGGTTGAGGGACCAGACATGGATGAAAAACATCATGGCTGCATGGGGGCAGCACCGCAGTGCAACAGCGAATGAAGCAGGGGAATGACCTTTCGATTTTAAGATCTGCGGCCTCGTCGGGATCTCAAACCGGTCGTAGTTGTCGATAGATCAGTGTTTGGAAAAGGAAGTTTTGTCTGAATCTGCGACCCATCCCGAGATGTGAGAGATTACTCTTAACAGTGAAAGCAAAAGATTACAAAGAACGGAAACAACTTTGTTTGGACTTTATTCCACTTAAGAAATGACTTTATTAGAAGGGGGTCAAGGGCTGCGTCATGGGGGCGGTGTTTGGTGGCATCATGCTGGTCGCAGCCCTCAACGTTTAGATGTTCTGGAAGGGAAGGAGAAGTGGATGACGTGTTCTGGGCGTGCGCAGAGGCGCAGAGTTGCAACTCTCCACGGTCGCAGATCTCGACAGAACCCCGGCACCAGGGCTTAAATAATGCAGGAAGAAACAAGACACACCTGGAGATTGGGATTAGGTGTGCAAAATTAGGACTGAGGGCAGGATAGGAGGGAGGAAGTGTTCCAAAATGATGAGGATAACGACATTCGTTCTGTTAATGAGCATGTCGAGTTGGTCGAGTGTTTTTAGGGATGTATCAAACTTGATGGAAAGATGCCCATGCCTTGGTGTGCCTAAAGCAGACACTTAAACCCCGAATTGTGCCAACCATTGGCGCCATTGTGTACGTTACTGAACTGACGGAATCTCACACAAACAAACGCGCAATACTTCGAATCATCAAGATAAGACCACAAATTAATAAGTACCAGACGTCGCAGGATAAGAAATATCAAACGTTGATTCTGGTGTTGCGTTCAAGAATTTTAAATAGGTTTCTTTTTTCTTTGGTTTAAAAAATAGATTCAAATTGGAATAAATTGTAAATATTAAACAATACGTTAATCTCACATTTGGGTGAGTAATAGTCTGAATGGAGACCTATCTGCATCAATCCAACTTAATGTGTTACTTTTTTCCAACATGTATTTTACGTTCTGTTTATAATCAGATACAGTCGAGTTGTAATTTATTAAAAAGAGTTCATAGTTTTAATATTCATCGGCGATTGGAGCCCTAGGGCTTCATTTCAAGGCTGAGAGAGAAGTTGATTTGTAATGAGGAGGCGAAGATCGACCTGTTTTGTCATGAAACTGTGATGAGATGCTGTTTTATGGTCTATGCGTCTCCACCGGGGACTCTGCCCACATCTTTGCCGGCGTCATCCTCAATCTGGGCTAGCGTGGCTTCTTCCAACCCGTTTTACCCCCCTGCCTCTTTCCAGCTTGTCCAACTAACCCACTAAGCAACCTTCTTTCTATTCTGCTGAAAATCTTCTCACTGCGCTGGTGCATGGGGTTGCTGTGAATTCACCCTCCCATATTTTCAGGAAGCGGTCCAGCCATGCACGCCAGGACGTCCGTTAAATCGTGCCAAATATTGGGGTTGTTGGCTAATTTTTCTCATGGCAATCTGGTCATTGCTTTACCAAATCTGAACCCGTCGATTGAGTCCACAGACTTTTCTGTACTTTGCAATTCAATTCGGTGCATTGACAAGCGAGGGGAACCATGGATGAGATGGGGACCATAGGACAGGAAAGCAAGGACCCATCTATAGCTGATGTAGGTATATCAAACCTTGAGGCCTCATCAGTCTGGTGACGCCTATGATAAGGTGTCATAGTGTAGGACAGGGGTCCCCAACCTTTCCTGCGCCACACTGGTTTAATGTCCGATCTAAAGACGTAGCAGAAAAACGAAATAGGACCAGCCTGAAAAAAAAATGTTTTTTTTAAATAAATAATAAACTTATAATATACCTTCAAAATAAAAGACATCACAAAAACAAAGTAAATAAAAATACTAGTTAGGCTCCTCACTGTAAGACTAGATCAATCAGAGTTCGGAGTTTGTTTTGCTGGAATTAGACAGTCCCATTTTGACCTGAAACCTGAAGAGTGTTTCTAAAATCCAGTCTGCTTCGTAGCTTTGTATCCGGTCACTTTTCAAATTAAAACATTGTCATGGGAATTAGCGCCTCCAAATCCGAGACCATGGTCCTCGCCCGGAAAAGGGTGGAATGCCTCCTGCGGGTCAGGGACAGGGTCCTGCCCCAAGTGGAGGAGTTTAAGTATCCCGGGGTCTTGTTCACGAGTGGCGGAAGGATGGAGCGGGAGATCGAAAGGCGGATCGGTGCGGCGTCAGCAATAACTAGGACGCTGCATCGGTCCGTCGTGTTAAAGAGAGAGCTGAGCCGAAAATCAAAGCTCTCGATTTACAATTCGATCTACGTTCCAACCCTCACCATGGTTACCAGGATCTACGTTCCTACCCTCACCATGGTAACCAGAAAACACGTTCCTACCCTCACCATGGTAACCAGAATATACGTTCCTACCCTCACCATGGTGACCAGGATCTACGTTCCTAACCTCGCCATGGTAACCAGGATCTACCTTCCTACCTTCACCATGGTAACCAAGATCTAGTGGCCAAAATGAGCTTCCTCTGCAGGGTGGCTGGGCTCTCACTCAGAGATCGGGTGAAGAGCTCTGCCATCCAGGAGGAGCTCGGTGTCGAGCCGCTCCTCCTCCAGGTCGAGAGGAGCCAGATGGGGTGGTTCGGACATCTGGTCAAGATGCCCCCCGAGAGCCTCGCGGGCGGGGTGTCTCCTCCACCGGGAGGAGACCAAGGGGCAGACCCCGCACCCGCTGGAGAGACTATGTCTCACAGCTGGCTGGGGAATAACTTGGGATCCTTTCGGGTGAGCTGGAGGATGCAGCCGGGGTGAGAGAGGCTTGGGCTGCCCGTTTGAGGCTGTTGCCCCGGCGACCCGACCCCGGAACAAGCCGAAGATGTCGGAACGGAACAAACATTGTCATCAAGAAAACCTTTATAACAAAGGCTCAAATATTAAACCAAAAGGAAATAATGGAAGTTATTCTTCATTCTATGCGGCCCGGCACCGGTCCGCAGGCCCGGTATTTGGGGACCATTTGTGTAGGATACTCAATGAAGACGCTAGAGAACAGGCGAGCGAACAGAGAATGGAGGAGAGAACCTTTTCCCTGCTTCAAGTATCAAGCAGCCAACTAGCAACTATTTCAATTAAAATTCTCTGATTCTCGCTGACAAAAGAAGAACCTACCCTTGAATGTCAAAACTGTGTCCGCCTCTCTCTTAGAGCTGCTTGATGGCTAAAGGTCTCCTCTCCAACTGGACTTTTAAAAATCCTAGGAACTGCTAACATTTTGTAATTTGTGAGCGAAGTGTTTTGTTCGGTTGAAAAGGTCGTTAATATAAGTCGGAGGTTAGAGTCGCCATAGCGGCCAGACTTTCTTGTCATCCTGTCTTCTGTTGCTAAAAACTCTCAAACCCCAAAATCCTACAAAGTATAGTTATAAATCCCGCAAGGCCGCACTTACCGCAACTCCATTAAGCATTCCGCTCCTTCCACCACCGACTTGTTTCGCCGTGAATTTTAACTCGTGCTAATTTAGATTCCCTCCACAGAGGACTCAAAATGCCAAGTGCATTGGATAGAAAAAAAAAAATGGGATCCCACTCTGAGTTTGAAATCAAAACATATTCCCTGGACAAAGACGTTGATCCAACCGAAATGTCATAATATCTTAAAGTTTCCAATGGTTTCTGACAGGACTGAACCAGACCCTGAAAGCCCTGCAGGCATTTGGCCCAATTAGAACTCCAGCTTATTCTTTCCTTCTCCCTGGAGGAGGTAGATCATTTTTACACGCAATGCAGATCTTTCACGACAAATCTGTACAACGTTGTAATAAAATTTGATCTTAAGGGATTCCCTTATTTGACTCAACAGGGTGAGTTTGCATTTTCCTTTAAAATCTAACCAACGGCAATTTTTCGGACTTAATTAAACACAAAAGCTTGAATACATGTTCGTTTTGTCGCACGTTTACGAGCGTAAAGTCGTTACGTAGCCACATGAATTCTAATTACACGTTGACTGAGAAGTGTTGTGTGTGATTTGGTGTGCTGTCAAACTGCCGCCTCAACGACACCCCAATAGAGATGAAATGAGGGTTTGATTGTTAGAGTAATTGCGCCTCATTTAGATAATGGGCCTGCGTGGGGCGCTACAATTGACAACGAGGTGAAGAGAAGAAAATCAAAAGAGGTGGAATGACAACAAAAACTGCAAGGGTTGATTTTAACAAAGGGAGGTTTTCTTTGGGCGCAATTGAGATATTTTTACTCGGTTAAACAAAGGACGACTTCAAACATTGATTTGGTTGAACATTGCAGACGACATTGTGATCTGTAGTGAGAGGAGGGAAGAGGTGGAGGAAAAGCTGGAGAGGTGGAGGTTTGCTCAAGAAAGAAGAGGAATGAAGATTAGTCAGAGTAAAACAGAGTACATGTGTGTGAATGAGAGGGATCCAAATGGAAAAGTGAGGTTACAGGGAGAAGAGATAAAGAAGGTGGAAGATTTTAAGTATCTAGGATCAACAGTCCAGAACAATGGAGAGTGTGGAAAAGAGGTGAAGAAGCGTGTGCAGGCAGGCTGGAACGGGTGGAGGAAAGTATCAGGTGTGATGTGTGACAGAAGAGTTTCAGCTAAAATGAAAAGAAAAGTGTACAAAACCATGGTGAGAGCGGCCATGCTGATTGGTCTAGAGACAGTGTGGTGAGAGCGGCCATGCTGATTGGTCTAGAGACAGTGTGGTGAGAGCGGCCATGCTGATTGGTCTAGAGACAGTGTCACTGAGGAAAAGACAGGAAGCAGAGATGTTTGTAGCAGAGATGAAGATGCTGAGGATTTCTCTGGGAGTGACCAGGATGGACAGGATCAGAGGAACAGCACATGTTAGAGGTTTTAAAGTCAGAGAGGTCAGACTGAGATGGTTTGGACATGTGCAGAGGAGAGAGAGAGAGTAGATCAGAAGAAGGATGCTGGGTTTGGAACCACCAGGAAAGAGGACTAGAGGAAGACCAAAGAGGAGGTTCATGGATACAGTGAAGGAAGACATGAAGATAGTTGGTGTGACCGAAGAGGATGCAGGAGATAGGGTTAGATGGAAGAAACTGACTTGCTGTGGCGCCCCCTGGAGGGAAATGCTGAAAGAAGAAGAAGATTTGGTTGAACATTAATACAATTGTATAAAGTTAGCGTCTAAATTATAAAGAGAAATAAAGAATGATCAGGACCAAATTATTTTCCCTTAATTCCCACTAATAACAATATATTGGTATAAAAATCCAATATTTTAAAGTTAACAGCTGTATGGACGGTGCGGGTTGATCAACATCTGGACTTTTGATTTTGCACAAAATTTTTACGGACCTACACTTTAGTTTTCTGTGATTTTTTTTTAACAACGCACAAATAATTTTGGCTACTAAAATGTTTTTTTTACGCTGTGTTTTGTTCTTTTTCAGGTTGGATGATTGATGCTGACAGCAGGCCGAAATTTAAAGAGCTAGCCGCTGAATTCTGCAGAATGGCACGTGACCCCCAGCGGTATCTGGTCATCCAGGTGTGTGTTCTATAACATGTATACTGTTAATGAGGTTTAAATGTGCTACACTTTTAGGTTCTCACCACGACCTAAAAGCGTTTTTATCTGACCCTTTGGAAAATTAATTAAGAGTGGGCTTTTTAAATAAATTGTCTTTCAAAATTCAATTCATTTTTTATCTAAAGCGCATTTTACAAACATAACTTTTAACAAAGTTTTGACACTTTTTCAAGATGAAATCACAAAACAAAATAATCATATAATACATCTGGTTTGGTCTTCTAAAATATTTGCCAACTCTAAACAAACTGATCCAAACATAGGTGGGCCAAAAATGGCCCATGGGCAAATGCAACCCGCCATACCTTACGATTTAACTCACCAATGACTGTGTTTCCCAATAGATTGGAGTCGATGTGACTGATGTTAAGATGGATTTCAGGAATTTTGGAATATAAAAGTGGTTTTCTCCAAGTTTTTCCAGTCATTTTTTTATTTCCCGCACTTGAGCCATGTGATGTATCTTGCCCCGTGTCATTACATATGACATACGTAATCCCAGCACCAGAGGCTGGGCTTCATCAAGACATAAAAATAAGTGTCATGTCTCAACTCGAAATATGAAACTAAATTGATAAAAATATGTTAGTAAAAATTTAAAATTTTTGCGGATGATGTGGTCCTGTTTGCTTCATTGGACCAAGATCTCCAGCTCTCGCTGGATCTATTTGCTGGCGAGTGTGAAGCAGCCGGGATGGGAATTAGCGCCTCCAAATCCGAGACCATGGTCCTCGCCCGGAAAAGGGTGGAATGCACCCTGCGGGTCAGGGACAGGGTCCTGCCTCAAGTGGAGGAGTTTAAGTATCTCGGGGTCTTGTTCACGAGTGGGGGAAAAGATGGAGCGGGAGATCGACAGGCAGATCGGTGCGGCATCAGCAATAACTAGGACGCTGCATCGGTCCGTCATGGTAAAGAGAGAGCTGAGCCAAAAAACAAAGCTCTCGATTTACAAGTCGGTCTACGTTCCTACCCTCACCATGGTAATCAGGATCTATGTTCCTACCCTCACCATGGTAACCAGGATCTATGTTCCTACCCTCACCATGGTAACCAGGATCTACGTTCCTACCCTCACCATGGTAATCAGGATCTATGTTCCTACCCTCACCATGGTAACCAGGATCTATGTTCCTACCCTCACCATGGTAACCAGGATCTACGTTCCTACCCTCACCATGGTAACCAGGATCTACGTTCCTACCCTCACCTATGGTCACCAGCTGTGGGTGGTGACCGAAAGAATGAGATTGCGGGTACAAGCGGCCGAAATGAGCTTCATCCGCAGGGTGGCTGGGCTCTCACTCAGAGATCGGGTGAGGAGCTCTGCCATCCGGGAAGAGCTCGGTGTCGAGCCGCTCCTCCTCCAGGTTGAGAGGAGCCAGATGGGGTGCTTCGGGCATCTGGTCAGGATGCCCCCCGAGCGTCTCGCGGGCGCGGTGTTTCGGGCACGTCCCACGGGGAGGAGACCAAGGGGCAGACCCCAGACCCGCTGGAGAGACTATGTCTCACAGCTGGCCGGGGAACGACTTGGGATCCTTCCAGGTGAGCTAGAAGATGCAACCGGGGAGAGAGAGGCCTGGGCTGCCCGCTTGAGGCCGTTGCCCCCGCGACCCGACCTCGGAACAAGCGGAAGATGATGGAACGAAACGGAAATTAAACATGATATGATGTTTTGTGGCCTACAATTTAAAAACGTAATTTTTTGATTCAGGGAGACGATCGGATGAAGCTTCCTAGCCCCAACGACAGCAAGTTTTTCCAAAGTCTTCTGGACGAGGAGGACTTGGATGACTTGATGGATGCTGAAGAGTACTTGGTACCTCGGGGGTTCAACGTGGCCGCTTCGTCCTGCACGGCAAGGCCAAAGGTGGACTCCAATAGAGTAAGAAATCTGTTTGCAGCTTTACTAATAATGTGAGGTTTTAAATTTTCACTAATAGTCAAGTTTAAAAAGGATTGGAGGGTGTTCATGGTCTGGTAGCAAAATGTCGGCAAGCGGAACAAAGGCAATTGAAGTCCTTCAAAAACGATGCTTTTATTATTGCACTAAATTTGTTTTTGTAGAGTTTGATACAAAAAATGAGACAGTTTTAAAACATCAGATTTTATTTTAAGTTTTCTTCCTTTTTTTTGGAACCCACAAATTTGACTTGAACGCCCCTGTTTTTGTCTAAAATCGCAAAAGTCCTCAAGGTGGTTGAGAACATTCAATACACCAATGATTTTCCTCCGCTAATGGTTCACCTCCATCACTTCCATCCCAAAGTGTCTGGCTTAAATCTGGGCTCTTTATGGCGCTAACTCCCCAGGCCCCAGGTTTCATTACTCAGTGCTCTGTAAGCTACGAACAGATGCTCTCTTAAAAGTCCAGAGTGTAACAGACACAGTATTTACCACTCGTGCCTGTGGGTCCTTATTTTATGCCCATTTACAACTAGGACTCGAAGGAGACTCTTTGTCCCCTGACTTTCCCAAAAAAAAAACTCCACCTAATCCAGATAGTCTATCACTGTTTTCATTGGGTCGTCAAATGTTGGGCGGGTATTCTCAGACAGGAAAGGAATTTATTGACAAACCTTCACAACTATCTATTTCCACCAGTGAAGCTCGCTAACACAGTTATCTGCTCATTTATTTCAACTCAGACATGAAAAGAGGAAAAGATATTTCGCTTCAAAGGAACGAAATGAGAAGTCAAAGAAAGGGGAAGTCGATCGGGATACAAGGTGAACCGGAGTAGGTGGATAGATATAACCTCGGGGTGGTTTAATTTTTTTTTCTTTTGTGTTGTATTGCTGGGCTTTCTGTAATTGCTGCTTTGGCGCTAACAGTTGGCAAAAGTACAGAGGGGTTGGCCTCAAATAAATAGCCCAGGGCAAGCCAGCTCAGAATGGTGAGGGCCTTTTCTTTACATGTCAGGTTTTGTTTTTTTCTTTTAGGTATTTTGCTCTATTTTTCTTTTTATATACTAAGTTGTTTAAACACAATGTTCTCAAATTTTCTAAACATTACCAACTTGAAATGTGCATTTTAAACCCTCTGGAATTATGTAAAGATTTGAAGATATTTGAATAATCAATCACTTAATCCATAATGTCATTAAAAGATTTAGAGGATATGGACATTTCTGAAACTGTATTCAGTCGGTTTTGGTAATCTCTAATGATCCTACATGAATCATTGGCTGAGGAGACAGGTTAGAGGTTTAAGCTCTATCATCAGCGTAAAAGCGATATGTGAACATCCAGGGAGGACGCAGAACTCCAAATTGTAGAGAGAAGAAGCTCAATTTGACGTATTTTCTGATCAAATAAAGTGTAGGAACTTAATCTTGAATCAAGCATTTGTACATACAGTATATCTACAGATGCATGGAAGTGGTAGACGCTAGCCTGTCTTGAAACCAGCTTCACCGCTGTACCAGTAGATGAATTGGTATGTGTCATTAACTCCATTTTAAGGGCGGGCAAACCTGGAAAACAGACAGCGGAGTGTGTCGATCCAAAAAGGGCTTACATGGTCACAAGGCGACCAAAACATTTACCATGCAAAATAAATGAGTCTCAGTTGTGAACACAAAGAAAGTATTGTTACCGCGGTTTCAATGACTCGATGAGGTTTTTTTTCACTCTACATGGTCAGGTATTGGCGAATGAAGGGCCAATTGTACGACCGGTCACGAACAACCAGCCAATCAGGGACTAGAGATGATTCTGTAATGTCAAATGCAAATGTCCATAATGTCTATGTGAAGGTACAGATAGCCCTATCCGGGTCTGTACCATAGTAGCCAAGCAATAATCTCTGGTATTCATGTTAACGCTCTGCTCTCCGGCGTAAGTAACCGCCTACCTTGGAGCGAAGGAAGCCCAGTAGTTCAAGGTCAGACAATTTCAGCAAATTGAAACCAAGCATCTGTCTCAAGGTTTGGATTGTATCCCTGAAATCATCAAACTCTCACTCGGTCACTTTTTAGTGATTGAGGAAACTTGCATCACACAAAAAAGATGCAAATAACACATGGCCCCAAAAAACAATTATCACATGAGGATTCTCTTTGCCGTCCCTTTTTGCATTCCCACCCTCACCTATGGTCACCAGCTGTGGGGGGTGACTGAAAGAACGAGATTGTGGGGTCGTCTGCGGGGTGGCTGGGCTCTCACTCAGAGATAGACTTAGGAGCCCTGCCACTCGGAGGAGCTCGGAGTAGAGCCATTGCTCCTTCGGGTCGAGAGAAGCCAGATGGGTTGGTACCTCGTTGGTGAGGTATTTCGGGCACATCCCAGTGGCAGACGTTGGACCCGCTAGAGAGACTGTCTCACAGCTGCCTGGGGAACACCTCAGGATTCTCAGGGTAAGCTGGGGGTTGCAGTTGGGGTGACAGAAGCCTGGGCTTGCTGTCTGCGACTGTTGCCACCGCGACCTGGCCCCGGATAAGCGGAAGACAACGGTAGGGTTCTGTTTGTATTTGAATTGGCTCAACCTTGGAAGGTACGGAACCCAGACTGATGTTACTCTGTATAGAAAAACAAATTCTAGGCGAAGACGTTATCAAGTCGGGGTCTAAATCCGAGTGTCACACGTTGGTTCTCGAGGTGGCCTGAGAGTATTCCATGTGTTCTTGCACCTATCGACCTGGTTCAGGCCATGAGGAACACAGTGTAGCATTTTGTTTGAGTCGGCTATGTTGAACCAGGAGGATAATAATCCCTTTGGGACTGTGGCCCTTGATTTTGAAACCTCTGGTCTAAAGAAATCTCTTTTCTTCAACACAGAACCAGTTTGGCTATCGGGATGGTGGTCCAAACCAACCAGAAGGAGGCGCCCAAGCGTCTGTGAACCAAGAAGCCAACAGTAGCCTCGGTTCAACCTTAGAGGACCAGCGTTGCAACGGTAGTCTACACAAGAAGAGCGTGAACCAAGCTGGTGGAGAAGATAGCGGAGCCCAGAGATACAGCGCTGACCCCACCATCTTCCTGGGTGAGAGGTCTTCAAGAGGAGACACAGATGAGGACGGTTACATGACGCCAATGAAGGACAAGAGTTCCTCAGGTACTCAATAGAAAACAATAAAAAAGATGCAGTTTTACTTGAATTTTTGAACAAAAATGTCTTTGTGTCATTGACTGATTGCCCAATCGAGTCTTCTACTGGGGTAATTTGCAGCAGACACGAGTAGCGAGTCATGTTTGCCTTTGATCATATTTTAGTCTATCGGCCCTGTTTTCGCACCATCGTGTTTGATTTTTCAGCAGCTCCAAATATAACAAAGCCTACAGCAAAACACATCTGATGCGATGTCAAGGAGCTCAAGTGTGGGCAAAATCAATAGGTTTCACACCCCACTATTATAGCGCTTGGAAGTCGTGAAGAAGGGGTCATTTGTTGGCGCTTTTACCCCGGGCAGATGGAGTTTCCAGTGCCAGAGAACTGCTGGCATTTTGCCCGTGTATTCCTCAGTGCTACCATCATCACCATTACTATCTCATCTCCTCATTAGCTCCTGATCTTTTCTTCTAACTCTCGTATAAATCCGGTTTGTTGTGTTTGTTTTTCTTTTGATTTACTTTCAGTGGGTTTTTCTCATTTGGTGGAAAAACCCACTGAAAGTCCATCGAAATTTGTTCAATTGAGAGGATTAAAAGTTATTTATTCGACTATTTTCAAAGTGAGGAAACTATTTTTTTTTTTTTTTTTTGTGATCATAATTCACTCACAAACTCAGTTTCTACAAATAAAATCTAACTTTTTTTTATAATTTTGTTTTCAAAATTACCCCAAAATATGTCTCTCGCTTGGTGATTTTTTTTTCCCATACAAAACGTTTTTGCTATAGTTTTTTTTTTTAAACAGATTAAATGTTTTTAGTATTTTTTTGTGATTTTGTTTCAAATATTTCTATTGTTTCTACACTTGGAAGGAAATCTTTATTCTGGCTGTAAATAAAACTATAAATACTTTTTCAAAAGTTTATCTAAAATAATTATGTATAAACGAGCACAACTTAATAAACTTTCTTCTCATTACTTATCAATAAAATTTAACTTTCTTTTTTTGCGACACCAAAACACTTTCTTTGACTCAAATTGACTCATGAATGGATTGTTTTTAAATCAGGTGTTTTTAGTACACTACCGTGTTTTCATGACCAAAAGGCGCAGTCCCAGTTTTGCGTGCTCTGTATTAAACACACACATAAGGCGCACCTGATGATAGGGCGCGGGTTTTATATACATATCCTCTACTACGTATGTCCGCCTTACAACAACACACACACAAGCAGACAAGTGTGTGTATTTAAAAATAGATCGGGAGTAAAACTGAGTTTGGTTGGTTTTATTTAAATATTAGTTACAGTCGTCATAAAGTCATTTATCAAATCCATCCAAGTCCTCATCCTCTGTTTCAGAATCTAACAGCTGCTCTAAATCCAACATAGCAGGTTCACTTTCCTCACTGTCAGAGTCACTTTCTGTACCGTGCGGCTCCTCGGAGATGATGAGGCTTTTGCGAAAGCTCGGACAACAGCGCCAGCAGACACGTTAGCCCAAGCATCTACAATCCACTGGCAAACTGTGGCGTAACTCGCCCGGCGCTACCTTCCACCCTTCGTGAAGCTGTGGTCTCCCCTGGTCATCCATCGCTCCCACGCCGCTCGCAGCCTTACTTTGAACGGCCGGTTCACGCTGATGTCCAGCGGTTGGAGTTCCTTTGTCAGACCTCTCGGAATCACAGCAAGCGTAGCGTTCATCTAGTTCACTTTTTTTGTTCTGTCGGTGGTGAGATGAGCACGCATAAAGTCAAAATCAGAAGCCACGGTGATGCGTGGAAAAAAACATTCGGTCTCCAAAACACACAACACACATACGGGCGCACTGCATAATAGGGGCGCCACTCATTTTTAAGAAAATCTAAGACTTTTATATGCGCCTTATGGTCGTGAAAATACGATAATTGAATAATAGTAAAATTTGTAAAAATTGAGAAAATAGTGATTTCCTACTTTCTTTGGACTTGGGTCTTTTTAGAACTTTGGATCTTGTTCTGTGGACCACATGGTCAGTCAAAATTTGCCCGCCTATTACTTAAATTCAACAACAGTATAATAAACATATTTAATATGCATTTAAATTAGATCAAATTTCTTCTATCTTTTTTTTTTTTTTTTTTTAGAAAATTTGGTTAAGAATGCAAAGAATAGCGTTTTTATTTTGTAAAACTACCACTAAATTATATCGTTAATTTTTAATGCTAACATTCGGTATGTTTTGTAATAAGATGCCGAATGTTGTCTCGGACTTACAAAATTAATTTAGTTATTCTTTGAATAGGTGTTTTTCTTTTATTGGGTAGGGATTCTTGTCTCGTGGCACATCACCCTGTTGTATCGCTTGTTGCTTTGTCCGACCCACAAGGCGTGTGCACAATACAGTGTAAATCTCATCTGAGGCTTAAATTTCATTGTGAAGCATATTGTGTTTGCAAAAATAGCGCAATTTTTTTCACATTATTCTTTTGTACTGCTTGGTTCGATTACTTATGCTAGAATGTGGGCGTGGCAGAAAAAAATCCATGGTCAATAACTCTTCTTCCATTTGAATAGTGTTTGAATTTTGGACATAAAAATTCTTGAATTTCAAAAATGAATAAAAATAGTAATAAAATAAACCTCAAAATGTGGATTTCGCACTTTATCCCTCTTTAATCTTTTTTTTCTCGTCTGTTTTGCAGAATATCTGAATCCAATCGAAGAGAACCCTTTTGTTTCACGACGTAAAAACGGTGAAATCCACGCGCTGGATAACCCAGGCTACCACAGCACACCCCACAGCCAACCCAAAGGAGAGGATGAGTACATCAATGAGCCCCTCTACCTCAATACCTTCCACAGTCCTGCTGAGCTGGGCCTGGAAGCTCTGAGGAGAAATGGACTGCCGTTACCATCTCAACCTCCTCCATCCATCTCAGCCTCCACTTCAGGCACACACCTCCCGCTTAGCATCCAGACCAGCTTGCCCCATTTCCCTCTTCCGCCAACCCAACCATCTCCATCTGGTGTGCCCTGTCTTCATGGTCCAGCGAGCCACATCCTCCACGCCCATCACACCATCAAACCAACAGGGCAACCTGGTAATTCAAGCATCGGTCAGAGCCAAACAGGAACTACTGCTCAAATCCCAGCGAGCCAATCAGGTGTGCTGTCCACTTCATCCAGCATGGGACATGGAAACTTGCCAGCATACCAGACCCTCACCACGGGACACCCAGCAAGCCTGCTGAAGCACGGAGGGCACACATCAGGTAAAGCCAGTGGAAAGAAGCTGAAGGTAACCTTTGACAATCCTGAATACTGGCAGCACAGCTTGCCTCCCAAATCATCCATCCAGATGGCCCCCGATGCAACCCAGGGAGGCTCCACCAATGCCAAGCTCTTCTATAAACAGAACGGACACATACGGCCGGCAGTAGCTGAAAATCCTGAGTACATGTCAGAGTTTTCCCTCAAATCTGGCGCTGTGTTACCACCCCCTCCGTACAGGCAGCGAAACACTGTGGTTTAAATGGTTCCTCAATCTCACACAACCTTCCGTCCATCTTGGTTGCATCCTCGGAGGCAGCAACCGAAGCCATCCTTCACTCGTTCCAGATTATCTGCCGTCTGCTGTAGCAACATCCAAAAGACGTGGAGTCAACTTCACCACACCCGGTCCGATCCACGTCTATTCTGTAGATAGAGACTCCACTCCATCTCGAAGAGTGCGAAGGTTGATACGAGATTTTGTCTCGTTGGGCGAATCTAGGCAGGCGCGCAATCGTCAACCGCGGAAGACTGAGAACTCACTGCCAGCCACCTGGGTGTAAAGATTCAAGAGAGGAACAAAAACAGTATCTTTTCTTTTGCTTTTCTGCAGCATTAAAGCCAGAGGATGAGCAATATTCATTGGACGGTTGGCGAAATAAGTAAATAGACTGAAAAAAAAAGTCTGGCTTTGAAATTGACCTTCGAAAAAAAAAGACAAGAGGACAAAATTTTTGATCAGGATGGAAGTTAAATCATCCGTATTTTTCACATAATGGATTCTCCATATTCTTAAATTTTCCATTCAAATCAATCTAATCCTTCTACTGTAACTATGATACTGTGATTGCTGGAACTACACTGCTCTTTTTTTTGGCATTTGTGGTTCAAACATGAACGTTTTACATCGTCTGGGAAGACGTTAGGCAACTGCTGTTTTGTTGTTCGTGCTAAACTGCTGTCTGCTCAAATAAGCTAATCAAAACCAGCTTTTTGGGGGGAAAATACACTGTTATTTTTTTTTATTTAGAGCTAATATATTGGTGTTTCTGTTAAATCACGAAGTTAACCAGGAAGGTATTATTTTGATCTGTGAAGTTACATTGTTTGGCGAGACCATTCGTAAAGCAGCACAGCTCAGAAAAAAGAAACCTCTACAGATAATAGAGGGCTGGCGCGTACAAACTGACTAATGAAGACCTCGAGGAATGAAGCAGGCGAAAGTTATGTGTCGTGTCTTTGTGATTAGGGTGAGTCTGACTGAGTCGACATTAAAATGATACCAATTCTGATTGAACCCGTTGGGGTACTTCGGGGGAAAACAGCATTACGGGAAGCAGTGATGGTGAAGTAGATAACTAAAGGTGTTTGGTTCTGATGGTGACCAATGGTGGCCAAGAAATTTTCAAACAACATCGGATTGAAAGCAAGAAGCAAGAAGTGGTATTCACGAACTGTTGGCGATAGTTACAGAAACTCATCCTCGTCACTTTTTCTGGTTTTCTTGTGGAAATTTAAAGCAGTTTAATTTTAGGTACAAAAGTTTTCAAAGTTAAACCAGAAGTTGAACCTGTTGCAAAGTGACTGACATAAATCATTTTGCCCATTTGTACTATGTACGATAAAAAGCCTCATCCTCCGGAATAACCACGAAATAGCCCTAATTTGTACTCATGCATTTGCAATCTATGCCTCCCCTAGATTGAGCAAATAACCGGGTCACTTTTAGACATCGTTCGTTAATATAGCAAATGAAGCACATCAATGGTTCAGATTTTTTGGTTTCAACGGGTGTACAGTTGTTTTTCTCAAAATACGACATTTTGTGAAATCATCAAAACTTGGATGAAATTGTTCCTTCTTTGGTTGCGTTGCTTTTTTTTTATATATCTGAACTTAAACTATAAATAAATATCTCAAGCTGCGCTCCGTTCCGTCATCTTCTGCTTGTTCCGGGGTCGAATCGCGGGGGCAACAGCCTCAAGCGGGCAGCCCAGGCCTCTCTCTCCCCGGCTGCATCCTCTAGCTCACCCAGAAGGATCCCAAGTCGTTCCCCGGCCAGCTGTGAGACATAGTCTCTCCAGCGGGTCCGGGGTCTGCCCCTTGGTCTCCTCCCAGTGGGACATGCCCGAAACACCTCGCCTGCGAGGCGCTCGGGGGGCATCCTGACCAGATGCCCGAACCACCCCATCTGGCTCCTCTCGACCCGGAGGAGGAGCGGCTCGACACCGAGCTCCTCCCGGATGGCAGAGCTCTTCATCCGATATCTGAGTGAGAGCCCAGCCACCCTGCGGAGGAAGCTCATTTCGGCCGCTTGTACCCGCGATCTCATTCTTTCGGTCACCACCCACAGCTGGTGACCATAGGTGAGGGTAGGAACGTAGATCCTGGTTACCATGGTGAGGGTAGGAACGTAGATCCTGGTTACCATGGTGAGGGTAGGAACGTAGATCCTGGTTACCATGGTGAGGGTAGGAACGTAGATCGACTTGTAAATCGAGAGCTTTGCTTTTCGGCTCAGCTCTCTCTTTACCACGACGGACCGATGCAGCGTCCTAGTTATTGCTGATGCCGCACCGATCCGTCTGTCGATCTCCCGCTCCATCCTTCCCCCACTCGTGAACAAGACCCTGAGATACTTAAACTCCTCCACTTGGGGCAGGACCCTGACCCTGACCCACAGAGGTCATATCTCAAGCTAAAAATTTGAATCAAATTGTTAACATCAAAGGCGTTCAGCCTCGGTCTTCAATGGTTAACTCGTGAATCAAAAGCATCAGGCTAGCATCGCAATCATTAAACGGACTTTACGCCATTATCTTAACTCATATGACAGGAAGAGCTTGATTATTAAAGAGAAAAAAAGAATGAATCTTTACAGAATTCTGTTGATAGATAACGTAATGTCGGGTTATAAAAACCCAATAAAGTCATTGGCAAAAAACGTATTCCTTAAGATAATCTGACGTCCATTTTGGATCCATTTGGTTGCTTTCAGTAAATTTTCTACTTTCTTTTTTTAATCCTCAAACTGATGTATTTTATTTGTATGCACAATAAAAAATACCACCAACAACAATTCAATTAAAAAGTACTTGTAAATCGTTTGCACAGCATTTGGAAAACAGGGTTCTTTGACATTTCCACTGAAATACATCAGTCATAAAAACTGCTATTGTTATCTCACAGTACGAAATGTTATTGATAAAAATAACTGTAATGACTACAACCTACTACATAAAATAGGCATTTTAATTTTATTTATTTATTTTTTAAAAAAAAAGCCATTTCGTCAAACTTAAATTTAGAATTTTTAATTTTTTTTGGGAAGAAAAACATACCCAAAACATCCCAGAAACATAGTACATAAAAGTACTAGTTACCGTCCTCACAGTAACAGGGAATCAGTGGGAGTCCCAAATTGGTTTTGCTGCAACCAGACAGTCTCATCTTAGTCTGAAACCTGAAGAGTGTTTCTAAGATCTAGTTTGCGTCCTAACTTTGTTACTCTATGCCACACCTTAGCAAGAAAACTCTTGAGATTTTTGGGTTTTGCTTAAAAATCCTTTTTTATTTAGCCTTCATTGGAAATGAATGCAAATGATCCTGTTCAAAAAATGCTAAATTCTCTGTTATCCACAGTTATTTTTTTCTTTTTCCTTTTGGGATTGATGGCTTTTCAGACAGCCTCTAGTTTGTTTCCAACAGACTGGCATCCCGCCCTGATCATAGAAACTTGTGTCATGGGCTGTGGCAGAAATCTTTGTTGACAGAAATATTGAAATTTAAAATTTAGCCAATACGGTTTTACAGCATTGAAAAATGTTAAGAATTAAAACAAAAAATAAAATTCCTCCATCTTTTTCTAGTTTCAACATGTTTAAAAAGCTCCAGGGAACCACTAGGGCGGCGCTAAAGAGCCGTGGGTTGCCGATCCCTACTTTAAACTGTTCTATTGAGGTTAAATTTGACGATATGGTTTTAATGCAAAAACTGTATCCATTGACGTGTAAATCTGTTTTATGTTCCGTGCCGTCGTCTTCCGCACATCCGGGTAGCAGAATGAGCGGAATTCGCCTCCCAATTTTATAAACGTCTAACGCTAAAACAGAACATTTCAAGTGTACTCTGATAAAGTTTGTTCATTTGTTTGACCGATTCACGTTACAAACATTTTCAAAGAAATCCGTCTAACGCCCTGTTGTCAAGATCGTACTCAAGATGGCCCCAAACATTTTAATGAACCTCATATTTCGTGTGGTTTTATTAGTTGTTTACTTCAAACAGCAGTAAAAATGTTTATTCCCGAAATATGTTTGAGCTCCTTTTGGTTTGATGAAAACGTAAAAGTTGTAAAGTAGAAATTAGAAGAGCCATAAAATTTTATTTATTTTGTCCTTCAAAAAACCCTCGGTTACTTCTTAAAATACAAATGTATTTTTCTATCATTTTTTTAAACTCTTTATCCATTTAGCCTCGTTTCTGGGCTGTGTTACCTGCTGCTACTGGTCTCCTGCCACAGTAAAACTGTTACAAACCACGTGTATTTACAGGGGGGGGGTATTTTTGTTCCAGGTTGCTGAAAAAAGAATTTGGGGTTATAAATGTGTCATACGTGTACATATGAGTTCATCAGCGTGTTTTCAACCTTCTGTTAAATTCAGCGTAGACATCCAGACAGATACAGTATTGATTTTTCACACAACAACAAGTCGTCAAGGAGCCTCAGTTTTTTTTTTTTTCTCGAGAAAACTTGTGAAGACCTTGTGCAAACGTTGAATGCACCATTATCTCCGTTAATAGCACCAAGAAGTTTCTCCAATAGGACAGGCTTTTATTTGACATCAAAATTGGGACTAAAATTGGTCGTATGAAGAAGTGAAAAGAAAATATCTTTGCGTTGATCCGGCCTTTCATTGTGGAAACTCGAGATTTAACGCTACCATTTTTTCAATCCCAAATTACAAAGGCACATCGCCGAGCGTCAGAGGAAGTCGTTTCCTAGTTGTTGTACAGTAAATATACATCAGCATGGTATCTAAAGTGTGTTTCACTGCCTTTGTATCTTTTCCCCAATGGCTGTGTTCTGTCGGATGAGTCATACGTTTTTTATTAAGTTTAGTCGTGTTTTTTTCTTTTACGACACATTGTGTGTATGTTTGGAGTTCTTATTAATATTAAGTTATTTTCATACTACTAGAGGTTAAAATTATTCACATGACTGTTTCAGCTACTGTACATTGTTTGACGTATTTACTATTCTATACCTCTTTTTTTTTTTTTTTGCACAGATTACTTATAAATACATGTCGTTCATTTCTTTTCCATGATCAAAATTACCAAATCAGTGTTTCTGTACAGAATATTTGGGGTTTCCCTCCAGATTTATCTAAAAAAAAAAAAAAAAAAACTCTTCAACAACAAATGTGAATAGTATTTTTATAAAGCACTGAAAATGGCCGCCATGGTGAATTTGTAAATACTGAGGCGATGCTTTGAATTTATAACGGTCTTCTCTCCAACTGCTGTTTTCTCCTACTTAGAACAAGTTGTACAAAAAAAAGAGGCGTACATATTTGCTTTATATGTGAGTGTTCCTTCAGGGTAACGGGGATTTTGTTTTTAAAAGTACTTGTTGAGCTTTTTTTTCGCCCCTCATGTGAAAACTCTGTTCGGTGGACATTTGTGACTGTCCTCATGTAATCTCAGTGTAGTTGAACACTGTAAAACGCTATCAAAGTAAAGATAGCGAGCTGATTGGTCCTTTTGAATCTAATCCAACTCCCCACATGTATGCTGCATTAATCCAGAAATGACTCTTCCTCCACATCAATACTTCATTTAATCCCATCGGTGCAAAACTGAAACCAGTGCTGCCAACTAACCAGGTCAGCTTTACTGTCTCTGCTTAAAACATTTCTGAGCCAAGTCTAACTTCTTTCCTCAAAAAGCAGAGCACAGCTTTCCTCCTAACTTGTTTCCGTTGAAGCCCTTCTGCTGTTTTTTGCATGCGTTTTAGCGGCGACATCTCGGAGAGAAGGTATCGTTAAGCTAAACCTCCTCACGCCATGCCTCCCCTCCTTTATCCAACCTGGTCCAAGGTGGCCATCTTTGAATACTTTGAAACCATACCCAAAGCTTTATATCATAGAAATACCGGTCCTCATGTTTGGTACATGAATCTGTCAAAAGTATATTTTTAATTTAATATAAATAAAGATTGATTCCGTATGTGTTTTTTTGTGAATTTTTTTTGTTGTGATCATCTTTTAAAACATCGTTCATGTTTGTATGAGTTTTCTGCTGCCGCATTTGCCATCTTTAGGAAATTTCTTAATCTGGTCCCTCTTCATTCTGGGAACGTTCTCTTCCTTGATGTTCTGTCTTCTGCCCTGAGCTTCTCCAACCCTCCCCAGGAACAAAGCCTGCCCAGATGAATCCTGCTCATCTCTTTTGCCATTCATTAACACTAAACAATCAGAATCAGAAATGCCTTTATTGCCATGGTCAATGAAGAGGGTCAGAGACTAGGAACTTGCTGTGGTACAGGTGTGCAAAGTATTCATAAGTCCAAGAGCAGAAGGGAAGAAGCTGTTTTTGTGGCGGGAGGTTCTGGTAAGAATGGACCGGAGCCTCCTGCCCAAGGGGAGTCGCTTGAAAAGTCCATGCCAAGGGTAGGAAGGTTCAGCTGCAATCCGACCTGCACGTCCCTGAGTCCTGGAGACGTATAGGTCATGGAAAGATGGAAGGCTGCAGCCAATCACTTTCTCTGCGGAGCAAACAATGCGCTGCAGTCTATGTTTGTCCCTGGCTGTGGCTCCAGCGTACCACACGGTGATGGAGGAGGTGTTTAGAATAATTGTGACATAGAAAAGACCATTTTGAACAAAATAATGAACAACTCTGATGAAATAATTAAACAACTGCTGTCTGAATAAGTGAGGTGCATTGCCCTTTGGACCAAAAAATGTTCCAAGTCTTTTAGGCAAGTAGCCGAGATTTGCAAATTAATTCAAGTTATAACAAACAACATTTGAGTTACATTTTAGAAATAATTTAACTCAAATTTAAAGCCGCAAAAAAAAAAAAAAAAACTCTCCATGGACAATGATGTTTGCAGATGACATTGTGATCTGTAGTGAGAGGAGGGGAGAGGTGGAGGAAAAGTTGGAGAGGTGGAGGTTTGCACTAGAAAGAAGAGGAATGAAGATTAGTCAGAGTAAGACAGAGTACATGTGTGTGAATGAGAGAGATCCAAATGGAAAAGTGAGGTTACAGGGAGAAGAGATAAAGAAGGTGGAAGGTTTTAAGTATCTAGGATCAACAGTCCAGAGCAATGGAGAGTGTGGAAAAGAGGTGAAGAAGCATGTTCAAGCAGGCTGGAACGGGTGGAGAAAAGTATCAGGTGTGATGTGTGACAGAAGAGTTTCAGCTAAAATGAAAGGAAAAGTGTACGAAACCGTGGTGAGAGCGGCCATGCTGATTGGTCTAGAGACAGTGGCACTGAGGAAAAGACAGGACACAGAGATGTTTGTAGCAGAGATGAAGATGCTGAGGATCTCTCTGGGAGTGATCAGGATGGACAGGATCAAAGGAACAGCACATGTTTGAGGTTTTGGAGATAAAGTCAGAGAGGCCAGACTGAGATGGTTTGGACATGTGCAGAGGAGCATCAGAGTGTACATCGGAAGAAGGATGCTGGGTTTGGAAACACCAGGAAAGAGGACTAGAGGAAGACCTCTTGGCCATGCTGTTTGGTCTAGAAACAGCATGGCCAAGAGGTCTTTGGTCATAAAACTATAAAACTCTAATTCTTCTTCTTTTTCTACTTTTGGCATTCCCCTTTAGGGGTCGCCACAGCAAGTCAGTTTCTTCCATCTAACCCTATCTCCTGCATCCTCTTCGGTCACACCAACTACATTCATGTCTTCCTTCACTGTATCCATGAACCTCCTCTTTGCTCTTCCAAAAACTCACCCAACACATCATAATATTAATGCACTGTATTTCTAACGCGCCATAAATTTTAAGAAAAAAAACCCAAATCATCACTTTTATCCAGTTTTATGCAGATTCATAAGTCATCATTTCTAATTTCAAAGAGTTGAACCAACAATGCAAATAATTGTGACCATCAGTCTCCAGGATCCTGTTGGGTATTTAGAGTTTTATGACATCAGCAGGGAAGCTAAAAGAAACTCAATGACTCTCTGCTTGACATCTCATCCTGTCTGTAAACAGCCCAGAAAAAAATGAAAGCTCCTTTTGGGATACTCGAATGCGCAGCTCTTTCATGATCAAATTTTTACAGATGATGTTCTTAATTAAGATGAAGGCCCTCTCAAGTCAAAGCCTGCTTATTTTGACCTGACTTCTTTAGATCACTACAGAAGTTGTGCTGGAGATGAGTTTCCCACCCTCTCATGCTCAAAAGGACTTGCAGATGAAGACCAGCTGCATCAAAAGGTCAGCGGCGTTCTATCGAAAGCTCGGCGCGAACGGGCGGTTGTGGATGGAACACTTTGCTCCCGTTTTTCTCGCTTCGTGCTGCGCTTAATCCTTCTGTTTTCCCAAGTGTTGCTTATGTAAACTGGCATAGGCAACATCGTTTGCTATGCAGCGCTCTGCCGCTGCAGCTCTGGCTTTCATTTCAATCATAAATAATACAAAACCGTCCAATGGCGGAATATGAGCTTTTTGAAGTCACTGCTATTAATACTAATAAGGCAATGGCTTGCTTAAAGTAAACACTATTTATGAACAGAAACTCCCTCTTTCTTGCTTTCCTCCTCATTTTTTTCCTCTCTGTTCATCTCTTTTGAGCACAGAGACTCAATTAGTGAGCACATATAGTTTCGTCCATACAGAAACCTGCAAGGATACATCTGTCATGCAGTGGGGGTGGAGAATTAGGACTTAAATGCACAAAAAAGACTGATATTTAAGCTGAGCAGATTCTGGGCATGTTGTGGGCATGCTCAAAGTTTCGGGTAGGTTCAAGGTCTATGAGGAGGTTTGGTATCCGGAGCAGGCTTGAGGATGGGAATAAGCTCAGAATCCTGGGCAGGCTTGTGGTCCTGGACAGGTTTGAGTCCTGGATAGTGTGGGCTCATGGACAGACTTTGGGATTCCGAGCAAATGTCCATCCTGGGTTAGGAATCCTTGACAATCTCAGGGTCCTGTGCAGTCTTGAGTTCTTGGTCCCTGGACAAGATCACAGAACCATGGACAAACAAAACAATGAAGAACACTAGAGTTTACACAACACGGATGAAATCAAGACAGTGGTGCAAATTTTTTTAAGAGGGTGACCAGGCGTGAGGAATTGGGGCAAAAAGCTGAACAAAAGAGAACCAAAAAAGGTCAGAAGAGGGTAGGATTTATGGCCAAATCCATGTTGGGTTTATCTCGTTAAATTAGATGCTTTGTAGAACAATTTAATAGATTCATCCATCCGTCCTTCCGCTGCACACGCATAATAGATGGATTATCCTGAACATTAAGCACACCTGTCATGTTATCGCCCACACCAGACAGCAGGGGAAAGGGAAGTCGCTGTTAATTTGACCACCGTGCTTACAACCGTTTGTCAGGTTTTACAAGACACCTCCAAAGTCGAGATGAGGTTCACCTCCATCCCAGAGGTCTGTGTAGGTTTTTTATTTTATTTCTTAAACCAAGCGTGTATACCAGTGACATAGCTTGGCGATGACAGCTCATTGCCAACCCATCGCTGCTGTTTAATTGCAATGTGTCACCTTGACAGGGTGTTTTACCCACCTGTCCAAAAAGAAACAAGGTAACTGATTAAAACGGCCACAGAAACTCGATTAATTTATCTTTGGCCCAATGGTTTGACCATTAGAGCACTGAATTAGTCTGAAACGGCACTAAAGAATAGACTGTTTTTGACATTGAGACACAACGAAACAATGGGATTCCAATTTTTAAGTTTGTTAAAAACGCCTCACGTGGCGCTCGTCGCTTATCAACTAATCAAACAGCAGCTGAGGATATTAGGATGTCTAGAGATGATCAAAAACATTCCCTTGGCTTTGGAATTAAAAGGAAAGAAGGTTGAGATGACTTTGAACACGGCGCCAAACAGGGTGGTATTTCAACAGAGGTATTTTCAAATCTGCTGATCCACCAGGATTTTCCCACACAATCTCTGGGGTTTACAGAGAATGGTCAAAGGAAGTGGGAATATCCACGGAGCAGCAGTTGTCTGGATCAAAATCTCTTGTTGATGTTAGAGGTCAGAGGAGAATGGGCAGAATTGGAGATAACGGACGGTATCTCGGATAGCCGGCGTGTACGGTCGGGCTGCATGAGAGGCCATTTCTAAACACACATGTCCGACCAACAAAAGAAATGCCCCATAGCAACAGAGAAGACCGGAAAAGGAGTCACTCCTATTGGCTAAAAGGTAAGGCAATAACATCCAAAATTATCCTGATTGTAGTTTACAGCTTATCCTGGTCAAATGCTAACGCCAGATTTCAATGGATTATCCTCAAAGCTTCAAGTCATTGCAGAGCACGGTGGTGGTAGTTTAATGGAAATTATTTCAGATTTAGGTTATTATTTACATTTGGAAAATTCACGCCCAAATTGAATTGGAATTTAAAATATGCTTTGACTTGAAAGAATGAAGAGATTGTACTTTTTTCAATTTTTTGAAAAAACGGAAGAAATTGGAATTATAGCAGATGGGAATTTTCCAAGTTTTGGAGCGTGCAGTGGTGGAACAGATGTACCTAAATGTCACCAGGCTGGTGAGTGGAAAGAGTGAACAGACCACAAATTCTGACAGTGTAAAGAGGTCTGTAAGGCCTTGAGAGGGAAGATCATGAATGAATCTGAAAGTGAGGAGGAGGATGTAGAAAAAAAGATGGACGAGCGTATGAGGAATTGGCACTGAGGACTTTCTTTACATTCATAAGGACAATAAAAGCTCAAATTCAGATAATTCGAGGCCCATCCTCGGCCTTTTCTTAGTAACTTAAAAGTACTTAAAAAATAAATAAAGTGGTAAAATACAGTAAATACAGGACGCAATCTTACGGACATCTATAATTTCTTTATTTAAATATTAGGAATAAATTCCTATTTACAATGTTAACCTGAAAATGACTGAAATGCGTTATTATTAAATTGGTCCAAGAACAGATCCAAGTGGGGACACCTGTAAAAAACGGCAGCATTTTGAGAGATCAAGATTATACGTAGCAACAATAAAACATTTGATCTTAATTTGACTGAAGATTATTTATGAGTTTGATGGAGACAGTTTTACTGCTTCCGAGCTGAAAATCTAATTAAACTCTGAAGTTTACATTAATCACTGATGTTGACGAATGTGACTCGATAGAACCAACCATGTTTCTTTAAATGAGATTAAAAGATAAAATTCTATTCCATTCTAACAAATCTAATGTTGCAAATTTGATTCAATCAAATTTTCTTTGCGGGCCAGTCGGTGGTGGGGTGGTTTGCATGGTGGCCTCACAACAAGAAGGTTGAGGGTTTGAGTCCCAAAGTAGAGGCAAGGCTTAAAAATTGGCCTTTCTGTGTGAAGTTTGCATGTTGTCCGTCTGTATGCGTGAGTTTGATCCAAATTCTCCGGTTTCATTCCATCCTCCAAAAATCTGCATTTTAGGCTAAATGGCTTCTATGAAATTACCCCCGCAATGGTTGTCTGTGTGTATCCCCACAACAGACTGGTGACTTGCAAGCAATGCTCCCTCTAAGCAGCGTGCCTGCGCACTCCTTGCAAATTAATAGCGGACAAGAAAACCTATGCAGCGCAAAAAATAAAACCCAATTTAAACTGAGGATGGTAAAATGAGACAGACCTCTGGAACATATCTCTTTCTTGTTTATTTCTGAAACAAAATGCTTCAAAGTGCTGCTTCGGAGTTTGGCTCGTCATCACTGATGATGTCACAATAGAGTATAAGTTTTTGCTCCGCCCCCTTCTGCTCAGGAAGCTTCTATGTTTGCTCAGACACATGAAAAATTAGAGGAAACATTGCTCGTAAACGGTGTTACCTCGCCTCTCACCAGCCAGGATAGACTTTGGCACCCTGTATGACCCTGTTAGGGATCAGTAATTCAGAAGATGAATGAATGAATTTTATTTGGATTGCCCACCATCACAACGTAACTGTCTCAATCTCATCTTCTGAAACAGAAACGTACAAAATCCCAAAAGAAAGACTTGTTATTTGAGACAAAAGGCGTTTTGATACGCGTTGCATCAAACGAGACCAGTCCCTTACTTGTAAATGTCGATGTCAAAACATTCATTTCACACAAACAATTTTGTTCTTAAAAGTGTCAAAACACGACATCCTTCTCGTGACGCGTAATTTGCAGTTAAATTCCTAACATGTCAGTGATGGCATTCAATGTGGTTGAAGAAAGAAAGTGTTAGTCACGCTAATCTCCTAGTTAAGAGTTCCAAACCAGCTCTCCTGCTGTGCTGTAATTACTCATTCACAAGATGGTTTTTGGTAATAAATGATTAAAAAAACAAGTTTCTTAGAAATCTGTTAAAACGTCATCCATTGCACAGTAAGCTTTTATTAGGAATCCTGAGATTTACAGAACTACAAAGTAATTCACACGGTGACTGTTTTACTGTGTTAAAATTGCATTTGTGTTTCCAGATAAGGGACCAGTGTATCAATAATTCATTGGTATTCCGCAACAGTGCAGATAAAGATACAGTCAAGTCATTAAGTGCAATCATTTAGAAAATATCCCACTCATCACACCTTTTGGTCAATTGATTTTTCGCTGATTAGATCTTAGGAAAACCGTTTAACCACAAAGCTTCAATGAATACTGATTGCTAAATCAATTGAAAACACAGATTTTTTTTCCCCGTTTTTGTGTATCCTTTATAAAAGAGGTGTTACTTTTTTTTAACTGGAGGCTGTTATGGATGTCGGGTTTGTGAGTTAATGAAAACTTGTGAGACACTCGGCTGTGGCTTTAAGCCCGAGGCTCACACACAAGTCTGGGGAAAGATGGCCCCAAAGAGACCCGTCTGCAGTGAGCCGGTGAAGACACTCAGTCCAGTCTGTAGCAGAGGATTACTGTGTGGAAGAGGAAGAAAATGAGGCAGGAAGGCAACTTCCCGTGAGGCAGCTTTGCCACACAGCATAATAATCAGAGCCGAGGCGCTGGCTGAAGAGGAAGGCAGTGGAAAACAAGTGGGAGAGAAGAGTGAGGCAGAGGTAAAGGTTGGACACAACAGCCTGAGGCGGGCTGTTGAGGACTGCTCGGTATCACCTCGCTTGGATCTGTTATTCCTATTGTCTAAAAAAAAAGTGGGCTTCTTTAAAAACTGCACTTTATAAGGGTGACAAGCACCTTTTCTGCAACTCTCAAAAAGCAGCCACAGATACGTAAATGTAGCAAACGTACAAATAGGAATGTCGGCGACAACGTACAAGCGTTCCAAATGTCTTTGCTGTAGAGCTTCCTAAATGAATACATCCAGTATTCGTGACTAGATGGAAGTGTTAGAGGGGAATTACCACAACACAAATCTTTCAAAGTTAAAGTGGCTAGCTCTAAATAAAAGGTAGAGAGGGCTTGACTGAAGGAGTGATTACTTCAGAGGTGTTAATCATGGTTGAGCCGAAACAAGGCTTCAACAAATCTCTAGTACAGGGTGTGTGTGAAGGGTCACTCCGAGAAAGGCTTAAAGATGACGGGGAATTTTTCAAAAAAGGTATTGCACTCATGAAAAGTTTAGAGGTTTAATTAAAAAGGCTGGCCATACCAGCCTGTCAATGCCCGATCCCGTCAGACCTCAGAAGCTAAGCATGTTGGGCTTGGGCAGTACTTGGACCCCCAGGTGCCACAGTAGGACGGCCGTTGGGATTAAATTGTCGCTGTGTCCCTGGGCAAGAGACTTCACCCACATTGTCTAGTTTGAATAGTGTGTGTGATTTGTTGGTGATGGCACAAAATGGCGGCCTCACTTCTGTCAGTCTGCCCAAGGGCAGCTGTGACTACAACATAGCTTACCTTTACCTGGTATGGAGTGAATGACCAATGCATACTGCATGGCAGACCTGGGCAAATTAAGCCCCGCGGGCCACATCCGGCCCTTTGTACGTCCCTGTCCGGCCCGCGTGAGGCCAATCATAAACACCATAAATTAAACTTCTTTTTTTTTTTTTTTTACTTTTATTTTGAAATTTTATTTTGAAAATTTTATTTCGAAAAGCGTTACGTCGCTACGTGCACGTCGTATGAATACGTAGCGACGTGCATGTGAAGTTCAGATGGAACTCATTGATCTGCAGTCTGACACACATCTGGCAGATCACTTCAAGTCAGTCTCACTGCTGGACTTTTACTCCGCCCTCAAAGAGGAGAACTTTCCACACCTGAGGAGGCATGCTCAGAGGATCCTAGTCCTCTTTGGATCTACCTATCAATGTGAACAGACATTCTCAGTTATGAAGTTCAACAAATCCAAACACAGATCTTCTATGACTGATGACCACCTCTCAGCTGTCCTTCGCATAGCCACTTCAGACATGACGCCAGATTTCAATGTTCAAGCCCAGAAAAGACTGGATTATTCTCACTGAAGAGGTAACATGAGGTGGAAAACATTACAAGTTATTGTTTGTGGAGATTAAAAAATAAATTGCACTGGTTCAATAATTGTTTTTGTTATTTAACCAATAGAGCACAGTTTCACATGACCTAATCTACATATTTACAGAGTGCTTTATTCTTCTGATTATCAGTACCAGCTATTCAAAATATTTAAGTATTTTACAATGAAAGAAAGTTGGTGGCCCTCTGACACAATTCAGGCTTCTCATGTGGCCCCTGATAAAAATTAATTGCCCACCCCTGATGTATGTGTAAAGTATCTTTGAGTGTCCTGGAAAGCGTTATCTAACTGCAGAATCAAGAAAACCTTTGTTTGTCCCACAATGGGGAAAATTGCAATATGCAATGGCTTAGGTACAAGAAGAAAAATTGAAATAGGTCAAAATAAATATATGCTAATAAAAATAGGTCAAATAGATAAAAGGATAGAAATATGTATTTTAAAATGAGCTGTTGCACATTTTATAGTTTTTGGGTGGGTGATATTCAAAGGAAATAAATGGGTTACATATATTGCATGTGGTAGAATATCTCATTGTAGAGTCTCACAGCCGAAGGAAGGAAAGACCTCCTGAAATTGTCCTTCACACTGTAAAGGTGGAGCAGTCTACCACTGAAGGGACTCTTCAGTACAGACAGTGTCCTCCAGGGGGCGGGACTTATTGTCCAACATGGATGTCAGTCTCAAAGAATTGGAAGTTATGCAATGTGTGCAGAAGTCCCAAAATAAAGCAGGTCAGCAGGACTTGTTGCATCGTAGATAAACAAATTCAGAAAAAAAATGAAAGACTTTGGGTAAAAAGTAAAAAACAACCATTAGCGTTGAGATAGTTAAAGTCAAACTTAGAGGAATCCCTAGCTGTTGGCACATTACAGAGAGTTCTAAAGATAAAACCAACGTAGATCATTGTTGGTACTTGTTTCAGGCAGTCTTTGTTTAAAACAAGAATTCTTTCAAGACCCCAAGTTTGACTCAAAAAGGCACTTCCTGCCAAACAGATTTGTTCTAAGCTCATTTTTAGAGCTGTGTCTTTAAAGGGCGGGGCGTTCTGTAAAAGCAAGTTTTTGGAAGTTTCTTCCATGTTTCCAACATTGCATACAAGAGCCAAAAAACAGCTCAAAAGGGAGGAAAAACTCGCCATCTTTGGACTAAAGAGTTGCTGGTTCGAAGCCTGCTGAGCTTATGTCTAAGTGTCTCTGGAGCAGACACCTAACCCCCAGTTTCTCTCACCATTAGCTGCCTGCTGCAGTGCAATACAGCAAAGGAATTTCTTCATGAGAGATTAATACGGTATGATAAAAAAAAGAAAGGTACCATCTTTATCGATTGATGTTATTAGAAACCACTTCAGTTTTAACAGCTAGAAAATTTTCTGAATTGACGTTTTTATTTTTTACGGCACAAAAGTCTGTTTGTTTTCATGCTCGTCAGCTGAAAAAAACTTTTCAGCCCTTCTTAAAAAAAGGCTTTTATTGAGAGATTTCCGACTTTCTTTCCGTATTCTTGTAGAAACTTTGGTAAAACTGCTCCCACAAACAGACAAAGATGGAGAGCTGTAATTTTAACAGTGCACAAAACATCCTCAATCCCTCTGGAACTGATAACGTCTCATTCTCACTCATAAAACTATAAAATCCCAAAGCAATCAGTTGTCAGATTTTATAATATCAGGAAAATTATGACATTCAATAACCATCGTGCTGACATCTTCTATCACACTTTCACCGTTTTAAAACTTTTTTTGTGATTCAGAAAGAAAAAGTTTTGAGACGACTACAGTTTGTTTTCTTCTGAACATCTTAAGTATTGATCAACAGAAGACTTACCGAGGAATTCCAGGGAATTAGAAGAACGATTAGTATATCATCTGCATACATTTGATATTTGGGGATTTTTAATGAGTGAACAAAGTGCAGAAAATGCAAAATCAGAATCAGAATATACTTTAATGATCCCACACATGGGAAATTTGTGTGTCACAGCAACAACTTCCTATCTGCTAAGTGAGTCGTTGTAGAGTTCGATCACGTACGGAAAGAAAGACCTCCGGTAACGAGATGTTCTCGAGCGGAGCTGTCTGAGTCTCTTGGAGAAGGAACTCCGTTGTTCGTCCAGGAGTGGGTAGAAAGGATGGTCATGGTTGTCCATGATGGACAAAAGTTTGTTCAGAGACCTCCTCTCTACCATTGCTTCAAGTGGTGGAGAGGAGGGCCCGAAATTGAACTCAGTGGTTCCATATTTGTGAAAGTAGCCACTGTATCAAAGCAAGTTCCTAGTCTCTGATATTCTCAATGACATGGCAATAAAAGCATTCTGATTCTGATTCTGATTTTATTTACTCTGATTCTCCTGAACTGTTTATAGAAATTAGAACTTTCACTGAAATTTAAAAAAGAGAAAATCCCAAGAGCAACCTGATAGAAAAGTGGTACATCTGTTGTGATCAATGACTGCTGTACCCCCCTTCGTGCCAAATAGAAAGTACCGACTGCCTGGCCCAAGACTTCCATTGAAAAATTGACAGCCATTACTCAGTCTACAGTCCCAATACCAAATCTGTCTCTCTTCTTTTAGTTGAAACACATGTTTCATTGTAATCTATTCTTTTCGTTTTTTGGGCCAAAAGACAAGTCAAGTCTGGATTTTCAAATAGCTCACTTTTGGTTGGCAAGGTGGCGCAACAATGTTGTTTCTGGCAGCCATCCGAGTTTTAGTTTGGCTTCCAAACTCAAACTGCTTTCGTAGTCTTTGGAACAAAGACTAATTTAAGTTTTCTCCAAGTTTTAGTCATCTCTATATATTTTAGTTTTAGTCGACGAAAACTCAAGAGTCCTCGTCTAGTTTTAGTCGGTAAAGACTTAGACCATTTTAGCCTAGTTTCAGTGTAAAAATAGCAAAGAATAACAAATATTTTTATTTTAACAATTGTGGCTTTATTACTGAAAACGAAGCAGGGTATTTGTAAAAAAAAAAAAAAAAGATAATAATAATACATACTTAAAAATGACACCTCTTAATAACCCTGTAAACAAAGTAAACATTGCACTGTCTTTAACGCAGTCGTTGGCGCAACCAAGCTAAGTAAGGAAGTTAGCGGTGCAGACAATGCGCATCAGCTTGAAATTGGCATGCTGTTTGTGCAAAATATGTGGAAAACTTTAAGTTTCCGAGGATCAACCCCCCTTGTTGTTGTTGCCGCCATGGTGTGTGACTTTCTGGTGGCTGCAGGTGTGTTGTGTAAACGGTGTGAACGTGCAGATTTGTGGGCGGCATGCTGCCGTGAGAGACAGAATGCAACGTGAAAGCCTGGGAACACATTTTTGTCTGGTCAACAGAAACTTGCCAACGTCTCGTCACATTTTCGTCACCAAAAGAGCCGCATTTATTTTGTTATCGTTACGTCATTGCCATTAAAAAAAAGACTTGTCGATTAAATCATTTCGTCATCGATGACAAAAACAACACTGCCATGCAAACATAGACTGGAATCAACATGTGAGCACTGGTAAAAAATCTTGGATAAATTTGGCTTAACTTAGTCAGAGCCGATGTTTATGGGTGACATTGCCCTCACTCGGTCCAATCCGTCTCTTACTAGTGAGTGTAAGATGAAAGTAAAACTTTCTCACAGTATTTATTTGCAGCCAAACAGTTTTGCTCAAAAGTCTTTAATTTTTTTTTTTGTCATTTTCTGATTAATTACCAACCATGAAAGCATTTTGTTCAATAAAAATTCTGAAAGCTACCTAACGAGTGATTTAAAAATCACAAACCGAAAGTCTTCACAACTCTTTGCCAAATGGCACAAAAAAGAAGTCCGACTTCCATCTACCTGCTTCTTCTTTCATCCAGTAATAAATCCCATCAGCTTTCACAGGAATTCCCACGAATCCAAGAAAGTCGAAGTAAGCAAGTTACTTTTATGCCTTGAAGAAATGTGATTTAATTAATGAAACCACTGAGGGCCGAGGGAGGGCTACCTCCGTGACGAATCCGAATGAGCGCCTGTACTCAGATATTTGGTTCTGTTGGGGAATAAAATGAGTCTCATATGTATGTGCGTGCTGTTTGTGTTTTTGTAAATGTGTCAGTGTGTTTGTCCTCGCGGCCCCCGCGGTGACTGAGTGTCTCTAATTGAGTGTGCCGTTCGCTCAGACAGGAGGTCTCAGACAGTGTTGACATTCAGGCGGTGGAAGGCCACCATTGGGGATGACAGCTGATCATTCTTCCAGCCAGCAGCCTAATTACGGAGAGATGGAGAGAGGCATGAATACACACTGACATACACACAAAGAGAAAGAGAGGCTTTTTTTTTTAGACAACAAACAGGTTCCGGTTGCTTCCAATCAAGCCTCCTATCCTGCTGTTTTATCCATTCATGATAGCTGTTGCCCCCCTCCGGTGGTTAGAACAGCAGCCAACACCCTACTGCCTTCCTGCTTTCTGACAAAGCTCCTGTGACCACCCTGCTTTACTCATATTCCCTTACCGTTGAGTATCTTGCAGCATTTTCCCCAATTATACCCGAATCCTTCGCTCCTCTGTGCGATGATTCCATTGTTGGCCAAAAGCAAAGACACGAGTCCAGCTCGCTCCCTTTCCGTGTTTTCTTGCGTTTCTAGCACACACACTCTTTGATGTATGGAGTCAATCAGACTTCATTGGACAGTGTTGCGAGTGCCTTTGGGATATTTGCGAGCTTGCTCTCCGTTCGCCCGGATGATAAACTCTTTATGTGTCCAGACTTATGAGGAGCAATAACAGCATTTCTGGCCCTCTTCACCCTTCACCATCCATTTCAGCAGAACTTGGGATTTGAGCAGCTTAGCGATGCCGCTTTGAGCGACACAGGCAGAGAGGACTTCCCAGGGGTGGCGATGACTAAGCCGAACAAGCTGGAAACAGAAAAAAGGTACAGTATGCAATTTGTACGGTAATGTTCTTTTTTGAAAAAAGAAAAGGAAATCTCAGCAAGAGAAAGCAACTACTTTTAAAATTTAAATCTCCAAATTTAAAGATTTGGGTTTTGAGGACAGGTCAGGGACAAGGTCCTGCCCCAAGTGGAGGAGTTTAAGTATCTCGGGGTCTTGTTCACGAGTGGGGGAAGGATGGAGCGGGAGGTCGACAGGCGGATCGGTGCAGCATCAGCAATAACTAGGACGCTGCATCGGTCCGTCATAGTAAAGAGAGAGCTGAGCCGAAAAGCAAAAGCTCTGGATTTACAAGTCGATCTACGTTCCTACCCTCACCATGGTAACCAGGATCTACGTTCCTACCATCATCATGGTAACCAGGATCTACGTTCCTACCCTCACCATGGTAACCAGGATCTATGTTCCTACCGTCACCATGGTAACCAGGATCTACGTTCCTACCCTCACCATGGTAACCAGGATCTACGTTCCTACCCTCACCATGGTAACCAGGATCTACGTTCCTACCCTCACCATGGTAACCAGGATCTACGTTCCTACCCTCACCATGGTAACCAGGATCTACGTTCCTACCCTCACCATGGTAACCAGGATCTACGTTCCTACCCTCACCATGGTAACCAGGATCTATGTTCCTACCCTCACCATGGTAACCAGGATCTACGTTCCTACCCTCACCATGGTAACCAGGATCTACGATCCTACCGTCACCGTGGTAACCAGGATCAACGTTCCTACCCTCACCATGGTAACCAGGATCTACGTTCCTACCCTCACCATGGTAACCAGCTGTAGGTCGTAACCGGAAGAATGAGATCGCAGGTACAAGCGGCCGTAATGAACTTCCTCCCCAGCGTGGCTGGGCTCTCACTCAGAGATCATATGAGGAGCTCTGCCATCCGGGAGGAGCTCGGTGTCGAGCTGCTCCTCCTCCAGGTCGAGAGAAGCCAGATGGGGTGCCTTTTGGCATCTGGTCAGGATGCCCCCCGAGCGCCTCACAAGCCAGGTGTTTCGGGCACGTCCCACCAGGAGGAGACCAAGGGGCAGACCCAGGACCCGCTGGAGAGACTATGTCTTACAGCTGGCCGGGGAACGACTTGGGATCCTACCGGGTGAGCTGGAAGATACAGCCGGGGTGAGAGAAGCCTGGGCTGCCCGTTTGAGGCTGTTGCTCCCGCGAACCAACCCCGGAACAAGCGGAAGATGACGGAACAGAACGGTTTTAAGTAGGTTGTCCCTTGGAATACGGTCTTTTCTGTGGAAAGTTTGCATGGTGTTTCCTCCGAGTACTCCTGTTTCCTCACACTCTCCAAAAATATGCACGGTAGATTAATTGGTCGGAACGAAATTGTCCCTAAGAACGACTGTCATAACCAGGCAAACAAAGAACATAGAAAAACTCCATGATTCCACAAAAAAAACTGCCATCGACACACAAATTCCATAATAACCAGCTCTTGGTGTATCTAACACTTAGTTTTCCAAAGACAACCAGTGACTGGACCAAGTGGTGGACCAAGTGGTGGACCAAGTGGTGGACCAAGTGGTGGACCAAGTGGTGGACCAAGTGGTGGACCAAGTGGTGGACCAAGTGATGGACCAAGTGGTGGACCAAGTGGTGGACCAAATGGTGGACCAAGTGGTGGACCAAGTGGTGTACCAAGTGATGGACCAAGTGGTGGACCAAGTGGTGGACCAAATGGTGGACCAAGTGGTGGACCAAGTGGTGGACCAAGTGGTGGACCAAGTGGTGGACCAAGGGTTTATAATTCTAACCATAACCCTTGGCAACCAACAAATAAGGCCAATTCAGTGGCCATTTTCTGCCAATTTCAACAGTGCCATGTTGAATTTAAAGCCGGAGATATACATGCCGTTGGTCCAGTCGGCGTTGCAAACCAAGACCAAGCTACATCCTGTAATTGCTCCATCTGATTGACGAGTTATTCACTTGAATAATTTGTACAAAAAGAAAAATAATGACAAAAATGATCAGAATGATTAAGATGCCTTTTAATGGAAGCAAAAAGTCGAAATGTTAATGTGACATTGAAAGAGACTGTTCTTCATCTTCTTCTTCTTTTGGCATTTTCCTTTAGGGGGCGCCAAAGCAAGTCAGTTTCTTCCATCTAACCCTATCTCCTGCATCTTCTTTGGTCACACCAACTATCTACATGTCTTCCTTCACTGTATCCATAAACCTCCTCTTTGGTCTTCCTCTAGTCCTCTTTCCTGGTGGTTCCAAACCCAGCATCCTTCTTCTGATGTACTCTCTCTCTCTCCTCTGCACATGTCCAAACCATCTCAGTCTGGCCTCTCTGACTTTAAAACCTCTAACATGTGCTGTTCCTCTGATCCTGTCCATCCTGGTCACTCCCGGAGAGATCCTCAGCATAGAAAGAGACTGTAACGGCTGATGATTTTAGATTTTACGTTAGTTGGGTAAGTCCAGTTTCTTACACACAGACTTTGGATAGAACTCTAAAAAAAAGGGAAAACAATCATTAAAAAAAAAAAAGTCAAATTTGGGGTTTTCTTTGTTCGATTAGCTTTCTGGTCCAATCAAAAACTGGAACAACTTTTATGCCATTTGTCAATTTGTGACCAATTTCAAAGTAACATTTGATCCAAAAGTTTTTTCAAGAAACTTCACTTAGAAATTTTTAGAACGTTAGCTTCACATTTTGGGGTTAATTTATTTATCTATAAATTCCAGAAAGTTCTCATTAAATGGTCACATTATTATAATTTAAAATGTTTTCACTGAGTAGTTTTGGTGACCCAAAAAAACCCACATACATTGTTATCATCACAATTGGAATTTACTTTTTGTTAGCACTTCCTATTTTTTAAATGAATCCAATATGTGGACAAAAAACTAGGCTTTTCCATCTTAAAAAAATAATTTTATTCCTATATATTTAGACTATTAATACATCCAGTAAAAGCTCAAACATTTATCCTGAGTTTTTTTAAGAATATAAGTTCCTATTTACTTGCAAATAAGTAAAACGTTCTTTCCCGCCAATTTTTGCCATCAAAAAACATCCAAGATTTGAGATATAAAAACACAATATAATGTGACAAAAATAAAATAATAATAATAATTTTCAAGAGACTAAAAGTAAAACTTCACGAAGAATAAATAAATAAATAAAACACTGTAAATTAAAAGTGTTTGCTTCAGCCGATACCTTTTCGGTCCTTTGCTAAAATATAATTATTTTCTTTATTTCATTAATGTGAAATTACACTGTGACCGAAATAAATAAATAAATAATAAAAAAAAAAAACATGTTAGTCAACCGTTTTTACCCGTTTAGCAAATTTGCATCAAAACTCAGCTTTATTTTTTATGAAGTGACCTGTTACTATTTCCAGATTCAGAAGGTCCAAACACACACCCATCACGCCATCTGCACTCTCGTTTTTTCTCTTCAGCGCTATTTCACTTGAGATTCATTAGATTTTAATTAGTGTCTCGTGGATGGCGGTGACCTTGCTCAAAACCCGTTCCCATTGTCACACATTTAACAGGACGCTCCGATGTGTAGCCTGTCAGTTAGGTAACAGGCAAATCACGTTATGTTTGTGTGTGATCAGACATCGAAACCCTGGATTACTAAGAAGTAGGATAGCGTACGTCAGGTTATGATGGAAGGTGAGAATCGGGATTGCCAACGCAATGTGTGTGCTGGCTCTGTACGTGTCATTAGGTGTGTTTATGTGTGCATGCATGAGCCTGCGGGTATTCAACATGGTTGTCAAGTGCTTGAGCGGGCCAATCTCTCATCTGCCATCCACTCAGACGAACTGACATGCAGCCAAACCAATCGGACATAAAGACAGAGCGGAAAGCATCACTATGCAGCTCAGCGGTGCAGTTTGTCCTGACCCTGTCTGGGGCCTTCTCCTCTCTGCTGATTCTAATGAGCTCCCTCAGGATTAGACTTAGGCAGCTAGCGTCCCGATGAGGCACAATTGAGAGGGGGATTTTGTATAGGGTGGGACGTGAGGGTGACATCGATACACACAAAAATACTGCACACACTTCGGCACATCATCGCAAACTATTTGAGCCGGGGATGGAGTGAAAGTTCTGTTTTTACCGCCTCGTGTGAAACATGGATCTGTTTAGCTCGGGTTTTAAAGAAAACTCACATTGAGTACTTTTGCTTTGAGGCATCAATTGGGATTTAATCGATATCCATTAAGTATTTAAGCACAGCATGTGGATTGATGTTAAAGTAATTATCTTAAACTAATTCAAGCTGTATGACTTCTTTGCATTGGTTGAAATTCATTAAAATTACTGACAATAAAAATAAACGTAAAGTAGTAGTAATAAAACTTAAAAGAAAAGTAAACGTACAAAGAGTTCCGTTCTGTTCCGTCATCTTCCGCTCATTCGGGGCCGGGTCACAGGGGCAACAGCCTTGGACGGGAAGCCCAGGCTTCTCTCACCCCGGCTGCATCCTCCAGCTCACCCAGAAGGACCCCGAGTCGTTCCCCGGCCAGCTGTGAGACATAGTCTCTCCAGCGATTCCGGGGTCTGCCCCTTGGTCTCCTCCCGGTGGGATGTGCCCCAAACACCTCACCAGCGAGGCACTTGGGGAACTACTCCATCTGGCTTATCTCGACCTGGAGGAGGAGCGGCTCAACACCGAGCTCCTCCCGGATGGCAGAGCTCCTTACCCAATCTCTGATTGAGAGCCCAGCCACCCTGCGGAGGAAGCTCATTTCGGCTGCTTGTATTCGCGATTTCATTCTTTCGGTCACCACCCACAGCTGGTTACCATGGTGAGGGTAGGAACGTAGATCCTGGTTACCATGGTGAGGGTAGGATTGTAGATCCTGGTTACCATGGTGAGGGTAGGAACGTAGATCCTGGTTACCATGGTGAGGGTAGGAACGTAGATCCTGGTTACCATGGTGAGGGTAGGAACGTAGATCCTGGTTACCATGGTGAGGGTAGGAATGTAGATCCTGGTTACCATGGTGAGGGTAGGATTGTAGATCCTGGTTACCATGGTGAGGGTAAGAACGTAGATCCTGGTTACCATGGTGAGGGTAGGATTGTAGATCCTGGTTACCATGGTGAGGGTAAGAACGTAGATCCTGGTTACCATGGTGAGGGTCGGAACGTAGATCCTGGTTACCATGGTGAGGGTCGGAACGTAGATCGACTTGTAAATCAAGAGCTTGAGCCAAACAAAGAGTGGCCTTTTTTTTCTTTGTCATAACGTAATAATCCCTCATTGGGAAAATTCCTGTGCTGCATTGCGCCGCACCCAAAAATGACGCCAATGGTGAGAAAAACTGAGGGTTTGGTGTCTGTTCTAGGGACACCTAGGCATGAACCCAGCAGTATTCAAACCGGCAAATCTTCAATTTTACCACTGAGCTTTGCCTCCCCATCTTGAATATTGAACGCCAAAGAAACGCTCTTCCGGTTCTGCAACTCCCATAAAGTTTGTCAAATATTTGACCATTAAATAACCCCAGTTTGATCAAATTGAAGTTGCCAAAGACCAAATAAAAAGTTTTAAATCTTCTTCTATAAATTCAGTCGTTAACTCTGTTGATTTTAATGTTCAAGGAAACAACTTGGCAGAGAATTAGCATTCAATGCTAATGTTTTTTAAAGTCATGTACCATCTCTGCAAGTGACACAAAACCCTTATTTGTCTCTAATTTCCTCTCCCTGGTATCAAAGGTTAAACGTTAAGAGGGTTGATCAGGTATTGTCTGTGCTAGACAAGCTCATTAATGTGTCACAATTCATTATCGAAGCCTCGTCGCTACCTTGTCAGGTGGCTAATGGGAATATCAATCATAGGCTTCCGCATCACGACTCGTCGCACATCTTTCGCTTTGCGTTTCGCCTCTGTTGACTTCTCATCCCAAAATACCACAAAGCCCAAGCAGATCTGTCTGTAACGAAATGTCAAGCACGCCCAAACATGTCCGACATGCAAAAGGTGTCCTTCTATGGAACTGCACATTTTGGCGACATTACTTTAACTATTCTCAAACCATTTGGTTGAAATTTGGGGAAAATGAAGAATAGACAAACAAATTAGGTTTAATTTAATTCTCACCTTTTTTAACACAAATAAAAATTTCCCTTTCGTAATTGATTGTTTCCAATATGGCGTTGATAACGGTTTCTCAGTCTTCTAAGACTGATTCAACTTAATTTAATTTCTACAGATCAATTTCACGAGAGGTGTCTCAACGAGCTTTTCACAATAAATTAAAGAGTATAAAAAATATTTTCACGACTATAAGTCGCATTTAAACAACTTAGAATTTCTTCAAAACATACGACCCTATGTGTGTTGTGATTTTTGAGACATACTTTGCCTAAAGAGACGTTTCGAGGAGGCGTCATTATTAAGACAAATGAAAAGGTCTGGATGGACGAGGATGGACGTTCAACGTAAGGCTCCGAGCGGCGTGGAATCGATGGATGACCGAAGGAGACCAAAGCTTCCCAAAGGGTGGAAGGCAGCGCCGGGCGAGTTACGCTACAGTTTGCCAGTGGATTGTAGATACTTGGGCTAACGCGTCTGCTGGCACTGTTGTCCGTGCTTTTTCAAAAGCCGGCATCATTTCCGAGGAGCCGCATGGTACAGAAAGTGACTCTGACAGCGAGGAAAGTGAACCTGCTATGTTGGATTTAGAGCAGCTGTTAGATTCTGAACCAGAGGATGAGGACTTGGATGGATTTGATAAATGGCAATTATCGGTAATGTGCTTGTTTTAGTTTTATTGTAACTAATACTTAAATAAAGCACAACCAAACTCAGTTTTGCTCCCGATCTATTTTTAAACACTCACACTTGTCTGCTTGTGTGTGTGTGTTGTTGTACGGTGGACGTATGTAGTAGAGAATATGTATATGGATATTAGCGCCTTACGTGTGTGTTAAAGGGCCCATCTCATGCAAAATACCTCTTTCCACATTGTATCCTATCCACATACACACGCAAAATGTGGGGTTTACAACATGCATTACACCATAGTTATGAAAATATATTGATTTGGTGGAGCGCAGTCACAGACCCGGAACTATGAAAGGCTGGGTATTGGTCATCCCCCCCCCGTCCTGAGAAAGTACAAGCTTCGCCCTCTGCTCTCACTGAGCCGCTATTCCTCCGTCCATCTCTGAGCGGGGGGGGGAAGGCGGGCGTAAACCCGTGCGTAGCTACAAAAAGCATGTTTCAAGCAAGCCTGTATATCAGACGTTGAAAGCGAGTTTGTGAGGGCGTAAGGCCGGAGTGGAGGCGGGTGAGGAGGGCGGGCGGGTGGTGAGGAGGGAGGGGGGCGTGTGCGAAGTCCGTCCTGGCTACGTCAAATGCGTGATACTTTAGACATCTGCTCATTTGTTGTTTTGTCTGAGCGTTCCAGAAATCCACAGAAAAACGGGCGAAATCAATCTAGAAAGCCCTTTGGTGACGTATACAAGGCCCGGACATCACACACACACACACACACACATATACAAGGCCCGGACATCACTCTTACAAGGTAGAAAACTTCGAAAAGTCCATTTTGCATGAGATGGGCCCTTTAAATACTATAATGGCACACGTAACCGAGACCGCTCCTTTTAGTACGGTGTACCTTTTGGTCGTGAAAATACGATAATTGCTAAACAAAACTTAACAAACCAAGGACATTCTTGCCCGCAGACACTTCTTCTTTCTGGGGATAAATTTCTTTAAAAACAACCCAGGGTAGACAAAAAAATAGTTAACTCTGAGATAATGTACCCTAGACTGTTAATTAAAGATTAGTTAAAAATCAGTGGATAAGTTTCATCCTGATGAAAATGGACGGTAATTGGTGGCACAAGCAAGAAGAACCGAAGATGAGATGAGGGCCACAGGAAAGGAAAGCCAGGGATGAGAGCAGGAGTGATGTGGATACATCAAGGACTAGGGTCTAGGATCTATATCTCCAAGAATCAACAACACACCATAATACTCACTCCGCCATTCTTGTCACATGGTGCTGTGCAGCCAAACAGGAACCACTGTACTTAAAACAAAACTCATTCATCGCTTTTATCGCATTTCCCCGAGAATGTTTGTAAAAACAATGTAGTATATCTAACCACCTTTTCTCAAACTTTATTAAACTTATAAATCACAGGTACCAGGCTTTACAGGTTGCATCTGGTAGCTCTGATTACATATAATTATTTGGCAAATGTACAACGATCTTCCATTTATAAACGACGCCCCCAACCAAACGGATTTCATATCGACAAACCAGATCTAATTTAAATCCGTACAATGAGTCAGGCCTCCCTGGTGTAACAGCTGCCTAATGAGAGTTATGTAAAGAGTGCATCTGCGCTTCGGTTATTCGCTGATGACTCATTCTTTTTTATATTCAATGCTTAGTTTGTGGCGTCCATTGTTCATTTAAAATCACCTGGAAACATGGTTTAAACTTAGACATTCCTTAAATAGCTACAGCCGGTCAAATTAAATGTGCAAGTATATGTCGCGTCCAGAAAGCGCTAGCGGTGGGATTTTTGTAATAATAAAAAGCTTATTTTTTATCAATTCAAGAATAAAAAAAAACTATGGTATTGTATGAGGAAGTCTGGTGTGACAGAGAAGTATGTTAGAGTGGTTCAGGACATGTATGAGGGCTGTAAGACAGTGGTGAGGTGTGCTGTAGGTGAGACAGAGGAGTTCAGTGTGGGGGTGGGACTGCACCAGGGATCTGCTCTGAGCCCTTTGCTGTTTGCTGTGGTGATGGATAGGCTGACAGACGAGGTCAGACAGGAATCTCCATGGACAATGATGTTTGCAGATGACATTGTGATCTGTAGTAAGAGGAGTAAAGAGGAGGAGGAAAAGCTGGAGAGGTGGAGGTTTGCACTAGAAAGAAGAGGAATGAAGATTAGTCAGAGTAAAACAGAGTACATGTGTGTGAATGAGAGGGATCAAAATGGAAAAGTGAGGTTACAGGGAGAAGAGATAAAGAAGGTGGAAGATTTTAAGTATCTAGGATCAACAGTCCAGAGCAATGGGGAGTGTGGAAAGGAGGTGAAGAAGCGTCTCAAGAGTCAAGAAGAGTTTCAACTAAAATGAAAGGAAAAGTGTACAAAACCGTGGTGAGAGCGGCCATGCTGATTGGTCTAGAGACAGTGTGGTGAGAGCGGCCATGCTGATTGGTCTAGAGACAGTGTGGTGAGAGCGGCCATGCTGATTGGTCTAGAGACAGTGTGGGGAGAGCGGCCATGCTGATTGGTCTAGAGACAGTGTGGTGAGATCGGCCTTGCTGATTGGTCTAGAGACAGCGTGGTGAGAGCGGCCATGCTGATTGGTCTAGAGACAGTGTGGTGAGAGCGGCCATGCTGATTGGTCTAGAGACAGTGTGGTGAGAGCAGCCATGCTGATTGGTCTAGAGACAGTGTGGTGAGAGCAGCCATGCTGATTGGTCTAGAGACAGTGTGGTGAGAGCGGCCATGCTGATTGGTCTAGAGACAGTGTGGTGAGAGCGGCCATGCTGATTGGTCTAGAGACAGTGTGGTGAGAGCGGCCATGCTGATTGGTCTAGAGACAGTGCCACTGAGGAAAAGACAGGAAGCAGAGATGGAGGTAGCAGAGATGAAGATGCTGAGGATCTCTCTGGGAGTGACCAGGATGGACAGGATCAGAGGAACAGCACATGTTAGAGGTTTTAAAGTCAGAGAGGTCAGACTGAGATGGTTTAGACATGTGCAGAGGAGAGAGAGAGAGTACATCAGAAGAAGGATGCTGGGTTTGGAACCACCAGGAAAGAGGACTAGAGGAAGACCAAAGAGGAGGTTCATGGATACAGTGAAGGAAGACATGAAGATAGTTGGTGTGACCGAAGAAGATGCAGCAGATAGGGTTAGATGGAAGTAAACGACTTGCTGTGGCGCCCCCTGAAGGGAAATGCCGAAAGTAGAAAAATTCTCAAAACACAATTTACAATTAACACAGTATTAATTTTATGTGTTTCTTCTAAAATGAACCACGTTGACGCGTCAGCCTGGTTTTAATCACATCAAAGCCTGAACGAACACATTTCTATTTTCCGCTTTTCGGTGTTTCTTCATCCTTAAAATGTGATTAATATTTCTAAGTGACTCCGAGGTGGCTCCATTATTTAATGAATGTGTCAGTGTAATTAAGGTGTGTAATTATAACAGAAATTTGTACAATGGTGACATATTAATTCCTTCATGTCAACGCAACACGCTGAATAAGTCATAATAGCGCCTCAGCTAGCGCCCTATGGTGCTTTACCCGTTTCACTTTACTCACAATGACTGATTGAATTTTCTTTAAAAAACACTTCAAGAGTAGATTTTTAAGGGAAAAGTAATAAAAGATTTTGTGAAACATCTCAAGTTGAGAATTTTGTACTACTTTTTTCTTGCCGATGTCGGACCAGGGCTCTGGGTTCATCCATTTGGACAGATCCATGGCAGGTGTTGCCGCCCTTCAAATTGACTGTAATTTCATTTTTGTGTGTAAATAAGTGTTTCTTGTCAGGTGCGTGGTGACGAGAAGAAAAACAGGCGCGCAGACAGCTCTGACAAGCAATTACACCTCCGCTTGTTTGGAAGACACGCCGGGATGAGTCGAGGCGATGACGGTGGGCTCTAGAGACGATTGAAACAACGACCAAAAGACGTTTACTGAAGAGGCGAGTTTAGGGTCTGACTTTTGATTTTTTATTTGAGTTTTTAATAATAATGAAAGAAAACGACAATTCATAAAACAAACACCCAATTCATTTTCTTTAAAATTAAGGCTAATAGTTCCATTCCGTTGGCTGGGTTGCAGGGACAAAAGTCTCAGATGGGAAGCCCAAGCTTCTTTCAACATGGCTGCATCCTCCAGCTCACCTGGAAGGATCCCGAGTCGTTCCCCGGCCAGCTGTGAGACAAAGTCAGAATTGAGTTTAAATTTCTCGGGGTCTATTAACCATACCAGAGAATCAATGGAGTTCCAAAGCCACGGGGCAAAAACTGTAACAGCTTGAATTGGTATTAAAAAAAATTAAGCGATTAACACTTTTAACTTTAAAAAACTAAGTTGATTGAAAAACATAACAAAGGTAAAAAAAAATGTAAAAATTCATACCGTATTTTCACGACCAAAAGGCGTGCCATATTAAAAGGCGCAGTCCCAGTTTTGTGTGCTCTGTATTTAACACACAGATAAGGCGCACCTGATGATAGGGCGCGGGTTACACATACATATCCTCTACCATGTACGTCCGCCTTACAACAACACACACACAAGCAGACAAGTGTGTGTATTTAAAAATAGATCGGGAGTAAAATTGAGTTTGGTTATTTTAAATATTAGTTACAGTCGTCATAAAGTCATTTATTAAATCCATCCAAGTCCTCATCCTCTGTTTCAGAATCTAACAGATGCTCTAAATCCAACATAGCAGGTTCACTTTCCTCGCTGTCAGAGCCACTTTCTGTACCGTGCAGCTTATCGGAAATGATGGCGGTTTTTGCGAAAGCTCGGACAACAATGCCAGCAGACACGTTAGCCCATGCATCTACAATCCACTGGCAAACTGTGGCGTAGTTCGCCTGGCACTGCCTTCCACTCTTCGTGAAGCTGTGGTCTCCTCTCGTCATCCATCGCTCCCACGCCGCTTGTAGCCTTATTTTGACCGGTTGTTCACACCGATGTCCAGCTGTTGGAGTTCCGTTGTCAGACCTTCCGGAATCACAGCAATTATAGCGTTCAACTGCTTCACTTGTTTTTTCACAACACACATCGGGCACACCGCTCATTTTGAACAAAATCTAAGACTTTTATATGCACCTTATACAAATATACAAATTTCCTTATACAAATTTCAGTGTATCCTATTTAGACATGGGGTCTCAAATTGGTGGCCTGCGAAAGATTTGCGGCCCTTGAGATGATCATCTGTGGCCTTTTGTTCAAAATTAAATGTTAAAGATACTGCCGTTGCAAATTTGATTGGAACGGCACTTTAGAACAAGGTAGGTGATACTGACAGAACTATGCAATCAGAGTCCGTTTGAATTTCAAGATGCATCGTTGAGTTTGAGTTGAGTTTCTTTGGGAGAAAGTGTAGATGGATAAAATTCCCAAAGCCGAATGCCTGTTTTACTGTTTCTTATCGTTACTATCAGAGCGTCCATAACTGTACCAAACCATTATTACTTCTATTCCTTTTGAATATGTTCCATTAACTTGATAAATGGCCTAATTACTGCTAGTGGACACAAGCAGGAAATGGGAACCAGCGAGGCAGAGGACGGAAATGTTAAAGCAACGCATGCTTGGTTGATTCCAGTTGATCTTGTTTTTCTGGGATTCTTTGTAGAGCCAAGCCTGTTGAGCTTTTGAGCTGATAAACATGAATGTATGTATAAAGAAAAAATTCAATTCTGATATTAATGGAAGTTTTAATTCAATTTGGCAAGTTTAATGCATGTTTTCATTTTTTACAAGGGTCCCTGTTGGTTTACAGGAAGATTGTGGGGGGTTAGCAGAATAGAAATGGCTGTCCGTACTCTACAAGATCGGTGCCAGAGCTTGGTCCGTATAGCCAGCAGTATGTCGATTCCATTTCCAGCGAGTATTGGACTCCGCCAAGGCTGCCCTTTGTCACCGATTATGTTCATTACTTTTATGGACAGAATATCTAGGCACAGCCGAGGCGTTGGAGGGATCCAGTTTGGTGACCTCAGGATCGGATCTCTGCTTTTTGCAGATGATGAGGTTCTGTTGGCTTCATCGGACCGTGATATCCAGCTCTCACTGGATCATTGCTGCCGAGTGTGAAGCGGCCGGGATGGGAATCAACGCCTCCAAATGCAAGACCATGGCCCTCGCCCAGAAAAGGGTGGAATGCCCGATGGTGCTTTACCCATTTCACTTTACTCACAATGACTGATTGAATTTTCTTTGGACAGGTTCCTGCCCCAAGTGGAGGAGTATAAGTATTTTGGCGTCTTGTTCACGAGTGGGGGAAAGATGGAGCGGCAGATCGACAGGCGGATCGATGCAGCGCCAGCAATAACTTGGACACTGCGCCAATCCATTTGTTAAAGAAAGAGTTGAATTAAAAAGCAAAGCTCTCCATTACAAGTCGATCTACGTTCCTACCCTCACCATGGTAACCAGGATCTACGTTCCTACCCTCACCATGGTAACCAGGATCTACGTTCCTACCCTCACCATGATAACCAGAATCTACGTTCCTACTCTCACCATGGTAACCAGGATCTACGTTCCTACTCTCACCATGGTAACCAGGATCTACGTTCCTACCCTCACCATGGTAACCAGGATCTACGTTCCTACCCTCACCATGGTAACCAGGATCTACGTTCCTACCCTCACCTATGGTCACTAGCTGTGGGTGGTGACCGAAAGAATGACATTGTAGATACAAGCGGCCGAAATGATCTTCCTCGGCAGGGTGGCTGGGCTCTCACTCATCGGGTGAAGAGCTCTGCCATCTGGGAAGAGCTCGGTGTCAAGCCGCTCCTCTTCCAGGTCGAGAGAAGCCAAATGGGGCGTTACAAGCATCTGGTCAGTATACCTCCTGCGCGCCTCACCGGTAAGCTGTTTTGGGCACATCCCACCGGGAGGAAACCAAGTGGCAGACCCAGGGCTCGCTTGAGAAGCTATGCCTCATAGCTTGCCAGAAAACTACTCAGGATTCTTCCGGGTGAGCTCGAGGAGGCAGCTGGGTGAGAGAACCCTGGGCCTCTTGTCTGAGGCTGTTGTCCCTGTGACTCGGCCCCGGATAAGCGGAAGACGATGGAACGGAATTCTGTTCTTGGTTTTAAGTATAATTTGACCGCCCAGCCGGACAAACTGTGGCATGTTTGTCAGGTAATCAGTGATCCACGAGACAGTGGATGTACCCGCGCCAATCAGCCTCAGCTTATCACTCATTAATAAAGGCTGGGTCGTCTTGACGGCACTACCCGGCCTTCATTAAGCCGCGGCTGGTAGAAGAAGACAAAATTACATATTCATAGTACCTCCGAAAAAAAAAAAACAGGTGCAAACACATGTGGCCACCCCTCCTGACTCCAAAGTAACGTGTCTGGTGCCCCCTTTGCCATCTCCAATCACCACGTGGGCGAATCTTCCCCTCATCTTCCTCTACCGATGTGGGTTGTGAGTATCGCGGGGCCCTTTGCTCTTTCGCTGAGCAAGGCGAGGAAGCAAACCTTCATCCTCCCCCGCACTCGTCTGAAATGCAGCCAAGTTCGGCGAGGCAGCCTGGCCTTGCGAGGAGTTCACAAGCAGCTTTGGTTTTTTTCCGCTGTTGAAAACTGGGTAAAATTGGTTAAATTAATCGTGCTTTTCTTTTTTTATTTGTACGTTGTGCAAAAAATAAGCAAACAAGAACGCGTTAAAGTTTTTTTTTTAATGCCTGAGTTGTTTATATTTAGACTTTCTTCTTTTTTTCGATATAAATCATTAAACTATTTGCTCCGTCTCACTTTTATACCTCCTAACATTGTTTTCTGGTGCTTTCTCTTCGAATAAGGTCTTTGGCTCATTCCCAGTAACATGTGTTTAAAAGAAACCCTGCTATATTGTTTTCATTGATTCTGCCATTGCGACCTTGTAACTGGGTCTCGCTTCATAATTGGATTGTTATACTGGGCAAAAAAAAAACACAGAGAAAAAAGGCTGAATTCACCAGAAATGCTTTGAGTGGTGGAAAAATGGGGAGAAATTATAAAAGGTGTTTGTTATCGTGCAGATTGGGACGCTATCTGTTTGATTTATTTAAGGTGTTTTCGGTCTGTTTGTAAGAATACAAATTCAAACACAGGTAGTGGATTTACTAATTATACGATTAGAGTTTATTTTTATGTACATATGATTTTGCGTTTCGTGTTTTGAGGAACATAAAATGCTCGGCTCGAAAAGTTCATCAAATCCAGGGATCCGATTTGGTGACCTCGGTATCGGATCTCCGCTTTTTGCGGATGATGTGGTTCTGTTGCCTTCATCGGACCGTGATCTCCAGCTCTCACTGGATCGATTTGCTGAGTGTGAAGCAGCCGGGATGGGAATCAGCGCCTCTAAATTTGAGACCGTGGTCCTCGCCCGGAAAAGGGTGGAGTGCCCCTTGTGGTCAGGGACAGGGTCCTGCCTCAAGTGGAGGAGTTTAAGGATCTTGGGGACTCGTTCACGAGTGGGCGAAGGATGGAGCGGTAGATCGACAGGCGGATCAGTGCAACGTCAGCAATAACTCGGACGCTGCATTGATCTGTTTGGTAAAGAAAGAACTGAGCCAAAAAGCAAAGCTCTCGATTTACAAGTCGTTGGGTATGTTCCTACCCTCACCATGGTAACCAGGATCTACGTTCCTACCCTCACCATGGTAACCAGGATCTACGTTCCTACCCTCACCATGGTAACCAGGATCTATGTTCCTACCCTCACCATGGTAACCAGGAACTACGTTCCTACCATCACCATGGTAACCAGGATCTACGTTCCTACCCTCACCATGGTAACCAGGATCTACATTCCTACCCTCACCATGGTAACCAGGATCTACGTTCCTACCCTCACCATGGTAACCAGGATCTATGTTCCTACCCTCACCATGGTAACCAGGATCTACGTTCCTACCCTCACCATGGTAACCAGGGTCTACGTTCCTACCCTCACCATGGTAACCAGGATCTACGTTCACACCCTCACCATGGTAACCAGGATCTACATTCATACCCTCACCATGGTAACCAGGATCTACGTTCCTACCCTCACCATGGTAACCAGGATTTACATATCCACAGGATCAGCTCTGGGTGGTGACCGAAAGAATGAGATTGCGAAAACAAGCGGCCGAAATGAGCTTCCTCCGCGGGGTGGCTTGGCTCTCACTCAGAAATCGAGTGTGGAGCTTTGCGATGTGAGGGGAGCTCTGTGTCGAGCCGTTCCTCCTCCAGATCAATGGAAACCAGATGGGGTGGTTTGGGCATCTGGTCAGGATGCCTCCCGATCGCCTCGCTGGTGAAGTGGTTCAGGCATGTCCTACCGGGAGGAGACCAAGAGGCAGACCCCAGTACCGCTGGAGAGACTATATCTCACAGCTGGCTGGGGAACGACTCACGATCCTTCTGGGTGAGCTGGAGGATGCGGCTGGGGTGAATTTAAAATCCAAAGTTTTAAATTCTGAAACATGGAACGTGCCAATAAAACATGTGTTGGTATTTAGTTGCTATGACAAACAAACAGGAGAATGTTAACGAGTAAGGGGGTTAATGAACCAATGGAGCATTACCTTCGTTGTAGAATTTCTCACTGGGCTCACTCCTGAGTGTCCCTGGAGTAGACACCTAACCCGCCATTTACCCTCACTATTGGTGACCGTCTGCCGTGGTGCAAAGCAGTAAATGTAATTTATAGGGAAAGCATTTGCTCAGAAGTACAATGTCACTCTTTGGACCGATAAAAGACGGTTTGATTCCCACAAGGGCCCATACGTAGGTGTCCCTGGAACACAGGCCAAGACCCTTTGTTGCTTCCACCATTGGTGCCATTAAGGCTGCCTGCTGCAATGCAATGCAGCAAAAGTAATTTCCCCATGAGTATGGTTAAAAAAAAAGAAGAAGAAGAATACTCTACAGTACAATGATGGGTCTAAAACAACAGCTTCATGGAATTTGCAGTATTATGATTGTTTGAAGTTGTTTGGTATGACTTCACAGTCTGAGAATGGACACATGGTGGGCAATATCGGTTTCTGGTCGAGGATCACGTTCTCTGGTTTAGAGGCGCTGCATCCCACGTTCTAAACTTACTTACTAATTTAGTTCAGGGTAAATAACTTGTATCTAACTGGGCTATCTGTGGTTTTTAGGCCAGAAAAGAAACAATCAAACAAGCTGCATGATAATTAATAGTGTTTTAATGCCAGTGAGATTTTTACACGTTCTACAATGCCTGAAAATGTCTGTGTTTTTCACTATTTGACTTTTTAATTTTGTGATTTGAAGGCAAAATACATAAAAATAAAATATTTTTCTTAGCATTTTATGCATATTTAATGACTAAGTTTGATGGGATCAATTAATGTGTTACTGAGCGTGCATTACCAGGTGGACATATGTATCATGGGTTCTTTGATTATTTTTTTTTTAAATGAACTTGGTCAAAAATGGTGGAAAATCACAAAAAAAAATTAGAACGCTGTCACATTTGTTGTGCTTATTAAGTTTTAAACCAACATTAGCAATATCACATTGATAATGTCAGGATCCCCTCACTTGCCGCCTGAGGTAGCCTCGGATGTTCCTAATCAATCCAATTAGGATCACCTGAGGATGATTCCTGATTCCACTCATCTGTGCACCCTGCCATCTATTTAAGGAGAATCACCCCAGACTTCCCTGGGGGAAGGATGGAGTGGGAGATCGACAGGCTGATCGGTGTGGCGTCAGCAATAACGAGGATGCTGCATCGGTCCGTCTTGGTAAAGAGAGAGCTGAGCCGAAAAGCAAAGCTCTCGATTTACTAGTCAATCTACGTTCCTACCCTCACCATGGTAACCAGGATCTACGTTCCTACCCTCACCATGGTAACCAGGATCTACGTTACTACCCTCACCATGGTAAACAGCTGTGGGTGGTGACCGAAAGAATGAGATCACGGGTACAAGCGGCCGAAATGAGCTTCCTCCGCAGGGTGGCTGGGCTCTCACTCAGAGATCGGGTGAGGAGCTCTGCCATCCGGGAGGAGCTCGGTGTCGAGCCGCTCCTCCTCCAGGTCGAGAGGAGGCAGATGGGGTGGTTTGGTCATCTGGTCAGGATGGCCCCGAGCGCCTCACGGGCGAGGTGTTTCGGGCACGTCCCACCGGGAGGAGACCAAGAGGCAGACCCCGGACTCGCTGGAGAGACTATGTCTCACAGCTGGCCGGGGAACGACTTGGGATCCTTCCGGGCGAGCTGGAGGATGCAGCCGGGGAGAGAGAGGCCTAGGCTGCCCGTTTGAGGCTGTTGCCCCCGCGACCCGACCCCGGAACAAGCGGAAGATGACGGAACGGAACAGATATTTTAAGCTGTGTGTATTAAAATGTAATTTTTCTATGTTGCGACACCATTTTTTGCGCAGTAGCGTCAAAAACAAAAATTAGATTTACTTTTCATTTTATTCCTAAAATTAATAACATCAAAGTAAGTTTTTTTTTTCCAGAAGCATTAACTGATATTTCACTGTCGCTTCATTCAAAATGACACTTTGAATTACATTCGTCTGGATTAAAAATAGCTTGTTTGGACAATAAAAAGATTAACAGATAAGCACCATAAGGCTTACAGGATTAATATTTCCATCCAGACCTTTATGGAAAGGTAGGTAATTTTAGCTGGAGGCTTTACAAAGCTGAGACATGACAGACCGAGTTAGATTTAAAATCACTCGCGGTCGCCGCAATTATTGCATATCACTTGATGCCTACAGCTCGTATTGATCTTGACGAGTAAAAGAAAAGAAAAAAGGGAGTGAGAATGAAAGCTGTAATTTGTACTGAAAGTTTTTTACATGTTCGAACTGTTTGATGAAAGATTTGTAACTTTATGGAGAGTTTTTGGACATTGACAGAACCAGTGGTGGATGAAGTACTCACTTTTTGTACTTAAGTAAAAGTAAAAGTATCAATAAAAAAAAATCTACTTAAGTAAAAGTACAAAAGTAATTGGTGTAAATTGTACTTTTTAAGTAAAAAGTAAAAGTATTCGATCATAATTCAAATGTTATTTTTTGTGCTATAGGGTGTCACCATGGTAACCAGGATAAATACTCTACAGGAGTGTGACCCCTCTCTCCCGCCTCTTTTGGTCCACAAAAAAAATAAATAAATAAAATAAAATAAAAGGGGACAAGTCAAGCTATCCTCTAGAAGGGCCAGTGAATGGGCTCCAAAATGGAGGAAAATGACACTTATTTTTAAAATGTCACTATATATTGGCTTTGTCAAAGCCCCACCCCCCCTTTGGAAAATTCTAGATCAGCCCCTGCTCTGTGTAATAATGGCTCAACTTTTTATTTATAAGTAAAACACAACGAACAACGATCTTCTGACTCTTTTTAATTTGTACTGTATTTGATGTTAGGTTTTTGAATGAATACGGAAAATGTTTCTCGATTCATGACTTCTTCTCCCGATCAACTGCTTCTTTTGATTTTGGCGATGCAGCTTCAAGATGCGCTAAAAGAAAACTTGTGTATTTTTCAAATTCCTGAACGAAAATGTAACGAAAAAAATGTAAAACACACTTTTAAAAAATAGCAAAGTAAAAATATAGATATTTACTCTAAAAATGTAGTGAAGTAAAAGTAAAAGTACTGGTCTTAAATTTTACAAAATTTTACAAAGTATATTTACTTCGTTACGTTCCACCACTGGACGGAACCGCTCAATGTGGTTATGAAGTTCGGTTGAGTTTGCACAGCAGATGGGATCTTATACCCAGTTCATCCCATGAGCCCACTCTGTGACCACTGCCACTCTGAGCCCACTCACTGTTTGGTAGAATTCATCAGCGGGATCAGGTTGCCATAAGGACGTCTCCAACACAAGGACTCACTGGTCAAAGACTCTACATTTCCTTTTTTAAGGAGCGCAATTTGTCACTTAAGCTGTCAGCGTGAATGAAGCCTTCCACCAACCGTCCTGTGTCCTTACTCCAACCAGCCGGCAATTATCACTCAGCCTTGCAGTGTGGATCCCTCTAAAACGACTCATTGATTCAAGAAATGAAAGCACCTTGAACGCTCATTGTCGCTGCACGGCAAAACAAATCCCGCTCTGCAGAGACGGTCCCCAAACGGCTCGCTCTTTCACAGTGTCTGGAATGCTCCGGCGATAAATGGATTGAGGCAACCAATTCACAGTAGAATAACCTTTGCTGGTGTGCTGTAACCTTGTTGCTGGCCGCTTCGCAGCCTCTTATGTTTGGCCTTTTTATACAAATCACATTACGGTCTATTGGCCTTTCGCAGCAATACCCAATTCAAGACTGAATTTGAATGAAATAGAAACGAACACTTGAACAAAAAGCACCAAAGTTCTCGTGTCCTTTCAAAAACGCATTCAGCACATTTATTACTGAAGGTTTTTCAGATTCATCATGATGGTCTACCAAAACCTTGTGTTTCTTTCTAAATCATTGATCATTTCTTTTTCCATCCAGTCGAGCCAGCTTGTCTGTTTATCCGTTTGTCTAAAAAAACTTCCCGCAGAAAAGAGAGACTACAGCAATGTTCCTTATTACATATTCTCCCTGAAGAAGTCTCTCCCTCCTCAGAGACCGACTTTCTCCTAACAAAACAACACAACTCCGAATCTCAAACTGCACAGCAAAAAAAAAGAAAAGACAGAAACACACACGGATATGAGACGGAATTAGTTTCTCCATTGGTCATTGAAAACATCTCTTCAACATTCTGTGTAAACTCTCTGGGAAAACTTTAGATTTATGTGATATTATCTTTCGAAACATCCTCGGAGTGTCTGAAATTAATCAAAAACCATTGGACCCAAATAGAATATTTTCTTGAATTATTTCCGTTTCAATCAAGTAATAAATTGAATGATGATTTCCCTGCATGCCTCTGTTCGAATCACACTGAAATGCCTTTCAACATGCATTACCAATGTGAGTATGAGGTAAACGAGGAGGCTTTGGACGCTCAGGACCAACAGCACCATCCACTGACTGTATACAAGCACTGCTCCTCTGGTTTTAGGTGACTCATGAACCAAAGAACTTCATTAATATCTGATGGCTGGCATTCTATACTCTATTTGAGACTCAGTAAGAGTTTCTGAAATCTGCTTAAAAATGTGTATTTTAAAGGTTTTCAAATGGACATAAACAAATAAAACACTTAAATTACATAGTTTTGTTCGTTCATCTACTGAACAGTCCATTCTTAACAGGGTAGCAAGGCATACCAAAACCAGAACACATGCAAACTCCGTTCCGTTCCGTCATCTTCCGCTTGTTCCGGGGTCGGGTCAAGGGGGCAACAGCCTCAAACGGGCAGCCCAGGCCTCTCTCACCACGATTGCATCCTCCAGCTCACCCGGAAGGATCCCAAGTCGTTCCCCGGCCAGCTGTGAGACATAATCTCTCTAGCGGGTCCGGGGTCTGCCCCTTGGTCTCCTCCCGGTGGGATGTGCCCAAAACACCTCGCCCGCGAGGCGCTCTGGGGGCATCCTGACCAGATGCCCGAACCACCCCATCTGGTTCCTCTCGACCTGGAGGAGGAGCGGCTCGACACCGAGCTCCTCCCGGATGGCAGAGCTCCTCACCCAATCTCTGAGTGAGAGCCCAGCCACCCTGCGGAGGAAGCTCATTTCGGCCACTTGTATCCGTGATCTCATTCTTCCGGTCACCACCCAGACCTGGTGACCATAGGTGAGGGTAGGAACATAGATCGACTTGTAAATCGAGAGCTTTGCAGCGTCCTAGTTATTGTTGATGCCGCACCGATCCGCCTGTCGATCTCCCGCTCCATCCTTCCTCCACTCTTGAACAAGACCCCGAGATACTTAAACTCCTCCACTTGGGGCAGGACCCTGTCCCTGATTCGCAGGGGGCATTCCACCCTTTTCCGGGCGAGGACCATAGTCTCGGATTTGGGGGCGCTATTTCCCATCCCGGGATCACACTCCTCAGCCTCCCTGGAAAGGTCCATTCGGGAGTACTGGAGAGGAGGGTCCGTCGGATTGTCGAGTCTCGGATTGAAGAGAAGCAGTGGGGTTGATGCAATTTAAGCTCTGAAAAATGGATTTTTGTTAAAACCATTGAATTAATAACTAAAGATAAAATTGTGGCCAACATTAATGATTCTGAAAAGCCTCCAAAACTTGGATGTTTTTGCTCTTTTCGCCCTAAAACGAGTCAAAAAGTCACTCAAACTAAACCTAAAAAGATAACGTTATCATGTCTTTCATCTTTGATTGATTCTATTGGTGATTTTTGACAAATATTCACCTGAAAACACTGATTGAAAGAGATTTTTAAAAGAATTTTCCCCATTTTTGATGAAATAAATACCTAATATTTGTAATCATTTACCGGCTCAAATTCTCGTGGTACGTTTTATTATTTCAAAATCTAATATGTTCAAAGTAGATATGGGTGAGTATTCAAAATAGTTCAGAGATCAGAGATCAGGGTTGGTAAACTGGGATAATCTGTTTCAGTTACAACGTCAAGCGTCACAACATTCACGCAAGATCAAAGAAGAAAGAAAATGTTTGAACCAGAAGTAAATTAAAATACATTGAAACAAGCTTCTAAATCTAATCATGAATTGTACCGGAGACAGTGTTAGCAGGGTACATAGCAGACAGGAAACAGTGTGGCAGTATGCAAATTATTGACTGAAAATAAGGAACAAGATAATATTGGACTGCATGCCAAATAGGAAGTACCTGTTTCTTAATAAAAGCTTTTAACGTTCAGAAACTTCTTATTAAAAAAAAAAAAAACAGCAGCCATTACTCATCACTATTGCTGTCCGGCATTTGTTCTCTTTACCCAATTTTGGGAATAGGTTATAAACCTATTCCCAAAATTTTTGATTATTTTTGTCATTTTTGCCCACAAGCCCAAGTTACCCAAACACAAAATCAGGCCAATGACTGACTGCATAGTTCCAGCTCCACAAATTAGAGATGCAATGTATCGATTAAATTGATTCACTTGAATATATGGTTCAAAACAATTTATTTTTCATACTATCATTTTCTCAAGCCATTTTTCAAAATGGCAGAAAATAACTACTAAAATCTTACTTTGATGATGTCAAACACTCTATGTCCACTTTTTCCGAGTCGGTCATACCAATACACGCATCAATTTTAAGAATACAAAGTGAATTGTGAATCTATTGAAAATGGAGAAACACAAACCAAAGATGTGGTACCGTATTTTCACGACCATAAGGCGCATATAAAAGTCTTGGATTTACTTCAAAACAAGCGCCTCGCCCTATCGGGCATTGCGTCCTATGTGTGTTGTGAAAAAAACAAGTGAAGCGGATGAACACTACGCTTGCTGTGATTCCAAGAGGTCGGACAAAGGAACTCATCATTTCCGAGGAGCCACACAGTACAGAAAGTGACTCTGACAGCGAGGAAAGTGAACCTGCTATGTTGGATTTAGCGCAGCTGTTAGATTCTGAAACAGAGGATGAGGACTTTGATGAATTTGATAAATGACTTTATGACGACTGTAACTAATATTTAAATAAAACCAACCAAACTCGGTTTTACTTCCGATCTATTTTTAAATACACACACTTGTCTGCTTGTGTGTGTGTATGTAGTAGAGGATACGCCCTATCATCAGATGCACCTTATATATGTGTTAAATACAGAGCACACGAAACTAGGACCGCGTCTTTTAATACGGTGCACCTTTTGGTCGTGAAAATACAGTACTTTCTTTTTTGCTCCTATTTTATTCTTTCAAATACTAATCTTTATAGTTTCTTGGCCTCTCGGCTGGTTTGCAATCTTTACTAAACTCTTCAAACCACCTTCTTTGACTCTGCGGTCAACACTTGGTTGAAAATCCCCTGCAACATCATGTAAGAGTTCCTCTGTACTTTCCTCCCTTTCATTTCATAGACAAAGATGTACCCACACACACACACACACACAGCTACGCACGGAGACACATCTACACACTCCTGTCTATCACCGCTCACCGCCGGGGTTGCCACAGACATGCACTGACATCACAATTAAACCGAGAACGCCCCGGCAGTGCACGGTCATCCATCACACGCACCCACCGAGTCACCCACCCGCCCGCCCCCAATCACACACACACACCGGCATGGAGAAAAAAAAAGTGCGAGCCGCGTCCTGCTGCATGCTAAAAAGGAGGTAGCAACACCACGCCGCATCTTGATTAAGCTGTGAAAATAAATTTTCCATTTCAATTGGAAAGTAGCTCCTAATGTACGACTTGTTGTGCCACCGCTAACTATTTTAAAGAACAAACCACCAGCCGTGCCACAGAGATGAAGATAATTCCCAGACTATCAAGAAAGATGCCCTCTTAGGGCCCCTTGGCACTTAGCAGACGGGTAGCACCGTGATTCTGATCTCATCAAGCGAGCACGTCCGCCTCCATTAGTCCCTGGCATTGTGTGCGAAATTGCTCTAACTTGTCGGGTGATTACCTCAAATGAACAATTAGGCGGCTGGCTGTCACAATAACTTGCTCCCCGTCTGTGAATTGGCTTAACGGCTGACGGTGCCATCAAGGTGCTCCAAATAAATGATCCATTGTGGAGGGGAAATGTCAGCTCATAGCCTTCGTAATGAATTGATACGCAACATCTCGTCCCATGAGCTTTAATAGGATGATGACGCTGTTATTGGACGATGAATAAGGTGGCTGAGAAAGTTTCTTGATTGAGCCACGGGATTATTATTAAAGGGTTATGCTTGTGGTTTTATTTTACAGAAAAGAGAGGATTTAAATGGTACAGAGAGTTGTTTGTGTATTTGAATTAAACCTCTGTATTTGAACGTAGGACCAGAGTGTAACTAACAAGGTTCCGTTCGTTCCGTTCCGTGGTCTTCCAGTCATCCGGGCCCGGGTCAGACAAGAGGCCCTGGCTTCTGTCACCCCAGCTGCGTCCTCGAGTTCACACAGAAAGATCCCGAATTGTTCCCCAGCCAGCTGTAAGACATAGTCTCTCCAGTGGGTTTGGGGTCTGCCTCTTGGTCCTCTCCCGGTGGCACATGCCCGAAACATCTCACCAGCGAGGCGCTCGGGGAGCATCCTAACCACCCCATCTGCTTCCTCTTGACCTGGAGGAGGAGTGGCTTGACACCGAGCTCCTCCCGGATGGCAAAGCTCCGATCTCTAAGTGAAAGCCCAGCCATACTGCGGAAGGAAGCTCATTTCGGCTGATTGTATCTGCGATATCATTCTTTTGGACACCACCCACAGCTGGTGACCATAGGTGAGGGTTGGAACGTAGGTCCTGGTTACCATGGTGAGGGAAGAAACGTAGATCCTGGTTACCACGGTGAGGGTAGGAACGTAGATCCTGGTTACCATGGTGAGGGTAGGAACGTAGATCCTGGTTACCATGGTGAGGGTAGGAATGTAGATCCTGGTTACCATGGTAAGGGTAGGAACGTAGATACTGGTTACCATGGTGAGGGTAGGAACGTAGATCCTGGTTACCATGGTGAGGGTAGGAACGTAGATACTGGTTACCACGGTGAGGGCAGGAACGTAGATCCTGGTTACCACGGTGAGGGTAGGAACGTAGATCCTGGTTACCATGGTGAGGGTAGGAACGTAGATCCTTGTTACCATGGTGAGGGTAGGAATGTAGATCCTGGTTACCATGGTGAGGGTAGGAACGTAGATCGACTTGTAAATCAAGAGCTTTGCTTTTCGGCTCAGCTCTCTTTTTACCACGACAAACTGATGCTGCGCCCTCGCTATTGCTGACTGATCTGCGTGTCGATCTCCTGCTCCATCCTTCCCCCACTCGTGAACAAGACCCCGAGATACTTAAACTCCTCCACTTGGGGCAGGACCCTGTCCTTGACCTACAGGGACAGCGTAACCATACTAACTAACTGATTCCAAAATTTTAAGGAGTAGAGCTTGGAAGAAAAAGTACAATTGATAATAGATTCGGTAAAGGGTCAGCCTCAAACTGGTAGCGCTGACGGCATACTCTTATTCAAACAATATAAATTTTATTTTTATGAGTGTATACAAAACAAAAGTGATAAATGAAGCAAAACATTTGAGTAATTTGTCAAGCGCCGTCACTGCACATCTTTGTTAGAACCGTATATTTCATTGACTGCGTGTTTGTTTCAGAATAATCAGTGGAATTTATACATTATTAAGTAATGCGGTGCGCTAGTATTTTGTAGAAATTGGAAATTGTGTGTCAGATCACATGCCTTTGACCTGTGGGGTTCCCCAGGGGTCAATTCTTGGACCCCTGCTGTTTAACCTCTACATGCTGCCGTTAGGGCAATTGATAGCCAGTAATAACGTGTCCTATCACAATTACGCAGATGATACTCAGATCTATGTGTCACTGACAGCAGGTGAACATGGACCTGTGGATTCACTCTGTCACTGTATTCAACAAATCAGAGTCTGGATGCAAAACAACTTTCTCCAGCTAAACTCAGACAAAACTGAAATCATTGTCTTTGGCCCACAGAAACAAAGAGAAAGTGTCATCAGTTACCTTCAATCTCTCTCTCTGGAACCGACAAATCAAGTTAGAAATCTGGGAGTAATAATGGACTCAGACTTTAACTTCAACAGTCACATCAAATCAATTACATCAGCAGCCTTTTACCACCTGAAAAACATCGCCAAAATCAGAGGTTTGGTATCTAAAACAGACTTAGAGGTTCTTATCCATGCATTTGTTTCCAGTAGGTTAGATTATTGCAACGGTCTACTCACTGGTCTGAACAAAAAGGCTTTAAAACAGCTGCAGTTTATTCAAAATGCTGCTGCTCGAGTCCGAACAAGAACTAGAAAATATGATCACATTAGTCCTGTGCTAAAGTCTCTGCACTGGCTTCCTGTGGCTCAGAAAATAGACTTTAAAGCTGCTCTGATTGTGTTTAAGTCTCTTCATGGTCTAGCACCAAAATACATCTGTGATATGTTAGTACCTTATGAACCATCTAAAACTCTGAGGACCTCCGGGACCGGCCTCCTCCTGGAGCCTAGAGTCAGGACTAAACATGGAGAAGCTGCATTTCAATTTTATGCTGCAAAAGTCTGGAACAAGCTTCCTGAGGCCGTGAGACAGGCCTCTACTGTGACAATGTTTAAATCTAGGCTGAAAACACTTCTGTTTAACTGTGCTTTCTATTAATTGCTCAATTTTTAATCTGTTTTAATGATTTTATTTATTTAATTTTTTAAACTTTTTGATTCTATGTTTTGTGATTTTAATGCATTCTTTTTCTTTTCTTTCCTGTGAAGCACTTTGAATTACATTTTGTATGAATTGTGCTACAAATAAACTTGCCTTGCCTTGCCATTAAATGAAGAGCAAACTCTGAACAAACAAACAATAACCAGCATCAATCAAAATTGTACGAATCTCCTTGAAAAACCGATACATAGGAAGCATTGTTGTGTTCCTTCTTAGAAATTAGACGTATGCAAGGCACCAAAGGAAAAAAATGCTCATTGTGTAATCCCATTAAGCCTCTCTTCGAAAGTCCCAAAAGGACCTTTGAAGTTGTTTTTGTTGACCGGGAGATAAAAGGTTTGGTTTTTTTTTTCATTACCGAGATTGAAATAATGATATGACTTGTCGAACAATAAAAAAATCAAATCCATCCAATGGGCTTGTTGAGGGTACTAATATTTTTACCATCTCACTTCAGCACCTTGATGCGTCAATGCGAGACTTGCTCTTATTGGATTGAAGATCTTGCTAAAATGTCGACTTTTGCACCTGCTGAAATCACTAAGACATTTGGACAGATTACGCTTTCTCATCTTGCACCAAACAGTTGAAAATGTGCCGGTAAGACTTTAAAGTTGTTTAAGCCAATCTGGAATTTTTTGGGTGTCAAACTCCGGCCCCGGAGGCCTGGTGTCCTTATGGTTCTCATTGTGTTTCCTGGTTCAATACAGCTGAAACACATTAAGTGAAATCAACAGTCAATAAAATTTGCCACATCGAATCAATAATCTGGATCAGGTGTCGAGATACGAGGACACATGGAAAACCGTCAGGAGACCGACTCTCTAGGACCGGAGTTTAACACCCTTTGCTTTACAGGGTTGTCAGCATCAGTCAACACCCCGTTGGAAATTTGTTCTTGTCAAAGAAGCTGCACAACGATAGAAAACTTTTCGAATACCGTAATTTCACGGCCATAGGGCGCACCGTATTAAAAGGCGCAGTCCAAATTTTGCGTGCTCTGTATTTAACACACACATAAAGCGCACCTGATGATAGGGCGCAGGTTTTATATACATATCCTCTTCTACGTAAGTCCGTCTTACAACAACACACACACATACACATAGGCCCGCGCGCGCATACGCACACACAGGTGCGTATTTAAAAATAGATCGGGAGTAAAACTGAGTTTGGTTGGTTTTATTTAAATATTAGTTACAGTCGTCATAAAGTCATTTATCAAATCCATCCAAGTCCTCATCCTCTGATTCAGAATCTAAAAGCTGCGCTAAATCCAACCTCGCAGGTTCACTTTCCACGCTGTCAGAGTCACTTTCTGAACCGTGCAGCTCCTTGGAAATGATGCCTGCTTTTGGGAAAGCTCGGACAACAGTGCCAGCAGACACGTTAGCCCAAGCATCTACAATCCACTGGCAAACTGTGGCGTAACTTGCCCGGCGCAGCTGATTGCCATCAGTTTAAACTGAGCTTCATAAGCGTGTCTCTTTTTCATTTTCAGTGTTAAAACAGCAATGTTCTGCATAAAGAACACACCTGTTCTTTTAGACATAATCCACGCCCACACTTCACCCTTTAACATTCTCATGTTTTCAACTGCGTCTGCCTGATGGTTCTCTAATACGTCTGCAAATCACAAATCAGATAGGGCGCACTGCACGATAGAGCGCACCGCTCATTTTGAAGAAAATTTGAGACTTTTAGGTGCGCCTTATGGCTGTGAAATTACGGTACTTTAACCTAGCTCCATCGCAGGGTAGCCCGCCGATTCAGGATCAAGCGGGGAGCGCCAAGAAAGCAGAGTCATGGACCGTAAGACCAGTTTAACATTATTTACTATACAAAATATTCCAAATAGCAGTCTTCAAAAAGAGAGAGTTTACGTCTCCGGGCGCAGCCCGATGGCATCTCCACGTCCCTGGTTCATGGCCTACGGGCTTGCGAGAACCTACTTGCCCAGACTGCCACCAATGGGAACCTCCTCGCCTGGACCGGTGCCATTGCCTTCGGGGCTCGGTTTGATCAGCCATCGACATTGCATGTCTCTTTACAGGTGGAGCCTCGACACTCACAGCATGGTGGCATGCGGGCTGACAAACCACCATACCGCCACCTGCATAGTCCGCCACAAAGGTTCCCCATTGTGTCTCTTGGCTGCTGCACCCTTCTCCACCCCCAGCTGCCCAATATGAAGCAATGAGGGACTTGGTGTTTTTTGTTGCACCATGAAATGCAACCTAACCCTTGTTTTAAATACAGCGCCATTGGAATTACTTTCCCTGACTTTACAAACTTATGGATAAATATATGCATTTTAATCACAACTTTTTTTTTGTCTTCTTAACTGTCCATCCTTAAAGGGGTCGTGTGGAGTGCCGGAACCCATCCCAGTTAAAGTCAAGAGGCAGGATCCAACCCAAACAGGTCGCCAGTTTATTACGGGTCCACACACAACTATCCCCACACTCATTCTTAGGGGCAATTTTCGTAGCGGACAATCAGCCTAACTAGAACGAGGCAACCTGAGTATCTGAAGTAAACCCACGCATACACAAGAAAAAAATGCAAACTCCTCCCAGAAGGTCCAGTGTTTCAAGCCTCGTCCCACACAGGGCTCGAACCCAGAGGCCACTGTGCTAGCCATTGTGCTAACCACTGCAACCTACGCCACCATGCCGCCCTACAACTCTTTTTTTTTTTTTTTTGTTGTTTTTATTCACGAGTTCCATCAAAATTTATTGAAACAAATCAAAGAAGGTTCCAGAAAAAATATTGTTTGCTTTTTATTTTTCAACCAATGTAATCGTTTGTGTTCTTTTCACTTGATCAAATCTAAAATTTTGAGAAAACGTCAACTGAAATATTTCAGACTATCGTGTCATTGATTGCTACACTCGACCACTAGCTTGACTTGTTTGTTGTCTTCTCTTCGTATCAACAGAACAACACAGCGATTCTTCAGTCATCATTAGAACGCTTCAGCACCCATTGGTTGTGGTCTTTTTGATGATTTACACCGCGGGTAATTGCTCCTCAATTTAGCATAGACATCGAGTATAAATATAATCCCAGAGAGTATGTCTGTGTTAAGTTTGCTTTTACCTCTTGGGCAACTTGTAGAGAGTCCCCAACGAGGAAATCTCACATCAATTCAGACCAGATTACAGATCAGAGTGTGACCAACGTCAGAAAGCACAGAGAGGAGTAATGCAGCCTAATGGCCAAACAAGCTTGGGAGTCTTTAATGGTAATGAATACACAATGTGAGCCCAAGGCAGGATGAAAGAAGAGGGTGGAGAGAAAGAATCGTGACCAGACTGATGAAGAGGAAGAAAAAAAACAGCAGGTCTTTTAAAGCCCACTCCGCATGGGAATGCAACTAAATGTTCACTTGCTTTGAGATCAAGATTCAACTTAAAAGTCTATCCAAGTAAAAAAAGAAATTAATACATTTAAAGACTTTTCTGATCTCAAGTATTGTACGTGTCACCATTGGTGGACTCTGTACTACCGGAGCACCCCCCACAGGAGTCCCCTAGGGACACGGTCGAATGCCTTCTCCAGATCCACAAAACACGTGTAGACTGGTTGGGCTGTCCGGTCTTTGTACGACCAGAGCCAGAGCTTGGTCCGTATAGCTGGCAGTATGTCGATTCCATTTCCAGTGAGAGTTGGACTCCGCCAAGGCTGCCCTTTGTCACCGATTCTGTTCATCACTTTTATGGACAGAATATCTAGGCGCAGCCGAGGCATTGGAGGGATCCAGTTTGGTGACCTCAGGATTGGATCTCTGCTTTTTGCGGATGATGTGGTCCTGTTGGCTTCATCGGACCGGGATCTCCAGCTCTCACTGGATCGATTTGCTGCCGAGTGTGAAGCGGTCGGGATGGGAATTAGTGAGTCCAAATCCGAGACCATGGTCTTCGCCCTGAAAAGGGTGGAATGAACCCTGTAGTTAAGGGACAAGGTCCTGCCCCAAGTGGAGGAGTTTAAGTATCTCGGGGTCTTGTTCACGAGTGGAAAAGGGATGGAGTGGGAGATCGACAGGCGGACCGGTGCGGCGTCAGCAATAACTAGGACGCTGCATCGGTCCGTCGTGGTAAAGAGAGAGCTAAGCCGAAAAGCAAAGCTCTCGATTTACAAGTCGATCTACGTTCCACCCTCACCATGGTAACCAGGATCTACGTTCCTACCCTCACCATGGTAACCAGCACCTACGTTCCAACCCTCACCATGGTAACCAGGACCTACGTTCCTACCCTCACCATCGTAACCAGGATCTACGTTCTTACCCTCACTATGGTAACCAGGACCTACGTTCCTACCCTCACCATCGTAACCAGGATCTACTACGTTCTTACCCTCACTATGGTCACCAGCTGTGGGTGGTGACCGAAAGAATGAGATTGGGGATACAAGCGGCCGAAATGAGCTTCCTCCGCAGAGTGGCTGGGCTCTCACTCAGAGATCGGGTGAGGAGCTCTGCCATCCGGGAGGAGCTCAGTGTCGAGCCGCTCCTCCTACAGGTCGAGAGAAGCCAGATTGGGTGGTTCGCGCATCGGGTCAGGATGCCTCCCCGAGCACCTCGCTGGCGAGGTGTTTCGGGCACGTCCCACCGGGCGGAGACCAAGAGGCAGACCCCAGACCTGCTTGAGAGACTATGTCTCATAGCTGGGGAACGACTCAGGATCCCTCCAGGTGAGTTGGAGGATGCAGCCTGGGTCAGAGAGGCCTGGGTTTCCCATTTGAGGTTGTTGCCCTCGGGACCCGGCCCCGGATAAGCGGAAGATGACGGAACAGAACCATTGATGGACCATGGATTCCACATACATAGACCTGCAGTGGAACTACGTCTAAATTAATTCAATTATCAATATTATTTTATTGAAAAATCATCTTATCAATCAAGCAATTTAGGCGATGTAAAAAGAAGACATTCTTTCTAAGACATTCCTTGGGATTCATTACACTCATATAAAACAAGCAGTCGTCAGCGTCACGGCGAATCCAAAACCGACAGATGTTTCACTTGCAAAGCAGCTTTTATTCTGTTCAAAAGCGTGTAAAACGACTGAATGACAAAAGTTACTGTTTATGGAAACCTCCGGCTATAAAACGCACAAAGTATTGAGTTTTATATTTCCCTCCATATAAATATTATACAGCTTCGGGAAAGGAGTTCAATCAAAGGCTTGTAGACAAGACGGGCGAAAAAATGTAATTTTATTAAGGAAAAGAGAAAGAAAAAGTATCAAAGATTCTGGCGTGGTTGCAAGTCGAGTATTTGGAACTAACTGTACATATGTGAAGCTTTCAAGACAACTTGGTATTGAACAAGAACTCAAAAATGATGATAAATTTCAAATGGAATTTTAATTTGCCTCGAAGGTCTGTACATGAAAATTTATCGGCTTTTAATTTGCTTTTATGGAAGTAGTAAAGTGAGCTGGCTACAGCTCAGCTCGTAGTATTTCTCATTAAGTGTGGCTGTCTGTGTGCACAGCTTTCCTTTCCCGATGCGCCGTGTGTAACAAAGGCTTCCTTAGGCACCGCTGCCAATAAAGAAGGGAATTAAACATGATCAGAGTGGCTCTTCACCTACTTCACATCCTTCCAAAGAATCCCTCGGAGACACTCTGACAGATGTCTTTCACATGTTTCTTCATGTTGGTTTTAACCGTATTTTTTCTCTGTTCAGTCTCAACAATTTGTCGTAGATATTCTCAGAGCGTGGTTTTCCGCATCCAGTGAATTTTGTCCTTGTTCAACAAACACTTGTGGAAAAGCTCATTTTTTGTGGGTACAAAATTGTTAGAATTGGTCGTAGTTATTAATTATAAAAAATCAACCTACAATAATCTAATTTATTTGGTGTAAGGACAATAGATGGCAGTCGAAATTATAAACAAAATGGTGTACATTTTTAGTGTCATTGGATGGCTTTATATTTTTGGTGTATCTTTACCAATATCGTTATTACATCTCGAATTAGCGCGGCAATTTATGGGCATCATACATTCCCGCCGTTTTGATCAATGTAGGTGAGCACATCGTTTTGGTTGTAGACCACCTCAGCATATAATTTTTGCTTTAATCCACATTGATAAACGTTAGAGGGCGCTGCCTCCGGGTGGCTGCCTGCTGCGGTGAATCCTGTTGTTTTAGCGTCTGGTCGTCGAGTTTTGCATTTTTTCCACTCGGTTCCTTCCCCTTCTTTTGCCTGTGTTTTGTCCAGTTCTGGAGATGTGACTTTGTGCGTTCTTTGGACACCGTTTTGGACTGCATTGTTTTGCTTCGGACGGCTGTTTTAAAGCCTGCCGTTCTTTTTTCAATGGCTAGCCCCCCGTTTGCATATTTTGCTGGTCATGGAGTTGTCCTGCTTCGTTTGCGTGCACACAACCAGCAGCAGCTCTTGGAACAAGATCCGCCATGGCTGGAGGAGTCTATGGAGTCCGGACAGAACTGAGAAGGACACGATCTGAAAGGAGGCGCTTTGAGCCCAGTGTCCCTGTGGTTGTCATGGGAAGCATTCGGTCGCTTGCTGGCAAGATGGAGGAACTAGGGACGCTCGTTATGAATGTGGAGGGGCCATTCTGTGTGCTTCATTGAAGCCCGACTCAGTGGACTCCTAACTGACTATTTTTTTAACTGTTTAGATGCCAGCTTTTACACCGAGTAAGCGGGAAGGCATCGAGGTGTTAGCAATGTAGCATCAAATTTCCCTTTGGGGATAATAAAGTATTTTCAATTCAATTCAAATGAGGGCCAATGTCCTCAAATCCAGAAGTATTAGGTTGTTTTGATGCTGAAGTAGATTTTGGCCGCGGGCTCCCCATTAAAGTTGAAAAAAGACTTCTTGCAAGAAATTTGGTGATATGAAAAAAGGTTTATTACAGAAAAATCATAGTAACAAACTGGATGGAGGCCAGACGAAAATGCCACACCGACAGATTGTGAGGTGGTCTTTTTAAAGGGCTCTGATGGAAAGTTGCCCATCCTTCTTTATCATATTTTACCAATTTTAGACACAAAGAGATCCTTTTCTACCATCTGCTTTCAATTGGTCATGCTGGTGGTCATCCTAAAGGTCACCAGTTGAACTTTTGACATGTCTCTCAAACAAATGCAGAGATTTATTTCAGCTTTTGGTTCCACCAAGTCTGGTAACCTTGATTTGAACTCTAAAGCAGATGTCTCGTTGAATGAAATATTCTATATTTTCAGACACTACAATGCCTTAGTAGGGTGGCTGAAGCATCCAGGTGATTGGGGTGGATAAGAGCTGGCATGGGTTTGGACAGAGTTACGTGTAAAGAACTAGGACAGCAAGGGGTGGAGAAGTGGGTACGTGGTAGGCTTACATGGCAGTGCGGGCTCGGTTTGCTTGTGTTTCTCTCTCCGCCATTCTGGTCTTTTGGGGCTGGAAAGATCTCTTGTAATTTATGGTCAGGCAAAGATGGCTGACCGATTCCAGCCAGCCAGGGATGGTGATCATCAATGATGATGTCTCGACCATGACGTCTGGAGAGATTGCCTTTAAATAGGCACCAGGATCCACAAGTGTGTGTCATCATACTAATCACCCTGTGGTGTCCCTAATCAGGGTGATGAGGTGAAGTCCAGGGCTCCCTCTGGTGGTAGGGGAGGGGATCAACAGCCTCAACAGTTTGTGATATAGGGCAGATGAAGAATGCCTTGGCATTGACTTATTCTTGTAACAAGATGGAAGACTAAAACTGAAGTTGCCACCAGCTGTTCGTACCAGTGCCGTCAGTCATTTCGCACATTACACCTACTTTGTGTTTTCACTGTTTGAAATCTGGTTTGGCAGAGATGATGGATGATTATACTGCTCACTTGCTGTCTCACAGTTTTCCATTTCAACAGTTTCAGAGAAAATGAACTCTTAAGAAATTCAAGAGTTTTTTTTTCCTTCTGTTTGATGTTACAGATTTGGAAGGGATTGGAAGTAGTCTCATGGTGTGTAGCGTTGTGTCACAGCGGTGTTCGTAAGCCGGGCTCTATAATGAGGAAGAACCTGAAAAAAGAAGAACACTGTGAACAGATTCAAGTCTTATAGGAATGTAAATCGTACTTTTTTTCAGTTTGAGCTGCAAAGCATTCTCGTAAATCTTGTTTATGATCGTTGTGGAGTTTAGTGGGTTGGTTGTAACCGTGTACGAGGAGTTTATCTGGTACTCAATGAATACGTAAACTGGTTTCACTTCCACGACAACCATTGCTCTTGTTCGAGGTGTAACAACCTTGACATTTTCTGTAGATACTTTGAATTTATTGCGTAGCTGCTGAATGTTAATGGAAACGTTATTAGGGCTACGATTTGTGTCATTTTAAGTTTGTGGGTACGATTTACAGGCGGTCGATTGGTCCACAGAATCAAATACTCAGATCATTTGAGGACTTTAGGATAAAAGGTAGCAAATTTGGGTCAAAAAGTGTCTCAATCCTGAAGACGAAGGTAGTCACAATTTGTCCCGACTCGAGATGGATACAAACTAACGTTCCGTAACGATACGTGACCGAAACGGGACGACATGCTGTTACAGTACAGTCTTTCATTCCAAGAGGATACATAAAGGTACGAATAACAAAGAGGATTGTTTGGTGTTTTAAGAAACAAGTTACATATCCTCACCACCAGAGGGAGATGAAGTTGGATGAGTCAACTTTTAAAATTAATACGATTTTTCTCGTGTGTATTTTTTGTGGTTTTTTGGGCCAGTTTTGCTGCAGTACCAGAGATGACTTAGGGCCAGTCGGATTTAAACCAGGTTCTCCCGGTCAAAAGACGCAAACCTTACCACTGAGCCAACGCTTCCTGGTGGTCTTCCTTTGCACGGTGGCTGGGCTCTCGCTCAGAGATAGATGTAGGAGCTCTCCCATCCAGGATGAGCTCGGACCTCAGCCGTTGCTCCTTCAGGTAGAGAGAAGTACAGCCGTTGCTCCTCCAGGTCGAGACAAGCTTCCCAAGTTATGATGTCTCCCGAGCGCCTCGCTGGTGAGGTGTTTCGGGCATGTTCCACCAAGAAGAGACCCAGAGGCAGCCCTCGGACCTGCTGAAGAGTCTATGTTTTACAGGTGGCCAGGGAACGCCTTGGGATCCTCACGGGTGAGCAAGAAGGATCCACCCGAAATAAACCCATAACACTTTGTTATACATGCTTTCATTTGAAAAACAAATGGCCAGTTATTTTCCTCGCTTTTTATTGTGAAATTTGCAGCTTGTAAAATAAAATAAATTTTAAATGTTTTCTATTGAAAACAGTCACTAAATTTAACATATTTTTTGATGGAAATTTTGTTGGAAATTTTTTAAATTTCCAACAGTTGGCTGTTATCCATCGCATAAGTCTTCCTAGCTCTGAGGTTTAGATAAATACTGCCCACTACTGGTCTGGCATGCTTATACCCGCACTTAGAAGCGTATTTATACGAGTTCATGTGGATGCGGTTGTATTAAAAACGGTTACGTGTGCACGCCAGTTTTTCTAAAACGGAGGACAGCAGATAAACGTTTTCAAAAATACTCGCCTATGTGTCAACATGGTCTAATACTTTGGTTTTGCAATGTTTTGGTCAATTTATTTTCAATTATGTATGTGAATTGATAAATTGTCAACACTCCTTTTCAGACAACTTTATCCACCCTTTTCTAACTCTATGTATAATCCTACGCCCCAACGTACGACCCAGCATAAATCTACGGTCATTTGAAGTCCCAAGAACGTCAAAAAGTGCAACAAGTTAACAACACAAGTTCATAGTCTTTTAAATTCTTATTTAAGTGTTCCGTTCCGTCATCTTCCGCTTGTTCCGGGGTTGGGTCGCTGGGGCAACAGCCTTAAGCGGGCAGCCCATGCCTCTCTCTCCCCGGCTGCATCCTCTAGCTCACCTGTAAGGAGGGGCGTGCCCAAAACACCTCACCTGCGAGGCGCTCGGGGGCCATCCTGACCAGATGACCAAACCACCCCATCTGGCTCCTCTCGACCTGGAGGAGGAGCGGCTCGACACCGAGCTCCTCCCGGATGGCAGAGCTCCTCACCCGGTATTTAAGTGTAGTTACCCATAATCACATAAAAACGGCATTCGTTGTTGAGGACAGGGACCAAACATGAGCAGACCTCACGCTGCTGATGTCAGAAAGTGGGCGTGGCTTGGCAATTGAATAGTTTTCAAATACTCAAGAGAGGAGCTTGTAAAAAACACAAACGTGCATCATCAAAATTGAAAACTTACTTCAGGTGTGTTTTGATATTGAAATAACATCCATACATGGTACGGGAATGGACTTGATGATACATGAGGACAAAAACCGAACGTGGTTAACAATGTTTGTGACCGTAACTGCAACCAGTCGTCGTCTTGATACTTAGAATGCACCTCACGCACACACCGATCTATTAGAGCCAATCAGAAACAGCATTTCAACACAGCCTGAGAAACATTCTAGACTAGATTGGAATATAGAATTGGAGAAACACTCCACATTTTCTCTTTGTCAGCAGAATAAAGTTGAATCAGTTCATGCGTTAGCTCGGCCTCGCTTTGGAAACTACCGAAACCGAATGTGCTCCACATGACAAACTACAGATCAAAGAGCAAAGAAGTACTAACTAGTTTCTGTAAAATATGAATATTTTTTTATGAAATCAACAAAGAAAAGCAACTGTTAAACAGTGAAGCAGGCTGTTTATGTTTGTGGGCGTAAGACTTTGATCTGGGGTGAAAAGAAAGTGACCCTCAGCAAATTCTGGAGTTTTATGAAGAAACATTTAAAGTTTTAAAGCAGCTAGAATTTTACGGACCAATGCAAAAAAAAAATCCAAATCTAAGATGTTTTGCAAGTTAATGTTAGAGTAAAAAAAACACGATAAGTTCTCAAAGATGAGCTTCTTTGGACAAAAAGCTCCTGCTACACTTTATAAAGTTGGGGATCCCTGACCTGGTGGATGCATAATGGAACCCCAGACACCACAGTAGAATAGTTTCTCTCTATGCACCTTACGGTGCAGAAAATAGAAGGTGTTATGGGAATCCAATTTAGGAAGGTCAGGATTGGGATAAAGCTCTATGCAGATGATGTGTTTCATTTAGTTTTATTGGTTTATAATCTTATTGAAAAGATCGCAGCAGATGGTGAAGCATTCAGGATGGAAATCAGTACCTCTAAATGCAAGATTGGGTGGAGTGCCCCCTACAGGTTAGGAATTAGGCCCTGCTCCAAGTGAAGGAGTTCAATTATCGTAATGTCTTGAGTGGGTATGGTGTCTGCAGAGGGGGCCGTCTGCCAGACGGACGGTGCGGAAGAAACCCCTTACAGGAGTCTCCCTGGCACCAAGTGGCCAGGGTGTCCCTGATACTAGAAACCCCAGGTTATGGGGGTAGACGTGCGAACCCTACCCCAAGGCAACCAGCAAGCCCAGAGGGTGTTGGAAGCCAAAGCCCAAACTTAAAGTGTAGCAATCGCCCCCAAGGGCTCAGGGGCTTTCATTTGCCCAGCCGGAGCTCAACATGAGGCCAGGGCCAGGCCCCCTTATATGCAATCACCACAACCCAAACCACAGCCAGGTGCCTGGCTTAGGCCGCCCAGAGACCACTGTGCATCTACCTCTGCATCCCTTAATCCCCTTTTTTACTCCCCTAGTTCCTCACCTGTAGTCCTGCCAACTCTCCCATGCTATTCACCCCATGCACCTCTTATAACCCCAGCCAGAGACAGGGGCCCCAGCGGGCTCTAGCTAGACCACCCCCAGGCCAGTCCCTAAAACACACACAACCACATCTCTAGTTGTCACCTGCCTTCCAGCAATGGGCAACAGAGATGTGATTGGCCTCCAAGTCCCGCAAGTCCAACCCCTCTCCAAACAGCAGAGCCCCATTCCGGCCGCACCGAGGGTACACAGACGGGTGAAGACCAGCCCCAACTGTGTTTGTATGTGCTGCAAATAAAGTGAGTGAAGGAGCGCACGCGGGTGGCGAGCCATGTCAAGTGGCACTGTCTCCGACTCTGGGGTCCTATCTGCGTGAAAGAGACTTTTAAGAATCCGCCAACCATTACTTAATACCAGCTATGGATGATACAAGACAGGTGGAGGCTTTTTGTTCAATGACTTGGCGTCGAGCCCGCTAGAGAGACAATGTCTCACAGCTGGCTGGGGAACGACTCGGTATCCTGGAGCTGGAGGATGTAGACGGGGTGAGAGAATCCGGGGCTTCCCGTCTGAGGCTGTTGCCCCGGCGACCCAACCCGAATAAGCGGAAGGCAATGGAATGGACTTGGCGTCGACTTATTCTTGTTTAATCGAGACCCTTCCACCTTTGCTGCCCCGTGTAACTCTGAGCTTCCAGAAGCACCAACGAACATCTACATCCTGTCGCCATCTTGGAATCCTTTATGAATCGTTGATCTGGCTCCGCTACTGCGTCTAAACCCGAGGTATCTGGATAACCAACTCATATCAAGTCTTTCTCAGGTCTTTTGCAAAACAAATGACAGTCTTTTTAAGGAAAAATGCACTTTTATGGGTAAAAAAACTAATTTTCCGCCAACTTTTTATTGCTTTTGTTGCCACCAACTCATTCTTGTTTTACTCTCGTTTGCATATTTTTTTCACTCTTACTTTATCTGACTTGTACCTGCTTTGTATTTATTTTCGGACCTCTAAATGTTGTAAATTTGGTATTGTGGATTTTCAAATTAAAGTTTTTAGTTTGCTATTTGTTTTCAAGATGCTTTTTTTTTGCAGTAGAACAACCCTGTTTTTATCTGACTTCCGTCTGAGCGTACGCCCCATTAGCCAACAACTCTGCAGCCCTGTCGCCTTCATTCATAGTTTACTACCCGCACGCTCGATTGAGCTTGTGATTCACAGAAAATGATGAGGTAAAGGCTTCGGCCAAAAAAATAAATGGCTCTGAAAATAGATGTGCTAAATTCCAGCTACTTGAGAGAGAAGAAGGGGTGTCAATTTAACCTGACAAAGTTCGCAATCCTCGTTTTTAAGAGTTCAACGACCATTCGGACAATTGTTACTGATGGTTCATCTGTTTGGTAATCCATTTATTTTAACATTTATCGGCCATTTTGGATCAATCAAAAACAAAACAAAACACCCGTATTTGAAGTGTTGCTTTTTAAACGAGTAAAGGTGACTGCGCCATACTTTGCACCGGTACACACATGGGACCTTTATAGCTGACATTTCAATTTCAATTAATGTATGCAGCCTATCATCTGAGGACTTTGAAGGTGTCTTGGAGATGCTGGGGGAATTACGGAAATGCTGTCTCTGCAAAAAAAAAAAACACCGGACTGCTCTCGGCTAATAAATTACGCTGCGACAAAATAATTAAAAGCCATGTCTAATTTAAATATAAGCTTTTAAAGTCTAAAGTACCCCCCAAGACCTTTCGGTGTAGGTCGGGGAAAAAAATGCAGCTTCTACAAATTTGAGAGTACAATCACCTGGGGGTCGTCTCACGGATCAGGTCTGGATTTTGAAAGGAAAATAAGACGTAGCTCTTTTTAAAAATCACAATGGCACTCGGTTGTTGTCGTGTGGATCCAAATGGAGGGAAAACCAAGACAAGACGAGTACTAAAGTAAAAGGAGTCAAAGACGGGAGAAAAAAAAGAAGAATGAACCTCAAATCAAAGGTAACAAAAACACTTTGTGCGTGTCCACGAGTGAGGACGTGTTCCACTGCTTAATGTGAGCGCTCATAACTCTCGTCCTCCATTTGCAGGGTCTCATTTACACCATATGTGCTTGGCGTAGGTAGCGGCCCTATTATGAAGCAGTGAAGCGGCTCAGACAGTAAGCTAGGCCTTCGCGCTCTCTGTGTGGGAATTCCTAACAGTCTGATCTGTCTGGAATGGGATGGAGGAGTTAGAGGCCTGTCACATGGAGCCAGTGGGGCGGCAAGCCACCACTCTGTCTGCTTAATACTGGTGTCACATCCGCAGGGAGAAACCTAAAGCTTTCTGCTCAGATTCACTGGGATAATTCATTCACTGCAGAGTTTCTTTAAGTCAACTTTTGTTGCATTTTCTTCTTAAAACTAATCCATAAATTAAAGGAAGATCTTGCGAAATCGAATGGGACGGAGAACGTATGTGTAGAAATTTAAAAAAGTTGGCAAAATACCACTAAAAGTTGTCACGAAGATGGAAAAAATGTAAAAGTAAAAGACAATCTTCTGAGTCAATTTTCTTGCTTTCATTACTGCGTTTGTCCTGCTTCACAGTTTCCAAATCATTGCAGGGAACTTTGTAAAGAAAAGGGTAATACAGCAACGATAATTCCATTTAACTGGTGGATGCACAGCAGCCATGTTTTTGACGCGCAGTGGGGGTCAGTTTGCCGGATCCGCCACGTACCTTGTTTGGTTGTGTTTAACACAAGGCTAGACAAATCTTCCCGCAGTGCCGGACAGTACAGTTACAGTCACTAGCTGCTGAATGGCGACGCCAAGGACTCTAAGGATACCTCCAAGGACTTTGCTTATAAAATTGGCGCAATGGCTGTTTTCCTGAATGTGGCGTGAATGCACCATAAAATGATATTTTGTCTCAAAACGCCACCAACTAGGTTTTAAAATAAATTGTAAATTTCAATTATGTGCTGTTTGGAAACAGTGTTGTTTTCGTCAACGATAATGACAACGAAAGAATTTTGTTGACAAGGCTTTTTTTTTATGACGATGACGTATCAATAATGAAATAAATGCGGCTTTTGGGTGACGAAAATGTGACAAGACATTTGCAAGTTTTCATTGACGATACGAAAATGTACAGAAATAATAGGCTTCTATTCACGTTTCTGTTTGTGAATAGAAAAACAACAGCGGTGGTATTCTGTCTGAGGAAGTCACACACCATGGCGGCAACAGCAACAAAGGGGCTTGGTGGTCGGAAAATTAACTTTTGCGCAAACGGCATACCGACTTCAAGCTAATGCTAGTTTATTGGCGCTGCTGACTTCCTTAGTTAGCTTGGTTGCGCTAACGACTGATTTAAAGAGACAGTGCAGTGTTTACTTTGTTTACAGGAGTCTTTAAGAGTCTTTACTCCATTTTAAGTATGTATAAGTTACAACGTACTTCACTCACTGAAGAATTTGTTTTCAATCTACTCTGATTTACAATGTTAAAGCTAGACAGGGTTCTCTTTTTTTTTTTTTTAAATAGTAATAAGTCCACCATTTTCAGTAATAAAGCCACAATTGTTAAAGAACAAGATTTGTTGTTCTTTGCTTCTTTTTGGTTTTGTTTTTTTTTTTTTTAAACTAAATCTAGACTAAAAAGGCTCTAAAACTTCGCAGACTAAAACTAAAATATCTAAAATGTGACTAAAACTTAAATTAATTTTCGTTCCAAAGACTAAAACTAAAACTCAGATGGCGCCAAAAACAACATTGTTTGGCAAAAAAGTTCTAAGTTTCTTTCTTAAAGACGACTCATAAGAAACAACACAAACAATTTCTTGTGAACTTTAAATGGAGGTCAAAGCAGTGTGTATTTGAACCAGAAGCTTTTTTTGTTGTTGTTGTTGTTGTTTGTTTGTTTGTTTTGTTTTTTTAAGTTGAGTCGAACAAAAGCAAATACAAAAAGTCCTGAAGTGGTCCGAAGATAGAGCCTTGTAGTATTCCTCATAATAAAATGACACATGTCTATTAATAGAAATAACGTATTTTCACGACCAAAGGCGCACCGTATTAAAAGACGCAGTCCCAGTTTTGTGTTCTCTGTATTTAACACACACATAAGGCGCACCTGATGATAGGGTTTTATAAACATATCCTCTACTACGTACGTCTGCCTTACAACAACACACACACAAGCAGACAAGTGTGTGTATTTAAAAATAGATCGGGAGTAAAACTGAGTTTGGTTGGTTTTATTTAAATATTAGTTACAGTCGTCATAAAGTCATTTATCAAATCCATCAAAGTCCTCATCCTCTGTTTCAGAATCTAACAGCTGCTCTAAATCCAACATAACAGGTTCACTTTCCTCGCTGTAAGAGTCACTTTCTGAACCGTGCAGCTCTTCGGAAATGATGCCTGCTTTTGCGAAAGCTCGGACAACAGTGCCAGCAGACACGTTAGTCCAAGCGTCTAAAATCCACTGGCAAACTGTGAAGTAATTCGCCCGGCGCTGCCTTCCACCCTTCATGAAGCTGTGGTCTCCTTCGGTCATCCATCGCTCCCACGCCGCTCGCAGCCTTACTTTGATTGGCCGGTTTATGCCAATGTTCAGCGGTTGGAGTTCCTTTGTCAGAACTTCGGAATCACAGCAAGCGTAGTATTCATCTGCTTCACTTGTTTTTTCCCAACAAACATTGGACGGACTGCCCAATAGGGCGCACCGCTCATTCATCAAACAAATTTCCCCGGTGAGGGATGAATAGAGTAATTCATTTATTTATTTATTTATTTATTTTGAAGGAAATCTAAGACTTTTATTTGCGCCTTATAGTCGTGAAAATACGGGATCTATTTGCAAATTGGTAACATTTAGAAAAATAGGTGAGACAGATGCCAAAAGTGGTGGGAAAAAAATTTGGTCAAAGAATAACATTTTAAATGTTTTTTACGATAACGTCTCAAAAAAAAAAAAATGATGAAAAAATTGTTTTTTAATTAGTTTTCCATCGAAAGGAAAACAATAAATACATTTGAAAAAAAATTAATCTACTTTCAAAATTTTGCACTGAAGAACTAGCGATGCCCAAATAGGTCAGATTCTTTCTGGAACATCATAGAAACAATACATCAGTAATTTCTACAAAACGCTGGAAACTAAAGCCTGTTTTTTGTCGCCGACTATTTTCCGCAACTAAATATGAAAAAAAAACTTGTTTCCAATAATGGCTTCAGCAGCAGAGAGATGTATGTGGTTTTGATGAAATAAATCCCAGAGTACACGTTCGAGGTAATGAAAGAACAAGTGAGCCGGTGTATGGCGTAGCTCTCCAATGTGTCGAACCGTGTTTGGACAAACGCAACTAGACGAAAAAAGATATTCCATCCTTTGGCTTAAAAATCACTTCTCGTTTTGTTATTTGAAAAGAAACTGTCCATAAACCAGAAAATGGAAGCTGTATGTAAATGCTAACATGGCAGCGGGAAATTTACGGGGTGAAATTTTCATTTTCTGAGCAAAACATCTACTTCAGACTCACCTCGTTGATGCAGCTGCATCTTTATTTCAGTTTTTTTTTTTTGCTTCCCTGGCGAGGCCGTGTCTGCAAGCCAAACCAAACAACTTTCAAACCACTGAGGCCAAACCTTAGCGTAATTAATGGCAACGCTTCAGAAGCACATTTCGCTCCAAATTGGGTAAAAAAATGCACACGGGTCGAGCTTCCTCAGCTGTCGTTCACTATAGACTCTGGATCCACAGCTGGTGGGACAATGGGCCCACCACCAGCGTCTCAGTGTGGGATAATCAGTGTGGAAGTGAAGTCTGATTCACTTCGGGGCAGGTAGAGCGGGATGGTAGTCTGAGGGCAAACCAAGGTGATGGGGTGGAGTGAAGGGAATGGGGCATCGGTAGACTCACCTTGAAATGTGATAATCACAACCCAACGGGAGCTTCAAGCCCTCACGCTAACAACCCTTTACAGAGTGCAATCACGGAGATAGAGGCACCTGAAAAAGAAGAGAACAAAAAGACACAGCGGTACTTGCTTCTTTTTGTGAGGCACCGTTGACTTGGAAACTTTTCGCCTTAAAATAAAAAAACAAAAAACTTTTGAACGAAAACAACCAGAACGAATCAAACAAAGCAAACAAAACCTCAAAGCTGTTTTTTTGTTGAAGTAATAGTTTTTAAAAGAAGCAAAAGGGTCAAAAAGAGACAGTGTCTCTTATGATCAACATTTAGCTGAACTGTTTCTAAAAAAGAACAGTCAAGAGCAATGGAGAGTGTGAAAAAGAGGTGAAGAAGCGTGTGCAGGCAGGGTGGAACGGGTGGAGAAAAGTATCAGGTGTGATGTGTGATTGAAGAGTTTCAGATAAAATTTAAAGAAAAGTGTACAAAACCGTGGTGAGAGCGGCCATGCTGATTGGTCTAGAGACAGCGTGGTGAGAGCGGCCATGCTGATTGGTCTAGAGACAGTGTGGTGAGAGCGGCCATGCTGATTGGTCTAGAGACAGTGTGGTGAGAGCGGCCATGCTGATTGGTCTAGAGACAGTGTGGTGAGAGCGGCCATGCTGATTGGTCTAGAGACAGTGTGGTGAGAGCGGCCATGCTGATTGGTCTAGAGACAGTGTGGTGAGAGCGGCCATGCTGATTGGTCTAGAGACAGTGTGGTGAGAGCGGCCATGCTGATTGGTCTAGAGACAGTGTGGTGAGAGCGGCCATGCTGATTGGTCTAGAGACAGTGTGGTGAGAGCGGCCATGCTGATTGGTCTAGAGACAGTGTGGTGAGAGCGGCCATGCTGATTGGTCTAGAGACAGTGTGGTGAGAGCGGCCATGCTGATTGGTCTAGAGACAGTGTGGTGAGAGCGGCCATGCTGATTGGTCTAGAGACAGTGTGGTGAAAGCGGCCATGCTGATTGGTCTAGAGACAGTGTGGTGAGAGCGGCCATGCTGATTGGTCTAGACAGAGTGTGGTGAGAGCGGCCATGCTGATTGGTCTAGACAGAGTGTGGTGAGAGCGGCCATGCTGATTGGTCTAGAGACAGTGTGGTGAGAGCGGCCATGCTGATTGGTCTAGAGACAGTGTGGTGAGAGTGGCCATGCTGATTGGTCTAGAGACAGTGTGGTGAGAGCGGCCATGCTGATTGGTCTAGAGACAGTGTGGTGAGAGCGGCCATGCTTATTGGTCAAACTCTTTGATTCGTGACATTGAGTTCTAAAACAGGAGCAGATGGATGGCATAGGGTGGTACCCTCACCTCATTGGCATCTTTTTGTCATAGCCTATGCAGGTAAATAACGTAGCTCTTGTTAGCGTAGAAACGTCATATTTGCCAAAAAAAAATAATCTTGTAACTGTATTTAGACAGTTTCTCTTTAAATTTTCACACCTAAAAACATTTCTCACATAAAATTTGTTTGAAATAAATGCATAAAAACAGCTTAAAATTATTTAAGTCATCAAAGCTAGGATGATTTTTGCGGATGATGTGGTCCTGTTGGCTTCATCGGATCGTGATCTCCAGCTCTCACTGGATCGATTTGCTGCAGAGTGTGAAGCGGCCGGGATGGGAATTAGTGCCTCCAAATCCAAGACCAGGGTCCTCGCACGGAAAAGGGTGGAATGCCCCCTGTGGGTCAGGGACAGGGTACTGCCCAATTGGAGGAGTTTAAGTATCTCGGGATCTTGTTCACGAGTGGGGGAAGGATGGAGCGGGAGATCAACAGGCGGATCGGTGCGGCTTCAGCAATAACTAGGACGCTGCATCGGTCCGTCGTGGTAAAGAGAGAGCTGAGCCGAAAAACAAAGCTCTCGATTTACAAGTCGATCTACGTTCCTACCCTCACCATGGTAACCAGCTGTGGGTGGAGACCGAAAGAATGAGATCGGGGGTACAAGCGGCCGAAATGAGCTTCCTCCGCAGGGTGGCTTGGCTCTCACTCAGAGATAGGGTGAGGAGCTCTGCCATCCAGGAGGAGCTCGGTGTCGAGCCGCTCCTCCTCCAGGTCGAGAGGAGCCAGATGGGGTGGTTCGGGCATCTGATCAGGATGCCCCCCGAGTGCATCGCGGGCGAGGTATTTTGGGCACGTCCCATCAGGAGGAGACCAAGGGGCAGACCCCGGGCCCGCTGGAGAGACTATGTCTCACAGCTGGCATGGGAACGACTCTGGATCCTTCCGGTGAGCTAGAGGATGCAACTGGGGGCTTTCTGTCTGAGGCTGTTGCCCCTGTGACCAGGCCCCAGATGAGTGGGAGATGACGGAACAGAACGGATCAAAGCTTGTGTTTTCTTTTCTTATCGTAGTGCATTCATAAAAAATGGGACTTTTTGTGACGTGAGGAACTCAGCGTGTGAGCATAGCGCAAACACTTAAACAGTTCCTGGTTAGCTTGGAATGTGGGCGTGGCTGTAAAAAAATCCAATGGCCAAGAACTGGTCCTTGTTTTTTGCTTGGATTACAAACTTTTTGGCCTTGCTTTGTTTCCACAAGCATGAAAGAAACGGAAAGACGCATCAAACAGGTTCCCACCTGCTTATATATGAAAATTATTCCATTTTTATTCCTGTTTAATTTCAACAAAAGAAAAACTAGAATCTCTTTGAGAGCTGGTTTCGAGTTTCCGTTTGTTCCGTTCCGTCATGTTCCGCTCATCCGGGGCCGGGTCAAAAGCCTCAAGCGGAAAGCCCAGGCTTCTCTCACCCCAGTACATCCTCCAGCTCACCCTGAAGGATCCTGAGTCATTCCCCGGCCAGCTGTGAGACATAGTCTTTCCAGCGGTTCCATGCTCTGCCCTTTGGTCTCCTCCCGGTGAGGAGGTGCCCGAAACACCTCACCAGCGTGGCGCCCACGTGGCATCTTGACCAGATGCCCGAACTACCCCATCTGGCTCCTCTTGACCTGGAGAAGGAGCGGCTTAACACCGAGCTCCTCCCGGATGCCAGAGCTCCTCACCCGATCTCCTAGTGAGAGCCCAGCCACCCTGTGGAGTAGACTCATTTCGGCCGCTTGTATCCGCGATCTCATTCTTTTGGTTACCACCCACAGGTGGTTACTATGGTGAGGGTAGGAACGTAGATCCTGGTTACCATGGTGTGGGTAGGAACGTAGATCCTTGTTACCATTGTGAGGGTAGGAACGTAGATCCTGGTTACCATGGTGAGGGTAGAAACGTAGATCCTGGTTACCATGATGAGGGTACAAACGTAGATCCTGGTTACCATGATGAGGGTAGGAACGTAGATCCTGGTTACCATGGTGAGGGTAGGAACATAGATCCTGGTTACCATGGTGAGGGTAGCAACGTAAATCCTGGTTACCATGGTGAGGGTAGGAACGTAGATCCTGGTTACCAAGCTGAGGGTAGGAACGTAGATCCAGGTTACCATGGTGAGGGTAGGAACGTAAATCCCGGTTACCATGGTGAGGGTAGGAACGTAAATCCTGGTTACCACGGTCAGGGTAGGAACGTACAGTAGATCCTGGTTACCATGGTGAGGGTAGGAACATGGATCGACTTGTAAATCGAGAGCTTTGCTTTTCGGCTCAGCTCTCTCTTTACCACGACAGACCGATGCAGCGTCCTAGTTATTGCTGATGCCGCACCGATCCGCCTGTCGATCTCCCGCTCCATCCTTCCCCCACTCGTGAACAAGACCCCGAGATACTTAAACTCCTCCACTTGGGGCAGGACCCTGTCCCTGATTCCCGCTTTGGAGTTTATGGAAATAAAACGTAGGTGGTGTGAATTTAAAGAACTGTTTTGTTGTGAAAATCTTGTAACAAATCAAAACGTGGTTGCGTCAAAACATGTAATAATTAAAAGTTTGAGTTATAATTTAACTCGTATTTTTGGAGTTTTTTGCTCCCCAAACATGCCAAATATCAATTTACGCTTTAGAGCTTTGATACATTTAACATCGTTAATCGCGTTTCTTTTCACAAACTGTATGAATGCTCGTAATGAGCCGCTTTTCTTCTGAAAACCCCCCCCAAACACACAATTAAAAGACCCATTAACACGCTTCAAAAACAAATGTGGACGCACAAAAGAGACGAAGCAGATACGTGAGGGGAAAATTACAGGTGGTTCATGGACGCGTTGGCTGATTGTCATCGACACAATGAAGTCTTGTGGGGGCGGGATGACCCCGTTTCAAAGGCGACCAGGCGGAAAAGTGTTGGGGTCATTTCCAATCCCACTTGAAATCGGTAGAAGATAACAGTCTTTGTGTTCGTGCTTTGTGTAACGCTAACCTTGGAAATAAAAGTTTCTTCGGTTGTTGCAGAGGAGGACAGGTGCGTTTTTAAATTTCCTCAGCGGGGGAGGTGGTTGCGACGATTTATGGGAGAACTTTGAGAATGTGCTTCGGGGTGTCACATTATGTTCGGAATGAATTCAGAGACGTGATCAAACAACATTAGGCTGTAATTATGAGAAAAATAATTTACTCTCCGTTCATTCTTCCATTCTCACATTTTTTTTTCTTCCATCATTTCCCTCCAGGGGGCGCCACAGCAAGTCAGTTTCTTCCATCTAACCCTGTCTTCTGCATCCTCTTCGGTCACACCAACTATCTTCATGTCTTCATGTACCCATGAACCTTCTCTTTGGTCTTCCTCTAGGCCTCTTTCCTGGTGGTTCCGAAACCCGGCATCCATCTTCCGATGTACTCTCTCTCTCTCCTCTGTACATGTCCAAACCATCTCAGTCTGGCCTCTCTGACTTTAAAACCTCTAACATGTGCTGTTCCTCTGATCCTGTCCATCCTGGTCACTCCCAGAGAGATCCTCAGCATCTTCATCTCTGCTACAAACATCTCTGTTTCCTGTCTTTGAATCAGTGCCACTGTGTCTAGACCAATCAGCATGGCCGCTCTCACCACACTGTCTCTAGACCAATCAGCATGGCCGCTCTCACCACACTGTCTCTAGACCAATCAGCATGGCCGCTCTCACCACACTGTCTCTAGACCAATCAGCATGGCCGCTCTCACCACGGTTTTGTACACTTTTCCTTTCATTTTAGCCTAAACTCTTCTATCACACATCACACCTGATACTTTTTTCCACCCGATCCAGCCTGCCTGCAGAGGCTTCTTCACCTCTTTTCCACACTCTCCATTGCTCTGGACTGTTGATCCTAAGTACTTCAAATCTGGTTTAAAAGAAGCTGAACTTTAAAAGCTCCTTCTTGCCCTTTTCTTTCTTCCCTCATGTTCCTCATCCTGTCCGAATTCCTCATGAATGGTCCCGTTTTTTTTTCGTTACGCAATGTTTGAACCTCATCTTTTATAAGCCATAGTACCTCTCACTTTGTTCACGATGTCTGTTGTGTTGCTTTTGTTTAGTTCCTTCATGGCTGTTTTTTGCCAAGCTTGCCCGGGAACCTAGCCTGCCAAAGAAACAAGCCTGCCTACAGTATGTTACCTACCAGGCTGATCCACATGTCTCGACAATTACCCTCCCTCAGCTTATAGAACTGGTACTCTACTGACCAGCTTGGCATAGGTACAAAAAGATTTTGCGCTTTTTGTTTCCAGTATTCTAAATTTTTCGCAGCAACAAAGTAGTTTTTAGAGATTAATTTCTTAAAAGCTTTGCATTCTCGTCTTTTAAAAGAAATGAGGATACTGAGCGAGGGTTGGACCCTAACCACAAATCTAACGAGCACTTGTCAGGCTTTCTGTCTTCTTTCTGTCTTTCTACTAGAATTTTTTTCAAAAACCCAAATGCGAAGAGAAAATAGTCAACATTTCAAATGACACGGAATAATTGGTGCAATTGAGTCGTTCGAAAGACCCTCTGAAAAGCTTGGACTCATTATCACAGCAAATTTTTAAAAAAATCAAGAAGTGCTTTTTAAAGTCCGTCAAGAATTTTTTGGGTTTTTTTTTTTTTACTGTAGAAAATAAGTTGTTTGAAATGGTTCAGGTCATGTTAAAAAGAATATTTTTTAATGCTGGAGTTCTGAAAAATGAAAAAGCTCAACGGACGAAATTCAAAATTGGAGGAAAAAAATGGACAAAAAAATGAAGAAGACAGATGAAGCTGTTTTTCTTTCTTTTTTTTCCCCAAAAGATTAGACCTAATTATCCCCTAATTATGCACACCCGGTCCCAATTGCCGCTCATTGATGTCTCTACCTGTGCCTCGTCCTCCCTTGGTTATTTAATCCATGGTGCCCGACACTGTAGGGTCAGATCATCTGCTGTGCTGCTATTGGCTGGTGCTGCCAACACCAGCCATGATGGTGTTCCACCACGTCTGATCCCTCACCCTGGTGTTCTGCTCTCTTGAGGCAGCCACGGTAGTGCCCATCGACGTCGTCTTCCAGACTGGACATGTCTGCCCTTCTTCCCTATGCCTTGATCATCTGCAATAAACTGGTTGAAACTAGCTTTGCTTCTGGGTCCTAAACCTCCACCTTCACCAACTCATACCAACCTCCCATTCCGTCATCTTCCATTTGTTCCGGGGTCGGGTCGTGGGGGCAACAGCCTCAAACTGGTAGCCTAGGCCTCTCTCTCCCCGACCACATCTTCCAGCTCACCCGGAAGGATCTGAAGTCATTCCCCGGCCAGCTAGACACAGTCTCTTCCCGGTGAAATGTGCCCGAAACACCTCGCCCGCGAGGCACTCGGGGGGTATCCTGACCAGATGCCTGAACCAACCCATCTGGCTTCTCTCGACCTGGAGGAGGAGAACAACCTATGGAAAATAAAACCTGACCAACACAGCACATACACCATATAACGGCGCCATGTGCCTATGGCAGCTCCTGAATTATGCAACAGTCCACATACCCAGCTACTTTCAAAAATTGCGTACCTTGCGTAGAACTTGTGTATGCATGTTTTAAGCATATCCATGCTTGATAAATGAGGTTCTAGAAAAGTGGTGCTTGATGACTCAACATCAAATGACTAGTAAGTTGCACAAAAACTCGATGGCACTGGATTCAATGATATACTCAATGGCCTCAGCGACTTCCAATAGACTCAATGATCTATGAATTAAAATAAGTATTACCATGAACCTAGCATTGCGACTTCGATCACCTACCATCAAGCAAGAAGTGCATATAAAACTGAAAGTTCTTCAAAAGTTAAAAAAAAAATGAAAATTCGAAGTTTAACACTCAATTTTGTCTGTTCCTACCAATGGTGAATTGCTGATAGTTGGGTTTTGAAACAACTGCTATTGGTCAAAAGAAGGATTAATTATTCTTCATTAAGAGTATATTGTGTTTAATCAAAACGTGATTATACAACTACTAATGATACATAATGGCAATCACCGAGTACCACATTAAATTTCAACTGGGGAGTACAAATTACATACTCCATATCGGAGTGCCCAAAATGTGCTACTACAGATACTGTACAGGATATCAAATGGTTATGTAGCCATAATAAATAAGAATTTCTCATTAGTAATGTTTCTATTGTGAGCGATCTGTTGTGATGTGGAAGGAGGAGGACCCAAATGCAGAACAAAACAGGATTTATTAACAGAAGTCAGGTAAATCCGTAAGGCAAGGGGCACGGGATTAACCCAGGTTAAAAAGTTCAGATAATAAAACAGAGTTTCAGGATGTAACTCATCGTCATAGAAGATGGTGAAGACGACGATGACCCAACGTGGAAGTCTAGGTGACTGCCCTTAAATAGCAGCAGAGTCCACAGGTGTGTGGCATCGGGAATTAATTTCAGGTGTCCCTTATCTGGGTGATGAGAAAGATCCAAGGCTCGGATCCGGTTTCGGGGAGGACGGGTGCGGGAATGGTGGTGGAAGGGTCTGGAGTGGAGGTAGGGGTTCGCACGTCAGATCACTTATGTATTTTCACGGTGGAGTTATATGCAGTGTGGATGGCTGTGGTGTGGGCGATGCAACATGGTGGTGGGAAAGTACTTATATGCACGGACTCGTTGTCAGTGGTTCGGGCTCTTGAACTGGGGAGGGTGAGGTATCATCAAGGTTTGTTTTGGGATGTTTTGAATATGGTGTCGGGGGTGATAGGAGGGTCGTTGGTGTTTATGTGGGTTCCGGGCCATTCTGGGATTGGGGGGAATGTGCGAGTGGATGAGGTGGCAAAGAGGGCTGCAGATCGGGTGGTGGTGGAGAGGGTCGTGGCTCTGTCACGAGGGGAGGTGAAGGCGTTGGTCTGGAAGGGGATAATGCAGCAGGGGCAGATGGAGTGGGAGTCAGAGGTGAAGGGACGTCACTTGTATGAAGTACAGAGGACGGTGGGGGTGACTGTGGATCCGGTGGGTGGTGGAAGGCGGGGGCAGGTGGTTTTTAGCAGGTTACGTATTGGGCACACGGGATTGAATGAAACGCTCAAGATTCTGGGTAAACATTTGGATGGGTGTTGTGATTTCTGTGGGGAGTTGGAAGGGGTTAGTCACGTGGTGTTAGCGTGTAGAAAGTATGAGGAAGAAAGAGAGGCTATGATGGTGGTGCTGAGGAGTGTTGGGATGAGACAAGTGAGCTTGGAGGAGGTGTTTTTGTATGGACGTCAGGGGAAGGGTTTTGGTGCCCTGTACACTTTTTTGAGGTGTACAGGGTTATTGAGGAGGATTTGAGGTTCGTGACAGTCAGTAGGTGGCGGTAATGCACCCAGGTTGGTGCTTCATGCCGCAAACTAAAGAAGAAGAAGAAGAAGATCCAAGGCTCCCTATGGCGACAGGCAAGGGGATCGCAACACTGTCTCTGGCAAATAAAAAGTATTCACAGGTGTACCGAGTGTTTTCCCTTAAATTGGTCAAGTTATGGAAAATTATGGAAATGTAGGAGATGATGTAGGGTTAGGATTAGGGTTAGAAAATGTAGAAGATCGGATGTTTTTTGGCAGGTTTTTTTTCTTTTCAGTGTATTTTTTTTTGCAAACCATTTCTAAAGAAAGGCTTGTAACTAATTTAAAACGCCCAATACAATTTCTAAAATGCAGAGTTTATAGAATTTGGAGAATGCGAAGCTTATTTAGTGGCTGAAATGCAGACGAAAGATATCATTTTTTACTTTGTGTTGTTCAGATCAAATTTTCAAGCAGATTTATTCTTTAAAACTAAACTCAAATGTGACTTAAACTCCGCACACAGACTGTTTAAAAGTGATGGAAATTTGAGCAAATTTGATTTTGAAAAATTAATTTCTTAATATCAAAATCTGACTGGCTGCAACTCCCTGCATGAAACTGAGGAATTACCACAGATCAATGGAAATGTGCAATCAGAGAAAAAGGACCGGTGAAATTTCAATCACGCTGCTCAGTTTGGCCTCGAATTCGGTCCAATTTCACTATTTTTTTTTTCTGAAGGGACGATTGACAATGAAAATAGGCTCACGAAGGTTGAGATCCTTTTGTACCAGCATGCATTGCTTTCCCATTGCCAGTGTGTGGGCTTTAATTCTTTTTACTGTTACACTCTGCTAGCTACAGGATCCTTTGTTGTCCCGATATGTCACAAATATCTTTTATTTTCCGTCACCATTGTTCTCACTAATAGAAAGTCTTTTCTAAAGACAGTTTGAGATGTGAGGCTGTGAATCCCCACGTCCCCCACCGTCGCTCGCTTATCCTTTTCCTAACGAAGCCGGACCTCTGAGCCAGTGGAGACCCTCAGAACTCATTCCTGCATTTCAAGGAAGCAGTTAGCAACACGCACACGCAGCTAGCCACAGGAGAGGAACAGGACCACACCTCACTCTCACTCATTAATAATGAAGGGTCCAGGTTGAACACGGCCGCCAAGCAAGCTATGGCACAAGGCGAGGAACATTATGTGAATTTAAAATAAAAGAAGAGAAAAGGAGGAAAAAAAAGAGAGAAAAGGTTGAATGGTTAAAGCAGGCTGTGCCAAGGCGCCGAGGCTAATGAGTGCTTCTGTTTGCCACGCTCTGATATGTAGCTTAAAATTTCATAATTGGGTGAGTTGGTGCTTTCCATAACAAAGAAGAGCCCTGTTAATGCTGCTATTTTTCAGCAACACATCGAGGAACATGGGTGCCCACAAGGTTTAGGACCAAGGGTGACCGTGTGGTTTAAGGACAAGGATGTGCACAAAGTTTAGCAATAAGGGTGTCCCCAAGTTTAGAAAAAAGGGTGCCCGTAAGACCCCGAGATACTTAAACTCCTCCACTTGGGGCAGGACCCTGTCCCTGACCCTGTCCCTCCTCCCAAGTGGAGGAGTTTAAGTATCTCGGGGTCTTGTTCACGAGTGGGGGAAGGATGGAGCGTGAGATCGACAGGCGGATCGGTGTGACATCAGCAATAACTAGGACGCTGCATCGGCCCGTTGTGGTGAATAGAGAGCTGAGCTGAAAAGCTCTTGATTTACAAGTCGATCTATGTTCCTACCCTCACCATGGTAACCAGCTGCGGGTGGTGACTGAAAAAATGAGATTGCGGGTACAAGCGGCCGAAATGAGCTTTCTCCGCAGGGTGGCTGGGCTCTCACTCAGAGATCGGGTGAGGAGCTCTGCCATCCGGGAGGAGCTCGGTGTCAAGCTGCTCCTCCTCCAGGTCAAGAGGACTCAGATGGGGTGGTTCGGGCATCTGGTCAGGATGCCCCCCGAGCGCCTCGCGGGCGGGGTGTTTCGGGCATGTTTCACCAGGAGGAGACCAAGGGGCAGACCCGGACCCGCTGGAGAGACTATGTCTCACAGCTGGCCGGGGAACGACTTGGGATCCTTCCGGTTGAGCTAGAGGATGCAGCCGGGCAGAGAGAGGCCTGGGCTGCCTGCTTGTGGCTGTTGCCCCCGCGACCCGACCCCGGAACAAGCGGAAGATGATGGAACGGAATGGTGCCCGTAAGATTCAGGAACAAAGGTCTCCAAAATCACTAGGGATAACGGTGTTCATAACATTTAGAAACAAAGGTGTCCAAGTGTGTCCACAATGGTTTAGGAACATGTTTCCTCATAAATATTTGCTTAAAGTCTTTATATTGATGTGCTCATCGATAACGTCCACTAGAGAGGGACACTTTGGACAATTTGGGAAATTTTTACTGATAAAAATTTTCTCTGAAACTATTAAAATTGATCTATTCTAAGCCAAATTTTTAATCGTCCTCTAAACAAAAAAAATGGTCGTATTTCTTTATGAAATAATCATTTGTTTAACTTACAGTACGTAATGTTCAGCACACATGTATCTCATTTTCTGCTCTTAGTTGTGGATAACGTGTAGTTTTGTGGTCCGTTACCACAGTGATGAACACTAACAAATTGTCAGCATTTGCTTCTTAAAAAAATGGGATCTAATTGGTAGATACAGTAATTCCGGCCATACCAGCCTGTCAATGCCTGATCTTGTCAGAACTCAGAAGCTAAGCATGTTCAGCCTGGGCTGTACTTGGATGGGAGACCGCCGGAACTCCAAGGAACACAGTGGGATGGCCGTTGAGATTAAATTGTCGCTGTGCCCCTGGGCAAGACACTTCACCCATGATGCCGAGTCTGGATTGTGTGTGTGTATGTGATTGGTTGGTGAAGGGCCGATGGTGCAAAATGGTAGCCTTGCTTTTGTCAGCCTGCCACAGGGCAGCTGTGGCTACAACAGTAGCTTCCCATTACCTGGTATGGGGTGAATAAACAAACTAAAATAGTTAATAATCAATTTAATAACTATTTCTCTCTTTAAACAACCATGTTAAAAGAGGGGTAATGGAAGTTGCAATGGTAGTCCCTTAATGTCGGACGTTTCATGCCTCTGCGTCATCGTTTTGGATTATAAATCATTTTTCGGGCGTTATACCTGACTTACCCTTCAACAGCAATAAGATAAAGAATGTCAAAAGAGAACTTGCAATTTTTTTTGTTTTTGTACACTATATTGATCTCTCACCGGGAAAATTTGTGTGCTGCATCACACCGCAGCAGGCTGCCACGATGGCGCCAGTGGTGGGAGAACGAGGGTTAGGTGTCTTCTCCAAGGATCCTAGACGTCAAGTGCCTTGAATTGGCAGCTTTAACGTACATCTAACTCGGCGACAGAGGGAGGAGCTCTAAGTAGAGCCTTTGCTCCTCCGGGTCAAGAGTTGGATTGGGCTGTCCGAGCATCTGACTAGGATACCTCCTGAGCACCTCGCTGGTAAGGTATTTTGGGCATGTCCCACCGGGAGAAGACCAAGAGGCATACCTCGGTCAGGCAAGAGAGACTATAGCTCACAGCTGGCCAGGCAATGCCTAGGGAGCCTTCCGTGTTAGCTGGAGAAGGCAGCCGGGGTGAGAGAAACCTGGGCTTGCCATCTGTGGCTGTTGCGTTCGCAACCCGGCCCCGGATAACCGAAAGACAGCGGAACCGAACGGAATGTACATCAGCTCTTTGGAAAGACTTATCTTTGCAAGACATACAAGGACTATACAATATGTAAGAGTTCGTGGTTTAAGAAATTTTCTGATCTGACATTGAAGATATTCCCATGCGGTGCTAGCAGAGGGTAGCATTCAGTAAGGTGCTACAGTTCTCATCTGAGCGTCATTTACTGGGCTATGTGAGGAATAATTTTCCCACCACAGATCCTGAGGGGATTTTGCATAGTAAATGTTATTGGGAGTCACATCCTAATTACACTACCATCAGTTTGCTGAGAACTCCTTTTGGCCACTCAGTGTGTCACAAGTTGATTGGTGCATTGATCTGCTTGCCAAACTCCTAATTATGACCATCTGTGTCGTACAATTTCCCCCATGTTTTCCCTCTCTATTTAACTATTTATTCCTCTGAATTTATTATCGTCTTTTCCGTCTGGTACAGATCTCGATGGTCCGGTCTCCTCGCAGAGTCTATGATCCCTTCTTCTGCGTATCAGAGTTGTTGATCTGTTTTATGTTCTACTCTCAGTTTTGGAAATAAATCTCTGGTTAGAAACATTTGTTTGTTACAAAGAAAACTCGTAAACTTGTCAAAGTTTTGAAGGTTAATCCCATTGAGCGCCATTAGCGCAAATTTGTGACAATGCTTGTTGTATTTTGTTTTTTTCATGATTTATTCATTTCTTACTTTTAAGAACCTCTTACTGGAAAAGAAGGTAAAGATATTTTTTAGCCTCTTCTGAGAATATTTCTCCTCTTTTTTCGAAGCTGTGTAAATCTTCGCTCCATATGTGCCCAACTGCCTGCTTGCCAATAAATTTCTCCCTCTCTCCCTGGATATTTGGCCGACCTGCTGTGCATCACATGCCATGAGATCTATCGGAGTCCATTAATCTTTACCTTATGCCAGACATACTAAATTATTACATTTCTAGTTACCAGATTTGGCTTTCGGAGCTACTACAAATCCCAGATCCTACAAAGTGACATTTGGATCTAATTTACATTTAAATTGATGTGCAAACTTGATACAATTTATGTTGAATCCACTTTCCTTATTTTGGGACCGAATTCCTTTGATACTAGTGAAAAAGTTTGGGGTTAAAAAAAGAGATGAAGAACATTTGCAGTGTTTGATTATTGGGTGTTAATTTTTTACAAACGCAATCAGTTCCTTCAATGTTGGGACCTTGTCCAGTAAGAATTGTGGACGTCTTTTCTGAACTACCAACAGCCCTTGTACTCTTTTGTCTGTGGGACAAGGGATACTTATCCCTGTTTCTGTGCATGTGAGCCGAAGAATTCCTCTGTTTTGCCTCTACAGTAAGTCTCGGATATGGTAAAATCTTTGAAAAATATGATACCATTGGTTGGAAATCATTTTGGCAATGTAACTTCACACTCCACAATACCTGTGCCCCTTGCTCCGGCTCTTAGAAGGAGTCCTGCTCTGTATGAGGGTAGGGGCATTTGTGAACACCTTAAGTCTTAGGGTACTTTGTGATTCCTTTCACGTCTTTCTGATTCCCAGCCACTCACAGATCAATAGCAGTCTTTGAGCAAAGCAGAGGACCTATTGTAACCGAGTCGCCACCACCGGTGTAGCTAAACCATGACAGATTCATCCCAGCCTGGTTCTCCTATTAGTCAACCACTACGAGCAAAAATACAAACCTAGGTTCCTTTAATGGAAATTTAATACTCTTGTACGCACCTGGAGCTAAACAGAAAGAAAGCGACTGCTGTTTTTTTGTTCCTCCATAGTTGATGACTCACAGTAGATGAGGCCGAGACGATATAAGTGGAGTCTTTGTGTGCAAAAGCAGCTTCAATTTGAAATCCCCACATGGTGCGCACTCATACACATAAGTTGTGGATAGGGCCTCATGGATGGATCGTTTCTTTTACTGGGAAGGAAGTGTGTGCTTAATATAGAGCAGCATGCGAAAAGTTACCTGTTGCCCTCACACATGCTCGTTACAGTAGTTAATTTATCAAAAAAAAAAAAAAAGAGTGATTGAGTGAGTGTGGTTTCCTCTGCTTTCTATTTCCGTTCGTTCCGTTTCATCGTCTTCCGCTCATCCGGGACTGGATCGCGGGGGCAACGGCCTTAGACGGGAAGCCCAGGGTTCTCTCTCCCTGGCTGCATCCTACAGCTTACCCGGAAGGATCCCCAGTCGTTCCCTGACCAACTGTAAGACATTGTCTCTCCAGCTTTCTGTTAAATTGTAAATAAATATTAGGTTACTACAATTTAGTTTCAAGCAGTTTACTTTTGCTTCTTCCTGCACTGAAAGGAAGTGTCCCAATACAATGCCTAAAACCACCCCCAACTGGCACTCCCCATCTGGCACTCTAACAGCAGTAGAACTCCTATCTCTGAGGGACAGCCCGGCCACCGTGTAGAGAATGCATTCAATGAAAGCACCACTCTTCATGTTTGTCCTGAAACCATTGTAGCATACTACGTAATGTATGCGCTAGCAGGAATAGTGAAACCCTATGATGGTGCGAGCCAATGGGGAGGGAGAGGATTGGACTTGGTTCCCTTGATGTAGTCCATTTTTCACGGAATAAAAATCAAACCTATCATCGCCAATGCGGACAAAGTTCTGAGAGCCAGTTTGGTACTAAAAATAGTTCTCCAAAATCTCCATCTAACCCTATCTCCTGCATCCTCTTCAGTCACACCAACTATCTTCATGTCTTCTTTCCTTGTATCCATGAACCTCCTCTTGGTCTTCCTCTAGGCCTCTTTCCTGGTGGTTCCAAATCCAGCATCCTTCTTCTGATGTACTCTCTCTCTCTCTCCTCTGCACATGTCCAAACCATCTCAGTCTGGCCTCTCTGACTTTAAAACCTCTAACATGTGCTGTTCCTCTGATCCTGTCCATCCTGGTCACTCCCAGAGAGATCCTCAGCATCTTCATCTCTGCTACCTCCATCTCTGTTTCCTGTCTATTCCTTGGTGCCACTGTCTCTAGACCGGTGAACGGACATTTCAGCCACGGACATTTGAAGAACTGCAACCTGGGCGCAACTGTTTATTTACGATAAAATTTTTACATAAAATATCAGAATTTTTACATAAAATATCAAAACTTTTTAAAAATATCAGAATTTTTTATTTAAGCCATGGGATAAAAATGACTAAAACCAATTATTTTCTGTAGAGCAACTGTTTATTTACAATAAAATTTTTACATAAAATATCACAATTTTCTACATAAAATAGGTTTTTGGCCCAAATGTCCGTGGCTGAAATGCCCCAAATTTGGGGGCGCACCGGGCTCAAATATCCGACGTTGCAGTTTTTTGGCTCAAATATCCGTGGCTGAAATGTCCTAGAACCCTTCCTTCACTGTATCCATGAACCTCCTCTTTGGTCTTCCTCTAGTCCTCTTTCCTGGTGGTTCCAAACCCAGCATCCTTCTTCTGATGTACTCTCTCTCTCTTCTCTGCACATGTCCAAACCATCTCAGTCTGACCTCTCTGACTTTAATCAGAATCAGAATCAGAATCAGAATGCTTTTATTGCCATGTCAGTGAAAAACATCAGAGACTAGGAACTTGTTCTGGTACTGGTGTGCAAACACATAAAATAAAAATAATAAAAATAAAATAAATAAAAATAATAATAATTTTTACAAAACTAAGATTGCTCAGAAGAAAAAGAAAAGTAGTGCAATGTCATAGAAAATAATAAAGATAGTGAAGTGACAAGAGGGAGGTGACTAAGAGTTGTGGGGATCCAGGTTATAAAGAGTTCATAAGTCCAACGGCAGAAGGGAAGAAGCTGTTTTTGTGGCGGGACGTTCTGGTCCGAATGGACCGGAGCCTCCTGCCCGAGGGGAGTCGCTCAAAAAGTCCATGTCCAGGGTGGGAAGGGTCAGCTACTATTCGACCTGCACGCCCCCGAGTCCTGGAGACGTACAGGTCTTCGAGAGATGGAAGGCTGCAGCCGATCACCTTCTCTGCGGAGCGCACAATGCGCTGCAGTCTGTGTTTGTTCCTGACTGTGGCTCCAGCGTACCACACGGTGATGGAGGAGGTGAGGACAGACTCGATGATGGCTCTGTAAAACTGCACCAACATCTGGGCGGGCAGCTTGGCTTTCTTCAACTGCCGCAGAAAGTACATCCTCTGCTGGGCCTTTTTGATCAGGGAGCTGATGGATGGCTCCCACTTTAGGTCCTGTGTGATGGTAGTGCCGAGGAAGCGGAAAGAGTCTACAGTGGTGATGGAGAAGTCTGTCAGTGCAAGGGGGGTAATGGGAGCTGTGACTTTCCTAAAGTCCACGATCATCTCCACTGTCTTCTGAGCGTTGAGCTCCAGGCTGTTGTTGCTGCACCAGGACACCAGCCGGTCTACCTCCATCCTGTAGGCCGACTCATCGCCATCAGAGATGAGCCCAATGAGTGTGGTGTCATCTGCAAACTTGATCAGTTTGACAGAGTCATGGCTGGAAGTGCAGGAGTTGGTGTACAGGGAGAAGAGCAGGGGAGAGAGGACACAGCCCTGTGGAGATCCTGTGTTGATAGTCCGAGAGGTGGAGACATTCTTCCCCAGCCGCACGCACTGCCTCCGGTCAGAGAGATCCTCAGCATCTTCATCTCTGCTACCTCCATCTCTGTTTCCTGTCTATTCCTCGGTGCCACTGTCTCTAGACCAATCAGCATGGCCGCTCTCACCACGGTTTTGTACACTTTTCCTTTCATTTCATCTGAAACTCTTTTTATCACACCTGATACTTTCCTCCACCCGTTCCAGTCTGCCTGCACACGCTTCTTCACCTCTTTTCCACACTCTCCATTGCTCTGGACTGTTGATCCTAGATACTTAAAATCTTCCACCTTCTTAACTCTTCTCCTTGTACCCTCACTTTTAGTAACTGTAGGTAGTAAATCAAGCTTCTAACGGACCTGATGAAACACTTTTTCAAAGATGGATGTTTTAAACCTCTTTTTATTTATAGGATTACACCTGTAGCTGGAAGCTCCAAACCCTCCAAACCATTGTCACTTACATTTGCTTTTCTCCCCAAAATAAAGCTGGTTTCTGCATGACTGAAGCCCAAGCTGATCAAATTACTCACTCGGTATGACTTTCCAGTTCAAACTTCCCTTGAAGAATCCTTCGTCTTGGTTCCAGCTGTGCATGAAGGAATAGATATTTTAATGGCGTGCATGTGCTGGTTCAAGCACAGCAGAGAAAGTAAACAGTGTTTGTAATGCTAAATAGATGCCTGAGCAGATCAGCTTAGAAAATGTTCCACACTGTTGTATTTCACCGCATGAGTCATTGACTGCTTATATTTGAGGTGTGTTGTGAGCATGCAGCTGGGTCTCAACAGGCCGGCGAAATTAGCATTGATCCTAGGAGCCTTTAATTAGCTTGTGTTTTAGAGTTGCATTTACTTGTTAAGTTGCACTTTTACATTGTCCCTTGTTTAATAGTCGTTCTCCTGCTTTATCAGCACATCTAGCAAGCGTTGGCCATTAGGATTATCTGTTTGATTTAAGCTGTCCAGTCAGCTGTAACGTCACTTTGTGCTCTCTCAGACTCTGCTTTGGCTCTTTTGTTGTGTTTACGCCAAAAAGGACAATGGCACTGACCCTTAGTGTTGCTCGCAGCTAGCTGGTGGCCGTAACCCAATGAACTCTCCCTCTCTGAAACACAGATTAATGTGTGCACAAGCCGTGAGAGAGGACGAGTATAAAACATGACAGTATCGGCAGCTCCTGGAATGGCCGGGCGTCATCGACACCGCCGGGGTGTTGGGATTCATAATGGCCCCCGTACGCTTCTGTCCGATGCGTATTGAGCGCTTGTGACACATAAAACTGTCGTGGCGTGATAAGAAATACCTACTGTCAGCTCCCATCTGGGCTCGGAGAGATTTAAGCTTGGATGGAGAAGAGAGGAGGCGGGGAAGAGATAGAGGAGGCAAAGGGCCACCCATCCTCATTCATGACAGGACACAGGTTGTTTTATTCTTTTTTACAACACTCCTGTAACCATGGCATCCCAAATGAACTGCTGAGCAAAACCACAAAATCTTTATCTGCTCTATCTGTGGTGTCCGTCTAAAACATCTGCTTGTAGTTTCATAGCAACCCGATGGCTGAGATGAATAAATCCCAGATGGATGAAAGCACAAATGAGTGAAAAAGACTCCTCACATGTATGTTATAGAGAAGATGGAATGCACAGATACAAAGATTGACCGGTGAAATGAGGGATCAAAGAAAAGAGATAACTCATATTCATTCCAAAGATGTCAACGTCTGACATTTTGGAGAAGCTGGTAGGATCTATTATATGTGCACCCCGACTCATAACAAAGGTTCTTCAAAAGACCAAATACGTATTTATCTGGCAATTTGAAGAGAATTTTATCAATGGTACATACATGAAATTATTATATTAATTGGAAAGCACGGTGGAGGGAGAATCATGATTGTAAAGAATAATGGAGGGAGTCTGATTGTGTTGATTGGAAAGAACAGTAGAGAGATTATTATGGTCTTACTTATGAAGTGAAGTGGAAAGGGTATCATGGTCTTCGTTTTTAAAGGGCCCATCTCATGCAAAATAACTCTCTTCACATTGTATCCTCTGCACATACACACGCAAAATGTGGGGTTTGCAACATGCATTACACCATAGTTATGAAAATATATTGATTTGGTGGAGCGCAGTCACAGACCCTAAAACTAAGAAAGGCCGGGTCTGCTCATCCCCCCGCCCGTCCTGAGAAAGTACAAGCTCCGCCCTCTGCTCTCACTGAGCCACTATTCCTCCGCCCATCTCTGAGCGGGAGGGGGAAGGCAGGCGTAAACCCGTGCGTAGCGGTTTGGTAGCGTCTGAAATAAGATTTTATCATGTCGATTCATCAAAAAAGCGTGTTTCAAGCAAGAAAAAAAAAAAAGAAGCAGAGCAGCGAACCAGCCTGTATATCGGATGTTAAAAGGGAGTTTGTGAGGGCGTAAGGCCGGAGTGGAGGCGGGTGACGAGGGCGGGCGGGTGGTGATGAGGGAGGGGGGTGTGCGAAGTCCGTCCTGGCTACGTCAAATGCGTCATACTTTAGACATCTGCTCATTGGTTGTTTTGTCTGAGCGTTCCAGAAATCCACAGAAAAACGGGCTAAATCAATCTAGAAAGACACACACACACACACATATACAAGGCCCGGACATCACACACACACACACACACACACACACACACACATACAAGGCCCGGACATCACTCTTACAAGCTAGAAAACTCTGGAAAGTCGATTTTGCATGAGATGGGCCCTTTAAGTACGGTGAAGAGTGAATCCTTGTCTTAATACCGTTTAATGTTGTCACTCGTGGAAACTTAAAACTGTAGAAGCAGCACTACGGGCCCGTTCCATAGTTGTTGCTGACGTCGGTCGCATAACCACAACAGATTCATGAGGACAGAGATCATAGAGGCAAAACTTGTTGAACAAGCTTTGTTTAATTTCGCTGGAATGGCATGAGTGGTTCACTCACAGCCGACTATCAGATCGTACTGTGTGTGCACTTAAATCATGAGGTTCTAGTGGTCGGCGACTTAGTCGCACACCGTGGATGAGGGTTTAATTTTAAAACTTTCTCAAAACTTTCACTCCTCCCATACCAACTTTCCCCTCTCTCGGCGCCCCAACCGCCCCACCCGATTTGTACGGAACTCCAAACACCGCCCGGATGGACGCTTGTGTTCATGTCCCAGCATCATCTCCGTTCATTGGTTGATCAAACGCCTGACGAAAACCTGATGTACATGCCAGAGTAAGACTAAATTGAGCTGAAACACAAGGTGGCGCCAGCATAGCTGAAAGCACAATAAAGGGCGTATTATTCTTTGCGCAAAGTGCCGTGACGATTGTCCTTCATCTTAAATCTCTTGGTTAAACATGGACGACTATTTTCTTAAGTCATACATAAAATTTTGAGATTTCTCCACGTTTTACTGATTGGTAAAATAAATATAGAGTAAACACACAGATTTCTTCTTTTAGGAATCAAATAACAGTCGGAAATCCGGTTGTTGTTCCGCTATAAAAACACTTTGTGCGACAAATCCAACACTGCAAAGCACATGTAACCAATCTTAAATGTTTTCTCCATTTTTTTTTGCGTGTGTTTTTTTTCAGAGGCGACCCACTAATGTGATTTTGAACAACGACACGTCAACATCGACGACTGCGTCTACTGAGTCTCAGAGAGGTTCCAGGTTCTTCTACTTGCTCACCAATTGTCAGGCTACGTGTCCAAGCTTTGCTCCCCTAAAGGGAACCAAGAACTTCAGCTCTGCGGGGTCTTCGCAGGAGGCTCTGGGAGTCGTGCCGCGCTTCTCAATCCTGTTATCAACCTTTAAACACTTATTCGATTTGAGGCTGGAACGCAGTAAAAATATAGCTTAAACATACAAAAACAGCTTTTAGATTTGGTAATTATGTTAAAATAACAGTGCATGTTTCTAAATGGGTTAAATTAGCCAAACTTTTGTTCAAAAAGCAAACAAGGCCATTAATCAACAAATAAATTAGTTTTGTTTATTGAGGTTGTGAAAATAACTTTAAACGTGTACGTCAAACAAACATGATTAGTTATCGCAATTCTTAGCCAAAATATACAGTATGAAGCTCAAAACAAGAATCGCTTTTTGCTCAAAACAAAGTTAGTTTCTCAAACTTTTTGATACTTGAGTCTCTAACGTTGTCAAAATTGACTTTTACGACACCAATTTTCAACAAAAACCTTTAAGATTGAAATGCAAGCATAGGGTTAGGGAATGGGGTAAGGAGAGGGTCAGGGTTAATCCAATATTTTATTACTTCGCTGAGTTATTTATCTAATTTTCTTGTTCCTGTTTTGTTAGTTCTCATTGTTGAGAAATTGTATCTGAAACATTCACAACCATAGTAGAAAAAGTTTCAAAAAAGTCTTCTGGACAGTTTAATTCTTGAACAAGACGTTTTGACTTCCATCCGGTAATCATTTTCAATCTGAATGAAATGGACAGAAAACTGGATCTATTTATACTAACCTGAGTAAAAGGTAAAAAAAAAAATAGTAAGGACGGGCTCGACCAATGAGCCTGTGTTACCTATGATAGCCGTGAATGGCTCCTATTGTAACCACAGACCAGTAAACGACACTATTATAAAATGCTAAACGCCTAGTGAAAAGAAACGAAATTCCTGCTAACGAGATGCGTGAAACTGGGTCACGAGGTGTCATCTTTAGTCCATGGCTTCAAAAGGCTGCTGTAGATACCGGGCAAAACGTATCTAACGCCTCCACTCCGATTCAGTGAGGGATTTTCTTTCATCACCAAGATGGCTTCCTTCACCCCTCTTTCAAACCATCCTTTCTCTCTACTTAGAATCTTCACCTCACTGTCCTCAAAAGTGTGTTTGGTGGATTTAAGATGCAGATGTATGGCAGACTGTGGACCACTAGAGGCTTCTCTTCTGTGTTGGTAAAGTCTTTTGTGGAGTGGTTGCTTCGTTTCCCCAATGTAGTGTTCTTTGCAGCTCCCTTCACTGCACCGGATCGAATAAACTACATTGCTCTGTTTTTCTGTAGGCATCTTGTCTTTAGGATGTACTAGTTTGAAACTGGTACATCCTAAAGTGTGTTTTTTTTTATATGTAATTCATGTTTATTTTAGTGTTTCGCAAACTTTTTGTATCCAGTATCTGGTATCTACTCAAACGGCAGATTGTTCTTGGTTATGGATTTTGTTCTCTACCATGCCCATATTTTGATGTATGCGGAAAGTCTGCTTGTGCTTGGTCCGTCTGCTTTCATCGAGTGTCATTTTAATGTAAACACACCAAAATAAGCAAAATATGTACAAAGTTTGTTGACTTCAATGAATTTTCAGCCTCAAACAAGATTTTCCAAAATGGATAAATCAACTGTTGATTTATGTTTTTACACAAATTATGAAGGTTTTACTCAAAATAAAGCCTGTTTAAATTAGTTGAGTCTGAAGGCTGTCACGTTATTTCTGTTCAGACAAAATCCGAATTTTTTTTATTTTTAGAAAAACTAGAAAACAACAAGTATGTGTAAGTTTTTACAGAGAATCAATCACTAATGTTTGATTTGTTTTATAAAACTTGAAAATTTCTTAAACTATTTACAAATTGATTTAATTATTTACAAATCATGTAGCAAGCTTTTTTATTTCAAAGTAATTGCAAAACTTTTTAGGGAAACAAAAAAAACCCTAATCTGTAGCATTAACCCTAACCCCAACCCTAACCCTAAAACCTAACCCTAACCCTAACCCTGAAACCTAACCCTAACCCTAACCCTGAAACCTAACCCCAACCCTAACCCTAAAACCTAACCCTAACCCTGAAACCTAACCCTAACCCTAACCCTGAAACCTAACCCTAACCCTAACCCTAACCCCATCCCTAACCCTAACCCTGAAACCTAACCCCAACCCTAACCCTAACCCTGAAACCTAACCCTAACCCTAACCCTGAAACCTAACCCTAACCCTAACCCCATCCCTAACCCTAACCCTGAAACCTAACCCTGAAACCTAACCCTAACCCTAACCCTGAAACCTAACCCTAACCCTAACCCTGAAACCTAACCCTAAAACCTAACCCTAACCCTGAAACCTAACCCCAACCCTAACCCTAACCCTGAAACCTAACCCTAACCCTGAAACCTAACCCTAACCCTGAAACCTAACCCTAACCCTGAAACCTAACCCTAACCCTGAAACCTAATAACTAACCCTAACCCTAACCCTGAAACCTAACCCTAACCCCTAACCCTGAAACCTAACCCTAACCCTGAAACCTAACCCTAACCCTGAAACCTAATAACTAACCCTAACCCTAACCCTGAAACCTAACCCTAACCCCTAACCCTGTTTTGAGGAGGGCCCTGGCACCGCCTGCCCCCTGGAGGGGGCAGGTCCCTAACCCCAACCCTAACCCTAACCCCAACCCTGAAACCTAATACCTAACCCTAACCCTTAACCCTAACCCTGAAACCTAACACCTAACCCTTAACCCTAACCCTAAAACCTAACCCTGACTCTTAACCCTAAAAACTAACACCAAACACCTAACCCTTACCCTTAACGCTAACCCTTTACCCTAATGCCTAACCCTAACCCCAAGCCCTAACCCTGACCGCAACCCTTATTCCTAACGCCTAACCCTAATCCCAACCCTAAGCCCTAATGCCACACCCTAATCTATAACACCTAAACTCTTACCCAAATCCCTAACCTTAATGCATAACCCTAACCAGTAACCCCTACCCTTAACCCCAACCCCTAACCTTAAAGCCTTATCCTAACCTCTAACTCTAATTCTTAACCGTAACACCTAACCTTAATCCTTGAATTCTTGCCGTGTTTTGCCACATACTTTACGTCCTCCATGCAATTTGCTAATTATTTGCGCAAAATAGAAAAATGTCTATATTTGAAAAAAAGAGGAAGATTTCTAATAAAAGGTCAACGGTTTTAATGTTCAGAGAGCAAATAGGTCAGTCATCTTCTTATCCGTCTATCCCTTTCAGGGTTGCAGGGAGTGCCGGAGCCCATCCCGGCCAATTTAAGGCAAAGGGCAGAGTACACCCCTAACAGGTCGCCAGTCTGTCGCAGGGCCACACACATACAACCATCCACACACACACTCATTCCTAGGGTCAATTTTGGCATCGGCCAATCAACCTAGCATGCATGTCTTTGGAGGGTGGGAGGAAACCCACGCAAACACTGGGAGAACATGCAAACTCCACACAGAAAGAACAGTGTTCCAAGCCTCGTCCCCATCTCGGACTCGAACCCACGACCTTCTTGCTGTGAGGCCACTGTGCTACCCACTGCGCCACCGTGCTGCCTCAAGCAAATAGGTACTAAATCAATTATTATTGTTGATAATTCTGTTGTTGATTTTGAGTATGTGTGTTAAAAATTTGGCTGAAGAGGTCGTCCACAGAACAAGAACCGCAGGCCCTATTGAGCCCCAAGAACAAAACAGGTTAAGACCCACTGCATTAAAAATAAGCCTCTTGCTTAACAAAACTCAAAGCAAATGTGCTCCATTATATTTCGTCGCCAGAGGAACCTTTCTTCTCCACTTCTTTACACCCTCATATCTTTTCTTCCCCACCTGTTGTTTGCACATTAACCCTCCGCACGGCGTCTTTATACTACTTGTATGTTTTTCTGTCCGACTTCGTGGGACGTCAACCAGAACAGAATCTTAATTTCAAGTCCTCTTCAAAGCTAAACCTCCTTAGTTTTTACCCTCTCAAAGGACCGGTCATGAGAGAAGAAAGGGATGGAGAGCGGGTTGCTAAGATAGGTGTTGCTGCTGCAGGGGGGCCTTGTCGCTCTGCGAAGTGCTAAATGGCGCCTGGTTTTAATGAGGTCCCTGTTTATTAAGTCCACTCAGGGAGGCTGGGTGAGTGCTTAGCATTTGCTCTCTAATTAGGAAAAGCTAAACAGTCCCAGTCGCTGAAGATCAACCATTAGGGGGGCAAGAAGGCACTCAGTGTTGCTTTGCAGGGGTGCCGCTTATTGAACGGGAGGAGGGCGAATCAGATGTTGAGCTATTATCACTGGGTACAAAAAGCTACATTTTTTTGGGGGGGAATACAGAATCCATTTCTACAGTCATGGCAACGATGAAGAGACTAGTTACACACAGAAAACAAGCAGGTGCGAGTGAGGGGGGATTCAAGACTTAAGCAATTGCAAGGACTCCTCATGGTGGTCAGCTGTGGAACTGCAATAAAAAACCACTTCTTTTGAAAATTAAGATTTACGGAGTGAGATTACATCAATTTTTCATAGATGTTCTCATTCGACAAAGTGTGTGACATCAGGAAGGAGGACGTTTTTTACAAGGACAGCCATGACAAAGATGTTGACAAGGAAAACAACACCTTTCTGTTCGCATCCGCGCCGCAAACGGCATTCTGATTAGCCCGCTCTCCATCACGCAGATTGCTGTTGAAGTTTCAAAAGTGACAAAGGCTTTTCGGATTAAGACCCTGATCAAATTTTCATAACTCAATTTCAGGAGAGGACAATACGCAGTGGGAGGCGGGGGAGGCGAAAGAAAAACATGTAAATTGGCCGTAATCAGCTTTCTTTGTCTCCATCCATTTCACCGTGTGAGAAACAGTTCGGGCTGGAGAGTTGAAGCTTATAATCTTGTTTAGTTTCTCTAACAAGCAATCACTATTTTCTCTTTTTTTGTTCTGATTTGGCAATTTCTTTCAATCCCCGATCGCGTCTCCGAACAGTGCGACAATCCCAAAATCAAAACACATCATTTGTCAAACAATCAAACTATTTATTCGTAGCCTTTTGAGAAGATTTATATTATAATCAAAGCTCTTTCATCATAAAAATATGAAGATTTAAACTCACCGGAAATGATACGCCAACTCTGAGACATGGTCACTTCAAGTGTTTAAATAAGATTACCCAAAAAACATGGTTGACCTTTAACTAATCCACAGTAGATAGAAATGACCTGACCTGGTAAGCTTATTTGGACAAAGACGGACCTTAGCACTTTGCAACCAAATAGCCCATCTGGGTCAAAATGACACCTACATTGAGTGCTTTGAATTAATCCCGAAAAGGTAGCCGGCGGAGAAGAAGTCGTAATCACAGCTTGAGCATGGCTGTTAGTGTTTAATTACACATAATGACTGAATTATACCCTTTATGATACATAATTACCCCAATTTGGAAATATTTAATAAGAAATTTCCAATTAAAGGAAATTTGCACACATTCGGTTTATGTCGTTGAAGTGGAAGATAATCCGGGACACGTCAATGGCAATGAGCTGTAATGGGACATTGAGCTGAGTGTCGTCTACATCGAGATGGAAATTGATGTCTTGGCTACGCGTGATTTCCCACAGGGGGAGAGTGGAAATAGTAAACGATTCAATAAGTCGATATGTTGCCCATAAAGCATAAAGGGATCATGTTACATGGTCGTTTTTAGGGTTCAAATTCTTCTTCTTCTTCTTTCTTCAGCATTTCCCTCCAGGGGGCGCCACAGCAAGTCAGTTTCTTCCATCTAACCCTATCTCCTGCATCCTCTTCGGTCACACCAACTATCTTCATGTCTTCCTTCACTGTATCCATGAACCTCCTCTTTGGTCTTCCTCTAGTCCTCTTTCCTGGTGGTTCCAAACCCAGCATCCTTCTTCTGATGTACTCTCTCTCTCTCCTCTGTACATGTCCAAACCATCTCAGTCTGGCCTCTCTGACTTTAAAACCTCTAACAAGTGCTGTTCCTCTGATCCTGTCCATCCTGGTCACTCCCAGAGAGATCCTCAGCATCTTCATCTCTGCTACAAACATCTCTGTTTCCTGTCTTTTCCTCAGTGACACTGTCTCTAGACCAATCAGCATGGCCGCTCTCACCACACTGTCTCTAGACCAATCAGCATGGCCGCTCTCACCACACTGTCTCTAGACCAATCAGCATGGCCGGTCTCACCACACTGTCTCTAGACCAATCAGCATGGCCGCTCTCACCACACTGTCTCTAGACCAATCAGCATGGCCGCTCTCACCACACTGTCTCTAGACCAATCAGCATGGCCGGTCTCACCACGGTTTTGTACACTTTCCCTTTCATTCTAGCTGAAACTCTTCTGTCACACATCACACCTGATACTTTCCTCCACCCGTTCCGGCCTGTCTGCACATGCTTCTTCACCTCTTTTCCACACTCTCCATTGCTCTGGACTGTTGATCCTAAGTATTTAAAATCTTCCACCTTCTTTACCTCTTCTCCCTGTAACCTCACTCAACGCTTTTGAAAAAAGAAAAGTAAAATTTTATATGTGTCTTATTTAAAAAAAAAAGTTTGAATTCCAGAATTAACGGAAGTAAAAAGTAGTTTGTCTACATTTACAATAAAACAATTAATACTTGTACAAAGTGGACAAAAAACGTAGGGGTGAGAGAACACCTAGGGTCGATGAGGCCAATGGGTCAAAGATCGGAAAACGAGCACAAGAACGTGTACCGCTGTGGATGAGGTTAAAATCAGGGGTGGGCAAACTTTTTGACTCGCGGGCCACATTGAGTTCTAACATTTGACAAAGGGGCCGGAACAGGAGCAGATGGATGGCATGCTTTGGTAACCGTTAGATTAGACCGATAGAATGGCGCGCTAGATTTTAAACAAGTACTAAATGTTACATCAAGAGCGTTAAATTTCAAATCTAGCGGCGCTAGGTTTGAAATCTAAGCGCTTGATGTAACATTTTACTTGTTTTAACATCTAACACGCTTGTTTACGTGTGTGTATTGGCCCCGATGGCTTTCCATATCTGTGCACACTGTTTATTTAGACTGTGTGGGCATTACGGAGACACACACATTTTAATGGGAGCAGTGTTGTTGTTTTCTCAACAAAGCCAAAATGCCCAGAGTGTGCCATCTAGTGACGAAATATCAGAAATGCAGGGTCAAATAAAACTTTAATAGGGTTGATTTATTTCATTTTTTTCAAGTTTGGTGGGCCGGATTAAAATGTTCAACAGGCCGCATGTTGCCTGTGGGCCATACTTTGCCCATGCCTGGGTTAGATAATCCTGTGCTGAGCCCTTTTTCCTCCTCTCTTGTTTTGCCCTTTGCCTCAGTTCCTCACACCTGACATCAATGGCCTTTCCCTTATGTTTGTACCTAGGTTTTATTTCCTCAAGTACCTTTGATTTCCTTGACAGGTTGTTTGTTGAGTTGTCTTGCTGTGGTCCCGCCATGTAGCCCCGCTACACCTGCCCAGGAGCAAACCCTGCCCAGAACTTCAAGCCTGCTCAGGACTCCGAGCCTGCCCACAACTCAAGCTTGCTCAGGTTGGCTTCCAGGCTACCCGACCCGTCTCTTCCTTTACCCTCTTGAACCTAGCTCGTTGATGAGACGGCAAACTCATTATCCCTCTTATGCTCAGAAGGTGGCAGTGTTCCTCGTTGTGACGTATTTCTATTTCAACTGCAGTTTATGCCCATGCTTATTGTGCCACGTGCACATATGTGAGGGCTAGGGTTGAGCCTCCAAACACAACAATATGGCTCTTCTGATCCGTGAAGTCCCTCATTCATCCAGGAGTGATCCATAGTAGAAAAAGTTTCAAAAATGTCTACTGGACAGTTCAATTCTAGAACGAGACATTTCGACCTCCATCCGGTAATCATTTTCAATCTGAATGAAATGGACTGAAACCTGGATTTATTTATACTAACCTGAGTAAAACGTAAAAAATAGTAAGAAGGGCTCGACCAATGAGCCTGTGTTACCTATGATGGCCGTGAATGGCTCCTATTGTAGCCACAGACCAGTAAACGAACCCTATTATAAAAATGCTAAAAGCCTAGTGAATAGAAATTCCTGCTAACGAGAGGTGTGAATCTGGGTCACGAGGTCCTTCTGACTAAATTTATTTGGACAATTGTCTAAATATTTTTACATGAATGGTTTAAAAAGGACGACATTTTCTTGATATGCCGCGTAAACGGGCACCTTTCATTCTGGAATATTTATCTTCTAAACCGTCCATTCCTAAGCGGGTGCCAGGGTTTGAGGGAGCCTAGCGAGAGGCAGGTACAGTACACCCCGAACAAGTCGCCAGTGTGCCACGCGGCCACATACACACACACACTCACTCCCCAGGGGCAATTTTGTAGCGACCGTTCAACCTCACACTCATGCTTTTGAAGGATAGGAGGAAACCGGTGTACCCGGAGAAAACCCCCGCATACATGAGGAGAATGTACAAACTCTACACAGAAAGGACAGCGTTTCAAACCTCGCCCCCACCCAGGACATGAACCCCTGACCTTCTTACTTTGAGGCCATTTTAAAGGTTTGGTTCTTTGTGTTTTTTGCCCCTTTTTTTTCTTTTGAATTTCTTCATATTCACATTCTTTACCGACGATATTCCGCTATTTTTCAGTCTCTCTCTGCTTCATCTAAAATGATCCAAGTTAAATCTGTCTGTCATCTACTCCTCTTTTTTCCTCCGTCTGCTCCCCCTCCTCCCCTTCCTCCATCTAAACAGTTGACTGGAACGGCGACACCCGACTGGATGTATTTTTAGCGCCGCCACAGATGGGGCCGTGGCAGCATGTCAGAGACCAGAATGTTCTTTATTTCAGCTGTCAGGGCTGTTCCCTTCAACCGAAATGGAGCCTGTCCACTTGGAGAGAGAAATGATAGACAGCAGAGAAAACTAGATGACACCCCCTCCTTTACCCGCTCCTCAAATTGAGCTTTTAATTGTGTCTTGTGAAACCGGCGACGGAATAAAAAAAAAAAAAATAGCTTCACAGCTGCTCTGTGGGAGCTCTTAACCAAACATGAAATTACGCTGAGGTGTAATCACAGGTTGTATCTCTGAGGAAAATTATATGAAAGAGTTTTATATGACCAATAATCACGTTCTACCAAATCGATTCTGGAAAGAAGGTCGTCTTTTATGAGTCTGTGCGTTGAGGGGTTTTAACCTCGTGGACAAATGTGGTCTAATTTACTTTTGGTGCAGACATAGTTCACAAGACTACATATTAAAATGTACCTGTCATTTTTTTTTAAAGAACACGCGTTTTAGCGGACTTCTTTTTCTTCTTCTTTCGGCATTTCCCTTCAGGGGGCGCCACAGCAAGTCAGTTTCTTCCATCTAACCCTATCTGCTGCATCCTCTTCGGTCGCACCAACTATCTTCATGTCTTCCTTCACTGTATCCATGAACCTCCTCTTTGGTCTTCCTCTAGTCCTCTTTCCTGGTGGTTCCAAATCCAGCATCCTTCTTCTGATGTACTCTCTCTCTCTCCTCTGCACATGTCCAAACCATCTCAGTCTTGCCTCTCTAACTTTATCCCCAAAACCTCTAACATGTGCTGTTCCTCTGATCCTGTCCATCCTGGTCACTCCCAGAGAGATCCTCAGCATCTTCATCTCTGCTACAAACATCTCTGTTTCCTGTCTTTTCTTCAGTGCTACTGTCTCTAGACCAATCAGCATGGCCGCTCTCACCACACTGTCTCTAGACCAATCAGCATGGCCGCTCTCACCACACTGTCTCTAGACCAATCAGCATGGCCGCTCTCACCACACTGTCTCTAGACCAATCAGCATGGCCGGTCTCACCACTGTTTTGTACACTTTCCCTTTCATTCTAGCTGAAACTCTTCTGTCGCACATCACACCTGATACTTTCCTCCACCCGTTCCAGCCTGGCTGCACACACTTCTTCACCTCTTTTCCACACTCTCCATTGCTCTGACTGTTGATCTTAGATACTTAAAATCTTCCACCTTCTTTATCTCTTCTCCCTGTAACCTCACTTTTCCATTTGGATCCCTCTCATTCACACACATGTACTCTGTTTTACTCTGACTAGTCTTCAAACCTCCACCTCTCCAGCTTTTCCTCCACCTCTTCCCTCCTCTCACTACAGATCACAATGCGGACTACAAGTCAATAAAACAGTCCGGAGAATTAACAAGAGCATAAACGGCATGACTCCCTCTTTAGCTTTCATAACAGTAACTGGTATGATCCTATTTTCCATTTTCTTCAGGTTTAGCTTCAACGCAAATTTGTCATTTTTCCAAGTTTGTGAGAATAAAATATATTTTAATGATAAAGTGTCTTCTTTTCATTGTGCTTTCTTTTCTCAAAAATGGCCGAATTTTGGCTTCACTCTGTTAAAACATGACATCTAAATAAAGTATCGGGGTTTTAGGGATGTGGAAGGAGGAGGACCCAATAGCAGGACTTCAAACAAGATCAAATAACACAATTGATGAAGTCTGTAAAGCAAGAAGGACAGGGTTAACGTAAGGTTTCGAAAGTCCAAATAACAAAGTTCAAACATGGTCAGGCAACCAGGGTGACCCGGCTGGAAGGGATAGTAAGTGTTGTGGTTACCTCACCCACCACCAGAAGGAGCCAGGGACCATCTCACCTTTCCCCAAATTCTACCTGATCTGGACCACCTGCGCCTCATTCTCCTGCTGGTTGTTTAAAGGTAGCCTCACCAGCATTCCCTGTCGGGTCTTCATGCCTTCCTACTTTGGCTGACTCCCGACCCAACGGATATACTTTTGAAAACTTTATTGATCCGTTTCGACTCTTGTTCATTTGCTTACAGCTTTGCTGATACCTTGGTTTAATAAATCCTTGTTTTGTCCTACATTTGGATCCTCCTCCTTCCACATCACAACAGTAAGACCCGACAGGGAAGTCCGGGGTGATCTCCCTTTAATACATGGCCAGGGTGCAGAGGTGAGTGGAATCAGGAATCATCCTCAGGTGATCCTAATCAGGTTGGTTAGGAATATATAGGGCTCCCTCTGGCGGCAGGCGAGGGATACTGACATAAAAACATTTTAACAGGTCAAGAAAGTGTCTTTGCTCCTCCATTTTCTTCGTTTCCATTTTGGCTGAACTCTAGTTTGTCTCTCTGGTGGCTAAAGTTGCTGGTTCAAATCTCAGCAATTGTGCTAATGGCAAACCGTCTCCAAACCAAACTCACCCAGATTCTACCGAAAGCACCAGATTGACTGACAAACGAGAGCCATGTTGCCGCTACAGGCGGCTAGTGGAGGTCAAGTCTCCGACTTTGCGCGCTTCAGTTTATGGTCTATAAACTTTCTAACATTGAGCCGCCTGTCTCGGTGAATTCTGAAGAGAGATGGAAGACATGGAGGGAGAGCAGGGAAAGAAAAATCAGTCAGAAATGATCCGGTGTTCAGTTTGTCAGGCTGTCACTTTATGTTGTAGCGACAGGGATTTTGTTCAGCGGTTATGTTTACTTTCTTTTTCTGTATCTCTATTGCCGAGACAAGAACAACCTGTTTGGTTTATTTTGCCAAAACTCCTTAAAAAAGCCCTCCTGTTCATTTTAGTGACTGTAGACACCGACACTAGACTATGTCAAAGGTTTATCTTAAAGTTGTCATACTTTTTATACTTTTTTTTGCTGATGACGTGTTGCTTTACATGAGTGTATGGTACTCTGAAAAACTATGAATAGGTCATGGTTTTCTATTTCAATTTTTTACGTACACCATATGAATTATGCCTGATGGTAAAGTTCCATTCCGTTCTGTCATCTTCCACTAATCCAGGGTCGGGTTGTGGGGGCAACAGCTTCTCTCACCTCAGCTACATCCTCTAGCTCACCTGGAAGGATCCCGAGTTGTTCCCCGTCCAGCTGTGAGATATAGTCTCTCCAGTGGGTCCGGGGTCTGCCCCTTGGTCTCCTCCCGGTGGGACATGCCAGAAACACCTCACCCGCAAGGCGCTCAGGGGATATTCTGACCAGATGCCCGAACCACCCTATCTGGCTCGTCTCGACCTGGAGGAGGAGCGGCTCGACATCGAGCTCCTCCCGGATGGCAGAGCTCCTCAACCGATATCTGAGTGAGAGCTCAGCCACCCTGCAGAGGAAGCTCATTTTGGCCGCTTGTATCCGCAATCTCATTCTTTCGATCACCACCCACAGCTGGTGACCATAGGTGAGGGTAGAAACGTAGATCCTGGTTACCATGGTGAGGGTAGGAACGTAGATCCTGGTTACCATGGTGAGTGTAGGAACGTAGATCCTGGTTACCATGGTGAGGATAGAAACGTAGATCCTGGTTACCATGGTGAGGATAGGAACGTAGATCCTGGTTACCATGGTGAGGGTAGGAACGTAGATCCTGGTTACCATGGTGAGGATAGAAACGTAGATCCTGGTTACCATGGTGAGGATAGGAACGTAGATCCTGGTTACCATGGTGAGGGTAGAAACGTAGATCCTGGTTACCATGGTGAGGGTAGGAACGTAGATCCTGGTTACCATGGTGAGGATAGGAACGTAGATCCTGGTTACCATGGTGAGGGTAGGAACGTAGATCCCGGTTACCATGGTGAGGGTAGGAACATAGATTGACTTGTAAATCGAGAGCTTTGTTTTTTGGCTCAGCTCTCTCTTTACCACGACGGACCGATGCAGCGTCCTAGTTATTGCTGACGCAGCACCGATCCGCTTGTCGATCTCCCGCTCCATCGTTCCCCCACTCGTGAACAAGACCCTGAGATACTTAAACTCCTCCACTAGGGGCAGAACCCTGTCCCTTAACTACAGGGGGCATTCCACCCTTTTCCGGGCGAGGACCATGGTCTTGGATTTGGAGGCGCTAATTCCCATCCTGACCGCTTCACACTCGGCAGCAAATCGATCCAGTGAGAGCTGGAGATCACGGTCCGATGAAGCCAACAGAACCACATCATCCGCATGAAGCAGAGATCTGATCCTGTGGTCACCAAACTGGATCCCTCCAACGCCTTGGCTGCGCCTAGATATTCTGTCCATAAAGGTGATGAACAGAGTCGATCTGGAAGAGGTGCAGAGGAGACTGTCTCGAGGAGTTGCCTAAGGCCCGTTTTTTTTGCGGTTTCCATTGAAACGTCTGATTGCTCGCTTGAGGAACTGGAGGCGCTCACTTGGACCCAGTGAAAAACAGAGAGGTCAGTTTGGTTATCTTCTCTGCCGCCAGGCTTTGTGACCCATTCCGGACTCAAGCTTTTGGGTTGCCAAGTTGGACACAGTGCTACCGGATTGGGACGCCGGTGGATAGGGGCGAGGAAGCATAGGGTGGATGGGGCCGAAGGGAAATTTGCAGCCCTCAAATTTTCCTTTAGGGATCAATAAAGTATATTTAATTTAATTACTGATATATTTAGCATTATTGTACAGAAAATGTACCCGTTTCAGGATCATTAGAAGTCAGTAATAAAACAGGGCAATTTGTTAACGCTGCTTTTCAGAACCAAATACATTGACAAATATGGAGAAAACGTAGCAGAACCAAAAAGCCTCAAACTATAATCTTTTAATCATGAAGGTTTTATTTAGTTGCTTTTCTGCAGCATCATTAATTAAACCAGGAAAAATCTCTTTAAACAGCAATTTAAACCCTACAAGCCGCGTTTGTCATTTTCTGCTTACAACAAAAGCAAAACAAGATCAATATCTCCTTTGGTTATTATTTTTTCTAAAGAAAGTCCCTCGGCGCCCAGCAGCGGGAAGGAAGGGAAACTTGGTTCAATATTGTTTCTTTCAACTAGAAGCTTTAATAAAGTCTGAAGGTCTCCTTTTGAATCTTGTCGCAATTTTTTTTTACCCCATTTCCATTCCGCCATCCCTTAAGGCAAGGTAAAGCAGTCCCAAGGTGTGCGTAGAGCAAACCCTACACACTTCGCTCCTTGGACCAGCCTTCACCTCCGGCAGTCAATTGATATGGAAATAATGGCTGAACGCCGACATGAAAGTAGAGGTAAACGGTTAAACAAAAACAGGGGGAGGTGATGGAAGCAAAATTCCGCCATCTTGTCAACCTCATCCGCACTTTTCAAAGGCAAGGCTGTTTGGGAATTCAAGATGGAAGTACCGAGTAGGACAAAATGGTCTTGACTGTTAGCAAGTCTAAAAAGTGACTATCCGAATATTTCCAAGCTTGAGAAACTTTGAGCCGTAGAATTAAACAGACACCAGTGTGAGACTATCAGTGGTGGATGAAGTACCCACTTTTTGTACTTAAGTAAAAGTACAGATAATTAGACAAAAAAAATACTTAAGTAAAAGTACCAGTAAAAAAATCTACCTAAGTAAAAGTACAAAAGTAATTGGTGTAAATTTTACTTTTTAAGTAAAAAGTAAAAGTATTCGACCATAATTTAAATGTTATTTTTTGTGCTGTAGGGTCACAAATAAATACTCTGCAGCGGCGTGACCCCGCCACCGCTCTCCCACCTGTTTTGGTCCGCAAAAAAAAGAAGAAAGGAGAGAGGACAAGTCAAGCTATCCCCTGCAGGGCCACTAAATGGTCCACCAAAATGCAGGAAAATGACACTTATTTTTTAAAATGTTCTGGGGGGGGGGGTAGAGGGAGGCCCCCAGTAACCCTATATTGGCTTTGTCAATGACCTCATGTCCCCGCGCCCCATCCCCACCCCATCTTCAGAAAATCTTAGAACCGCCCCTGCTCTTCGCGCTGAATGAATGCGGAAAATGTTTACTCTCGACTCTGATTGAGGCTCGATTCATGACTTCTTCTCCCGATCAACTGCTTCTTTTGATTTTAGCGATGCGGCTTCAAGATGCGCTAAAAAAAAAACGTTATATTTTTTAAATTCCTGAACGAAAATGTAACGAAAAATGTAAAACACTTTTTTAAAAAGTAGTGAAGTAAAAGTACAAATATTTGCTCTAAAAATGTAGTGAAGTAAAAGTAAAATTACCGGTTCTTAAATTTTACTTAAGTAAAGTATAGATACACAATTTTTTTTACCTAAGTACAGTAACGAAGTACATTTACTTCGTTACGTTCCACCACTGGAGACTATCTTAGATTATCAGAAATGAAGACTTAATTCCCAATTTGAGTCTCATTTGGCTCTCCGTTCCGTTCCGTTCGGTCGTCTTCCGCTCAACCGGGGCTCAGTCACAGGGGCAACAGCCTCAAACAGGAACCCCAGGCTTCTTTCTCTCCGGCTAAAAAAAAGAATCTTCATTAAAAAGAATTGTTTTTTCACAGATTCTGCAACAGAATCAAAAAAATACGGGTCTATGTCCCATTCTGTCCCCGTCCGTTGACTTCCAATTTATCCAGGACCGAGTCGTGGAGGCAATAGCCATACCCGAGCGGCCCAGGCTTCCCTTACCCCCGTCACATCCTCAAGATTTCCCTTGGAGGGTCCCGGGGCTTTCCATGGCCAGCTATGAGACATATGCCCTGTCCACACGTAGCTGGGCATCTCGTAAAACAAATATATTTTTATCCGTCATTAACCGTCGTTTTTGAAAACTCCGACCAAAGTGAAGATTTTGGAAAACTCCATTTTTGCGTTTGGACATGCATAACTAGCGTTTTGCGTTTTAAAACGTCACACCTGCGACAATTAATGCATAAATATCATTTGTGTGCGTCCTTGTTTTTAATGTCAGACAGTGCGCAGCATGGATTCTTTGAAGAAAACACTGCCATCTACTGGTCTGGCATGCTTATAACCGCACTCAGAAGCGTATTTACACGGGTTCGTGTGGATGCAGTTACCCGTGTACGCAGGAGTTTTCTAAAATGGAGGACAGCGATATGGGTTTTCAAAAATACCCGGCTACGTGTGGACATGGTCATAGTCTCTGTCTGCCTCTGGGTCTAGTCCATGTGGGACGTGCTCGGAGGGATCAGAGTACCCCATCAGCATGGCATCCAGGAGGCATATTGACCAGATGCCCAAACTACCCCAAATGGCTTCTCGTGACCTGGAAGAACAACGGCCACCATGCGAATCAGCCATTTTTTTCTGGGATTCTGTTTAGTTTTTGTGTGTGTATAATAAATTTTGGCCGTTTAGGGTTAAAAATAAATTTATGCAAAAACTAATTTTAAGATTAAGTGTGGTGTGAGGCCTTTTAGGCCTGCTTGTTTGTTTTTTTTTTCTCCCCAAAACTCACAGGTGCTGGATGGCTTCTAACGGGAGGATTGGCTGATTGCTCCCAGCTGCACAGACTTACCGGTGGCTATAAAAGACCTGGTGTCACCCACAGTCTCTGTCAGGTCTTCAACGATTCTAGTGGTAAACTGACCACCTCTAAGCTGAGTCAAATTTTGATATCAGACTAATTTTCTTATTCTCCTCACAGGAACCTTCAGCCCTTCCTCTTGGCCATCCAGCACTGCCTGAAGCCGTTATCTCTCTGCTGTGGATTCCTTTGTTCAACACTTAATAAACTGTTAAACCTGCATTTGGATCCTCCTCATTCCCTCTCCTACACAACAGAAGACCTGACCAGAATGGATCCAGCGGGTTCTGCATCACCCTCAGTGTCAGAGATTCTGACCCGACAAGGAATATTCCTGGGACAACAACAACAGGCCATAAAGGCCCTTATGGACGAAAATACTCAATTAAAAACACAGTTACAGGCTTTAACAGACAAAGTAAATAATCTAAGTTCTCTTTTTCTGTCCACAGCCTCGGCACCTCCTTCAGCTATGCCCAGCCCACTCATGGACCACCATATTACGGACCCGGAACCTTTCCATGGAACCCTGGGGAAATGTCGTGGGTTCCTCTTGCAGTGTTCAAATGTCTTTGCTCTAAGACCACGGACTTTCGAATCAGACAAAGTTAAGAATTTGTACATTGTGGGTCTTCTTCGGGGCAGGGCACTGGAGTGGGCCGAGGCCGAAGACGCGGCAGCCCCCCTGGCTGATCGCTCAACATCTGATTTTCTGAGTTTATTCAGAACCATGTTCGAGGTGCCGGACCGGGCTGGAGATTCCTCCCAGCGTCTACTCCACCTTTCCCAGGGAACTCTATCTGTGGCGGAGTTCTCCATCTCATTCCGGACCCTAGCAGTAGAGGCTGGCTGGGGACAGAAGGCACTAAGAGGGGTGTTCCTAAATGCCCTGAATGATCCTCTGAAGGATGAGCTAGCTGGCAGGGGGACCCCATCCACATTGGAGGAACTCATTTCCCTGGCAATACAGTTAGACAACCGTCAAAGAGAGAAACGATATGAAAATACCACCCGGGCCCTACACCCTACTCCAGTTCACAGCCATCGACAGCCTTCCTCGGTCTGCCCCCCACCTAGGGCATTTGCATCTGTTCCACAAGAGGCTGAGCAGCCTTCCACAGAACCAATGCAGTTGGGACAGACACATCTAACCAAAAAGGAAAGAGAGGTTGGACTAAAAGAAGGGAGGTGTCTCTATTGCGGGTCGAGAAGTCACTTACTCTCAGCTTGCCCTTGTCGCCCAAAAGACGGGGCCCACCGGTAGACCTAGGGTTACGGGTGGGCACAACTAGATGTCATGGTACCCCTAGGCTTATGATTCTTGTGACACTAACCTCTGGTTGTTCCTCTTCCTTTCCGGTCGAAGCGTTGGTGGATTCCGGGGCCGACGGCAACTTCATCGACGCAGATTTTCTCCGTCAGTGTGGATTCCAGTCCCAACCACTCGGAGAACCCATTAATGCCACGGCGATCGATGGACACGTTATCACCAGGGTGACCCACCAGTCCTCCCCGTTGGAGATGGTGGTATCGGGTAATCACCGTGAGCACCTTTCGTTTAACGTTATTTCTTCACCCGGCTCACCCCTTGTGTTAGGTTTCCCCTGGCTTAGGTTGCACAATCCACAGGTCGACTGGCAAAACCGGCGTATCGTCGGGTGGAGCAATCAGTGCCATGCAACTTGCCTCCAATCTGCCGTGACAACCGTCTCTTCTGACACGGTAGGCTCAATCGACCCGGTGGACGTTGCGTCTATCCCGGCAGAGTATCATGACCTCAAAGAGGTCTTCAGTAAGGAGAGGGCACAATCTCTCCCGCCTCATCGGCCATATGATTGCGCCATCGACCTCCTCCCTGGGGCAACCTTACCCGCCAGTCGCCTGTACAATCTGTCTGCTCCAGAGAGGGGGGCGATGGAGAAGTACATCAATGAGTCCCTGGCGTCGGGGCTTATCCGCCCTTCCTCGGCACCCATAGCAGCGGGGTCCTTTTTTGTGGGTAAGAAGGATGGTTCCCTCCGTCCGTGCGTCGATTATCGGGGTCTTAATAACATCACCGTTCGCAACAAATACCCGTTGCCCCTCATTAATTCGGCGTTTGAGCTACTTCAGGGAGCCCGGGTCTTTACAAAACTCGATCTGCGTTGCGCCTACCATCTCGTCCGAATGCGGGAGGGGGACGAGTGGAAGACGGCGTTCAACACCCACCTGGGCCAATTCGAATACTTGGTCATGCCTTTCGGGTTAACTAACGCTCCCGCAGTCTTCCAGGCATTCATTAACGATGTGCTCCGTGACTTCCTTAATCGTTTTGTCTTTGTTTATCTGGACGACATTCTTATTTTTTCGCCCACTGTTGAGGAGCACATCGTCCATGTCCGTGCGGTACTCCAGCGACTCCTTGAGAATCGTCTGTTTGTAAAGGCTGAGAAGTGCGAGTTCCATTCTCAGTCCGTCAACTTCCTTGGTTTTATTGTACACGCTGGGCAGGTTTGCCCGGACCCCGAAAAAGTTAGCGCGGTGGCTGAGTGGCCTCGACCCAACACCCGTCGCAAACTACAACAATTTCTGGGTTTCGCAAATTTTTACAGGCGTTTCATTCGCAATTACAGTCAGGTAGCTCTTCCCCTTACCCAGCTTACTTCCACAGCCAGACCGTTCGTTTGGTCTCCCCAAGCAGAGGGTGCATTCACTGAGCTTAAAAAGAGGTTTACCTCGGCCCCCATTCTGGTCCAGCCCGACCCCTTGAGGCAGTTTATTGTGGAGGTGGACGCCTCGGATTCAGGGGTGGGTGCTGTGCTGTCCCAATACCATCAGGAGGATGGCAAACTCCATCCCTGTGCCTTTTTCTCTAAGCGTCTCTCTGCAGCTGAACAAAACTACGATGTGGGGAATAGAGAACTGCTCGCAGTCAAACTGGCACTCGAGGAATGGAGGCACTGGCTCGAGGGCGCAGAACACCCATTCGTGGTCTGGACAGACCACAAAAACCTCGCTTACATCCAAGCAGCTAAGAGACTCAACTCTCGACAGGCCCGGTGGCAGCTGTTCTTTACACGCTTTAATTTTACCCTCACTTACAGGCCGGGCAACCGCAATACCAAACCTGACGCCCTCTCCCGCCTGCATGATGGTCATCAGTCCAGATCGGAGCCGGAGCCCATTCTACCCCCCTCCTGCGTCATTGGGGCAATCACTTGGGAGATCGAGACTGCAATAAGGGATGGTCTGCAGCATGATCCGGACCCAGGTACTGGCCCAGCTAACCGTTCGTATGTGCCATCCTCTGCCCGCTCCCAAGTTCTCCTATGGGCACATGCATCCCGGTGGTCCTGTCACCCTGGGATTCGCCGTACAATGGCGCTTCTTCAGCGGCGGTTCTGGTGGCCAACGATGGAGGCAGACACTAGGAATTTTGTCGCTGCCTGTTCTGCCTGTTCCCGGGGCAAGGTCCCTCATCGTCCTCCTGCGGGGCTGCTCCATCCCCTACCGGTTCCCAGTCGTCCCTGGTCCCATATCGCACTGGACTTTGTGACCGGACTCCCTCCCTCAGAAGGTAACACTGTTGTGGTCACGATTGTGGACCGATTCTCCAAAGCTGTACATCTGGTGCCTCTTCCTAAACTCCCTTCAGCCTTGGAGACTGCCCAGCTCATGGTGACCCATGTGTTCCGTCTGCATGGTATCCCTCTGGACATAGTCTCTGACCGGGGTCCGCAATTCACATCAGCTGTTTGGAAGTCCTTCTGTAAGGCGCTGGGGGCTTCCGTCAGCTTGTCATCTGGCTTCCACCCCCAATCCAACGGCCAGTCGGAGCGGGCTAACCAACACCTGGAATCCACATTACGGTGCGTGTTGGCCTCTGCCCAGTCCACGTGGTCGTCTCATCTCCCGTGGATTGAGTATGCCCATAATTCCCACGTTAGTTCCTCCACAGGATTGTCCCCGTTCGAGGCTTCTCTGGGTTACCAACCCCCATTGTTCCCGGATCAGGAACAGGAGCTGGCCGTCCCTTCGGTGCAGCTCCATATCAGACGGTGTCGTCGGATCTGGAGGAAAACTAGGAGGGCCCTCCAACAGGCCTGCGGCCGGGCTCGGCGCCAAGCTAATCGCCACCGTCAGCCAGCCCCAGCATATCAGGTTGGTCAGTCTGTCCTTCTGTCTACCAGGAACATTCCCCTCAGGGCAGAGTCTCGCAAGCTTTCACCCCGCTTCATTGGCCCTTTCCGGATCCTGCGGCTGGTCAACCCGGTCTCGGTAAAGCTCGCCCTGCCCTCTTCCATGAAGGTACATCCTGTGTTCCACGTCTCTCAGATCAAACCGGTTTCTACCAGTCCCCTCCAGCCTCCTTCTGCTCCCCCTCCACCTCCTCGCCTTGTCGACGGCTCGGATGCGTACACGGTCAACCGTCTTTTGGATGTTCGTCGCCGAGGTCGGGGTCTACAGTACCTCGTGGACTGGGAGGGTTATGGCCCGGAGGAACGGTGCTGGGTGCCCCGTTCAGCGATCCTGGACCCTGGCTTGGTCCGGGACTTTCACCGCTGCTTTCCGGACAGGCCTGGTGGTCCGCCAGGTGGCGTCCGTAGAGGGGGGGGTACTGTGGTGTGAGGCCTTTTAGGCCTGCTTGTTTGTTTTTTTTTTCTCCCCAAAACTCACAGGTGCTGGATGGCTTCTAACGGGAGGATTGGCTGATTGCTCCCAGCTGCACAGACTTACCGGTGGCTATAAAAGACCTGGTGTCACCCACAGTCTCTGTCAGGTCTTCAACGATTCTAGTGGTAAACTGACCACCTCTAAGCTGAGTCAAATTTTGATATCAGACTAATTTTCTTATTCTCCTCACAGGAACCTTCAGCCCTTCCTCTTGGCCATCCAGCACTGCCTGAAGCCGTTATCTCTCTGCTGTGGATTCCTTTGTTCAACACTTAATAAACTGTTAAACCTGCATTTGGATCCTCCTCATTCCCTCTCCTACACAACATTAAGTAAAGAATCATGAATTTTCATGCCTTCATTCACACGAGGAGGCGGGGTTAGTCACTTGTCCATCCGTCTCTAACACTTTTGGAAACACAGTGTTTCCCAAACCACCAAATGGATTTTAAATAAACTACCCAAGTTCAGTCAGTATCAACTATAGGTGAGCTGATCAGGTTTTCAGGGTCATGCAACTAAAATACAAAGGTTTTGGGGGAGTTTTTTTTGGGTTTTTTTTCAAAGGTTGAGTTTACAAATCAGTGGTCTTTCTGTGTGTAGTTTGCATGTTCTCCCTGTGTATGTATGCGTTTTCTCCGGTTTCCTCCCAGCATCCAAAAACATACATAATAGGTTAAATGGCCGCAATGAAAATTGTCCCTAGGAATGTGTGTGTTTGTGGATGGTTGTGTGTGACCTGTTTGTGTCAGGGTTTAAGCATGGTGGAGGTGGAAGGAGGAGGACCCAATTTTAGGACTTCAAAACATAGTTTATTAACTCAATTCAGGAAAGTCTGTAAAACAAAAGCCACAATAACAAAGTCCAAAACATGGTCAGGCAACCATGGTGACCGGACTGGAAGGGGTTGTACAACCCAACATGGAAGTTTGGGATGATTGCCCTTAAATAGATGGCAAGGTGCACAGATGTGTGGAATCAGGAATCATCCTCAGGTGACCCTAATCAGGTTGATTAGCAACCTGATTCCTAATCCGGCAAATCTCACACCCCCTTCGGGGAATAAGCTGTTCAGAAGATTAATGAACGAATTAATGACTGAGTTCACAAATTCTAACAAATGCAATATTTCCCAAATACTGACAGAATTTTTAAAGAAATTTCCAACACTTACTACCAACTATAAATGAACCACATAGGTTATTAAAAAGGTCATCCACGTTAAAGGGCACAAAGACTGCTTCAACCTAATTATGACATAGGCCTCCGTCATTTAGTATCACTCCACAGCAGCAGGTCACTGCTTAGAAAGTTACCAAACCAGTGTCCTACACGAATCTAGGGCATTTCAGCCATGGACATTTTGCCCCGGGCCAGCTCCGCCACCGTCGCGATGTCCCCTCCAACACCAGACCTGGAGTCATCAGGCCAGTCCGTTTACGCCACACACCACCCATGTTCCAACCAGAGAAATGGAACATGCATCAAGCCTCAACAACCAGCCCAGAACCAACAACGTCTGTGAGGTCTGGTGGGCCACTCCGTACCCCACTGTCTGGAAGCTGATTGGGTGCTTGCAGGGTGAGGTTGCCCTCGTCGATGGTATTCTGCTCCAGGAGGAGCGTGGGATCCGTCCTTCCAAGCGTGGGAAGATGGTGTACCAGGAGCTTCAGGTTCGTCTCCACAACCTGGTGCTTGACTTAAACACAGGCAAGAAGACCATCCCTGCCTTCCTTCGTGGAGGACACCCAATTTGTAAAAAAGTTGGGTACACTTTAAAAATTGTAAAAAATTTACTCAAACTGTAAAAAAGTATGATATTTTTAAGAAATAGTGATATTTTTAAAAAATGGTGATATTTTATGTAAAAAATTGTGATATTTTTTGTAAAAAGTTATGATATTTTTAAAAAATGTTGATATTTTATGTAAAAATTTTGATATTTTATGTAAAAAAATGTGATATTTTAAAAAATGTTGATATTTTAAAAAAATTTGATATTTTTAAAAATGTTGATATTTAAAAAAAAATTGATATTTTTAAAAATGTTGATATTTTATGTAAAAAAAATTGTGATATTTTATGTAAAAAAATTGTGATATTTTATGTAAAAGTTTTGATATTTTATGTAAAAAAATTATGATATTTTATAAAAATGTGATATTTTAAAAATGGTGATATTTTCTGTAAAAAATTGTGATATTTTTTGTAAAAAATTATGATACTTTAAAAAAATGCTGATATTTTAAAAAATTGTGATATTTTATGTAAAAAATTGTGATATTTTACGTAAAAAATTGTAATATTTTATGTAAAAAATTGTGATATTTTTAAAAAAATTATGATATTTTTAAAAATTGTGATATTTTATGTAAAAATTTATGATATTTTTTAAAATGTCATATTTTAAAAAATTGTAATATTTTAAAAAATGGTGATATTTTATGTAAAAAATTGTGATATTTTAAAAAAATTGTGATATTTTATGTAAAACTTTGTGATATTTTCTTGTAAATAAACAGTTGCACTACACAAAATAATTGCTTTTAATGAGGTAATTGTTTTTATCACATGGCTCAAATATCCTAGTCACCATGGCCCAAATAGCCTAGGTTGCAGTTTCTTGGCCCAAATGTCCGTGGTCAAAATGTTCGTGGCTAAAATGACCGTTCACCGTCCTACACATACCGAAAGAGGACAGTCTCCTCAGGAGGTGGAGGCCATGTTGGCCCTGCTTGTATAGGACACCATTGTTATCTGAGTTCTCCATTTTGTTGTTAATGTAAACCCCCAGGTGTCTGTAGACATACATCCTTTCAGTTTAAAGTCCCTGAATGCTCTGGTGGGGTCAGAGTGGTCTTTTTCAGAACGCAAATACCATCTCTTTTGTCTCGGGGGCAATGATGTGAAGGTGATTCAAAGTCCTTGACCGTTCCCTTCAGAGACACACCCAACAATGGCTGCATGATCAGTGTCATGAGGCAGAGAGCAGGTGGAAAGAGGAGGACCCTATTGCAGACAGAAAACATGGTTTAGTTAAAATTTGGCAGTTTATAAATACTGTGAAAAGGAAAACAAAGTTTCAGTGGCATGGTACGAGGTTATTGTCAGAATGTGTACTTGGTTAGGCAACCAGGGAGACCTGGCTGGAAGGGATGGTATGACCTGACAGGGAAGGAAATCTGGGGTGATTGCCCTTAAGTAGCTGGCAGGGTGCACAGATGTGTAGAATCTGTAATCAGATGTGTAGAATCTGTAATCATCCTCAGGTGACCCTGATCAGGTTGATGAGAAACATCCAGGGCTCCCTCTGGTGGCATGTGACGGGATCATGACAATCAGGTGTTTGAGTCATAGTAGAATTCTGGTGTAAAAATGAGAGGCACTGCACCTTGTGGAGCTCCAGTACAGCAGACTATCTGATCACACACACACTGGGGTCTGTTGCTGAGGGAGGTGATAGTCCATGCTGTCAAGTTTGTTTTAAACCCCCGCCACCCTCTTTTCTAGTTTCCGTGACCAGTGAAGGGTGGGTGGAGAAGTCAAAGAACATACCGTAATTTCACGGCTATAAGGCGCATATAAAAGTCTTAGATTTTCTTCAAAATGAGCGGTGCGCCTTTTTGTGCGGTGCGCCTTGTGTGTGAGAAAAGGTGGACCTAAAAGAAAACGCGGTGCCCGCGAGGCGGACCTGAAAGAAAAGGCATGAGAACGTTAAAGAGTGAAGTGTGAGCGGCGTGGGAGCGATGGATGACCGAAGGAGACCACAGTTTCACGAAGGGTGGAAGGCAGCGCCGGGCGAGTTACGCTACAGTTTGCCAATGGATTGTAGATGCTTGAACTAACGTGTCTGCTGGTACTGTTATCCGAGCTTTCGCAAAAGCTGGTATCCTTTCTGAGGAGCCGCACAGTACAGACAGTGACTTTGACAGCGAGGAGCGAAGTGGACCTGCTCTGTTGGATTTTGCGCAGCTGTTCAATTCCGAAACAGAGGATGAGGACTTTGACGGATTTGAATAAAAACTATTACCGGTAATGTGCTTGTTTAGTATCGTTACTACTTAAATAAAGCACAACCAAACTCAGTTTTACTCCCGATCTATTTTTTAATACACACATTTGCATGCTTGCGTGTGTGTTGTTGTAAGGCGGTGTGTGACTGAGACTGCGCCTTTTCGTATGGTGCGCCTAATGGTTGTGAAATTACGGTACTTATATACGAAGAGAAATTTAGCGGATATAGTTGCTAGTTGTCTGCTAGATCCTAGAAGCCGGGGTAGGTATGGTACATTGGGGTTCTGTCCTCTAAGTCTATCTACTATTCTCTGCCAGACTGCCTCGGTCCTTGATGTTTCCACATTACGCTAAACCAGGGGTGGACAAACTTTTTGACTCGCGGGCCACATTGAGTTCTAGCATTTGACAAGTGGGCTGGAACCAGGGGGGGAAGAGGCGTGGCTCCCCAGGGCCACAAAAAAATGTTCTTACTACTTTAATTATTGTAAAATTTGGTTAAAATATGCACCAAAATGCAGAAAAAAAAATTCAAAAAGGTCGGGGGGGCGGGGTGCCCCCAGACCCCTGTATACTAGCGAACACCACAGATGCTTGATGTAACATTTTGTTTGTTTTAACATCTAACACGCTTGTTTACGTGTGTGTATTGGCTCCGATGGCTTTCCATATCTGTGCACACTGTTTATTTTGAAGATGTGCGCATCACGGAGACACACACATTTTTATGCGAGCAGTGTTGTTGTTTTTTGTCGCCATCTAGTGACAAAACATCAGAATTGCAAGAAAAATCAAACTAACGTGTTTTTGGGGTGGAGGGTTCTTGTTTCTAGTTTCTCCCCAAGTGGAGGGGTTTAAGTATCTCGGGGTCTTGTTCACGAGTGCGGGAAGGATGGAGCGGGAGATCGACAGGCAGATCGGTGCGGCGTCAGCAATAACTAGGACGCTGCATCGGTCCGTCGTGGTAAAGAGAGAGCTAAGTCGAAAAACAAAGCTCTCGATTTACAAGTTCCTACCCTCACCTGTGTTCACCAGCTGTATCGCAGGTACAAGCGGCCGAAATCAGCTTCCTCTGCAGGGTGGCTGGGCTCTCATTCAGAGATCGGGTGAGGAGCTCTGCCATCCGGGAGGAGCTCGGTGTCGAGCCGCTCCTCCTCCAGGTCGAGAGGAGCCAGATGTGGTGGTTCACCGAGCGCCTCGCGGGTGAGGTGTTTCGGGCACGTCCCACCGGGAGGAGATCAAGGGGCAGACCCCGAACCCGCTGGAGAGACTATGTCTCACAGCTGGCCGGGGAACGACTTGGGATCCTTCCGGGTGAGCTGGAGAATGCAGCTGGGGTGAGAGAAGCCTGGGCTGCCCGCTTGAGGCTGTTGCCCCCGCGACCCGACCCCGGAACAAGCGGATGATTACGGAACACAACGGAACGGGTTGTAGTTTGGCAGGCCGGATTAAAACGTTTCACGGGCCGCATGTGGCTCGCGGGCTGTAGTTTGCCCATGCCTGCGCTAGACTCATCCCAAGGGTAATGTGGTATCAGCCACATTACTATCTTGTGCCCCCCCCCCTTCTCATTCATTGTTTTTTTCATCTAGTTTTTCCACCACTAGCTCGTACACAACAATTCACATGGTGTCCACCTCTCTCTTCCTCCTCTTTGTTTCAGATTTCTGATGGATCCTCTGCGTTCCTGTCCTGGGCGTGGCCAGACCGAGAAGGCCCCTGCGCTTGGTCTATCATCCCGTGTTCGTCAGGTAGCCCATCTACTCATCTCCGTCCTGATAGTCGCCAGTCTGAGGATGCCCCCGTTCTTGCTGAACCTTCCCGTTTCCATCAGGATGAAGAACATCTATGGACTTTTTCCAAAATCAAACTCTAGAATAGGCTCATATTTAAACTATAGTCTTAGACACATTGGATGCTCGTCCAGGGGAAGGGATCTCTCTTTCATGTGGACCCCCATGAGGTTTCTTATTTTCTTGTTTATTTTTCTTTAAATCTGCAATAAGAAGCCCATTGAGACAAAAATTTGGGGCTCTACAAATAAAGTTTGTTCCGTTCCGTCATCTTCCGCTTGTTCCGGGGTCGGGTCGCGGGGGCAACAGCCTCAAGCGGGCAGCTCAGGCCTCTCTCACCCCGGCTGCATCCTCCAGCTCACCTGGAAGGATCCCAAGTCGTTCCCCGGCCAGCTATGAGACAAAGTCTCTCCAGCGGGTCTGGGGTCTGCTCCTTGGTCTCCTCCCAGTGGGACGTGTCCGAAACACCTCGCCCGCGAGGCGCTCGGGGGGCATTTAGACCAGATGCCCGAACCACCCCATCTGGCTCCTCTCGACATGGAGGAGGAGCGGCTCGACACCGAGCTCCTCCTGGTTGGCAGAGCTCCTCATTCGATCTCTGAGTGAGAGCCCAGCCACCCTGCAGAGGAAGCTCATTTCGGCCGCTTGTACCCGCGATCTCATTCTTTTGGTCAGCACCCACAGCTGGTGACCATAGGTGAGGGTAGGAATGTAGATCCTGGTTACCATGGTGAGGGTTGGAACGTAGATCCTGGTTACCATGGTGAGGGTAGGAACATAGATCCTAATTACCACGGTGAGGGTAGGAACGTAGATCCTGGTTACCATGGTGAGGGTAGGACCGTAGATCCTGGTTACCATGGTGAGGGCAGGAGTGTAGATCCTGGTTACCATGGTGAGGGTAGGAACGTAGATCCTGGTTACCATGGTGAGGGTAGGAACGTAGATCCTGGTTACCATGGTGAGGGTAGGAACATAGTTCCTGGTTACCACGGTGAGGGTAGGACCGTAGATCCTGGTTACCATGGTGAGAGTAGTAACGTAGATCCTGGTTACCATGGTGAGGGTAGGAATGTAGATCCTGGTTACCATGGTGAGGGTAGGAACGTAGATCGACTTGTAAATCGAGAGCTTTGCTTTTAGGCTCAGCTCTCTCTGTCGATCTACCGCTCCATCCTTCTCCCACTCCACTTGGGGCAGGACCCTGTCCCTGACCCGCAGGGGGCATTCCACCCTTTTCCGGGCGAGGACCGTGGTCTCGGATTTGGAGGCGCTAAGTCCCACTAATTCCCGCTAATTCCCCTAATTTCTCACAAATAAAGTTAAAAATTGAAATTGATGGATCCTCTGTGTACCTGTCGTGGGCGTGGTCAGACCGAGGAGGCCTCTGTATTTGATCTACCATCTCGTTTCCATCGCGATGAAGAACACCGACTGATTTTTTCAGACATATGAGGTATAAAACCATGAGGTTTCTCCATTTTTTTCTTTTAGAATTTTTCCTCACCGAGAAGGAGGGTCTAAAATGAAGAAATGCACCGAAATTTTTCAGCAAGTTTTTGTGTATTCATGTATTTTTTGTATGTTTTTGTTCTTTTTTTTTTTATCTAAAAATAAAATTGTATTGATTTTATTAGAGGTTTTGTTGTGTTTTCATTAGTTTTGTTCAAATTTTTCTTCATTTCTTCTCATTCATTTTTACCTGTAGTAACACACTTTCGCCTGTGGGCGTCAGTAAAGAGCCCAACAAGAAAAAAACAACACACAAAGAAAAAATACGTCATCACCGCTAAAACCACCGGTAAATATCCGTTTTATTTTCAAATCCCTTCTTTTTTTGCTCTAAATATTCATCTAAACTCACTTTATTGAAGTTTTGTTAATAATTCGCGGTGCTTTTTGGTGAGTGCTTGCATAAACTACTCTGTGCGTTATTTTCCGTTTTATTTAATAAAAACAAACAGTTTGTTGATAAACTGAGTTGTTTTGAACTGTTTGTAGGTTGAAGGTGTTTGTAAATACGCGAAAATGGATGGAAGAGCGTTGAAGAACCCGTATCCTGATTACGACGGACCTTCATCTGCGGATCAGCTCTTTGATTCTCATGGAAAGGTGACGCGGGAAAAAATATAAATATTTACTGTTATTTTAATAATATTTGTTTGTTTGTTTATTTTGTTTTTATTAGATCACAGATGAGTTCGCTCAAAGGCTGAAAGGGAAAATTGGAGAGCTGATGACGATTTTGGAGAAACGTCTGAATACCACAGATGGAGACTGTACTGTTTACACCGGAAACGCAGGTAATGTGTGGCAATAACAAAAAACCGGGAAAGAGTGCGTTGCTATGGTTACAGTAAACAGCTGGTGACCATAGGTGAGGGTAGGAACATACATCCTGGTTACCATGGTGATGGTAGGAACGTAGATCCTGGTTACCATGGTGAGGGTAGGAAAGTAGATCCTGGTTACCATGGTGAGGGTAGGAACGTAGATCCTGGTTACCATGGTGAGGGTAGGAACGTAGATCCTGGTTACCATGGTGAGGGTAGGAACGTAGATCCTGGTTACCATGGTGAGGGTAGGAACGTAGATCCTCATTACCATGGTGAGGGTAGGAACGTAGATCCTGGTTACCATGGTGAGGGTAGGAACGTAGATCCTCATTACCATGGTGAGGGTAGGAACGTAGATCCTGGTTACCATGGTGAGGGAAGGAACGCAGATCCTGGTTACCATAGTGAGGGTAGGAACGTAGATCCTGGTTACCACGGTGAAGGTAGGAACGTGGATCCTGGTTACCATGGTGAGGGTAGGAACGTAGATCGACTTGTAAATCGAGAGCTTTGCTTTTCGGCTCAGCTCTCTCTTTACCACGACGAACCGATGCAGCGTCCTAGTTATTGCTGATGCCGCATCGATCAGACTGTCGATTTCCCGCTCCATCCTTCCCCCACTCGTGAACAAGATCCTGAGATACTTAAACTCCTCCACTTGGCACAGGACCCTGTCCCTGACGCAGGGACAGGGTCCTGGCTGTTTTGTTTAATTTCATACTGATAACATAAACACACTTTAATCCGTTTTTTACACAAACACAATGAGATCGATCAAAAAAATCTTTGGGAGCTACCGGTAGATCCCGACCACCATATCACCATATTATTGCCGTGTTCAATGAAGAAGATCGGAGACTAGGAACTTGCTGTGGTATAGGTGTGCAAAGTGTTCGTAAGTCTAACCCCAGAAGGGAAGAAGCTGTTTTTGTGGCTGGACATTCTGGTCCGAATGGACCGGAGCCTCCTGCCCGAGGGGAGTCGCTCAAAAAGTCCATGTCCAGGGTGGGAAGGGTCAGCTGCTATCCGACCTGCACGCCCCCGAGTCCTAGAGACGCACAGGTTATGGAAAGACAGAAGGCTGCAGCCGATCGCCTTCTCCACAGAGCGCACAATGCGCTGCAGTCTGTGTTTGTCCCTGGCTGTTGCTCCAGCGTACCACACGGTGATGGAGGAGGTGAGGATGGACTCGATGATGGCTGTGTAAAACTGCTTTCTCCAGCCTCTTCCGAGCCTTTCTGATCAGGGAGCTGATGGACGGCTCCCACTTTAGGTCCTGTGTGATGGTAGTGCCGAGGAAGTGGAAAGAGTCTACAGTGGTGATGGGGGAGTCTGAAGTAGGATCATTTCCCACATCTGAAGATCTCTCATGGTACACTAGTATGCCAGTTGAAAAACGTTGATACGGTGTACTCAGTCTGGTAGGTGGTGGAGTTGGAACAGACGCTTGGTGGAACACAGCTGGACCAGTCACCTGGTGGAATGGAGGTAGAACAGCTGCTTGGTGGGACTCACACAGGACAGTTGGCGCTGCGCAGGGTAGAATGTAGGTTACCGTGGTAACAATGTTTGATACCTCCATTGAATCAAAACAAGATCTTAAACTGCCGTTAAAGCTCCGTTCACCTGCTGCTATCGCTACAGCACATTTGTTTTTTAGGAAAATGACTTCTTAAAAATTAAATAAGTTACTCTTTGAGAGGTTCGTAACATACTTATTTACAATTTTTGTGTTGGGGATAATGTTCCGTTCCGTCATCTTCCTCTTGTTCTGGGGTCGGGTTGCCGGGGCAACAGCCTCAAACGCGCAGCCCAGGCCTATCTCTCCCCGGCTGCCTCCTCCAGCTCACCTGGAAGGATCCCAAGTCGTTCCCCGGCCAGCTGTGAGACATAGTCTCTCCAGCGGGTCCGGGGTCTGCCCCTGGGTCTCCTCCCGGTGTGACGTGCCAGAAACACCTCGCCCGCAAGGCGCTCTGGACCCCATCTGGCTCCTCTCAACCTGGAGGAGGAGTGGCTCGACACCAAGCTCCTCCCAGATGGCAGAGCTCCTCACCCGATCTCTGAGTGAGAGCCCAGCCACCCTGTGGAGGAAGCTCAATTCGGCCGGTTGTACCTGCCATCTCATTCTTTCAGTCACCACCCACAGCTGGTGACCATGGTGAGGGTAGGAACGTAGATCGACTTGTAAATCGAGAGCTTTGCTTTTCGGCTCAGCTCTCTCTTTTTATCACGACGGACCGATGCAGCGTCCTAGTTATTGCTGTTGCTGCACCGATCCGCCTGTCGATCTCCCGCTCCATCTTTCCCCCACTTGTGAACAAGACTCCGAGATACTTAAACTCCTCCACTTGGGGCAGAACCCTGTCCCTGACCCGCAGGGGGCATTCCACCCTTTTCTGGGCGAGGACCATGGTCTCGGATTTGGAGGCGCTAATTCCCATCCCGGCCGCTTTACACTCGGCAGTAAATCGATCCAGTGGTACGGAAGCTCAGAGCTGCCACTTCTCTGAGGTGTCGATACATCCAAATAAATAGTCTCGCCCAATGGGGCGCCTCTATTTGAGCGTCAACAGTCGTTACCCAGCTTCTGATGCCATATTTATGTTTTAAATCACTTTGACCACCAGGGGCAGTGTCTTCCTTTTGGTCTAATACTGGTATCAAACAAATATTTGTCAAAATAAAAGTAAAATAATCATAAAATAAAATCATTAAATAACTTTTTTTCAGTTATGCTTCATTGTTATTTCTCACATTCCCGACGTGTCGGCGTGTTTGTTTGTTTTCCAGGAATCGCGTTGCTCTACTTGCACCTGCACGTAATCTTTAAAGACGAGTCCCTCCTCCAGAAAGCTCTTCAACACGTCAGCTACAGCCTCAAGCATTTGACCCGTCGCCAAGACGTCACCTTCCTGTGCGGGGACAGCGGACCGCTAGCCATAGCCGCCGTGGTGTACAGCCAACTGAAGATGACGCACGAGGCCGACGACTGCATCAACCGGTCAGAAATAATAAAAAAATTATCCGATTAATAATCATACCATTTCTATTGTGGAGTTATTGGTTAGTTTCCATAAGTTTGGCCATTTTATTATAAACTACCAGGTCGCTTCATCTCAGATCGGGTTGCGATAGCAGCATATTTTAGAAACGAACAGTATCACATCATCTGCGTAAAGCATTATAATTACATTATTTTAATACAAATCCTTTTCTTTTCCAGCTTAAGAGCCTTAATCTCACAAATTTTTATTCAAATATCCGTCCTACGTTATTATGTGGTTTACATTTTGCAGCAAGACTTGTTCACTTTTTTTTTTAAGTGAAATTTTGCAGTTATTTTATTTGCCACAGAGAATAGTTTTCTGCAAACAACCAGTGGTGGATGAAGTACTCACTTTTTGTACTTAAGTAAAAGTACAGATAATTAGGCAAAAAATTTACTTAAGTAAAAGTACCAATAAAAAAATTTACTTAAGTAAAAGTACAAAAGTATTTGGTGTAAATTGTACTTTTTAAGTAAAAAGTAAAAGTATTCGATCATAATTCAAATGTTATTTTTTGTGCTATAGGGTGTCACCATGGTAACCAGGATAAATACTCTGCAGGGGTGTGACCCCCCCTCTCCCGCCTCTTTTGGTCCACAAAAAAATAAATAAATAAAATAAAAAGAAAGGGGAGAAGTCAAGCTATCACCTAGAAGGGCCAGTGCATGGGCACCAAAATGGAGGAAAATGACACTTATTTCTTAAAATGTTTTGGGGGTGAGGCCCCAAGTCACTATATATTGGCTTTGTCAAAGCCCCGCCCCCTTTGGAAAATTCTAGATCCGCCCCTGCTCTGTGTAATGATGGCTCAACTTTTTATTTAGAAGTAAACAAAAAAACAATGATCTTCTGACTCTTTTTAATTTGTTCTATATTTGATGTTAGGTTTTTGAATGAATGCGGAAAATGTTTCTCGATTCATGACTTCTTCTCCCGATCAACTGCTTCTTTTGAAATTGGTGATGCGGCTTCAAGAAAAAAACTGTATTTTTCTAATTCCTGAACAAAAATGTAACAAAAAATGTAAAACACACTTTTAAAAAGTAGTGAAGTAAAAGTACAGATATTTGTTCTAAAAATGTAGTGAAGTAAAAGTAAAAGTACCGGTCTTAAATTTTACTTAAGTAAAGTACAGATACACAATTTGTGTCAATCTACTTAAGTACAGTAACGAAGTACATTTACTTTGTTACGTTCCACCACTACAAACAACCCTCCCAGTTATCCTGTCATGTTTTAAGTTGTTATCTTAAGATCAAAGCAGGTTTTTTAATTATTATTAACTTTAAAATGTAAAATAACATTTTTTTCCGTTTGTTTCAACAGAATGTGCTTTTTTTTCACTTTTTTTTGCCTTTTCTTTAAGTCGTACGATTGAAATATTTTGTTGGGAAATCTAAGAGTTTTCTTTGTGGGAAGAAAACGTGATACAAAAATATCGATTGTAGCGAGAAATACTTGCTACTGTTTCATTATATCCATTTGTTTTTGTTGATTACAAATCAAGGCTCGTTAATGCCAATTTAATTAGAGCTGCAACAAATGGTAAAACTCCAAATCCGACTAAACGTGCACACTATTTTTTCTTCTTCTTAAACCAAGCGTCTTATGTGTGCTACTAATAAATTTCCATTTAATAAGATCTACTCATAATTAAAAAAAAAGTTAAACATTTATATGAAAACATTAAATTAACAGAATTTAAATAGTTACATTTTCTGCTTGAATTTAAATTATTTATATTATTTCATCAAAATCCGATCCAGAAAAGTTGATATGAATTAAACTATTTTAATCTGTTATCTTGCTCATTTTAACGCGCTTGAAGCCGTTTTCTTTTGATGGTTTGAACTTTAAAAACGTTTAAACACGAGATAAAAAAGTTTACAAATGTTAACACGTGTTTGAGAAAAGTTTCTATGGTAACATTAAAATATAGCCCCTTGATCTAAAACATCACAAAAACAAAAAGCATTAAATATTGGTGGGAGTCAAAAGCTGGTTTTGCTGTAACCAGACAGTCCCATCTTAGACTGAAATCTGTAGAATGTTGCTAAGGTCCAGTCAGATGACCCTCCGTCCAGTCTGCAGCCTGGTTGTTGGGGATGTATGTTTTACAGCCTTAAAAATCTAAAATCATCCATCACTGCTTATTTTCACGTCATATCTCCGCTGCATCAGACACATTTTTCCCTAATAAATTTGGTAATCATTAGAAATAATTACATACTTTTCGATTCGCGGGCCACATTGAGGTCTAACATTTGACGAGGGGGCTGAAACAGGAGCAGATGGATGACATGCTTTGGTAACCGCTAGATTAGACCGATAGAATGACGCTAGATTTTAAACAAGCGCGCTAAATGTCTCATAAAGAGCGTTAAATTTTAAATCTAGCGCTGCTAGGTTTGAAATCTAAGGGCTTTATGTAACATTTTGTTTGTTTTAACATCTAACACGTTTGTTTACGTGCGTGTATTGGGCCCTGATGGCTTTCCATATCTGTGCACACTGTTTATTTTAAAGGTGTGCGAATCACGGAGACACACGCATTTTAATGGGGGCAGTGTTGTTGTTTTGTTGGCGCCATCTAGTGGCAAAACATCAGAATTACAGAAAAATAAAACATTAACAAGGCTTATTTATATGATTTTTTTCAAGTCTCAGCAGGCCGGATTAAAGTTTAGTGGGCCGCAGTTTGCCCGTGCCTGTTCTAGGGTGTGAAAAAAAAAAAAAAAAACGAGAGGAAGGGGGAATTCAGTGTCAAAAATGGATGTGAAATTTGTATAAATACACTTTTTATCCGCTAATATTGCATTTCTGAGTTAACAAAAAGTATCATGTTTATCTATGGATGCTAAGAGACAAGAAGCTTCCCCCCAAAAAGTCCAGAGGTCCCAACACTGAGCCCTGTGGGACGCCTCGTTTGATCATTTTTAACTCGTTATTTGTAACCCTTACTAATTCAGTTTAGTTTTAGTTTATGAAATAAAATAATTTGAATTATTTTGTTCGGCAGACTGATGCAGTATCACAAGACGGTGGTGAAAGGTTCCAGAAACCTACCGGATGAGTTCCTCTACGGACGAGTGGGCTACCTTTACTCCCTGGTTTTCATCAACCAGCAACTAGGACAGGGACGCATCCCGCTGCAGTTCATCCAAGAGGCAAAACCCACAAACCAAAAGAAGTCCTGAGATGTTCATTCAGGTGGTGGTGATGCCAATGTTTCCCTCCGTCAGATCACAGAGGCCGTGCTGGCATCGGGACTTAACTTCAGCAGGAAGTGCCACGTCGAGAAACACAGCCCGTTAATGTACGAGTGGTACCAGGAGAAGTATGTAGGGGCCGCTCACGGTCTGGCTGGTATTTATTACTTCCTCATGCAGGTAAACCAGCTCCCTGTGGGTGTCAGTAACAGTTTTTTGGGGCACTACTCAATGCTTCACTGCAACGTCGTCACGGAGACTAACGTATATGGCTTTAAAATTTTCATAAAAAATTACGATTTCTTTATGTCTTTCCATTTTCTGTCCATTAGCCGGGGTTTGTCTCAGAAGGGGACAACGTTGTCAAGTTGGTGAAACCCAGTGTCAATTACGTGTGCCACCTCAAGTTCCCCTCAGGGAATTACCCTCCTTGCGTCGGGGAGGAACGGGATGAGCTGGTACACTGGTGCCATGGATCCCCGGGCGTGGTCTACATGCTGCTGCAGGCTCATGAGGTGAAAAACAAAGAAATATTTAGAAATCACTGGACTTCAAAGGATTTTTTTCTTTTAGCTTTAAAAATATTTAAAAAACACAAACTAACTTGTGTTAAATTGTTTCAATTGGTCGGTCTGTTCTTTTCGTAGTTTTCACTATAGTAGGGTTGCTTATAGACCAGGCATGGGCAAACTACGGCCTGCGGGCCTAATGTGGCCAGTTAAATGGTTTAATCCAGGCCGCTGAACTTTTAACCAATCACAATTCAGCTGCCATTTGTCGCCAGGCAGATTTAAAGTCAAAGAAGTCTGCCTGGAGGCCTTCAAAATCAAGTAAATCTCTATATAGCTTCTTGAACCAATCAGATTAGTCTCAGTGGAATTTTTTAACAGATGTTTAGAGTGACTTACGCTGGGAAATATTATCTAAACACTGAGCCATGTGAAAAGTGATATTGTTTTGTTGGTGTAAACGCTAAAAAGATTTTATCAAAGTAGCAAAATAGTTTAAGAAAAACAGATTTGGAGGCAGATTTACGAGCAGACATTTTTAAGGTGGATTTTTCTAGAAAAGTTCTGACCCTCACCATGGTAACCAGGATCTATGGTCCTACCCTCACCATGGGTAACCAGGATCTATGTTGCTACCCTCATCATGGTAACCAGGATCTACGTTCCTACCCTCACCATGGTAACCAGGATCTACATTCCTACCCTCACCATGGTAACCAAGATCTACGTTCCTACCCTCACCATGGTAACCAGGATCTACGTTCTTACCCTCACCATGGTAACCAGGATCTACGTTGCTACCCTCACCATGGTAACCAGGATCTACGTTCCTACCCTCACCATGGGTAACCAGGATCTACATTCCTACCCTCACCATGGTAACCAGGATCTACGATCTTACCCTCACCCTGGTAACCAGGATCTACATTCCTACCCTCACCATGGTAACCAGGATCTACGTTCCTACCCTCACCATGGTAACCAGGATCTACGTTCCTACCCTCACCATGGTAACCAGGATCTATGTTCCTACCCTCACCATGGTAACCAGGATATACGTTCCTACCCTCACCATGGTAACCAGGATCTACGTTCCTACCCTCACCATGGTAACCAGGATCTACGTTCCTACCCTCACCATGGTAACCAGGATCTACGTTCCTAGCCTCACCATGGTAACCAGGATCTACATTCAGTTAGTTTATAAACATAATTTAGCTTCAAAAGTGACTTTTTTTAGTATTAAATAACAAATTTGTATCAAAATATTAAACAAAAAATGTTTTGTCAACATGTTTTTTTCAAAATGGAGTTGCATCTTTTTCGGGATTGGCTCACTGGAAGCTGGAGGCGGGTTTCACAGCGTTTTAAACCTTCATTTTTTTTCTTGCCCTGCAGGTCTTTGACGTCTCTCGGTACCTGGACGACGCTCTGCAGTGTGGTGAGGTGGTGTGGAAGTGGGGTCTGCTAAAAAAAGGCTACGGGCTGTGCCACGGTGCGGCCGGTAACGCCTACACCTTCCTGGCGCTTTACCGAAAAACCCGTGATCTCAAACAGCTGTACCGAGCCTGCATGGTGAGGACCCATCTCCTAATGGCTTTTGGAAGCGACGCAAATCTTCTCTCTGTGAGATACGAGAGTCACGTTTAATTTGTTCAAAGGGGGGGACGGTCGGAAACGGCGCTGGCGCGTCGCCAGCGAAGGGAAATGAAAAGTCATTCAGGGAAACGGGCGCCGCATGAGAGGCAGGGTCTTTTATGTTTATTGACAACAGGTTGGGCGGCTGTCCGAGTGAGTCGACATCAAAGAGGGAGAGGTTTAGAAGGGGCGGTGACGAGCTCCGTTTTGGGGGCGCGCCAAGTGGCACAAATCCCACACGTGGACTTTGATTACTAAAAGTTTCTGAGGATGGCGGTAGATTCCTTTGATGCATTTTGGCACCGAGTTGGAATCTGTTATAAATTCAGGTCGTTGTTTATGTCTCTCTGTTTCCAAAGTTTGCAGAATGGTGTATGGACTACGGCAAGCACGGATGCAGAACGCCGGACGCACCCTTCTCACTGTTTGAAGGTAAAAACATAAAGAATGTAGGTCCTAGAACGGAGCCTTGTGGAACACCACAGTTAATATTCATACATTCTGATTGGTCACCAAAAAACTGGACATATTAAAAATTTATGGGTAGTTCTTAAAGGAGAAGCGCGCGACAGATAATGTCAAAATCCCAGAAGTTGAAGACTTCGGCAAAAAAACTTGACCGAAAAATGCCGGAAGGTTGCGGGTTTGCGTCCCACAGAGAGCACGTCTAGGGTCCTTGGAAAAGACACCGAACTCCCGCTTCTCCCACTATTGGCGCCGTCGAAGGGCAGCCTGCTGCGGTGTAAGGAGTGCAGCACACAAATTTCCCCGAATAGAGTAATTCCTTTCATACTAACCCAGGCATGGACAAACTACGGCCTGCGGGCCATATGTGGACCGTTAAACGTTTTAATCCGGCCCGCCGAACTAGAAAGAATAAAAAATAAACCATGTTAATTTCCTCGCCCGGAAAAGGGAGGAATGCCCCCTGCGGGTCAGGGACAGGGTCCTGCCCAAAGTGGAGGAGTTTAAGTATCTCGGGCTCTTGTTCACGAGTGGGGGAAGGATGGAGCAGGAGATCTACAGGCAGATCGGTGCGGCATCAGCAATAACTAGCACGCTGCATCGGTCCGTCGTGGTAAAGAGAGAGCTGAGCCGAAAAGCAAAGCTGTCGATTTACAAGTTGATCTACGTTCCTACCCTCACCATGGTAACCAGGATCTACGTTCTTACCCTCACCATGGTAACCAGGATCTACATTCCTACCCTCACCATGGTAACCAGGATCTTCGTTCTTACCCTCACCATGGTAACCAGGATCTACATTCCTACCCTCACCATGGTAACCAGGATCTACATTCCTACCCTCACCATGGTAACCAGGATCTACGTTCCTACCCTCACCATGGTAACCAGGATCTACGTTCCTACCCTCATCTATGGTCACCAGCTGTGGGTGGTGACCGAAAGAATGAGATCGCGGGTACAAGCAGCCGAAATGAGCTTCCTCCGCAGGGTGGCTGGGCTCTCACTCAGAGATCGGGTGAAGAGCTCTGCCATCCAGGAGGAGCTCGATGTCGAGCCGTTCCTCCTCCAGGTCGAGAGGAGCCAGATGGGGTGGTTCGGGCATCTGGTCAGGATGCCCCCGAGCGCCTCGCAGGTGAGGTGTTTCGGGCACGTCCCACCGGGAGGAGACCAAGGGGCAGACCCCGGACCCACTGGAGAGACTATGTCTCACAGCTGACCGGGGAACGACTTGGGATCCTTCCGGGTGAGCTGGAGGATGCAGCCGGGGTGAGAGAGGCCTGGGCTGCCCGTTTGAGGCTGTTGCCCCCGCGACCCGACCCCGGAACAAGCGGAAGATGACGGAACGAAACCATGTTAATTTGATTTTTCTTGATTTTTTTTTAATGTTCGTCACTAGATGGTGCCAAAAATACAACAACACTGCTCCCATTAAAATGTGTGTGTCTCCATGATGCACACCTTCAAAATAAACAGTGTGCACAAATATGGAAAGCCATCGGGGCCAATACACACACGTAAACAAGCGTGTTAGATGTTTCAAACCTAGATTTCAAACCTAGCGCCGCTAGATTTGAAAGGAGCCCGGCCCGCGTGTCAAATGTAGATCTCAATGTGACCCGCGAGTCAAAAGGTTGGCCCACCCCTGTACCAAGCAAAGGTCCACCAACACTACGACTTCCTCTTTACAGGTTTGGCTGGCACCATCTACTTCCTAGCAGACCTTCTACACCCGCTGGCATCGAGGTTTCCAGCTTTTGAGGTATAGAAGTCGCCCACGAATCATCCTTCACGCCTGCACTACGAATGCTCTGACTGCAGTGGATCCCGGATCCACGGATTCCTCGGATGTTTCTCTTGAGGTCTTCGGCTGCTTCTTAAGTTTTTTTGTTTGCAACAGCTGTTTTGTTCTTAGATGTTAAAAAAAAAGGTAAATGCATCTTTTTATGTTTATGTTAAAGTCAAAGGTTTACTTAGATTTTTTTTTTTAATTTCAATTCTAAATGAACTGTAACAAAGTGTAAAATGTGCCACAATAAAAAACTTTAATGGCCATTTGTAATGTTTCAAGAGTAATGTTCTTGTAGTGCCAGTCTCCAACCGCTAGAGGGCAGTAAAGGTTCCGATCTGTCATCTTCCGCTTGTTCCGGGGTTGGGTCGCGGGGGCAACAGCCTCAAACGGGTAGCTGAGGCTTCTCTCACCCCGGTTGCATTCTCCAGCTCACCCGGAAGGATCGCAAGTCGTTCCCCGGCCAGCTGTGAGACATAGTCTCTCCAGCAGGTCCGGGGTCTGCCCCTTGGTCTCCTCCCGGTGGGACGTGCCCGAAACACCTCGCCTGTGAGGCGCTCGGGGGGGCATCCTGACCAGATGCCCGAATCACCCCATCTGGCTCCTCTCGACCTGGAGGAGGAGCGGCTCGACACCGAGCTCCTCCCGGATGGCAAAACTCTTCACCCGATTTCTGAGTGAGAGCCCAGCCACCCTGTGGAGGAAGATCATTTTGGCCGCGTGTACCCGCGATCTCATTCTTTCGGTTACCACCCACAGCTGGTGACCATAGGTGAGGGTAGGAACGTAGATCCTGGTTACCATGGTGAGGATAGGAACGTAGATCCTGGTTACCATGGTGAGGGTAGGAACGTAGATCCTGGTTACCATGGTGAGGATAGGAACGTAGATCCTGGTTACCATGGTGAAGGTAGGAACGTAGATCCTGGTTACCATGGTGAGGGTAGGAATGTAGATCCTGGTTACCATAGTGAGGGTAGGAATGTAGATCCTGGTTACCATGGTGAGGGTAGGAACGTAGATCCTGGATACCATGGTGAGGGTAGGAATGTAGATCCTGGTTACCATGGTGAGGGTAGGAATGTAGATCCTGGTTACCATGGTGACGGTTGGAACGTAGATCGACTTGTAAATCGAGAGCTTTGCTTTTCGGCTCAGCTCTCTCTTTACCACGACGGACCGATGCAGCGTCCTAGTTATTGCTGATGCCGCACTGATCCGCCTGTTGATCTCCCGCTCCATCCTTCCCCCCACTCGTGAACAAGACTGCGAGATACTTAAACTCCTCCACTTGGGGCATGACCCTGTCCCTGATCCGCAGGGGGCATTCCACCCTTTTCCGGTTGAGGACCATGGTCTCGGATTTGGAGGTGCTAATTCCCATCCCGGCCGCTTCACACTCGGCAGCAAATCGATCCAGTGAGAGCTGGAGATCACGGTACGATGAAGCCAACAGGACCACATCATCCACAAAAAGCAGAGATCCGATCCTGAGGTCACCAAACTGAATCCCTCCAACGCCTCGGCTGCGCCTAGATATTCTGTCCATGAATTTGATAAACAGAATTGGTGAAAAAGGTAAAGGTGTCAGTTTAATTTTTGTAATACCAATTTACAACCACCGGAGGGCAGCAAAGAACTCATAAACATTCACTTGGCTCTTCTTCAGTGGCTTCTTTACGTCCAATTTTAGCTCTGATTGGACAAAATGTTCCTTTTTCATCATAATTATTGAATTTTTTATAAATCACATAAAATACTTTTAAAACAATTCAATTGATAGTATTTTAATATTTCTTATTTAAAATCTGTATTTTTTGGCCTTATTTTCAACATAAAGAAGTCTTGACCCAAAATAAACCCGAGAAAACGCAATGTCCTCAACCTCTATTTTTTAAGAGCCCAAATCAATCGGTGTTCTAGAATCCTGTGGTTACTGTACAAGAGACTTAAAGAGCTTAGGTATCCCCCCTTCCCCACCGGCCCCCCTATACCGGATCTCTACAGTGGCGGAGAAATCCAACACCCCCCCAACAGCAGCAGGAATGAGAGTAAAAATAGAGCAGATCGGTGTCAGAGGAGCGGCCGGAACATGGCTGGTGCTCCTACAAATGTTCTTCTGAGGGGGTACAAGAGGTCGGAGTGCTTCAGATCAGACGACAACTTCAACCAACAGCGGCTTCTGACACAAAATAGAGCGAACGCTAGTCGAGCACCCTGAAGACCACCGCCATGTTGGAAAAGGAAACCTATGTCTTGATGTAAACAACAGACGTTTGGTCAATTTAACCAACGATTAAAACCTGTACGGATAAATAATTCTCAGTTATTCGTAATCTCCCGACAAATCTTTCAATATGTTTTGTGACAAACTTCCGACTCCAAACTTTCATTTTCTCCTTATCTGGTCACAAAAGCAGGGCGTCTTTGGGCACTTCTTCGAGCTCATCTAAGAGCAGCCGGAACATGGTCTCTCAAAGTGTTCGAAGACCAGCCAAGACGATTAGTTCCTCAGTCTTGGGTCTTCTATTGGCCTGCCCAAAAAAACATGGCATGAACATCTCCTCAAAAAGGAATCCAACCCTAGGGCCAAGTTTTCTGAGACTTGTGTAGATTTTTGGCTGAGAGGGCTTTTTGGTTGGGTCAAGGACTTTGCTTGGGCTATGCCAATATGGGATTTTTTGGGGCTTTTTTTGGGGAGATTTTTATCAAAACCACTGTAACTCTTCTTTGGCCACGTAAGCTTCATAAATCATGAGGCGTGAGCTAACGGAAAATCCATTCCGCCCGAACCACGCCATATAAGTCCAAATATTTGTCTATGATGTGATGAATTTGCACCTGTCCTCAAATTAGGTGCTCGTACCTTTAAGTACCAGAGGTTTTAGGGAGAAGAGATAAAGAAGGTGGAAGATTTAAAGTATCTAGGATCAACAGTCCAGAGCAATGGAGAGTGTGGAAAAGAGGTGAAGAAGCATGTGCATGAGCGGCCATGCTGATTGGTCTAGAGACAGTGTGGCGAGAGCGGCCATGCTGATTGGTCTAGAGACAGTGTGGTGAGAGCGGCCATGCTGATTGGTCTAGAGACAGTGTGGTGAGACCGGCCATGCTGATTGGTCTAGAGACAGTGTGATGAGATCGGCCATGCTGATTGGTCTAGAGACAGTGTGGTGAGATCGGCCATGCTGATTGGTCTAGAGACAGTGTGGTGAGATCGGCCATGCTGATTGGTCTAGAGACAGTGTGGTGAGATCGGCCATGCAGATTGGTCTAGAGACAGAGTGGTGAGAGCGGCCATGCTGATTGGTCTAGAGACAGTAGCACTGAAGAAAAGACAGGAAACAGAGATGTTTGTAGCAGAGATGAAGATGCTGAGGATCTCTCTGGGAGTGACCAGGATGGACAGGATCAGAGGAACAGCACATATTAGAGGTTTTAAAGTCAGAGAGTTCAGACTGAGATGGTTTGGACATGTGCAGAGAAGAGAGAGAGAGTACATCAGAAGAAGGATGCTGGATTTGGAACCACCAGGAAAGAGGACTAGAGAAAGACCAAAGAGGAGGTTCATGGATACAGTGAAGGAAGACATGAAGATAGTTGGTGTGACCGAAGAAGATGCAGCAGATAGGGTTAGATGGAAGAAACTGACTTGATGTGGCGCCCCATGGAGGGAAATGATGGAAGTAGCAGAAGATCATGTTGGCATAACAAGCAAAAAAGATTGGAAGGCGGTCAATATGGCAACTCTGTTATCGACAGACACTTACCTTGAATTAGTGAAAGAAAAGATAACAACCGCACAGCTTATCTCGGCTTATCTCAGGTGAAAGGTAGGGTACACCCTAAATAGGTCACCAGTCTGTTTTGGGTCCACACACAGACAACCATTCACACCCACACTCATTCCTACGGATAATTTTGTATTGGCCCAACGTACATGTTTTTGGAGAGTGGGAGGAAAGCGGAATATCGGGAGAACATGCAAACTCCGCACTGAAAGGCCTTGTTCTAAGCCACAGCCCCACTTCAGGACTCAGACCCCGACCTTCTTCCTGTGAGGCCATTGTGCAGCCCATTAGTTGGTTGGTTTTTTTATGTTGGCTCTCATTCACTGAGTCTGTTCCGTCGCTGCATCGGTCCGTCGTGGTAAAAAGAGAGCTACGCTGAAAAACAAAGCTCTCGATTTACAAGTGGATCTACGTTCCTACCCTCACCATGGTAACCTGGATCTACGTTCCTACCCTCATCATGGTAACCAGGATCTACGTTCCTACCCTCATCATGGTAACCAGGATCTACGTTACTACCCTCATCATGGTAACCAGGATCTACGTTACTACCCTCATCATGGTAACCAGGATCTACGTTCCTACCCTCACCATGGTAACCTGGATCTACGTTCCTATCCTCACCATGGTAACCAGGATCTACGTTCCTACCCTCACCATGGTAACCAGGATCTACGTTCCTATCCTCACCATGGTAACCAGGATCTACGTTCCTACCCTCATCATGGTAACCAGGATCTACGTTCCTACCCTCATCATGGTAACCAGGATCTACATTCCTACCCTCACCATGGTAACCAGGATCTACGTTCCTACCCTCACCATGGTAACCAGGATCTACGTTCCTACCCTCACCATGGTAACCAGGATCTACGTTCCTACCCTCACCATGGTAACCAGGATCTACGTTCCTACCCTCACCATGGTAACCAGGATCTACATTCCTACCCTCATCATGGTAACCAGGATCTACGTTCCTACCCTCATCATGGTAACCAGGATCTACGTTGCTACCCTCACCATGGTAACCAGGATCTACGTTCCTACCCTCACCATGGTAACCAGGATCTATGTTCCTACCCTCACCATGGTAACCAGAATCTATGTTCCTACACTCACCATGGTAACCAGGATCTATGTTCCTACCCTCACCATGGTAACCAGATGTGGGTGGTGACCGAAAGAATGAGATCACGGATACAAGCGGTCGAAATGAGCTTCCCCCATAGGATGGCTGGGCTTTCACTCAGAGATTGGGTGAGGAGTTCTGCCATCCGGGAGGAGCTCGGTGTTGAGCCGCTACTCTCCCAGGTTGAGAGGAGCCAGATGGGGTGGTTCGGGCATCTGGTCAGGATGCCCCCCGAGGGCGTTGCGGGTGAGGTGTTTTGGGTACGTCCCACCGGGAGGAGACCAAGGGGCAGACCCCGGACCCGCTGGAGAGACAATGTCTTACAGTTGGTTGGGGAACGACTCGGGATCCTTCCAGGTGAGCTAGAGGATGCAGCCGGGGTGAGAGAGGCCTGGGCTTCCTGTTTGAAGCTGTTGCCCCCGCGACTCGACTCCGGATGAGCGGAAGATAACATTATGGAACAGAACGGCTCTCGTTCGTCCACTGCATGAATACTTTTTGCCTAGAAATAATACAAAAATTTTGGCCCGTAAGAAAAAAAAAAGCATCACTGTAACTAAAATAAAAGTGAAATTGTAAATTTTTTTGATCCAAATCACATTTAACTGCATTTAAAACATTGACATTAATCAGAAATTTTTATTTTAAAATCAGCAACAAAAATTTTTATTGACTACATCCTACTATTTCTTGTCGTTTTTTTTTTGACCTTTAACAATTTTCTCCCCACTTTTTACAAACTACACGTACAATAATGTGATCCTAGATTAGCTTAAAAATATTGACATTATGTTAAAAATGAATAAAGAATCAGTCAATCGGTTTTTTTCAGTTATTTTCACTAAAATAAACCTCATGTATTTGTTTTGGGACAGATTTTCCCTTCATGCTCATATTTAGAAACAAACTGACTAAAACAGCCTTTGATCTGAGAGAATCACATCATCTGCATAGAGGCTGATCAGACCAGTGAACCATGATGAAAAAATCTATCAGACTTTGATTTTCTTTTTTTTAAATAATATATTCCTTTAAATTATTGATTCTTCTTTATTTTACCAACCGTGCTCTTTTTAAATGGCAAAGACCTGATGTTGTTTTTTAAATTCCTGCCATTGTTTTTTCTCTGTTCTGTTCCAACGTCTTCCGCTCATCCAGGGCCGGGTCGCGGGGGTAACAGCCTCAGACGGCAAGCCCAGGCTTCTCTCACCCCAGCTGCCCCCTCCAGCTCACCCAGAAGAATCCCAAGTCGTTCCCCAGCCAGCTATGAGACATACTGTAGTCTCTCCAGCAGGTCCAGGGTCTGCCTCTTGGTCTCCTCCCGGTGGGATGTGCCTGAAACACCTCACCACCGAGGCGCTCAGGGGGCATCCTGACCAGATGCCCGAACCACCCCATCTGGCTCCTCTCGACCTGGAGGAGGAGCGGCTCGACACCGAGCTGCTCCCGGATGGCAGAGCTCCTCCCCCGATCTCTGAGTGAGAGCCCAGCCACCCTGCGGAGGAAGCTCATTTCGGCCGCGTATATCCGCGATCTTTACATTTTAACATCTTGTCATTAAAACTTGTGGATTTTTGATACGTTTGTTTTTTACAAACAAACAAAAAGAGCAACACAATAATAACCAGAGACCAGAAAATAAGTTTTCAAGTGTTCAGAAAATACTAAACCATTTTGTTATGAGTGTCAGTCAGTCAGTCACCTTCTTAACCGTCTGTTCCCTTTTGGGGTTGCCGGAACCCCATTCTGGCTGATTCGAGGCAAGCGGCAAGGTACACCCTTAACAGGTCACCAGTCTGTTGCAGTGTTTTGAGGGTGTTTTTGTAAACTGATCATTAGTTACTGATTCATTGTGAATTTGCTTACAGAACGTGCCAGATCACCCGTCCTCTCCGTGAGTCCATATAGTTCCAACACACTCAAGAAATTTAAATGAGACTGCCCACAGTTACTCATTACCAACTACAGATATACTAATAGGCTTTTCATTATTTTGATTCAGTTCTTGTGAATGCAAAATATTCCTAATAAACAAGCCAAGTGTTTTTTGATTAAACTGCCCATTGTTAGTCAATACCAACTATAGATGAACAGAGAAAGCTTTGGATTTATACCATAAGGAGACATATTGTACAGCACAAATGCTGTTTTTAAGAAAGAATGTAGTTGACTCTGTTAAACTGATCAAGTTTGAGGATGACACCACCCTCATCGGGCTCATCTCTGATGGCGATGAGTCGGCCTACAGGATGGAGGTAGACCGGCTGGTGTCTTGGTGCAGCAACAACAACCTGGAGCTCAACGCTCAGAAAACAGTGGAGATGATCGTGGACTTTAGGAAAGTCACAGCACCCATTACCCCCCTTGCACTGACAGACTCCTCCATCACCACTGTAGACTCTTTCTGCTTCCTCGGCACTACCATCACACAGGACCTAAAGTGGGAGCCATCCATCAGCTCCCTGGCCCAGCAGAGGATGAAGAAAGCCAAGCTGCCCGCCCAGATCGAGTCCATCCTCACCTCCTCCATCCCCGTGTGGTACGCTGGAGCCACAGCCAGCGACAAACAGACTGCAGCGCATTGTGCGCTCCGCGGAGAACGTGATTGGCTGCAGCCTTCCATCTCTCCACTACCTGTATGTCTCTAGGACTCTTGGGCTTACAGGTTGGATAGCAGCTGACCCTTCCCAAACTGGACATGGACTTTTTGAGCGACTCACCTCGGGCCGGAGGCTCCGGTCCATTTGGACCAGAACGTACCGCCACAAAAACAGCTTCTTCCCTTCTGCTATGACTTGTGAACACTTTGCACACTAGTACCATAGCAAGTTCCTAGTCTCTGATCCTTTTCATTGACCATGGAAATAAAAGCATTTCTGATTCTAGTTTTATTTTTTTTTAAATGTGATACATATAAAAGAAAAAGAGCTAAGTTTCTGTTCCGAAAAAAAAAATGGCTCCCTGATTCACCGTGAGTTCGACACCCTGGTTTAAATAAAAAATAAAAAAAATTCTTTGTATCACTTTTTGAGTTCAAGTTCAAGCAAAAGAATCTCCTCTACGCAGATGATGTGTTTCTCTCTGTTCAAGTTCACAGCCAAGACGTCGGCTTTTCAGGCTCATTTCTTATTTAACCATAAGAGGAGGGTCTCTATGTTTAAAAATACCACCGTGTAAGAGAGCTCTTTACGCCCGGAGGTCGACCAGCTGACTTTTTGCTTGCCTTTTCTTTTGAGAACCGTCACCTTGGAAGCAACACCTTTGAGAAACTGGGACAATAAAAGAATTTGCTTCGTAGTGAAACAAAAAGCATTTTTTTGCCAGACGGTCTTGACACACATCTTGGACGTCCATAAATAGCCCTGTCCCCTTCTAAAGGCCTTCACCACCACGGTACACAGCTCCTCTTTCCCTAAGAAAGTTAAAGATGTTCCAGCCTGTTATCTGATCCGCATCATTTGCATACGTGACATCACCCGGCTGGTTAAATAAGAGGGGCTTTGACCATGGCTCAGGACCACTCTGTCTTGGGACTTCAGCTTCTCATCTCCAGTCTTTCCGCTCCACTGTCTTCAACTCTCCAAACATGGTGTGTACCAATTTAGGTCTCTTTTTGTGTAGTTTTGGGGGTTTTTGGGGCATTTCTTTTAAATTTGGGAGTTTATTGAATAAACAATTAAATAACAGCAAAAAATAAAAAGAAAATTTTATTGGTCACTTTTGCTATTTTACATTTATTTCTTTTTTTTTTTTTTTATAACAGACTGAGTTCTCAGCGGACCAGATTGAGGGTAAGTTTTAAAAAATTTTTGAAAAATTAAAAAAATCTAATATTTGGTTAAATTTTGGCCCAAATTTTTCAATTGAGAACCAATAATATAATTTGAAGTGTAGACGTTTTTGGGCTTTTTTGTCTAAATTTGTGTCCAAAAAAAATTTTAAAATGGGGTTTAAGAACACAATAAGAAATGCCTGCGCGTGGCCGACCAGCTGTCACGGTAGGAGGTCTATTCTCAGACGACCTAGCCTTGTCTTTTACTCATCCGAAGCGTAAATCCCAAGTGTCAAAGTTTAAGATTCAGGCATCGCTTTACAAAAGGAATCCGAACAATCCGACCGAGTGAAGCACGCGTTGAGGGGTTGGATGTAAAATTTGACAAAGACAATGACATTTTTTGGGGGGCGTTTGAGGTGTTGATTACAGTGCCGTCAGCCTTTATTTTGCGATGTGCCTCTATGTCTTGTGTATCGTATCTACAGATTGAGGCCAGGGCGGGGTTTGGGTTGGGGATGCGTGTGAGGGTATTACAGCTGTTGCTGCTGTTTAGGATCCAAACAAGAGCATTAATCTGTCAAAAAGGTCACTTTGAGCCTCTGTTAGTCTTTCCTCTTTATGCCTGGAGGCAGCTGTTGCGCCCCGTTAGCCGCGTGGAATGGTGGATGTACACAGCTTTGATTGTCTGAGCCTCTGGTACGGTTTTGGCGCCGAACAGCTGTCATAACTGATTTTTTTGTCTCTTTTTTTTTTTTAAACAGACTTCAAGGAGGCTTTTGGTCTCTTTGACAGAATTGGTGACAGCCAGGTGGGCTTCAACCAGGTGGCTGACATCATGCGCGCTCTGGGCCAGAACCCAACTAACAAGGACGTTACAAAAATTCTGGGCAACCCATCCGCCGATGGTAAGAATCTTGAAAAAAAAAAAAAAAAAAAAAAATGGGGCTTTTTTAGGGTTTCTTTGTCTAAAATGAGCGTTTGATCAACAGACATGGCCAACAAGAGGCTGAACTTCGACGCTTTCCTGCCCATGCTGAAGGAAGTCGACGCCCTTCCCAAGGGAACCGTAGACGACTACGTTGAGGGTCTGCGCGTTTTTGACAAAGAGGGCAACGGAACAGTGATGGGCGCTGAGCTCCGCATCGTGCTGTCCACTCTGGGTGAGCCCCAAATATGGAAGAGGACAAATATAGTATGCTTAGCGAGGTGAAATGGAGAACGCGCCCTGACATTGATCCTTATGGGTTCACAGGAGAGAAGATGACTGAGGCTGAGATTGAGGCCCTCATGGCCGGTCAGGAGGACGAGAACGGCAGTGTGCACTATGAGGGTAAGCCTTCGTTTTAATCCGTTTTTCTCCATTTAAGCAACAAATTAATGCGATTTTCTTCTTGCAGCTTTCGTCAAGCACATCATGTCTGTGTAAAAAGCCGACAGAAGTTGTGCCGAAGACTCGCGACGGTGTTCAGGACATCTACACTGTTTTAAAGACCAACCAAGGAAAGACAAAGACTGTGTACAAGGGATGTTGAAGCAAAGTCATCTTGTTGTTTATTTTGTTTTTCTTTCCACTTCGTCTCAAACCACTCGCCTCTCAGGACGTCGACTCTTCATCGTAGACCACCTAGCATCATAACACACATACACACACACCGGGGCGAGTCGTTCTACGCGCCGCATGAGGTGAGGAACGGGGGAAATGGGGTGACCGCTCATCAAGTGAGGGTAAACCCCTTCTTTCCCACCGCCATCTCATCCAGTCATACCATCACTGGCACAGCAATACCCAAGGCGCTGAAGGACGGGCGTGGATCGACAGCCGCACGTTTCCCCACCTCCCCTGCAAAATTTCATTTATTTTCACACTGATCACTTGAGAATAAATTTTTCCAACGTACATCCCATCTGCGCTGATCTTTGATCTTTATTTAACTTATTTTTTTTGTAAAAGAACTTTTGGAAACAAAACAGTGAAACAGATATAAAAAGTATAAAAAATGAAAAATATTTTTTAAGCGGAAAAAAAAAAGACAGAGTCGAAAAAAAAATATCAAATCATCAAGTCATATTGACCCGGTTTTCCCGCTATTTTGGGGTAAACGAGTGTTTGTTTTTACATCATTTCCTTGAGTTTATGGCTATGTTTTTATATATAAAAAATATTTACAAAAATAATTGTTTTTATTGGTTTTCTCAAAGTCTTAAAACAAAACTCAGATCAAATCAAGTTTTGAAAATTTTCTTTGAAAAATAAGCAAGAAACACAAATAATGAGAATGTCGGGGAAGCGGGTGGCGCTGGAGCCTATCCTGACCAATCACAGGTAAGAGGTAGGGTATACCCCGAATAGGTCGGCAGTCTGTCGCGGGGCCCAAGAAAATTACCAAGAAAAAATAAGACCTATATTTTCGTAAAGTTTTCTATTCTGACTATGAAAGCATTTGGATGTTAGACATAAAAATCTGGCTAAAAATATTTGAAAATTCCTAAAATACGTTCAAATAAAAATATTCTTAAACATTTTAAATTCCTAAATTTCCTAAAGCTAAACTAATTTAACGAAAAGCCGACTCAAGCTCGGCCCAGCAGGTAAGATTCAAACGACCACTTTAACCATTAAAGTGTAAGAAGTCCATGTGTCCTCTCTGTGATTGGGGGATCTCAGGGTCTTAGGCCCCGCCCACACGTGGCCGGGTATTTTTAAAACCGTATATCAGCTGTCGTCTGTTTTAGGAAAACTCTCGCGTACACATGTAACAGTTTCCAATACAACCGCATCCAGTCGAACCCATATACCGTAATTTCACGCCCATTAGGCGCACAGTACGAAAAGGCGCAGTCTCAGTCACACACCGCCTTACAACAACACACACGCACGCATGCAAATGTGCGTATTAAAAAATAGATCGGGAGCAAAATTGAGTTTGGTTGTGTTTTATTTAATTAGTAACGATACGAAACAAACACATTACCGGTAATAGTCTTTATTCAAATCCGTCAAAGTCCTCATCCTCTGTTTCAGAGCAGGTCCACTTCGCTCCTCGCTGTCAAAGTCACTGTCTGTACTGTGCGGCTCCTCAGAAAGGATACCAGCTTTTGAGAAAGCTCGGATAACAGTACCAGCAGACACGTTAGTCCAAGCATCTACAATCCATTGGCAAACTGTAGCGTAACTCGCCCGGCGCTGCCTTCCACCCTTCGTGAAACTGTGGTCTCCTTCGGTCATGCATCGCTCCCACGCCGCTCACACTTCACTCTTTAACGTTCTCATGCCTTTTCTTTCAGGTCTGCCTCGCGGACACCGCTTTTTCTTTTAGGTCCGCCTTTTCTCACACACAAGGCGCACCGCTCATTTTGAAGAAAATTTGAGACTTTTAGGTGCGCCTTATGGCCGTGAAATTACGGTAAATACGCTTCTGGGTGCAATTATAAGCATGCCAGACCAGTAGTGGGCAGTATTTTCTTTTTAAGAGGATCTATGCTGCGCACTGTCTGAAACAAGGACGTACACAAATGACGTTTATGCATTAATTGTCGCAGGTAGTGACGTTTAAAAACGCAAAACGCCGGTTATGCATGTCTACAACGCAAAACCGGAGTTTTCCAAAATCTTCACTTTGGTTGGAGTTTTCAAAAACGACGGTTTGTAAAGAAAAAAAACGACGGGCTCGTGTGGATAGCAGGCCAAAACGGAAAGAAATATATTTGTTTTACCAGACACCCGGCTACGTGTGGACAGGGGCTTATAGACCTTGAATTAGTGACAGTATTCGACATCCGACAAATAAAGAAAAATCAATGCCTGCGATTATTTTATTGCAAAGAGACACCATTTTTCTTTCTTAGTTTATGTCCCTTTCTCACACATTGGCTCTTTCTGTTTGACTCTGAGCAGCCAACTGATTGGTCAGGTGGTTTGCAACTAGGTTATAACTAAGTAACGACCACATTGGCAAATGACGTGTGCGTCGGGGAAACATTTTTCTGAGTTTTGAGGCCAAAAAAAGAGTGTAACTGCTTTGGTGCAGTGATTAGCACAGTGGCCTCACAGCAAGAAGGTCAGGGTCTGAGTCCCAGAGTGGGGCGAGACTTAAACCACTGGTATATTTGTGTGGAATTTGCGTGTTCTCCTCATGTGTGTGTAGTTTTTCTCCAAGTACTCCGGTTTCCTCCCACTCTCCAAAATGCATGCTGGTTGACCGACCGCTATGAAATTGATCGTAGGAATGAGTGTGGATGAGTGACTGTGGCCCAGCGACAGACTGGTGACCGGTTTGTGGTGCATCCTGCCTTTCGCCTTAAACCAGCCTGGCTAGGCTCCAGCACCCCTACGATCCCACTACGGATAAAAGATTCTGAAGACAAAACAAAACTGAATTTGGAATCGAATATCTATCAATATGTTCTGTTCCGTCATCTTCCGCTTGTTCCGGGGTCGGGTCGTGGGGGCAACAGCCTCAAACGGGCAGCCCAGGCCTCTCTCACCCCGGCTGCATCCTCAAGCTTACCTGAAAGGATCACAAGCCGTTCCCTGGCCAGCTGTGAGACATAGTCTCTCCAGCGGGTCCGGGGTCTGCCCCTTGGTCTCCTCCCGGTGGGACGTGCCCAAAACACCTCGCCCGCGAGGCGCTCGGGGGGCATCCTGACCAGATGCCCGAACCACCACATCTGGCTCCTCTCGACCTGGAGGAGGAGCGGCTCGACACGAGCTCCTCCCGGATGGCAGAGCTCCTCACCCGATCTCTGAGTGAGAGCCCAGCCCCCCTGCGGGGGAAGCTCATTTCGGCCGCTTGTACCAGTGATCTCATTCTTTCGGTCACCACCCACAGCTGGTTACCATGGTGAGGGTAGGAACGTAGATCCTGGTTACCATGGTGAGGGTAGGAACTTAGATCCTGGTTACCATGGTGAGGGTAGGAATGTAGATCCTGGTTACCATGGTGAGGGTAGGAACTTAGATCCTTGTTACCATGGTGAGGGTAGGAACTTAGATCCTGGTAACCATGGTGAGGGTAGGAATGTAGATCCTGGTTACCATGGTGAGGGTTGGAACGTAGATCGACTTGTAAATCGAGAGCTTTGCTTTTCGGCTCAGCTCTCTCTTTACCACGACGGACCGATGCAGCGTCCTAGTTATTGCTGATGCCGCACCGATCCGCCTGTTGATCTCCCGCTCCATCCTTCCCCCACTCGTGAACAAGACCCCAAGATACTTAAACTCCTCCACTTGGGACTATCGATATGTCAAAATTGCAATTTGAAATTGTGTTCTTATCGCCAGGCTGGCGCCACCTGGTGGCCTGATAGCTATAGGAATATTGAGCTAATACTATTTAGATACAGTCAGATTAAAATTCCTGGCCGCTAATCATCTGGTGGAGTGATCGAAGACGCTTGTTTGATATCGTTTCATCTCTTAGTAAAAAATATCTTTACCATTTTTTTTCACATGGAAAAATTTCCGACAAGTCGAAATGATTGGTTTTTTAACTTTTCTTTGACTCGAAGACCTGAGATCCCTGGGAGTCGAAGAAATGACGTCATAAAATATGGAAACAAAATATTTGGTTTATGTTAGACGGAACTACCATATTGGCTACCAAGTCTACCAAGTTGGCTCAGTGGTAGAGTGTCCAGCATGGGCCAGGACAAGCTGGTTCGATTACCACTGGGCCCATGCCTAAGTGTCCTTGGTGCAGATCTAACCCTAGTTACTCCCACCGTTGGCGCCGTTGTGCCTGCCTGCTGCGGTGCAATGCAGCATAAAAATGTCGGCATTGAGGGGTAGATATAGTACGATAAAAAAATAAAGAGTCTAAAATAAACAAAAAATAATTCTTGGAATATTTACACATTTAAAGTAAATCTAGTGAAATTTTCTGCCCTCTTGTGGTAAAAAGAGAAAACGTTTTTTTATTTAAATTAGTAATATATTAATGAATAACAGATTTTTTTTAGTATTATTTCTGCTAAATTAATTAATCAATCACATAAGTTTCTTTCTTTCTTTTTTTTTAAATAATCGTAATTCTTTATTTTTTTAGACCTTTACACACAAGCGGCCACTAGGTGGCAACAACGATTAAAAAGTTTTTAAAGCTTTCGTAAAAGAAGAAATTCAAAGATGTGAAAGAAGATGTCCAACTCTGTTGCATTTTCTTCCGCCGAACACATTAACAAAAAATAAATAAATCAATATTTGCGCGGAAAATTGCAATTAAACTATTTACGGTAGCAATTTAATGTTAATTAAAATAGTTTACGTCCAAATGTTGGTAAATATGTGGCCGAAAAAAAAGCGGTGACGAAAACATTGATGTCTGTTTTTGTTGTTAAATAAAGACGCAGAGTGAGGCATCATTTTTTTGTCAATAGAAGATCTTTATTTTCGTCGCTTTTGTTTTGCTGCAGATTTTTCAAATATTAGCAAAAATGTTTATAAAAAATGTCAGTAAATCTTGTTTTTTCGGTGTTAAAAATGTGTTCAGACGCGGGCAGCTCGTTTCCCAGCTTCCGGTGAGGTAAAACTTTTATTTATATATCTTTGAATAAATATTTTGATAAACAAATGATCAAAGTTTGATAATATTTTGCTTCAGTTTTAAAACGAATTAATTTATGTTTTATTTTGAAAGAGTTAAAAATTAAAATCTATATTAAATCAAAAGTAGGTCACTTTAACCTTTGACACACTTCCTCCAAGATCGTAAATATTATGTAAATATTCAAATAATTTAAAGTAAACATAAAGTAGTTCGTGTTTTATATAAAAGCTTATGAATAAATATGATTTATATTAATAATAATATGTAAAGATATGATTGTGTTTAATAATTAAAATTTATATTATGTTCAAATCTGTTTTAATAAGTTTTTATAAAGTGTGAAAAAAAACCCTTTACGTTAAAATTTACATGTTTATTGTCAGTTCACAAACAAAACAAAATAACCATGGTAACCAGGATCTACATTCCTACCCTCACCATGGTAACCAGGATCTACATTCCTACCGTCACTATGGTAACCAGGACCTACGTTCCTACCCTCACCATGGTAACCAGGATCTACGTTCCTACCCTCACCATGGTAACCAGGATCTATGTTCCTACCCTCACCATGGTAACCAGGATCTTTGTTCCTATCCTCACCATGGTAACCAGGATCTACCTTCCTATCCTCGCCATGGTAACCAGGATCTACGTTCTTATCCTCACCGTGGTAACCAGGATCTACGTTCCTACCCTCACCATGGTAACAAGGATCTACGTTCCTACCCTCGCCGTGGTAACCAGGATCTACGTTCCTACACTCACCATGGTAACCAGGATCTACGTTCCTACCCTCACCATGGTAACCAGGATCTACGTTCCTACCTTCACCATGGTAACCAGGATCTACATTCCTACCCTCACCATGGTAACCAGGATCTACCCTCCAACCCTCACCATGGTAACCAGGATCTTTGTTCCTACCCTCACCATGGTAACCAGGAACTACATTCTTACCCTCACCATGGTAACCAGGATCTACGTTCCTACCCTCACCATGGTAACCAGGATCTACTTTCCTACCCTTACCATGGTAACCAGGATCTACATTCCTACCCTCACCATGGTAACCAGGATTTACAGTTCTACCATCACCATGGTAACCAGGATCTACATTCCTACCCTCACCATGGTAACCAGGATCTACGTTCCTACCCTCACCATGGTAACCAGGATCTACGTTCCTACCCTCACCATGGTAACCAGGATCTACATTCCTACCCTGACCATGGTAACCAGGATTTACAGTTCTACCCTCACCATGGTAACCAGGATCTACATTCCTACCCTCACCATGGTAACCAGGATCTACGTTCCTACCCTCACCATGGTAACCAGGATCTACGTTCCTGTCCTCACCATGGTAACCAGGATCTACGTTCCTACCCTCACCATGGTAACCAGGATCTATGTTCCTACCCTCACCATGGTAACCAGGATCTATGTTCCTACCCTCACCATGGTAACCAGGATCTATGTTCCTACCCTCACCATGGTAACCAGGATCCCATACTGTACTGTTACTAATTTAGCTTTGTTTTTCTCTCCAGACTGAAACATAGTCAGCCATTAGAAGTCCACCATGAATACGCTTCAACCCGTCCAGAAACCTCCTCCTCTAAAACCCTGATGGACATCGGGACGCGCCGGATCTTCAATGAGGAACACGACATGTTTCGCGAAAGCGTCAGGCGCTTCTTTCGAGAGGAGGTGGTTCCGTACCACAACGAGTAAGACCAGAAAAGCCTCAAACTTTTTTTTTTTTTCTTCCTTTGAACTAATAGATGTTACGTTTTTTAAAATCTAAGATGGGAGAAAGCCGGACAGGTGAGCCGAGAGGTTTGGGAAAAAGCCGGTGAGCAAGGCCTGCTTGGAGTGATGATACCAGAGAAACTGGGCGGTATCGGAGGAGATGTTTTCTCAGCTGCTATCACATGGGAAGAGCAGTAAGTGATCTTTGAACCCTTTATCTGTGACTAAATTACAGATAAATCCAATAAAATTACTTTATTATGTTTTCTTCTAGGATGTATTGCAACTGCACAGGTCCGGGTTTTGCTTTGCACTCGGACATCATCATGCCTTACGTGGTCAAATACGGCTCTAAGGAACAGATTGAGCGTTTTGTTCCCAACATGACTGCTGGGAAATGTATTTCCGCCATCGCCATGACAGAACCAGGAGCAGGAAGGTCTGAGCCTTTGTTAGATTTTCCACCAAGTACTGAAAAACTACGCCTTGTTTTGTGGTGCTTTCTGTAAATGCAAGTGAGATACTTCACACCCCTCCCCCACTCCTGTGTTTCTAGCCCTAGCACGGGCAAACTACGGCCCGTTGAATGTTTTAATCTGGCCCACCGAATTTTAATTCCCTTGCAATTCTGATATTTTCGTCACTAGAAAAAAATCTTCTGGACAGTTTAATTCTTAATCGAGACGTTTCGACTTCCATCCGGAAATCATTTTCAATCTGAATGAAATGGACTGAAAACTGGATCTATTTATACTAACCTGAGTAAAAGGTAAAAAAAATAGTAAGGAGGGCTCGACCAATGAGCCTGTGTTACCTATGATGGCCGTGAATGGCTCCTATTGTAGCCACAGACCAGTAAACAAACCTATTATAAAAATGCTAAAAGACTAGTGAATGGAAATTCCTGCTAACGAGAGGCGTGAAACCGGGTCACGAGGTGTCATCTTTAGTCCATGGCTTCAAAAGGCTGCTGTAAATCCCGGGCAAAATGTATCTAACGCCTCCACTCCGATTCAGTGAGGGGGAGCCTCCACTCACTGAATCGGAGTGGAGGCGTTAGATTCTCGCCTCTCATTAGCAGGAAGTTCTGTTCACTAGTCTTTTAGCATTATTATAATAGGGATCGTTTACTGGTCTGTGGTTACAATAGGAGCCATTCACGGCCATCATAGGTAACACAGGCACATTGGTCGTGATCCTTTTTTTTTACCTTTTATTCAGGTTAGTATAAATAGATCCAGTTTTCAGTCCATTTCATTCAGATTGAAAATGATTTCCGGATGGAAGTCGAAACGTCTCGATTAAGAATTAAACTGTCCAGAAGACTTTTTTGAAACTTTTTTCTACTATGGATAACTCCTGGATGAATGAGGGACTACACGGACTTGTTGCTAAGTGTGTTAAATATCAAAACAAGCAAAATGTTACATCAAGCACTTAGATTTCAAACCTAGCGCCGCTAGATTTGAAATTTAACGCTCTTTATGTAACATTTAGCGCTTGTTTAAAATCTAGCGTCATTCCATCGGTCTAATCTAGAGGTTACCAAAGCATGCCATCCATCTGATCCTGTTCCCGCCCCCTGGTCAAATGTAAGAACTCAATGTGGCCCGCGAACCATAAAGTTTGCCCACCCCTGGTCTAGCCTATGCAATTATAAACAAAAACACACTAGACTTTGTAAACAATTCTCCAGTCCGATGTTGTGTGTGTTTTAAAGTTAGCGGGGTAAGCTTGAGGCATGAAAGACGTTTTATTCTAATAATTCTGTTTTAATTTTAGTCAGTATCATGGTTTCTATGATTTATAACATTGTGAAAACCCCGGTATTTTATTGTACGCACTTTGCTCATACTTGGTCCCTCAACTGGTCCCATTTTTACTTAAATCCATCAAAAATGGACTATCAAAGATTCTGAGCTATCTTTGCTATTTTTAAATACCGTGCCACCCTCTTTTAAATGGCTGATTTGTAGCTTGTTTGGTGATTGTCGTCTTTTTCAGTGATCTCCAGGGTGTCCGAACGAACGCCAAAAGAGACGGCAGCGACTGGATCCTCAACGGAAACAAAGTACTGTTCACTAAAAGCCCAACTTTCAGGATCTAAGCTTCAGATTAACGTCAACATCTTGTTCATCAGGTGTTTATCTCCAATGGTTGGATGGCCGACTTGGTAGTGGTCGTGGCAGTGACCAATCGAGAGGCAAAGACGGCCGCCCACGGCATCAGTCTGTTCCTGGTGGAAGACGGAATGAAAGGCTTCCAAAAAGGATGCAAGTTGGACAAGATTGGTCTGAAAGCGCAGGTAAAGACGTCCTGTAGTATATTTGTATATTCTGATTGACCCAGACCATGTTACGTCCCTCTAGGACACGGCAGAGCTGTTCTTTGAAGATGTCCGACTTCCAGCAAGTTCTTTATTAGGAGAGGTCAACAAAGGATTCTACTACCTGATGAATGAACTTCCACAAGTAAGACTGAACTTCTGTAACTACATTTTGAAGTATAAAGTTCAAGGTAAGAAGAGGTGGTGGGGGCTCAAGAGCAAAGGCAGATTTGAACAGATGGGTTTTTATTCTGGATTTGAAGAGAGGGGAGGAGTCAATGTTCTAGATAAAGCGGGAAGGGGGAACAGTCAGACAGGTAGAGCGGTGCCAGGTTGTGGATGGCCTAGAAGGTGAGAAGGACAATTTTGGAAGTAATTCGGAACTTAACCGGGAGGCAGTGGAGTTGCCGAAGGACTAGCGTGATGTGATTGAAAATGGAGATCTGGAGACGATTTGGGTGGAGGAGTTTTGAATGTGTTACAGGTTAATAAGGGACTTCTGGGGGAGGCCGAAAAGGAGGGAGTTGCAGTAGTCCAGCCAAGAGGGGACGGTTTATGGACCTAAGGTGGAAAAAAGCAGACCAAGTGATGTTGTTGATGTAGGACTGAAAGGAATTGAAAGGGTAGAATCTAGGATGACACCTAGACTCTTGACCTGCCTGGAGGGCGACACTGAGGAGCTGTCACTATGACAGGAGAACCTCTCGACTTTGGAAAGTGTAGATTTGGTGTCGACAAGAGTTCCTGTTTTATTGGATTTAAGTTTGAGGAAGTTGGAAGTGAGCCAGTTTTTTACTTCAGAAAGACAGTAAGTGAGGAAGGAGGGAGAGTGGAGTCAGATTTGCCAGAGAGATATAGTTGGGTGTCATCGGCGAAGAAGTGGAAATGAATATTAAATTTACAGAGAATATTACCGAGGTGAAGGTAAATAATAAAGACTAGGGGTCTCAGGACAGAGCCCTGGGGAACACCTGAGGAAACAGAAAAGGCTGGGATTCAAAGATTTTAAGATGAATAAATTGAGAGCACCCAGAAAGATAGAAACGGAACCAGTTGTGGGGGGTAGAGATGATGCCAACGGAGGAGCGAGGGAGGGAGTCGAGGATGTTGTAAAGACCGTTGGTCTACAGAGCAACCTGGGAATCGGGAGTGGATTCAGATTCAATCTAGATTCAGGAAGTTGTCAATGCGGTATGGGAGATTTCTTTGATGTTCCGAAAGGAGATGAGGCGAGTTGGCTTTACCCTTGACGGGAAGCAAGAGGCATTAAGGATCGACTATGTGGGGTTTTTCAGGGATGGCACCAACTAGTGGTCGTTAGAGGAACTCGAATAATTTTAAGAGCAGCGTCAAAGTGTTCATTAAAAACTTTTAGCTGCTACAATAGAGCCATAAAACAAACAAACTGGTGCCCACTCAGTTTCAACATGTGAGCTAATAACATTTACAAGTTCTGAAGAGCTCAGCCTATTTTAGTCGACCTGGCAACAAATGCTGGCAGTAATGTGGTTGAGTCAAAAGACAGACCATTTGTAAAGATTTCATACATGTTTAATGATGACTGAATTAGAACCACTTTACCCTCATAAGGAACCATATAGTTCTTGTTTTCCCTTCCGTTGTCCTCTGCTTATCCGGGAACGGGTCGCGGGGGCAACTGCCTCTGACGGGAAACCCAGGATTCTCTCACCCCAGCTGCATCCTCCATCCTCCAATTGTCAGGATTGTCTCTCTGCTTTTTGCGGATGATGTGGTCCTGTTGGCTTCTCCAACTCTCATTGGGTCAGTTTACTGCCGAGTGTGAAGCGACCGGTATGGGAATTAATGCCTCCAAATCCGAGACCATGGTCCTCGCTCGGAAAAGGGTGGAATGCCCCCTGCAGGTCAGACACAGGGTCCTGCTTTAAGTGGAGGAGTTTAAGTATCTCAGGGTCTTGTTGAGTGAGGGAAGGATGGAGCGGGAGATCGACAGACGGATCAGTGCAGTGTAGCTGGGACTGTTCTTCAGGTTGTCGTACCCGGTCAGTTCAAGCTGCAAGTCCTCAACGCATTGCTTTTGATGCCCGAAGACAACAAACCACTGCTCAAAAACATAAAGGGAACTCTTCAACAACCCAATGTAACTAGTTCATAGTTAACCACATTTCTGTGATACACCAATGGACAATCCTTTGGTCTCGAATAACACACGCCATTCCAGAACTGTGTCCACTACAGGGTCTTTGGGCAGTAACATATTCGGGCCACTCTCAACTTCAATGGCCGACTCCTCTTAAGAGACTAAGCAAAGTCCAAGAGCTCAACCCCATGAGCTTTGTTGTGTTAGGTGGTGTACGGCCTCAGCAAACTTGTAATCATTCCGATTTGGTGCTCATTCCCAAGGATTCCTCATCGGAGATGACTGTAAAATAAGTATAATCTGACTTCATGTCGAAGTTTTTCTTCCAGTAAAGCCTTTAAACCCTGCTCACATAAAGAAGCGATTGGTCGGCGATGCATCGATTTGGGAAAAAGTGGCAAATTCGTCAGTTCAGTGTCCTTTTTACCCATCAAGCGTCTTTCGCCCCTTTATTATTAATCCCTCACCGGGAAATTTATGAGCTGCCACCTGACGGCGCCAATGGTGGGAGAAACGAGGGGTTAGGTGTCTTCGTCAAGGACCCTAAATGTGCACTCAGTAGGATGCGAACCCACGAACTTAAAAAAATTTAGCGACAGATCAAACTATTAACGAACCAAACGATGCGACTGTCCTACGATTTTCTGAAATCTACTCAGAATCCGGAAGGTCGTGTGATTGTCTCCTGATCAACCATCGGTGGATTCAATAACAAGTAGGTGGGGACATTTTATCAGAGGAACATCGGGCGATAATCTGTAGACGTTCACTAGAAAATGTGCTGTTGAGCAAATTTGAGTGATCACAGACACCTCATGGTCGGTGACATGAGTCGGTAACCTAGCAATGAATATGTTAGGCGGACAATTGTCTCCAAACAATCGACCTCATTTCAAGTGCTTTTAAAAAGTAGCTGAATGCATGAAAATCCAAATTCTTCTGTGTGTAAAACCGGCCGTACCGTGCCGTGCCGTACCATACTGTGCGTCACGCCCTCCGCTCCAATAGCTTGGGCTTTAAAAATAAGAGATTTAAGTCATAAAAACTCCTCACTCTTCTGTTTACTTTCCAAAAAGATCAAAGCTTCACTGCACATGCCCAGCAACCACATCCTCAACAGAAACAATCCTTTGAAATACTGAAAATAAACATTTTTTAACTGAAAATAAACATGCTTTTTTTTAAACCTAAACATGTTTTTTCTGTCTTATTTACGACATGTGCTGTTTAGAATGCAACCTTAAGAAGACTTCCGATCGTACTGAATCTTGGCTTCTATTTACGACCTAACATTGTTTTACGATTTGACACGTTTTTTAACGTTTAAATGCGTCATCTTTAGAAAGTGAGGTAAACTGACGTGAAGAAACTACTATTTATCCTAAAAGACGGACGTTACGTTCTAGTCGCATTTAACGATACGTCGGCCATATGTTTGCGAGGCATCACCTACCGTAATGCAAGAGCCATTCATCAAAAGCTTCCCAGCCAAGAAAAGCAGCATCGTTTGTTGTTCGGTCGATTGAAATCACGTTATTTCCCAATCAAACGCAGACATGACGCCAACGAGACGCTTCAAGGTGAGCAACGCCAATTTTCACTGTGGGAAGCTCAAGCACAGAAAAATTGCCGCGATATGTGAGCAGGGCTTTAGCCTTCACAGGGTACCGTTGAGGGCATATGCTTCACTCTGTAATTCGATATCCGATTATGGGGTGTATGGCCAGTAGGCTTCTTTGCACAACTCTTGGCGGACATGTTTTTTTTGGCGGGCTTAAAGTTTCTGGAAAAGATGAATCTGTATAAAAGACAAACAAAAACACACAAAAGATCTTAGTGTGATCTTAAGTAAAATAAATTACGTTATTTATCATATCTCGGGGTCTTGTTCACGAGTGGGGGAAGGATTGAGCGGGAGATCGACAGGCGGATCGGTGCGGCGTCAGCAATAACTAGGACGCTGCATCGATCCGTCGTGGTAAAGAGAGAGCTGAGCCGAAAAGCAAAGCTCTCGATTTACAAGTCGATCTACGTTCCAACCCTCACCATGGTAACCAGGATCTACGTTCCTACCCTCACCATGGTAACCAGGATCTACGTTCCTACCCTCACCATGGTAACCAGGATCTACGATCCTACCCTCACCATGGTAACCAGGATCTACGTTCCTACCCTCACCATGGTAACCAGGATCTATATTCCTACCCTCACCATGGTAACCAGGATCTACGATCCTACCCTCACCATGGTAACCAGGATCTACGTTCCTACCCTCACCTATGGTCACCAGCTGTGGGTGGTGACCGAAAGAATGAGATTGCGGGTACAAGCGGCCGAAATGAGCTTCCTCCGCAGGGTGGCTGGGCTCTCACTCAGAGATCGGGTGAGGAGCTCTGCCATCCGGGAGGAGCTCGGTGTCGAGCCGCTCCTCCTCCAGGTCGAGAGGAGCCAGATGGGGTGGTTCGGGCATCTGGTCAGGATGCCCCCCGAGTGCCTCGCGGGCGAGGACTATCGGGCACATCCCACCGGGAGGAGACCAAGAGGCAGACCCTGGACCCGCTGGAGAGACTATGTCTTACAGCTGGCCGGGGAACGACTTGGGATCCTTCCAGGTGAGCTGGAGGATGCATCCGGGGAGAGAGAGGCCTGGGCTGCCCGCCGCGACCCGACCCTGGATCAAGCGGAAGATGACGGAACGGAACTTTATCATAAAGTTACCGGCAGTTATATCCAAAGTTAATAATTAGCATAAATCAAAACTCCCAAAGCAATTTTTTCAAAACACATTTCTAAAATAATACACACTAACGACGCAACCAGAGACGAAAAAATACCGTTGTAAACCGGAGTGCTCTCCGCTGTGTGTGATTCCCGTTATTACTGCTTCCATGTATACAAAATCGGCACGCTTTGATTGGGCTTAGCAAAAAGTGTCTTGATCAACTTAAATGTGTTTGTTTGATTTTAAAACAAAATACGTTTTGTTTTGAATTTTTAAATTTTTTTATGTCGCAGTCCTGTTTTTTTAACTGTTACTCACCCCAGAGCTAGCAGAGCGGCTACCAAAAAACACATAGCTGACGGCTCGGCTTTTAACAGAAAAATATTCGTCTGAAATTCAGGCACGAGGACGCTGGATTCTCGGAAAAAAAAGAAATCTTATCGAAGCATCCTTGGCTTCAACAAGAAAATTCTCTCGCCATCTTCAGAAAAAACAAAATCTTTTTCTTTACTTTTTCCTCTTATGGTCCAAATATCCAACCTTCTGTAAAAAGTACGCTGACGACATCACAGAAACCTCACCGCCTCTCAACCGACTGGAGAAAAGGTTGCTGAAGTTCGTATATTTATGATTTTTGGCAGTTATGGTTCGGTTGCTTGGGCATGTAACCGAATAGTTGGTACAAAAACAAACAACAGTTGGGTTTCGGTTGCTAGGAGATGGATCAAACAGTTACTGGGTTGGTTTCTTTCGGTTGTGGGTCATTTTTTGATGATGTTTATCTTACGGTCAATTTCAATTCATTTATTGACCCAACTGACGAAATTCAAATGTCCAGTGTATGTGTGTCATTGACGCGTAACACAAGTATCAGAATCAGAATGCTTTTATTGCCATGTCAGTGAAAAACATCAGAGACTAGGAACTTGTTCTGGTACTGGTGTGCAAACATATAAAATAAAAATAATAAAAATAAAATAAATAAAAATAATAATAATTTTTACAAAACTAAGAGTGCTCAGAAGAAAAAGAAAAGTAGTGCAATGTCATAGAAAATAATACTGTAGAAAATAATAAAGATAGTGAAGTGACAAGAGGGAGGTGACTAAGAGATGTGGGGATCCAGGTTATAAAGCATTCATTAGTCCAACGGCAGAAGGGAAGAAGCTGTTTCTGTGGTGGGACGTTCTTGTCCGAATGGACCGGAGCCTCCTGCCCGAGGGGAGTCGCTCAAAAAGTCCATGTCCAGGGTGGGAAGGGTCAGCTACTATCCGACCTGCACGCCCCCGAGTCCTGGAGACGTACAGGTCTTCGAGAGATGGAAGGCTGCAGCCGATCACCTTCTCTGCGGAGCGCACAATGCGCTGCAGTCTGTGTTTGTTCCTGACTGTGGCTCCAGCGTACCACACGGTGATGGAGGAGGTGAGGACAGACTCGATGATGGCTCTGTAAAACTGCACCAACATCTGGGCGGGCAGCTTGGCTTTCTTCAACTGCCGCAGAAAGTACATCCTCTGCTGGGCCTTTTTGATCAGGGAGCTGATGGATGGCTCCCACTTTAGGTCCTGTGTGATGGTAGTGCCGAGGAAGCGGAAAGAGTCTACAGTGGTGATGGAGAAGTCTGTCAGTGCAAGGGGGGTAATGGGAGCCGTGACTTTCCTAAAGTTCACGATCATCTCCACTGTCTTCTGAGCGTTGAGCTCCAGGCTGTTGTTGCTGCACCAGGACACCAGCCGGTCTACCTCCATCCTGTAGGCCGACTCATCGCCATCAGAGATGAGCCCAATGAGTGTGTTGTCATCTGCAAACTTGATCAGTTTGATAGATCTAGCTTTATTGTTTTATTAATGATTTTTTATTCCACGTGCTACTGTAATGTATAATAGTTTCAGTGTGCATTTCCATTGGTCTTCAAACGTGCCATTCCGATTTATTTATATACGAACAAGAGCCATTTGGAGGTTAATTTAGATTTGGTAAGATGGATGTAGGACACGAAGAGGATGACTGGCGAAATCTTAAAATGACAAAACTACGACCTCTATTCTCTGACCATTTGTGCAAAGAGAGGGGAAACTAGCGTACTCAAGAGAGGGAACGGTATCCATCAATATTCAGCCGCTACTGAGAATCCTTTTCATTTGCACCAATGATTCAAGCCAATCAAGATCCTGGTGGGCCAAGCGTCCAACCAATTTTTCAACTGACAGAACCTCTTACAGAAATTTCACATAATTTGAACCTTGTCGGATCAAATACAAATATTCAAGGTGGGATCCAAGTTCTTGATTTACAAGTCCTAGCCTCATCTATAGTCAGCAGGTGTGGGTGGTGATCGAAAGAACGGGATCACGGATAGAAATCGGGTTTGGAGTTCTACCATCGGGGAGGAGCTCGGTGTTGAGCTGCTACTGCTCCAGGTCAAAAGAAGCATGCTACAGCTTAAATAAAAGGTCTTAGCAGGATAGCAGAGCTGCAAAGAAACTTTATCATTATCCAGCTGATGCTTCAGCAAATTCCCAAAGTGGTTTTGCTATATTTACTTTCCATGAAGTCCCATAAATCCAAACCGAACTTAAGCTAATTTACCTCTTGCTTGCAAAAAACCAAGGCCACGGTTGGTGAACTCTAAAAATTGCCGGGGAGGGGTGTTATTGCACGTCAAAAGATTCGGTGATAAGTTTCATCAGTACATCAATAAGGCCATCACATCAGTGTTTTCCAGAAGCCACTCGTCAACGTGGCGTTGCCATATCAGCCTGTAGGAGGTATGTTCCAGGAATGTAGCCGCTTTTAAAACATTTTTCATTCTTTATGTTCAAAATGCTGAAAGTTCCCTTCAGTAGTTCCATGGTCCTCCTAAGAGAAAGGGAGCTCAATCTCTTCCAGAACTCTACCCACCACAGGACAGGGTCTTCGGCTTGTATATTTTTTCTCAAATTCAGTTAACCGTTTCATTCAGCTGCAGCTAACTCCTCTTGAGAGACCCAAGCAAATGTCAAGACTTGCTTACTATCACAAAGAAAACTACAAAGTTGTGCATAGGCTCAAAACCAACCTGATTTGGTGCTCATTCAAAGATAAAGCCTTTGGTGTCCCCTTAAAGATGACGAAAATTGGTAGAGCACCAAGACCTTCTGGCTAACAAGAGAGGGAAGAGAGCTCACCCTATTCTTGAACTCCACCTCAGTGTCTATGAACATATCTGGGCCTCTCTCAACTTCAGTTGCGTAAGCATGTTTTTGATAGTTTTGGGAAACAATTAAAAGAATCTAAGCAAAGTTCAAGAGCTTGACCCCACTTATTGACCAAATACCATATAGTTTTCCAGCTACATGTTTGGATCGGCCAGTTAGAATGTTGTCAGGCACTAAGCCAGTCCATGGCACAGAAATGGTTAGGGCTTGCTTCTCTGAATCACATGCAATCAGCCAATTTGAAACCACTGCTGTATAAGTCACGATAGAGAAACTTGACTTCTAAAGGGCCTTTTCATTATCAATCTGAAAGCTCCAAACTCCTCAAAAAAGACGGATTCATCAAATCTGACAATACTTGTGAAATCTTGGATCATTTTCCCAGAACAGCTGGACTGAAAATGTTAAGTGATAAGAGTCACCAAAATCGCAAAGAACTGGATCAATAGTTGTCTCGAGCAATTGGCTTAGCTGGACTTCACCAGAACTTGGCATTGACATACTCTTTGGTGACAACCAATGGAAATCTGTTTTGGTCCACCCAGAACTCCCGAGGGCAGTGAATTTCTGTTATGAGTATGCTCTTCTTTAGAGACTTTAAACATGACAATTTCCAAAAAGCAGTGACTTGATCTGGTGAAAACCTAATGGAAGATATACTTCATGTACATATTAAAGAAAATATCGGATTTGGTGCGCTTGACAGTGCATTTGCAGCCTTAAACGAGATCTACGCTGTGACGCACGCACTTATTCAATGAAGCCCAATTAAGTGCTAAGTAAATTGGGGAAGTTTACTGTCAAAAATAGACATTGAACTGTTCAAATGAATTTAAAATTTGGGGTTGCATTCCAGAACAAACAAAACCTACATTGTTTATCCAGTATCGTTCAAAATTAAATACCCCCTTTTAAAAATTGATAACAAATGCAGATTTAGGACATTTGAAAACAGTCGTTTATCTGCTTGTTGATATATTGGAGTTGTTTTCCCCATTAGGAGCGTCTAGTGATAGCCAACATGGCCATTGCAAGCTGTGAGTTCATGTTCGAGGAGACCAGGAATTACGTGTTGCAGCGGAAGGCTTTCGGGAAGACCGTCTCACACCTCCAGGTTTCCATCGCTTACTGCTATTGAACTATTTAAGTTCTGTTATCGGTGATTAAAAATGTGAAACTCTACTCCTCAGACCGTCCAGCACAAGCTAGCAGAGCTAAAAACCGAGATCTGCATCGGGCGAAGCTTCGTTGATAACTGCCTTCTGCTTCTTTCCGAGAAACGCCTGGATCCGGCTACAGCCTCCATGGCTAAATACTGGTATAACTTTTTTTTTTAAGTTCTCACATAAAAACACATTATAGTTAACTCATTTTCTCATTTACAGGGCATCGGACCTCCAGAACAAGGTAGCCACACAGTGTTTGCAGCTCCATGGAGGCTGGGGCTACATGTGGGAATACCCAATCGCAAGGTACCATCACACAGGTGAAGTGTTAGCTTTTTCCCAGCCATGGAATGCTAAACTTCTCCTTACTTTCAGGGCGTTCGTGGATTCACGAATTCAGCCAATCTACGGGGGAACTAATGAGATTATGAAGGAGCTGATCGCACGTGACATCGTGAAAAAGTAGCAAGGCTACGTCACCAAGAAGAGAGGCCTGAATGGAGACTAATAAGAAATCCTCAGTAAAATTTATAGAAACTTAAAAACTGCTACAATTTATTCTTTTGAGTTGCACCATTTACGTGGCTACCTAGCAATAGTAATTAATAATAGTCTTTCAGCATTGAACCCCAAAAAAAGGATGGTGTACAAACAACAACGAACAAGTCTAAGAAAGGCCAACAAAGAAGTAGGAGCAACTTTCAGACGAGACACATGAGGGTTATTGATGAAATAAAGACTGGTGTCAAGATTGATTCTTTTACACGTGAAGTATGGGCATCAAGTGAGCCCGATTTGTCGGGTCCTCTAATCAACAACCCATCTGGAAGAAGTGAGCAAGGAAACACAACAACAAATCTAGCCAAGAGTTTGAAAATTAGAACTGAGTCTAACAATTCTTGTCTGTTTAAATGTGACTGTGACGTTGGTAAGAAAGTACGAAGTTCGTAAAGAAAGGCAATCTCACCAAGATAATCCTCAAAGCCAAATGGAGCTGATACTGAAATTTAAAAATGTTAATTTTGGTCATTTTGACTGAAAACTTTAATATGTTTTCTGTTGATATCATTGGACGGAAATAACGAAGTTTGGTGAAAGTATCTGTTAACTTCTTAATATGGCGTTCGTCATTGTAGGCATGAAGTTACGAAGAAGAACAAGACAACCATGTACTTCTTAAAAGCTAAAGTCTCGTAAATTAGATCATCCTCGTTTAACACGGAATCTGTCTTAATGTGATTTGGGAAAATGTTCAGAAAGAAAATCCTTGATCAAGTGAGACCTAATCTGTACGAATGATGATCTGGTCGTGTTTTTCAATGTCCTTTTTGACGATGTTGGCTAGAATTCATGGAGTTTGTAAAGGAAGGTTAAAAAAACCTGAAGAGACTCAACAACAAAAAATGGAGTCATAATTATTTTTATAAGCAAAAGCATTAAAATTGAATCATTTAACGTGACACCGTCATCCAGGTCAAATAGCATGCAGTGCCAAGAAAGAAAAAATCACGAAACAAAAAGGCTCTGAGGCCAAGAAAACAGTTGAGTACTTAAAAATTGAGTCAAATCAATGATCTTTAAAAATTTACGTTCCATCTTTCACTTTTAAACAGCCTCAGATTAGAAACCCAGGCGGATCTTGAGGTTTTTCGCTGTCTAGCTGTGAAACATCGTCCAACTAGTGGTCCCCCTACGGGTTAGGCATCTATCCACATGCCCTGACCACCCTTATCTGGTTGCTCCAGACACTGAGGAGCAATGGCTTTACTTCAGGCTCCTCCCACATTGAAGAACTTCCCTCTGAGGGAGGGGCCTAGTTGTAATATAGCAGAAGCTAATTTTGGCCACTTTTTCTAGATCTTGTTCTTGAAAGGTGAGAATAAAAACAAATTGAAAATAAATTTTAAATGGATCGACTCAATAGATCAACTGGTAAATTGAGAGCTTTAGTTTTTGGCTCAGGTCTTTCTTCAGTATGAGACCAGTTTCATTTTGAACATAATACTATTTCAATGATTCTTGTGACATTGTTGGGAAGAATTAACACATTTTGAAAAACGAAAATGCCCATATCTAAGCGCATCTGAGGCGTTGGAGGGATCCAGTTTGGTGACCTCAGGATCGGATCCGCTTTTTGCAGATGATGTGGTCCTGTTGGCTTCATCGGACCGTGATCTCCAGCTCTCACTGGATCGATTTGCTGCCGAGTGTGAAGCGGCCGGGATGGGAATTAGCGCCTCCAAATCCGAGACCATGGTCTTCGCCCGGAAAAGGGTGGAATGCCCCCTGCGGGTCAGGGACAGGGTCCTGCCCCAAGTGGAGGAGTTTAAGTATCTCGGGGTCTTGTTCACGAGTGGGGAAAGGATGGAGCGGGAGATCAACAGGCGGATTGGTGCGGCGTCAGCAATAACTAGGACGCTGCATCGGTCCGTCGTGGTAAAGAGAGAGCTGAGCCGAAAAGCAAAGCTCTCGATTTACAAGTTGATCTACGTTCCTACCCTCACCATGGTAACCAGGATCTATGTTCCTACCCTCACCATGGTAACCAGGATCTATGTTCCTACCCTCACCATGGTAACCAGGATCTACGTTCCTACCCTCACCATGGTAACCAGGATCTACATTCCTACCCTCACCATGGTAACCATGGGTGGAGACGGTGGCCGCGTGGTTAGCGCGTTCGCCCGCGGACCGGAAGGTCGCGGGTTCGCGTCCCACGGAGAGCACGTCTAGGGTCCTTGGAGAATACACCTAACCCCCGCTTCTCCCACCATTGGCGCCGTTGAAGGGCAGCCTGCTGCGGTGTAAGGAGCGCAGCAAACAAATTTCCCCGGTGAGGGATGAATAGAGTAATTCAAAATAATCAAATAATCAAAAAATACCCTCACCATGGCAACCAGGATCTATGTTCCTACCCTCACCATGGTAACCAGGATCTACGTTCCAACCCTCACCATGGTAACCAGGATCTACATTCCTACCCTCACCATGGTAACCAGGATCTACGTTCCTACCCTCACCATGGCAACCAGGATCTATGTTCCTACCCTCACCATGGTAACCAGGATCTACGTTCCTACCCTCACCATGGCAACCAGGATCTATGTTCCTACCCTCACCATGGTAACCAGGATCTACATTCCTACCCTCACCATGGTAACCAGGATCTACGTCCCTACCCTCACCATGGTAACTAGGATCTACGTTCCTACCCTCACCATGGTACCCAGGATCTATGTTCCTACCCTCACCATGGTAACCAGGATCTATGTTCCAACCCTCACCATGGTAACCAGGACCTACGTTCCTACCCTCACCATGGTAACCAGGATCTACGTTCCTACCCTCACCATGGTAACCAGGATCTATGTTCCTATCCTCACCATGGTAACCAGGATCTATGTTCCAACCCTCACCATGGTAACCAGCTGTGGGTGGTGACCGAAAGAATGAGATCGCGGGTACAAGCGGCCGAAATGAGCTTTCTCCGCAGGATGGCTGGGCTCTCACTCAGAGATCGGGTGAGGAGCTCTGCCATCCGAGAGGAGCTCGGTGTCGAGCTGCTCCTCCTCCAGGTCGAGAGGAGCCAGATGGGGTGGTTCGGGCATCTGGTTAGGATGCCCCTGAGCGCCTCGCGGGCGAGGTGTTTTAGGCACGTCCCACCGGGAGGAGACCAAGGGGCAGACCCCGGACCCACTGGAGAGACTATATCTCACAGCTGGCCGGGGAACGACTGGGGATCCTTCCAGGTGAGCTAGAGGATGCAGCCGGGGTGAGAGAGGCCTGGGCTGCCCGTTTGAGGCTGTTGCCCCCGCGACCCGACCCCGGAACAAGCGGAAGATGACGGAACGGAACGGAATAATAAATGATTTGACAAATGATGGTTTTTCAACCTAAAAACCTGTTAAATCTGATCATTTCGACTGAACGCAATCCACGGTGATGACACTTGCAAGATTTTACGAAGTTCACAAAAATCGAATGTAACAAAAAGGACTGAAAAAAAAAAACAGTCTTACATTTAAAATCTTTACAAACAATGGTTATAAACCTAAAAACATTTGATTATTTTGACTAATTATTAATGTCACATTGTGGGTACGAATTACCAAATTTTTCAAAGGAAAGGAACCCCTTCCAAACGACCTCCTTAAGCGTTATGTCTAACAAAAGATTTTTCTTTTCAAATAACGTTATTTCAACTTAAAACTGCTTAAGTTGATTATTTTTTACTTAAACACAGTTTTACGAACTTAAATCTAAAGCATAACATAAACATACTGTAAGCCAGATTTGCCTTTAAGTCGACTCTACACGAATGTTCATGGGAACTAAGGATGAGTTTTTGATTGTTTTGTTTGGATTAAACTAATCATTCATCACATTTTGTAACTTTGAATAAAAATAAGTTTCTGTAAATGTAAATTTTAAAATTTACCCAAAAATCTTTTGATTTGTCTTGTTTAATTGAAAATAGTAGAAAAAGTTTAAAAAAAGTCTTCTGGACAGGTTCATTCTTGAACCTGTCCAGAAGGTTCAAGAATCTGAATGAAATGGACTGAAAACTGGATCTATTTATACTAACCTGAGTAAAAGGTAAAAAAAATAGTAAGAAGGGCTCGACCAATGAGCCTGTGTTACCTATGATGGCCGTGAATGGCTCCTATTGTAACCACAGACCAGTAAACGACCCCTATTATAAAAATGCTAAAAGCCTATTGAATAGAAATTCCTGCCATGGTTTGAAAGAGGGGTGAAGGAAGCCATCTTTGTGATGAAAGAGAGTCTCTCACTGAATCGGAGTGGAGGCGTTAGATACATTTTGCCCGGGATTTACAGCAGCCTTTTGAAGCCATGGACTAAAGATGACACCTCGTGATCCAGTTTCACGCCTCTCGTTAGCAGGAATTTCTATTCACTAGGCTTTTAGCATTTTTATAACCTTAAAACTTTCATTTTGCTTCTGAATTTTGAAGGTAAAGTTCCAAGTTTTTAGTGCAATTTTATTCCTGCCGCCAGGCGGCATCAGTGAGTAAATTATTTTCTTTCAGTCCAGATTTTTTTATTTGAATGTTAAAATTTTCAATGAAGAGACACTTTTAATCTGTAAAAAATCTCAATTTGGAGCATTTAAGAGTAACCACCTTCTCCTGGAGGGTCTCTAGTATCCCTCCATGCATGCATGCATGCTTCCATCTCTCCTCAGCAACAGCCACACCCTGGTGATCCCCCTCCTCATTTCTGCAGCATTCCCATCTGAGGTGTGAAGAATCTCTGTGAGTATTTTCATGCATCTGTTGCATTTATTTTATTTTTAAATCACACTTTGTAAGATTCTCCATCCCCACGTTGCAGGATTTCCTTTGCATGTTTATTCTAGAGTTTACGGTAGAGCTTTAAACTGGGAGGGGCAGCGCTTTCAGGCCCCCTTTGCAGCCCTCATTGTCACTGCACACACACTTTCTCACACATCATCTACACACACGCCGCTCTCATCTGCAGGTAAGACCAGAAATATTTTGATTTTCATGCACAAAATATTAGGTTTTATTTTTGCTAATGTTTAGATTAAATAAAAATAATTGCAAATTTGTTGGTTTTTGAAAAAGTTTCTGCAAATTTTAGTGTTTTTTTTTTTTTTTTTAATGACATAAAATCCAGAGAAAAATAAGGTGTTTTGTCACAAATTTGTTTTATTTGATTGTTTTGAAAGCTTGTAAATTTGAGGTTTAAAGGTTAGGGTTACGGGTTTTTTTCGTCTTTTGATGCGCCCTGTCTTGCGCGTTTATCCACTGCGCCTTTTGTTCTGGTCCACGCCTTCATGGTGCTGAAACCAGCGCTGCTCAGCAGCATCAGCAATGCAGAGAAACATCAAATCACAGAAAAAAGTAACAAAATCTTCAACATAACTGTTAAAATTAACCAAAAAAACCCATTTAGAGCCGGGTTTTTTAAGAAAATAAAAGTCCTGTTGGTTAGCATTTAGAAAAACCCCACCTTGGAAACATTCACTCCACATGTCTGTTGGTGGGTTTTCTTAATAACAAGCAAAGTGTCATCAATAAAATAAATGATAATATCAAATGTCGACACCGCACGCCCAGTCCTAAGAGACATACATGAAGAGGAAATTTTGTCTGAGGTTAAACGAAATCTAACCTCATAAAACCCCAATATTTGCAATGGAATTTGGACTTTGCGTATTGGCAAAATATCGAATCTCATTTTTTTTTTTGTCTAGTATTGAAATTACGATTTAACAATTGATTTTATCTTGTTTATTTTTACGTTTTGTCTGGGGTTGGGTCTTTGAGGGCGACAGTTTCGGACACATCTTCCAGCTCACCTAAGAGGATCCCGAGGTGTTTTCTGTTCACTTTGAGACATTCTTTCCAACGGGTCCTGGCTCTAGGTCTCCTAAGGTATGGAATCCCTCACCAGCTTGACGTCCACGAGGCACCCACACCACCTTATTGCGGTGGACTACCTTAGCGTGGCGGAGGGGTTTGAATGCCCCAAAGATTCTAGAAGTTATGGTTGTCGGGGCCGCCAGTGTGGTAGCGCCACATATGCCAAATAGGTTCTAGTTGAGGTGCCAGATAAAGCACAGCTCACAAATATCATACGAGAAATACGACTGTGACCAAAGGAAACAGATGCTGATTGCCTTGATTCCCATTTGGAGCAAGACTGGTAGCCCGGCTGTTGCCAATAGGCCTCTTCCAGAACAAGGGGCTCCCTTCCAGTCGGCTCACCAACTACTGGGTCGGGTGATGGAGAGTAGATAGAGCAGCTGTGACTGCGAGGACTTTGACGGTCTTGACCCTCGACTACATTTTCTAGTTCTTCTTTTCTTCTGTTATTGTAACGTTTACTAGGAGCGCAAACTACTTCCTAAAGGCTTCGCCAGGTTGTGCCCCTTAAACCTAGTCGCAAACAAGTTGTTTGTACACCTGCGAACAAAAAAAGGGCACTTCGATTGACCGAATCTTAGGTGTTGATATGATGATACCGATTCATCGACACCTAGCCCCTAGTATGTTACCAGGGGCTCTACTAGCACACAGCCCCCAGTAGATTTGAATAAATTCTTTATTGAACCTTAAAATATCATTTTAAAGTAGCGCATTTTGAGTTTGTAGGGATGGGTTTCATCCAGGCACGAAGTGTGGAGAGGCACCAGGAAGTTCCAATCCGTCATCTTCCGCTTGTTCTGGGGTCGGATCGCGGGGACAACAGCCTCAAACGGGCAGCCCAGGCCTCTCTCTCCCCGGCTGCATCCTCTAGCTCACCTGGAAGGATCCCAAGTCGTTCCCCAGCCAGCTGTGAGACATAGTCTCTCTAGCAGGTCCGGGGTCTGCCCCTTGGTCTTGGTCCCGGTGGGACGTGCCCAAAACACCTCGCCAGCGAGGCGCTCAGGGGCATCCTGACCAGATGCCCGAACCACCCCATCTGGCTCCTCTCGACCTGGAGGAGGAGCGGCTCAATACCGAGCTCCTCCCGGATGGCAGAGCTCCTCACCCGATCTCTGAGTGAGAGCCCAGCCACCCTGCAGAGGAAGCTGATTTCGGCCGCTTGTATCCGTGATCTCATTCTTTTGGTCACCACCCACAGCTGGGGACCATAGGTGAGGGTAGGAAGGTAGATCCTGGTTACCATGGTGAGGGTAGGAACGTAGATCTGGTTACCATGGTGTGGGTAGGAACGTAGATCCTGGTTACCATGGTGAAGGTAGGAACATAGATCCTGGTTACCATGGTGAGGGTAGGAATGTAGATCCTGGTTACCATGGTGAGGGTAGGAACGTAGATCCTGGTTACCATGGTGAGGCTAGGAACGTAGATCGACTTGTAAATCGAGAGCTTTGCTTTTCGACTCGGCTCTCTCTTTACCACGACGGACCGATGCAGCGTCCTAGTTATTGCTGACGCCGCACCGATCCGCCTGTCGATCTCCAGCTCCATCTTTCCCCCACTCGTGAACAAGACCCCGAGATACTTAAACTCCTCCACTTGGGGCAGGACCCTGTTCCTGACCCGCAGGGGGCATTCCACCCTTTTCCGGGCGAGGACCATGGTCTCGGGGAAGCACCAGGGAGTACTTACTATATTTTGACCCAAGTACAGATGTGTAGTATCACAGCAGTTCATCGTTAAACGTGCTAGGGTCGAGAAAAAAGAAGCACACTGACTAAAATTAGATTTATAGATCATTTCCCATGTGATGTTGGGCTTTATTGATCCCTCTCCAGCCGCGTGTTGCACCACTCCACTTATAGAAGATTATTTTGTTTAGACCAGGAACTGGACATGAACCCTAAAAGACGCGGTATTCTTTCGTCGTGGGTGTGTCAAATTTGCGTTAAGAGAATTGGAATTAAAGTTTCTTGAAAAAGAATGAACAGATTGGGATGAGTCTAATCACTGGTGGAGTAATTGAGATGACCTTAATCAGTAAAGAACAGGTTGGACTTCTTTTGTACTTCCTGTATGGTAACGAAGTCCATATCACAAAGCTTCAAGAAGACGACACAGTTCAGAAAGAGCGAACGCCCCGTTTGAGCTACGCTATCTTCTATGAAAAGAATTAAAGAGCAGTCGCTATAGGTGACCTGGGATGCACCTTATCCGCGGTCTGAAGCCTGTAGGTGTTCCAGGTGCCTGAAGGGAGCTGTCAGGACTGATTAAGTCTCTGCTTTGAGAAGGACTTAATCTAATTTACGTACGTCAGAAAAGACGACCAACCCACTGACCTGCAATTAGAGCAACCACACCTTCTTAAGCTCTCTGTTTTTTTAGTTTGATGGCGTAGCTCTAAGATCCTTTATAGTTTCATTCTTAGTTAATGTTGTTCCGATTCAAAAATCGCAATTTGACTCTTGTTGCAAAGCTAAAATCCAGCCTGTGATCTTTTTGTTTATAGGCCGGTCTCTTTAATCGTCCATCCTCACAGTTTGTCCTTGTCCTAGCGTCCCATCCATAGCTAGCTTGTGGCAATTCTTCCAAACAGGCCCTGACAGCCAGTGTCACATTTCATTCCTCATGGATGATGCTCCAAGACAGAGAGTTCACTCATACATTGGTATCCATAATATTCCCCTGATGCTCTCTGCCCCTGTCGGGTTTTAGATCGTTAGATAATCAAAGGGACCAAACAGGAGTGTTTGAGTTCTCTGACCAAAAATTTAATTGGTATTTCTCGGTGTGTCTTTTTTAGAAGGATCTTGTTGCTAAATTTTTGTTCTAAGTTGATCCTGTAGAATAGTGGTCCCCAACCACCGGGCCGTGGACTGATACCAGGCCGCTTAGAATGAAGAAATAACTTCCATTATATCCATTTGGTTTATTATTTGAGCCTTTATTATAAAGGTTTTCTTGATGATGATGGTGTTTTAATTTGAAAAGTGGCTGGATTCAGAGTTACGAAGCTGACTGAATTTCAGAAACACTCTTTAGGTTTCAGGTCAAAATGGGACTGTCTGGTTCCAGCAAAACAAACTCAGAACTCTGATTGATCTAGTTTTACTGTGAGGAGACTAAATGGTATTTTTATTCACTTTGTTTTTGTGATGTCCTTTATTTTGAAGGTATGTTTACTGTTACCGAGGCAACCAGTTTGAAGACCTCTGCTGTAGACATTGTTTGTTATCTGAGCGTCAAGTCTGACAACGTAAACACGTGAATAATGGTGAAAGTGTCAAGTTATTATGATCGGTTGTTGTTTGTATTATTGTTATTTTGGTTCATATAAGGAGAGGGATTGAGCCCGAGCAGAGTACACGCACTAAAACACTTCCTGCTTACATGTCATTGAGGGCGTGGCTTAGATCAAAATCCAAACCCACGAACACTATTGGCATTTGAAATAGCTCTAAAAGGCTCACTGCTTCTCCCTGAATGAGGCAATAGGCCCACTGTTAGCGCAGCGGAGCAGCTAAACGGCACAGTGTTTTTTTATGACTTCCAGATGTCGAAGCTAAACAGCTAGATTGTTTTCTTCTCATCCTTTTACAAACACTCCACCGGCTGTAGCTTAAAGAGAACACCAACAGACTGAATGAAGCTCATTGTTTTACCAGAACTCCTGAACAATATCCGGTCTCTTCGTCCTCTTTGGGATTTAATTATGTAGGTTTAAGTTAATTTAATCAAGGATTAAAATATTAGATGTTCATAAAAATCCAAATAATGAGGAGTCTGGGTCTTTGTAGGGAACGGACAGTAGTTTGAATGAATGAAGACCGCTGGTTCATGGGAACGTAACACACAGAAAGTCTGTGAAGGCAGTGTGAAATGAAAAAAACAGATGGATGGCATGCATGTGTTGGTACATCCCGTTCTCTCTGGTCCAGGGATTGACTGAACTGTATGAGGGGAGAAACATCCTGGCCGCATTCCAGGAAGAGATTTCACCATCAACAGAAATACCTAGAAATCTGAATAAAATACATGTATACTAGAAAACAAACCTACCTACCTTCGTATCAATCGGTATGTCCGTCTATTTGTATCCGAAATAGTCAGAAATTTGAAGCGAAAAAAGTTTTGTAAGACTTTTGAAGAGATGGACAACTAAAATCTACATTTCCAAAGTTTAAGTTATACAAATCTCGAATGCCTAAAATGTAGAAACCCAACACCCAGTTACTCCCACCATTGGCGCTGTCATGGCTGCCTGCTGTGGTGCAATGCAGCGAGAGTAATTCCCCATTGAGGGATGAATAAACTACAGGACCAAAAAATATTTGAAATAAAATATTTTAATCAAACGTTATAATTGTATTAAACAGACACAGCAGATTTGACGAAGGTATAATTTTATTCACAATTTAAGATAACAAGCGGCCAAAATGAGCTTTCTGCGCAGGGTGGCTAGGCTCTCAGAGATAGATTTAGGAGCTCTGCCATCTGGGAGGAGCTCGGAGTAGAGCCATGCTCATCCGGGGCTAGAGAAGGCAGTTGGGGTGATAAGGGTATCTGATTCGGATGCCTCAAAAACGCGTCGCTAGTGAGGTGTTTCAGGCATGTCCCACCAGGGCGAGACCAAGAGGTAGACCCTGGATCCACTGGAGAGACTATGTCTCACAGCTAGCCGGGAAACGCCTCGGGATCCTCTTTGGTAAGCTGGAGGATGCACCCGGGGTGAGAGAAGCCTGGGCTGCTTGACTGAGACTGCTACCTCACGCGACCTAGCCCCGGATAAGTTGAAGACGACGGAACAAACTTTTCAAAGAGTCTCCGAGTGTTAAGTGCCTTCCAAACGACTTAAGAGTCGTTTGGCACTGTTGGAAGGCGTTGTTTTAATAACCCAAGCAGAAGGCCTGGGGTTTTGAGATACCTCCACGGGCTTTCAGGTAGTGGTGGTCAATTGACCCCCTCGTGAGTGTTCTTGTGTTAAAATTCGGAAGTATAACTTTAGTAAGTATATTTCTGGACTATAAAGAGGTACAGGACACAGCAAGTGGCGTCTACTTTTGTTCCAAATGAGAAGTAACTTTTGGGCCCAAAAAATCGTTGGCGCTCATTGACTCCTTTTGAAGCCATTCCTGCTCATTTTCCTTAATTATAACCCGTTCTCTGTAGTTGTATTTTTTTCTGTTCTTGGTACATGACCCGTTGCCCAAAATATTTATTATGTAGAAGCACGGCACGTAGCTCCAAAAAGCTCACTCCTGGTTGAAAAAGTTAGCACAGACTGATTCAACAACTACAAAGTTACTTAACCAAAAATTCAACATGGCGCTGTTGATTTATCCCGGCACGCTGGCTACGTCAATGTTGAGCGTTAATATCTAATCCATGTAGGGGTGCTTTGATGAACTTGGTTTAACTTTCTAATAAATTTGATCCACGGTTGGTCTAATTTGACTAGCTTTGCCAACTCTAAGCCTACTTAGCCTATGCAAAGCTAAAAACAAACCCCATGGATTAGTTGTTTTGCTTTTGAAGACACGGCATTTATGTCGTCATGGTGATTTAGTTAAATCGTTTATTAGAATTCTTTAAAATGATTCTCTTACTTTCCTTAGCAAGACTTGTGTTTAAGACCAAGCAAGTCTTCTCTCTGACTGTGTGTTGTTTTGGTGCATTGTCGGCACTTGCTGCTTATTTGGGCTATCAAGGGCCCCCTTCACCACGGCAACTCCTACCATGGTAACCAGCCTCTCAATGGAATGACCCTTTTAATTACCAGTGTGTGGACCCTCTGTACAGCTTTTGTTGTTAGAGGATAGCTCAGGAAATCGCATTCATCTCTTCCATTTTGTAATGAGAATCCACCAAATAGAACCGAAGTCTTCGGATTGACGTCTACTTTTTAATATTTTCATCTATGCCAGACCTTCTGCATCTCACTGGTCTTTGAGGGGAATTTGTTTGAAGTCTCGACCGCCTCGGGTCGTGTCATTGAATAAATCTAAGCCTAAAAGAAGGGAGCCGTTGGTTGTGTTTTGGTGAATTAACAGATGTTTCTGAATGACCTCGGGGAGAAGAGTGTTGTTCTCAACCACAATGAGCTTGGTGACAGGGAGAGATTTGTGGTTCTAGCTGCCATGGACCATTAAAGTCAAGACTTTTGAAAGCTCTCAGCGGCTGTACGGCAGATGAAGAGACGAGTTTCAGACAAAACTTTAGCAATACTCAAAAGTTTTGACTGGCTAAATAATTTATTTAAATGCCATTAATAACAAAATTTATGGAAAACTAGTGGAAAAGTGAGGTTAGAGGGAGAAGAGACAAAGAAACAGGAAGATTTTAAGTATCTAGGATCAACAGTCCAGAGAAATGGAGAGTGTGGAAAAGAGGTGAAGAAGCGTGTGCAGGCAGGCTGGAATGGGTGGGGAAAAGTATCAGGTGTGATGTGTGATAGAAGAGTTTAAGCTGAAATGAAAGTGTACAAAACCGTGGTGAGAGCGGCCATGCTGATTGGTCTAGAGACAGTAGCACTGAGGAAACGACAGGAAACAGAGATGGAGGTAGCAGAGATGAAGATGCTGAGGATCTCTCTGGGAGTGACCAGGATGGACAGGATCAGAGGAACAGCACATGTTAGAGGTTTTAAAGTCAGAGAGGCCAGACTGAGATGGTTTGGACATGTGCAGAGGAGAGAGAGAGAGTACATCAGAAGAAGGATGCTGGGTTTGGAACCACCAGGAAAGAGGACTAGAGGAAGACCAAAGAGGAGGTTCATGGATGCAGTGAAGGAAGACATGAAGATAGTTGGTGTGACCGAAGAAGATGCAGGAGATAGGGTTAGATGGAAGAAACTGACTTGCTGTGGCGACCCTAAACTTGATGTGCCATTATCTCTTAACCGTCCCGCTTTGTCTGATTAGCATCTTTGGCTCGCTTCTCTACTGTAGCACACACCCCTTGGCTTTGGGTGGTCTAATTAAATGAGTGTTTTTCTAAAGCAGGGGTCAGAAAACCTATGTTTCTGTTTCTTGTTGCTTGAGAAAATTACATATGAGCAGATTTTTTAATAACAACTCAAACTTTTCAAGTTCTAAAAAAATATGTACAATTAGAATTAGAATTAGATTTACTTTACTGATCCCACACTTGGGAGATTTGTGCTAAAAAAAGCTCAGTAAACTGCATTCCTGATACTCCGCTTGTGTGCACAAAGTTTGAAATCTAACGCGCTTGTTTACATGCGTGTATTGGCCTCTGTGGTGGTTAATTTTGACAGCAAGTGCATCACGGAGACACACACATTTTAATGGAAGCAGTGTTGTTGTTCTCTCATTAAAGCCAATATATTTTGAATTCACCATCTAGTGAGAAAATATAAAACCTTAAGATGGTTATTTTAAGTTCGATGGGCCGGATTAAATCATTTAATGAGCCGCATGTGGCACGCGGGCCATCGTTTGCCCATACCTGTTCTAGATGTTAATTGATCTGTATCTATTCAATATTGATTTATTGTAAAATTTAATTTCCAATTTTAATTTTTTTTTTTTCACCATATACTCAAACTACTTTTTTGGTTACTAGCTCCAGCTTTTCGTTAGTTAATCTCATAAATTTGAAACTACAAAATTTGGGAGCAACTCAGCTGTTTAGGTGGTGAAAGTTCATGTAACATGTAAAAAAAACCTAATTTTTCTTAAAAAAAAACAAAAACATTTTTAACTAGAAATTGGAATTCATTTTGTCATGTTTCCCTTGTTTATGGTCGTATTTTAATTTGTTGCTGCTGGTGTTTTTGTTCCAATGAAAACTGTCAAAATGGTTCCTTTGGGTTTTTATAAGACCCCCGGTCTTTAGCCACCAGTCCTCCCTTCATGCCCTTTTGCTTGAGCGCAGCATGATGCCTCTTACCACTTTGTCTTTCAGAAGCCTTCTTTCCCTTAGCTCACCTATCCCCCCTATGGGGGGTCCAGGACACCACCATCCTCTCCTACTGTGTTGATCTGCATGGCTACATTCAGATGCTAATCCAACACCATCTGGAGCGAGATTGTGTGATACCTTCCTGTCTGTGGTAGTTACAGGGTAAATGGTGAAAAATCCCTGCAGCTTGTCGTGCCCGTGCCCTGCCCCCTAACCCCTACCCCCTACTTCCTCTTCACTGTGGTCATTTATGTAGGAAGTTCAGAAAGAATTCACAGTCTACCCTGGGGGCAATGGACCCTTTCATAATGGACTACTTTCTCAGCGTGACCCCTTCTGGACAGATGAGTTAATCACTGCCTTTGCTGCTTTTTGGGCCGGTCGGAGCTGCCGCCTTCATAATAGATCCAGATTTGATTTACACCTACTTTTAAGAGTCGCAGGAGTTTGGCTCCCACTCCAAACGAGTGGGAACACTTTTCAGACTTATTTTCCGACTGGTTCCGCCCCAACCGATGCGTGGGATTCTGCTTGGATGACATAATGAAGCATATTTTGGAAGCTTTGACAGGAAGTTGGTTGTTATAGTTGGAGGGAGTTTTCCAAAGGGATTACCAGTTTATGTATTCTATGTTTAACACTAAAACAGCAAAGGGAAACATTCCGTCTGTTTTTAGATCTATTGCCTTTTTATCTAAATCAAAGTCATTTTTCTCATATTTTTTAAAAATAATTTAGAGGTCAAAACAAAATCCTTGGTCTCATTCTCAAGAATGTCGGGCATAAACTCACAAAAATGTCTGTTATTTCGACCCTGAATACTTTCAGCTTGTAAATCCAAGAGTAGTTAAAATGATCTAAATCGGGGTGGGCAAACTTTTTGGCTCGCGGGCCACATTTGACCAACGGGCTGAAACAGGAGCAGAGGGATGGCACGGGCGTCTCCAATGTTAGGGGCCACAGGCCACAGGGCAGACGCGGCAACCTTTCCCCCAGGCCACAGGCAAGTCTCCCCAATAGTACTCTCCCCAAGAACCCAGGGACCCCAATCCTCCAAGCCAGGGCTCAACTGGAGGCCCAGCAGATAAATATGGAAAGCCATAGGGGCCGCTACACGCACATAATCTAGCACGCTAATGTAAAAATTAAGCGCCCTGGCGTTTAAATAAAACGTGCATCTAACGTGCTAAGTTTAAAATGTAGGTTTTAAATCTTGTTCGCATCACAGAAACACACACATTTTAATGGTAGCAGTGTTGTTGATTTTTTTTTTTTTTTTTTGGCGCCATCTAGTGAAGCAATATCAGAATTGCAAATGTAATAAAACATTAACATGGTTTATTTATTTAATTTTTTCAAGTTCAGCAGGCCGGATTAAAATGTTTAAGGGGCCAGATGTGGCCCGCGGACCGTAGTTTGCCCATGCCGGATCTAAATGATAACATTTTAGTAAATGACATATTCAGGTCATTTTCTAACAAATTTTTTTCTGCGTTTATCGGTCACAGCTCTTTACAATACGTTCTTTTAAGACTTCCTTGTTGAAATGTTCATTAGTTTTGATGTAATTTTGCATTTAAAATGTGAATTAATTCTTGTTGCGCAGAAAGTATTAACTTTAAATTCAGTCATGGATTCTAAAATTTGTTTCCGCACTCCTGTGTTTTCTTTTCAACCTTCTTTTTTCCATGTCGACTAAATCTCTTTATTGTATCAACATTGAAAATCCTTTATCGTGGTCTAAGATTCTTAAATCCCTTTTCATGTCTGCCTACAGACGTTTCCTGTAGTTTTTTTAGTCAGAGTTATTCCATTTCTGCCTACACTTAAGTTCAACGATACCAATGGTGGTCATCTTATTCTCCAGGTCAGGACTTGTCCAGGTTAATAAATGTCAAACTCATTGTTGTGCTTTTATAGGACGGGATGTTGGCTGTTATTCATACCGGAGTGATAAAAGAATTTAATGATGTAAAACAGGAATAAGTTAGTTCGCATGACCTTGAAAATCTAATCAGTTCATCTATGGTTAGTACTGAGTAACTATGGGCTCTGTTCCGTTGTCGTCCGTATAGCCACTGCTGGCTAGTCGGGGCAACAGCCTCAGATCCTGGTTGCCATGGTGAGGGTAGGATCATAGATCCTGGTTACCATGGTGAGGGTAGGAACGTAGATCCTGGTTACCATGGTGAGGGTAGGAACGTAGATCCTGGTTACCATGGTGAGGGTAGGAACGTAGATCCTGGTTACCATGGTGAGGGTAGGAACGTAGATCCCGGTTACCATGGTGAGGGTCGGAACGTAGATCCTGGTTACCATGGTGAGGGTAGGAACGTAGATCCTGGTTACCATGGTGAGGTAGGAACATAGATCCTTGTTACCACGGTGAGGGTAGGAACGTAGATCCTGGTTACCACGGTGAGGGTAGGAACGTAGATCCTGGTTACCATGGTGACGGTAGGAATGTAGATCCTGGTTACCATGGTGACGGTAGGAACATAGATCCTTGTTACCATGGTGAGGGTAGGAACGTAGATCCTTGTTACCATGGTGAGGGTAGGAACGTAGATCCTGGTTACCATGGTGAGGGTAGGAACGTAGATCCTGGTTACCATGGTGAGGGTAGGAATGTAGCGTGCACAAAGGCATAGAAACAAATTTACTTTGTACTTTAGGAGTGGAAAATACATTTTAAAAAATGTCTAAAACATGTATAATTAAGAAAATTAATACATAAAAATGACACATTTTGTTTATGTTTGAATAAAGTTCCTCCTGCATCGAAAAACCACGTCCTAACTAAAGCACGGTGGCAGATGTATCATTATTAAGGTCTGTTTTTGTGCCAAAATTAGCACCCATTAAAAAACTTATTCCAAACTAATCTGTTTGGATTCAAAGTAGTTTTGTTATTTGGAAAGTACGAAATATTTATGAAAACAAAATAAAAAAAAAGTACCGGGATCCATCGTCAAAGGCGGGAATTGTGTTCCAAAAACATTTCAGCGATAAGAAAAATCTGCAAAGTACTCAACTTTTTAGTTTTGATTGCATTATTAGTCTGTTATTCTCATCAAATGGCATCAAAACAAAAATTTTACAAGCAAAAGTTTCAAGTCCACCTAGGAGGGTAGCTTTAGGACCAATAGAAGCCAAAAAAGAGTTTCATTAGCCGACCGGTGGGTGTAAGTTGCCCTATCTCGTCTACCACATGTACAGCCAATCCACATTTTAAACGACATTTGTCCGCTAATAATGCACTTTGATTACTTCTCTTGTTTTTCTTTTTAAATATTATGAATGAATTAGTGCCCACAGGGGCAAACAAAAGGGTTCTAGTGTGGCGCTCACAAACTTGGTACCCACGCCGTTCCTAGCTATTTAGCAATCAGATCAAAGCCTATCTCCCACTTGGGCGCGGGAAAAGTTGGAGTTTAGACAGCTTCCCGAACCCGAAGCGCTTGCTTGGCTCCAGACGCTAATCCTGACAAACCCTTTTATTCTGATGTCCCGTAATGGGACACATGGAGGGTCGGATTTTATGGAAGCCACAAAAATAATCAGACAGACAAGTCCTGAGCTGTAGCTGGCTCCAAGCTTATAAACGTCAGGAGAAGTTAACGATGAACGACCTCATCTTGGAGTCTTTCAAGTGCAGGAAGTCGCTACAAACATCGAACCTGCGTTGAGGCTATGATACTCTTAATAACTCTCACTAGAATCCTTAATAAAACATGGCAAGTGATTCAGATTCAGCATACAGGATTCCAACGCCTCCCTCTTCATGACACCATCCTCTCGCTCTAACCACTATTGCTGTATCAGTTACACTAATAGCCTGCACTCAGAACCCCTAAAGGTGAAAGCCTCGCTGAGATACTTCCTGCCTGCCCGCACAGGAAAACAGGACACGGTGCAAATTTGACCGCCAGTGGTTGCTATTAAAGCATAATGGGATGGACCGGTAGTATTTACTAAAAACATGAGCTTCGGAAAAAGCTATTGATTTATTAACCATCAAGCGTAATCTCAGGTGAAAACACATGTTGTGGAACACTTTATGTGTTTAACTTAAATTACCATTCGATTATCAACAAGCGCCAATTTAATATATTGTATTTTCACGACCATAAGGTAAAGAGAAAAGTCTGAGATTGTCTTCAAAATGAGCGGTGGGCCCTGTCGTGCAGTGGGCCCTATGTGCGTTGTGAAAAACAAAGTGAAGCAGATGAACACTACACTTGCTGTAGCGCTTGCTGTGGCGCTTGCTGTAGCGCTTGCTGTGGCGCTTGCTGTGGCGCTTGCTGTAGCGCTTGCTGTAGCGCTTGCTGTGGCGCTTGCTGTGGCGCTTGCTGTGGCGCTTGCTGTGGCGCTTGCTGTGGCGCTTGCTGTGGCGCTTGCTGTGGCGCTTGCTGTGGCGCTTGCTGTAGCGCTTGCTGTGGCGCTTGCTGTATCGCTTGCTGTATCGCTTGCTGTATCGCTTGCTGTAGTGCTTGCTGTGGCGCTTGCTGTGGCGCTTGCTGTGGCGCTTGCTGTAGTGCTTGCTGTAGCGCTTGCTGTGGCTGTGGCGCTTGCTGTGGCGCTTGCTGTGGCGCTTGCTGTAGCGCTTGCTGTGGCGCTTGCTGTATCGCTTGCTGTATCGCTTGCTGTATCGCTTGCTGTAGTGCTTGCTGTGGCGCTTGCTGTATCGCTTGCTGTAGTGCTTGCTGTAGCGCTTGCTGTGGCTGTGGCGCTTGCTGTGGCGCTTGCTGTGGCGCTTGCTGTAGCGCTTGCTGTAGCGCTTGCTGTATCGCTTGCTGTATCGCTTGCTGTAGTGCTTGCTGTGGCGCTTGCTGTGGCGCTGCTGTACCGCTTGCTGTAGCGTTTCTGGGAGGTCTGACAAAGGAACTCCAAGTAAGGTTGCGAGCGGCGTGAGAGCGATGGATGACCAGAGGAGACCATAGCTTCATGAAGGGTGGAAGGCAGCGCCAGGCGAGTTACGCCACAGTTTGCCAGTGGATTGTAGATGCTTGGGCTAACGTGTCTGCTGGCACTGTTGTCAGAGCTTTCGCAAACCTTCTATGTTGGATTTAGTGCAGCTGTTAGATTCTGAAACAGAGGATGAGGACTTGGATGGATTTGATAAATGACTTTATGACGACTGTAACTAATATTTAAATAAAGCCAAACAAACTCAGTTTTACTCCCTGTCAGACACACACTTGTCTACTTGTGTGTGTGTTGTCGTAAGGTGGACGTTCTTCGTGGAGGATATGGTATAAGACCCGCCCCCTATCATTTAATACGGTGCGCCTTTTGGTCGTGAAAATACGATACTTGTTATTGTTTCCAAGCTAAGGCAAAACACGTAGATCCTAATGTTTTTGGTTGAAAGTAGCACCAGGTGTCGTTGATCAGATACACTTGTTTATCTGATGAAAATACTTATAAAAGTCAAACAAACACCAAGCCGAAAAAAAGAAAGTGCATATTTCATTATTTTATGGTTCATTCCAAACATGGTGGGATAAAAGAAAAGCAAAATAAGTCGTCCTGAGATGAAACATCTGGAGATCAAAGTTAAGGCTACAACTGATAAACAAATAAACAATGGGTTTGTCAGGTTGTGTGTGAGGTTGCGGACGCAATCACAGGACAGTTTTAAGTTTTAACAAGAAACAGATTTATTACTCGAAATGTTTCCAAAACAACTGTAAGAACAAGGTACTAAGGTTGGACACAAAACATCTGTAATCCAAATACTGAGGACAACCTGTGGTGTAAGGTAGGGAAGACGTCAACAGACAACCAGAAGGAAGGGAGAGACAATAAGACACACGTGTGACACATTAGGAAGGGAGCTGGCAATCACCACAACAAAGGGGGAACACAAAAAGTGGAAAGTGAAATACCTGGAACGAGATGGAGGCCAGGATTTCAAAATAAAACAGGAAATAAACCTAAACTACAAAAAAACCACCGGCTAAGACCTGAAACCCTGCAGTAAGTCCAAACCTTCTTTTTAATGGTCTTTTTAAGCCTTGCTGCGAGACGTAGTCACTCCAGTGTACCGCGTGTTTTCGTTTGGACTTCATCACTCAATGAATTCCAATAATAATATCCAACTTACACATAAAAATACTGGCAAAGGTCCGTTTCGTTCTGTCGTCTTCCGCTTATCGAGGGCATGGAGCCGGGGCAACAGCCTCAGACGAAAAGCCCAGGCTTCTCTCTCCCCAGCCAGCTGTAAGACATAGTCTCTCCAGCGGGTTCAGGGTCTGTCTCTTAGTCTCCTCCTGGTGGGACGTGCCTGAAACACCTCACCAGAGAAGCACCCAGGGGCGGCATGCTGACCAGATGCCCGAAACACCCCATCTGGCTCCTCTCGATCTGGAGAAGGAGCGGCTCCACACCGTGCTCCTCCTGGATGGCAGAGCTCCTCACCTGGTCTCAGAGTGAAAGGCCAGCCACCCTGTAGAGGAAACACAGCTGGTTACCATAGTGAGGGTAGGAACATAGATCCTGGTTACCATGGTGAGGGTAGGAACGTAGATCCTGGTTACCATGGTGAGGGTAGGAACGTAGATCCTGGTTACCATGGTGAGGGTAGGAACGTAGATCATGGTTACCATGGTGAGGGTAGGAACGTAGATCCTGGTTACCATGGTGAGGGTAGGAACGTTGATCCTGGTTACCATGGTGAGGGTAGGAACGTAGATCCTCGTTACCATGGTGAGGGTAGGAACATAGATCCTGGTTACCATGGTGCGGGTAGGAACATAGATCCTGGTTACCATGGTGAGGGTAAGAACGTAGATCCTGGTTACCATGGTGAGGGTAGGAACATAGATCCTGGTTACCATGGTGCGGATAGGAACGTTGATCCTGGTTACCATGGTGAGGGTAGGAACGTAGATCCTCGTTACCATGGTGAGGGTAGGAACATAGATCCTGGTTACCATGGTGAGGGTAAGAACGTAGATCCTGGTTACCATGGTGTGGGTAGGAACGTAGATCCTGGTTACCATGGTGCGGGTAGGAACGTAGATCCTGGTTACCATGGTAAGGGTAGGAACATAGATCCTGGTTACCATGGTGCGGGTAGGAACGTAGATCCTGGTTACCATGGTGAGGGTAGGAAAGTAGATACTGGTTACCAGGGTGAGGGTAGGAACATAAATCCTGGTTACCATGGTGAGGGTAGCAATTTAGATCCTGGTTATCATGGTGAGGTTAATAATGTAGATCCTGGTTACCATGGTGATGTTAAGAATGTAGATCCTGGTTACCATGGTGATGTTAAGAATGTAGATCCTGGTCACCATGGTGAGGGTAGGAACGTAGATCCTGGTTACCATGGTGAGGGTAGGAACATAGATCCTGGTTACCATGGTGAGGGTAGGAACGTAGATCCTGGTTACCATGGTGAGGGTAGGAACATAGATCCTGGTTACCATGGTGAGGGTAGGAACATAGATCCTGGTTACCATGGTGAGGGTAGGAACATAGATCCTGGTTACCATGGTGAGGGTTCTTGATGTTTTTTCAGCCGTAGAGTTCAGACTCAATAAAAATACACGTGAAAAGACATGTAATTCATTTATTATGAGGGTGTGGTTTTGTAGTTTTTCCAGCCAAAAGTCGGCCTCACGGTATTCCCATGTAGCCCGCGATGAGTCATGTATGTTTGGGCGATGGAGGGAAAAGAAAAAATAGGGGGGGCAGCGCAGTCTTGACAAGTCTTTTCCTTTTCACTTCTGACAGCTACTGACTTTAATTTAGAAAAAGAAAAAAAAAACATGTATTTTTCTTGAAACTTTAACGAGTACTTGGATGACGGGTGACCGATCAGCCCCACTTGGTTAGCTCGTCTTCGGTACCTTTCACCTATTTGTTTATTTGCGTTTCTACAAGTGAGTTTGCAGACATTCGGACGGTGATTTGCGACATCCTCCCGTTAAAGTCCTGAACAGCTGCTCCTTTGCCTGTTTCTGATCACTTCCAGAAACATCCGCTCAGTCTCCGGGACACGTGTGTTCCTTCTTTTCCAAACTGCAATCATTAAATCCAACATCTTGACTTGAGGAATTTAAGACCGAAAAACACGTCATAGTTTTTTCTTATCTATTTGATGTACCTGTTCCATTTGGGTCCCAAATTTGGGGATCTAAACCCTTGGCGTCCATCGATGCCCAGATAAAGACGCTCCCCGCGTAGGTGTTAATTTAAAACAGATGGTGTTCTAACACCAAGGTTTACGTCTTCCATTAACAGGAAGAGCTTACCAACAGGGATTTTCCTTCTACGAAATTACAACTGGTCACATTGAACGTGGCCTTTTTGGTCAAACAGACAGACCATTATCGGACGAAGACGAGGGGCAAATCCTAACCCAAAAAAGACCAACATTTGATTGTTTTTAACACTTAAAGTGTAAAATTTATAACATTTGGTGGCCGAAGATTGTTTTAAAGTGAACCGTGTTGCTCGTTGATAATTTGCTCGTGTCAAAGTCCTACAACGGAAAGTCTTTGTTTACACAAGGCGGAGGGATTTGCCAGGAAAGTGAAATATGTCAACGTAAAGTTTCAAGAGGAAAAAAGTTGTAAAAATAAATCTGAATTAAATTTTATGCCTAATTTGTGTTTAATTTATGACCTTTTTTACAGCTTATTTTCTTTCTGATGCTAAAAAAGTGCAGGTAACATGAGGACTTGTACAGGGTGTACCCCACCTCGCAGTAGATACTAGCCAGACGAGGCTCGGAGAACCCACACAAATTATGTTAAACAAAAGGGTTAAAAAATATGACAAAAAAAAAAAAAAAAAAATTGACACATAGTGACTTGTACAGGGTGTATCCTGCCTTTTCAAATCAAATTTGAAAAGGCTTGGAAACCCTTTTCCAAGCTCCCACAATTCCCTTGAACTGCTAGCTTTCCGGCCTGCCAAACTTAAAAAAATAAAAAAAAAAAACAAAACAAAAAAAAAACATGCTGGTTTGATTTTCTTGATTTTTTTATGTTCATCACTAGATGGCGCCAAAATTACAACAACACTGCTCCCATTAAAATGTGTGTGTCTCCGTGATGTGCACACTTTCAAAATAAACTGTGTGCATAGATATGGAAAGCCATCGGGGTCAATACACACACGTAAACAAGCGTGTTAGATGTTAAAACAAGTAAAATTTTACATCAAGCGCTCAGATTTCAGACCTAGCGCCGCTAGATTTTAAATTTAACATCTTGATGTAACATTTAGCGCTTGTTTAAAATCTAGCATCATTCTATTGGTCGAATCTAGCGGTTACCAAAGCATGCCAACCATCTGATCCTGTTACCAGGGGCGAATCCAGGATTTTCTTTACGAGGGGCAGGGAGCACAAAACCAACACCAATGGTGCTCGCCAGTATAGCGGGGTCTGAGGGCATCCCCCCGAACCTTTTTGAAAAATAAGTAATTTTTCTGCATTTTGGTGCATGTTTTAACCGTTTCGTCATCTTCCGCTTGTTCCGGGGTCGGGTCGCGGGGGCAACAGCCTTAAGCGGGCAGCCCAGGCCTCTCTTTCCCCGACTGCATCCTCTAGCTCACCTGGAAGGATCCCAAATCGTTCCCCGGCCAGCTGTGAGACATAGTCTCTCCAGCGGGTCCAGGGTCTGCCCCTTGGTCTCCTCCTGGTGGGACGTGCCCAAAACACCTCGCCCGCGAGGCGCTCGGGAGGGGCATCCTGACCAGATGCCCGAACCACCCCATCTGGCTCCTCTCGACCTGGAGGAGGAGCGGCTCGACACCGAGCTCCTTCCAGATGGCAGAGCTCCTCAACCGTTCTCTGAGTGAGCGCCCAGCCATCCTGCGGAGGAAGCTCATTTCAGCCGCTTGTATCCGCGATCTCATTCTTTCGGTCATGTTTTAACCAAAGTTTACAATAATTAAAGTATTAAGAACAATGTTTTTTTTGTTTTGATTTGTTGACGAGTGAGGTGAAGTTTTATCATTAGAACATAGGGGGCAGCTTTTTTTGGTTGATGTTTTCCATGCAGTCATTCGGAATCCCGTACAGTAGCCTGTGTTTGAGTTTAACCCGGGGCGCAGGGACGACTTCAAAGCTCACGGCTACACCCTGTGGTTAGCGTAAACTCAGGCACACGCAAGCCGGAGTCTTCACACACACACACACACACACACACACACACACACACACACACATACACATACTAAACCTGGCAGACACTTCTTAAGTACAACACACACTTTATTGTAAATCAGGCACACGCCCTCAGACGGACAGAGTCCATAAAAACAGTCAACTTTGTTCTCACTTCTAAATTTCACTACAGTCTCTCTTTATTGCTTCTCTCTGCTCCTCCTCTCGTTCTATTTTAAGTTTCACATTTAAGGAATTTCCTGTGTTCTGGTTCTATCAGCGTACACACACGCACGTCCTTCTTCCCACATTGACAGTCCATAGACGGTCTTGTGTGTGTGTGTTTGCTTTCATTGTGGGCACACATGTAGGCTTATGTGAGGGTTGAGGTGATTTAAAGCTCGTTCTGGGTGACCAAAAATAAAAATAGACTATTTAAAAATCAATGGCCCTCATTTTAAAGTTGTTTAAAAAATGGGGTAAATTAGGTGTACACAAAAATGACACCAGAAGGGGGCGATATTTACGACAAAAAGGCGGACCTGTTCTAGGTGTACGCAAGTCATGGTAAAGAGAGAGCTGAGCCGAAAAGCAAAGCTCTCGATTTACAAGTCGATCTACGTTCCTACCCTCACCATGGTAACCAGGATCTACGTTCCTACCCTCACCATGGTAACCAGGATCTATGTTCCTACCCTCACCATGGTAACCAGGATCTACGTTCCTACCCTCACCATGGTAACCAGGATCTATGTTCCTACCCTCACCATGGTAACCAGGATCTACGTTCCTACCCTCACCATGGTAACCAGGATCTATGTTCCTACCCTCACCATGGTAACCAGGATCTACGTTCCTACCCTCACCATGGTAACCAGGATCTACGTTCCTACCCTCACCATGGTAACCGGGATCTACATTCCTACCCTCACCATGGTAACCAGGATCTACGTTCCAACCCTCACCATGGTAACCAGGATCTACATTTCTACCCTCACCATGGTAAAAAGGATTTACGTTCCTACCCTCACCATGGTAACCAGGATTTACGTTCCTACCCTCACCATGGTAACCAGGATCTACGTTCCTACCCTCACCATGGTAACCAGGATCTACGTTCCTACCCTCATCATGGTAACCATGATCTACGTTCCTACCCTCACCATGGTAACCAGGATCTAGTTCCTACCCTCATCATGGTAACCAGGATCTACGTTCATACCCTCACCATGGTAACCAGGATCTAGTTCCTACCCTCATCATGGTAACCAGGATCTAGTTCCTACCCTCACCATGGTAACCAGCTGTGGGTGGTGACCGAAAAAATGAAATCGCCGATACAAGCGGCAAAAATGAGCTTCCTCCACAGGGTGGCTGGGCTCTCACTCAGAGATCGAGTGAGGAGCTCTGCCATCTGGGCGGAGCTAGGTGTCGAGCTGCCAGATGGGGTGATTTGGGCACCTGGTCAGGATGCCCCCCGAGCGCCTCGCGGGTGGGGTGTTTCGGACACGTCCGGGGTGAGAGAGGCCTGGGCTGCCCGTTTAAGGCTGTTGCCCTAGCGACCCTACCCCGGAACAAGCTGAAGATGACGGAACGAAACCCAGACTGAATATTGTGCATTTGTACAATTTTTAGCAAACAAATGGACAGAATATTTTTTGGCTTTTTTTTCTTTATCATTGGGTATAATTTTATTCATTTACATATTTTACCATAAATACAATTATATAACCTTTTATTTAAGTTTTACAGTGCTTTTCGAGGCTTTCCAGGGTGTCTTCTGTCCTCATAACACCTCTCATAAATTCGCCGACTCATCGAAGGCTAGTTTGTGCTAATTTGGCTGTTTTTTAAAAAGTGATGAGTCATGCTTTCATAAGAGATTCAGTTCTGACACCGCTCAGCTTTTTTCAAACTAAACCATACATTAGCCAGTGTTAGCAGGACACTGCTAATGGCTTCTAAAAGCTAACCAAAAAAACTTCCATCTTTAACTGTAATGTTGGCGGCCATTTAAATGAGGAACATGTTCAGGTTTCTCATTTTGAAGGTGGAACGAAAGAGTTTATCCAAATAAACCCAGTAAATAATCCATGTGAATTCTAATTTTATTGAGTTGGTATCTGTAGTCAATTCATCAACTTTTGTTTTTTAATTTTTACTCACTCTTTTTGTGTGCTTGCACTCCTACACCGCAGCAGGCTGCCAGAATGAGAGAAACAGGGGGTTAGGTGTCTTCTCCAAGGACCCTAGAAGCGCACCCAGTGGGATGCGAAACCGCAAACTTCTGGTTGACTTCCGGTCAGCACATGAACGCTCTAACCACTGAGCCACCGTCTTCCCCCTTGACCCTTACTTGACCGACATTTTGATTCTGATATTAGAGAAAAAACTTTCTCTTAGGGGAGACGGTAGATCAGTGCCTGAGCGTTTGAATCCCGCTGAGACCACCGTCTAGGGTCCTTGGAGAAGACACCTAACCCCTGCTTCTCCCACCATTGGCGCCGTCGAAGGGCAGCCTGCTGCGGTGTAAGGAGTGCAGCACACAAATTCCCCCCGTTGCTGGGTGACAAGAATCACCCAGCAATCACCCATGGGTGTTTAGAGGCGCTGAAAGAGAAAAATGTGATTCTAATTAACCCAGTTTTCTCAAAAGATAAATACAAGGATACAAGGCTAGATGTTTATTGGTTGCATAGCCTTTTGTTTTGGCTAGAAGCCCAAAAAAATATGACTAGATTTTTTTGTTGCCAGGTTCTATGGCTTAGCTATAATTTTTGTGGCTACCTGCTAGCTGGTTGCATAGCCTTTTGTTTAGAATACAAGCCAGTGGCTGCTGGTGACGCGTGGCGCAGGGGCGCCGCCCCTCCTGACTTGATCACCAAAAAATATATATGCATATATATACATATATACACATGTATGTGTTTATAAGTATGCAAAACTGTCGAGTGTGAAGATTACATGCATTTTAATAATGTTTTACACCGTTCCGTTATCTTCCGCTTGTTCCGGGGTCGGGTCGCGGGGGCAACAACCTCAAGCGGGCAGCCCAGGCCTCTCTCTCCCCGGCTGCATCCTCTAGCTCACCTGGAAGGATCCCAAGTAGTTCCCTGGCCAGCCCTGAGACATAGTCTCTCCAGTGGGTCCGGGGTCTGCCCCTTGGTCTCCTCCCGGTGGGACGTGCCCAAAACACCTCGCCTGCGAGGCGCTTGGGGGGCATCCGGACCAGATGCCCGAACCACCCCATCTGGCTCCTCTCGACCTGGAGGAGGAGCGGCTCGACACCGAGCTCCTCCCGGATGGCAGAGCTCCTCACCCGATCTCTGAGTGAGAGCCCGGCCACCCTGCGGAGGAAGCTCATTTCGGCCGCTTGTACCCGCGATCTCATTTTTTCGGTCACCACCCACAGCTGGTGACCATAGGTGAGGGTAGAAACGTAGATCCTGGTTACCATGGTGAGGGTAGGAACGTAGATCCTGGTTACCATGGTGAGGGTAGGAACGTAGATCGACTTGTAAATCGAGAGCTTTGCTTTTCGGCTCAGCTCTCTCTTTACCACGATGGACCGATGCAGCGTCCTAGTTATTGCTGATGCCACACCGATCCGCCTGTCGATCTCCCGCTCCATCCTTGTCCCACTCGTGAACAAGACCCCGAGATACTTAAACTCCTCCACTTGGGGCAGGACCCTGTCCCTGACCTGCAGGGGGCATTCCACCCTTTTCCGGGCGAGGACCATGGTCTTGGATTTGGAGGCGCTAATTCCCATCCCGTTTTATTTTGTTTTGTTTTATTTTATTTTCTTACTTCCTGTGAAAATCGGAACGAGGGCGCAAACTACGTACGCCCCACCAGGAAAACCTATTAGTGTGTATGTGGCTTCCGGTTTTTATGGAAAAAACGTGACGTCAGCTCTAAATTTTTTCCATTCATGTGTATTGCAAACCATAACCACGCCCGTGGGGCGCCAATTTTTCCGCCCATCAGGCGTGTGATAGGTTTTCCTCTCTGTCAGTCTGTTACATGAACCAATCAATTAGCTATGAGCTGACCTATAAATCCCACCCACGCCACGCCCTTTGTTTTCACTGCGGAATTCTGGGAAATAGTCTTCATCATGGCGTCGGAAGCTCGTTCAGTTGCTAACAACTCCAGATTTGACTGTGCAACAAAACAGTGGAGATCGCGACCGTTTTATGTGAGAGGATTTTAGCCCCATAAAGGCGCTAAAACAGTGTGATCCAAGTCAGATAAACAGTCAATATAAACATTGTGTTATGTTGTTTTGTTATTTTGGCTCCTGGTTTGTTGGTTACGTAACGTTTGTTTTTAGCATGACGCGCTTGACCAATTACAACTTTTATTTAATCCTTGCGTTTTTAAAATAATTTTTTAAAAAAAATTGGTTTTGCTCACATCGGCGGCACGGTGGCGCAGTGGATAGCACAGTGGCCTCACAGCAAGAAGGTCGTGGGTTCGAGTCCCGGGTGGGGACGAGGCTTGGAACACTGTCCTTTCTGTGTGGAGTTTGCATGTTCTCCCCGTGTTTGTGTGGGTTTCCTCCGGGTACTCCGGTTTCCTCCCACCCTCCAAAGACATGCATGCTAGGTCGATTGGCCGGTTCCAAATTGCCCGTAGGAATGAGTGTGTGTGTGGATGGTTGTATGTGTGTGGCCCTGCGACAGACTGGCGACCTGTTCGGGGTGTACTCTGCCATTTGCCTTAATGGCACCCACCGCAACCCCGAAAGGGGCAGACGGATAAGAAGACGACTGACTGACTGACTGACTGGTTTCGCTCACAGCAAGAAGGTTGGCTGTTCAGGGCCAGGATGGTTTCTGTGTGTAGTTTGCATGTTCTCCCTGTGTATGTTGTTTTTCTATGGTTTCCTCCGACTCTCCAAAAATATGCAAGTTAGGTTGATTGGCCGCAATAAAATTGCCCCAGGAATGAGTGTATGTGTGATTGTGGCCGTGCAACAGACTGGCAACCTGCTCAGGGTGTATCCTGCCTCTCATCTTGAATCAGCCAGGATAGGCTCCGGCACCCATCGCGACCCTGGACGGCTCAGAAGATGAATGAATGAATTAAATCAGTTTTGTTAAACTTGTTGACATTGATTGAGTCATTTCAACCCCATTTTGACAACTTTTTCTGCCTCTAAATAAGACATTCAAAGAACAGCCTGACGTCGTCTTGCTCTTGCTCCTCTTTAATTTCCGAGTGGCTTTGGAAAGCTAATAGCATCCTTCAGGAATCAGTCTCACTTTAACCACAGCGGGGTTTTTTTGAGGTTTGGCAAATCTGCCAAAGTCTCCTAATGCTAGTCTTGGTTTCTGGTGTTGGCATTTTGAAATGATGTTTTAAGAGATTTAAAAACGTAGCTATTCATGGTTTTTTGTTTTCAGAAAGTAAAATAAGTTCAGATTTTTAGATTTTTGGACATCTATGACAACTGGCATGGTGTGCTCGTTTGGTAGAAGAGCTACCGTTTCCACTGGTTAGTAGCACACTCATGTTTGTCCCGAAGGTTGTCATAGTTATAATTTAAAAAATCCAAGTGAATATCAATAAAAGTGCGAAAATATGTCAAAGTTAATATAAAAATGGGAAAAATTAGAGCTACTAATTTTCTCAATGGCGGAATGTTAATTTTTAGGCTAGGCAGAGTGACAGAGACACATTTTTATCCATAATTTGTCTGGAGTATCATCGCCCCCTGCAGGTCTTTTTAAGTATCGCGGAGTTTAAGTATCGCGGAGTCTTTTTTACCATGGGAGAAGAACGAAGTACGCGATCGACTGACGGATCGGTGCGGTGTCTGCAATTATCAGGATGCTGCATCGATCTGTCGTGGTAAAGAAAGAGCATGACCGAAAAGCAAATCTTTGGATTTACCGGTCGATCTATGTTCCTACCCTCACCATGGTAACCAGGATCTACGTTCCGACCCTCACCATGGTAACCAGGATCTACGTTCCTATCCTCACCATGGTAACCAGGATCTACGTTCCTATCCTCACCATGGTAACCAGGATTTACGTTCCTACCCTCACCATTGTAACCAGGATCTACGTTCCTACCTTCACCATGGTAACCAGGATTTACGTTCCTACCCTAACCATGGTAACCAGGATCTACGTTCCTACCCTCACCATGGTAACCAGGATCTACGTTCCTATCCTCACCATGGTAACCAGGATCTACGTTCCTATCCTCACCATGGTAACCAGGATTTACGTTCCTACCCTCACCATTGTAACCAGGATTTACGTTCCTACCCTCACCATGGTAACCAGGATCTACGTTCCTATCCTCACCATGGTAACCAGGATCTACGTTCCTATCCTCACCATGGTAACCAGGATCTACGTTCCTACCTTCACCATGGTAACCAGGATTTACGTTCCTACCCTAACCATGGTAACCAGGATCTACGTTCCTATCCTCACCATGGTAACCAGGATCTACGTTCCTATCCTCACCATGGTAACCAGGATTTACGTTCCTACCCTCACCATTGTAACCAGGATCTACGTTCCTACCTTCACCATGGTAACCAGGATTTACGTTCCTACCCTAACCATGGTAATCAGGATCTACGTTCCTACCCTCACCATGGTAACCAGGATCTATGTTCCTACCCTCACCATGATAACCAGGATCTACGTTCCTACCCTCACCATGGTAACCAGGATCTACGTTCCTACCCTCACCATGGTAACCAGGATCTATGTTCCTACCTTCACCGTGGTAACCAGGATCTACGTTCCTACCCTCACCATGGTAACCAGGATCTAGGTTCCTACCCTCACCATGGTAACCAGGATCTACGTTCCTACCCTCACCATGGTAACAAGGATCTACATTCCTACCTTCACCATGGTAACCAGGATCTATGTTCCTACCCTCACCTACAGTATGGTCCCCATTTGTGGATGGTGACTGAAACAACGAGATCGCAGATACAAGAGGCTGAAATAATCTTCCTCCGCAGGGTGGCGGGGCTCTCTTTCAGAGATAGAGGGAGGAGTTCTGCTATCCGGGAGGAGCTAGGAGTAGAGTCGTTGCTCCTCTGGGTCGGGACGAGCCAGATAGCCTCACAGCAAGAAGGTCGGGGGTTCGAGTCCTGGGTGGGGACGTGACTTGGAACACTGTCCTTTCTGTGTGGAGTTTGCATGTTCTAGCGACTAACTCAAACATAAATGAAAGAAACAGAAAAAAAAACACTTCAGGAATTTTTTTGATGTAACAACAACGTTGAAAAACCCAAAAAGTTTATTTTGCGAAAAGCTCTTTTGAAGACGCTAAAACAAGAAAACAGTTTTTTATTTACTCTTTAAATTCTTTCCTAAATTCAAAGGTCCTACATTTCTACACATGCTTTAACGTGTACAGGTGACGGATACTTCCAGTGGGATTATCGGGACGTCTGTTCCGTATTTACTAAGTGTTTTCTGTGGTTTGAGGTCGGAGTAATGAGCACAGAAATTCAGATCTTTTTCCCTCTCCCATCTCAACCCCTGCAGTAAGACCCCCCGTACCCTTCTTTGTTTCGGCTCTGCTGCAGCGCCCGACCGTGCCTGCAAATGAGCACGAGGGCAGCCCCGCACCCCTCCTTCACATACACTGCATTCATTATGTCGGCTATGTGAGATGGTCCCAGACAGAAGATTGGAATAATCTGTAAATTTCTTGGCTAGACATGTTTCTTTTTTTAATTAGACTTTATTCCCTCGAGGCTGGACTGACTTTAATAAAAAAAAATAACGGGACGGACTGGCAAACATGTATTTCTCCGGCTCAGACATGACAAACCCCAGCGACCCCCTTTTTGCTGGTTTTAAACCCTCCCTACTGCGGTGCAGACGGTGGCTTTCGGCTGCTCTGTTAGTGTGCTGGTTAAAGGGATACTGGTTAGTTTGTAGGCAATAAAAACATCAATAGTCTGCGTGTGATGTTCCTTCTGTGATTCCTTCCTTCTGTGTTCCTTTCATCTAATTCCTCGTTTTTTTCTTTAGAGTCCACTGCTTCTCTTGTTTCTTCGTCGTGGACAAACATCTGAACCCTCTTCCCTTGAGGTATGAGGCACAGCGTTTTATTTGACATGTTATCGGTCGGTTATCGGTCTCCTGCTTTTCCTTCTTTTTTTTTTTTTTCCCATAAAAGCACGACATTCAGTCAATTTCTTCTACCAAACCTTTTCTATCTACCAATCAAGATTACAAAATTATCGTATTTTTTGTTTTTTTTAACGTACTAGATTCGCCCGTCAAATGGGGAAATTTGTGTGCTGCATTACACCGCAGCAGGCTGCCACGACGGCGCCAATGGTGGGAGAAATGGGGGGGTTAGGTGTCTTCTCCAAGGACCCTAGATGTTAACTCAGTGGGAATTGAACCTGCGAACTTCCGGTTAGCGTCCAAGGGCAAACACTGTACCACCTAACCCCCCATTTTTGAGGGGTTAAGTGTTTTCCCCATGGACACTTGGGCACGGGCCCAGTGGGAATCGAACTGGCTTCACTCGGTCCAAAGGTGGACATTCAACCACTGAGCCAACGCCTCGTCTTCAACTATCACACTACAAATATATCAATTTTATTTTCTCCCAAAAGCAGCGTGCTTTTTTTCCCCTCGAAACTTGGAAAAATTTCAACAACTTGACAAATTTTAACAATACGTGTATGTCATTAGGATTTTGATTGAGATAGAATTTTTTCCATCTTTTTAAATATTCATAAATAAAACAAAATTCCAACATATAAATAAAACTGAGCTTTCTTTTATTTAAAATAATTTTCACTGGTCTAATGTTTAGAAGGTCATAATGTTTCAAAATTCTAGTACTTTTAATTTTGTTCATTTAAATGATTCGTTATACATCAGTGATGGAATCTGGGCGTTGCTTATTTGCTGGTTAAACCAGGCATGGGCAAACTATGGCCCGCGGGCCACATGCGGCCTGTTAAACATTTTAATCCGGCCCACCAAACTTCAAAAAATTAAATAAATAAACCTTGTTAATGTTTTATTTTTTCCTGCAAATTTGATGTTTCCTCACTAGATGGCGCCAAAGATACAACAACACTGCTCCCATTAAAATGTATGTTACCGTGACGCGCACGCCTTCAAAATAAACAGTATGCACTTATATGGAAAGCCATCAGGGCAAATACACACACGTAAACAAGCCTGTTAGATGATAAAACAAGCAAAATGTTACATCAAGCGCTTAGATTTCAGACCTAGCGCCACTAAAGGCCCACGTGTCAAAAATTTTGCCCCCCTCTGGGTTAGACCTTGCGAAACATCAATGGAGTCTATCGCTGAAAGTTCCTCAGCTTGAGTTCCAAACCAGGCGATGATAGGCCAATTACCATTTTTAGCTTTCTCCACAGCCGTCCTCTCTCACTCTTCTTTCCTCTTTCTTTTCCTCCATCCTGCGCTTTGTTCCTCCCCCTACGCGATCCGGCTTTAATCTCTTGTGATTTCCAGCGTCACTCCTACTGTTTCTGACCCCCTCTTTTCTCTTTCCTTCTCGATCTTTGTGGCTCTTTTTCACTTTACTCTGTTACCTCCCACCATGTTGAAGATTTGAGCTTAAATGATTTGAAAAGGTCAAAATAGGTTAAGTCGTAATTTGCGTTTAAAATGCTCGTTAAAGGGTTTGGTGAGAAATACTTTTGGTAAAGAGGAGGTTTCAGAACAGACAGGAGTTCCTCGGTATGCTTTGAATCTTCCTCTAAAGACATAAATTTTGTTTATAAACAAAAAAAAGAAATAAAATAAAGACTTTTTGTTTCCTTTTGTTTGTTTTTTACGACTTTTCCCAACTCAATCCGGAGTGCCACCTCCCCTCTTTACCCCAATCTGTCTGGGTTTTTGTCTCCAAGCATGTTCACTCTAAAAACCAACTTAGAATGACAAGAACAACTTAGGAGGGAAAATCAAAACGGGGGTAAACACCCTTTTTCTGCCCCTCAGTCATGTTAACCTCGTGTCTTGGAGCTCTTATTCTATTCTAGCCACAACATGTCCGTAGAGCAGAGATGTTTGGATCTGAGGACGCTGTCTCCATCGGTTAATCTCCTGTTGCCATGCTGGCACGGCAGGAACAGTGGGAGGGACGGAAGGGGGGGGTGGAACATTGCTTTGGAGTCAACTTCGCCCAATGATTCTGGCTGGTATTAGTCAGCGATGCATTTCTAATCCGTTGGTTGTAGGTGTTTGAGAAAAGTGTGAAAAATAAAAACTGATTTTTTTTTTTTTTGAGTAGCTTTGATTTGAGAAAAATACCAAAAGAATTAGATCACATATTAAACTTGTACTATTAGCCCGTTCCGGCATCTTACCCTCATCCGAGGCTGGGTCGCGGGGGCATCAGCCTCAAATGGGAAGCCCAGACTTCTCTCACCCCGGCTGCATCCTAAAGCTCACCCGGAAGGATATTGAGTTGTTCCCCGACCAGCTGTGAGACATAGTCTCTCCAGCAGGTCCGGGGTCTGTCTCTTGGTGTCCTCCCGATGGGAAGTGCCCAAAACACCCCATCTGGCTCCTCTCGACCTGGAGGAGGAGCGGCTCGACACCGAGCTCCTCCCGGATGGCAGAGCTCCTCACCCGATCTCTGAGTGAGAGCCCAGCCACCCTGCAGAGGAAGCTCATTTCAGCCGCTTGTATCCACGATCTCATTCTTTTGGTCACCACCCACAGCTGGTTACCATGGTGAAGGTAGGAATGTAGATCCTGGTTACCATGGTGATGGTAGGAACGTAGATCCTGGTTACCATGGTGAGGGTAGGAACGTAGATCCTGGTTACCATGGTGAGGGTAGGAACGTAGATCCTGGTTACCATGGTGAGGGTAGGAACATAGATCCTGGTTACCATGGTGAAGGTAGGAACATAGATCCTGGTTACCATGGTGAGGGTAGGAACATAGATCCTGGTTACCATGGTGAGGGTAGGACCGTAGATCCTGGTTACCATTTTGAGGGTAGGAACATAAATCCTGGTTACCATGGTGAGGGTAGGAACGTAGATCGACTTGTGAATCGAGAGCTTTGCTTTTCGGCTCAGCTCTCTCTTTATGTCAGGTCTAGAGATACTAGATACAGACGTTAAAGTCCCCTTGGCTGACCAAAGCAAGAACAGATAGAGGCTTATTAATAAGTTTTATCCACTGCAGTGGGGAAGAAAGGTTTAAGGATGTGAAAGTTACACATGCTCGGCTCTCTGCCTTCTTCTGGTTCTTTCACACTGCAGGGCGTATTTATTGTAACATTAAGAACATGCCCATTTACATCGTTGTCATATTGAAACATATTGGTAGACTACTGAAATAAACAGGAAATGATGAGTCCTCAGACACGGTTGAGTATATTGTCGAGCACAGCTAAAAAACAGGTTTAAACCAGTCTAAAACACATCCTGTAGTTGAAACAAAGGTCACACATCCTCTAATAAAAACGGAAGTCTAGAAAACATCATCTGATTAAAACAGAAGTCTGAAAAATACACAAACATGTTGAGTATATAAGAATTTACCCAACATTTCCCCCCTGTTGTGGATTTTGAAGACATCAATGGCTACACAACCTTATAGCTTTAAGTAACCACATCTTTAAAAAAAACAACATGAGTATCTGAGTAAATAAGAGTAAATTTGAGCTTATCTTACATTTCCCCCCCTGTTGTGAGTTTCGAACATCAGATGTAGTATCACTATATTAGCTTTAAGATACATCACCATAGAAAACATAAAACAACAGGTTGATGTTTAAGGATTGGGCGAAAAACCTGCAAAAGGCGCGGGAAAATTCCCAATCCGCCCTCCGCATCGGAGCGACGTCCTCATGGGCAAAAACATCAGGAATAAGTGGTGGAAAGATAATAGAATGCAAGAATGGATTAGTTAAATGATAATACAAGCAACAGTGATGAGTAAGAACCTAGCCGTGGGCGCCACAACAAGTACAATCCTGCGGGTGCTTGATGGTGGGGTTACCACGGAGCAGGGCCTCAGTCGGGGGGCTGAGCGCCCTGAGAATGCACCTATTGTGCAAACAGTCCGAACAGGGGACAGAGGAGCAGAGGTTACCATCACTTACTCCTTGAGGGACTGGGGCCTTAGTCCCTAGGGGTGGCGAGAAAGTCCTGCAGAGCGATGTCGTGAATGGGGAGTAGGTTGTACTGGTAGATCTGGGCAACAAACAGTCTTGGAACAGCTTTCTTCGTCATAGGGATAGTGTAACAGGAACAACAGAGGCAAAGGAGAACGAACATGATGATGACAGCGACGAAGGGGAGGATGGGCCTGAGAAGGACTTGAGAACGAATTAATCAGTTAACCAATTAATTAATTAATTTGGTCGCCCGGTTTCAGGAGTCCCAAAATTTCTGTGGGTTGTGAGAGAACCTGGAGGACACGTCTCTGGCAAAAGACCAAATTAAGCCATCTATAAATAGGGCGCAGTTCAGCTGATTTCTTCACCGCTTTGAGACGCTGGCCCCTAGTGGTTACCAACCCCTTTGAACACGGACTTCCACTGCTACCCCCGTTGGTCGTCGTGGCTCAAACAAAAGTCGAACTTTGTAGGAGGGTCTCTCAGCAATTTTTACAGCAGCGGGTGTGGTGATCTGGACACAGTATGGGCCTTCCCAGCGTGGGCAGGACCAGGACTTCCTTTTGATCACCTTCACCAAGATCAGATCTCCAGGTTTCAGCAGTTCCTGTGTGGGCGACAGAGAAGGGGGCAGATTATTTGTTCTCCGGACATCTTTCTCTCTAAATAATCTGGTGAGCCAGTTAGTCGTAGGATCTAACTGGCCTTCTTTCTCCTGATAGGTCTACCATAACCGGCCTCAAATGGTGTCACCCCTGTATAGGATGGGGTGATTTCTTTGGGGAAATTGCCTCTCTTGGTCTTAAATGACCTTGACTGTTATATTTATAGCAGATCATTGACAAAAAATATTATTATTATTGTTTTTTTTTTCATAATAAAATACTCTAATAAAATACTCTAATAAAATACTCTAAATATACTCTAATTAAATATACCATCCCCCTGTTGAGCCATGGGGAACCCCATGGCTCACTATAGTTACAATTTGAAATCACACTTGGCCTAACTGTACGTGTGGTGATCTCATGTCCCATAAAAATTCCCAAACTCCCAGTACTGCATGAGGTTCTCCAAATTGTGCTAAACAGTTTTAAATTCAATGATTTCTGTTTCTGTCGTCATAGCACATTAAAATTTATGCTCCCCAATTATCTTTTGTAGCTGATTTAATAACACAAAGGCCTATTCTACCTGTGGATCCCACGTTATCTGATCTCTTAACTGTAAGTCCCCACCAAATATTGCTTCTTGAAAAAGCTACTGTACTTATGCACACATTCGTTCTGTGACCTTGAAACTTCCTGAATTGCAATCTTCCTTTTCTACCTGTCTGATGAGTGAGGATCACAAAAGTTAAAGTTAATTATTATTATTTCTAATTAATTTATGTATCTTTTAGGATTAAAACATCTGTTTAACATCAGTTTGATAGTCTACAGGGGGCAGGGCTTTGATTCCAAACATCTTCTATCTGAGCACCTCCTTGCACATTTTTTTTTTTTTTTTTTTTTTAGAAATCAAGTAACAATAAACACTTATCTGCAGATCTAAACTTACTTTATTAATCATTACTGCTATTAATTAATTAATTTATTTATTTACTAACTGCACAAAGTCCTGCACAAAACAAAATATTTTCTCAACAAAAATCATTATTCATCCTGTACAATTCTCACATTTGACCACATCTAAATTACTGTGCTGAAATATGGGATGTCAGTTTCAAAAATCAACTCTGCAAATTATTTGATTAGAGAAAAAACATAATTGTTGCTAAGGCTGAAGTTTTGGATCAAACTAATGCTCTGATCTTAAAATATAGAATTTAAAATAGTTCAAATCATGTTTCGAGTTCATCAAAAAGCATCTGCCTCAGTATCTAAAAACATTTTATCTACCACCACAGTGATCTCAGAGACAGCAATACTAACTTCCCTTTACTAGGTTTCCGTATTTCTAAATCCTAACAAAATGCTCTAGCCTGATGATGTTCAAAAAGAAATATAAAGAATTGATCTTCACTAAATATAAAAACAATTAATGTTAATCTGTTTCTCTCATTTACATTTTCCTATTTTTTTTTCTTTCAAGACAAACAAACAAACTATATATCCCACTGTTAAGAACAATCATATGTAACCAGTCCTACAAAATCATACATACAACCAAACAATGTTTAGACAACAAGCTTGACAAAGAAGTCAAGTCACACACTAGTCACGCTCTCTACAAAATATGTTTAACATTAGGGGTAGTCCATACGAACTTAGAGGAAGTGATGTGTTCATTAAAAATAAACTAAGAAAAAATGTTAAAAAATTCTGTGTTTCTATTAAAGGTGTGGATCTTTGGAATAAATGTGATGAGGAACTTAAATTATGTTCTGAACTTTTCTGTTTAAAGAAGAAATTTAAGTTATTATTTCTTTAAAAATATGCAAGTCTTGATGTTTAAATTCAAGCTTATGTGTGTAAAGAATTTAAAGTAGGAATTGTAATACTCTTCATTTGACGTAGAAAGAAAGAAACACAGACCTTCCACGCTCATGCACAGGATTACACACACAAATTTACACACACATGCTCACACCCACGCTTACAAGCACACCCAGCTGCAGCGGAACAGAGACACACACACACCCAGCTGCAGAAAAACCAGAGACACACAAAGATCCATCTTTCTCACAATCACAAACTTTGGTGAAAAACTAGCATTTTTGAGCCATTTCAGAATGAATTTGTAACAAAACACAAAACAGTTTGACCAATTTTAAGGCTCTCTTTTACTTCAAACTTTTACAGTTTATTCATTCATGTACATCTGTTTTGTCATTTTCACTAGTTTGATTTTGATGAGCTAATGATTTTATAAACTTGTTTTGATCTCAAAAACTGGCATCATAAACCGGCTTTCTGAGTCCCAAAAATTAACCTGGCCAGGGTCAATTTTATAAACACTGTGGACAGTCATTCAGCAAGATATCGTGCCAATTTTTACAGATCTGCGCGCGTTTTTTCATTATTTTATTATTATTACTGGCGCCGTGCTGGCAGCCTGCTGCGTGTGATGCAGCACACAAATTTTCCCAACTAATTGTTTTGTCTCTTTTATTTAATTCTAAGATCTCTAACCCTACTTTTCTCTTTTGTCTTTAACCTGTTAAAGTCTCTTTTTACTCTGGTCTGCCCAATCTTTAAGGCCTAGAAGCACATTGTTGATTCCAGTGGTATTTTTGCATCGTTTCATCTCTCCTTTTGAAAAGAGTTTTCATCATGGTGGTTTGAATTTGTATTTAGTAACCCACTTCTCCAAGTAGTCACAACTACCAGGACACGTTTTAACCATAAATTTAACATCTGGATGGTTTTGGATCTCTTTAGCTAATTTCTGACCCATTTTGATGTTCCTTTTAACAGGATCAAACTATTTTCTTTGATCAGATATGTATATCTCTTTTCTCTTTTAATTCTGAGTCACACGCACACACAACCACTCTGCGCAGACAGTCACACCCTTGTCAGTAGAACTAAGTTTTCCATCAGATTTGTATTTTTTTTTTTTATCCATTTTGACAGATACAGTACTTTAGTTTAGTAAATACTTTACTTTAGTTGTTTTGAATAAATTTCCAATTTTTACACTCCAAAGTATCAAAAGGTTATTTTTGCTTTGTCCTTTTCCCATTTGAACTGTTTTAGCTCCGATATTTTTTCAACACATAGAGTATTCTAGTACCGGAGAGGTTATCAACAGGACAGTGGTAATTCTTTTTGTGGTAAACCTTTCTTTAGACCGTATTTCAGGTGAAGGTTTCTTGCCTCTGCATCCACAAAAATTCACTGTTTACTTCCCTGTTGTTTTAGTATGAAGCAAAATTTTCTAGTGAAAATTTTACTTCCAGTCACTCTTCACATTCACTCTTTTTTTTTTTAGGTACCTTTTTATTTCACAGATTTTAACTGTACAGAGGACTCCGCCGTCCTTTTTTCTCTCTTTTTTTTTAAATATTAATTTCTATTATATTTTATTCTAATTTTCTTTTTCCTTTTGATTTTAGTAATAATTCTGTTATAATTTTAATTTAATCTTTAATTCTCTATTTTCCTTTTATAAGTTGTGATTATGTCATGTTTTATTTTATTTCCTCTTTAAGTTGAGGCTTGATGAGGAGACCACCCTTTTTATAAGTTATTACGTACTTATACAACGTTTAATTTCCTCGACCCAGAACACCCGATCCCTACTTTACCTTGTAAAGTCATAGAGCAACCCTAATTTCTTTCTCTCTTGCTCTCTTGGGTGAACGGATAATTATTTGTACCTATAGGATTTTTATTTCTCTGGGCCAACGCCCTTTTCAGTGCACTTGGTCTCTCTCACTTCCTCTTTTTCCTTTTTCCTGTCTTAAATGACTTTTCCTTAAAACATTATTCACAACTTTTATGTATTTCAATTCTATAAACACGAAACAGCACAATACCTGGGTGCCTAGGTCAGCCTGGATCGATGGGAGATGCAATTCGGGCGAGCGGCCGGCACCGGAGTAGGAGGCCCACTTCCTTCAATGGGGAAGTGCTGTCGACAGTTTTTCGGCGTCCTTTGTCCAGTGGCGGTCGTCCGTCCAAAGTTGATCTCCCGGGATTTCGGCACCAATGAAATGTCAGGTCTAGAGATACTAGATACAGACGTTAAAGTCCCCTTGGCTGACCAAAGCAAGAACAGATAGAGGCTTATTAATAAGTTTTATCCACTGCAGTGGGGAAGAAAGGTTTAAGGATGTGAAAGTTACACATGCTCGGCTCTCTGCCTTCTTCTGGTTCTTTCACACTGCAGGGCGTATTTATTGTAACATTAAGAACATGCCCATTTACATCGTTGTCATATTGAAACATATTGGTAGACTACTGAAATAAACAGGAAATGATGAGTCCTCAGACACGGTTGAGTATATTGTCGAGCACAGCTAAAAAACAGGTTTAAACCAGTCTAAAACACATCCTGTAGTTGAAACAAAGGTCACACATCCTCTAATAAAAACGGAAGTCTAGAAAACATCATCTGATTAAAACAGAAGTCTGAAAAATACACAAACATGTTGAGTATATAAGAATTTACCCAACACTTTACCATGACAGACTGATGCAGCGTCCTAGTTATTGCGACGCTGCACCGATCCATCTGTCGATCTCCTGCTCCATCCTTCCCCCACTCGTGAACAAGACCCCGAGATACTTAAACTCCTCCAGTTGGGGCAGGACTCTGTCCCTGACCCGCAGGGGGCATTCCACTCTTTTCCGGGCGAGGACCATGGTCTCGGATCTGGAGGCGCTAATTCCCATCCCGGCCGCTTCACACTCTGCTGCAAATTGATCCAGTGAGAGCTGGAGATCACGGTACGATGAAGCCAATAGGACCACATCATCCGCATGAAGCAGAGATCTGATCCTGAGGTCACCAAACTGGATCCCTCCAACACCTCGACTGCGCCTAGAAATTCTGTCCTTAAAGGTGATGAACAGAATCGGTGACAAAGGGCGGAAACTTGGCGGAGAAACAAACAACGTCCATAGAAGAAGTAGGTCAGCGTGTGTTTTGTGCTTTTAAACACAAAAATACCACAAAACGCGCTGAAGAAACTCGTTCCAGATAAATCCGACTTCCTGCTGGTCTTAGAGTTCGTGAACAAAATTCATTTCTAATCGCGCAACCGAATTCATGCTGTTTCTTTGCGTTTATTGCTATGCACATTTCAGAATGCGTAAACCAGCCAAGTTGAACAAACATCAAACACTCAACTAAAAATATTTCCAACATCCAAACATTCCTAAGAGTGAAAGTATTCCCCATTAATGAAAGAATGGCCTGTGGGCGTCGTTTGGCCGTACGCTAACGTGGTGATTGATGAATGTTAAGCTCTCAGGTCTCTAAAACACTTCCACGCAGCCCAGATCTGCCACCTGTCTGGACTTTTAAGTGCAGCTGTTGCCTTGGAGGCATAAAAACTGACACCTGGTCCTCCGAAGGTTCCATATTCTGCTTTAAAAAACGAACATTGAGAGTTTTCTGAAGTAAGATGGTGTATTTTAAGTATATGTTAGATTTTTTTTGGCAGATTTGGATTAAAAACAATAAAAACGTTAAATTCTAAACTACACAGCTGCTCTTTGTTCTTATGTTACGTCAGACCGAATGACTTGGTGAAGCCCGCCCACATTGTGATCGTGACAATGAGAAGTGTTTTGTTTTTCATCACCGTTTTGTTGCTAATTAATAAGACGTCTGAAAATATTAATATTTTGAAGTTTACCTGCTAAATAAGTAGTTATTTTAAACCAGGGGTGGGTAAACTTTTTGATTTGCGGGCCACATTCAGTTCTAACATTTGACAAAGGGGCCGGAACAGGATCAGATGGATGGCATGCTTTGGTAACCGCTAGATTAGACCAATAGAATGACGCTAGATTTTAAACAAGCGCTATATGTTACATAAAGAGAGTTAAATTTCAAATCTAGCGGCGCTAGCTCTGAAATCTAAGCTCTTGATGTAACATATTTCTTGTTTTAACGTCTAACACGCTTGTTTACGTGCGTGTATTGGCCCTGATGGCTTTCCATATTTGTGCACACTGTTTATTTTGACAACGAAGACACACATTTTAATGGGAGCAGTGTTGTTGTATTTTTGGCGCCATCTAGTGACAACATTAGAATTACATGAAAATGAAACATAAACAAGGTTTATTTATTTAATTTTTTCAAGTTCAGCAGGCCGGATTAAAACGTTTAACGGGCCACATGTGGCCCGCGAGCCATAGTTTGCCCATGCCTGTTTAAACCATACTTTTTAAGGAATGAACTTTAGCTTGAGTAGCTCGTTCAGCCGGAGACAGCTGCACCTGTTGAGCGCTACCAGCGGATCTTTGTACAATCAGGACATTAATAACGTAAATCATATCATCATATAAGAAATTTTGAAGTATTCCAGTTTGCTTTAAAGTACTGTATTTTCTGCACTATAAGGGGCACCTAAAAACTTTAAATTTTTCTCTAAAGTCCATGTTGTGCCTTTTAACCCGGGCGATTAATATTGAGCTACAGCAGGTGTCACAACTGCGGTCAGCAGCCGCCCGTTATTTCCCCCTGTAGAAGAAGTAGTGTGCGGTGCATGCTGGGATGGCGTCTCATCTCCATTTGTGTGTTTGTGTAAAGACCCGGAAATGGCTCCTACCAAGAGACACTGTTACACCGAAGAGTTTTAACTCAAGGCGATCGGTCACACAGTAGAACACGGGAATAGAGCCGCAGCGAGAGAGTTTAACATCAATGAATCAATGGTGAGGAAGTGGAGGAAGCAAGAGGATGCGCTGCGCCAAGTAAACAAGACTAAACAGAGTTTCCGCGGGAACGAAGCGAGATGGCCACAGTTAGAGGACAAAGTTGAACAGCCTTTACTGTAGCGCCTAGTGCGGAAAATACGGTACGTCGTTTCCTTTTGGTTAAATTGGAAATATTTCTGCTCTTTTTTAATATTTTACGACTATTATCGTCTTTGTTGGGTAGTAGAAAAAGTTTCAAAAAAGTCTTCTGGACAGTTTAATTCTTGATCGAGACGTTTTGACTTCCATCCGGAAATCATTTTCAATCTGAATGAAATGGACAGAAACCTGGATCTATTTATACTAACCTGAGTAAAAGGTAAAAAAAAATAGTAAGAAGGGCTCGACCAATGAGCCTGTGTTACCTATGATGGCCGTGAATGGCTCCTATTGTAGCCACAGACCAGTAAACGACCCCTATTATAAAAATGCTAAAAGCCTAGTGAAAAGAAATTCCTGCTAACGAGAGGCGTGGAACTGGGTCACGAGGTGTCATCTTTAGTCCATGGCTTCAAAATGCTGCTGTAAATCCCGGGCAGAACGTATCTAACGCCTCCACTCCGATTCAGTGAGGGATTTTCTTTCATCACAAAGATGGCTTCCTTCACCCCTCTTTCAAACCATCCTTTCTCTCTACTTAGAATCTTCACCTCACTGTCCTCAAAAGTGTGTTTGGTGGATTTAAGATGCAGATGTACAGCAGACTGTGGACCACTTGAGGCTTCTCTTCTGTGTTGGTAAAGTCTTTTGTGGAGTGGCTGCTTCGTTTCACCAATGTAGTGTTCTTTGCAGCTCCCTTCACTGCACCGGATCGAATAAACTACATTGCTCTGTTTTTCTGTAGGCATCTTGTCTTTAGGATGTACTAGTTTCTGACGTAATGTGTTGACCGGTTTAAAGAAAACCAGGATGTCATGTTGTCTGAAAATTCTCTGTAACTTCTCGAACAGTCCTGACAGTCCTGAACAGTCCCAACAAAGACGGATTCGTCTTCGTTGGGCTTTAAAATTGAAACTAAATCCCTACGGCCTTGTTGGCTCACGCCAACCCCTAAATTTGCATCTACCCTGATGATACTTTGCTTTATTTTGAATCCCAAAGAACAAAGTTCAAATCTTGACTTTCCATTTGCGCTAATCCCAATGTGGTGTATCTAACTACCACGGGTGTTTTGGTTTAAACTGGCACACAAAGTAATTAAAAGATCATGCCAACTAAAGGGTGCTTTGCGTCTTTTTTAATTGAAAAAGCGTCCCATATCATGATACGAATGACGGCCATTTGCATCTGGGTTCAAATCAAATTGAAAAACGTCCTTTCATCATTTGGGCCTTAAAAACATTCTGGGTACAAATATTTTTAATGTCTTAGCTTTGATGTATTAACCGTCCATGCTTCAGTGCATTTGGAGTATTGAGGTGTGTGCTAGCCTTAGGGGGACCGTGTTCTTTGGGAAGGGAGTGTGTCTGTGTGAATTATGGATGAGGAAATGGGGGCTGGTGGGATTCCTTAAGTGAAAACGAGAGAGAAAAGAGAAATATAGTCTTTGGAAAATTTACAGCAGGATCACCAAGTAGAACCTCAACACTGGATTAGCACCAAATTTGGAGGAATTGTCTCAGAGTGCTGCCTCTGAGACAACGGGGTGCGTAGGGTGTCGGAGCTAATCCCAGCTGATTAAAGGCGAAGGCAGGGTACACCCCAAATAGGTCGTCAGTCTGTCGCAGGGCCATATACACACCTGGGGACAGTTTTATTGTGGCCAATCAGCCGAACAGGCATGTTTTTGGAGGATTGGAGGAAATCGAAGTACATGGTGGAAACTTGGAGAAGCCTCGTCCCACCCGGGACTCAAACCCCTGATCTTCTAGCTGTGAGGCCGTTCAGTTCCGTCATCTTCCGCTTGTTCCGGGGTCGAGTCGCGGGGGCAGCCCAGGCCTCTCTCTCCCCGGCTGCATCCTCTAGCTCACCTGGAAGGATCCCAAGTCGTTCCCCGGCCAGCTGTGAGACATAGTCTCTCCAGCGGGAGTGGGGTCTGCCCCTTCGTCTCCTCCCGGTGGGACGTGCCCGAAACACCTCGCCCGTGAGGCGCTCGGGGGGCATCCTGACCAGATGCCCGAACCACCCCATCTGGCTCCTCTCGACCTGGAGGAGGAGCGGCTCGACACCGAGCTCCTCCCGGATGGCAGAGCTCCTCACCCGATCTCTGAGTGAGAGCCCAGCCACCCTGCGGAGGATGCTCATTTCGGCCGCTTGTACCGACGATCTCATTCTTTCGGTCACCACCCACAGCTGGTGACCATAGGTGAGGGTCACCAGCTGTGAGGCCAATAGGCTTTATCTTTATTAAGTGTCCCTTCTTTTTGGACAGTGAATGCACCCCGCTTAGTCCAACGCCCCGGACAGAGCCTGAATCTTGTTTGAGCTAGTACATATTTTTTATGTCTTTATTTTGATACATTTACATAAAAATCCCACTCCCTGTAGGGACTGAGCCTGAGCAGAGCGCATGCCTCCTGCTTACGATAGAATGTGTTTACAGGAGTTTTTGAGGAACTCCAGACGCTCACTTGGACCCAGTGAAATATAAAAAGACCAGTTTGGTGTTCTTCACTGCGGCATTGCTTTGCGGAGCCATTCCGGATTCCAACTTTTGGGTTGCCAGGTTGGACACAGTCCGACCGGATTGGGAAGCTGGTGGATAAAGGGGGAGGGGCATTGAGGTGTTTACACTCAAATGGAATTTACAAATGGAAAAGTGAGGTTACAGGGAGAAGAGATAAAGAAGGTGGAAGATTTTAAGTATCTAGGATCAACAGTCCAGAGCAATGGAGAGTGTGGAAAAGAGGTGAAGAAGCGTGTGTAGGCAGGCTGGAACGGTTGGAGGAAGGTATCAGGTGTGATGTGCGACAGAAGAGTTTCAGTTAAAATGAAAGGAAAAGTGTAGAAAACCATGGTGAGAGCGGCCATGCTGATTGGTCTAGAGACAGTGTGGTGAGAGCGGCCATGCTGATTGGTCTAGAGACAGTGTGGTGAGAGCGGCCATGCTGATTGGTCTAGAGACAGTGTGGTGAGAGCGGCCATGCTGATTGGTCTAGAGACAGTGTGGTGAGAGCGGCCATGCTGATTGGTCTAGAGACAGTGTGGTGAGAGCGGCCATGCTGATTGGTCTAGAGACAGTGTGGTGAGAGCGGCCATGCTGATTGGTCTAGAGACAGTGTGGTGAGAGCAGCCATGCTGATTGGTCTAGAGACAGTGTGGTGAGACCGGCCATGCTGATTGGTCTAGAGACAGTGGCACTGAAGAAAAGACAGGAAACAGAGATGGAGGAAGCAGAGATGAAGATGCTGAGGATCTCTCTGGGAGTGACCAGGATGGACAGGATCAGAGGAACAGCACATGTTAGAGGTTTTGGAGATAAAGTCAGAGAGACCAGACCACCTCCGCAGGGTTGCTGGGGTCTCGTTCAGAGATAGAGGGAGGAGCTCAGCCATCTGTCTCACAGCCAGCTGTGAGACATAGTCTCTCCAACAGATCCGGAGTCTGCCTCTTGGTCTCCTCCCGGTGGGACATGCCCGAAATACCTCACCAGTGATGTGCTCGGGGGGGCATCCCGACCAGATGCCCGAACCAACCCATCTGGCTCCTCTAAACCTGGAGTAGGAGCGGCTCGACATCATGCTCCTCCCGGATGGCAGAGCTCCTCACCCGAGCTCAGAGTGAGAGCCCAGCCACCCTGCTGTACGACCGGAGCCAGAGCTTGGTCCGTATAGCTGGCAGTATGTCGATTCCATTTCCAGTGAGAGTTGGACTCCGCCAAGGCTGCCCTTTGTCACCGATTGTGTTCATCACCTTCATGGACAGAATATCTAGGCACAGTCGAGGCATTGGAGGGATCCAGTTTGGTGACCTCAGGATCGGATCTCTGCTTTTTGCGGATGATGTGGTTCTGTTGGCTTCATCGGACCGTGATCTCCAGCTCTCACTGGATCGATTTGCTGCCGAGTGTGAAGCGGTCGGGATGGGAATTAGTGCCTCCAAATCCAAGACCGGTCTTTGCCTGGAAAAGGGTAGAATGCCCCCTGTGGGTCAGGGACAGCGTCCTGCCCCAAGTGGATTTTCTGACCTAGAGGTATATTTTCTTCTAAATCTGCTTCTTTCTTGTTTAGAAGACTCCGCTCCCCACTTTATTAGCCCCGCCTCTTTGCTTGCCAAGAGCTTGTTTTGGCTCAAGCACCTCCTTGAGAATTCTTCACACTCTTTTGATGTAAACAAGATGGTGGTTGTTCCACTTTCTTACCATTTAAAGCTTCATAAAAGTAGAAATCTGTCTTTCTTTTACGGCTCGCTTAACTTTAAACTCCTCATCCTCTGGCTCAACGCCAACAGACCAATCCAAGAATTTGACAAATCTGGAAAACAGCTCACCAGTCAAATCAGTCGACTTGGCTCTGAAAAGACACATGTAATTGCATGGGGGGGTTTTTTTTTGGAAGAAAAGTGACTTGGATTTTTTTTTTTTTGGGATTGGTACTCCTTCTGTTGGCCGAGCCCTTCGGATTCACAGATGGGCACGGGATTAGCCTAATGCGACAAACTGTGTCTACTTTACAAAAAAGGAAAAAAAAGTCTTTGAAGTGCAGTAGATTTTATTAACAGTATCTCAAACATCGTTTGAAAACTTTTGAAATGACACAAAACAAATAGGGACGTAGCTTGGCTGCAAAGTGGTACGCTGGTAAGCCGTGGCCTTACAGCAACACGGTTAGGAGTTCGAATCCTGGATGGGTGAGGCTTGACTCACTGACCTTTCCGTGGCTGTGGAGTTTGCCTGTACTCCTCGTCCATGCGTTCCACACCCCTTCGAATACGTGCATGTTAGGTTAATTGGGCCACCGCAATAAACTTGCGACCTGCACTTGGTGTACCTTTCATCTCGCCTGTAATCGTTCTGAATAGACTGCGGCGCTCCTTGCGACCCGACTCGGATAAGCAGTTGAGAAGATGGATGATGGAGATTTGTTAATCTCTGGTTTCAGAAAAAATTGACTAGTTAACAAAGCAAACCTTCAGTCCTCAAATTCTTTATACACGACGAAGGAAAAGATCGATTCAAAGAGTTTTAAGTGATTAAAACAAGTCAATTTGCACATTCTGTTTTCCAGACACCTGCGTTTCACAACCTGGAGTCTCTTTGACTAGAAAAGAATTGACCCGCTTTTGAACTCCATATGGGCATATACTTTGTAGTTGGTTTGTATGTCCAGAGCAATGGAGAGTGTGGAAAAGAGGTGAAGAAGCGTGTGCAAGCAGGCTGGAACGGGGGGAGAAAAGTATCAGGTGTGATGTGTGATAGAAGAGTTTAAGATAAAATGAAAGAGAAAGTGTACAAAACCGTGGTGAGAGCGGCCATGCTGATTGGTCTAGAGACAGTGTGGTGAGAGCGGCCATGCTGATTGGTCTAGAGACAGTGTGGTGAGAGCGGCCATGCTGATTGGTCTAGAGACAGTGTGGTGAGACCGGCCATGCTGATTGGTCTAGAGACAGTGTGGTGAGAGCGGCCATGATGATTGGTCTAGAGACAGTGTGGTGAGAGCGGCCATGCTGATTGGTCTAGAGACAGTGTGGTGAGAGCGGCCATGCTGATTGGTCTAGAGACAGTGTGGTGAGAGCGGCCATGATGATTGGTCTAGAGACAGTGTGGTGAGACCGGCCATGCTGATTGGTCTAGAGACAGTGTGGTGAGAGCGGCCATGCTGATTGGTCTAGAGACAGTGTGGTGAGAGCGGCCATGCTAATTGGTCTAGAGACAGTGTGGTGAGAGCGGCCATGCTGATTGGTCTAGACACAGCGTGGTGAGAGCGGCCATGCTGATTGGTCTAGAGACAGTGGCACTGAGAAAAAGACAGGAAACAGAGATGAAGGTAGCAGAGATGAAGATGCTGAAGATCTCTCTGGGAGTGACCAGGATGGACAGGATCAGAGGAACAGCACATGTTAGAGGTTTTAAAGTCAGAGAGGTCAGACTGAGATGGTTTGGACATGTGCAGAGGAGAGAGAGAGAGTACATCAGAAGAAGGATGCTGGGTTTGGAACCACCAGGAAAGAGGACTAGAGGAAGACCAAAGAGGAGGTTCATGGATACAGTGAAGGAAGACATGAAGATAGTTGGTGTGACCGAAGAGGATGCAGCAGATAGGGTTAGATGGAAGAAACTGACTTGATGTGGCGCCCCGTGAAGGGAAATGCTGAAAGAAGAAGATGGACATACAGTTTGTTTGTGGTTGTCCAACAGATTTGTCCTCTCCAACTAGTCCTTGAACCTCCATCTTTTTAAATGGTCCATCATCAACTCCATGGCGAACGCAGTTATTGTCCTTTTCATTCTTGACTGGATTCCTGGATAAAAATTCCTGGTCTTTGTCTTTTGCGCTGTTTTTACGCTTAGCTTTTAGGCTAGCTCGAATAAATTTCCTATGTTTCCGAACAAATATCTGAACCGCTAACTCAGCTTATTTTCTCTCTTCTTACAGATCAAAGACGAGGTTTTATCTCCACTATAGATACTTTTACCATCAGTGAAGACAACTCGGTAACCCTGGTAAGTTGACATGCTAAAAACATCCGATCTCATTGGGTGAGACATTTTGAGTCTGAGACCAGTTACATTCTATGTTTTATACAGTTTTTAAGTTTCTGTCTCGACCTGTTGAATCACCACCAACCGAAAATGTTTGAAAACATTCTCTAAATCCGTCATTATTAACAATATAGTTATTTTCGTGAAAAGGAATTAAATCAACGCCTTAAAACTTATTTTGTCTTTTGTTTTTTAATGGATCTTCTTTTAAAAAAAAAAAGTGCCGTTACTTTTTTCCTTTCAATGTCCTGCAGAAAACGTGAGATTTCATCAAAATCTTGTTTTTTTTTTCTTTTGCTTTAAATACACCCTAAATTTTCTCATAAAGTTTCAAAAACATGTAGAAAATATGATTCACGAGGTGGCGTCGTTTTAGGGAGAAATGGATGCCAAATACAACAAAAAAAAAAGCAGAGAAGAAGAGTGAGTTACTATGGTTACAGAACAGCTTTTCCTTTTCATTTTAGCTGAAACACTTCTATCACACAGCCGAGGCGTTGGAGGGATCCGGTTTGGTGACCTCAGGATTGGATCTCTGCTTTTTGCGGATGATGTGATCCTATTGGCTTCATCGGACCGTGATCTCCAGCTCTCACTGGATCGATTTGCTGCCGAGTGTGAAGCAGCCGGGATGGGAATTAGCGCCTCCAAATCCGAGACCATGGTCCTTGCCTGGAAAAGGGTGGAATGCCCCCTGCGGGTCAGGGACAGAGTCCTGCCCCAAGTGGAGGAGTTTAAGTATCTCGGGGTCTTGTTCACGAGTGGGGGAAGGATGGAGCGGGAGATCGACAGGTGGATCGGTGCGGAGTCAGCAAAAACTAGGACGCTGCATCGGTCCGTCGTGGTGAAGAGAGAGCTGAGCCGAAAAGTAAAGCTCTCGATTTACAAGTCAATCTACGTTGCTACCCTCACCATGGTAACCAGGATCTACGTTCCTACCCTCACCATGGTAACCAGGATCTATGTTCCTACCCTCACCATGGTAACCAGGATCTACGTTCCTACCCTCACCATGGTAACCAGGATCTACGTTCCTACCCTCACCATGGTAACCAGGATCTAGGTTCCTACCCTCACCATGGTAACCAGGATCTACGTTCCTACCCTCACCATGGTAACCAGCTGTGGGTGGTGACCGAAAGAATGAGATCGCGGGTACAAGCGGCCGAAATGAGCTTCCTCCGCAGGGTGACTGGGCTCTCACTCAGAGATCGGGTGAGGAGCTCTGCCATCCGGGAGGAGCTCGGTGTCGAGCCGCTCCTCCTCCAGGTCGAGAGGAACCAGATGGGGTGGTTCGGGCATCTGGTCAGGATGCCCCCCGAGCGCCTCACAGGCGAGGTGTTTTGCACACATCCCACTGGGAGGAGACCATGGGGCAGACCCCGGACCCACTGGAGAGACTATGTCTCACAGCTGGCCGGGGAACGACTTGGGATCCTTCCGGGTGAGCTAGAGGATGCAGCCGGGGAGAGAGAGGCCTGGGCTGCCCGTTTGAGGCTGTTGCCCCCGCGACCCGACCCCGGAACAAGCGGAAGATGACGGAACGAAACTTCTATCACACTTCTATCCTCCACCCGTTCCAGCCTGCCTGCACACGCTTCTTCACCTCTTTTCCACACTCTCCATTGCTCTGGACTGTTGATCCTAGATACTTAAAATCTTCCACCTTCTTTATCTCTTCTCCCTGTAACCTCACTTTTCCATTTGGATCCCCCTCATTCACACACGAACTCTGTCTTACTCTGACCAGAGGTGTCAAAAGTACTAAAATACCAAGATAAAAAACTACTTTAGTAAAAGTAGAAGTATGAACTCAAGTTTTTACTCAAGTAAAAGTAAAAAGTAACCTATTTACAAAACTACTTAAAGTAGAAAAGTAAAAGTAATTTTCAGAAAAAAAGAATATTATTAACAAAAGCGTATGAACATATTTTTAACTATTATCACATACTTTAAGGAGCAGAAAATATGATAATAAATGAAAGTGTTTTGGTGAAACTTTATGAATCAGAAACATTTATTTCTTAATAATCTTTATTGGAAATCGATTAATGAACACAATCAAATGTATTAACATAAGCAGGGCATTATGTAACGTCCCTTCAGCTACCAAGCTTCACTCTGCATCACCTAATTTAACCAACTTCAAGACACAAACACACTCAATGTAAAAAAAAACACACTCAATGTAAAAAAAACAAAACACAAACACACTCAATGTAAAAAAAAACACACTCAATGTAAAAAAAACAAAACACAAACACACTCAATGTAAAAAAAACCACACTCAATGTAAAAAAAACACACTCAATGTAAAAAAAAACACACTCAATGTAAAAAAAAAAAAAAACACAAACACACTCAATGTAAAAAAAAACACACTCAATGTAAAAAAAAACAAAACACAAACACACTCAATGTAAAAAAAAACACACTCAATGTAAAAAAAACACACTCAATGTAAAAAAAAAACACACTCAATGTAAAAAAAAAACACACTCAATGTAAAAAAAACACACTCATCGTAAAAAAAACAAAACACAAACACACTCAATGTAAAAAAAAAACACACTCAATGTAAAAAAAACACACTCAATGTAAAAAAAAACAAAACACAAACACACTCAATGTAAAAAAAAACAAAACACAAACACACTCAATGTAAAAAACAAAACAAAACACAAACACACTCAATGTAAAAAAAAACAAAACACAAACACACTCAATGTAAAAAAAAAACAAAACACAAACACACTCAATGTAAAAAAAAAACAAAACACAAACACACTCAATGTAAAAAACAAAACAAAACACAAACACACTCAATGTAAAAAAAAACAAAACACAAACACACTCAATGTAAAAAAACAAAACAAAACACAAACACACTCAATGTAAAAAAAACCAAAAAAAACCCAAAAAGCTTTTTTAAGGCAGGTACTGAATAGTCTTTCACAAGTTTCTAAGGTTGGGAGTGCCACATACGGTCTGCGTGACACCTGGAACACAGCAGGAGGGTGCGGGGGGGCGGTGTGTGCATGTGTGTGTGCATGCATGCGCGCATGCTGTGTGCCACGTGTTGAAGTGATGAAGCAAGACGAAGTCGTGTTAGTTCGCGTTAGCTCGCGTCATCCAACCACATTCAAATCGAATGGCGCCATTGATCCGGATTGGTTTCTTTATTTTTAATGGTGACAAAATGACGAAAGTAACGACTACTTTTTATAAAATTAACAAAGTAAAAGTACAGATAATTACATAAAAAAGTAGTGAGTAAAAGTAAAAAAGTAGACAAAAAAATCATTATTGACTGAACTCCTCTGTCACACCTACAGCACACCTCACCACTGTCTTACAGCCCTCATACATGTCCTGGACCACTCTAACATACTTCTCTGTCACACCAGACTTCCTCATACAATACCATAGTTCTTCTCTAGGTACCCTGTCATACGCTTTCTCTAGATCTACACAGTGCAGTTCCCTCTGACCTTCCCTGTACTTCTCTATCAGCATCCTCAAGGCAAATACTGCATCTGTAGTGCTCTTTAGAGGTATAAAAAAAGAATACTGCTGCTCACAAATTCTTACTTCAGTTAGCCTAGATTCAGTGGTGGAACGTAACAAAGTAAATGTACTTCATTACTGTACTTAAGTAAAAAAATTGTGTATCTGTACTTTACTTAAGTAAAATTTAAGACCGGTACTTTTACTTTTACGTCACTACATTTTTAGAGCAAATATCTGTACTTTTACTTCGCTACTTTTTAAAAGTGTGTTTTACATTTTTCGTTCCATTTTCGTTCAGGAATTTGAAAAATACACAGGTTTTTTTTTAGCGCATCTTAAAGCCGCATCGCCAAAATCAAAAGGAGCAGTTGATCGGGAGAAGAAGTCATGAATCGAGAAACATTTTCCGCATTCATTCAAAAACCAAACATCAAATATAGTACAAATTAAAAAGAGTCAGAAGATTGTTGTTCGTTGTGTTTACTTCTAAATAAAAAGTTGAGCAATCATTACACAGAGCAGGGGCGGATCTAGAATTTTCCAAAGGGGGGCGGGGCTTTGACAAAGCCAATATATAGTGAGTGGGGGCCTCACCCCCAAAACATTTTAAAAAATAAGTGTCATTTTCCTCCATTTTGGAGCCCAGTCACTGGCCCTTCTTGGGGATAGCTTGATTTGTCCCCTTTTCTTTTCTTTTATTTTATTTTTTTTGTGGACCAAAAGAGGCGGGAGAGGGGGGGTCACACCCCTGCAGAGTATTTATCCTGGTTACCATGGTGACACCCTATAGCACAAAAAATAACATTTGAATTATGATCGAATACTTTTACTTTTTACTTTAAAAGTACAATTTACACCAACTACTTTTGTACTTTTACTTAAGTAGACTTTTTTACTGGTACTTCATTTCACGCTACAGAAACATGCTGTTAACATAAACCCTTCCCCGGTGACTCATCGGTCCTTCGCTCAGCCAGACGGGTCGTTTCACAGACAGGGATCTGCAACATGTGGACAGAAAAAGAGGAAATGATGATTTAAGATGATGTTTAAAAGCCCAAAAACTCAAAGCTTACATTTAGTTTCGGTCCTTGTTTGTTTGACATGAAAGTTAAAAAGAGAATGTTTCGGTTTATTTTTATCTGCGGGAAGCAGAAAGTTCGGAGAAATCGGAGAAGTTTGTTTGTGTACGATGTGGTTTAAGTTAAATTGAAGCCGTCAGGAGTGAACTATAGACAAGATGTCAGCATGGTTGGGCGCTAAGCTAAGCTAACGATATGTGAAAAGGTCAAGTGGCTTCACTTTTTTTTTGTTTTTTTGCCTCCTTTGACATTTTGTTTGTGGAAGAAACAAAAAAAAAACAACGTTTCCGTCATTTCTTTGGGTATTTTTTAAACTGACCATTTGATTTTTACCATTAAAAAAATCCCAAAAACCAAGAATAAACTTACCCTGCTTGCCACATAAATTGTGACTGTAATATTTGGTTGACTGAAAACCCGATCAGTTCACTTATAGTAGGTATTGAGGGACTTTAAGTGTTTATTCATTGGGTGTCGGAGCCCATTACGGCATATTCAAGAGGAAAGGCAGGGTACACCCCAAACAGGTCGTCAGTCAGTCATGGACCACTCACACACAACCATCCATAACACACTAATCTTTGGGGCAGTTTCATGGTGGGCAAACAACATAACAAGCATGTTTTAAGAGGGTGGGAGGAAACCAGAGAAAAACTACACATACAAGGGAGAACATGCAAACCACACACAGAAAGGCCAGTTTTTTCAAGCGTCGTCGGTTTTTGGGCAGTTTTGTTAAAATGGCTTCAGTTTGGTAAAAATTGCGTTCATAAATTTTTTTTTTGTCATTTTGATGTTGGTTGCATGACCCTCTAAACCCAATCAGTTCATATATAGCTGGTACATGGTAAGCCCGAGTACATCCTTCAAATTCCATTCTGTGACCCGGCAGATATGGCATTTCAAAAAGTGTTAATAAAACGCGGAAGAATGGACAACCCGACTATCTTCACCAGTTCTAAATGCTAGCTGGATTGTTGGTGTATTTATGGCCAGCTTTATTTAACGAGAACCACGAAGCCACTGCTTCAAAATTCGGAAAGGTTAACAGGCTGTTCGTCCTCAAAGTGCTACCGATATGAAAAGTTTTCTGTTAAAGATTAAGTCATTTTTTTAAAAAAGTGACTCCATAACTTTGCCTATATGGGAATCCAGCCAAGGCCCAACATCTGATACTAGAATCAATGTGGGACAATCTAGACCAGGCATGGGCAAACCACGGCCTCCTGGCCACATGCGGCCCTTTAAACGTTTTGATGCGGCCCGCCGAATTTGAAAAACTAAATAAACATTGTTAGTTTTATTTTTCCTGTAATTCTAATGAAAACAACAACACTGCTTCCATTAAAATGTGTGTGTCTTCGTGATGCGCATGCGGGTCACATCGAGTTCTAACATTAAACCAGGAGGCCGGAACAGGAGCAGATGGATGGCATGAATTCACGTTCGCATGAATGGGGCGCTAGATTTTAAACAAGCGCTAAATGTTACATCAAGAGCGTTAAATTTCAAATCTAGCGGCGCTAGGTCTGAAATCTAAGCGATTGATGTAACATTTTGCTTGTTTACATCTAACACGCGTGTATTGGCCCCAATGGCTTTCCATATCTGAGCACACTGTTTACTTTGAAGGCGTGGGCATCACGGAGACACACATTTTAATGGGAGCAGTGTTGTTTTTGTCTTTGGCGCCATCTAGTGACAAAACATGAGAATTACAGGAAAATAAAAAAATTAACAGGGTTTATTCATTATGTTTGACAGGCCGGATTAAAACGTTTAATGGGTCACATGTGGCCCGCGGGCCATAGTTTGCCCATGCCTGATCTAGATAGACGTTTAGTGTCTTAAAAAAGGTCAAATTTGTTGTATTTTTTCAAATTAAATTTCATACTATCTTATATTTTTAATTTAGCTCTTCGAGGTTAAAAAGGAATCAAGGGTCAGACCGAGGTTCTTAAATTCAGATACCTTCCAAAAATGCATGGGAATTCTTGATATCAAGCGGTTGCTTTGTGAATATTAAAGTGTGCGACCCCCAAAAATCAATCCCAGTCAAGAGACTCGCTTACGAAGCAGATTTCAAACTTAATCAAGCCAACGTATTGCTTTGAATTTCATGTGTTACAACCAAACAAAAAAAAAAAACAGTTATAGAGAAATAGTTGGACTAACCTCAATAAACCAATACCAAAGTGACCCGCCCCTCCCATCATAAAACTCTAAAACAAATAAAGACCCTGATCTGCAACCAGTTATTGGTCTATCGACTGGTCTAAATGGTTCGCCTCCCATTTGTGTCAGCACAGTTAGGGAAGGACCCTCAAGGGGCCATGCCTGCAGGATCACTGACCTATTTCTGGCTCCATAACACTGTCCGCACCCCTCCACCCCGGGGCCTCACAGTCACCATGGGAACAGTGACATTAGCACCGGATGAGACTGATGGATATTCCAGGAAGCATCTACTGGTTTGATGGGATCAGACACGAGTCTGTTTGTTAGCTTATCTGAGGTTGAAGAGTCGAGTTACAAACAGAACACACTCGCTGGTGAAGAGCGAAGCAGCTAAAATAAAATTTAAAGGGGGGGGTTTAATAGGAAATGAACATTTTGGAAGTTTCTATAATATTTGATCAAACCACATTAAAAACATAAGGTTTTTTTTGCCCGCTTTATTCGTGCATGTTTTGAGTATTTTGTGAGTTTTTTCGTCCAGTATTCAGATAGTGTTTGAATTTTAGGTTGCTCTTGGCGATGGATTTTGTTCTCAAGGCATGGATTCTAACAAACAGAATAAATTTTTACGTCAGGAAGTGAGTACACTCGTTCCAGATCTCTAATGAGCGGTGCATCTGTAAATAGGCTATTTGCAAAATAAAAAAAAATGTCTCAGAACAGTACCAGTACAAGCTATACATGCGCAGGCGAGCTAGTTAAAAGTAAAAGAACGGTCAGACTTGAGCTAAAATCGTACATGGAAGACTTTTTTTTGTCGGGCTAAGACAGACATTGGCAAATTACGGCCTGCGGGCCACATGTGGCCGGTTAAACATTTTAATCAGGCCCGGTGAACTTGAAAAAATTACCGTAATTTCACGACCATTAGGCGCACCGTACGAAAAGGCGCAGTCTCAGTCACACACCGCCTTACAACAACACACACACAAGCATGCAAATGTGTGTATTAAAAAATAGACCGGGAGCAAAACTGAGTTTGGTTGTGCTTTATTTAAGTAGTAACGATACTTAACAAGCACATTACTGGTAATAGTCTTTATTCAAATCCGTCAAAGTCCTCATCCTCTGCTTCAGAGCAGGTCCACTTCGCTCCTCGCTGTCAAAGTAACTGTCTGTACTGTGCGGCTCCTCAGAAAGGATACCAGCTTTTGAGAAAGCTCGGATAACAGTACCAGCAGACACGTTAGTCCAAGCATCTACATACAATCCATTGGCAAACTGTAGCGTAACTCGCCCGGCGCTGCCTTCCACCCTTCGTGAAACTGTGGTCTCCTTCGGTCATCCATCGCTCCCACGCCGCTCACACTTCACTCTTTAACGTTCTCATGTGTTTTCTTTCAGGTCCGCCTCGCGGGCACCGCGTTTTCTTTTAAGTCCGCCTTTATCTCACACACAAGGTGCACCGCACGAAAGTCGCACCGCTCATTTTGAAGAAAATCTAAGACTTTTATATGAGCCTTATAGCCGTGAAATTATAGTAAATAAAAAAACCTTGTTAATGTTTTATTTTCCTGCAATTCTGATGTTTTGTCATTAGAGGGTGCCAAAGAAACAACAACAACACTGCTCCCATTAAAATGTGTGTGACTCCGTGATGTGCACGCTGTCAAAATAAACAGTGTGGACAGAAATGGAAAGCCGTCGGGGCCAATACACGCACGTAAACAAGCGTGTTAGATGTTAAAACAAACAAAATGTTACATCAAGCGCTTAGATTTCAAACCTAGCGCCGCTAGATTTGTAATTTAACTCTCTTAATGTAACATTTAGCGCTTGTTTAAAATCTAGCGTCATTCTATCAGTCTAATCTAGAGGTTACAAAAACATGCCATCCATCTGATCCCGTTCCGACCCCTTTGTCAAATGTTAGAACTCAATGTGGCCCGTGAACCTAAAGTTTGCCCACATCTGGGTTAAGCTTTACTGTATTAAATATTCAAGAAAAAACGGGTGTGCTTTGATTAGAAAGTGTGCTTCTTTTAGAAATAATACGGTACGCTTTTCAAGATGAGAATGAAAACCCAACAAACGTACAATACGAGTCTTTACATTCGTTAGAAAATATTATGTAACAAACCGAAAGGGGTTTATTAGAACCTACAACAACACAGTTGACGTTTCTTCTCTGTAGCAAGTGGGTTTCATGTAGACCACGGCCATTTTCTTTTTTATTTCGGCTTTTAAAGGTCCCCTATTATGCTTTTTTTCCCTTATTTTATCCTGTGCTATGTATCTGATATGCATAATTTTACATTCCGCCACAATCTCAACACAATAGTTTTTAAATACTACCCTGTTTAGGAGCGCAGTTTCAGACCCGGAAGTCAAAACAGCTTGTTTCAGTCTTTTTTTATTTTTTTTTTCCTGGGACCCGCCCCGTTGGTTGCGATTGGTTGTCATTCATTGTGATTTCCCTACCCACCCAGCACAGCGTGGAGCGGGAGTGTGCTTCACAGTAGAGTGAAGCACGGAAATGGGTGGATATCAGGGTGGAGAGCAGGTAGAAGTGGGGGAGGGTGTTTGAGCTGCAGGGGGCTGAACAAAAAACAGATGTACGTCACTATGTTACACCAGTCGTTAGAGGTTTGGAGAACACGCCCCTTACTTTGACTTTAAATATCTCAAAATAGCATGAATCACAATAAAACACACTTTGGGGGATTGTTTGGGGTAGTACTAAGTAAAATAAAAGGTTAAAACCTCATAAAAGTCAGTTTTGCATAATAGGGGACCTTTAAAGTTCGAGTAATTCACTTAAAAAATGCTTAAAGTTGATTTTTCTTTCATTTTAGATGTTTTTCAACACGTGTTGCTTAAGTTTTGGATTTAGGTTTTGGATTTAGAAACCCTGGTTTTGGCCCTTATGTTAATCTTTAAATCCATGTGGCCCATGAGACCAAAATTTTCCCATCCCTCATTTGGACAGTAGTCAATGTTTCAGAAAAAACATTGACTACTGTCATCTTAAATTCCTTTTAAATTTTCTTTAATGTACACCCTGACATTCTGTGGGCGGACGGATTAAAGCACTCCTGGGATCCGTGGATCGGTAACACTTTTGTGACAGCAATATCTGATGAAACTTCCCAGTGCCAACTATATATGAACTGATTAGATTTCACATCCATACCACACAAATGTCAAGATCACAAATCACGTGGACGCGATATTTCCAGAATATTTTTATTTAAAAAAGAAGCCTTTAAAAGGACTAATAGTGTGACACCCCTCTTTTTTTCAATTTCTTTAATTAACTCAGCTGCTAGAGTTTGGTGGCTGCTGATTGGACGACTGGTATGATGAGGTCATCCACTTGATACTTTAGTATTTAAAACCAAGGCTTAACTCAAAACACTAAAGGCTTTTTATTAAAATATATGTTGATACTTCTTTAAACGTCCAATCGTGGTGAACAAAGACTACCCTTCCCCGACAGTGGTAATTACTGTGCCCCATCTTGTGCACACGCGCCCCTCCTTCCCGTCTCATCGACTTCATTCACACTTCACCGGCGAGCCTTCATTATGCTTCGACTCCACCGCGCGTCTTGCTGAGTAAGCGAAGTTTAATCTGCTTCTGCACAAGCAAGCGGAGGGTTGAATACAGGTCACATACTTTTACCCTCCCGCTGTCGTCTCCAAACAAAGCCCCCGTTTGCAGAAAATTTACTACTTAAAAAAATAAAATGAAAATTTGGTTTTATGAATTGAATTTTTTTTCATTGACTTTGCAGATTTTCTTTAAAAAATGTGAAACAACTCTTTTTCTTTTGTTTTTTTATCATCTTTATTCCGTCATTGCGTCACATTTGGACGATCTGATTATTAAAAAAAAAAAAAAGAAAAAAAAAAAGAAAAACAGCAAAGAATCTCCTCCAATCGCCTACAAATCTGAGACCGTGGTCCTCGCCCGGAAAAGGGTGGAATGCCCCCTGCGGGTCAGGGACAGGGTCCTGCCCCAAGTGGAGGAGTTTAAGTATCTTGGGGTCTTGTTCACGAGTGGGGGAAAGATGGAGCGGGAGATCGAGAGACGGATCGGTGTGGCATCAGCAATAACTAGGACACTGCATCGATCCGTCGTAATAAAGAGAGAGCTGAGCCGAAAAGCAAAGCTCTCGATTTACAAGTCGATCTACATTCCTACCCTCACCATGGTAACCAGGATCTACGTTCCTACCCTCACCATGGTAACCAGGATCTACGTTCCTACCCTCACCATGGTAACCAGGATCTACGTTCCTACATCACCATGGTAACCAGGATCTACGTTCCTACCCTCACCATGGTAACCAGGATCTACGTTCCTACCCTCACCATGGTAACCAGGATCTAAGTTCCTACCCTCACCATGGTAACCAGGATCTACGTTCCTACTCTCATCATGGTAACCAGCTGTGGGCGGTGCCCGAAAGAATGAGATCGCGGGTACACGTGGCCAAAATGAGCTTCCTCCGCAGGGTGGCTGGGCTCTCACTCAGAGATCAGATGAGGAGCTCTGCCATCCGGGAGGAGCTCGGTGTCGAGCCGCTCCTCCTCCAGGTCGAGAGGAGCCAGATGGGGTGGTTCGGGCATCTGGTCAGGATGCCCCCCGAGCACCTCACAGGCGAGGTGTTTTGCACACATCCCACTGGGTGGAGACCAAGGGGCAGACCCCGGACCCGCTGGAGAGACTATGTCTCACAGCTGGCCGGGGAACGACATGGGATCCTTTCGGGTGAGCTAGAGGATGCAGCCGGGGAGAGAGAGGCCTGGGCTGCCCAATTGAGGCTGATGCCCCCGCGACCCGACCCCAGAACAAGCGGAAGACGACGGAACGGAACAAAGAATCTGAAGTGTTTTCTAAAAATAATTAATTCTTTCAAATTTTTCAGGGTCTAATCTGGTAATTTTTTTAAATTATAAATTTGAATGGAATTTGTGTCAATTTGAATTAAAAAGACGTAAATATATATAATTTTAAAAAATTTTCCATTAATTTTTTCAAAATAATCCCAAATATGATTATTTTTTCATTATGTAAATTTATGGTCCATATTTGGGTGTAAATATGTGTTTATGATACTATCCACTGGTGTCATGATAAAACACTCAGGTTCTCAGACAGATGGGATTAAGGCCAGGTTGGTCCACTCAGACAAAGACCCTCCCTTCTAAATGAATGCTGACATTCCGACGAGTGCCTCGCTCAATGGAAGGACTGTGGTTGACCCAGATAGAGGTGGGCATGGGGGGTTAGGAGCAGAGGGGGTGAGATTAGAGAGGTCTAGTGGGGTTTAGAAGGGGGGGGGGGTCGCTGGGATGGAAAGAGGACCCCCAGAAACGTGATTTGACAAAACAGAGAGACTGATTCGGACAAAAATAAGTTGTTAAACAATTTTGAATCACAAAATGTATCTGTTTACTTTGAATCGATTAACTGTAGGGTGTTTAAAATAAATTGTGAACCTAATCAGTTCATCTATAGTTGGTAATGAGTAACTGTGGGCAGTTCATTGTTTTGAGAGATTCGCGATTGCACGGACAAGACGGAGTTGAGCAGGAGTTCTTAACGCCTTTCCCACGTTTTTTGGGTGGAGCAGGGGTGGATGAAGTACTCACTTTTTGTACTTAAGTAAAAGTACCGATAAAAAAATCTACTTAAGTAAAAGTACAAAAGTAGTTGGTGTAAGTAAAACGTAAATACCACCGACCATAATTCCACATGTTATTTTTTGTGCTGTAGGGTGTCGCCACGGTAACCAGGATAAATATTCTGTGTAGTGATGACTCAACTTTTTATTTAAAAGTAAACACAATGAACAACGATCTTCTGACTCTTTTTTGATTTGTACTACATTTGATGTTAGTTTTTTGGCGGAAAATGTTTACTCTCAATTCTGATTGGTCCTCGATTCATTACTTCTTCTCCCTCTTGGAGACTGCAGGCGATCAACTGCTCCCTCTACAGGTTGATTTTAGCGATGCGGCTTCAAGTTGCGTTAAAAAAAAAAACTGTATAATTTTCATATATCTGACCGAAAATGTAACAAAAAAAGCAAAACACACTTTTAAAAAGTATCGAAGTAAAAGTACAGATATTTTCTTTAAAAATGTAGTGAAGTAAAAGTAAAAGTACAGGTCTCAAATTTTACTTAAGTAAAGTACAGATATACCATTTTTTACCTAAGTACAGAAACGAAGTACATTTACTTCGTTATGTTCCACCACTGGGATGGAGACACAAAAAAAAGGGTGTCGCCCCTCAGGCCTGCCACACCCACTCACTCATTTTTAGGAAAGCATGCCGACATCCTCGGCTCAAGATGTCATGTTAGATTTAATGAGATATGACAGTGGGGTTTTTTTCTTTCCCCCTCTCAGTGTCTCAGTGTCCCTGATTCAACCTCTCATGGATTTGACGTCTCAATCTTGGCAGGCGAACTATGAAAGTCAATGTTTGATAAATCTTTAAAATAAATTTCATTAAAACCATAAAGAGATAAATGGAATTAAAGGGAATTCGGGGACGTTTATTTAACAAAGACTTTTTGACACCCTTGAAAAGTTTTCTTAGAAATTTAAACCATGACATTTTTTATGTTTTAATGCAGATGACATTGTGATTTGTAGTGAGAGGAGGGAGGAAAAGCTGGAGAGGTGGAGGTTTGAAGATTAGTCAGAGTAAAACAGAGTACATGTGTGAATGAGAGGGATCCAAATGGAAAAGTGAGGATACAGGGAGAAGAGATAAAGAAGGTGGAAGATTTTAAGTATCTAGGATCAACAGTCCAGAGTAATGGAGAGTGTGGAAAAGAGGTGAAGAAGCGTGTGCAGACAGGCTGGAACGGGTAGAGAAAAGTATCAGGTGTGATGTGTGATAGAAGAGTTTCAGATAAAATGAAAGGGAAAGTGTACAAAACCGTGGTGAGAGCGGCCATGCTGATTGGTCTAGAGACAGTGTGGTGAGAGCGGCCATGCTGATTGGTCTAGAGACAGTGTGGTGAGAGCGGCCATGCTGATTGGTCTAGAGACAGTGTGGTGAGAGCGGCCATGCTGATTGGTCTAGAGACAGTGGCACTGAAGTTTTCTTCAGTGGCACTGAAGCAGAGATGAAGATGCTGAGGATCTCTCTGGGAGTGACCAGGATGGACAGGATCAGAGGTACAGCACATGTTAGAGGTTCCGTTCCGTTCCGTCATCTTCCGCTTGTTCCGGGGTCGGGTCGCGGGGCAACAGCCTCAAACGGGCAGCCCAGGCCTCTCTCTCTCCGGCTGCATCCTCCAGCTCACCCGGAAGGATCCCAAGTCGTTCCCCGGCCAGCTGTGAGACATAGTCTCTCCAGCGGGTCCGGGGTCTGCCCCTTGGTCTCCTCCCGGTGGGACGTGTCCAAAACACCTCGCCCGCGAGGCACTCGGGGGGCATCTTGATCAGATGCCCGAACCACCCCATCTGGCTCCTCTCGACCTGGAGGAGGAGCGGCTCGACACCGAGCTCCTCCCGGATGGCAGAGCTCCTCACCCGATCTCTGAGTGAGAGCCCAGCCACCCTGCGGAGGAAGCTCATTTCGGCCCCTTGTACCTGTGATCTCATTCTTTCGGTCACCATCCACAGCTGGTGACCATAGGTGAGGGTAGGAACGTAGATCCTGGTTACCATGGTGAGGGTAGGAACGTAGATCCTGGTTACCATGGTGAGGGTTGGAACGTAGATCTGGTTACCATGGTGAGGGTAGGAACGTAGATCCTGGTTACCATGGTGAGGGTAGGAACGTAGATCCTGGTTACCATGGTGAGGGTAGGAACGTAGATCCTGGTTACCATGGTGAGGGTAGGAACGTAGATCCTGGTTACCATGGTGAGGGTAAGAACGTAGATCGACTTGTAAATTGAGAGCTTTGCTTTTCGGCTCAGCTCTCTCTTTACCACGACGGACCGATGCAGCGTCCTAGTTATTGCTGACGCCGCACCGATCCGCCTGTCGATTTCTCGCTCCATCCTTCCCCCACTCGTGAACAAGACCCCGAGATACTTAAACTGACTTGCTGTGGCGCCCCCTGAAGGGAAATACCGAAAGAAGAAGAAGATTTTTAATGTTTTCTTTACCTCTGAGCTTTCAAGGCGTCGCTAACTTTTCCGAATTGAAATCAAACCCAGTTTCACTAACGTGTTCCGACAGCAAAGGGCTTTGTCGGTTCTCATTAGGCGGGATGACCAGATGTGCCTCTTAAAAAAAAACAAAAAAAAAAGACAAAAATATTTGGCAGAAAGAATCAAAGTTCGTTTAGAAATAAAACATTAGTTTAAATCAACTGGAAATAAACGTTCCAAAAACAACAAAAACACTATGATAGAATTAGTTTTTCAACAATCTGCCTTTGATTGTTCTTTGATGTTGGGTTGGAATTTACGCTTTAGCGTCCTAAAATGTTTCAAATTCTACGCCAACAATTTGGAGGCAGAATATTTTCAAAGTAACACAATCTAAAAACCCCCGGAAAAGGGTAGAATGCCCCCTGCGGGTCAGGGACAGGGTCCTGCCCCAAGTGGAGGAGTTTAAGTATCTCAGGGTCTTGTTCAGGAGTGGAGGAAGGATGGAGCGGGAGATCGAGAGGCAGATTGGTGCACCATCAGCAATAACTAGGACGCTGCATCGGTCCGTCCAGTTGAAGAGAGAGCTGAGCCGAAAAGCAATGCTCTCGATTTACAAGTCGATTTACGTTCCAACCCTCACCATGGTAACCAGGATCTACGTTCCTACCCTCACCATGGTAACCAGGATCTACGTTCCTACCCTCACCATGGTAACCAGGATCTACGTTCCTACCATCACCATGGTAACCAGGATCTACGTTCCTACCCTCACCATGGTAACCAGGATCTACGTTCCTACCCTCACCATGGTAACCAGGATCTATGTTCCTACCCTCACCATGGTAACCAGGATCTACGTTCCTACCCTCACCATGGTAACCAGGATCTACGTTCCCATCCTCACCATGGTAACCAGGATCTATGTTCCTACCCTCACCATGGTAACCAGGATCTATGTTCCTACCCTCACCATGGTAACCAGGATCTACGTTCCTACCCTCACCATGGTAACCAGGATCTACGTTCCCATCCTCACCATGGTAACCAGGATCTATGTTCCTACCCTCACCATGGTAACCAGGATCTATGTTCCTACCCTCACCATGGTAACCAGGATCTACGTTCCTACCCTCACCATGGTAACCAGGATCTATGTTCCTACCCTCACCATGGTAACCAGGATCTATGTTCCTACCCTCACCATGGTAACCAGGATCTAGGTTCCTACCCTCACCATGGTAACCAGGATCTACGTTCCTACCCTCACCATGGTAACCAGGATCTACGTTCCTACCATCACCATGGTAACCAGGATCTACGTTCCTACCCTCACCATGGTAACCAGGATCTAGGTTCCTACCCTCACCATGGTAACCAGGATCTACGTTCCTACCCTCACCATGGTAACCAGCTGTGGGTGGTGACCAAAAGAATGAGATCGAGGGTACAAGCGGCCGAAATGAGCTTCTTCCGCATGGTGGCTGGGCTTTCACTCAGAGATTGGGTGAGGAGCTCTGCCATCCAGGAGGAGCTCGGTGTCGAGCCGCTCCTCCTCCAGGTCGAGAGGAGCCAGATTGGGTGGTTCGGGCATCTGGTCAGGATGCCCCCCGAGCGCCTCTAAGGCGAGGGGTTTTTGGGCACGTCCCATCGGGAAGAGACCAAGAGGCAGAACCCGGACCCGCTGGAGAGTCTATGTCTCACAGCTGGCCGGGGAACGACATGGTATCCTTCCAGGTGAGCTAGAGGATGCAGCCGGGGAGAGAGAGGCCTGGGCTGCCCGTTTGACGCTGTTGCCCCCGCGACCCGATCCCGGAACAAGCGGAAGATGACGGAACGGAACGATCTAAAAACCAAAGACTTTAGAAATTCTTGATCTGTTTCCAGTGAAGATGTTTCATTTTACCACCAGTTTCTGCGATGGGGAATGAAGCCCTTGCGAACATATTTAACACAACTGCTTCAACTAAGGAGCTAATTCCTAATCCGTCCTGTTGAAGGGACAGTGTGTTACTGTTGGCACAATGTTGCCAAGGCAGGTCGACTCAGTTCCAAATCCCCGTCAGCACCTTCCGCTTGTCAATACTCTAGTTTTCTTCCTTAGCAACAGCTGAGACCAGCTTGTGGTGTCTGAGCCCGAGGCTGAGACCATATTTGGCCCTCGTATCTGTAACGCCACTGCTGCAGACATCTGGCCCCATCTGCAACGCGCCTGTTGCCATGCGGCACTGCGGGACAGCATGGAAGATATCAGAGTAAAAGGAGAATCGGGTCCTCTGCTGGATGGAAACGATGCTTTTCTTCTCCACGCACCGTGACCTCCGTGGTAATCTTGTTTAAAGCAACATCGTTTGTCGCGTCTCAAGGGAAAAACGATGTGATTACGATGTGACGCGCTTCATTGTTTGTTCTTATAATTACATGAAGAATTACATCTGCTTTTGGTGTTTCCTGTACTTCTAAAACGCTCTGGGATCATCCGTTAGGCCTCAAAAGACCAGGTCTGGTTGCCACGGTAACATCCTTATCAGGGCTGAGGGTATCTGAAGGTTACATCAAATAAATTTGGTCCATTTTCTCTGGAAGTTATGAGACGTGTAAGAACTGTCGTTTTTCTAATTTAAACGCATCCTTTTCTTGTGTTTTAATAAAAAAAATTGAGCTGTTTTGTTGTCGTTATTCGAACCCAGAGCAAATGTGACAAACGTGTTGACTTTAATAGAAATCGATCCATATATTTTTCAGTTTCCCTCTGAGTCAGCACACAGACTCCGAGACAAAGAGCAGAGTCAGTAGAAGAAACGATACGTTCTGTGCTGCTCTCTAGTGGTCGACTTGAGAATGCAATGCAGAAAGATTTACATTACTTGGTTCCTGTTCTGAATTTATATTTTATTTTCTTGCTGCAGACCATCCGTCCCCTCCCCGGCAGGCAGGCATGGCAGACGGAAGGCAGCCAGACGACCACTGGGCCTCAAACGGCCAAAACAGTGAAAACGGCTACAGCTACGGTTACCGGGAGAACGGTTACCACGGTGGGGCATCCGCACACCCTGGAACGACAGGTAAAGTCCATGCTGGTTTCGCTTTCAGTGCTTCATGAAGACAGAACAGTGAGGATAGTTATTGGATTGAAAAACACACGCTACCAGATGGCTCTACAGCTGCGTGTGTTATCATGGCCTCTGTAACGCTTACATGAGCAATCAATTCCTGCTTGGTGTTTAAACAAACAAACCACATCCACAAATACTCCCTACGGATGAAGTTTTCTGACCCAAGTTTTCTGACACAAGAAGACTGAGAAATTCTGGGAAATCCCGGCGTGTAACCCTAAAAACGCATTGTATCGTTAGAGACAGTTTTCAAAGATACGCGACGCTGAGTCGATGTTAAGAAAATAATGCAGCAGTTTGAAAAAGAAAAATGAAACGATTGCTTGTTAATTGTTTGTGTTCCGTTCCGTTCCGTCATCTTCCGCTTGTTCCGGGGTCGGGTCGCGGGGGCAACAGCCTCAATTGGGCAACCCAGGCCTTTCTCTCGCTGGCTGCATCCTCCAGCTCACCCGGAAGGATCCCAAGTCGTTCCCCGGCCAGCTGTGAGACATAGTCTCTCCAGCGGGTCCCGGGTCTGCCTCTTGGTCTCCTCCTGGTGGGACGTGTCCGAAACACCTCGCCTGCGAGGCGCTCAGGGGGCATCCTGACCACCCGAACCACCTCATCTGGCTCCTCTCGACCTGCAGGAGGAGCGGCTCGACACCGAGCTCCTCCCGGATGGCAGAACTCCTCACCCAATCTCTGAGTGAGAGTCCAGCCACCCTATGGAGGAAGCTCATTTCGTCCGCTTGTACCCGCGATCTCATTCTTTCGGTCACCACCCACAGCTGGTGACCATAGGTGAGGGTAGGAACGTAGATCCTGGTTACCATGGTGAGGGTAGGAACGTAGATCCTGGTTACCATGGTGAGGGTAGGAACGTAGATCCTGGTTACCATGGTGAGGGTGGGAACGTAGATCGACTTGTAAATCGAGAGCTTTGTTTTTCGGCTCAGCGTCCTAGTTATTGCTGATGCCGCACCGATCCGCCTGTCGATCTCCCGCTCCATCCTTCCCCCACTCGTGAACAAGACCCCGAGATACTTAAACTCCTCTACTTGGGGCAGGACCCTGACCCTGACTCGCAGGGGGCATTCCACCCTTTTTCGGGTGTTTGTGTACACATCAGTAAACAAAGTAGAGCAGGTGTTAGACCAGGCTTGGGCAAAGTGTGGCCTGTGGGCCACATGCGGCCCGCAGAACTTGAAAAAATTAAATAAATAAACTTTGTTAATGTTTTATTTTTTCTGTAATTCTGATGTTTTGTCACTAGATGGTGCCAAATATTCAACAACACTCCTCCCAGTAAAATGTGTGTGTCTTCATGATGCCCACACTGTCAAAATAAACAGTGTGCACAGATATGGAAAGCCATCGGAGCCAATACACGCACGTAAACAAGCGTGTTAGATGTTAAAACAAGCAAAATGTTACATCAAACGCTTAGATTTTAAACCCAGCGCCGCTAGATTTGAAATTTAACGCTTTTGATTGACCAATTTTCACACCGTGCCATTCTGGCGGTCTACCACCTTTTTTTTTTTTTGATTAGTTTGAATTACTCTATTCATCCCTCACCGGGGAAATTTGTTTGCTGCACTCCTTACACCGCAGCAGGCTGCCCTTCAACGGCGCCAATGGTGGGAGAAGTGGGGGCTAGGTGTCTTCTCCAAGGACCCTAGACGTGCTCTCCGTGGGACGCGAACCCGCGACCTTCCGGTCCGCGGGCGAACGCGCTAACCACGCGGCCACCGTCTCCACCTTATCTTGAGCCCTACCAGAAAAACCCAAAGTTCCCGCACAATGGTTACACTGCTATGGCCAATATTAACAATGTGATCAATAGCAACTATAGTTGGACTGATTAGGTTTTCAGGGTTATACGACCAACAGATTTTGAAACCTTACACATACGACTACTTATTTATTTATTTATTTATTTCGGTCACAGTGCAACTTCACATTAATGAAAGAAAGAAAAATAATTATATTTTAGCAAAGGACCAAAAAGGTATCGGCTGAAGCAAACGCTTATTTCGCCTATCCTTTTTTTTTTATATCATCATAAAAGCAAAAAAACATAAATAAATACTTAGAAATCCATCATAAAACATGTAAGTAAATATAATACATAAAATGAAAATTAGAACATCAAATGAAAAAGTAATACAAGTACAAAAGTAATACAATTGTTACTATAATTGTTTACATTGTATATAAGCTTGAATTTAACCATCAAGACTTCAACTGAGATAACCTAGATAACTCGGTTAGACAGACATAGTATTGAACATACATAGTTAGTTAGACCTCAACCATTGATTTTTTATTCAGTTTGGGTTTGGAAAACCATGTGAAACAAGCCAGCTGTGTGAAATGGCGAGATTATGGAGTAGGTCTATTACTGTCAGATTTCGGACTAAACGAACAGGTATTTAAATGGACCCCAAACTCTCACCTTAAAGAATCAGTTTAAAATTAAAGTGCAGTGCTTCTATGCTAATTTTTTTTTTCCCCACGACATGAATGAAAACATTGTTTTCCAATAAGTGGAAAACGATGACGCCCCCTAGTGGTCTTTTATCTAAAACATAATATTACACCATGTGCTTGTCCTCATCCTACCGTAATTTCACGGCCATTAGGCGCACCGTACGAAAAGGCGCACACCGCCTTATAACAACACACACGCAAGCATGCAAATGTGCGTATTAAAAAATAGATCGGGAGCAAAACTGAGTTTGGTTGTACTTTATTTAAGTAGTAATGATACTAAACAAGCACATTACCGGTAATATGTTGTCCTTATTCAAATCTGTCAAAGTCCTCATCCTCTGTTTCGGAATCGAGCAGCTGCGCAAAATCCAACAGAGCAGGTCCACTTCGCTCCTCGCTGTAAAAGTCACTGTCTTAACTGTGCGGCTCCTCAGAAAGGATACCAGCTTTTGAGAAAGCTCGGATAACAGTACCAGCAGACACGTTAGTCCAAGCATCTACAATCCATTGGCAAACTGTAGCGTAACTCGCCCGGCGCTGCCTTCCACCCTTCGTGAAACTGTGGTCTCCTTCGGTCATCCATTGCTCCCACGCCGCTCACACTTCACTCTTTAACGTTCTCATGTGTTTTCTGTGTTTTTGTTTAAAATATAACATTAAGTCGTAAGTAATAAAAATAGTTATTTACAAAAAAAATTAAACAGAGCCATTGTCTCCGCTATCATTTGTTTCTCATTTCCGCCCTTCATCCACGTCGACTCTCCCCTGTGTGTTTTTCTTCTTCTCTCCCTTCACAGTGGATGGATCAGCCAATTTGCCTCCGTCCCCTCCACCCTCTCCATCCGCTGAGCAGAGTGGCCGTGTGGCACAAGGTACACGGATGTTATTAAAAACATTAACAGTGTGAATGATGAGACTGTAGGAAAAAAAAAAAAAACGCCAATTTAAAGCCTCTTTCTCTTGTTTTTTCTGAGATTTTTTATTTTCTTTGCATGGGAACTACTTTAAAAACAAGCGCGAGCATGTAGCATGTGCTACATTATGTTAGCTTGCTGACTATTTGGTTAACCATGTTGTGGTGTGGAAGGATGGGTGGAAAGAGGAGGACCCAAATGCAGGACTTTGAACATGGTTTATTTCTTAAATCAGGAAAGTCTGTAAAGAAAAACATAATTAACTTAAGGTTTTCAAAAGTCCAACTAAATCCAAAATAACAAACATGGTCAGGCAACCAGGGTGACCTGGCTGGGAAAGGTGAAAGTAAGACCTGACAAGGGAGGCTGGTGAGGCTGCCTTTAAATAGGCAGCCAGAAGATTGGATCCAGGTGAGCCCACAGGTGCTGGTTGTCTAGTTAGCCAGAATTGGGGGAAAGGTGAGATGGTCCCTGGCTCCCTCCGGTGGTGGCTCGAGGGAACCACGACAAACAAATTGACGTACAAAAATATTCCAACACTTATCTACTAACCAGAGGACTGAAAAGCTGAAACACATAGGTACACTTTATTCAAAAGCCTTGTAGACGTCTCACCTGTTGTTCCAACTTTCCATGGATCAGTTTTCGTGCAACCACGAAGGGACACTTCCTGTGTATTATAGGGTCATAATCAAGCAGCTATCAGTGACAATATTGTCTCGTGTCTATCGCCCAGTCAAACTGAGCTCATGGTTCTTGTTTCCAACTTCTCAAGCAGTAAAATAATAGATATATGCCAAATTATAAGACCGATTTAGTTATTCTTTCAACTAGAATTGCTTACAGAAGCGGTCCCAAAACTTTTCCGGCCATAACCCTACTGAAAAGAGAGCTGAAACAAAAAGAAAAGCTCTTGATTTACAAGTCGATCTCGGTTCCTACCCTCACCATGGTAACCAGGATCTACGTTCCTACCCTCACCATGGTAACCAAGATCTACGTTCCTACCCTCACCATGGTAACCAGGATCTACGTTCCTACCCTCACCATCATAACCAGGATCTACGTTCCTACCCTCACCATGGTAACCAGGATCTACGTTCCTACCCTCACCATGGTAACCAGGATCTACATTCCTACCCTCACCATGGTAACCAGGATCTACATTCCTACCCTCACCATGGTAACCAGGATCTACATTCCTACCCTCACCATGGTAACCAGAATCTACATTCCTACCCTCACCATGGTAACCAGAATCTACGTTCCTACCCTCACCATAGTAACCAGGATCTACGTTCCTACCCTCACCATGGTAACCAGAATCTACATTCCTACCCTCACCATGGTAACCAGAATCTACGTTCCTACCCTCACCATAGTAACCAGGACCTATGTTCCTACCCTCACCTATGGTCACCAGCTGTGGGTGGTGACCGAAAGAATGAGATTGCAGATACAAGCGGTCGGAATGAGCTTCCTCCGCAGGGTGGCTGGTCTCTCACTCAGAGATCGGGTGAGGAGCTCTGCCATCCGGGAGGAGCTCGGTGTCGAGCCGCTCCTCCTCCAGGTTGAGAGGAGCCAGATGGGGTGGTTCGATGCCCCACGAGCGCCTCGCTGGGGAGGTGTTTCGGGAAATTCCCACCTGGGGAAGACCAAAAGGCAGACCTCCGACCCGCTGGAGAGACTACGTCCGACAGCTGGCCGGGGAACGACTCGAGATCCTTCCGGGTGAGCTGGAAGATGCAGCCGGGGTGAGAGAAGTCTGGGCTTCCCCAGTAGACTCACCACCTGCAGGAGGCGTTACAGGGGTCGGGTGAAGGAGGAGATGGTGGCAGCTAACGACAGGGACCCTGGCGGTTAGATAGAGAAGCCCGGGCTTCTCTATTAGCCCCATCTGAGGCTGTTGCCCCCGTGACCCGGCCCCGAATGAGCGGAAGATGACAGAACGGAACCCTACTGCCTCGCGTGCTCCCTCCGCCACCCTATCTTGCTCTCGCTCCTTGCTTCATCTTCGAGATTGGCATTTTGGACGTGCTAACCAAACCATATCAGAAAGTTTAAACCATTTTTCGGGTTGTCTGGCAAGTTGAGGCAAAAGGGTCGTAGTATGATGGCCAAATGTAACAGATGTAAATTTCTCTAAAGCCAGATTTTACGCAGTGAAGATATTTTCTTCGTAATAAAGTTAATAAAAAACAAACACTGACTTATTTGGCTGCATGAATGGACCACTACAAAAAGGAATGTCATATTGAAATCTCTAATTACACAGTTCTAGGGTTATTGTTTTTAAAAAAGCCCCAAAAAATGAGCTATTTATCACAACACGGTACGTTTCAATTCAGCTCAACAGGTAATAAAAGAGTATGTGTCTTTTGTCCCTTTCCTCTTTGGCACGTACCTCTCATGCTTTAAGTGGTACAAAAAGTCTTTGGCCTTGATGTTTAAACTGTGATGCAGCTCCAGCTTTGCTGCTGACTTCCGTACTGCTTTGTAAAGCTTCTGCTTGAGCACTTGTAGTTGCTTGATGCAAAACGATGTGAAATTTTAATCCGTGCTTCTCATGCAAAACATACCATTTGCTTTCGTTAAGACGCCTGATCAACTATGCAAAAGTTGATCAGTTCCGCACTTGACTCTTGCCAGCTACACCGCAAATGTAAACATCACCGTCTCAATGCTCATTGTGGGTGTAAATGTTTGCACTGATGGTTGTTTAAAGGTTCTTACGTGGTTTAACTGGAATAGTGTGCGATGAATTAGGATGTTTGTCACAGTGCATAATCTTTCAATAGGTGGTTCTAATTGGTATATCACTTAAAAATAAGCAGCTCAGGTCAAAGGACTGCAACTGGGCAAGCTAGAACCAGACCATTTTCAAGAAAAAAAGATGGTTACAGAAGGGCTAGTCGGAATGGAAGACTGGTCAAGCAAGTAGAAGAAGTGGCTGGAAGGAGTCTTAAATGGGTTTAGGGACCAGACAGGGAGATTCCGAGCTAGTAGGCATGTGGAGATGGAATTGGCAAGCAGGGAAACTAAAGGAGAAGACCAACACCAGGAGAATGGGGAACAGGGTCTAAATAATAAGGGATAACGTGATTCTAGGAAGAGGCGGTTGGGACCAAGTTGAGACGAACAGGTGGTGGATAGGTGTGGGAAGAGTTTAGACAGGATACAGATGAAGGAGACTGGGTAGAAAGTGGATCATGACAAGAAAAAAAAACATTTCCATCATCATGTAGCTCACGTTTACAAGATAGCTGTAACCCAATAGGAAAGTAGTACACTGGTCACATCATGCGTTATCATCTAACATCATGCAACTCATATCTTCATTCCATTTCTGCACGCTGTCTTAGATCCTGTGATTCCCTCACTGTGCTATCGTGGCCTGCCACAGAAATACACTGTGCTGTGTGTTTGGCTTGATAGAGAGCTACCGTATCTGTGCGCCAACGGCCTCAGTTTGACTGTGGGGTCTTGCTTTTGTGGATGCTGCAAGTAAAGCTTTTGGCTGAAGTGATTCAAAGACACAAAGTTGTACAAGTGTCCTTCAAACTCACAGCTCATCCAGAAGAGAGGACCGGGACGGGATCCAGCGAGTCTCCAATGAAGGAAGATGAAACCAACGTGACATCGCTTGAGGTGACTGGTGGCAAAGAAGAATTCGCAAAAGAAGAACTTCCTACCAAAGAGCCTCCACTTTATGTTGAGAAAGAGAGGGATCTCCCCAATACATCTTTGAGTCAACAAGCCAATGAGGACAAAAAGGAAACAGAGAAGAGCAACATGCTTTTGAAGTTTAATGTACAAGAACATGGAGAATTTGCGGAAGGATTGAACACATCTAACGTAGAGATAGAAGACAAAGTGCAACCAACGTTACCAACAAGTGAGGAGGGGGAAAACTATGGCACTCAGGAAGTTGACCCACGCCATGAAATGTTTGATCAGCATTCAGGATCAAAAACCTACTTTGAAACATCCTCTAAGACCGATGACGCTTCACCACAAAGTTATTATGAACTTAGTGCAACAGAAAGAGACACGAAGATCAAAGAAAGTGAAGCCATTTCCCCAAAACTAGATGAACAAGAAAAAGAACTGACGACATCAACTAGTGAAATAACTTCACAAAACGAAAGCTCCTCGGTCAATATTGATATTGAATCTAATACAGGACAAGCAGGGACTGAAGAGAAGTCAGAATGTGTACCTCTATTCAATAAAAGCTTAGAGTTAAAGGCTTCTTCCTCACCTTCGTTTGTGGAGAGCCAGACGTCTCATGATTTGGAAACGGTTTTCATTTCTCCAACATTGAGCACCGTGCCAAAAGAAATGCCCACATGCTCAGAAAAGTCTCCCAAAATGGAAGGACCTAGTTCTAAACAATCAGATACTCTATCTGACATGCTCGACTTGGCAGGGGTCGTTCCTCAACCTTCACAAGACAAGTGGGAACTTGACCGTATGAGACGAAAATCAGTCCCTGCGAATATATCGGCCTTTGCTGGGATTTCTTTGACAAAACTCGACTTGCCAGATGAAACTTCTAAAGAGAAACATCTACTTGAGCAATATGGATACTGTGTTTTTAGTGGGTATTCGGCACCCATGCCATCTCCTGCTGATGTTCAGAATCCCGGGGACGCTCCAAATCAGTGCTTTCCTTCAACAGGAGGTGAAGCAAAGATAAAACTTAGCACAATCAAAGGAGGCGAAAAAGCACAAACACAAGATCTTGAAGACAAAGTATATGAAGTTCCTAAAACATCAACACCAGAAAAGAAAGGTTCTCCAATGAAGACCTCCTTGATTCTTGAAAAGGCCGTGACAAGTGGAATTAAACCAGACCGACTGAAAATCCCAAAGTCAACCCCGAAAGATCGACTGGGGGAATTTCGCCTTGAGACCGGTCTACCCGGAGACCTGAAGATCCAAGCGATCCCTGAAGTAGATGTTGAAAAAGACCCTTCTAGAGAGGCTTCTCCGATCCCACCAGATAACTCTTTCACCTTCAACACCACAGAAAGGGAAACTAAAGCACCTCTGACTCCCACTTCTCCTGTTCCTCCAGCTTGTGAATTGAATGCTTCCAAAAAAAATACTGAGAAGTCAGAAAAAGACTTGTCGGAAAACTATTCAAAACACCAAGACAAGAATGCAGACATTGAGTTAGACAAAGAGAACGATGATCTGGAAGCAAAGACTGATCAGCTTGGTGCAATCTCACACATGGAAACTACTCAACCGTTATCGGAGAGCAATGAGAAGAGGGATGAAACAATTCAAAGTAAAATGGCAGTTAAACCCGATGTTGAAAGAGAAGGTACCTCTACCCTTTCTACCAAAAATCCCTTCAATGATGAAGACATTCAAATACACTTTCAAGAAGTGACTCGAGTAGAAACCTCATCCAAATCTAAAAAATCCTCTCCAATCATCGTCATACCTCAAGCTCACACGGATGAAGATACCGAAGAGGTTGAAATTGTTGAAGAATCTCAAAAACAATCTTTGCGCCTCGAGAACGACCAATCTGAGATAAGCCCTGTTGAAGAAACACAGACTAAAGACCAGATGAGGTTGATGGTTGGAGTCCAGATGCTGGATGATGACATTAAGTCTGGAACTGAGGATTGGAGTCACAGCGCCATAAACAGTGATGACGGGGAACCCGCGACAGACAGTTCGCACCTTTCTCCATGTTCTGACCACGACTTACCACGAGAAACAGATGAGAGGGATAAAAATAAAGACACTGAAGTGGCCGGAGAACAGGAAATGTCAAAAAAAGACCAAACAATAGGGAAGGAATGTTTGGAAGTTGGCTCTGAAGACTTAGTTGAGGATCAAAAGAAGCAATCAAAAAATGAAAAAGAGACTGAAATGATTCAAGATGTGCTTGATGATCCAGCTAATGATGAAACTACAATGGACGTATCCGTGCTTGACACTGACAGTGGCTGGCTAGATTCACAAGGTACCCAGAAATGATCAGATCTTATAATTAATCACAATATTTATTGTAGGTCTATGTTTCATGACCTTCATGTGGAAATTGGTCCTCTTATGATTCCTCTTGCTACAGATGAAGACAAAAGTATTCTGACTGAGCAAATGGAAGTTCTTCCTCTGATCCAGCGCTGTGCCAGTACACCAGTGGTGGTGGACAGACCCGCTAAACGGGGTGTCGATCGATCGAGGTGCCGTCCCAGCACCACAGATCTCAAAGGGTCGCGCAAAACAGCCACTCACAACGCCCCAAAAGAAGAGATGAAGAAGAAAAAAGGTTCTTACTCGATACAAAGTTGTATTCTCAACATTTGAACTTGATGTTAATCCTAGTTTGTTTGTTGAACAGAGGTATAATCCTGTTTCTCCTCTTTGCCAGTCGGCCTGAGGAGGGTTGACCAGCATAAACTGTCAGCCCTCCAAAGTCGCTCTCCATCTCGAAAGAGTGGAGCCAAAGTGGTGGCCAGACATCCTAGGCCTGCTCTGAGACGCAAAGGCACAGGTGAACCTTTTTGCACCAGGTACAAGGGCCGTGGATCGAGAGAGTTTTGTTAAACGAAAAAGAGCATTTTGACTGTATTTCATGAGGAAAGAGTCTGGACTTATATTTGCGTACATTTATCAAATGCATTGAAGACTTGCTCTCTCTATTGATGGCTCATTGGGGTATGGAACAAGTGCGGTGTACCTGGCAACCAACCTGTGCTGCCGACTCATTAAAATCTAATCTTTGTTTTGTTACATCAGCCGCCACATTTTTTATTTCTCATTTATAAAAAACGTTTTCATTCCAGTTTGGTTTCATATCCATGTTTTCTTTTGGGTTTTTTTTCTGCTCAACGATGCTTCAGTCATTTGTGTTCTGAATTCATAATGAATTTTTTTTTTTTCTAAACAGCTTTGTATTTTGCATTTTTAAGGTTGCGTGTTCTGTAAAGTTGTGCGAGAAGATCAATGAGTGTCCAAGAAAGATTGCTGTGATGTGACGCGACCTGCTGTGTTTAGTTGTTTTCTGTTAGTTAACGATGAAACGTTCCATTTTCATTCTTGTTTGTTACATGAATGTGTGTAAGTACGTGTGCTCCAATTAGAAATACTTGTTTTTGGTTGGTGTCATTAAGCATGTGTTTGTTTGTCCCAACAGGTATGGAACACCATCAACCTCTAAGCGTGGCTCCTCAGTCCAGGGAAAGACCAACTGTGAGTACAACCAACTGTACACACACAGACTAGCTGCACAATCAGAATTTTTAGTTTTGCCAATGGTGCATAATTACTCACCATATCAGTGCCCACACTGTATGAATAAACAGCAACTGGACATTGGATTTAAAATACCTCGAGCTCCTGGTGCACCATGCCCTCCTACAGAGCACATACTGCTAGTGCTTCATCCTGCTGAGCTCATACCTCGAGCTCCTGGTGCACCATGCCACTCTACAGATCACATACCGCTATTACTTCATCCTGCTGAGCTCATACCTCAAGCTCCTTGTGTACCATGCCGTCCTGCAGAGCACATACCTCTAGTCCTTCATCCTGCTGAGCTCATACCTCGAGCTCCTGGTGCACCATGCTGCCCTACAGAGCATATACCCTTAGTCCTTTATCCCGCTGAGCTGATACCGCTGGTCCTTCATCCTGCTGAGCTTATATCTCAGTGTTCCTGGCGCACCCGGCTGTCCTGCTGAGCTCATACCTCTGGTCCTTCTCCTGCCGAGCTCTAAGTCTGATTCTGCACTTTTTCAATAAACTGATTAAAACTAACTTTATATCTGGGTCCTACTTGCTACCCGTCACCCCCATCATGACAGAACCAGATGTTCCCTGCCCCTTGCTCTGTCATTTGCAATCATAGGCCCCCTCTAAAATACCACTTTGCTATCCCCTTTTGACTCTAATGGTAAATAAATAGATTTTTTAATGTTCCATCTTCTTAACATTACTTTTGCTGTTTTGTTTATTTTGCTTTTTTGCATGCCGGTGTTTGTGCTCATTGTGTTTTGCACGCATGTCTTGCATGTCAGTCTCGTCAGAGAAAATCTGTGAGTACACACATCAAATGTGGGCAGTTACTTGTATTTTTTGCTCATTTAATTTCCATGTGTGTTTTGTTTGTTTGTTTGTTTTTCCTTCTTCATGATATCTTCACTAACAGCTTCACGTTTCTCCATTTTTTATGCATGCCTTGTCCCGTCATCTCACATCAACCACGTAGAGCCCTACAAGGGCCGTTTTGTTAAAGATGGCAGTTCAGCGCAGTGGGGGGTCTGATTTGCACACCCCTCGTCCCAGTTCTGCCTGTAGCCTTAAAAGGAGTCCCCTGGTGGAGGCGGAGCTCTATGAGTCCCGCCCCTCCTCCGCAGGTTCCTGCCCACCCACTTTGTCAAACAATTGGGCGGGGAAGGTAAATGAAAGTGGAACTCGGGGTACAGTTAGCGCTGTTATCCGATGATGTAATCCGGTTCGCGTATTGACTGTATGCTGTGGGTTCTTTTATTCAGGAGAGGACATACCGAAGCCCCGAGAAGAGGTCATCCCTCCCCAGGCCGGCCAAGTCTTTGACCCGTCACATCCCTGCTGCTGAACAGGAAGACAACAGCACCCCCACAAGGCCAACCTGTAAGAACACACTCTGCTTTAGCTTTTATTTTTATTGTAAACAAACTGACTTAAATCTTCTTCCACATCCTTCCTGCTTTGCTGTTTTTATCCTTCGTTTCCTTTCAAACTCCTCGTTGATTTCCCCTTCCGACCTCAAAGCGTTCCGAACTGAGTCCAGAGGAGACAGCAGGTCTGGAAGAACCCCTAGTATGACAGGTAGAACGACTGGTAGCTCCTCTTTAGAACCGTTGTTCCCTCCTCATCACCATACCACATGTAGTCTGATTAGTTTAACATCTTTTCATTCCCTCCCCCGATGAAAAACCGTTTTCCCTGCATCAGCATTGTTCCCAAAACAAAGAGACAGGTGCAAAAATAAAACGGTAGGAGTTCAAAGAGTCGGAAACTTTTACTTTTTTCTTGTAACTATCAGCAAACCAACTTTGAGCAACCCAAACATCAAACACAAGTCGGCATAAATTGAAAGAAAATGGAGTTTTTGACAAAAATGGTCAAACCGTTCGGAGGCAATTAACTAGCGCCACCTATCAGCTGAAAAAAAAGCACAAAAAAAAAAAAAAAAAAAATCATAGAGTCTTTTTTAGCAACGCAAATTTAAAATGTATAAAAACTTCTTGTATTGTCTTCACAATATTCTGTTCCGTCATCTTCCGCTTATCAAGAGCCGGGTTGCGCGGGCAACAGCCTCAGACGGTGCTAATAGAGAAGCTCAAGCTTCTCTATCAGACCGCCAGGTTCCCCGTCGTTGGTTACCACCCATCTCCTCCTTCACCCGACCCCTGTGGTGAGTCCACTGGAAGGGCGGCCCATGTCCCCTGATCAGCCCGGCCACCAGGCAATCACTCTCGTGCCCCACCGTTGGGCCTGGCTCCAAGGAAGGGCCCCGGTGACCCGCGTCCAGGCAAGGGCAACTTGGCCATGCTTAATCTCATTCATAGGGGTGTTTGAGCCGCGTTTTGTCTGGCCCCTCAACTAGGGTCTGTTTGCTTTGGGTGACCCGACCAGGGGCAACATAGCTCCTATGATCATTGGGCCACGCAAACCCCTCCACCACGATAAGGTGGCGGCTCAAGGAGGAGTTTACGATTTTCAGTTCAAGCAATTTATATGAACCGACAAAGAAACTGCGACTAAACAGAAAAAACAACTTGTTGGCACCAGCTGAATGCTGTTTTTTAAATCTAAGGTGTTAGTGATGTCCTCGATTGATTCCATCAATGTAGTGACGTCACACATGCGACTTATTTCGGGCGTAAGACAACTTGAATCTCCATCTTGGCCCAGCCACATCCCTTGAACGCCATTACATTATGGAGTCCTCCGCTTCCTCCGCTTATCCAGAGCCGGGACGCGGTAGTAACAGATTAACATGGATAGCCCAGGCTTCCCTCACACAGGCTACCTCCTCCAGCTGACCCATGAGGATCCCGAGGCGTACCCCGGGCTATGTCTCCCAGCGGTTCCGCTTCTGTCTACTCCCCGTAGGACCAGCTAGGCGGTCGGAGGCATCCTAACCAGATGCCCATTCTCCCGGATGGCAGAGCTCCTCTCCCTATGTCTGTTTGAGAGCCCGGCCTCCCTCCAGAGGAAGCTCTTTTCGGACGATTGTATCCGTGCGCTTGTTCTTTCGGTAACCACCCACAGCTGGTGACAATAGTTTCTATCGTCAATATTTTACAATTTTATCAAAATGATTCCGAAAAACACACAAAAACAATGTAAAAACATATATTTCGTAAATTAGTCCCTTAAAACCAACAAAAAAAGGACTAAGAATATAGTTTAAACTTGAAAGATTCCCTGTCATTTCCGTCCCATTGATTTACCGTTATCACATGTACCAAGCTTATCAGAGGGACAGGTGGGATCCAGACAGCAGGTGTGTTTTCATCACCGAGGGGCTAAAACCTTGTTGGTTCAGCTGGTAGCTAAGCAACAAGCTGCCTGTGTGCTCTCACAACATCCATGTTTAATCTAGTTTGTTTGATTTCTTTTGAAACCTCTTTGTTTACCCTGTAAAGGTACAGATTCAGCTCGTTCCCGGTCGGTACGTAGCGGCACCTCCACCCCAGGTTCGTCTGCCGTTACGCCCGGGACTCCACCGAGTTACTCCTGCCGCACCCCGGGCTCGCGCACGCCCGGCAGCCACACGCCCAAGTCTTTCAGCATCCTCCAGGAGAAGAAAGTGGCGGTGATCCGAACTCCCCCCAAGTCTCCATCCTCCGCCCAGCGGCAGCTGAAAGTCGTCAACCAGCCGCTGCCAGATCTGACAAACGTAAAGTCAAAAATCGGATCGACTTCTAACCTCAAGCATCAGCCGAAAGGAGGACAGGTAACACAACAGAAGACGATATTGTAAAATATATTCATTCAATTTCAAAATATAGCCAAAAACATCTTAAAGCACTACCGTTTTCTGCCACAAGGTGGCAGATTTTTCACTATTTTTTCAATTCTTTTAAAAACTATCAATATTTATAAAACTTTTAAAACATAATTTGCTCAAATATTATGACATCATCAAAGAAGATGTTTTCATAGCAACATCGATCCAAAGAAAACCAATTAATTTTTTTGTTTCATCTTTCTTTTATCTTGTTTTTGTAATTATGGGATGTAAACATGTTTTGTTTCTGTCCTGTCTTTGAAGCTCTGCTGTCACTCTGTCTGCTTCCTGTGACCACGCCCATTAATCTGAATGAACTATCTCCCTCTGACCCTCTTTTTCTTCTTTTTCTCTGTTTAAATCTGCTTAAATTCTCCGCTTAAAAATATTTCTTGGTATGTTTTGATTCTATGATCTGTACGACTAAGACTCTACACAGACTTGTTGGTCAAAAAGAAAAAAAAAATGCTAGAAAATTTACGGAGTTCCAATTAAAACCCGTCCACACCGCTCACTGAAACTGCCTACAATTCAAGCCACATGAGTAAAGTATGATCTGATAGTCTGCTGCGAGTGAACCATTCACACTTTACAGGCCATGTTCCTAGTAACAGCGACAAATTTTAGAAGCACTCAGTGGAGGCGCTAGCTCTGTTGTGGTATGAAAGGATGGTGGAAAGAGGAGGACCCAAATGCAGGACTTCGAACATGGTTTATTTACTTATTGCAGGAAAGTCTGTAAAGAAAACATGATTAACTTAAGGTTTCAAAAGTCCAACTAAAATCCAAAATACCAAACATGGTCAGGCAACCAGGGTGACCTGGCTGGGAGAGGTGGTAGTAAGACCTGACGAGGAAGGCAGGTGAGACTGCCTTTAAATAGGCAGCCAGAAAATTAGATGCAGGTGAGTCCACAGGTGCAGATGGTCCCACCAGCCAGAATTAGGGGAAAGGTGAGGTGGTCCCTGGCTCCCTCTGGTGGTGGTTGAGGGAACCACAACAAGCTCAGTGGTAGAATGTCTGCCCTAGGACCAGGAGAAGCCGGTTTGATTCCCACTTGGCTCGTACCCACGAGCAGATACCTAACCCCCTTGCTGCGCCCGCCATTGCCACCGTTATGGCTGCCTGCATTTTCCGATTTGGGAGATGAATACCGTACGTTAAAGAAAAAAAACCCGTACACTGAACCAACGCTACGCACTATTAAGATGAAATTCGGAATCAGACTAAATTCTGGCCGAGTTCATCGGACAGAGTTCGGACATCTTTTATAACAAAACAAAAATTAGAAACTTTCCCTCAATCTTTTTTTCTTCATCCGTGAACCGTTAAAATTTCCATCGTGGAATTCGGTAACTAATTTTTTTTTTTTTTTCTCACAAGCAACACAGAATCTCATTGGTTGTTTAATTATGTTGGATATTAAAAAAAAAACAAAAACCCAAATGTGTTTCGACCAATTCAACGCAACGACTGATTAAACACAAATTACGCAAAAAAAAACAAACATTTGCTGAGATTTTCTTCCGTTCCGTTCCGTCATCTTCCGCTTGTTCCGAGGTCGGGTCGCAGGGGCAACAGCCTCAAACGGGCAGCCCAGGCCTCTCTCTCCCCGGCTGCATCCTCTAGAGCAGCGGTCGGCAACCTTTGACACCGAAAGAGCCATTTGAACCCGGTTTCCACGGAAAAGAAAACACTGGGAGCCGCACATCTAAAATGAAAAAAAAAAAACTTCTACTACTTTACCGCAGCATGTTTCTTATGAAATCCACGTGCTACAGAGAAAATGACATTTTATTCATTTAATGAACACATTTTGAATTCTTGAAAAATAATAACAATGAATGTCTCTTTCAAATAAATTAAAAAGCTGAATTTAAAGGTCCCCTATTATGCAAAACTGACTTTTATGAGGTTTTAACCTTTTATTTTACTTAGTACTATCCCAAACAATCCCCCAAAGTGTGTTTTATTGTGATTCATGCTATTTTGAGATATTTAAATTCAAAGTAAGGGGCGTGTTCTCCAAACCTCTAACGACTGGTGGAACATAGTGACGTAGATCTGTTTTTTGTTCAGCCCCCTGCAGCTCAAACACCCTCCCCCACTTCTACCTGCCCTCCGAACCGCTTTGTTTACTCAATACGTCTCACACCTCGCCCCTCCCGCTCCACGCTGTGCTGGGTGGGTGGGGAAATCACAATGAATGACAACCAATCGCAACCAACGGGGCGGGTCCCGGGAAAAAAAAAATAAAAAAAGACTGAAACAAGCTGTTTTGACTTCCGGGTATGAAACTGCGCTCCCAAACAGGGTATTATTTAAAACCTTTTGTGTTGAGATTGTGGCGGAATGTAAAATTATGCATATCAGATACATAGCACTGGATAAAATAAGGGAAAAAAGGCATAATAGGGGACCTTTAAATTGTCCATGTAGCAAACGAAAGCAGAAAAATGCCATGAGGCGTCATCCTTATATCCATTTATCTAAAATGAAGATAACACTGTATATATTGCTTTTTCTTACCTTTACACTTTGTATAAACAACTATAGTGTGGTTATGTCTTATGAAGTGCTACGGAGAAAATTAAATTTTACCGATGTAATGAACACATTTTGAATTCTTGAAAAAATAATAATGTCTGAATGTCTCTTTTGAATAAATTAAAAAGCTGAATTTAAATTGTGCATGCAGCAAACAAAAGGAAAAAATCCGTGAGCCGTCATCCTTATATCGCCGTGGGCTTTCAAAGTATGCAGCGGAGCATACTTTGTGATATTTCAAGATCACAATAATCTTCAAATTTAGAACTAAAATAATATAAAAACTAACACAAATAAAACACACTTCAATTAAATACAAAAAAAAAAAAATTTAGTAATTTATTTTCCCAAGCCAATCAGAGCCGCATTATAAGGATGAAAGAGCCGCATGAGGCTCCGGAGCCGCGGGTTGCCGACTGCTGCTCTAGCTCACCTAGAAGGATCCCAAGTCGTTCCCCGGCCAGCTGTGAGACATAGTCTCTCCAGCGGGTCCGGGGTCTGCCCCTTGGTCTCCTCCCAGTGGGACGTGCCCGAAACACCTTGCCCGCGAGGCGCTCGGGGGGCATCCTGACCAGATGCCCGAACCACCCCATCTGGCTTCTCTCGACCTGGAGGAGGAGCGGCTCGATACCGAGCTCCTCCCGGATGGCAGAGCTCCTCACCCAATCTCTGAGTGAGAACCCTGCCACCCTGTAGAGGAAGCTCATTTCAGCCGCTTGTACCCGCGATCTCATTCTTTCGGTCACCACCCACAACTGGTTACCATAGGTGAGGGTAGGAACATAGATCGACTTGTAAATCGAGAGCTTTGCTTTTCGGCTCAGCTCTCTCTTTACCACGACGGACCGATGCAGCGTCCTAGTTATTGCTGATGTCGCACCGATCCGCCTGTCGATCTCCCGCTCCATCCTTCCCCCACTCGTGAACAAGACCCTGGGATACTTAAACTCCTCCACTTGGGGCAGGACCCTGTCCCTGACCCGCAGGGGGCATTCCACCCTTTTCCGGGCGAGGACCATGGTCTCGGATTTGGAGGCGCTAATTCCCATCCGGGCCGCTTCACACACAGATTTTTTTTCGAATTGATCAAATATTGACTTTAACGTTTTTCATTGTTTTTTTTCATTGTTTTTAAACAACCAATGAGATTGTTTTTTACTGCTACACTGATTGTAGATTAAACCAGGGTTAGGGTTAGGGTTAGTTAAACCTAACCTAACCCATCCAGGCACATATAGTGGGAGGTTTTATTTCTTTTTTTACGATTTAATTTTATTTTAGGTTCAAATTTTAAGCGAGAAGCTGGACTTCAGTCATGTTCAGTCAAAGTGCGGCTCCAAGGATAATCTGAGGCACTCGCCCAAAGGAGGCAATGTATGTACACCTGTGTCTCTTTATCTCCCTCTCTCTCTCTCTCTTTCTCTCTCTCTCTCTTTCGTTTCTACGTCTCCATCTGTTTCACGTCATTTTACACCATCTTTAAAAGAACACTTAAAAACTCACTTTTTTTTTTGCTGATAGCGCACATTTTCAACTTTGCGTATTATTTTTATTTACTTTAAAAACAAAATTGATGTTTTTTTTTTCCTTTTTACAAAATGTTTTTGTTTGGTTTTATTTTTAAAAAATATTTTTTTTGTTTTCAGGTCATGATTCCAAGCGTAAAGTTGGACTTTAGCCACATTCAGTCCAAATGTGGCTCCCTGGATAAGGTCCACCACATGGCGGGCGGGGGAAACGTGAGTGATACCAAGAAGTTAGACAAACTTCCCATTCTGAAAAATTTGATGCCTGACGTACAGTCTTCATTCCTTCATGCCACCTACAGTACCTCCTTCTTTTAGAAAATCTCATCTATCAATACTGTAATTATACCGCAGCAGGCTGCCCTTCGACGGCGCCAATGGTGGAAGAAGCGGGAGTTAGGTGTCTTCTCCAAGGACCCTAGACGGTGGTCTCAGTGGGAATCAAATCCGCGACTTTCCGGTCTGCGGGCGAGCGCTCTAGCGCTGATCCACCGTCTCCCACAATCCGGGGCCGGGTCGGGGCCGGGGCTGGGTCGCAAGGGCAACAGCCTCCGACGGGAAACCCAAACTTTTCTTACCCGAGTACATCCTCTAGCTCACCCGGAAGGATCCCGAGACGTTCCATGTTCAGCTGTGAGACATAGTCTCTCCAGCAGGTCAGGGGTCTGCCTCTTGGTCTCCCCCCGGTGGCCGTGCCCAAAACAACTCTCCAGCAAGGCGTTCGGGAGGCATCCTAACCAGATGCCCGAACCACCCCTTCTGGGTTCTCCTGACTCGGAGGAGCAATGGTTCTACTCCAAGTTCCTCATAGATGGCTTAACTCCTCCCCTCTATTTCTGAGTGAGAGCCCAACCATCCTCCAGAGGGAGCTCATTTTGGCTGATTGTATCCATGCTCTTCTTTCAGTCACCACCCACACTGGTTACCATAGCTGAGGGTCGGGAATCGATTAAAATAAATGAACTAATTGTTCATGAAGGAGATCGTTGTGATCTTTTTTTACAAAGGAATGCACATTGGCTATTTTATTGTTACGATAAAAAACGATCGGAAGAAATTAAGGCAGGTTTTTTATTAAGATGCTCATTTTTAGCCGCTACATTTATTGAGTGTTCTCTATGAAGCCCTTAAAATCAACGCCATTTTGTGGACAATGTTGTCTTTTTTTTTCTCTTTGTCGCCACCTGCAGGTTCAAATCCCGACTAAGAAGATTGATTTGAGTCACATCACTTCTAAATGCGGCTCCATGTCCAACATTCGCCACAGACCAGGTACAACAATCGGGTTTAACTGAATCGGTCTTGTCGCTGATTCATTGGGGTACAAATTCCAGTTGTTAGAGGGGAGAAGACCAAACGAGAGACCCTGTTTTACTTGTCACAAGGGTAGCTTTAAGCCTAGAATTGAGTGTCTACAAAGAAATGTACCCTGTCTTCTTTATTTATACGTTTTTGGAAACGAGAGGTGTGTTCTTACAGAGAAGTGACTGAAAAATAAAGCTCCAGACCACCGCTTACAGATAAGTGGAGACAGAGTAAAGATACTTTCCGTTTCATCGTCTTCCGCTTATCCGGGGCGGGGCCGCAGGGGCAACAACCTCAGACGGGCAGCCCAGGCTTCTCTCACCCCAGCTGCATCCTCCAGCTCACCCGGAAGGATCCAGAGTCGTTCCCCAACCAGCTGTGAGACATAGTCTCTCCAGCGGGTTGGGGGCCTGCCTCTTGGTCTCCCAAATGCCCAAAACACCTCACTAGCGAGGCGCTCAGGGGCCATCCTGACCAGATGCCCGAACCACCCCATATGGCTCCTCTCGGCCTGAAGAAGGAGCGGCTCGACATTGAGCTCCTCCCGGATGGCAGAGCTCCTCATCCGATCTCTGAGTGAGAGTTCAGCCACCCTGCGGAACAAGCTCATTTTGGCCGCTTGTATCCGTGATCTCATTCTTTCGGTCACCACCCACAGCTGGTGAGCATAGACAAAGTTTGCATTCATCGGGCGTATGAATTATAATAAAAAGTTCCCGTGTACTCACACTAACAGGGTCCAAGTACGGTTGTCCTCTCGTCCTCCGGCCTGCACTCACATAGGGTTTCACCGATTCAAGATAAACGTCAAGAATGGCGCTCTCGCTGAAAGGAAATGACTTTTTAAGTCATTTTTTTCCGCCATTTTGAAACTTTGTATTATTAAATAATGCTACGCTAATGTAGCCGTCATGGCGGCACGTTGATTGGCCAACAAAAATTCTATGAATTAAATCATAGTTTTGGCTCTATTTCTAAATGTTGCCAGTTTTTCCGGAATCATTAGTTCCCAAAAAGTCTTTAACAGTGGGTTCTATCTTGATGAAGCCCATCTGCTATGCCCTGTATCAATTTGTATTTACCGTTTCTTTCTTGTGGTGATAAAAAATTCCAGGTGGAGGCAATATTCGGATTGAGAACGTAAAGCTTGATTTTAAAGACAAAGCCCATGCCAAGGTTGGCTCTCTGGACAATGCCAGCCACACACCAGGAGGGGGAAACATAATGGTAAGGGGAACTTTTTTAGATCTTTTGAAGCTTCGTTTTTTTTTTTTTTTACTTGATCGGTTTGATTTTGCGTTTCAGATCGAGAGCCACAAGCTGAGCTTCCGAGAATCGGCCAAAGCTCGCGTTGACCACGGCGCTGAAATTATCATCACCCACTCGCCCGGCATTGATACAGGCGGCACCTCACCTCGCTTGTCCTCCGCTGGGAGCATTAACATAATGGAGTCCCCGCAGCTCTCCACGCTGGCGCAGGATGTCACCGCCGCCCTGGCGAAGCAAGGCTTATGAGCTCTGGACATCGTAGAAAACCACGATTCTTTATCTGTTGTTTCGCATCTAGTGTTTGTTCCGCGCTCCTTCACGGACCGACCGAACCCCACAAGTTTTACGGTTATAGTCGTTTGACTGTCTCGTTCATCCGTTCCTTCAAAAAAACAAATTCTGCAAAAAAAATCTTCTCTCATCAAGAAAATTCCTGCAAACGTTTCCTCCGCCTTCATTCGCTCAAACGCATTCTCATTGGTTCAGAGTGGCTGTGATTGTCTCGGAATGTTTTTACGATTGTCCAATATTCAATGTGCGAAACACATCGCTACATTCCATTAAAGTAGAGTTTGAAACTCATAAATATCCTCTTTTTTTTTTAATTATTTCTGTAAAACCGAATGCGAGCTACCGCGTAACCAACGCTTGTCTTAAAAGATGCCACTGTGCGAAAAACATGGCACCCAAACGAACTGCGAAGAATGGCCGAAAAACAAGCATGCCTAAAGTTCACGATTTTGTTCATTTAAAAGTTATAGATTGTTGTTTTTATACAAACGTCACTGTAGAGTCACAATTTTATACATTTTCTGTGGCTGCTTCGGCTTGTTAGCCGCTAACAAATTAAGCGCTAAAAACAGCTAGCTTCCCAATAGATTTTTTTTAAATGGGCTGCTTTTTTTTACTTTATTTCTGGGGTTTGTAGTTTTTTGAGGCTACGTGATGCTGTTATGCTGGCATGGCAATTTATCTACAAAATGAACCCATTTCTTTTGTAACTAATTACATTTTTTTTCATGCAAGTGCAAACGGGTGATTTTAGATATCAACAGTGATACAAAACACCCTGTGATTACTCCCCCTTTTTTTTGCTACGCAAATGAGTAAAGAGCGTGAAATTTGTAAGAAAAAATGTCTGAAGTTTGAAGCTTTATATGAAAACATTCCAGTTGAATGAGAAGCCGTGTGGCCCCGAAGTGGCATCGTGAAAAAATAGAAAGAAAAAAACAAACTTGCTGCAAATGGTAGTTTTTTTTCTTTAAAAAGCGTTAGCTTAGGGTCTTTTCTGCTTACCTTTTGTGAAACCCTATTGGTCAGCCGCCCCGCCCCGCCTAGTGTTTACGTGCTTCCTGTTTTCCGACTCCTCCCTCCTTGCCTCGCCCGTGTACAGTGTATTTAAAAGAATGTGTAGGTGTGTGTGTTGCACATTTGCCAATCAATGTTTTAGACGTATCGATGAGAAACGCTCCTTCTGGATGAAGAAAAGATTAATAAAGAACATAAAAACTGGTTTTGTCTTGTTTTTGTACCTTTTAACACTAGAAGCCTCACGAGGGGGTCAATGGACCACCACTACCTGAAAGCCCATGTAGGTGTCTCGAGACCCCAAACCTTCTGCTTTATTAAACCAAGACACCTAAGAGTCGTTTGGAAGGCTCTAAACACTCGGAGAGTAGGACTAGGAGACTCTAATTCAATCGCAAAAACGACTCCGCTCCTCAACGTGTAGGTCAGGTAGAGGTGTCAGATGACTCTTTCTGGGGGTTCAGAAAATCTTAAGGCTTACGAACATTATGTTCCGTCATCGGTCACTCCTGTTGTGTTGCCCTTCCTGGTATTGAAACCTTACAAAAACACCAAATCTTGTGTTGAACTAACTCTTGAGCATCTTTTTGAACGGGGTACGTCTAGTCTTGTTTCCCAAACAAATAGCACCATTCAAACTTGGTTGGATTCATGGAGCATTTCCTGCATCGCTTAAGCATGAAAATGTAGCTATCATGGACCTTTAGACCATTAAATTAATCTTACGGGTATCCTCAGCCACTATTCATCATCTTGTCCCATCTTGATGAAGCCTTTCTGCTATCAGAGTTCCGTCATCTTCCGCTTGTTCTGGGGTCGGGTCGCGGGGCAACAGCCTCAAACGGGCAGCCCAGGCCTCTCTCACCCCGGCTGCATCCTCTAGCTCACCTGGAAGGATCCCAAGTCATTCCCCGGCCAGCTGTGAGACATAGTCTCTCCAGCGGGTCCGGGGTCTGCCCCTTGGTCTCCTCCCGGTGGGACGTGTCCAAAACACCTCGCCTGCAAGGCGCTCGGGGGGCATCCTGACCAGATGCCCGAACCACCCCATCTGGCTCCTCTCGACCTGGAGGAGGAGCGGCTCGACACCGAGGTCCTCCCGGATGGCAGAGCTCCTCACCTGATCTCTGAGTGAGAGCCCAGCCACCCTGTGGAGGAAGCTCATTTTGGCCGCTTGTACCCGCGATCTCTTTCTTTCGGTCACCACCCACAGCTGGTTACCATGGTGAGGATAGGAACGTAGATCCTGGTTACCATGGTGAGGGTAGGAACGTAGATCCTGGTTACCATGGTGAGGGTAGGAACGTATATCCTGGTTACCATGGTGAGGGTAGGAACGTAGATCCTGGTTACCATCGTGAGGGTAGGAACGTAGATCGACTTGTAAATCGAGAGCTTTGCTTTTCGGCTCAGCTCTCTCTTTACCACGACGGACCGATGCAGCGTCCTAGTTATTGCTGATGCCGCACCAATCCGCCTGTCGATCTTCCGCTCCATCTTTCCCCCACTCGTGAACAAGACCCCGAGATACTTAAACTCCTCCACTTGGGGCAGGCTATCAGAGTCTTTTACTTAAATCCTTACTATCGTTTAGATTCGCCAAAAATTGCATGAATGCACAAACACTACAAGTTTAGCAGGTTTCCTGCTAATAGGCGCTACTTAGACGTGTGATTGTTACACATAGGACAAGAAAATCAAATTGGTCGGTGAACCAGTTTTGTTCTTGAAAGTGTACCTTTTTTAACCCTCTGGAAAACTATGGTCATTAAAGGCCGCCATTGACTGTGGAAAAGGGTTGACTTTGGGAATTTGCCGTCTCCGTTTGGCTTTGAGAATGAAGCAACTTCAGGGTCCCAACTTGAACGGCGCCATGTTGAATGTATGGAACCAAAACTGATCCCATTAGAAGGCTTGTGATTGGACGACAATGGAATAACAAAATTACACTTGACTCGAAATGAAGACACACAAACAATCAAAATAGGTTACAGAACCATGAGACTAAGGACAAGCAGATATGTCCAGGTGTTTCCTTGTCAGAGGCTGGTGAAAGTAAGGCATAAGTGTTCCCAGCTAAAATGAAGCCAGAGTATGGGTACAACAGTTCTTGCTCACATAAAAATGTGGGTGTGGCAAAGGACAAAAACCATAGAGTGAAACTGCCTTTAATTTAGAAATCCAAATGTCCTCAATACTAGGGCTACCAGAATTCTAGAACTACTACAACTTCCACGGCTGCCATTTTGACGTCATTCCCTGAAGTGCCTCAGTGTCTGACAAACCTCTTCTCAAATCTATTTTGCTTACTCAGATTTCACCTGATTGGCGCCACCACGGTTACAAGGCAACAGTAACCGCGCTACGGTCAGGCGCGGGAAAAAGTTACAATATATTTAATAGAGGCGTCAAAATGGAGGGTGTGGGAGTTAGAGGAAGAATTATTTAGAACTTGTTTTTAGTGTTTTATTTTAGTTAAATTACAACAAACTACAAAAAAATGTAGAAGAAGACATAATGTTCCTACCCTCACCATGGTAACCAGGATCTACGTTCCTACCCTCACCATGGTAACCAGGATCTACGTTCCTACCCTCACCATGGTAACCAGGATCTACGTTCTTACCCTCACCATGGTAACCAGGATCTACGTTCCTACCCTCACCATGGTAACCAGGATCTACGTTCCTACCTTCACCATGGTAACCAGGACCTACGTTCCTACCCTCACCATGGTAACCAGGATTTACGTTCCTACCCTCACCATGGTAACCAGGATCTACGTTCCTACGCTCACCATGGTAACCAGGATCTACGTTCCTACCCTCACCATGGTAACCAGGACCTACGTTCCTACCCTCACCATGGTAACCAGGATCTACGTTCCTACCCTCACCATGGCAACCAGGATCTATGTTCCTACCCTCACCATGGTAACCAGGATCTATGTTCCTACCCTCACCATGGTAACCAGGATCTACGTTCTTATCCTCACCATGGTAACCAGGATCTACGTTCCTATCCTCACCATGGTAACCAGGATCTATGTTCCTACCCTCACCATGGTAACCAGGATCTACGTTCCTATCCTCACCACGGTAACAAGAATCTACGTTCCTACCCTCACCATAGTAATCCGAGGCGACCTGTCCCCAGATAAGCGGAAGACGACGGAACGGAAGATAATGGAAAATAAACTACAGTATTTTCCACTGCGACCTTGACTAGAAAAAATTGGTTCAGAAAAAATGTTGTTTTTCTGTCTGCTTTTATTCTTTTTTATGTCTGTAATATTTACATGTTATATTTAATATTTATTTAATAATTACAATGAACTTCACTCTTTTTTGATAACAGACACTATAAACAAAATTAAAATTCATTTTAAAGGAAATGTGTCCAATTGAAGTAAGAAAAATATACATTTTCAATTGTGAATATTTACAAAAACATTGCAGAAACTCTGATATTCCAAAAAATAATTAATTTGAACCAACAAGTTCATGCGTTTGCTCAAAAATTGTGCAAATGCAGGTAAAAAACTAAAACGAAATGCTGTTTTTTTTTAGTTTGGAAGACCGAATTAAAAGCTTGGAATGACCTCAAATGGCCCCCGGGCCACAGTTTTCTTACAATTTGTCTGAGATTAACTTTTGTAGGTTTTTATCATGTTTAAACAATATTCCTGCACCACAAACATTATTGACAAGGTTTTTTTCTCATGGATACAGTGAAGGAAGACATGAAGATAGTTGGCGTGACCAAGGTGGATACAGGAGATAGGTTTAGATGGAAGAAATGGACTCACTTTGGCGCCCCCTGCAGGGAAATGCAGAAAGAAGAAGAAGATTTTTGTTTGAGTAATTTGCAAATTCTCACATCCAGTATTCAGAAGCCCCTTTATAACAAAGTGGGTTGGTTTTGGCCGTGGATTTTGTTCTCCTTAACCCCCACATTCCCATATCCATGCACCAAAACTAAGAGCTTTGATAACTCGATAGGGTTTATAGTGGGTTTAAGTCCTCAGAGAAGATTTACAATGTGCCATGCATGCTCCCAAAAGGGGGCGGGGCTAAACGGGGAGACGGAGGACGGGGGAAATTAGCACTAAAATGGATTTAAAACTTAATAAAGGCATTTTGAAAAAAAAAATTAGATGAAATCTAAAAAGTATATTATGTATTTTTTTATATTTATTTTATTTGTTAAAAATCAAGAAAATATAGTTTTTTTTAAAAAGCAACCTGTTGATGTGTAAAAAAAAAAAAAAAAAAAAAAGATGATGCTTGTTCCTAAACATCTGGATGCGCCCTCGCACTGCATCTTTAAGCAGGAATTAGCTTCTGGAGGGTGAGGGAGGGAGGTGCAGAAATCAAAGCCCCCCACCCTTCTCTTTTTTTTTTTTTTTCCTCCTCCTCCCTCTCTCCTCATCCTCGCTCCATCCGCACACTTGCAGCCATTTTCCGCAGGACTGAAGCCATCATGTCGTGAGGGAAGCTTCCCTCTGTCACCTGGCCAGATCCACACAGACAGGCTTTTACAGCAAAATGGTGAAAAGGAAAAGCCTGGATGAGAGTGAACCGGAATGTGGGAAAGGAATCCCATTCCCAATCCAAACCTTCTTATGGAGGCAAACCAGGTTAGTGCTGGATAACAGGTGTGTGAGGAGGATAGAGGACATCTCATCTTCTTCATCCTCACACGTGTCATTCTAGAGCCTGAATGAAGTGTCATTGATGATGTTTGCATCTTCTCGTGTTGCTGCTTTGATCGGTGATGTCACACCTTGGAAATTAAATTTACATCAAAATTTGGGGCGAATCAGGATTCAGCTCATCAAGATGTAAAAACACCTCCGCTCGTATTTTTATCAATTAATAAAGTATTTTTGTTTGTTTCCAATTTTGTTTTTATGTGACTTTTGATTATTTTGATAGTTAATTGATTAATCGATTGCTTGTCGAGTCACATAATCAATTAATCTATTGATTAAAGAGTAAATTTTTTAACATTCGATCAACTATTTCATCTTAATTGTTATATTTTGTTGGATGAAATTGAAAAAATAGCAAATACTTGTTTTGCTTTTTCTATTTTTTCAACTTTCTGAATAAGTCATAAAAATTTTTTGTTGGAAAATATAAAACAACAGATTTTCAACAATTTTTTTGTTTTTCAACAATTTTTTTTGTTTTTCAACAAAATGTTTTGTTTTTCAACATTTTTTTTTTGTTTTTCAACAGATTTTTTTTGTTGAAAAATATAAAAACTGGCTGCATTTCTTGCAAAAAAAAAAAAAAAAACCCAATAAAGTATAAAACATTTTTTATTAAACTTTATTAACCGATCTCTGGTTGAGATTCAAAATCTTTTTAAGGGATTCTTTTGGGCGTCGCAGTGTTTTAAAAACCTTAAAAATTTATATGTATAAACAGCCAATCATGTTACAACAAAATGTAAACACGTTATAACGTGATATTAAATTGTTAAAATGTCTTTTTTTTCCTGTTTTAACGTAAAACATGCTACATTTTTAATAATTACTGTGTGTAGTTTGCATGTTCTCCCTGTGTATGTGTAGTTTTTTTTCTGGTTTCCTCCAGAAACATCCATGTTAGGTTTAATGGCTGCTATAAAACTGCCCCTAGGAATAAGTATGTGTGTGTGTGTGTGTGTGTGGCCATGTTGAGGGTGTATCCCGCCTCTCACCTGAAATCAGCCAGAATAGCCTCCAGCACCCCCTCAATCTTGTTAGCGATAAGCGGTACGAAAGCCAAAACAAAACGTATTAAAATTGCATATGATACGTGATACAGATTCTGGCTCATCACCACCCCATCTGGCTCCTCTCCAGGTCGAGAGGAGCCAGATGGGGTGGTTCGGGCATCTGGCAAGGACGCCCCCCGAGCGCCTCGCGGGCGAAGTGTTTTGGGCACGTCCCACCGGGAGGAGACCAAGGGGCAGACCCCGGACCTGCTGGAGAGACTATGTCTCTCCAGCTGGCCGGGGAACGACTTGGGATCCTTCCAGGTGAGCTGGAGGATGCAGCCGGGGAAAGAGAGGCCTGGGCTGCCCGCTTGAGGCTGTTGCCCCCGCGACCCGACCCCGGAACAAGCGGAAGATGACGGAACGGAACGTGATACAGATGTTTGGATGTTGGTATTTTTGTTGTGGTTCCCTCGCCCGCCACCAGAGAGAACCTTAGACCATTTTTTCTTAACCGACTCCTACCTGATTCTGCACACCTGCGCCTCGTTTCACCTGATTGGTTCCTGACCAAGATAATATCCTTTTGAATTTGAAAAAGATACCTTAGAGATTAATTCTGACCATAAACTGCCTTTTTGACTCTTGTTCCATTTTCACAGCCTCGCTGGACCACCTTTGTTGAACAAATTTTTGCTTGTTGTTCCGCAGTTGGGTCGTCCTCGTTCCGCACCCCCATCACAACACGGCAGCTTTGCGCTTCCGTAAAAAAACAACTTTTCCTCATTTTAATCCTTATCGTACTTATAATTAAACTTTCAACACTCGCCTCCGCCATCTTGTTTATCATACCTGATGTCGGGGTTTCAGGGATGTGGAAGGAGAAGGAGCCAATTGCACGACTCCAAACAATGTTTACTAAAACAATTCAGGAAGTCTGCAAAGCAAGAAGCACAGCCTGGAGGGGATGGTATGACCCGAAAGGGAACTCCGGGATGATTTCCCTTAAATAGATGGCAAAGTGCACAGATGTGTGGAATCAGGAATCATCCTCAGGTGACCCTAATCATTTTGATTATAAATATCCAGGGCTCCCTCTGGTGGCAGGTGAGGGATCCTGACACATGAATGTGTGATAGTAGGTAACATGAACCGTGATCGCCACTTCAAATTCTGTCCCAGGGAAAAAAAATGATGTAAATTGCTCTTTATCGCCACCTAAACTTCGGAGGTAAAAAAAAAAGTACAGACGGAAATGTTCGCCAAAGGCTAGCGCCATTAAACTACTGATCAATGAACAAAATCGATTATTTGTTTCAGCCTTGCTTGTTGTTCTTTCTCTTGTGCCGTGGTTCTACGTTGATGCTTTGACGTGTAAATTTTCTTGTGTTTGGTTTAATTAAAGTAATTCAATTTTTTTGTTTGTTTACAGTGCTTTCCTGCGTCCGAAGCTTGGGAAACAGTACGAGGCATCATGCGTGGTGGGTCATTTCATAATGGATTCCTCTTTAATCTGTTTGATCTTAATAATGGAAACCATGTCGGCTAACATGGTTACATTTAGTAAATGAGTTTTTCTTTGTTCCGTTCACCCATCGACCTTTTTTAAACTCACCAACAGACAAACACAGCTGCCCCTGTCTCTGTTTGTCGAGTCGTAGGGTCTTAACCAAATGAATCAAAGAAAGAAGTGTTTGATTTTCTAACTGTTTTTTTTTTTTTTTTCTCTCTCTTTTTTGGCCGGAACTCTTCAGTCTTTTGAGCGAGTCCTGGTAGAAAACAAGCTGCATGGATTGTCACCGGCCCTGTCAGAGGCGATTCAGAGTATCTCCCGCTGGGAACTGGTCCAAGCAGCCCTGCCTCATGTCCTCCATTGCACCTCCATCTTGCTTTCTAACAGGAACAAGCTGGGTGAGAACACAGAGCTGCTTCATCCGGCTTTGAGCTGGCTGAGTTATCCTCATGACAGCGTTCAGATTGACCGGTAAAATGTGGAACAAAATGGTTGAAAGTCATCGTTTTAGGACTGATTTACAGAAAATCGGATATTCTTATCTTGACATTGCGACAAAAAGCATTTAACATACTGGCACCTTGTACAGGTTGCGCCCTGACGCCCAATAGCTAGCAGTTTAGAGGGATTAAAAACAGACTGAAGGACAGACTTTCACGTAACATGAATAAGTCGACACTAATTCGATCACTTCGAGATCGGAATTCCAAAATCATTCGGAAAACGAGCCGTTTCCCTGGTTACCAAAGAGGAAAACAAAAATCGGATTAAAACTTTTTTTTTTTTTTTTTAATTTACTCAGTTTGAAACTTTAAATTTATTAAATGTGTGAAGAAATAAAAACGGTTTTGATAAATTGTGTTTCAGAAAACTGTAAGATTTTGTTGATACCCTAAAAGTTTTTGCCAATTTTTAAAAAGTTTTTGCAAACTTCTACAATTTTGATGAAACATTTCAAAATCTGGTCAATTTTGTTTAAAAAAAAAACAAAAAAAAAACAATAAGATTTTTTATTTTATTTTTTTCTAGCTTTACTTAATTTTTTTTTCATTTTTGTAAAAATGTCACAAATTTGGCCAAATTTTGCAACATTTTTGGAAAATTTGGCAACATTTTCCCAACATTATTTTTTTTGTTTTCTATTTGAAAAAAACAAAAAAAAATTAGGCAAATGTTTATCAAAATTTTATAAGTTTTGTGCGAAAAAATATAGAAATATTGTTTATTTTCTCATTAAAAAAAACAACAACAAAAAACAATCGGCTTAGAAAAACATTCAGGAAGCATTAAAGGGCTTCGTTACGCAAAATTATATATTTAATTATTTTCTACCATGTTTTAAAGTCTTTTCTCACCAAAAACATATAAAATATTTAGTCATGCGTGTTTTCATTCGGGAGCTCTCTTAGAATTTGGAGATTATTTGAACATCAAGTTGTTTTTAGTCATGCTTTTTGTTTTCTGCCACGCCCACAGTCTGACGTCAACAAAATGGGATGCATTTTTTATTTATTTGCATTTTTAAAATGTTGTGTTTTTAGTGCTTGTTTTGCTTTTAATAAATTTTAAAAGAAAAAAATAAGACTAAAAAAATAAAAAATAAAAACTTAAGAATTAAAAACCGACAATTAAAAACAAAACAAAAAAAAAAAAAAAAAACAGAAAAATATAAAAGAAGTATGAAAAAAAAAAATTTTTAAAGTGGAAAGTGTTTTACTGGATGTGTGCTCTTCTCATGTTTGGTCCTTCCACTCAGGTACTGCTCTCCCTCCCTCCCATTTTTTTTTTTTGGATAATGTCCCTAAATATTCCCTGCCTTTGCTGACTTGATGCACTTTGTTTGCAACCACAAATAGGATTCCCCTTTTGTTGTACACACAGTTACTAAGCGAATTAAGTGGGGAGCGAGAGGAGCGAGAGGAGGGGACAATTCAGAATTTCAAAAACAGAAATGAATATGAATTAAAGTTTTTATCAGCAGCAAATGTTCAATGAGATAAGAATTCTTACCCCAATAAAACCTCACAATCTCCTCAGGTTAATCCATATAAGGTGGATGAGTAGTTAGTAGCTGTTTCCATGAGGTTCTACTTGGTTAAAGCTACTCTTTAATCCTCAAATTGTCTGACTTCCAACAGGCCACCAAGACAAACTCGGTGTTGCGGAGACCAAACTTCTCCACACGCTTCACTGGATGCTTCTAGATGCCGCTCAGGAGTGTAACCATGAGTCCAGCCTGGGTCACGGGTGGTCCGGGGGCAGCAGCAGCAGTGCTTTTCTTCAGCCTGTGGGGAACCAGGGCTCCTCACCCGGTGCTCCTGGCTCTGGGTCCGGCTCAGCTCTGGGCGGGTCTGGACCGCAGCACAGCAGCTCTTTGCTGGAAGAAGAAGAACACGCTCGAACCAAGCTGTTCCACAAGAGCATGTCCACGGTGGAGCTGTTCGTGTTCCTGTTTGCGCCGCTTATTCACCGCATCAAGGTCTGAACACACTCATACACATTTATAGACTCTCTGTATTATCTTAGCGTCCTGAGTAAATCACTGTTCTACTTTTGTAGCCTCATTATTTTATGGATTTCGTGGTATAATTTTGTACATCGTAATAATGTTGACTATTTGGCTCATTTTACGAGTTATTTTTAGTCCATATTGACGTTTGACTCCTCAGCTTCTTTTAGAAACATTGTATTTTTACTCACGCCCGTATCGAGTCACAGTCACTATTTATTGATCCATGAGTAAAATCCGATAAGATGGTCAGGTTTCCTCCCGTAGAGGATACACACGATGCCATTTTTAGATGTTACGCAATGAGAATCCTTGAAACCATCAAATTGTCGTGATGGTGGGATGTGGAAGCAGGAGGACACAAATGCAGGAGATAAACAGGATGTATTTAACAGAAATCAGACAAGGCTGTCCGGCAAACGCTTAGGACAACCCTCAGGTGTCTCTAATCAGGGTGATTAGGAAAGGTCCAGGGCTCCCTCTGGTGGCCAGGGAGGGGGTCATGACACAAATACTGACTATGTTGCAAAAAAACAACAGATTTGTTTTGCTTCTTTTTTTAGGAGTCGGATCTGACTTTTCGTTTGGCCAGCGGGCTGGTGATATGGCAGCCAATGTGGGAGCACCGTCAGCCCGACATCCCCGCCTTTACGTCTCTTATCAAACCCGTCAGAAACATCGTAACAGGTGAGGCGATGGCTTCAAGGATGGAAAATATTTGCTTTATTTGTGCTCTATTGTAGGCTGAACAATATATCGTTATCGTCATAGCAACATGTGTAATTAAATCAACACATTTACTTTTTATCTTTGCTTCTGTTTCATCCACACAAACAGACACTGTTCCCTCCAAGCAGCCAACTGATTGGGCAGGGTGTTTAATTCTAGCCAATCAGCTTAGCTGTTGAACAGTTGGGAGGCGGAGCCAGGCGACCTCATCACGCAGTCAAAATAAATCAGTAAATTAAAAAAAAAAAAGATTTTTTAAAAGTATTTTATATCAAATAAAAAATAGATAAACTAAAAAATAAAGTTAATAAATAAGGTAGAAAAAAAAAATTAAAAACAAAGAAATTGTTTTTCAAAAATTTATGAGAAAAAAAAGTAAAATAGGATTTTAAAAAATGTTGTTGTTAAAAAAATAAATAAAAAATATATAAATAAATAAGAAGAAATAAAGAAACAAAACTAAGAGAAAAAGTTTATTAAAAAATAAAAAAATAGGTACTTGTTTTAAAATTTAAAGTAAACAAATAAAAAATAAATTTAAGCAAAAAAGTAAATAAACAAATAAAATATAGAAAATGATTTAATATAATAAATAATTCTTTTTTTAATATATTAAAAAATTGTGTTTTTTTTTTTTTTTTTTTTACTAAAATATGAGAGTTTTATTTTAGTAAAAAATGGAAAAACTTCTAAATCATATTCTAATTATTTTCTTTAATTATTATTTTTTTTAACTAAACAGCAAATAAAAACAAACAAATGTATTAAAAATTGAAAATCAAATCAGAATCTTTGATAGAAATGTTTTGATATTTTTTTAACGTGATGCAGCTAAACTCGTCTGTCTCCACAGCTAAGAGAAACTCCCCAGTGAACAACCAGTGCAGTCCCTGTGGATCTGCAAACCCCGGTCCCACAGTGAGTGACGTCTTCCTTCTCAGATCTTGTCAGAATTTGCTTCCCGTTGTTCAGACAGAAGTCTGCTGCTCATTATTTCATTTCCCTCCGGAGCCTGTCTGCTAATATTCATTAGCGTGGTTAGCCAGGGTCATGACAGAAACCTCATTCCCACCTCAGAGGCTTTCATCATCCTGCCTGCCACGCTAATCACTTCCTCTATCCATCCATCTCCTGCTCGCAGGGCGTCCAGGTAGTTTGTGAAGCCGGCCAATCGGATTCCTCCTCTCCTGCATCTGGTGAGCAGAGCTGTCGACGTGGTAACTCGGTGGACAAAGGCGGTCCTTCCCAACAACCCCCATCGGCGAAAGGACCTTCGAAAAAAAAGTGAGTGGTGTTGGATTAGACGTTCAAATGGCTCATGAGGAATCCATGTTTCCATCTGAGCGTGAACCAATCCCATGACTCATAGTTTGGTGACATAGTTGGCCCCGTTATGGTGGGGGGTTAAGCATTTTCCCCCGAAGCAGAGTCTGTTAGAGACAGTGAGAGGTGTATGAATAGCTTCACCGCGTTGCTCCAAGCGTCTTCTACCCCAACGTTATCTGATCTGTGTGACGTTTGGTAGCACAACCAGGGTAATGATGGAGAAGTAATGCACCATATGCACAAACCTGGCACTGACCGGGGTCTGGCGTGCCATGACCTGACTCGCTTTGGTCATCACATCAATTCAAAGGGTTTCACACAGAGTTAATAAGATAGAAACAGTTCTTCGAAAAACTCCAAGAAACCCCAACAGAGGTTCAACTAGGGGACATAGGATTGGGAGTCCCAGATCTCAACATCTACGTTTAAGGAGCATAATTTTCAGCATATGTGCTACATCATTCTACATGGTGGCCATACCAGCCTGTCTATGCCTGATCCCGTCAGACCTCAGAAGCTAAGCAGGCTGGGCCTGGGCTGTACTTGGATGGGAGACCGCCGGAAGCCCAGGTGCCACGGTGGGACGGTCTTTGAGATTAAACTGCCGTTGTATCCCTGGGCAAGACACTTCACCCATGTTGCCTAGTCTGAATGGTGTGTGTGTGATTGGTTGGTGATGGTCAGAAGGGCCGATGGCGCAAAATGGCAGCTTTGCTTTTGTCAGTTTGCCCCAGGGCAGCTGTGGCTACAACAGTAGCTTACCAGTACCTGGTATGGAGTGGATGACTATTGCACATGGGTGAAACGTCTTTGAGAGTCCTGGACATGCGCTGTATAAATACTGCATTATTATTATCAAATTGAGAGGGCACCTAACCAAATATGCAGAGGATTTCTACTAATTTGTGTAAATTATGTTCAGTTTACAAGATTTTATTTTAAATTTAACTTTATATAAAACAATGGACGTACAAAAAACTGAGCAGATCTCACTCATGAGGCAGTTGTGAAGCTCTTAGTTTTTGGTTTCTGTAGCAGATGGACTTCGTTCAACTAAAATTGCTGAAAAACTAATCATATATGCAGATGATACCCGCTAATATCTATGAATCAGTGTGTGTTTAATTTGGAATTTAAACTGTTTTTAGTCAATAATAGACGTTGAACTTAAAAAAACTAGCAAAGCAGAGGTGAAGAACCTGTTTTTTTTTACTCTTTGGTCTAAAAACTTGCAGAAGTGGTTGTTTTTGTTTTTTGTAGAAGACGGGCTTCATCCAATTAAAATGGTGGAAAGTGTAAACAAATACAATTCCTGCTAATACATATGAATATGTTTGATTCGTACATTTTTCTGTTTTGTTTTTGTTTTTACAGACAAAAGAAGTTTAGATATAAAAGAGTAAAACTGGCAACACGTTAAAAAAAAAAAGCGTCCAGTCGTTTTTTGACACAAAGTGTTTTTTTGAATGCTCAGAGGCCTTTCTTTTGATTGCTGTCTGAAAAAAATATCCATAAATGTGAAGAAAAAAGGTTGTTTAAGATGTTTAAGATATACGCTGCACACTGGGTGTGAAGTAGATCGCGACAAGTCCGGGCTGTGATGTGCATTAAGACGGAAAGGCTCATACACAATCCGTTGCTCATCTGAACTCCTTCTGACAGCCAGAGGAATCACTCTGATGCTTCCCGTCATCCATCTGACAGCCAGCAACTGACTGGGAATGAAAATAATCCCAAAACGCCTTCGCTCATACCCAAACACTCCCCGGGCTCACATCGGAGAGGTTTAAACCCACTGTGAAGGAAACTGACTCCCAAAGTAGAGCAAGTGAATATAAACCTCTATCAGTGGGTACGGGGGCCGGTTAGGGTCACATTACAGCTGATTAAATTTAAATTTTTTTTACTGCTCTTTACCGACTATATTTGATCATTTCCGTTCGGGTGATTAACGCATTACATTTATCCCACGGTGCAATCTGCACCTCGAAGAGCTCTGCTGATGCTGAAGCAGTTTCCATGGCAACCGCTGGAGCCTCTCGAATGGCCCTGGGCGGCTGTCGTCACTCGGTCTCCCAGGCAACCTGACACAACAGCAGTAGGCGGTGTGTGTGATGGAAAGCGAGCGCGCTGGCGAGACTGAAACATGATCCAACCTCTCTCTGCTCCTCGCTCTCATTCTGATTCATGTAGATATCGACCATCTCTTCCTGCTCCGTTGATTACCTCCCAGGCCAGATTAAATGCCGTCCTCCTCTGTCTCTCACTCCTCCGTATGTTCCTCCACACCAACCACTGACCTTGACTGCAGCTTATTTATAGTGAACTCACGTTCGCTCCTCATGATGCTGAAGGGGGGCTCTGCCCTTGTTTCCCACACTCCTTTGATGCATTATTAATGACGCAATGTGGCACGAGTTAATAAAAAGCAAAGGTGGTTGGCTAAAACGGCAAAGAAATTTAATACAAAACATCTAACCCATGTCGTATTTTCATGGTATTTGCGACAAAAAGTCTCAGTGTGAGGTGTGTTTACTGTGACCGGCCCCATAACAGAGCCCGCGGTTTTACAGTGTCACCATTCTCACATCGAGGTGTAACACTGATAGATTACCACACACACCATCTGCTCTCACAAACACATTAGTCCTGGTAACGTGGGTAAAGGATACTGTTCATGTTGATTCGTTCATTCTCTCCTTGGGTTCTCATCGCAATTGAACCCCATTTCGAGCCCATATTCTACCTCCTCTAAATATGAACTAGTTATGGTAGTTTAGAACGACTAAGCGTAGAAATCATTTTAGATTAAGGCACTTATGTCACGTATTCTGGCTTTAAATGTTTATCTTTTCGTTATCCAGCGACATGTTTTGGTTCACCCACAGCTTGCCTTATACGAGATGTACTTAGGCTTGGCCAGGTCTTAGACTCCTGCCCGGTCCTTGTCCGTCCTCCACTCACATGGGGTCTCTTCATTTGTTACAGTGTGAATTTGTGTCAGTATGGTGTGACAGTTTCAGAATAAAAGAGAGAGCGCCGCCCTCACTGTACGTAATGGGTTTCGATGGTTACTTTGTGGATAACAATTTAGCTTGTTTAATCTGCGATGGCTCACAGTCCTCTCACGACTCATGTCGCTCAAGCAACCTTTTCCGTTTTCCTGAATCCGACTGAACCATACTCTGGCACTTCTCCTTCAAAAAGGAACAGCTGATCAAAGCTAAGCTCGTACACTAGTCAAATAAACCACACAACAAACATTCAGATATGGTTCAAACCGAACTGCCTACGATGAATACACCCCTAGCCACTCTAGTAGGTCCTGGGTCATCTCTAGGTATCTCCCATCTGTGGATCTTTCCTAGAACACCTCAAGAACCTTCTTTCAATGTCCTCCCAACAAGCAATGCCTCTGCTTTGATGGTTGGATTGATAAAGTAGTTCTTTTCTACGCTTTAACCCTAACCACCCGACTTGTTACAGACACTCAAATCCAGTGCCATATGATTCTATTTTTAAGTCAGGGCATTCCCCCCTTTTGATACCATGGTCTCAAATATAGAAGTCCCAATGTTCAAACCAGCTGATTCAGATTCATTTTTAAATCCTCCTTATTTGGGAGCTTGGGAGTTTATGGAATTTATTGAACACCCCAGAATTTTCTCCCCTCCCCCCATGTTAATCTCAGCAGACAAAATACATTCCATTTTTAGCTACTTCAGTGTGAACTAAAAGTGATCCCAGTTCTTGATACTATTTGAACTCCCAAATTGACCATCATAGACTTTCTATAAGCTTATTTTCAAGAGATGTTTTGTGGAGTAATGAAACGTGGTAGCTTTTGTGAGCTCAGAAATATGTTTGCCAAAAAAAGACTTCTAAATACATTTATTTAAATTCACTTCTGTTTTTGAGACGGTGATATCCCCACTCATCTCGCTCCAGCCCTTTGGGTATCTGAAGAAGGAAAAAAAACGTCCGCAGAGGGTGTGCATTAACACACTTTGTGCTTATTTTCAAATGTGGACGGGGCGCAGAAGAAAATCCATCACCAAACAAAACTTGATGTTTGACTAGTATCGAAATTGTTGTGATGTGGAGATGTGGAGAGGAGGAGGAGGACCCAAATGCAGGACATAAACAGGATTTATCTAACAGAACTGGCTTGGTTAGGCAGCCAGGAAGACCTGGCTGGGAAGAGTGGTGATGACCCGATATGGAAGTCAGTGGAGACTGCCTTTAAATGGGCACCAGGATCCACAGGTGTGTGTCATCGGACTAATCAGCCTTAGGTGTCGCTATTCAGGGTGATGAGGGAAGGTCCAGGGCTCCCTCTGGTGGCAGTTTAGTGGATCGTGACACAAATACTTTTCGGAAGGACTAGCCAGGAATCAAACGTGTGTAAATTGAATAGAATAATGTGTCCGAATGTGACAATTACATGGCCAGGTTGGTGCCAACTTGTACCCTCCCTCAATTTCATTTCACTCTTGAGACTGGATCAGGAATTTCAACATTAGCTTATAATTGATGGCCCCGTGAAAACAGCTGGCCCATCAAAAATAAAGATGACACTATGATGTCAAAATGGAAAGGCATCCGTCCAGGTTTGTTTGAATTTTAGTGCCTAAACATTGAGATGTTTAGCCACATTTAGCAAACATGCGTTGGCCTAGTGGCAGAGTTGCCATCTTTCGACCATGAGAACTTGGTTCGATTCCCCCTTGGGACTGCTCAGACTCCAAATCAATAAAAAAGAAAGACAGAAACAGTCAACTGGAAGAAACTCCTCAATGTTGATTTTCCCTGATTCCCTCACCTCCTTCAAGTTCATAACGGCAGAAACCCTTCTCTCCTTTCTTTGTTTAGGACCTCAGCCCCCGGCGGCCTACCCGCCTCTTTGGCTCAACGTGCGCGCTATGCAACGTACTTCGATGTGGCGGTGCTGCGCTGCCTCCTGCAGATGAACTGGACAGAAGAAGGTGTGCACTGGGCGTTGATGTACTACCTGCAGCGTCTCAGACAGATCCTTGAGGAAAGACCGGAACGGGTCCCTGAACCTCCCATCACCCCGTTGCCACGGCCACGTAGCAGCTCCATGGTGGCGGCCACGCCCTCTCTGGTCAACACTCATAAGACTCAGGTGACCTATTCAATGGTTATTCGGCCACTGATTTGGAGATCTATAGCACTGATATCTTGCTGATATCTTGCAGGATATGAGTTTGAAGTGCAACGAGGAGGAAAAATCTCTGAGCACAGAAACATTCGCAAAGGTATCCCTGACAAGTTTGCGCAGACAAGCAGTCCCTGACCTATCATCTGACCTGGGCATGAACATCTTTAAGAAGGTCTGAAACTTGCAACAAATAGTAAAGCATATTTGCTTTTCCAAAAAAATCTATTAAAAATGTAACTTTCTTACAGTTTAAAAACCGTCGAGAAGACCGGGAGAGGAAAGGTTCCATTCCCTTTCACCACACGGGAAAGAAACGCCAACGCCGAATGGGTGTTCCTTTCCTTCTACACGAGGATCATCTGGACGTTTCGCCCACTCGCAGTACTTTCTCATTTGGAAGCTTCTCAGGCCTTGGTGATGATCGGAGGGTTGTGGATCGTGGCGGTTGGCAGGCGACCATTATGGGTATCTGGACTAAAATACTTTGTGAAGATTACTTGGTTACCGTTGTGACCTTGTTTTTTTTTTTTACCTGTTTTCTATTTTAATTATCCAGGAAAGTTTACCCGTCGAGGCAGCACCGACACGGCAGCAGACGCAGACAGCCTGAGTGCCAAACACTCTCACTCCCATCACTCTCTGCTTCGTGATATGCCAGACCATTCCAACAGCCACAGTGACAACACAGTCAGAGAGGGTAAGCACAACCCCGGAATATCCAAGTTGTTGGCAGTCTCCAGAAGATGTTAGCAACATGTTGGAGTCTTAACAAAATATTGACGGAGTCATATTAGAAAAACATTTATTGTGATTTATAGAGTAATAAATTTGGAAAACAGAAGATAAAATACACATTTTTTTAAATGCCTATTTTTTGTATGTAGTTCGATCACAGATCTCTACCATCACCATGGCTGCGTTCAACACCACAGTGGCATCTTTCAACGTTGGTTATGCTGATTTCTTCACTGAGCACATGAAAAAACTCTGCAACCCCGTTGTTGTGCCTGAGATCCCTGTAGAGCCTCTGGCTTGTGCCAACTTGCCACGCAGCCTCACCGACTCTTGCATCAACTACTCCTGTCTGGAAGAGGGTGAAAACATCGAAGGGACCAATAACTTTGTGTTAAAAAACGGCATGCTGGATCTAACCGTAAGGAAAACTTTGTAATATGATTGTTTACTGGTAGACAAGAACAGAACACTTCTCTTTTGGTTTTTATCCAGGCGGTGTTGCGGGCACTTTACGCCGTCCTCAGCCATGACATCAGCTCCAGGATCTGCGACGTGGCACTCAACATCATTGACTGCCTTTTGCAACTTGGCGTGGTTCCTGGCATGGGCAAAAGACTGTCCAAAGGCGACAATAAGGAAAACCAGGAAGGACGGGGCAAAGACTCCGGAGGTTCATCTGCAGGAGCTGGTGGAGGGGGCGATGAAGGTGGAGGTGGAGGAGGAGGGGGCAGTGGTGGAGGGAGTGGCCAGGGGAGCAAAGACGATGTGAAGAATAACAAAGAAAATGACAAAAAGGTACGTTGAGGAGGTTTTAAAGCTTTCACATCTTCATAAATCATCATAAAATCTTCATTTTCTTTGGTTTATTATTCTTTTCTGAGAGCAGGAAGAAAGTTCTGGATTCAGTACCCACCGCCTGGCTTTGACCATGCTCATAAAGATCGTCAAGTCTTTGGGTTGTGCTTATGGGTGCGGTGAGGGGCACCGTGGTCTTTCAGGGGATCGCCTCAGGATGCAGGTCAGACACTCTACACACCATTTATCACAACAATCAATGGGATTCTAGTTGGTACTAGAAGAAATTTTGATGATTGGCCCAGGGATTGGTTGCCAAATTCCGTTTTTGAACGAAATATTGTCCAAAACTTGATTTTGTTGAGGACAACATCAGGGTTTTTTTTTTGTTGAAATGGGTTAAATAAAGTTTGAAAGCATCATAGTTACTTTCTTCTTTCCTCTCAGGCTCAGAACTGCTTGACTAACCTGTACAAGCTGGACAAGGTGCAGTTCCGCCAAACAATGCGTGAATATGTCAACAAAGACTCGCTAAACAACATTGTGGACTTCCTGCATGCACTGCTGGGCTTCTGCATGGAGCCCATCACTGACAGTAAGTTAGTATCAAGTGTGAGTATGAAGCCTAAAAGCTTAAATAATCTACTGATGAATCCAAACTCAGGAATGGAATTAAAATGGCAGATTTTTAATAGGCAGCTTGAAACAGTGCCGGACTGATGCTGCTAGTTCATTTCCTGTACAAGGAACCGGTTTATTAAATTTCCTGTTAAGTCGCACACAGACTTGTGATGAAAGATAAGGCTTTATTACATCCTCACTTAGCAGGCTTGTGTTTGTTATTACATGAGATAAGATGGAAACCAGCTTAGTCATATTCGCATTTTCATCTTCAAGCTTTGTGTCTTTGTATGCTAAGGTGCTAACGTGTTAGCATAAAAGACTTCATTTTGTTTCATTTGTCAGGGGTTTGGCTCAAAACCCCGACAAAACAGAAGACGAGGAAGGCAGGCGGCCGGTTTAACGCCTTTTATTAACAATAATCGAAATATAACCAACAATAAAAAGCAGCAGAGCTTTGGAGCATGTCTGTCCCAGGCGGCAGCCAGCAAGAAGAGAGACCCAGCTGCTCTCAATCAATCCACTTTGAGGCCACGGACTCTCCCAGGAACTTTGTGGCAACGGAGCCACCATCTCCTGCACACAGGAGAGAGAGAGAGAGAGAGAGAGAGAGTGAAAGAGAGAGAGACAGACAGCAGCAGGAAACGGCCCAGGGCCGTCACTCAATGAATCCCTGAACATTTTCTACTGCTTCGCGTAGTGACACATTTTTCGTTTGTGTCATTCTAGCCATTTCATTAGCTGTGAAGAACGAGAATTAGCTGGTTCGTAACCTGCTCTTTCGTAAAAACAACCTCCTCCATTTTCAGGCCTAAGCATAGGTAAATTGTGTCAGGACGTGAGGTGCAGGCGGAAGGAGGAGGAGGACCCAAATGCAGGACGCCAGATATTATTTATTTTGAAACGGCAGTCTAGTAAAGCTGTAAATAAAAACAAAACAAGGATCAATGGATTGTGTCATGTTATTGTTTTGGAATGTACATCTTGGTCAGGCAGCCAGGAAGACCTGGCTGGGATGGAAGATAATGGACCGGACAGTGAAGGGAAGGCAGACTGCCTTTTTAAACCCAGCTGCATGAAGACCTTCAGGTGTCTGAAATCAGGCAGATGAGAGTAGGCCTTGGGTTTCCTCTGGTGGTGGACGAGGGAACCATGACATTTAGGACACACCATATTATAAAGCGCGACAATCTCGCTTTGTTGCCACGGTATCTCTTGTTAGTCTTCTTTACTTGGCGCAGCTCATCTTGTTGTGTAATGCTCTGGTACCTTATGTCATTATTTGATACCAACTCTGACCTTGAAGAGTGTTTAAAGTTAGAGTTTGTGTCTTGCGTGCCAGAGTGGTGACATCACCTAATAAGGATAAACTTTTTTATTGTGAATTTAATCACCAAAACCCTAAAAAATCTTAAGATAATGACGTTGGAATCCCGTTTAAGAATTGATACTTTACTGAATAGCATGCCCGCTGATTGTCGTCAATCTTCCACAGCTTTTGGGCTATGAGTGAGTTGTGGCCTTAAATTATCAAAACATTTTTAAAATAATTTTGTTGTGGGCACGATTGTTTGGACATGACAGGTGTTTTATAATGTAGACCGTCTTTGTTCATTTATTTTGTTCTTTGCCACGCCCATATCTAAACATAGTCAGGAAATGTTTTGGTACATGTGCTCTGCTCACATTCTTTCCCAGATTCCCAGATATATTGATCTGCTTTTGTGGAACAGCTTTTCAGAGTTTTTCCGAACTGACAAACTGATTTTCAAACCAAAACAATGATCTTGATGATTAAAGACCATCTGCATGATAATTTGAAACACTCCATATTTGCTATGAGAATTATTAACCCCCGAAAGTGTAATACTTCAAAGCTGAATTGTACAACAGCTGTCTCACCTCGCCCTCCGACTTTACATTCCAGTACTATCTGTGTTTGAACAGATTATAAATGTATTTCTGTGTCTTTCCTTTTCCTCCTTCCACTTGTCTTTGCTTCTCCGTATCCCGCTTTTTTTGTTGACTTTCTCCTGCAACCATTTTTCTATCCCTTCATTCACTTCAATGAGCTGAATCCTTCCTTCCTTACGCACTCATCCATTCTGTACACTTGCCAATCCGAAGCTTTGGTCATTCCATTGCTGCTCTATCAGTGCTCCTATCTTTGGGCATTGACACATATCCCATAAGACAATTCAGTTTTGCACTGTTATAGATTAAAATATAATAAATACGTCTTATCAAACACTGTATTTGGCAAGGTACTGAACCGATGAGTGTTTTTTTTTCTTTCTGAAAGAGATCAGGGCACCTTGTTTTGGTTGTTCGGTGTGTTTGTATTTACTTTGAATGTACCAGTTTGTGTGTGTGTCTTGGGTTCACCTCTGTGTGGAGGTGGGGTGCCGCGTCCTTTCTGATACCCTTACATGTCTGTGCTGGCCTGATGTCAATCAACTTGTGCCCCGCCTCTTTTCTCTTGCAGAGTACGGCAGTGCAGGTGAGAGGTCCAGGAGGGCGAAAAAAAGAAACATCGGTAGATACACATGATCAATAATTAAGTCAATAATAGAAGCAATAAGAGAATTCTACTTACCCGATCAGACCCTTCCCTAGGCACTGCTTCCATCGCTGCATCCCTCACTCTGTCTGAACGTTGCAAATTCGCCTCCATCTTCTAAATTTATTCCTGTCTGGTTAAATCTGGACCATTAGCAGCTCATATTTTTCCAACCCTGATTTAACTGGGCCCTGAAAACTAGTTTCTTGTTCTTAAAGCAGGCCTTAGCCACTTGCATGTATTTTTCTTGTTCCCTTTAAGTTCGCTTTTACGCCATTTTGCTTTATGACCCCTTTTCTTTTGACCCCTCTCTGTTGTATGGGCTCATTGTTTAGCTCAAGCTGGTCAGATCTCAGTAAGGACTAAACCACCGCTTGTGTGATCCCTGGTTTCTCCTGCCTTCTAGACAAGGCGGGCTTTGGAAACAACTTCACCACAGGGGACAACAAGTCTTTAGCCCAGAACATGGAGGCGGTGGTGGTGGGTTGTATGTTCAAGTCGCTCATCACTCGCTGTGCTTCGACTACGCACGAGCTGCACAGCCCAGAAAACCTGGTGAGTTATGTGAGGACTCACTGGTCCATCTGAGTTTATAAGATATTTGCATAAACCTAGAGGAAAAAATCTAACAGAAAACAAACCATCATCTGCAAAGAAACTAAACCAATCCAATTAAATACAGAGATTTACAGAAATGTCGGTTTCAGAAATGTTAGGAAGGGCAACTTTTTGGCTCTAAAACATAATGAACTAGCTTCCCGGCTCAACCGGAACTTTTTTAGAAGGAAATTATGCTCACCCAATCAGAGCTCAGTCCAGTTATTTTACAAATACAAGCTTCAAAACCAAAGAAAAAGAAGAATTTCATGGATACAGTGAAAGAAGACATGAAGATGGTTGGCGTGACCGAAGAAGATGCAGCAGATAGGGTTAGATGGAATAAGTGACTTGCTGTGGCGCCCCCTGAAGGGAAATGAACAACCTTCAAAATGTAAAAAAAAAACCCTAAATTTTATTTTCCAATTAATTATTTTTGTAAAAGCTTTCGGTAACATTGTTTATTATCCAATGTCGTAATTAAATAAATATTGCAAACTTTGGGTGGCATGGAGGCGCAGTGGTTGGTACAGTGACCTCAAAGCAAGAAGATTGGGGTTCGAGTCTCGGGTTGAAACAAGGCTTGAAACATGGGCCTTCCTGTGTGGAGTTGCATGTTCTCCCTGTGTATGCGTGGGTTTCCTCCGGGTAATCAGGTTTCCTCGCACCCTCCAAAAACATGCATGTTAGTTTGATTGGCTGTTACGATATTGCTCTAAGAATGAGTGTGTGTGTGTCCCCACGACAGACTGGCAACCTGAGTGGTTTGTACCCTGCCTCTCATCTAGTGTCAGCTGGGGTTGTCAGGCTTCGGTACCCCTGGCGACCCTGCTGGGGATAAGCGGTTCAGAAGACGAATCCATCAAACTCTCACAGACTTGTTTGGCGTCACATTTCTGTCAAATTTTTACCTGGAAGATGGAACAATAACTTTGAGGAATACATATATTTTTTATTTTCACCACAAGAGGCTATAAAACAGGATAAATTGTAGCTTGATATTTGTTTCGATAACATTTCAGCAGAACGATACACCCTATAGTTTAATGGTACCTATGGCAATGACGTGTTCTCCATAAACAGAACTTTTCTACGTGTATCGGCACTGAAAGCGCTTTATATTCGACCCATTCACACACATTCCAAATGTTAGAGTTGCCGTGCAAGGTGCCAACCACCATCAGGAGAAATTGGGGGTTCAATGTCTTGCTGTGGGATAACTCAGTATGAACTCTGGGCGAGAGATCGAAGCCGCAACAATCGAAGACGCTTGCCCTATCTACTCAGCCATTCTTGCTTATATTGTTAATTAATTTTTAGGTTTCTAAAGAGAAACGCCAAAAAAAACCCAAGTTTTTAGACTAAACCACAAACAGTCAATTTGCTATCAAAATAAAAACACTTTGTATTTACACACGCATCTCCGGCCTAAATAGTTAGGTAATAACACACAGTGGAAATCCGATTTTTTCGGCTAACACCAAACATATTAATCAAATAAAAGACATGCAACAATGGCACCATGTCCTTCACAGGGTCTGTACTGCGATATCCGCCAGCTGGTCCAGTTCATAAAGGAGGCACATGGAAATGTTTTCAGGAGGGTGGCACTGAGCGCGCTCCTGGACAGCGCTGAGAAGGTCACTGCTACTAAGAAGCCTGAGGAACGAGAGGAAAACAAACAGGCTGGACCAAAGAGGTACCTCCTACAAATGAGATTTCTACTATATTTAATCTCATTACAAACAAGCCAAAAATGAACTGACCTAAAAACCTTAAAACTTCTTCACTCATTAGTGGAAAAAGGACATTTTTTAGTTCCTATAATTAGCCTGTGTCTTTAGTTAGCTCTCTGCCTCACATCACTGCTTGTTTCATGTTTGTTGTGGCGTTCCAGTATTGTCAACATCTGTTTTCTTGCTTGAGCGACTGATGTGATGTGTTCATTTGTATCGTAAAACGACTGAACACATAAGACGGGCATCCCACGAGGCGCTGCCAGGATGACTACAAAATCACATGACCACCCACATGAAAATATAATGTCAGTGAATGAAACCATCGGGGGATTTGTCGGAGTTTCTGTTTTTCTTTTTGTTTTGTTTTTTTGCAAAATGGCGATTTAGCCAGTAAAAATAACAAATATTTGTAAAAGATATCCATTAATCTATACACAAAAACACAAACATCAAACAAAAGTACCGTATTTTCCGCATTATAAGGCGCTACAGTAAAGGCTGGGGTTACGTTACGCATCCACTAGATGGTGGTGCGCTAAAGGGAATGTCAAAAAAACCCAAAACAGTCAGATAGGTCAGTCAAACTTTATTAACAATAACAAAACAGCTTTCTGTTTTTACTCCCAAAATCAATAAACAGCTGTTTTATTATTTTCTAAAGTATTAGTATTTTCGTGACACAGTTTATCTTCCATTGAAGATAAACTCTGTTTAGTCTTACTTATTCGGCGCAGCGCATCCTCTTGCTTCCTCCACTTCCTCACTATTGATTCATTGATGTTAAACTCTCTCGCTGCGGCTATATTCCCGTGTTCTACTGCGTGACCGATCGCCTTGAGTTTAAACTCTGCGGTGTAACAGTGTCTCTTGGTAGAAGCCATATCCGGGTCTTTACACAAACACACAAATGGAAATGAGACGCCCTTTCATGTATCCCAGCATGCACCGTGCACTACTTCTTCTAAGGGGAAATGGAGTCGGCGGCTGCTTACCGCAGTTGCGACACTTGTTGTAGTTCAATATTAATCCATATATAAGGCGCTCTGGGTTAAAAGGCACATCGTGACCTTTAGAGAAAATTTAAGGTTTTTAGGTGCCGAAAAAACAATACTGTTTGGTGCGGATTACCAACCTGAACAGGTCTCCAGTCTGTCTAAAGACCACATAAATGAATCCACAACCAGTCACGTTCACGGCCACGCCTATTGTTAATTTTGAACTAACTAATGAGTCCATTTTGAATATTTTTAGCAGTGGAAAAAACAAAATAAAAGCTTTTTATTATATTTTATCTGTGCAGCATAAAAGCAGAAAAAGCTTAAGCCAGCTAAATGCTAATGTTAGCATTAAAGCGCTTGAAAAAAACGCTAGTTAGCTTACAAACTTAAGTTGATTTAAAAGTTGGAAAAAAAGCTAAAGATAAAACAAAATTAGTCATTTAAAAACTTAAAAAAGCATGTAAGAAATATGAAATATGATAATATGAAAACTAAAGATTTGTCAGCCTGAAACCAAAACAAAGGAAAGTTTGCTGAATTTAAATGAAAAGAGAAAAAAAAAATGCTAGATAGCTAAAAAAAAAATTCCGTTCCGTCATCTTCCGCTTGTTCCGGGGCCGTGTCGCCGGGGCAACAGCCTCAAACGAATAGCCCAGGCTTCTCTCACCCCGGCAGCATGCTCCAGCTCACCCAGAAGGATCCCAAGTCGTTCCCCAGCCAGATGTGAGACATAGTCTCTCCAGCAGGTCCGAGGTCTGCCCCTTGGTCTCCTCCCGGTGGGATATGCCCAAAACACCTCGCCCGCGAGGCTCTCAAGGGGCATCCTGACCAGATACCAGGATGCCCCTGGCATCTGGCATCTGGTCAGGATGGCATCTGGATGGCCATGATGGCAGATGCCTCTGAGGCATCGGATCGGATACAAGCGGCCGAAATGAGCTTCCTCCGCAGGGTGGCTGGGCTCTAACTCAGAGATTGGGTGAGGAGCTCTGCCATCCGGGAGGAGCTCGGTGTCGAGCCGCTCCTCCTCCAGGTCGAGAGGAGCCAGGTGGAGGCTGGCTCCTCTCGGCTCGACACCAAGCTCTTCCTGGATGGCAGAGCTCCTCACCCAATCTCTGAGTGAGAGCCCAGCCACCTTGCGGAGGAAGCTCATTTCGGCCGCTTGTACCTGCGATCTCATTCTTTCGGTCACCACCCACAGCTGGTGACCATAGGTGAGGGTAGGAACGTAGATCCTGGTTACCATGGTGAGGGTAGGAACGTAGATCCTGGTTACCACGGTGAGGGTAGGAACGTAGATCCTGGTTACCATGGTGAGGGTAGGAACGTAGATCCTGGTTACCATGGTGAGGGTAGGAACGTAGATCCTGGTTACCATGGTGAGGGTAGGAACGTAGACCCTGGTTACCATGGTGAGGGTAGGAACGTAGATCGACTTGTAAATCGAGAGCTTTGCTTTTCGGCTCAGCTCTCTCTTTACCATGACGGTAACCCTGTCCCAAGTGGAAGAGTTTAAGTATCTCGGGGTCTTGTTCACGAGTGGGGGAAGGATGGAGCGGGAGATCGACAGGCGGATCGGTGCGGCATCAAATGTTACGTAAATTATCAGTGTGACTCATGTGGTTGGTCATCAATACATCAGAAAGGCTCAACACGTCTGAGCTCTTTGTCTTGGAGTGTGTATGTATGTGTATGTATGTGTGTGTGTGTACAGGTCAGAGGTGGGTGTGTCCGGGGAGAAGGGTCAGGTGTCCAGTGCTGCTGATGAATGTCGTAGCTACATCTCCAGCAGACCTCCCCAGACCCCCGAACAGTGAGTGTCCACATCGTAGCATGTCCATACAGCCTCATCTATGTCCAGCTTTCATTCCTCTGCTCAAATTAGCCAAAAAAAAAAAAAAAAAAACTTCACTTTTTTTCCTGTTGCTTGCTTCCGAAAATAAATGGGCAACACATTGAACGGCCAAATGTTGGCTTACGCGAAAAAAAGAACTTGATTCATTTGAATACTCATCTTTCCCTCCATTTTGAAACCCTAGTGATGAACAGATCCCAGGTGCACTATTGGGCAGGAAAGACTTCTGGAGGAAGATGTTCAAGTCCCAGAGTGCAGCCAGTGATACCAGCAGCCAATCAGAGCAGGACACGTCGGAATGTACCACCGCTCACTCCGGCACTACCACCGACCGGCGCTCGCGTTCCAGATCACGACGTATTTCTCTTCGCAAGAAACTAAAACTCCCAATCGGTAAGGGATCCTTTACAATGTGACTCCAACTGGTTAATTGTGACTTTTTTATAATGTAAACAAGTTAACACTTTTTTCTTGATTTTCCAAAGAACACATTTCATTTTCATGTTTAAACACAACGGCCCTCATTTCTCAAAGTCGCACACAAAATGGTGTCAATTTTTGGTGCATGCAGAAAATACGCCAGTCGCCATGTGGTATATATGAAGAGGTGTGTAGCTGTCACTTTTAGGTGTTAGGTGTGGGCAAAGGCAGGGTTTTCTTAAATTCTGTTACGCTGTGGTTCGGGAAAGAAGGAGAATTTAGATGCGGAGTTCAATCACCAGAATATTAAACTGTACGTACTGTACATACATATACAGTGTGCTGGAGAGATTCAAAAGACCTACCGACAAACTGTGGTCAGAGTTGTTAATTAGAGGTGCGATCAGGTCTAAAAAACCACAGCCCGACCCGGCCAGTGGGTATTAAAACCCGGCCCAAGCCTGACCAATTAACTTGATTTGCAGGCCCGAAGCAAATCCGAAATGTCATATTTTATTTGTGAGGATTTGGGAAGAGGAGGTTTATATATACCGTAATTTCACGACCATAAGGCGCACCTAAAAGTCTCAAATTTTCTTCAAAATGAGCGGTGCGCCCTATCGTGCAGTGCGCCCTATCTGATTTGTGATTGGTGGATGTATTAGAGAACCATCAGGCGGACGCAGTTGAAAACATGAGAATGTTAAAGGGGGAAGTGTGTGTGTGGATTATGTCTAAAAGAACAGGTGTGTTCTTTATGCAGAACATTGCTGTTTTAACAACACTGAAAATGGAAAAGAGACACGCTTATGAAGCTCAGTTTAAACTGATGGCAATCAGCTGCGCCGGGCGAGTTACGCCACAGTTTGCCAGTGGATTGTAGATGCTTGGGCTAACGTGTCTGCTGGCACTGTTGTCCGAGCTTTCCCAAAAGCAGGCATCATTTCCGAGGAGCCGCACGGTTCAGAAAGTGACTCTGATAGTGAGGAAAGTGAACCTGCGAGGTTGGATTTAGAGCAGCTGTTAGATTCTGAAACAGAGGATGAGGACTTGGATGGATTTGATAAATGACTTTATGACGACTGTAACTAATATTTAAATAAAACCAACCAAACTCAGTTTTACTCCTGATCTATTTTTAAATACGCACGTGTGTGTGCGTATGCGCGCGCGTCTATGTGTATGTGTGTGTGTTGTTGTAAGGCGGACTTACGTAGTAGAGGATATGTATATAAAACTCGCGCCCTATCATCAGGTGCGCCTTATGTGTGTGTTAAATACAGAGCACGCAAAATTTGGGCTGCGCCTTTTAATATGGTGCACCCTATGGTCGTGAAAATACAGTAAATAGGAACATTTTCAGGAACACGCTTTTTTAATTAAAAAAAAAAATCCCACTATAGGCCCTAACGTGAGAACAGGCCTGCTGTAAAGAGCAGTTTAACATAATTACTGGAACCAAATTTTGGGTTAGGTCGGGCTTGGGCTTGGGTTCGGTCTTAAAATCTTACCTCTACTGTCAATATAAAGCAACCCCAGATGAGGTTCAGGGGATAGATAAATAGAGGGTCAATAGATCCCCGTTGGAAAATATAGTAGGTATCCAGGAGCATCGTTGGTGTGCAAAAAGTCTACCAAATGAAATAAACATTTGGTAAAACAATGGTGCAAAAAAAGCAGCCATACCGATGAGCGAGTGCAAAGTGTAAAGTGTCTTAAGCACAAGAAGTCGTCGTGTTATGTTGCGGCTAAGGTCCTGAGAAATAAATGACGTCCTGAGTCTGTCAGTGGAGCAGGAAAGAGACAGTTGATTAGTAATGGTGGAAATTATCAGGGTTTGACGTCATGGGTGAAAAATGGTTCCAGGACTCCCCCTAGAGGGAAAAAGGTTGAAACCACAACAAATTTGTTTTCTGAAAACAAGCCTATTTATGATGGACCCACAAACACATTCAAATCCGTGCTCAGTCACACCCTAATTGTACAACTTGGAATTCCACTGAATAGTTTTGGGACTTTGTAGGCTAATCACTTTTTAGCCTACAAAGCTAAACTTTTTAGCCTACAAACTTAGGGTTTGGGTTAGGGTAAATTTGTCTGTTTTTTAATCTCAAACTGAATTTTCTTTTTTTAAAAGTGTTTTGTAAAATACATCACGTGTATTTTAGTACTTTATTTTCTACAAGTGCCTAAAAGAAGGTACATTTTGTTTGACGCATTTTGAAAGTTCAGGGTATAAAAGGCAGAGGTGGAACGTAACGAAGTAAATGTACTTCGTTACTGTACTTAAGTAAAAAAATTGTGTATCTGTACTTTACTTAAGTAAAATTTAAGACCGGTATTTTTACTTTTACTTCACTACATTTTTAGAGCAAATATCTGTACTTCTTCTTTAGTTTGCGGCATGAAGCACCAACCTGGGTGCATTACCGCCACCTACTGACTGTCATGAACCTCAAATCCTCCTCAATAACCCTGTACACCTCAAAAAAGTGTACAGGGCACCAAAACCCTTCCCCTGACGTCCATACAAAAACACCTCCTTCAAGCTCACTTGTCTCATCCCAACACTCCTCAGCACCACCATCATAGCCTCTCTTTCTTCCTCATATTTTCTAAATGATAACACCACGTGACTAACCCCTTCCAACTCCCCACAGAAATCACAACACCCATCCAAATGTTTACCCAGAATCTTGAGCGTTTCATTCAATCCTGTGTGCCCAATACGTAACCGGCTAAAAACCACCTCCCCCCGCCTTCCACCACCCACCGGATCCACAGTCACCCCCACCATCCTCTGTACTTCATACAAGTGTCGTCCCTTCACCTCTGACTCCCACTCCATCTGCCACTGCTGCATTATCCCCTTCCAGACCAACGCCTGGTCTGTACTTTAACTTTGCTACTTTTTAAGTGTGTTTTACATTTTTTGGTACATTTTCGTTCAGAAATTTGAAAAATACACAGTTTTTTTTAGCGCATCTTGAAGCCGCATCGCCAAAATCAAAAGAAGCAGTTGATCGGGAGAAGAAGTCATGAATCGAGAAACATTTTCCGCATTCATTCAAAAACCAAACATCAAATATAGAACAAATTAAAAAGAGTCAGAAGATCGTTGTTCGTTGTGTTTACTTCTAAATAAAAAGTTGAGCCATCATTACACAGAGCAGGGGCGGATCTAGAATTTTCCAAAGGGGGGTGGGGCTTTGACAAAGCCAATATATAGTGACTGGGGGCCTCACCCCCAAAACATTTTAAAAAATAAGTGTCATTTTCCTCCATTTTGGAGCCCATGCACTGGCCCTTCTAGGGGATAACTTGACTTGTCTCCTTTCCTTTTATTTTATTTATTTATTTTATTTGTGGACCAAAAGAGGCAGGAGAGGGGGGGGTCACACCCCTACAAAGTATTTATCCTGGTTACCATGGTGACACCCTATAGCACAAAAAATAACATTTGAATTATAATCGAATACTTTTACTTTTTACTTAAAAAGTACAATTTACACCAATTACTTTTGTACTTTTACTTAAGTATATTTTTTTATTGGTACTTTTACTTAAGTACAAAAAGTGAGTACTTCATTCACCACAGATAAAAGGTACACATAAAAATATAATTAGATGCACTTGAATACATGAAACAATTTGAACTCTTTGTTAAGTACTAGTTCACTTTTCGGCAGATTACAAAAAAATTTCCATCAGAGTTAGATATCCACTAAAAATGGACTTTAGATTTTTTTGTTTGTTTGTTTTTTTGTTTAATTGTATTTACATTTTTAATCAGGTATTAGTGTGTAAAAACAGCAACAGGTCAAGTTCTGTTTACTCCCTTTGCTTGACCTAGCACATGCATGGTGCACTCGCGTCATTTTGATAAACCCTGATGACTGCGTTTTTTTGTCGTACACCAACTACAAGTCCAAATTTGAATGTACACAACTTTGATAAATGAGGGCCAATATGTTCTGTATCTCCAACATTGTTGCTCCAAAGCAGGTCATTTCATCTCTCGGGTTTGTTTTGTTTTCCTTTTTATGCCTCAGCATGCCGTGGGACCGCCCGCCTTCCAATCACTCGCTCTGTCCTACGTATGTGGACGTGGAATCATCTTCATACCTTCATGTCTGTTTGTGTTTGTCATTACACCCCGTGTGCATGCTCTCTCAGATCTGGGATTAGTTGGATTAAAAGGCCAATAAAACAAGGATTTATACAAACAGTTTGCATGTTAATTTGACCCATTTGTGGTTGTTCGATCCTGGGTTGTGAAGTCGTCAGAGCAAATTCCTGTTAGCATCAGGCAGATGAAGAACCCACATGGAGAGATGGTTGCTAAAAGCTAAGCTAACTGTGCAACACAAAAAAACACTGATCAAAAGTGAGCAAAAAGAGTTTTTACATCTAAAAATAAAAAAAGATTGTAAAAGATTTAAAGAGATTTCGCTTCAATTTAATAATATATTGAATATATTGGTCACTCTACAGGATTAGAAATGAGCATATCAGAGGTAACGCACGTTAGAAGTTTTGGAGACAAAGTCAGAGAGGCAAGACTGAGATGGTTTGGACATGTGCCGAGGAGAGAGAGAGTACATCAGAAGAAGGATGCTGGGTTTGGAACCACCAGGAAAGAGGACTAGAGGAAGACCTAAGAGGAGGTTCATGGATACAGTGAAGGAAGACATGAAGATAGTTGGTGTGACCGAAGAGGATGCAGGAGATAGGGTTAGATGGAAGAAACTGACTTGCTGTGGTGCCCCCTGAAGAGAAATGATGAAAGAAGAAGTTTCAATATAAAAATTCTTGAAAAAGAATTTGCGTCTTTTGGCTAACATTTTGTCTCATTGTAGATTTTCTTAATGAGTAAAATCCAAAATGAATCTTTAAGGGTTTTCAAATTCCAATAATTTGTAGAATTGGTTTAAATTGACTACTTTTTTGTTTCTTAGAAATAGCGTAGTTTTAAAAAAACATCTCTACAACGGGCCACTTATCACTTCTTAAGAAAAAAAACCCAAACATGGCTTTAAAGACAGCATAGGAGTTTAAAGACGCTTTTTGTGTGATTTTTTTTTATGGTGCATCAAACCAAAACAACGGCAGCTAGACCAATCATCTATGTTTAGTATCTGACTAAAGAAATGTAATTAGTCCTTCTTGTCCTTTCGGCCTCTTCCTTCAGGGGGCGCCACAGCAAGTCAGTTTCTTCCATCTAACCCTATCTGCTGCATCTTCTTCAGTCACACCAACTATCTTCATGTCTTCCTTCACTGTATCCATGAACCTCCTCTTTGGTCTTCCTCCAGGTCAGTGCTTCTCAAATAGTGGGGCGCGATGCCAAAGAGGGGACGGGGGCGGGGGGCACGTGTGACCCTGTGGAACATGATGTTTTTGTTTTTTTTTTAAAACACTTGAATAAATTGTAATTGGACATCCACAGAAGGAGTTGGTGCTCTCATTGTCAGAGTGTTTAGTGTCTGACAATATTTTCACAAACCGCTCAAAAGGTGATGAGACCAGCCTGAAAAAAATGGCTTTTTAAAATCAATAATAATAATCTTAAATCCAGTTTGGCTTCACGAGAAAATTTATTAACAGCGTCTTTATAACGTGAAATTTTCTTTGCTCGAACGCTCTCTGGTTGGCATGGTAACGGTAAACATGTACCTTCAAAATAAAAGACATCACAAAAACAAAGTGAATAAAAATTACAGTTCCGTGTATCCTGGTACCACATGATCCACGGCCCGGTACCAGTCCACGGCCCGGTGGTTGGGGACCACTGGTGCTGAGTTTTTTGCACTGAACATTCTCGAACACAGCACAGAGCAAGGTATAGGCTTCGAAAAACTGTGCACTGCAAAACGTGCTCATTGTAGCCTCTAATTGTGACTTCCTTACTTTCATTAAAAAAAAAAAACAACAGCACAAATTGTTTCATTCAGTGTTTTGTTTATTGTGGTCCTGAGGTATTTTTTTATAGACGAATGATACTCACTATAGTCAAGGCGGAGAGATGTACTTGCTCTCTCTTCTATGCACGTCCAAACATGTCCAAAGAAATGTGATTAGTTACGTTACAATTTACTACCTCAAAAAGTAACTGTGCTAGTATCTTAGTTACTTCATCATTAAAGTAATTAATTACAAACTACAGTTACTAAGAGAGAGACTAAGACTAAGGGAGACGGTGGCCGCGTTGTTAGAGCGTTCGCCCGCGGACCGGAAGGTCGTGGGTTTGTGTCCCACGGAGAGCACGTCTAGGGTCCTTGGAGAAGACACCTAACCCTTGTTTCTCCCACCATTGGCGCTGTTGAAGGGCAGCCTGCTGCGGTGTAAGGAGTGCAGCAAACAAATTTCCCCGGTGAGGGATGAATAGAGTAATTCTTTTTTTTTTTTTTTTAATCTAAAACCTTGAAGATATTTAAAATATTGTAGAATTCTTATGAAAAAAAGCAACGCAGCCAATCAGCGATATTATTGGGACAATGACTCAGAAATTAGGTTAGAATTACATTTAGCTTCGTTAAAAGTAGAATATTTTCTGTTTGGTTGCCTTCATACATTCCTCTTTGACTTTTCACCACTTTTGAATGAACCTGATTGGATAACAACGTGTTCTGTACTCTGTATATCTTTTTAACCCCGCATGCAAACTTATCTTTACAAACTGAGTGTTTGATATTTTTTTTAAATATCAATACTGATTGTTTTATTTCACTCATGTCCAGGGAACTGGTTAAAGCGATCTTCTTTGTCTGGATTAACGGACGGTGTCGAGGATTTGCTGGACATCAGCTCGGTGGATCGGCTCTCTTTCATACGTCAAAGTTCGAAGGTAAGGCATCAGGACCAGTGGATTGAACATAACTGGTTGATTAATCATGACGATACATTGTAAAAAACATCCACAATTCTGTTTGTTAAAAAAATGCTTTCAATCGAAACTTAAAAATGGCTCTAATCCATCGTCCTTTTCTGCTGTATCTCATAGTCTAAAAAACAATGAAACACAAAAATAACAACACTTTTCCGTTACCGTGGTAGCCAAATAGCTTGATTCAACTTTCACTACTTCCCACAAAAAAAGACCTCAATTGTGGACTTATTCTCTTAAAGGTACAGCTGTCTAGTTAATGTCTGCAAAACCTGTGTATTTGGATCCCAAAGGTGTATTGATTTTAAAGGATTCTGTTGAATAGGTTATTGAAACTGCCATCATTTGGCCCCTATGCCATCATTTGGCCCCTATGCCATCATTTGGCCCCTATGCCGTTGTATTCATTCAATTCAGGAAATTGAATGAATACAACGAATTAATTTATTCAGACATTTATGAACACAAAACAACAAAAACATTAACTAACGGTACAAATAAAAATACACAGTCTGAAAAGGAATAGGCAGAAGCCAAGGGCTTTTAAGCGCCTTACCCCCTTTACCGTAAACATAAACATAAACTGCTGCTACATTTACAAAATAAGTTAACAGCTTATTTCACTGTATAATTTCACAATTTTCTTTTTATATAAACTTTTAAAGCGACTCAGTCTTCTAGAGTCTTTGATATCTTGTTCTAACCTGTTCCATAGATTTACACCAACAGCAGAGATACAGTCTTGTTTTACTTTGGTTCTAACTTTAGGCTTTTTGAAAACATCAGATCCCCTCAGATTATGGGTACTCTATCGATTTTGAAAAAAATTTGGATCTGATTTGGTACTTGTTTATTTTTAATAATATACATGAGTTGTTTGGTTTTATAATCTATTAAGTCTCTGAATTCCAATGTCTTTCTTTGGATGAAGAGTTGGTTTGTATGTGACCTGTACGGGGCTTTATTGACAATTCGAATGGCTCTTTTTTGGATAAGAGAAATTGGAATGATGTTTGTTTTGTACGTGTTTCCCCACACCTCCACACAGTATGTCATATACGGTAAAATTAATGAATTTTATAAAATATATAATGCCTTTTCATTCAAATATTCTTTAACCTTTGAAATAATGGCTAATGATTTACATAGTTTTGTATCAATTTTAACAGAGTAAACGCAGCCTTGATTAAACTCTTAACAGCACTGGCGGAGCGGTGACTCGAATCTAAAAGGTTCCAAGTGAGGCTAAATTTATTTGTCTTCCTTGTCTTTTTTTTTTACCACATATAATAGAATGAATACCCATAGCGATAAATAAAAAAACAGAATCATCCTAAATCCTACTGATACACTTCCCTAATAACGATGGACCCAATTATTTCTATCTACATGTATTTGGGTAATGATGATCTATTGAATGAGCGTTTGTTTAATCAGGTGAAGTTCACCAGTGCAGTGAAGCTGTCCGAAGGGGGCGCTGCTGGGCCGGAGTACGGCAGGGACGAGGAGGAGAATTTCTTCAAGCGGCTCGGTAAATGGAGGTCTGGCAGGAGGAATCCATCCAAGCTTCACCACACAGAAGAGAAAGATGGTAGACCTCCCCCACCCTGGGGTGTCCCTCGCCCACCCACGCTCCATCGTCCTTTGTCTTTTACTCTTCGTTCTTTCTTCCCACCCTCTGTCTGTCCGTGTGCTGTCTCGCCTCGTGGTGCTCTGTTGTCTTTTGCCAGGTCCTTTGTCCACCATCTTCCATATCAGCTCGGACAGATAACTGTTCATTTCGCTGAATGTCCTGCTACAAAAACCCCCAAAACTCAGAAAGTTCATAAAAACAACACAGTAATGACACTATGGTGGTTAAATGATAAAAATTGTAATACAGGTAAGCGCTGTATGATGTTGACATAATATCTTGTGTTTATTTCTGTTTTATATTGTTTTAATTTATTTTTTTATTTTTACATACTCAATTCATCCCTCCCCGGGAAAATTTGTGTACTGTAGCAGGCTGCCATGACGGCACCAATGGTGGGAGAAACGGGGGGTTTGGTTTCTTCTCCAACGACCCTAGACGTGAACTCAGAGGGAATCAAACCTGCCAAGTTCCAGTTAACCTACGGTCCGCGGGCAAATGCTCTTCCACTGACCCAAGGTCTCTCACAGATATTCTTTGCGATATTGATTGATTGGATACTGGGGTTTGTGTGCGTCCTTGAGATCTTACTGCCCACTTTACCTGATTTGGTTGGTCACCACACCCCGCCTTCTGATCCCATCACTAAGAAGTTGATTGGGCAGTTGAAAATGGCCCAACAAATTAATCAGTGAGAACACAAACAGTCATTAAACCTAGGACAAACCTAGCAAAAAAAAGAAGGGAAAATTGCAGCTAGTTATGATTAACTAATCCCAGGTGTTAATATCCCAATATCAATTCAGTATCATAATATTGTGCAGCCATATGACAGGTGAAGTGGAACACAAAGAAGAAAAATGTGGCTCTTGAAAGATGAAATTTATACAAGTCAAATTTTTGTAAAAAGTCTACAAAAACAGCACATTTTTTGCTGTTTTTGCATAGTTGCAGTTCCTACTTGCCTTTGGCAAGCTATGAATTTATGCTATCAAAGAACTCAGGTGGTGATATGGCAGCATATCAGAGGAACAGCACATGTTAGAGGTTTTAAAGTCAGAGAGGCCAGACTGAGATGGTTTGGACATGTGCAGAGAAGAGAGAGTACATCAGAAGAAGGATGCTGGGTTTGGAACCACCAGGAAAGAGGAAGACCAAAGAGGAGATTCATGGATACAGTGAAGGAAGACATGAAGATAGTTGGTGTGACCGAAGAGGATGCAGCAGATAGGGTTAGATGGAGGAAACTGACTTGCTGTGGCGCCCCCTGAAGGGAAATGCCGAAAGAAGAGGAAGAAAGAATTCAGGTGGTGCAAAGAAACTGGATTATATCTGTATTCTGATTAAGTTAAAATAAGTTGCCAGTTATGGTAGTCTTTTCGACGTGGATCAGTTTTTAAGAAAAGAACTGTATTTGTTGCAAATATAATGTTAACTTGTTTAAAACAGTTAACAGCTGGAGTCAAAGTGGACTACAGCAATATTCAACACCAATGACGGTGTTCAATATAGCATATCAATCCGATACCAAGTAAGTACGGATCATAGCACCAAAACCAATACAAATACTGATACTATGAGAAAAAAATGGATGGTTCCTTGAGTGGACTTTTTTTTTCTGTTGATAATAATTGGTCAGATTTCTTATTACAATTTATTAAAGTGAGAAGAAGGAGAGGTCCAGTGAGCCAGCTCGGATGCAAGAATGGTCTTTTTTGGCAAATGGATGAGTTTGGAAACTGTTGTGAATTTTCTGAGTAAGATGTCTCACACAAATGAGAAGAGAAAAAAAAATATTTAATAAAGTAAAAAGATTAAATGCTGCAGCATTGGAAATTCATGCAAACCAAAGTTTGACCGGCACAAGTTCAAAGATTTTCTCCACACACGACTGTTTTTAAGGATCCCCGTTGTCAGGGTGGGCTTTTTTGTTGCTAGGCAAAGTGTCTCATTCTGACAGGCTATGCAACTTTGGTTGGGCTGAACATTATGTTTGATAGGCTGATTAATATTTATTACTGAGCTGAGCAAACTAAACATCCTTATCTAGACCTTCATTCTTGCTGGACAGAGGCTGCCTTATTTGAATTGAGTTTGTACTTTGTAAAATGTTATCATTGCTTGGAGATTGTGTGAACAGGTTGGAACAAAATTCTCACACCATGGATAGATAGATGTCTTGTTTCAGCACATCAAGTTAATTAAAGACAGTTATTGTCATTAAGATGTTTTCAAAGTGAATATTAATCTTACTTAATCTTAATTTTTCTACCACAAAACGAGTAAAGAAGCAATCTTACCAGAATAGTTTTTATCTGATACTGATACCCACTTGGTATCAGTGTTATTAAGATCACTACTAACCAAACAAATGTTCATTGCAGTGACAATAAACAGTATTAAGACAGTGTAGTCAGGTATGCAGAGTAAGATCCGCAAATGCGTTTTCTGAATGCATAATTCGTTACATGTCTAATGTGTTGGAGCACTACTGCGAACCAAGCCAAAGGACGGAAAAATTAATCTTCGAATTGGGCACATAAGCACAGAAGGACATGGTACATAGTTTAGGACATACTTTAAGTTTGTAGAATGCAGCATATCATCTTTATCCAGACACTGGTTAGAGATGAGTCACTCATTCTGGAAGTCAACGTTAAGGACCCACAGTTTGGGGACAATAAGGAATATGTAGAACATTTAAGTGGCGTCATTGTGTTGTTTCTAAGAACATTTATAAACTTAATTTGCGACAATTTGACACAAAAACATTTGGCTGCATACTTTTTATAAGTATGGGCTAATTTATTTCTTGTTGTAAAACTTTCCCACTTTCTTTTCCAAATATGTTTTGTGTCCTCATACTTTCCTCTTCAACTATGCACGTCTCGTTCTTTCCACAACCCAACCAGTTCCTCTCTCTTTCACCAAACAGTGAAAAGCGAGGAAAGGCGTTGTCTCTAATAGCTCACATCTACAAGACCATCTTTCTGCTGCCGGGCGCATTTCTGTGCTACCTGAAGCATGAAGCTGTCCGTGCTCCTTCCGTCTCTTCTGTGGTGATGTCTGGTGGTATTTTCCAGTGCCTGAGTTTTAGTCAAGTCCAAGCAGAACGGTTCCAAGGCAGCTTTTCTTGCGTGGCTTTGGTTACACTTGTCATTTCAATGTGATTGATAAGATTTGATCCATTAAAAAGAACAAGACATTGATCACTTTTGTCACTTTTACTTGTCTTGATGTCTTTGTCTCCTTACGAGGCCAGGAAGTAAAATTGAAAATTCAAGTGTAAGCCCTGCCGATGGCTGTGTCGTTTTCCACTCAGCATCATTCGTTGGTGACTCTTCAGTGCTGTTTGTTGAATGTATTAGATGGTGATATCACTAAAGTTTTAAGTGGAATCTTCAATTAAATTTTATTTGAGTTTGTCCAACACTAAAAAAAAAAATCTTTCGCTTGCTTCTTGCGCACTTTCGTCTCGCCCCACAGGACCTCATAGTTTTCAAGAGCGTCTCGCGGCCAGCCAAGAGGCAATGAAGAACAAAAATGTTGTGAATTTGGGGGCCATCCGACAGGGAATGAAACGATTCCAGTTTCTCCTCAACTGCTGTGAACCAGGAACCATACCGGATGCCTCCATCCTTGCTGCAGCTTTAGACCTGGTATGTTTGTCTAAGACAACCAATGACTTCATGGAAGGAACTGAACATAGCAACCCAAATAGGAAGTCCTCACTGGCTCTATCAAATCCTACTGTAGACTTCCCATTAATAATGTGTTCTGTTAAAGCATTCCAGACAGTTCTGATGTTTTTCCCCTTTGAATAAATGATTCAAGTTAGTAACTGACCAATCAGATGCACTAATATAAAATGTAGTCGTTCACCCCGATGTTTGAAGCCATACCTTGACTCTCAGTGGCAGGAGTTGTAGATTTTCTAAAGGCTCTCTTCTGGTAGCTAGATGGTTGCCATGTGAAAGCAGACTGCACCAGTGAATGTATGTTCCAGGCTCCATAGATTCAAGATGGCGCTGTTAATATTGGGAAAATATTGGAACTGAATTGGCCTCAATATGCCAGAGCACATTATTAAGGGTGACGTCACATTCACTTTGTCTGCCAATGCCAGAAACTAATGTGTAGCCTGTCTTACATATTGATTTTTCTTGTGATTTCTTAGGAAGCTCCGGTTGTAGCCCGAGCGTCCCTTTTCCTTGAATGTGCCAGATTTGTCCACCGGTGTAACCGTGGCAACTGGCCGGAGTGGATGAAGGGCCACCACGTCAACATCACCAAGAAAGGTCTCTCAAGGGGGCGCTCACCTGTAGTGGGGAACAAAAGGAACCAGAAGCTTCAGTGGAATGCTGCCAAACATTTTTGCCAGTGGGGAGACGTAAGTTAAACTGGTCACAGAGGGTTCACAGAGACTTTTATTTAGACCAATCTTCCATTTCTTGGTTTCTACTCAGGCCATAGGAACAAGGCTCAGTGAACTGTGCCATTCGGACAGCGAGAGTCCCGCTAACATACTGGGCTTCATTTATGATGAAGAGACAAAGAGGAGGATGAGAAAAGAAGACGAAGAGGAGGATTACTTAGATGACAGTGAGTAAAGGCAGAAAAAAATGGAGAAAAAAAATCGGGCTCATTCAAAACATCACAAAGCAGAATGGTTAAATAGGAACAAAGAATGGGTCAAAACAAAGACAGAGTCGGAAAGTTCTGCCTTTTTTTTCAAGAGGCAAGAAATCAATGTGTATTTACTGAAGCAAAAAAAAAAAAATAGATGTTTAATCTGATTTAATTTTTCGTCAGTGGTCTCCATGGGACAATGAAGGTTACAATAGAGCCTCACCCAAACAGAGTCAGACCCAAGAGACCACTAAGAGAAAAAGAAACAGATCATACAAATGAGGAAAGAAGGTTTAGATGTGGGAAGAAAGTTGAATATTTCACACCTTCAAAACACACAAGTTTTCACAACTAATGTACACAAATTTACAGATACAAAGAATAAAAAAGAGAGAAGAGAAATAATAATAATAATAATAATAATAATGCATTTTATTTCTAATGTACTCTACACCTGAAATCAAGCCTCAGAGTGCTACACGGTTAAAACATTAAAACTTAAAACAATTAAAACAGTACAGCACAATAAAAACAAACATACAATGCAAACAAAATTTAAAAATGATAAGCTTTTGTAAAAAGGTGGGTTTTTAGTCCTTTTTTAAAGGCATCCTCCGTCTGTGGGGCCCTGAGGTAGTCTGGGAGGGCATTCCACAGGCGGGGAGCGGCAGCCTTGAAGGCCCTGTCGCCCATTGTTTTTAGCCGTGTCCTGGGTGGGTTCACACGATGCTGTTGCCCTGACCGGGTCCTGGTTGAGGTATTGAGTGTGAGTAGTTCTGAGAGGTAAGTGGGGGCCTCACCGTGCAGACAGTGATGGGTGTGAAGGATGGGGGTGATGTGCTCGTATTTCCGCACCTTCATCAGGACCCTGGCAGCGCTGTTCTGAACATATTGGAGCTTTTGAATGCTCCTGCCAGGGATCCCGATGAGAAGCGCATTACAGTAATCCAGCCTGGAGGAGACAAAGGCATGGATGAGCTTCTCAGCAGCCGGGAGGGAGAGAGATGGACGAAGTTTTGAGATGTTACGGAGGTGAAAGAAGGAAGTTTTGCAAATGTGGGTGACATGATTGTCAAAGGTGAGGTGGGGGTCAAACTTAACCCCGAGGTTGGTAACAGAGGGAGAGAGGGGAAAGAGAAAGGCTTTAATCTTCTATAAAAGTAGTGAGACGTCAATGTACAGACTAATGGTTTTGTTTTTTCTGCTTTACTTTAACCCCAAAGACACTGTCAATCCAACAAAGTGTGGCTGTCCATTCGCTCTAAAAATGGCGGCCTGCCAGCTGTTGCTAGAAATCACAACCTTCCTTCGTGAGACTTTCCCCTGCTTACCACGACCTCGCACAGAGCCCCTGGTGGTTTGTAGTTATTTCTATCCACATTATAAAAGATTAAATGATGGCCACAGGTGAAATGGGAACTTAATGGAAGTAATTCTGTAGGACTTAGACAGCTGCCGCCTGCGCCTTGACCCTGAGCTGGGACGCCACCGCTACGAAAGGAAAATCAGCTTTGCAGGGATCTTGGATGATGAAGACGGTCATGACTCGCTCAACAGCAGCAGCCATACTTTAAAGTCTGACACCACCTGTGAGGATAAGAAGACCCAAGAAGCTCAGGGTGAGACCTGCTTTTCATGCCGTCTGCACCGTTGGGTTTTCATTCAATGATTAGTGTTAATTACAAATAACCTCCCACACTACAGCGCCCATGAGGAAGATCCGCATTGGAGGCTCCCGGCTGCTTCAGATCAAAGGTGCTCGCAGCTTCCGTGTGAAGAAAGGCGGCTCTCTGTCTTCCATTCGTCGGGCCGGGAGTCTGAAGAGCACCAAATTTTCTCGGCAGGACTCGGAATCTGAGAATGAAGAAGGGTTGTTGTCTCAGACACAAAGCAGAGATACCGTCACTGACATTGGTAAGATATGCCAGGTTGAAATGCAAGTAAGATCAGTGTATCCACAAGTGGAGAACCAACAACTCTTCCTCATGTTTACCAAATCAGGTAGTCCCTTCAGTACCAGTGAACCAAGCATTGAGCCAGAGGGTCAGGGCTCAGGAGGAGCTGAGGATAACTACCATCGCAACATGTCCTGGCTACACGTAAGTCTAGCTATCAGAGTTTGCCCCGAGGACCCAGATTCTCACTATCTTACATACTTATACTTATTACAAGGTGGATTACTGGTGGCAGGAGCCTAACCAGGGGAACCCTAATCCTGAGATGTTCCTGAGCCAGTTGACATACATAGACCTGTTAGGTTCTTTAGAAACTCTAGAATACTATGGTCCAGATTTGTAATCAGATCACTTACACGCCCCAAAAAACTACCATAATTTCCGGCTTATAGAGCGCACCTTATTATAAGCCGCACCCACCACATTTTAAGAAAAAAAACAATTTTGTACATACACAAGCCGCACCTGTATATAAGCCGCATGTGCCCACATTAAAACACGTAACACAAACACAAAATTAACCCAAACCCGACTTCAAGTCCCGCAAATGAAACTAAATGTCCTTCATTAAAGTCCACAGTCCAAAAATCACAGCCGGCAAAATGAACGGAAAATGATACTTAAGGTTTGATGCAGGCCTGCAGAGTCCGGGTCCTGTTGAAAGTAATCCAAGGAAAAAAAGTGTATATTTCCAAAAGTAAGGGAGGGAAAAATATATATCCACTATTTTCCGCTGCATCCACAAACAGGTGGGTTTTTCTTTAACCAACTTTTTACCCCCTCTTCACCTTTTTTTTTGTCTGTTCCTCACCTTTACCGGTCCCCACTTAAACCCGTCACCCCACGTTTGTTCCGCCCTTCCTTTTTCATTCACCCGTGCAAAACATATCAGAATAAGAGTCTAAAATAAATACAAATAAATACATTACAAAAATATGCAGTTGCAAATACATATTATACATGGGTTACACATATTTACAAAGAAAGATGGTACACCGAGAGAGTTTTCAAAGTTTTAATAATAATATAACTTTCATCCCAAACGGTGCCTGTGATAGGACAGTTAATGGTAGCAACACGCTAGCAACACGCTCGCAACACAGTAAACAGGTCTGGTAAAAGAACATGCCGTAATTGTAAAAATAAGTTTACGTGCAGCAGCTCTGTTTCCTTCTTTATCGGACTGCTCGATTGCTTTTAGCTTGAAAGCTGCGTCATATGCCTTTCTTTTTGCATTTTCTATGATGAGGGTATGTTCACGCTAATTTAATTTATGCACAACACAAGAAGTTGCAGTCTTCCTCGACGCATATATTCCACCGGTCTAAATGTTACCTTTTCTACTCGAGCGCCGCTGGCGGCCGTTAGAAAAATCACATAAATTGGCCGCATCACTGAATAAGCCGCAGGGTTTAAAGTTTGGGAAAAAAGTAGCGGCTTATAGTCCGGAATTTATGGTAAATATTATCAAAAGATAACCACACATCTTAAACATTTGAAATGTTGCCAGACTTGATTTGTAGAAAAAAAGTACTATAGAAAAGCAAATCTGTTGAAGTCATTATGCAAGTTTTAGGGCGAGTCACACTTTTCAAACGGTTTAGCCTTAAATTTCTGCCTCTTGATTAAAAGAAATTGTTTTATGTGTCCAAAGTTAGGGGAAAGAAAATGTCTTTGTAGGCCGCTTGTTTCCCTCCAAGATGTCCCTCATGTACTAAGAAGTGTTCAGTGACTCCTTTGGTTCTTCAGTTTTCTCAGTGTCTCACTTGGGTCTCTGGTACCATGCAGCACGGTGTACTCCATTGTGCAGTGGAAATTAAGGAATTCTACTTGACTATCTATTACCTTCTCACTTTCCCTCCACAGATTATGATCCTGCTTTGCAACCAGCAGAGCTTTATCTGCACACACATAGACTTCTGCCACCCTCGCTGCTACCAACATCACAGCCGCTCTTGCGCTCGACTGGTCCGCGCCATTAAGCTGGTCTATGGTGAAACGGTGGACAGCCTGAGGGAGGATGGCCTGTCTGGCAATATCGGGGCACGAGCAAAGAAAAACAAAGAGGTACGTATCATAAAACAAGCCTTTTAAAAAAACTTTTTGATTAATTTGCTGAAGGATCTCTTTTTTTAGTGTTCAGATAAGTCTTGCTTGAGGACTCCATCCATGAAGAGAAGACCAAATGATCCCAGTATGGAAGGAAAAAAGGACACAGGCATGCTTAAGTATATTCGTAATCAGGTGCGTTTGTTATTGTTGGTTTTAATCTAAAAACATACAATTCAATAAATATTCTATTTGTCCCATAGGGGGAAAAACATGACATTCTTGAGTTTTGTGAGTTATCTTTCTTGTTTGATTCAGGTGATGAGCCTATCCCCAGCTCCACTTTCTCTGCTAACCAAAGCCGCCCCAATTCTCACCGATGACATGTACGGGGACATCCAACCCGCAGCGTGGGAACTCTTACTCAGTGTGGATGAACACATGGCAGCAGCTGCTGGTGAGTGGACCAAAAAGTTTAGCATCATCATAATAAGTTCAAGCATTTATTTTGAAATTACTGTTGTAATAATAGTAATAAAATAAATTGACTCTGACATTTATGACGTTTTATTTTCAACCCTAACTCCTCCGCAACTCTTCAGCGGCCTTGTTCCTCCTATGCGCTGTGAAAGTCCCAGATGCGGTGACAGAGATGATGATGGCAGAGTTCCAACACCAGGAGGCGTGCCAGCGCATTAATTCCATACTAAAGTTCTACACTCTGTGGCGTTTTCGCTACCAGGTGTGGCCTCGCATGGAGGACGGAGCGCAGCAGATCTTTAAGGTGCAAAACTACAACAAAGTTCTTTTTTCTTCAAATCTTTGGTTTCATTAAAAATTTCAACCCTTGTTTAAACGTCAGATGTGTCTCGATTGAAGTTTTGTGCTTTGACTTGCTTGTGTTTTTATCCTCAGATTCCTCCACCGAGTATAAACTTCACACTGCCTTCTCCTATTCTGGGCATGCCTTGTGTTCCAATATTTGACCCCCCATGGGTGCCGCAGACCACGGGAAGTGTTCAGGATCCAATCAATGAAGATCAGTCTGTAAGTCTCAGTCGCTTCGGAAAAGAATCGGAAAACACTGAAAAGTTCTCCAAAATTAAAAACAACTTCCAAAATAAAGAGATTTAAGAAAACTACAATTCTGTCTTTAAATTTTGTTGGAATAATTTTCACAATTAACACTAGAAGTCCCAGAATTTTAAATTTTGCTTATAGCCCCATAAGTCCGGGGTGCCTAATCAGTTTACCGCGGGCTACCGTTATATTGCGAAGTGGTCCCGAGTCGACCGCGAGACGTGTTGAAAAAAATAAAGAAAAAAAATCACGACTTTTTTTTACTTTTTTCTGTTGAGGTTTAACATATTTTCAAGAGTACCATTGATGATTCACCTGAGGGATGTTTTATAAATGGCATGAAAATGCAAACTCATCTTCCCAACTTGAGTTCTGAACCCAATCACAGACCATGTCCACACGTAGCCGGGTATTTTTGAAAACGTAAATCCGCTGCCCTCCGTTTTAGAAAAACGCTCGCGTCCACATGGAGCCGTACGGTGCGGTTATAAGCATGCCAGACCAGTAGTGGGCAGTATTTATCTAAACGTTAGCTCTGTGCTAGGAAAGCTCATGTGATGAATAATAGCCAACTATAATTTATTCCTCCACCTTTGCTCTTCAACAAGAAGCAAGAGCAGTTGAGAGTGGACAAAAAGTCAAGAAAAGAGGGTCTGCAACAGGATAAAAAGTAATGCCTGTTTTCGTGGATCCATGCTGCCCACTGTTTGCTTTTGTAAACAAGGACACACATGAATGACATACTGTATGTGCATTACTTGTCGTAGGTAGACGCATATAAATGCAAATCTCTGTTTTCGCATGTCCACACGCAAAGGCAAAAACGGAGTTTTCAAAATCTCCACTTTGGCCGGAATTTTCAAAAATACCGGTTTTGAGTGAAAAAAAACTCAGTTTTTGTGTGGACGGCAGTGGTGGATGAAGTACTCACTTTTTGTACTTAAGTAAAAGTACAGATACTTAGGCAAAAAATTTACTTAAGTAAAAGTAAAAGTACCAATAAAAACAATCTACTTAAGTAAAAGTACAAAAGTAGTTGGTGTAAATTGTACTTTTTAAGTAAAAAGTAAAAGTATTCGATCATAATTCAAATGTTATTTTTTGTGCTATAGGGTGTCACCATGGTAACCAGGATAAATACTCTGCAGGGGTGTGCCCCCCCTCTCCCGCCTCTTTTGGTCCACAAAAAAAAAAAAAAAAGAAAGGGGACAAGTCAAGCTATCACCTAGAAGGGCCAGTGAATGGGCACCAAAATGGAGGAAAATGACACTTATTTTTTAAAATGTTTTGGGGGGAGGCTCCCACTCACTATATATTGGCTTTGTCAAAGCCCCACCCCCCTTTGGAAAATTTTAGATCCGCCCCTGCTCTGTGTAACGATGGCTCAACTTTTTATTTAGAAGTAAACACAACGAACAACGATCTTCTGACTCTTTTTAATTTGTACTGTATTTGATGTTAGGTTTTTGGCGCAGAATGGATGACTTCTGCGCCAAAAATGACTTCTTCTCCCGATCAACTGCTTCTTTTGATTTTGACGATGCGGCTTCAAGATGCGCTAAAAAAAAAAAAAAACTGTGTATTTTTCAAATTCCTGAACGAAAATGTAACAAAAAATGTAAAACACACTTTTAAAAAGTAGCGAAGTAAAAGTACAGATATTTACTCTAAAAATGTAGTGAAGTAAAAGTAAAAGTACCGGTCTTAAATTTTACTTAAGTAAAGTACAGATACACAATTTTTGTACTTAAGTACAGTAATGAAGTACATTTACTTCGTTACGTTCCACCACTGGTGGACGGCAGACCAAAACGAATAAAAATATATGTGTTTTCAAAAATACCTGGCTACGTGTGGACAGAGTAGGACCCCAAATGATCAAAAACTCATTGTGTCATTCATTTAAAACGCTGCTGCCCTCTTGATTGAAATCATTCACGTAGCTGCAATTTTACAAAAACAATAGGAACCGAATGCGAACAAGGAGTTTGAAAGTCACAGATCAAAGGGAACGACCTCGCTTTTTCATGATTTTTTTTTTGTTTTTTTGTGGTGCGATTTTGCAGTTTTCTGCATTTTTTTTTCTCTGTCTTTGTGATCAGCTGTACATACAATAAGATCACCCTGCCCCTTTGCAAGGGGGCGAGGAAGGCAGGTTGATCCCGCTTGCCGAGTGGGACTGCTTCCAGCTGATTTTGAACTTTTTCTGAACCCAACTTTACTTACAGACAGAAGATAAATGAAGCTACATTCAAATTTTCCTTCCTGAGTAATTATGGACAATTTTATTAGACACATAGAATTCTTATTCCCAAGAAATTGTAACCTCAACCTTTGTGATCGTGACTCTGAAAACCAAATTATTTTATTCATTTTTGTTACTGTGTGACGTTTTGTTTTAAAATAGCATTTCTCCTTACATTTCTATGGACCTACCTAAGGTCACGCCAAATTTACCCAACCCACCGAAAGATCCTAAACCATCTATTACAACTGAAGTAAAAAAGTAGGTACTTTGCAGATTTGGCCTATTGAAGGTTATCTATGGCTTATACATCCCATGATTAACAAGGAACCTCTGTAGTTAATAAACAGACATCGACCTAAAATCTATTTTGTTCGATTGGACTTCTAGTGTTAAAATTCACGAACTCAACGCTTCATTACAAACCTCTTTCAGACTAAAGTCAAAGAGACATTTTTTTTTTTTTTCTAGACTAACTAATTGAGATGTATTCTAGGTTCTGATGACGACTTGCGAGCACATGTTCTATTATTTATCTATCAACTGTCTTTGTTTTTAGTACCCCACATTAATTCAGTCAGTCCATGCCATAGTAAGTGGGTATTTCTGTCCGGATGTTTGTGCTGATGCATCTTGTTACCTTCAAACCACAAGCAAAAGGAGGGAAATTTCTCTTTTGTAGTGTTTCAGTCTCATGGGTCATGCGGGTTAATTTGCATCTTGTTAAAATACATGCCGCCACATTTGAAAGTCTTTGAGCACTTGCTTTGAAAGCTAAATAACAGCATGCATCGGACATTCAGAGCTGTTGTGTGTTGTGCTGTCGATGCATGGTCATTAGAAGAGAATGACTTTGCTGTGAATGTTTTTCACGTCATGACATCCTGAGCCTATTTGAATGTGTATGGGCATTGCGCGAATGCTGTGAGGCATTTACTGTACACAAGATACAGTAAATTCTCCCTATTCCAGTTTGAATATATGAGTACATGCATTTGTGTCACAATTCGTCATGATTGATCCTTTACAATACTTGGACACAGTGTCGAATGGTTTTGGAGCATGAAATTAAAGCGCTGGAGGAGAGTTACTGTATTAACGTGTTGTTCGGTCATTTTGCTTTTCAGACGTAGCTTAGAACAGCTCTTCACACATTCCTGATGAAACTGAACTCATTCTGCAGCCTTTCCATGTCTACACCTGCTCTTCAACCTCTTTTAGTCTCACCCCTACCTCCACGTTACGCTCGCCTTCCACTTTGCTTGCAGAAATCCTTCTCCGCACGAGCGGTGTCACGTTCCCACCAGCGAGCTGAGCACATCTTGAAGAACTTGCAGCAAGAAGAGGAGAAGCGGCGCCTGGGCCGCGAGGCTAGCATCATCACGGCCATCCCAGTGGCTCAGGAGGCTTGTTATGAACCCACATGCAGCCCACCGCCTGAGCAGGAGGAAGAAGGTGGTGCCACATCAAGCACTGAATAAATGATAACTCAGCATTCTGATGGCATGTTGTTTTTGTCATTGATCTCGTCAGCAGAAGAAGTGGTGAACCTGGCATCGCGCCGTCTGTCCGTCAGCCCATCCTGCGCCTCTAGTAACTCCCACAGGAACTATTCCTTCCGCCGTGGCTCTGTGTGGTCGGTTCGCTCACTAGTCAGCGCAGAAGGTGCGACAATTTATTTTTTTTAATCTGTTACCAAAGCTTTTCTTCTTAAGCAATTGTAAAAACATCATTTTTACATGCTGGTAGTAAAATGGGGCTTTTTACACCCAACAAACACATATATTAAAAGGGGTATAAATTTTTTTGTTTGTTTGTTTTAATGCTTATGTGGCCATTTTTGTTTGACCCTGTTGGCTTTCCATACGCTTTATGTTACATTACAATACGCCTTTTTAAGGGATGTACCTATTTGCTCAATTGGCAAAAAGAATTCCACTTATATATATTTAGCAATCTTACTGGTTACAGTAAGATTGGACAGGCTGACAGACGAGGTCAGACAGGAATCTCCATGGACAATGATGTTTGCAGATGACATTGTGATCTGTAGTGAGTGGAGGGAAGAGGTGGAGGAAAAGCTGGAGAGGTGGAGGTTTGCACTAGAAAGAAGAGGAATGAAGATTAGTCAGAGTAAGACAGAGTACATGTGTGTGAATGAGAGGGATCCAAATGGAAAAGTGAGGTTACTGGGAGAAGAGATAAAGAAGGTGGAAGATTTTAAGTATCTAGGATCAACAGTACAGAGCAATGGAGAGTGTGGAAAAGAGGTGAAGAAGCGTGTTCAAGCAGGCTGGAACGGGTGGAGAAAAGTATCAGGTGTGATGTGTGACAGAAGAGTTTCAGATAAAATGAAAGGGAAAGTGTACAAAACCGTGGTGAGACCCGTCATGCTGTTTGGTCTAGAGACAGTAGCACTGAAGAAAAGACAGGAAGCAGAGATGGAGGTAGCAGAGATGAAGATGCTGAGGATCTCTCTTGGAGTGACCAGGATGGACAGGTTCAGAGGAACAGCACATGTTAGAGGTTTTGGAGATAAAGTCCAAGAGGCAAGACTGAGATGGTTTGGACATGTACAGAGAAAAGAGACCGAGTACATCGGCAGAAGGATGCTGGGTTTGGAACCACCAGGAAAGAGGACTAGAGGAAGACCAAAGAGGAGGTTCATGGATACAGTGAAGGAAGTCATGAAGATAGTTGGTGTGACCGAAGAGGATACAGCAGATAGGGTTAGATGGAGGAAACTGACTTGCTGTGGCGCCCCCTGAAGGGAAATGCCGAAAGGAGAAGAAGACTGGTTACAGTAGAGAGTTTGAAGCTAAACATCTGTTGTAAATAAGCAGCATGGTTGAGGCCAAATCAGGTCACAAACTCCTGTAAAACTCGATTATGCACAAATATTTTTTCTCATGTAAATCTAAACTACCGTAATTTTACGGCCATAAGGCGCGCCTAAAAGTCTAAAATTTTCTTCAAAATGAGCGGTGAGCCCTATCGTTGAGTGCGCCCTATCGGATTTGTGATTTGCGGACGTATTAGAGAACCATCAGGCGGACGCAGTTGAAAACATGAGAATGTTAAAGGGTGAAGTGTGTGTGTGGATTATGTCTAAAAGAACAGGTGTGTTCTTTATGAAGAACATTGCTGTTTTAACAACACTGAAAATGGAAAAGAGACACGCTTATGAAGCTCAGTTTAAACTGATGGCAATCAGCTGGGCCGGGCGAGTTACGCCACAGTTTGCCAGTGGATTGTAGATGCTTGGGCTAACGTGTCTGCTGGCACTGTTGTCCGAGCTTTCCCAAAAGCAGGCATCATTTCCGAGGAGCTGCACGGTTCAGAAAGTGAGTCTGACTGCGTGGAAAGTGAACCTGCGAGGTTGGATTTAGAGCAGCTGTTAGATTCAGAAACAGAGGATGAGGACTTGGATGGATTTGATAAACGACTTTATGACGACTGTAAATAATATTTAAATAAAACCAACCAAACTCAGTTTTACTCCCGATCTATTTTTAAATACACACGTGTGTGTGCGTATGCGGGCGCGCGTCTTTGTGTATGTGTGTGTGTTGTTGTAAGGCGGACTTACGTAGTAGATGATATGTATATAAAACCTGTGCCCTATCATCAGGTGCGCCTTGTGTGTGTTAAATAGAGAACACGCAAAATTTGAACTGCGCCTTTTAATACGGTGCGCCCTATAGTCATGAAAATACGGTTGATACTTTTGATCCCAGACACTAGTTCAGAGTGAATGCACCTTTACAGATTTTGAGGGCCTCCATGCAGACTTCTTCCACTGTTTTCCAACAGATGACGCCCAAATGTGATCGATTGAATACATCAGGGAAAAAATGTATGTGTTAGGGATGTGATTTATTAGATTAATTCAAATTTACAATTCAAAACTAAGTTAATTTGTTTTTTAAAGGGAATCCATTTTAAACGGCTACGTCAGCCAAACATTAGGGATTCTCATCTAAAGGAAATCTGGTGTTTGTACCAAAAAAGGTGTGGTGGTAAATTTGATAGTTTTCCTGCTGTTTTTACTTTACATCAGGCATTTAGTTGAACAGCTTATCAGAGTGTTAGCATAGCTACTACCTGCTAATGGTCACTTTTTGATTTTACTGTCATATGTCTGTACGACATATGTTTTGATGCTAAACACACATTACGTTAGTTTTACTGAGTTACGGTTGGGTCACGTTTGTCTGTAGATTATTTGTTAGTGTTCATCAAGCACAGTGAGACTTCATGCTAGCATGCTAGCTAGTTAAAATTTGTTTTAAGCTTTATTTAAAAAAAAAAAAATTGTCCTCGCCCGGAAAAGGGTGGAATGCCCCCTGCGGGTCAGGGACAGGGTCCTGCCCCAAGTGGAGGAGTTTAAGTATCTCGGGGTCTTGTTCACGAGTGGGGGAAGGATGGAGCGGGAGATCGACAGGCGGATCGGTGCGGCATCAGCAATAACTACGACGCTGCATCGGTCCGTTGTGGTAAAGAGAGAGCTGAGCCGAAAAGCAAAGCTCTCGATTTACAAGTCGATCTACGTTCCTACGCTCACCATGGTAACCAGGATCTACGTTCCTACCCTCACCATGGTAACCAGGATCTACGTTCCTACATCACCATGGTAACCAGGATCTACGTTCCTACCCTCACCATGGTAACCAGGATCTACGTTCCTACATCACCATGGTAACCAGGATCTACGTTCCTACATCACCATGGTAACCAGGATCTACGTTCCTACCCTCACCGTGGTAACCAGGATCTACGTTCCTACCCTCACCATGGTAACCAGGATCTACGTTCCTACCCTCACCGTGGTAACCAGGATATTGGTTCCTACCCTCACCATGGTAACCAGGATCTACGTTCCTACCCTCACCATGGTAACCAGGATCTACGTTCCTACACTCACCATGGTAACCAGGATCTAAGTTCCTACCCTCACCATGGTAACCAGGATCTACGTTCCTACCCTCACCATGGTAACCAGGATCTACGTTCCTACCCTCACCATGGTAACCAGGATCTAAGTTCCTACCCTCACCATGGTAACCAGGATCTACGTTCCTACCCTCACCATGGTAACCAGGATCTACATTCCTACACTCACCATGGTAACCAGGATCTAAGTTCCTACCCTCACCATGGTAGCCAGGATCTACGTTCCTACCCTCACCATGGTAACCAGGATCTACGTTCCTACCCTCACCATGGTAACCAGGATCTAAGTTCCTACCCTCACCATGGTAACCTGGATCTACGTTCCTACCCTCACCATGGTAACCTGGATCTACATTCCTACCCTCACCTATGGTCACCAGCTGTGGGTGGTGACCGAAAGAATGAGATCGCGGGTACAAGCGGCTGAAATGAGCTTCCTCCGCAGGGTGGCTGGGCTCTCACTCAGAGATCGGGTGAGGAGCTCTGCCATCTGGGAGGAGCTCGGTGTCGAGCCGCTCCTCCTCCAGGTCGAGAGGAGCCAGATGGGGTGGTTCGAGCATCTGGTCAGGATACCCCCCGAGCACCTCGCGGGCGAGGTGTTTTGGGCACGTCCCGGACCTGCTGGAGGGGCAGACCCCGGACCTGCTGGAGAGACTACGTCTCACGGCTGGCCGGGGAACGACTTGGTATCCTTCCAGGTGAGCTAGAGGATGCAGCCGGGGAGAGAGAAGCCTGGGCTGCCCGCTTAAGGCTGTTGCCCCCGCGACCTGACCCCGGAACAAGCGGAAGATGACGGAACGGAACGGAAAAAATTGTCATGTATTTGTTTTTGAGTTGAGTGGGAAAAAATGACTAAAATTTGGGTCATTAAATTGAAAATTGGGTTTCTTGTTTTAAAAAATGGGGGTTTTATGTTTAGACCATTTCATTCTGCTCTAGTAAATGTTATTTGTCATTTTCATTTTTTTTTCTAAAGATGATGAAAACACAACGGAACACACTCCTACTCACCACATGCTACAGCCACCACAAGCGGTTTTTCCTGCATGTATCTGTGCGGCCGTCCTACCCATAGTGCACCTAATGGAAGATGGAGAGGTTCGAGAAGATGGCGTAGCAGGTGAATTACTTTATCTTCTTAAATAACTAGAAATAATTATTTTTAAAAATTTGTGCATGTGGGTAAAAAGTTTTTTCTTTTATTGTTTCTGTGTAGTGAGCGCTGTCGCCCAGCAAATCCTCTGGAACTGCCTGATAGAAGATCCCGCTCTTGTTCTTCGACACTTCCTGGAGAAGCTAACAGTGAGCAACAGACAGGTGAACAAACACACTTTGTCAGTTATGTGACTTTCAAAATAAAATAAGCAGTTCAAATGACTTGTCGTGTTTTATCAGGATGAACTGATCTACATGCTGAGGAAGCTTTTGCTTAATATTGGAGACCTACCGGCTCAGACGTCTCACATCCTCTTCAACTACCTGGTGAGGAAACAAATCAACCTAATGCCCTTCAAATGAAAACATTAAATATAGCTCTGGGATTTATTTCTTCTAGGTGGGGCTGATCATGTATTTTGTCCGCACTCCGTGTGAGTGGGGTATGGACGCCATTTCTGCTACGCTGACCTTCCTGTGGGAAGTGGTTGGCTACGTAGAGGGACTCTTCTTCAAAGACCTGAAGCAGACCATGAAGAAGGAGCAGTGTGAGGTCAAACTGCTAGTCACTGCCTCCATGCCAGGTGAGCCAGCTGATTCTTAAACCACAACTTCACCCCTGGAGGCCATGTTAGGGGATTTGAAACATCCTCTTATGTTTTTTTTGTGGCATTAATGCAGGAACTAAAACCTTAGTGGTTCACGGTCAGAACGAGTGTGACATCCCCACACAGCTACCGGTTCATGAAGACACGCAGTTTGAAGCTCTGCTGAAGGTAAAAGATTTATTCTGATCAAATACTTGACAAGTGGAGGAGTTTAAGTATCTCGGGGTCTTGTTCACGAGTGGGGGAAGGATGGAGCGTGAGATCGACAGGCGGATCGGTGCGGCATCAGCAATAACTAGGACGCTGCATCGGTCCGTCGTGGTAAAGAGAGAGCTGAGCCGAAAAGCAAAGCTCTCGATTTACAAGTCGATCTACGTTCCTACCCTCACCATGGTAACCAGGATCTACGTTCCTACCCTCATCATGGTAACCAGGATCTACGTTCCTACCCTTATCATGGTAACCAGGATCTACGTTCCTACCCTCACCTATGGTCACCAGCTGTGGGTAGTGACCGAAAGAATGAGATCTCGGGTACAAGCGGCCGAAATGAGCTTCCTCCGTAGGGTGGCTGGGCTCTCACACAGAGATCGGGTGAGGAGCTCTGCAATCCGGGAGGAGCTCGGTGTCGAGGCGCTCCTCCTCCAGGTCGAGAGGAGCCAGATGGGGTGGTTCGGGCATCTGGTCAGGATGCCCCCCGAGCACCTCGCTGGCGAGGTGTTTCGGGCACATCCCACTGGGAGGAGACCAAGGGGCAGACCCCGGACCCGCTGGAGAGACTATGTCTCACAGCTGGCCGGGGAACGACTTGGGATCCTTCCAGGTGAGCTAGAGGATGCAGCCGGGGAGAGAGAGGCCTGGGCTTGAGGCTGTTGCCCCCGCGACCCGACCCCGGAACAAGCGGAAGATGACGGAACGGAAATACTTGAAAAAACCTTCCAAACACAACATTATAAGGTAGTAAAAACAAGCCTGTTTACTAAGTTCTTGCCACTCTGTGCTTTCTTATTTTCTTTCTACAAACCAGGAATGTCTTGAGTTCTTCAACATTCCTGAAGCCAGGTCGGCACATTACTTCTTAATGGACAAAAGATGGAACCTCATCCATTATTCTAAGGTAGCTTAAAAAAGGATTCATTCAATTATTCATCACTGGACTCCAACATTTAACATGTTTCTAATGTCCTTTTCCTTTAGACCTACGTACGCGATATCTACCCTTTCAGAAGGTCGGTTTCACCACAGCTCAACCTGGTCCACATGCTTCCTGAGAAAGGCCAGGAGCTCATCCAGAAACAGGTATGAACCAGAAAACCACTTGAAGAATCCAGGTCTTTGCTGTGGTCTGCAGAAAAGGCCACCCCTTTTTCCTACCAGCCAATGAGTAACAACCTGAAGAGGTCTTTAGTCTGTTTTCGGACCACATAGTTGGATCAACAACCAGTCACGTTCACACTCACCTATTGTCAATTTGAACTAAATAGTCACCCCATTGTGAATATTTTCAGTAGTTGAAAAACCACTGAAAATGCTAAAGTTAGCTGAAAAGCTCAAATTAGTTTAAAGCAAAGAACTGAAAAAGCTAAATGAAAGATGATGACGCCACACACAGATGACACCACACTCATTGGGCTCATCTCTGATGGCGATGAGTCGGCCTACAGGATGGACGTAGACCGGCTGGTGTCCTGGTGCAGCAACAACAACCTGGAGCTCAACGCTCAGAAGACAGTGGAGATGATCGTGGACTTTAGGAAAGTCACAGCTCCCATTCCCCCCCTTGCACTGACAGACTCCCCCATCACCACTGTAGATTTTTTCCGCTTCCTCGGCACTACCATCACACAGGACCTAAAGTGGGAGCCGTCCATCAGCTCCCTGATCAAAAAGGCCCAGCACAGGATGTACTTTTTGTGGCAGTTGAAGAAAGCCAAGCTGCCCGCCCAGATGTTGGTGCAGTTTTACACAACCATCATCGAGTCTGTCCTCACCTCCTCCATCACCGTGTGGTACGCTGGAGCCAAAGCCAGGGACAAACACAGACTGCAGCGCTTTGTGCGCTCCGCAGAGAAGGTGATCGGCTGCAGCCTTCCATCTCTCGAAGACCTGTACGTCTCCAGGACTCGGGGGCGTGCAGGTCGGATAGCAGCTGACCCTTCCCACCCTGGACATGGACTTTTTGAGCGACTCCCCTCGGGCAGGAGGCTCCGGTCCATTCGGACCAGAACGTCCCGCCACAAAAACAGCTTCTTCCCTTCTGCCGTTGGACTTATGAACTCTTTATAACCTGGATCCCCACATCTCTTAGTCACCTCCCTCTTGTCACTTTACTATCTTTATTATTTTCTATGACATTGCACTACTTTTCTTTTTCTTCTGAGCAATCTTAGTTTTATTAAAATTATTATTTTTATTTATTTTATTTTTATTATTTTTATTTTATATGTTTGCACACATGTATCAAAACAAGTTCCTAGTCTCTGATATTTTTCACTGACATGGCAATAAAAGCATTCTGATTCTGATTCTGAAATATTTTCAAAAACGTCCAGGATCCTAATGATGACCCGGATCAACCCAAAATGTAATCACATATTTTCTAAAGATTTCAGAAAAATCATACCAGGACTTTCTGAGTCACACAGATAGACACACACAAGCTCCCCATCACGTAGCCTCTGCGGTGTAGGTAGCCAGGTTCTCTGAGATGATTCTGCACAGCTGGATCTTAATGTAGGATTAAACTTATCACTTTGCTTCTTAAGGTGTTTTCCCGCAAACTCGAGGAGGTTGGTCGGGTCCTCTTCCTGATCTCACTCACACAACGCATGCCAGCCGTGCACAAGCAGTCCCACGTCTCCCTGCTGCAGGAAGACCTTCTCCGCTTGCCATCCTTCCCCAGAACCGCCATCGATGCAGAGTTTTCCTTGTTCAATGAACCACAAGGTGAGATAAAACTCGTTATCAGATGGTTGTAAAACACCCACTTTTGGTCTAATCCTTGCAGGTAAGGAGCTGTTTGGGCTGGACACGCTCCACAAGGTCCTGTGGATCAAACTACTAGAAGAAATGTTCCTTGGCATGCCCAGTGAGTACCCATGGGGCGACGAAATGATGCTGTTCCTCAATGTCTTTAATGGAGCGCTACTGCTACACCCTGAGGACAGTGCCCTCCTTAGGCAATACACTGCCACTGCCATCAATACGGCCGTTCACTTCAACCACCTTTTTTCCCTGAGCGGCTACCAGTGGATCCTACCCACCATGCTCCAGGTACACACTAGTTACACCTTTGGAGGAATTACCATAAGTCGTCTTCATAGAAACGAACAATCCTTTTTGTGACAGGTCTATGCTGACTATGAGAGCAACCCTCTCCTGAGGCAGGGCATTGAGTTCTGCTGCCGGCAGTTCTACATCCTCCACCGAAAACCCTTCATCCTGCAGCTGTTTGCCAGTGTGGCTCCACTGCTGGAATTCACTGTGAGATAATCCACAAACACACATATGTTGATTTGAGAACATGCTACCTTGTCCAAGATAAATAATAAAAAAAAAAAAAAAAAAAAAACATACACAAATACTCCATGAAGGATTTACCGAATATCTCTGTTTCAAACTCAGACCAGCACCAGCACGGGTCTTTCCAAAGGAGTCTCCGCGCAGTGTCTTTTTGACCTCCTAGTGTCTCTGGAAGGTGAAACACAGGATGCTTTGGATGCTCTGGAGATGGTGAAGGCCGAGAAGCCGCTTCGTTCTCTGGGTAAACATCGATTACTGTAAAAACAGCCAACGGAATTATTAAAAAGAAAATACAGAGATGGCAAGCTGTCTTTGCATTCACAAATGATAGCCAGAAACTCACAGTTGTCAGATTTAATTTGAGTTAGTCAGCTTATGTCGGGCGTGCCGCTAAAGCGTACTATGTTGATGAAACCTTTATTTTTGTTGTAGATCCTTTGAGTTTAAATGAAACCAAACTGATAGGTGTAAATTTGGGGATAATCAATATATTGTCTTTAAACAGATTTCTGCTATGGTAATGAAGATCTGGCTTTCACCATCAGCGAGGCCATAAAGCTGTGTGTCACCGTGGTGGCTTATGCCCCTGAGTCCTTCAGAAGGTATTTGCCGTAAAAACCCAGTCTTTTTTTTGTTCTTCTCTTTTTTCACCATAATTTCTGTTCTTTTCTTTTTTAGTCTCCAGATGCTGATGGTGTTGGAAGCCTTGGTGCCTTGCCACCTTCAGAAACTCAAGAGTAACACTGTTACTATGGAGTCAGCTTCAGCAGCCAGAGATGAGATTGCAGCCATTGCTGCCTTGGCAACGTCGTTACAGGCTCTCCTGTACAGCTCTGAGGCCCTCACAAGGTTTATTTCATGAAAGAGTTATAGATCTTTGGAGTCAATGTAAGTTTCTAATGTCGTGAGCATTTTCTTTCTCCACAGACCCATGACAGCCCCCCAGATATCCCGCTGTGATCAAGGTCACAAAGGTGGCACCACAGCCAACCACGCCATGTCAGGAGGAGTAAACACCAGGTTGGATATCATTCACCCAAACTGTATGGTTGTTTGATCTAAAGAGTTTTTTTTTTCTCAGAGACAACCTCCATCTCCTTGAGGAAGGCCAAGGCATGCCGAGGGAGGAACTGGATGAACGCTTTGCTCGGGAGGAATTCCGACGACCACGAGAGTCACTCTTAAACATCTGCACAGAGTTCTACAAACACTGCGGTCCAAGACTGAAAATTTTGCAGAATGTTGCAGGAGAGCCCCGGGTTACTGCTTTGGAGCTACTTGATGTAAAATCTCACATGAGGTGATCGACTTAGTGAAAAATCTGATTGTCCTGCATTTTGTTGCTGCAACTAAAATGTCTGACCGGTTCCAGGCTGGCGGAAATCGCTCATGCCTTGCTCAAGCTGGCTCCTTACGACACCCTGACTATGGAGAGCAGAGGATTACGACGCTACATCATGGAGATGCTCCCTATTACCGACTGGTCATCGGAGGCCGTCCGACCAGCCCTTATTCTCATTCTCAAGAGGCTAGACCGCATGTTCAACAAGATCCACAAAATGCCAACGCTCAGGTGCGCTCGCCCACAGGCACTGTGCACCAGGTCTGTTGAATACAATTTTTTCTTTCCCTCCGTCACCTGTGATGGTGTTGTGGTGTGTACAGTAGATAGACGGCTTCATGGCGCTGTCGCACTGCCTTCGTGGTTGCTGTAAGTGCTGCTTCAGTGTGTTTCTCTGTGGGGTGTGCACACTAACATGAGATCACAGGCTATGTTCTCTCTGAGCTAAGGATGTCCGGATCTGCGCGACGGAATAAAGTCAAATGAAACTGAACAGACTCTGTAAAGTTCCACCGAACAATGGAGCGCCAGATTAAACCGAATTAGCAAGATTTTACTCCTAGTTTTATTATTTATCGACCAAATAAGAGAAACAATCACTGTTAAGATCAAATATTCTCATCTCAGTTCACATTCTATAGCCAAAGATATATTTTTTATTGTAAATGTAAACAAATGTAACTTAAATATCTTCATCCAACGAGTAGCTAAAGCTATGAGCTAACACCAAACAACTTTTTACCACAGTTATCAACTATTTGTTCTTTTAATGTTGTTTCAAAAGTACTACTTACAAACATCTTGCAGTTACCAGAGCAATGATTTGGGTTCATAAAAGTTCAGTTAGATATCAACCCTTAAAGAACGGGAGGGGTCGAATACCACCCACACTCTCACCCACATGACGAATGAAAATTTAGCCTTTTATGAGTTAAAAGGTTTGTTCTGCGTCGGACAAAATACTCAGCCAGAATCAAGTTGACAGTTTGTTTTGTTTTTTTCTCAGAGGAGCTGTAGTTTGATATGTACCTTAATCTTAAGTGGATTAGAGACTGTGTTCAAGGTTTTGTTCCAAAACTGTAATGGCTCCGTGACTTTTTACGAGAGGAACGGTAGATTTTAGGGACGATAGTTTTATTCAGAAGAAAGCGAGTGTCATGGAAGAGAGGACACAGCTGACTCAGAGAGATCACCAACCTCAGGTGTGTAATTTGTTGCTGGCTATTTGTGAGCTTTGCCATTTTTGGTGTATTGCTGTGTTTTTCCTCAGAAGTCATGAATCTGTTGACATACGCAGGGTCTTAAAGTTGGGCCTACAATAAGACCAATAACATACTTACAGTATGTTTTTTATTTGAGCAAATGTCTCATAGTGATGTGTTTTAACATTTAGGTTTAGTTTTGTTTTAACTCTGTTGCATATTCTTTCCATCCCATATTGGTTCTGCATTCTCTAGGAGACAGGTAGAGTGGGAAGCGGCTAGTAACCTGATTGAAGGAATCTGCCTGACCCTTCAGCGCCAACCAATCATCTCATTCCTGCCGCATCTTCGCTCTCTGATCAACGTTTGCGTGAATCTGGTATGAAAGGTTTCCTTCGGCTGGTTGTTTGGGGATCAAAAAAATAATCAAGTGAAAAACTGTTTAGACACAAGGACTTAAATGTTTATGTGTTTGAGTTTTTAAAACTTATACCAATTGAAAAGGGTCAATTTACAATTAATCAGACGATAATTTTATCAGTTTAATTGTTGTAACATTCAAATCATGCAACATAATACCAAAATTTACTTGTTTATGTGACTTTGGGTGAGCCATAAATGGTTCTAAGAGTGTCCAATTTTTAAACAGTTCGGGCCTCCTTCGATCAAGAAACAATTGCCCGTTCAATCAAAGTTGAGGACAAAAAAATGATTTACTACTCAGCTGGTGTCTTGTTGAAATCCTGTCCCAACCTGTGAGATGTTTATAAGAGACCACATGCATTTCTGTCAAACTGTTGTGACGTGGAAGGAGGAGGACCCAAAATGAAGGGCATGAAAAAGTTTTTTTAATTAGAAGTTAGGCAAAGTTGGTCAGGCAGCCAGGGAAGGATGATTATGACCCAATGTGGAAGTCAGGGAAGACTGCCTTCAAATAGGCACCAGGATCCACAGGTGTGTGTCATCAGGGTGATGAGGGAAGGTCCAAAGCTCCCTCTGGTGGCAGGTGAGGGGATCATGACACAAACTGCAATGTGTTTCAAATTATTATTATTATTCAAACGTTAAGTGTCATCAAAATTAAAGCTTTTGTTTTGTATTTTTTTATTATATCACAGAGTTTTTAGATTACTGACATGCATTGGCGGTCCATGCATTTCACATCTAGGCCTTCGGTGATGTGCTACTTTGTCCGACTTGAATAAATACCCCTGAAATATCATCATTTTTGACACCATGGCTGGAGAAATTATATCCAGAAGCACACGTAGGCACTACTGGGCGTTGCATCACCTTAATTGTGTACAACAAGGGTCCCCAACCTTTTCTGTACCACGGACCGGTTTAGTCTCTGACAATATTTTCACGGACCGGTCTAACGGTGGTGAGACCAGCCTGAAAAAAAATGGCTTTTTAAAATCAATAACAATAAACTTAAATGCACTTTGTCTTCACGAGAAAATTGCCATGGTAACAGTAACATGTACCTTCAAAATAAAAGACATCACAAAAACAAAGTGAATAAAAATGACAGTTCTGTGCAGCCTGGTACCATATGACTTGTGGCCTGGTACCAGTCTGTGGCCCGGTGGTTGGGGACCACTGCCCAAACAGGTTTAGATGAGAAAGTCTTCTATCAGATTGGGAAAGTTTCTCTTCAAATGTGGATTAAATGTGTTAGTTAAACAAATGGAAACAAAAACAATCGCCTGCTTTAATCTTCTGTTAATCCCTTTTTCATCAGGTGATGGGCGTGGTTGGTCCGTCCAGCGTGGCAGATGGGCTTCCCCTTCTCCATCTCAGCCCTTACCTTTCTCCTCCGCTTCCGTTCAGTACAGCAGTGGTTCGATTGGTAGCTCTGCAGATTCAGGTGTCTGTTCTAAACTTTTAACTTATGCTTGAAAACGGGGGTTCTACACTTTAATGTGGTGATATATCTTATCATAAACCATATAACTTGGCACTCCTTGTTGGGACCAAGCATGAGCAGAATGCATTTACTGAACACTCTGTTTACATTAAAATGTGGGTGGGACGTAGAATAAAATCTTTGACCAAACACTACTTGGTCTTCAAATAATATTTGAATACAGGACAGGCGTGCACAATGCCCCCTCTTTAAACATCCACCAGCCCAAATGCTGAAGGTTTTTCTTTGACTTTCAGGCCTTAAAGGAGGACTTTCCTCTCAGCCACGTCATCTCACCTTTCACCAATCAGGAAAGACGAGAAGGAATGCTGCTCAACCTTTTGATCCCTTTCGTTCTGACAGTTGGTTCTGGAAGTAAAGGTAAATTATCTTCCGTCTGGTTGGACGTATTCTAACCAAACATCTGGTGGTTTAGATTTCAATGTGTGTAATTTATTAATCGCAGACAGCCCCCATCTCGAGCAGCCAGAAATCTTTCTTCTCCTTCAAACTGTCATCAACATCTTGCTGCCACCTAGAATCATCTCCACTTCCCGCACTAAGAACTTCATGCTGGATGCCTCTCCGGCTCACTGCTCCACGCCGGGTGATGCAGGGAAGGATATCCGTAGAGAGGGATTAGCGGAGTCTACAAGCCAGGCGGCTTATTTAGGTACCAACCAAACATGACATAGTTTTCCAATTTATCTGTCAGTTTGGCTTCATTTCCAACTTATTTGCAGCTCTGAAGGTGGTGTTGGTATGCTTTGAGCGCTCTTTGGGAAACCAGTGGTACCGGCTGAGTCTGCAGGTGAAGGAGATGGCTCTGAGGAAAGTGGGCGGCTTGGCTTTCTGGGATTTCATAGACTTCATCGTCCGAACTCGCATTCCGATTTTCGTTCTGCTGAGACCCTTCATCCAGTGCAAGGTAAAGAGTCAGAACTCTCATTCAACTCTTGTAAACACATCTGACGTCTTGTTCTTGACTTGCAGCTGTTGACCCAGCCGGCCGACTCGCAAGAGGAAATTACAGCACGCCACCACATCGCCGACCAGCTGGAGCGACGTTTTATACCAAGGCCACTTTGCAAAAGCTCCCTGTTTGCAGAGTTCAACAATGAACTAAAGATCCTAAAGGAGGCCGTGCACAGCGGCTCTGGTCTGAAACATCAATGTTTCCATCATTTAACGTCCAATTCAGATTTACTTAGTTACTTACAGCTTGATTTTGATAAGTTTTGTAAAGTGGTGCAAACAGAACAGTCAGTCATTTGAACTTATGGCAAAAGCCCAAACTTAAGTCCTCTTAAACTTAAATTCCTAGTCTGTATATTTAGACCCAAACCATTACATGAACATAGCGACTCATCTTGAATATTCTCATAGAATAAGTTGGCTGAAAACCTAAAAGTTTGTGACTCAAAAACTTCCATCTTCAGTTTTAGCGACTGAAATCAACTTTCTTTGTCTGCCTCCACCATGTCCAACAGCATACCAAGGAAAAACATCCATCAGCACAGTCGGCACCTCCACATCTGCCTATCGCCTCAGTTTGGCCACCATGTCTCGCTCTAACACGGGCACAGGTACAGTTTGGGAGCAGGACAGCCAACCGTCTCGCCAGCCATCGCAAGACACGCTCAGTCGCACCGATGAGGACGATGAAGAGAGTGAGAACAAATTCTGATTTACAAATTTGGACTCACTGTGTGTTTGAATTGATCTTATAAGAGATTTTTTCTGCTTTTTAGATGATTCCATGAGCATTCCTAGTGTTGTGAGTGAGCACGAGGCCTTCCTGCCCAGAGTGATGTCGCAACGGCGTTTTTCCAGCCACGCCACAGGTACAGCCACCTCACAGGCCGAGACTCCCCGGACCACCATGCTGCCCAGCCAGAGGTAATGATTTCACTCATTTACGCCCTTCTTTGTATTTAGATCCAGCTTGCTTCCGTTTAGTTTGATAGATAGATTGTTAGATTGGGGATGTGTAGACTCTAACACGAGCTTAAAGTACAAATTGTCAACTCAGGTTTGCAGACCGTTTTAATAAACATTTCCAAAGGTTTGACTCACGCTCATTGTAGACTAGGGTAAGAAACTTTTTAACCTGTGCAAGAAATCCAGCAAAGAAACTTTGAACGTCTGCTACACCAACAAGTGATTGGCACATAAACTGTAAGTGAGGGCTGAGGACCATAGCAAGTCTGAGTCACTTACCACAGACCCACGTTATTCTGGACAATTCCATGTTTCAAACATTTTGGGACCAGTTTGGATATTCCAACATGACTGTAGCACAGGGGTGGGCAAACTTTTTGGTTCGCGGGCCACATTGAGTTCTAACATTTGACTAACATCTGGAACAGGAGCAGATGAATGGCATGCTTTGGTAACCGCTAGATTAGTTCGATAGAATGGCGCATTAGATTTTAAACAAGCGCTAAATGTTACATCAAGAGCGTTAAATTTCAAATCTAGCGGCACTAGGTCTGAAATCTAGTGCGATAGCGCTTAAAAACGTGCATTTAGCGGCGCTAGGTTTGAAATCTATGCGCTTGATATAATATCTAACATGCTTGTTTACGTGCATGTATTGGGCCCGAACATCGGAATTACAGAAAAAAAATCACCAACTTGGTTCATATATTTAATTTTTTCAAGTTTGGCGGGCCGGATTAAAACATTCAACGGGCTACATGAGGCCCGCGGGTCATAGTTTGCCCATGCCTGCTCAGAGGAGAAAGTAAGGTCCACAAAGACCTGCAGGACAGAGTCTGCTGCATTCTTGTTTATTTAAATGCATGCATCGTGCCAAGTGAACAAATACTTTTGGCAACATAGTCTATTTTTTCTAAAATACAAAATAAACATAATCAACTCAAAATGATCCACTTTGGGATTGTATAGAAAATGCATAAATTTACAGACTGAATGGGCTTAAATGTTCTATTAGGTAAAAAACAAAAAGCAAACTGTTTTTACGTGTAGAACTGTTTTTCTTTTCTCTCCAAAAAACCAACCAGCCATTTCCCACAATCACAGTCATATTTTTCTGTATATCTCTGTCAATGATATGATGTTGTTCACACAGCAGTGGTGTTAGCACGTGCTAACAAAGAATAATAAAAAACCTTGTTCGATAAATACAAATGCCTCCGCTTTCCACCTGAATAAGCAGGTATGCTCAGGGATCTCTACTACCCTTCCTAAACTCCCATTCTCCCCCTCCCCGCTTTTTACAGTGAACCCAATGTGCTAGATGAATCCCAGGGTCTTCTACAGGAGGGTAGCCTCTCTAGGTACAGTGGCCCTCTATGTGTGTGTGTCCCGTTGGTGCGTTCTTGCATCTGTCCACCACTGGGAGGGGCATCGCTTCCAGACGGCCTCATTTTCTGGCCGTCGCTCACTCATCCACATCCAATCAAATCGTTTGGGCCCTGTCACACCTCTATCCCCACCCCTCCACTTTCCTGTTTCTGATCTTTTTCTGTGTGGGTCCAATGTGGCTTGTCTCTTTCCCCTAACCCTACCTTCCCTTCTTTATGAGCTCCACACTGACTCATCTTCTCAGCTCATCTGCTGTGCTGTCCTAACCGGTAGACTTCTGGCCAAAAATCACCAAAGGACCCCCAACAGCCTCTGGGGTTAGGGAGCTCTGCCTTCATCTCTTCTTGTAGCAGTGGGTCTTTGAAGTTGTCGTACCATCTCTGAAGTCTCTCTCTCATTGGTGCCGTGATGTCTCATACTGTTTGTGTCAATCAGGCTTCAGGTGGATCAAATTGGGCGTCCTCCTATGGATACCAATCTGTTGGGACAAGGGGGAACTGGGGTGGCAACTGTAAATCAATCTCTACTTAATGTAAATCAGATTCTCTTGTATGGATTAATAAATGTACGACAAGTTTTAAAAAAAAGAGTTTGTTGTGTTGACGTTGCTACTCCATCCCTACTGTCTCTTGTTGTGTTTCTGTGTTCTGATCATTGCGGTACTATGGAGGTACTGTGAGTTGTGTAGTAGAGCAGTGGCATTTTGTTGTAATCAAAGTTGGGTTGAGTGGTGACAGACGTGGTGATGAGGAGTCTTAAATCCCTTTTGTGCTGATGAATTTGTTCGTGTCTGTTTTTGCAAATGCATTGGTGTGTATGCATCTGCAAAATCCTAGGGTTGCCAGTGTCCAGAGTGAACCGGGCCAGCAGAACCTCCTGATCCAGCCTCCTTTAGGGAGAAAACGAGGACTCAGACAGGTGAGAGCTTCTAATTTTTTTTGTCATCCATTGCTTTACAATTTAGAAACTCTTTCAAATTTAACCAAGTATTTCATCTTAATTTATACAACTTACTCGTGCCACACAAATTCAGAATTTACAAAGATCTTCGTAACTGATTTTATGCAAACTAAGCTTTAAAATCACTCCTGTGACAAAACTCAGCCATCAACCAACTTAATTTTCATTGCGCTGCAATCGTGCCTTCAAACTCCAAAAATGAATCAGGCATTGAAATGGTCTGAATGCATCTGAAATGGTCTTCAAATGAGCCGGCGCCTTCCGGCATTACTCATGCAAAATTTAGGGAAGTGTAAATTCGCCAAAGCAGAAATGAAGATAGTTGTCTTCCAAGCGGAGGAACGTAAAGTAGTGTACTGTAGAAGCCACAGCTATGGTAGCAAATCAAATCCCTCAAGCAAAATCAGAATGGCTAGCTCTGTCATTGGCTGCAAACAGGACTCACTTGAGGCAGTGGTGGAGAGGAGGTCACTGAACAAACTTTTGTCCATCATGGACAATCATGACCATCCTCTCTACCCACTCCTGGACGAACAGCGGAGCTCCTTCTCCAAGAGGCTCAGACAGCTCCGCTCGAGAACATCTCGTTACCGGAGGTCTTTCTTCCCGTACGTGATCAGGCTCTACAACAACTCACTTAGCAGATAGGAAGTTGTTGCTGTGACACACAAATTTCCCATGTGTGGGATCAATAAAGTATATTCTGATTCTGAAAGACAATAGAAGGTGAGGTGATCACCACAACCTCAATGAGTGGCGCACACAGCTTTGTCGCTGAACTAAAGAAAGAAATAATTTGATCTTAAAGTAGTAACAAAAAAATGTCAATAGGAATTATATAAAAACACATCGTCATTTTTAGGACAACGTACTTTAAGAGGACAATGTGAAATACTGCACACAAACTGGTGCGTGACGACACACGGTTTCAAGACTATCTTCTCAAGAGTCGTCTTTCCCTTTTGCTTTACATTTTGCTTGCGGCGGGTTCTTAATTTGCTCCAACACTTTTCTAGATTTCTCAATTCATGTAGAAATAAGTGTACACATGGATTTTAGTCTAAGCTAGCTTTGTAAATGAGACCCCAAGTCCAAAAAACAGTGAATTCAATTGTATATTAATATCCAATTTTGATAAATGGACGCCCAGACCATTCATCCGCCTTTAACAATGAAAGTTCTCATTTTGATTCTTAGATGCAAGATGTTTTCTTACTTATTGACATCAAAACAAGTACTAGCATCAGTTCGTTATGTTGGAGAGTCTGCAAACAGGAGTCTCAGTGTAGAGCTGTCACTCCTCTGTGTATAGAGGAACTTGATAGCGCGTGGTCTCACATCACTAGATGTCCCACATCCATAGACAGCTTATGAAACATCAAGAATGTTGTTTGCAGATGTTAAATTCACAGCTCTGTAAAAATAACAACTGGTTTCCCAAAAAAATGTGTTATACATATCGACTTTGCTGCACACTGGGACGCAGACTTATTCTGTTTAACTGGAATAAGGAGTTTTTAAAAAATATATATACTTAATCCATCCCTCACTGGGAAATTCATGTGCTTCATCACACCGTAGCAGGCTGCCACCTATGACGGCGCCACTGGTGGGAGAAACGGGGGGGCGGGGCGGGGTCAGTCATCTTCTGCAAGGACCCTAGGCTTGAATTCAGTGGAAAGTGAACCCGCAAACTTCCGGTTGACTTTCGGTCTACGGGTGAACGCTCTAACGACTGAACCATCGTCTGCCCCTAAAACAGTTCCCCTCATACAAAACAGTAATGCAGTGACAAAAATTTGGTTTAGAGAAAAATAATAATACAAAAAACAAAAAAAAAAAAAAACATGGTCACTCCCAGATTTAAGAGGCTTGTAGTTCCATGGTTCAAATAATTATCTTTGACAGGTAGCAACAAGCAATAGGGTTTGCATTATAGATACATTATCTGTACATCCATTACCATATTTTACTAAAGGTTATTGCTTCAATAGTTCGGTTTGTATCTGCAAATAATCAAATTAAAACAATTCAAATGTGAAATTGTGTGGGTTCTTTTTCAATATTTCTAGAATATATAGTTAAAAATTTATGCATGTGCGTTAAAAAAACACACTTATTAATAATATCAACTTGCTGCCCTGTAATGTTTACGTCGCTACAGTTGCGTCGCCCCCTGTTGTCCATCCCTAAAAATGAACCACGTGGTCGGTCTGGCGCGAGACTCTCTACAACACGCCGGAGCGTCCAGCCCAAGAACAAACCACTGGGTAATGGCTAAAATACTCTTTTGTGTGTTTGTGTGGGATTGAGTGATTGTGAATGAGGATTGTTTTTGACCAAGACATGGCTCACTTTGATCGGGTCACTAAACAGCAATTGGCCAGCCTCATCCCACGCAGAGCGAGCCGGACGCTTCCATTTGACGCTAATGTCTGTGAGGTGGCCCTAGCTTCTTCCCATTCACTACATCTGGTCTTTGTTCCAGTACTGTTTGTTGTACCACTTTTCACCAGACTGACTCTTGTCACTCTGTTCTGTCTCATGCCTTATGTTTCCAATTAAAGAAACTTTATTGGACTGTGAAGGTGAGACACATCCGTTAACCCCTCCTCTCCACCCTGCAATGGCTCGTCCCTTTTTCTCTGCTACTTCCACCCAATAGGGCGCTCTGCATGTCTGTCTTGCCTTCCTTCCCAGCCCTTGCTTTCCTACCCCTGTTTTCCTGCCGTTGCCTCCACACTTTTTGCTGATGCCGATGTGTGTGATCCAGTCTCTAGCTGGCGCTGTTGTCTCTGTTTTGATCACGTCCGCATGCATGTGTGCCCACAGCGCATGGAGACCAAAAAAGGTCAGTCACCTTTACAGAGAATCAAGGCCAGCAGTCGCCAGGAGGGGCCAGCAAGCCTCCAACCCCCAGCGCCATCGATCCTCCCGCTGAGGCCAGAAGGGGGAGTCCAGCAACTTCTAAATCTCCAACCCTGGAGGTTCCCTCCAGCATCTCAGCAACAATCACCGCTGACCTTCATGGGCCTATAAGCACACAGGTAGGACCAGTTGAGAACTCATTCGAAAGCTTTCAAGTTTCAAGTACTTTGCTGAGAACCCACTTTTTAAGTTAAAGTTGTTCATCAAAAACATGTTTGATGTTCTTACAAACTGAACGTTGAGGAACATTGTTTTTCTTTAAGGTCCCTCCGACCATCAGCAGCAAGGAAAAGAGAGAGCAGTGGGGACTTCGGAGCAGCCTCTCTCCTCCCCCGTCCATCTCTCGGCCTTCCACTCCAACGCCTTCATCTCGTACCTGCTCCCCTCTCCCTCTATCCCGCACATCCTCGCCTCTGCCCCCTCCACTCCCGGTCCTAAGCTCAGCCCCTACCCCAGGTCCCCCACCTCCTCCACCTCTGCCGCCCGTCTCCTTTCTCCCTCCACCCCCATCAGTGTCGTCCTTGATCAGAGAGAGTCCCGGCGACGAAGACACAACGGCTCTCCTCCCACACGGCGACACCTTACTTCATCTGAGCGAAGACAACGGAATGGAGAACCCGTTACTCACCCCATTGCTGTCCCCTCCCTCACCTCGCCGGTCACCACGTCGCTCCCCACTACCCCTTTCCCCCGTGGACCTGGACCTGGATGAGTCCCATGTGTGAGAGAGAACCGGTTTGATTTAAAAAGGAAATTTAAGAACTGAGAATTACAGATTAGATCATCAGATTACACCAGGATGCAACAGATGAGCTTCATTTAGACAGGAAGTGAAACGTCCACTAGAATGTAAGTTTTATCAGATTTTGAACGTTTATCTAAGGTTTATTGAAGTTTATTTTTCCGTCATAGATCATAGTATTTAAGAGCAACTATTAAAGTTCTTCTAATAAGAGAAATTTAAAAAGATAACTAACTTTGTAAACCTAGAGAGTTATTCTAAAGTATTCTAAAATATGAGTACATTTATAATATCTATGAAAAGAAACATATACAATTTACTTCTATGGATTTTACATATCGCGTGTCGTCTGCGTAGGATAAATGTTTTGTGTCCGTTAAGCGAAACGCCTTGTGTAAGTTTGTTTAATATGTAGTTCAAGCTTTTTGTATTTGTCTCATTAAATGAAAAAGCAATATATAATAAGAAGAGTGGCCCTTTAAGTGTAAAATAATATTCTAAATGTGGACAAAAAAACAACATTTAATCTTGATTTTGATCAATTTTTGGTGATTTATTGCGCTTATTATGCTGACGCTGTCATGTGAGAAAGAAGACTTCCTGCCATAAAAAAAATTAACACATCAGATTCTTGATAATATTTCACAAAAGCAGACCTTTCCAGCATCCTAACTGTTGGTGATGTCACATTTAGTTCTTTATCAACTGATCAAATGTTTTCAAACTTTACTTTCGTCAGAACAACCCACGAATTCACGAGGTCTGTAGAGTTCAACATGTTAACTCTATTGGACAAAACATGGCCATACCAGCCTGTCAATGCCCGATCCCGTCAGACTTCAGAAGCTAAGCATGCTGGGCCTGGGCGATACTTGGATGGCAGACCGCCGGAATTCCATGTGCCACGGTGGGACGGCCGTTGAGATTAAATTGCCGTTGTATCCCTGGGCTAGACACTTCACCCACGTTGCCTAGTCTGGATGGTGTGTGATTGGTTGGGGATGGTCAGAAGGGCCGATGGCGCAACATGGCAGCCTTGCTTCGGTCAGTTTGCCCCAGGGCAGCTGTGGCTACAACAGTAGCTAACCAGTACCTGGTATGGAGTGAATGAATATTGCATATGTGGGGCGTCTTTATGAGTCCTTAAAAGCGCTGTATATATACAATGCATTATTATTAGAAAAAGTTCCTTTAAACACACTGAATCTTTCATAACGTGCGCTATTGTTGATAATATTTACGACTTTCATTTTTCTGATCCGAGACCATGGTCCTCGGGTGGAATGCCCCCTGCGGGTTAGGGTCCTGGCCCAAGTGGAGGATTTTAAGTATCTCGGGGTCTTGTTCACGAGTGGGGGAAAGATGGAGCGGGAGATCGACAGGCGGATCGGTGCGGCATCAGCAACAACTAGGACGCTGCATCGGTCCGTTGTGGTAAAGAGAGAGCTGAGCCGAAAAGCAAAGCTCTCGATTTACAAGTCGATCTACGTTCCAACCCTCACCTATGGTCACCAGCTGTGGGTGGTGACCGAAAGAATGAGATCGTGCCTCGCGGGTGAGGTGTTTCGGACTCATCCCACCGGGAGGAGACCAAGAGGCAGACCCCGGACCCGCTGGAGAGACTATGTCTCACAGCTGGCCGGGGAACGACTTGGGATCCTTCCAGGTGAGCTGGAGAATGCAGCCGGTGAGAGAGAGGCCTGGGCTGCCCATTTGAAGCTGTTGCCCCCGTGACGCGACCCCAGAACAAGCGGAAGATGACGAAACGGAATGGAACTTTCATTTTTCTGGATTCTACATCATTATGAACATTGGGATTTTTTTAACTGCATTTGCAAGGTTGCGTAATTGTCCTAGAGTACAAGATCTGGTTCATTCATGTAGAACAAATTATGGGGTTACTCAGAATTCAAAAGCCAGGATATTCTGTGACGTTGAAGACAAAATTCAAAAATCAAGAATACCTTTTATGGTCCCACAGTGAGGAAATTGTTAGAATTAAGGCCTGCAGCCAAACATAACAGCGCTACCTTTGCTGAAGAGATACAGATACATAGGGAAGGGAGGGTTGAGGAAAGATTTGGTGTTTAAAAAAATAAGTCACCCGGCCTCACCAACAAGGTCAGTGAAGCAGGGCAAGTTAAAAAAAAGCATCAGTTACTTAGCAACAACATACACAGACATAAACATACTGAGGAAAGCGTTGATTTGATTTAAGGGGAGGGTTGGTGGAGGAGGGAGGATAAACAAAGGAGTCACTTCATGTGAAGCTTCTGAGGGGATGTGAGATACAGTAACCAGCCTTGGCCAAGGCCAAGGTCAATTAAGTATCTAACAGTTCAAACTTTGCTTATCCATTGCTTGTCGTAACACTAAACTCTAAAATCCTTTTGTTGGGTTTAAGAATTATTTTAGCATTTTTCTTGGTTTTGTTTGCTGTTTTTTTGAGCAACGACCAATTTAATCTTGGCTTCAACTTGCTTGAAGGTTCACTCTAGAGTCTTTGAAGCCTCCCGGATGCCGATTCGATCAGGACTCTTATATTTGGGAAATCCTTTCTTTGCCACATGACAGTTTCAGCAGATTTTTTTTTTATAACCAAAGACTTCATCTAAACTGTTCTGTATTTCTGTTTTATTTTACTGAAATGAAAAGTTGTCCAGCTTTTATTGTTTGTTGTGTTGCTGCTAAAGCTCAACTGTTTATGTCTGTGATGTTTAACACGTGTACCAATAATGTAATCATGAGGAAGCCATGCAGCAGATAACCGTAACCTCATTGGTCCATGCCTTAAACAAAGAACCATGTCTGCTCTATTTCTATCAAAACCTCAGATTTTAAAGTCTAGAAACAGATTCATAATCCGTTTTTCTAACTACAGCCACCTAGTGGTTAGGAGTTCTCATAACACCTCTGTTAGCTGCTTACGTTTAAACCTTTCATTAGAGCGGTTTAAATATAAAATGGTTTGTGCCAAATTTCACACCAGTCACTGTGAATATTTAGTCTTTGCTGCTTTTTTTCATTTTATTGTTAATGTAATTGTGTAAAACGATAGCCGTGTATGTACATGAAAAAAAGAGACACCAAGAGGGAATTAGGATCAAGATGGTATCTGTTTAAATAAAAGCTTTTATTTAAAGTTTGGCTAATTTAAAATTGAAAATGTCAGAGAAGAACGATGCTGTATTTTTAGCCAAATTATTATAAAAGTATTTGAGTGTTTAATCCATGGAATTTTGTCGAGTCATGATATCTTTGTGCAAACACTGAATAAATCTGCAGAATATTTCTGGAACATGATAATAAACGAATATTTGTTTACAATGTTTTGGAGATTTTTAATCAGTTGAAGTGAATTGAAATGAAGTGTTGAAATTGAAAACGCTGCATTTTTGAGTATTTCATAAAATTTTGTTCAAAATGCCAACAAATTAAATCTTTAGCAGTGTAATTGGTGGCAAGAGTGAACGAGAATCATCAGTTCATCGCAAAATCAAATGGATCTCATGTGGTGTTTTTATCTATAAACACGAAGGTATTGATGTGTCACACATCTGAGTGTTAAGAAAACTATTAAAGATCTGTTCCTCTTATCTGGGGCCGGGTCACGGGGGCAACAGCCTTAGATGGGAAGCCCAAGCTTCTCTCACCCGAGCTACTGTACATCCTCCAGCTCACCCGGAAGGGTCCCGAGTCGTTCCCCGGCCAGCTGTGAGACATAGTCTTACCAGCGAATCCGGGGTCTGCATCTGGGTCTCCTCCCGGTGGGACGTGCCCGAAACATCTGAACAGCAAGGCGCTCAGGGGGCATCCTGACTAGATGCCCGAACCACTCCATCTGGCTTCTCTTGACCTGGAGGAGGAGTGGCTCGACACCGAGCTCCTCCCAGATGGCAGAGGTCCTCACCCGATCTCTGAGTGGGAGCCCAGCCACCCTGCGGAGGAAGCTCATTTCGGCCGGTTGTATCCGCGATCTCATTCTTTCGGTCACCACCAACATCTGGTGAGAAACGTGGGTAGATGGTGGGTAGAAATGTAGATTGACTTTTAAACTGAGAGCAGCGTCCTAGTTATTGCTGACGTCTCACCAATCCGCTTGTTGATCTCCCGCTCCATCGTTCCCCCACTCATAGAATGCTGCTCCACTTGGAGCAGGACCCAAGTGGAGGAGCATTCTGGGTCTTTTCCGGGCGAGAACCACTGTCTCGGATTTGGAGGCGCTGATTCCCATCCCAGCATCTTCATACTCAGCAGCAAATCGATCCAGGGAGAGCTGAAGATCGATTTGAGAGCTCCTCCTCCTGATCGAGAGAAGTCAGATGGGGGGGTTTGGGCATCTGGTCAGGATGCCCCCTGAGCGCCTCACAGGCGAGGTGTTTTGGGCACATCCCACTGGGAGGAGACCAAGGAGTTGGGATCCTTCCAGGTGAGCTGGAGGATGCAGCCGGAAGAAGCCTGGGCTTCCCGTTTGAGGCTGTTGCCCCCACGACCTGGCCCTGGATGAGCGGAAGATGACGGAAAAGAACGGAACGGAATTTGTCGCAGGTGGGATTTATGAAGTTTATGCTGCATGAGGACGGTCACGGTGGGTTTGATAATTCAGAAGTTTGCGTAGCGTAAGACCCCCATTGATCTCAGCCAAATATCCACGCAAAACCCCCCTGTTTTTTTGTTTCGTGTCACACCTCGGATTTGTCGCAGATCTGATCAACAAAGCATGAATTCAACAAACGTCTCGTACCTTTTTTTTAATCATTTCTGAATTTGTTTATAGTTTATATGTTACGCGAGGTGACGTTTTGTTCACATTTTTATGAACAAATGTTTCTCGTTGATTTATTATTAGTAGAGTTGTTGGCCCTCAGGGTCGAGAGAAGCCAGATGGGGTGGCTCGGGCATCTGGTTAGGATCACAGAACGGAAATTATTAGAAAGTTTTAGATTTATCTCTCACACAGAAACAAAGATATTCATTTATAAAATATTCCATCGATTTCTGACCAAATAAAATGGCTGACTTATCAAAACAAACAAAAAGAAGGCGTGGTTTGGATTTAACCTCTGGCTTCAGACGTTTTACTACTTCATAGATAACAGAGGGTAAAACCAGCAGGCAGGTGACACACAGCAACATTAGAAAGAGGATTCTTCAGGATCAGCATGCGAAAAAAGAGTAAGCATCGAGATTTAATCCGACTTTTTCCTTTTTGATGCTTGATTTAATCATAGATCACAATATCAAGACATTTTTTTTTCCATTAGGCTGATTTTCTCATCTGTGGGTCCAGTTTTCAACATGAAGAGGTAAACCAACACACATTTGTTTGGTATTACTGCAGGTCATTAAAATGTTTTGTGGATTAAATTTAAAGTATTTTGTTTTTAAGTGTAATAATAAAAAAGGAAAAGATTAATATTTTAGACCAAAACATTCTGTCTAATGGAGTCAGGTTAGGTGTTTATTTGGAATTTGAACTCATTAGATTTGTTATCCAGTGTCTTCTTATTTTATAACCTCATAAAGTTTATAAATGTTGTTATAAAAGGTAATAAAATGTCTTTACTGTAATTTTATTGTTAGTTTACCGTCAGAAAGCTGAACTCTTCCTTCCCGTCATTCGGGCGTACAGCTCCAGTAACAGACCGTTCCTGGTTTGGTTAATCAGTAACCAATCAGCTCAGCCAGTTAAATAGGTCTCAGGTTTTTTTAAAGACCTCTTTTTTGCACTTTAAAGTTTCATTATTTTTATAAATGTTGTTCGTGATATTAAACCGAGTTGGCAGGGTGGCGCAGTGGGTAGCCTACTGGCCTCACAGCAAGAAGGTCGTGGGTTCAATTCCCAGGTGGGGATGAGGCTTGGAACACTGTCCTTTCTGTGTGGAGTTTGCATGTTCCCCCCGGAGTACCCAGGTTTCCTCCGGGTACTCCGGTTTCCTCCCACCCTCCAAAAACATGCATGCTAATGGTTGATTGGCCGGTGCCAAAATTGCCCCTATTAGTGTGTGTCGATGGTTGTATGTGTATGGCCCCCGACGGACTGGCGACCTGTTCAGGGTCAGTCTGCAACGCACCTTAAATCAGCCGGGATGGGCTCCGGCACCCTCCGCAACCCATGAGGGATTGATGGATAAGAAGGTGACTGACTAATAATAAACCTGCCCCTTTAAGATAATTTACCCAGAATGCAAAAGTAACTTTCACACACTTATAATTTCTGAGAGCTCATGAGAAAAGCTCCGTGAAGTTGGGCCCTCTTAAAAAATAAATATTAACAAAAATTGACAAAAAATATGTCAATTGTAGATATTTACGATTCTTTTATAGGTCATTCTGAGGTCACCCAGCCCCTCACATTGCTTAAAAATGCGAGAAAACTCTTAAAAATGGTGTCAATCGTTTGTGCTACGTTTGTGCTGTTATGATCTGTAAAACTTTTCGTTTGTGCCATTTTGTTACAATTTAGTTTATTTAAATTGTAGGAAAACGATTTGGACAATGACGTAATCAAAGATGGCGACGTCCGGAAGTAAATGAAGGTCTGGATGACGTCATCGTCCAAATCGTTTTTCTTTAAAACTTAAATAAACTGAAATGGCACAAACAAAAATTTTTGCAGCACAAACGCAGCACAAACGATTGACATACTTTTTGTTTATTTTTGTTTATATATTATTTTTTATGAGGGGCCAACTTCACGGAGCTCATGGGAAACCCTGTTTTTGTCTGGTTTTGTAAAGTTTGCAAAGGAAAGTTTTTATAAAAATATGTCAGGCACAGAATCAAAGACCATGTCCACATGTAACCGGGTATTTTTTAAAAACGCATATCCGCTGTCATCCATTTTAGAAAAACTCTCACCTTCACATGTAACCGTTTTCAATAGAACAGCATCCACATTAACTCGTAGAAATTAGCTTCTGAGTGCTGTAATAAGCATGCCTGACCAGTAGACGGCAGTGTTTTTTTCAGCGGATCCATGCTGCCCACTCTGATATTAAAAACAAGGATACACAAAAATTATGTATTGTCGCAGGTGGTGACATTTAAAAACGCAAACTGCCGGTCATGCATGTCCACACGCAAAGGCATATCTTCATTTTGGTCGGAGTTTTCAAAAACGACAATTTTGAGTGAAAAAAACAACGGGTTTGTGTGGATAAAAATATGTTCGTTTTACCAGATACCCGGCTTAGTGTGGACAGTGCCTAAATTTGGATGGATTTTTAATAAAAACCCAATCATTACGTTTTTTTAATTTATGCGACGTAGACTTAACGTAGCTAAAAAGCACAAACTCGTGAATATTTAACCAAACAAAAAAAGTTTTGATGGAGGGACTGTGTCTTTTGGGCTTTTAGAAATCCGTTTCGTCATTTTCCCCTTATCCGGGGTTGTGTCGTGGGGGAACAGCCTCAGACGGGAAGCCCATGCTTCTCTCACACCAGATGAATCCTCCAGCTCAGTTGGAAGGATCCCAAGTCGTTCCCCAGCCAGCTGTGACACACAGTCTCTCCAACGAGTGCGGGGTCTGCTTCTCAGTCTCCTCCCGGTGTGACGTTCCCAAAACACCTCACCAGCGAGGCGCTTGAGGGGCATCCTAACCAGATGCCCGAACCACCCCATCTGGCTCCTCTCCACTTGGAGGAGGAGCGGCTCGACATTGAGCTCCTCCCGGATGGCAGCGCTTCTCACCTCATCTCTGAGTGAGAGCCCAGCCACTCTGCGGCAGAAGCTCATTTCGGCTGCTTGTATCCGCGATCTCATTCTTTCGGTCACCACTCACACTGGTTACCATGGTGAGGGTAGCAACGTAGATCCTGGTTACCATGGTGAGAGTAGGAACGTAGATCCTGGTTACCATGGTGAGGGTAGGAACGTAGATCCTGGTTACCATGGTGAGAGTAGGAACGTAGATCCTGGTTACTATGGTGAGGGTAGGAACGTAGATCCTGGTTACCATGGTGAGAGTAGGAACGTAGATCCTGGTTACCATGGTGAGGGTAGGAACGTAGATCCTGGTTACCGTGGTGAGGGTAGGAACGTAGATCCTGGTAACCATGGTGAGGGTAGGAACGTAGATCCTGGTAACCATGGTGAGGGTAGGAACGTTGATCCTGGTTACCATGGTGAGGGTAGGAACATAGATCGACTTGTAAATTGAGAGCTTTGCTTTTCGGCTAAGCTCTTTCTTTACCACAACGAACCGATGCAGCGTCCTAGTTATCGCTGACGCCGCACCGATCCGCCTGAGAATCTCCCGCTCCATCTTTTCCCCACTCGTGAACAAGACCCTGAGATACTTAAACTCCTCCACTTGGGGCAGGACCCTGTTCTTGACCCGCACGGGGCATTCCACCCTTTTCCGGGTGGAAATCCAGGCCTGTTTTCTTTTCAATATCAGCCATAGGTTGGTTTATTTTTATTTGGTGTGATCTACATGCCTTCAACGTTCTTTTCTTGTGGTGCTTTACAGAATGGATCCGGACCAAAAAGCCACATCGGTGATCAGTTCGGTCTCCATTAAGAGTGACCGCTCTATGGGTCATCCTCCCAACATCAACAATGAGTGTGTTCAAAACTTTTTTTCTTTCATTAAAGACCAACAACTTGTATAAATTGTTTATATGATCATTTGGAATATTTTATTCTTGAAGTTATCATTTAGAAGTTTTTGTTTGGAAATCACCATCCACGTTCTTTTCTTGTTTGTTTGTTTCCAGACCCGGTCCAGGCAGAAAAGGGACTTCTGTGATCAGTTCAGTTTCCATGAAGAGTGACAACTCCATGGGTCACCCTCCCAACTTGAACGATGGGTGTGTGTTCATCTACTAAGAATTAAATAGGACATACTTTATTAATCTCTGAAGGGAAATTTGAGTACTGCAATGCAAACACCAGGTGTTTAACACCTTAATGCCCCTTGCCATTATCCACCGGCGTCCCAGTCTGGGCGCAACGTCCAACCTGGTAACCCAAAAGCTGGAGTCGGGAATGGGTCAAAAAGCCTGGCCGTCACAAGGCCGTTCAAAGTGCGCTCAAAATGAAATTGTCAGAAAGAGACAAAACATAGTCAGAAGAAGGGACAGAAACTCAGCGACAATTGGGCATAAAACGTTAAAGTAACAGGGAGCACTGCAGCAGGCAGCCGCCCAGGACAGGGCCTTCACAAACATATGTGTACAAGAAGATGTGCAAAATGAATTCTTAAAGATTTGAGTAGCTGTAAAATGTTATTATTATTTTTTTTTAACATTCAAGTGGCAACAAAGCCTTAGAAATAATATATCGTTTTTAAAAAACACTTTAAAATAGGTGTTAATTTTTTTGGGATTATTTAGCTCATGTTCTCAGTCGACAAAAACAACTTTTTAAAGCTTCTTCTATTACAAAAGCTTCATTTTTGTCTGTTCACAAACGTAAGCCTGACCATCATTTGATGATATTTTTCCTTCAGGACACATGGCCATGCGTCACATGTGGTGCTCCTTCTCAAAGAGTTTTCCCAAAATTTAGACAAAACTTGTAACCCAAAAATCTAAGATTTCATTTTCGAAAGAGAGAAGAAGTAAAAAAAACAATACAAAGTAAAATTTAAAATAGAAAAATCTTCAGAAGAAAAAAAAGTACAAGAAGAATCTTTGGCTTTTATTTTAGAAACAACTCACATTTTTTTGTTTTTGTGACTCATGACGGACAAATCAAACAAGAGAAAAAATTCATTTTATTCGTTCATCTTCTGAACCACTTATACCTGATCGGGTTGCAGATGACATTGTGATCTGTCGTGAGAGGACGGAAGAGGTGGAGGAAAAGCTGGAGAGGTGGAGGTTTGCACTAGAAAGAAGAGGAATGAAGATAAGTCAGAGTAAAACAGAGTACATGTGTGTGAATGAGAGGGATCCAAATGGAAAAGTGAGGTTACAGGGAGAAGAGATAAAGAAGGTGGAAGATTTTAAGTATCTAGGATCAACAGTCCAGAGCAATGGAGAGTGTGGAAAAGAGGTGAAGAAGCATGTGCAGGCAGGCTGGAACGGGTGGAGAAAAGTATCAGGTGTGATGTGTGATAGAAGAGTTTCAGATAAAATGAAAGAAAAAGAGTACAAAACCGTGGTGAGAGCGGCCATGCTGATTGGTCTAGAGACAGTGTCACTGAGAAAAAGACAGGAAACAGAGATGAAGATGCTGAGGATCTCTCTGGGAGTGACCATGATGGACAGGATCAGAGGAACAGCACATGTTAGAGGTTTTGGAGATAAAGTCCGAGAGGCCAGACTGAGATGGTTTGGACAAGTGCAGAGGAGAGAGAGAGAGTACATCAGAAGAAGGATGCTGGGTTTGGAACCACCAGGAAAGAGGACTAGAGGAAGACCAAAGAGGAGGTTCATGGATACAGTGAAGGAAGACATGAAGATAGTTGGTGTGACCAAAGAGGACACAGCAGATAGGGCTAGATGGAAGCAACTGACTTGCAGTGGCGCCCCCTGAAGGGAAATGATGAAAGAAGAAGTTGCACGAGTGTCAGAGCCTATCCCGCCTGATTTCAGAAAAGAGGCAGAATGCACCCCAAACAGGTCACCGGTCTGTTGCAGGGCACACACAAAGACAAGCATTCAGTCATTCTTGGAGGCGATTTCGTAGCAGCCAATCAACCTAACATGCATGTTTTTGGAGAGTGACAAGAAACCAGCCCACACATAGACAGGGAGAACATGCAAACTTCACACTGAAAAAAACAGTGTTTCCAGCCTTGGTCCCACTCCGGGACGCAAAACCCGACATTCTTGCTTCAAAGCCACCATGGTAAACACTGCGCTGATGGGAAGATAAAGAAAGGGGATGATCCTGGTCACTGCTTTGGTCTAGGAGTCTTTTAAAGGTTCTGTTTAGATTTTTTAGCTTTTTTTGTTTTGTTTTTTTAGCTAAAAAAAGAAAAAAAAAGCTAATTTAACTTTTAGTTTTTACTTTTAGCTCATTTCAGCTTTAACTTTTTGGCTGAACCCTTCCCACTTTGATTTAAAAAATAAAATAGTACGTGGGTTTTTCTGCCACTGAAAAAAATCACAATGTTCTGGTTAGTCTGTTCAAATTGAGAATAGGTGTGAGTGTGAACATGACTAGTTGTCGATCCTTGTATGTGGTCCTTCAAGTTGTTAATCTACACACAATGACTGGCAGTAAAACGGGAACGTCTGCGCTGGTTGGGTGATTTTCCAGTGTTTATGTTTTGTTTTAAATAAAGAAAAAAAACCCCAATTGGTTTGGAAAGTGAAACGTGTGTTTTTGTAATCCAGGTCTTCGCTCGATGAAAACCTGACATCAGTTCTAAATCGTTTCTCCGTGAGGAGCGACACGTCCATGGATCACCCTCCAAACATTAAAAACGGGTGTGTTCATTCAATTCTGTTCTGAAGTGCTGAAACATTTCTGGAGTTTTGTGCTTCTTAAACATTTTGTGCTCTTTTTTTTTATCAGTTGTAATAAACCTATGATCATCCAAGAAAATAAAACCACAAATTTGAGTTTTTTAAAAAATCACCTACGGTTCATTTTGTGTTTTTTTTCTCATTTAGATTACATCCAGACAGAGAGGCTTCATCAGTGATCAGTAACATCTCTCTGAGGAGTTATAACTCCATGGGTCACCCTCCAAACATTAAAGACAGGTATGTTCCGCATTCTGTTTTAAAGAGTCACCCTTTCCACCGAAAGAGTCACTCCTTCCAGAAGGTTACTCCTTCTGGAAGGAGCAACCTTCCAGAAGGAGAAGGTAACTCCTTCTGGATCGAAGCAGTAACCAGAAGGTTGCTGCTTCGATCCCCCTCCCAGAGTGCATGCCGAGGTGTCTCTGAGCAAGACACTGAACCCCCAATTGCTCCTGATGATAGTGGTTTGCGTCTCGCATAGGCAGTTCCCATCATCTGAATTGAAATGGTGTACCTAGTATGGAGTGAATAAATAACGCATATGTGAAGCGTCTTTCAGTGCCCGGAAAAACGCTTTAAAATTTTAATGCATTAGAGTTATTATTATTAACTGGCTTTTAATTAAAAAAACAAAGTTTCAGGGCCGGAAAATACTCACAAAATATTTGATTATGATTTTCCAGGTTTACATACAGTACATGATGATGAGTTCATTTTTAATACATGTTTCATGCATTTCACTTCTGCTATTTTCCCAACCTCTTACCACACATTCCGTTCCGTCATCTTCCGCTTGTTCCGGGGTCAGGTCGTGGGGGCAACAGCCTCAAACGGGCAGCCCAGGCCTCTCTCTCCCCGGCTGCTTCTTCTAGCTCACCTGGAAGGATCCCAAGTCGTTCCCCGGCCAGCTGTGAGACATAGTCTCTCCAGCGGGTCCGGGGTCTGCCCCTTGGTCTGCTCCCGAGGCGCTCGGTGGGCATCCTGACCAGATGCCCGAACCACCCCATCTGGGTCCTCTCGACCTGGAGGAGGAGCGGCTCGACACCGAGCTCCTCCTGGATGGCAGAGCTCCTCACCCGATCTCTGAGTGAGAGCCCAGCCACCCTGCGGAGGAAGCTCATTTCGGCCGCTTGTATCCGCAATCTCATTCTTTCGGTCACCATCCACAGCTGGTGACCATAGGTGAGGGTAGGAACATAGATCCTGGTTACCATGGTGAGGGTAGGAACGTAGATCCTGGTTACCATGGTGAGGGTAGGAACGTAGATCGACTTGTAAATCGAGAGCTTTGCTTTTCGGCTCAGCTCTCTCTTTACCACGACGGACCAATGCAACGGTCCAACTTTAAAGCACATGACAAAGTTTAGTTTTGGTGCAGACAAATTGTTCATAGAATCTCCTTTCTCTACTTTTTGGCCCAGCGACAACTAGGCAGATTGGCTCGCTGCCAACGTTCGTTCAGTCACACAAAGATGGCTTCCAGGAGAGACAGAATGTAAAATTAATGCTGCAGTATCAATATGATAGTGATACACTGCTGAGCAAGACAGATTTTTAAAAACGTATCATTTCAATTAATGGTTTTTATGTTTTTTTTTTCCAGAGTTGATTTGGAGAAGCCAGAACTCCAGAGCGATCCGTCGGCACAGCAGAATTCAGCAAATTTGGAACTGACTTTCAAGGTTTATGCATTCACCTCTTACTTCATATGATGAGAATATTTAAATAAGTCATGACACATTTTTATTCGTCCCCAAAATCAGTTAACAATGAATAACCGCAGATCTGAGAAGAAGTCCTTGCCCTTAGTCCTGATTAATTTCAAACTGTGATCAAACACAAATAGAGAATGTTTTATTTAATAGAATGCAAATAAAACTTCTAATAAATAAGTTAAGTCTTATTGTGGTTCACAACTGTGGAATCATGTTACAAGCAATGCATCGTTCAATATTCACATTATGTTCTGTTTCCCAGAGTAAATTTACCCACAGACGTACGGTAAATAGTGTTTAAAGTAACACCACGTCAAAGTCTGAATGACATAACGGTGATGTAACTGTAGAAAAAGTAACAACCGTATTTTCACGATCATAAGGTGCACATAAAAGTCTTAGATTTTCTTCAAAATGAGCCGCTCACCCTATCGTGCAGTCCGCCATATCTGACTCTGACAGCGAGGAAAGTGAACCTGCTACAGTGCAGAAAATAAGTATTTGAACACCCTGCTATTTTGCTATTTCTCCCACTTGGAAATCATGGAGGGGTCTGAACTTTTCATCATAGGTGCACGTCCACTGTGAGAGAGATAATCTAAAAAGAAAAATCCAGAAATCAAAATGCATGATTTTTAACGATTTATCTGTGTGATACAGCTGCAAATAAGTATTTGAACACATGTGTATCATCTAAAATTCTGACCCTGAAAGACCTGTTAGTCCGCCCATTAGAAGTCCACCTGCACTCCATGTATTATCCTGAATCAGATGCACCTGTTTGAGGTCGTTACCTGTCCACCCCATACAATCAGTAAGACTCAAACTTGTAACATGGCCAAGACCAAAGAGCTGTCCAAAGACACCAGAGACAAACTTGTACACCTCCACAAGGCTGGAAAGGGCTACGGAGCAATTGCCAAGTAGCTTGGTGAAAAAAGGTCCACTGTTGGAGCAATCATTAGAAAATGAAAGAACCTGAACATGACAGTCAATCTCAATCGGAGTGGAGCCCCATGCAAGATATCAACTCGTGGGGTCTCAATGATCCTCAGAAAGGTGAGGAATCAGCCTAGAACTATACAACAGAATCCATGATTTCCAAGTGGGAGAAATAGCAAAATAGCAGGGTGTTCAAATACTTATTTTCTGCACTGTATGTTGGATTTTTTTTTTTTTTTTTAATACTTTATTAATCCCTCACGGGAAATTATTGTGCTGCATTTCACCGCAGCAGGCTGCCACCTATGACGGCGCCAATGGTGGGAGAAACAAGGGGTTAGGGTCTTCTCAAAGGACCCTAGATGTGCATTCAGTGGGATGCGAACCTGTGAACTTCAGGTTTGTGGGCGAACGCTCTACCCACTGAGCCACCATCTCCCCCAAATTTAGCGCAGCTGTTAGATTCTGAAACAGAGGATGAGGACTTGGATGGGTTTGATAAATGACTTTATGACGACTGTAACTAATATTTAAATGAAGCCAATCAAACTCAGTTTTACGCCCGATCTATTTTTAAATACGCACACTTGTCTGCTTGTGTGTGTGTCATTGTAAGGCGGACAGACATAGTAGAGGATATGCACTGTATATGAAACCCACTTCCTATCATCAGGTGCGCCTTATGTGTGTGTTTAATACAGAGAACACAAAACTGGGACTGTGCCTTTTAATACGGTGCGCCTTTTGGTTGTGAAAATACGGTAATTAGATCACGCTGTATGTAAAAAAAGAACATCATTAGTAATTCCGTTGTACTTAAATACTATAATTTACAACACTGGCTGCGACCTGCTTCGGTGTCGGGTGAATCGAATATATTTGCCTAAAAATCCATTACTGCACTAGCCTTAAAGATAACCAAACACTACCCGGCTGGGCACTGAAAGTGGAAAAATGGATCAAAAAGAGATGTCAGGGAGATTTAGACCACCTAAATTCAGTAATGTTTTTTTTACTGCCTTTTTTTTTAGCTTCTTGAAGACAACATTGTTGCTTTTGTGAAGACTGAACTGAAGGGGATTCTTGCAAGCCTGCGTGAATCAAAAAGTTGGAAAGCGGAGGGAGAGGAGAAACCAGAGAGCACAGATGAAGAGCAAAGGAGAAAAGCTAGTGATGCATTTTTAAAGTTGACATTACTTTTCCTAAAGAGAATGAACCAGGATTGGTTGGCGGACCTGCTCTTCAGCAGTAAGAGATCTTTTCTAATTTATTCATGTTTGCCGCTTACAGATGAACCAATCTTCTGTTTTTGTTGTTTTTTTTTCTAGAAACTGTCGCCACTCAATGCCAAAAAAATTTAAAATCCAACCTTCAAAGCAAATTTCAATGTGTGTTTGAAGGGATTGCTAAAGCAGGAAACCCAACCCTTCTGAATCAGATCTACACAGAGCTCTACATCACAGAGGGAGGGACTGCAGAGGTCAATGATGAACATGAGGTTAGACAGATTGAAGCAGCATCCAGGAAATCACATCGACCAGAAATAACCATCAAACATGTAGACATTTTTAAATCCCCCTATTGGAGAGATCGACCAATCAGAACAGTGATGACAAAGGGCGTGGCTGGCATTGGGAAAACTGTCCTAACACAGAAGTTCACTCTGGACTGGGCTGAAGACAAAAACAACCAGGACATCCAGTTCATATTTCCATTCACTTTCAGAGAGCTGAACGTACTGAAAGAGAGAAAGTTCAGTTTGGTGCAACTTGTTCATCACTTCTTTACCGATACTAAAGGAATCTGTAGCTTTGACGACTTCCATGTTGTCTTCATCTTTGATGGTCTGGACGAGTGTCGACTTCCTCTGGACTTCCACAACAACGAGACGCTGTCTGATGTCACAGAGTCCACCTCAGTAGATATGCTGCTGACCAACCTCGTTAGAGGAAAACTGCTTCCATCTGCTCGTCTCTGGATCACCACACGGCCTGCAGCAGCCAATCAGATACCAACTGACTGTGTGGATATGATGACTGAAGTCAGAGGGTTCACTGACCCTCAGAAGGAGGAGTACTTTAGAAAGAGGTTCAAGGGCAAAAAAGAGAGTAAAAAGATAATCTCACATGTGAAGACATCACGGACTCTCCACATCATGTGCCACATCCCAATCTTCTGCTGGATCATTTCTACAGTTCTAGAAAATGTTCTGAAAACAAGTGAGGGAGGAGAGCTGCCCAAGACCTTGACTGAGATGTACATCTATTTTCTGCTGGTTCAGACCAAATTGAAGAAGATCAAGTATGATGGAGGAGCTGAGACAGATTCAGACTGGAGTCCAGAGAGCAGGAAAATGATCGAGTCTCTGACCAAACTTGCTTTTGATCAGCTGCTGAAAGGAAACTTGATCTTCTATGAAACAGACCTGACAGACAGTGGAATTGACATCAACGCAGCTTCAGTTTACTCAGGAGTGTTCACACAGATTTTCAAAGAAGAGAAAGGACTGTACCAAGAGAAGGTCTTCAGCTTCATCCATTTGAGTGTTCATGAGTTTTTTGCTGCTCTCCATGTCCACCAGACCATATGCCACTCTGAAATTGACCTGCTGAGAGAACAACCCCAGACTTCCAAAAACCTTAAAAGAAGAGAAAGTGTTTCTTCAATGAAAGACTTTTACCAGCATGCCGTAGACAAAGCCTTGCAGAGTCCCAATGGACACCTGGACTTGTTTCTGCGATTCCTCCTGGGTCTCTCACTTCAGACAAATCAAAATCTCCTGAGAGGCCTGCTGACACAGAGAGGAAACATCTCACAGAGCACTCAGGAAACAGTTGACTACATCAAGAAGAAAGTAGAGAAGAGCATCTGTCCAGAGAGAACCATCAACCTGTTCCACTGTCTGAATGAACTGAACGATCGTTCCCTGGTGGTGGAGATCCAACAGTCTCTGAGATCAGGAAGTCTCTCAACTGGGAACCTGTCTCCTGCTCAGTGGTCTGCTCTAGCCTTCATCTTACTGTCATCAGACGATGACCTGAACGTGTTTGATCTGAAGAAATATTCCCCCTCAGAAGAAGCTCTTCTGAAGTTGCTGCCAGTCATCAAGGCCTCCAACAAAGTTCTGTAAGTCCCACAATCTCAGACTTTACTGTTTACATAAAGAGAAAAAAGTTTATCCTCTATCTCTTTATTTTCCTCTGCAATCCAGGTTGAACTGCTGTAATCTCTCAGAAAGAAGCTGCAAAGCTCTGGCCTCAGTTCTTTGTATTCCATCATCCAGTCTGAGAGAGTTGGACCTCAGTGACAATGACCTGCAGGATTCAGGAGTGAACATACTGTCTGTTGGACTGCAGAGTCCGCACTGTAAACTGGAGTCTCTCAGGTCAGGAGTCAAACCAAAACTAGGAAGTTAGCTTTTTTTTTTTTTTTTTGCTGTAGACATTTAACCAAATACCAACAAAACCAACAAAAACCTGACATATCCTCAGGTTTCCATAGAGACCAGAGTTCCAATGTCCTCTGCTCCACCTTGTCAAGTACGAGCTTATGACAAGATTTTAGATCGAACCTTTAAAACATTCCCAGACCGAAACGGTGACCCACAACACCCAAAATTGCATTCACTTTTTTATCTTTCAATTGTGGATATATCCTAACAATATAGTAAAAATCCACTGATAACTTTTTGAGTGATATTGTTTAAACACACAGGCATGTTCCTGATCACGTAACCTCCTTGGCAGAGGTAATGAATAAATCTAGGAAAAGCAACGGATGTAAAAGTATTGCCCACTTGTCTCATGTTGGTTTTACAGGCTTTCAGGCTGTCTGCTCACCGAGAAAGCCTGTACTTCCCTTGCCTCGGCTTTGGCTTCCAACCCTTCTCATCTAAAAGAACTGGATGTGAGCTACAACCATTTAGGACAGGGTGGAGTGAAGCTTCTCACCGCTGGACTGGAAGATCAACACTGGAGACTGGAGACTCTAAGGTATGTGGAGACTAGTGATAGTCTGCTTCTCTGTCTTAACTTAGAGAAAAAGAAGTTTTGACATCTTCTCAGGTTAAAATGTTGTTGGCAACCCATCATATTTACGTTAGGCCTTCCTCTCTGATTATGTTCTTTCACAAGTACAACGTGTTTGTAGATAAGAAGCCTGATCAAAAGTTGAAGCCCACTTGAAAAAGTACAAGAATTCAATTTTATACTGTTGGATTTTAGGACGCTGCATCGGTCTGTCGTGGTAAAGAGAGAGCTGAGCCGAAAAGCAAAGCTCTCGATTTACAAGTCGATCTACATTTCTACCCTCACCGCGGTCACCAGCTGTGGGTGGTGACCGAAAGAATGAGATCGCGGGTACAAGCGGCCAAAATGAGCTTCCTCCGCAGGGTGGCTGGGCTCTCACTCGGAGATCGGGTGAGGAGCTCTGCCATCCGGGAGGAGCTCGGTGTCGAGCTGCTCCTTCTCCAGGTCGAGAGGAGCCAGATGGGGTGGTTCGGGCATTTGGTCAGGATACCCCCACCAGGAGGAGACCAAGGGGCAGACCCCGGACCCGCTGGAGAGACTATGACTCACAGCTGGCCGGGGAATGAGCTAGAGGATGCAGCCGGGGAGAGAGAGGCCTGGGCTGCCCGCTTGGGGCTGTTGCGCCCACGACCCGACCGTGGAACAAGCGGAAGATGACGGAACGGAACGGATTTTAAGAATTTTCCAACCGATGTTCCAAAAAAAAAAAAAAAAAAAATATTGGAGTGACAGAAAATGGAACACTTTGTTTTTTTACTAGATTTTATTACAATTTTTTTTTAAGTCAGCGAGTTTTATTAAACACCACTAAACTGAAAAACACTCTTTGTTAACACTAGGTCAACCAAAATTCTAGAACAACTAGAACTCATACGGCCGTCAATTTGATAAGCGCTATTGCGACGACGTCATTCCCTGAAGTGCTTCAGTGTTTGACAAACATCTTCTCAAATCCGTTTTTGCCTGAATGGCGCCACGATGGTTACTAAGCAACAGTCACCGCGCTACGGTGAGGCGGGTGGAAAAGTTACAATCTAATTAATAGTGTGATGGGTGTGGGAGTTAGAGGAAGAATTTCTCAGAATTTGTTTTTTAGTGTTTTATTTCAGTTAAATTACAACAATCTACAAAAAACGTAAAAAAAAAGTTAAAAACCCAGGAACGTCAAAAATCAACGTAACTATAGTAACTAGACGTCAACTTCTGAGAATCTTCAAATTGACGGCTTTGGTAGTTGTAATGGTAACTGACCAACTGTTTAAAACTAAAGCTCAAATACTTTGAGCTCAAGTAATTTAGCAAAAAAAAATCCCTCCAGGGTTCATATTTTTGTAAACTCCTCAGGGCAAAAAAAAGTTTCTCTCTTTGAATTTTGTCAGATTGTTGTGCTGCACCAACAAGTCCTCTCGCAATGTGTCATTTCTGCTGAGGTTGGACTCAGTAAGATAGCCACGATTAACTCAACAAATTTCTTGGCTGTTTAGGGAAAAAGATGGAGGTGTATTAAAAAACAAATATTGTCATGAAGCGGAGTGCACGTGGAAAGAGGAGGACCTAGTTGCAGACAGTAAAACATGGTTTATTTAGTAGTTGGTCGTCCAGAATTACTGTGAAACAAAGACAAAGTGTCAGTGGCATGAAAAATGGTTATTTGCAATAATGTGTTCATGGTCAGGCAACCAGGGAGACCTGGCTGAGAAGGATTGTAAGACCCGACAAGGAAGTCTGGGGTGATTCAGCTTAAATAGATGGCACGGTGCACAGCTGTTTGGAATCATCAGTCCTCCCCGGCTGATCCTGGTCAGATTGATGAGAGATGTCCTTGGCTCCCTCTGGCTGCAGAAGAGGGGATCATGACAAATATCCAATACCCACCCCAAAATAGGCATCTCACTGGTGCACAATAAGTATTAGAAGATGAGAAAAGGCTTTCAGGAACAAAAACACATCTTTAAAATCCTTGTCTTCTTTAATTTTCTGTTTGATGTTTACACAAAATTTATACCCTAAACAGAAATGATGTAGTTTCACAAAGCCATAGCTCCCAAAATTAATAATATGTGCAGGAAATTCCAAACTAAATGTTTTCTAGAGAAAAAGAGGGACATTTTAATGAGGGGTCATTTCTATTCTTCAATAGAACAACAAGATTTCACATTCTGTTCACCTCTTGGAGCACTGAAACACCAAACAAGCCTGATGAATCTTTTAGGCTCTTTGATCTAGACGTTCCAAATTCACCTCCTCATTCTCTACATGACTTGTCCAAACCATCTATCTGACTTCTGTCTTTATCTATAAAATCATCTAACATGTGCTGTTCCTCTGATGTATTCATTTCTGATCCACTTCATCCTGGTCACTTCCAAAAAGAACCTCAGTAACTAGACATTTTTTCCCAAGTGTTTTTAGAAGTGACTCTTAAACAAAACTGCTAGTTCGACATCTATAACTTACTTCACCTCTAGATTTTAACTTCCTTTCCTCTTTTAGGACGGACCATGATGGCGCTTGGACACTACGATCAGGACTGAGGAAATGTAAGAATTTTTTTATCTAGTAAAAAATGTTTCATTGATGTGAAAATGAAACTAAATACTGGTGTCTTTATTTTAGATATGCAGGAGCTCACTCTGGATTCAGACACAGCCCACAGAAACCTCCAGCTGTCTAACAGCAACAAAACAGTGACTGTGATTAAAGAGCCGCTGCCTTATCCTGACCACCCAGACAGATTTGACCAACGTCTCCAGCTGCTTTGTGGTGAACCCCTAACTGGACGCTCATACTGGGAGGTGGAATGGGAAGGAATGGTGTGCATTGGGATGTGCTACAAAGAAATGAACAGGAAAAGAGATGACACCAGCAGCCTGATCGGAGGGAACGATCAGTCTTGGAGTCTGTACTGTTCTGGGAGGACTTACTCGGTTTTCCACGATAACCAAATAAAAGACGTTCCTTCACCATCCTCCACCTCAAACAGAGTGGGAGTGTATTTGGACTGGCCTTCTGGGACTTTGTCCTTCTACAGTGTCTGTTCTGACCGACAAATTCACCTTCATACTTTCAGTAGCAGATTCACTGCCCCTCTTTATCCTGCTTTCAGGGTTGGATTCGAGCATAGCCTCTCTGGTTCTTCTGTGTCTCTGCTGAAATCGGAAGAAGAATCATTTCTTTAAGTGTTGACATCTAAGATGGATTGTCAGATTGGATCTTTGTCAGTTGAAAATACTGTATCTTTTCTTTGAGGTTCATTCGTTCTTTTCACATTTTCAATTTCAATTGATTATACAGATTTTCATTTGTTGTGTAGGCCATGAAAAACACACGAGTTCTTATTTTTTTTTAAAAGTCATTCATTTAATTCATTTGAAAGCTTTAAAATTTAAAATTTTTTGTGAAAGCATTAATAATCCACAAAATGTATTAGTATTTTATGTCTTTTTGAATTTTACATTTTGTATGGTTTATTTTGAAAAAAAAAAACACAAAAATGCAGAAAATCTTGAATGTTTTATTTCAGTGATTTTCTGATCTCTGATTGGTGCACCGCCTAATGTAGAGACGTGATACATTTCTTTTTGTTTTGTTAACTTGTACATTTGATCCAAACAAGGAGATGTGTTATTGGAATGACTGCTTTAACGATGTAGAATATGTTTGGAATTGTTTCAATGTGTTAATGTAAGGTTTTGTACAGTTTTTCTTGTACCCATGGAGGGTGGAGTTTGCAGAAAAGTTTTCTATAGCATCATTTTCATTTCAAAGGAGCGTTATGTGATTTTTTAATACCATGTTTTGTTTTAAAAACATATTTTTTTAGTTTCTTTTCTTACTCTAATATGGAATTGTGTGTATGTGTGTTGTTCGTGTGGCTCATGAGAATCAATCTAATGGCTAAAATAAAGAGTTTTTACAATAAACGTCCAACAGGATATCTTAATGTTAGCTCTAAACTTGATGTGGAGACGTAGGAGGATTTTTGTAATGTCCTTATTAAGTTGAAAATACTTGAAGCTGCAGTGCTGATGCCTCAATGCCTTCCTGGTCGGCTTACATGGTGTAAAAGCTGGCATCTGAACAGTTGAAAAAACAGTCCACAGAGTCGGCCTTCAATGAAGCACACCAAAGTGGCCCCTCCACATTCCTGCTGGGTCAGAACGAGCATCCCCAGTGTCTTCATCATGCCAGCGAGCGACCGGATCTTAACCGTGACAACCGCATGGACACTGGGCTCATAGTCCCTCCTTTCAGATCGTGCCCTTCTCGGTTCTGTCAGGACTACACCAACTCCTCCAGCCATGGTGGATCTGGTTCCAAGAACTATCTGCTGGTGAGGCGCTCGAGGGGCTTCCTGATCAGATGCCCAAACCACCTCATCTGGCCTCTCTTGACCTGGAGGAGGAGTGGCTCAATACTGAGCTCCTCCCGATGGCAAATCTCCTATCCCGATCTCTGAGTAAGAGCCCGGCCACCCTGCGGAGGAAGCTCATTTCGGCCGCTTGTATCCGCAATCTCATTCTTTCGGTCACCACCCACAGCTGGTGACCATAGGTGAGGTTGGGAAAGTAGATCCTGGTTACCATGGTGAGGGTAGGAACGTAAATCCTGGTTACTATGGTGAGAGTAGGAACATAGATCCTGGTTACCACGGTGAGGGTAGGAACGTAGATCCTGGTTACCATGGTGAGGGTAGGAACGTAGATCCTGGTTACTATGGTGAGGGTAGGAACAAAGATCCTGGTTACCATGGTGAGGGTAGGAACGTAGATCGACTTGTAAATCGACAGTTTGCTTTTCGGCTCAGCTCTTTCTTTATCTCTGACCGAGTCTGTAACAGAAAAAAGTGGTGATTCTAGGATTGTCTAAACGTAAAAAAAAAAAGATTGTTTTCCAGACAGCACAATAAAATAACTCTTTTAGGAAATAAAAAATAACACTGTTTATTAAACAATTCAATTCAATTTTATGTGTATAGCCCAAAATCACAGAATTTCTGTCTCAATGGGCTTCACATTGCAAATAAGTAATAACCAAATAACCCTCTCTGAGTTCTTCACAGAAAGAAAGTAAAACATATGTTAACCATTAAAATGTTAACCGTGCGGTTCTAAATGCATCTCTTAATCACCCCTTTTCACAGGTTTTTAGTGGTAAAGCAGTCTGTTAAACAAAAATAATCACTTATTTTGTTTTTAAAAAAGCAAATTTAAAAACCTTAAAAAATATTTTGTTTGACTGCATGAAAAGGCAGAAAGTTAAAAAAAAGATGTTTAAAAAGAGACACAAGGTTACAGGTACACAGCTCCAGTACAGGGGCCTCTTCTGTACCTTGCTGGCTAGGGACGTGGTCCCCTCAACGTCAGTAAAGCGACCCAATCTGGTAACCCAAAGCTGATACATCGCATAGCAACAGTGCTTCTATCTCCTCATTTTATCCACCTTTTACCTCCACCTCACCCCTCATCTTTCTCCCTCTTTTTCCTTTCTCTCCCTCCTCTGTCTTCCCTGTCAGGTCTAACAAATAAGCCAACGTAAGCACAGAGCAAATATGTCCAGCTAAACTTAACGCACAGACCACAATGCTGCTTGTAATGATGCCAGAAAGGACGAGGTTAAAAAAAAAAAAAAAACCTCTTAATAAGTTCCTCAGAATTGATGCATCATTGCATGGGCGGAGCTTCATGTCACCACCTTCTCTGACCTTGTTACAGGTTTATTCTCTATGATCGAAGTCTGCTGTGGGAGAGACAAACTGTGATCAGAAACTTTCAATCTTCACTGTAAGTACAGAAACTTTGCCTTTATTATTATGATACTAATCAGACATGTTGATAAAAACTGGAAAGAATGATTTTACTGTAACTTTGTTTAAATTGTTTATTGAGCTGTTTTCTTGTTTTCTGTAAAAATGTCAAACTTTTATCGTAAACTGATCCTCTTTGGTCTGATTTTAGCTTTGTTTTTATTTTCTGACAGATTTTTGTTGTATTTGATATTTTAATCCTCAAAACTGAACTTTTTTGGTGGATTCAACAAGAATTTAAACATGTTGCTACGTGTTTCCAAATGTTTTCATGGGGTTCAGTATTTACTGGCTCAGAGCCAAAACCCAGTAAGGTGTTCATGTCGGAACACATTCTCATCAGACTACAGTCATACTGACAGTTTCTGCTGCTTATGTAAATTACCTAGGCACCAACTGTGTTTGTGTGTGTGTGTCTGTGTGTGTGTATGTGCGTGTGCGTGTGGGGGGGCGTGAGAGGGGTAAGCTGGCAAGCAGTGAACCACTAAACTCTGTTCCCCATGACCAAAGTGTATTTGATAAAATTTTTCTAATTGCTGTCCAGATTTGTAGCAGGCGACCATTGAAGCAGCAAAAAGGAAGGAGTCTAAAGCGCGTGGGTGGCACGCGCATATACTAATGCTACAGTGTATGCTAGGTGGCACATTGTGCCAAACAACAGTTTAGACGTGTAGAAAATGTTGTGGATGAACGGGTAACTGAAGGGTTGTCGTGTTCCGTTCCGTTCCGTCATCTTCCGCTTGTTCCGGGGTCGGGTCGCGGAGGCAACAGCCTCAAACGGGCAGCCCAGGCCTCTCTCTCCCCGGCTGCATCCTCTTGCTCACTTGGAAGGATCCCAAGTCGTTCCCCGGCCAGCTGTGAGACATAGTCTCTCCAGTGGGTTCGGGGTCTGCCCCTTGGTCTCCTCCCAGTGGGACGTGCCCGAAACACCTCGCCTGCAAGGCGCTCGGGGGGGCATCCTGACCAGATGCCCGAACCACCCCATCTGGCTCCTCTCGACCTGGAGGAGGAGCGGCTCGACACCGAGCTCCTCCCGGATGGCAGAGCTCCTCACCCGATCTCTGAGTGAGAGCCCAGCCACCCTGCGGAGGAAGCTCATTTCGGCCGCTTGTACCCGCGATCTCATTCTTTCGGTCACCACCCACAGCTGGTGACCATAGGTGAGGGTTGGAACGTAGAGGGTTGTCGTGTTACTTTCCCAAACCATACAGACAACGTTACCATATGTTTAACTCAACCAAGACACGACCAGACTGCCATGTTGCATTTACATTATGTTGGTAGGTTAACTTGTACCGTTGCTAAGGAGCTAAAAACTCCCAATTTTAACCGCCAATTTTTTATTTATTTTTTTGGTGTAGTGTGCAGGAGAGTACCTGAAAAAAAAATTAGTTTTAAATGTTAGAGGTTTTGGAGATAAAGTCAGAGAGGCCTGACTGAGATGGTTTGGACATGTACAGAGGAGAGAGAGAGAGAGTACATCAGAAGAAGGATGCTGGGTTTGGAACCACCAGGAAAGAGGACTAGAGGAAAACCAAAGAGGAGGTTCATGGATACAGTGAAGGAAGACATGAATATAGTTGGTGTGACCAAGAAGATGCAGCAGATAGGGTTAGATGGAAGAAACTGACTTGCTGTGGCGCCCCCTGGAGGGAAATGCCGAAAAGAGAAGAAAAAAATGTTTGTAATGCATGATTGTGGTTGTTTTTATTGTAAATATGTAAGTGTGCTCTGTGGGAATGTCTTAAGTTAAGCACATACGTAGGTTTGTGTTTTAGGTTGTTTTTTTCTAACAGGGGACTGCAGACGCAAATTAGCTTCTGGCTAACACCGGTACAATGTACAGTATCATATGGCACCATTCATGTTATAAATGTACTTGGTGTCCTTTTAAAAATAAACTAATAAACTAACACTGATTTTCCCTTTCTTCTTGCTTTCTGTTTATTCTTGCCCCGTGCACGTGTCAGGGGAGGGAGAGCAGTAACTGAGATGACAAACTGAGTGTCAGCAGAGGGCGTGCCCTCAAACACTTCAGGTATGATTTTTATGTAGGAATAATGTTTAAACAGGGTAAAAAACACCAAAATCTTCCTTTTGCACCAAGACTGCTGGTGTTTTTATTTTTACTTTTATGCTGAATGTATGACACAAAGTCCAGTTTAGCCAAAACAATAATGAAAATAATCTGTGGTGTAAAACAAAAAAACGTGAATTAGAAAAAAAAACTTCATGTTGTTTTAGGTTTCACTGCCATTTCTAACACAGGATTTACCCATCCTCTCGCTTCCTATTTAGTGTTGCCTCATGGATGTGTCAGGGGAGGAGGAGCAAGACCTGAGTGGACAGACTGATCATAACCAGAGGGCGTACACTCAAACACTGAAGGTATGATTTTAATGGGGGAAGGACATTTCAGCCACGGATATTTGGGCCAAAAACCTATTTTATGTAGAAAATTGTGACATTCTGATATTTTATGTAAAAATTTTATCAATAATAAACAGTTGCACTACAGAAAATAATTGGTTTTAGTCATTTTTATTCCATGGCTCAAATAAAAATTCTGATATTTTTTAAAAAATTTGATATTTTATGTAAAAATTCTGATATTTTATGTAAAAATTTTATCGTAAACAAACAGTTGCACTACAGAAAATTTGCTTTTAGTCTTAAAAATTTTTATCATGCAAAAATTTTTATCGTGCTTTTAGTCATTTAAATTTTTTTTATCGTAAATAAACAGTTGCGCCCAGATTGCAGTTCTTCAAATGTCCGTGGCTGAAATGTCCGAGTCACCATGGCTCAAATATCCTCGGTTGCAGCTTTTTGGCTCAAATGTCCGTGGCTGAAATATCCGTGGCTGAAATGTCCGTTCACCGATTTTAATGGGGGAAGGACATTTAAAACAGGGAACAAAAACCCGTAGAAGATTAAGTTTATTTTATGTTGGTAATAAAAATCGTTCTCGTTCTTGCGTGGGATCAACGCAAGAAGGAGCATTGATCCCACTCCCAATCCAGAAATCAGAAAAGTAGAGCAGCAGTGGAGTCAGACGATGTTTTCTTTTTACTTTTATGCTGAATGTACTACCCAAATTCCAGTTTACCCAAAACAATAATGTCTGTGTGTAGAATGAAATGGAAAGAATTGAATTGAAAATACTTTTTTAATCCCCAAAGGAAAATTTGATGCTGCGGTGCTAACACCTCGACGCCTTCCTGGTCCACTTACATGGTGTAATATCTGGCAACTGACTGTGGACAGTTTTAAAAAACAGTCCATAATGAGTCCACGAAGTCAGGCTTCAATAAACACCTAGTGGCCTCTCCGCATTCCTGCTGGGTCAGAACGAGCGTCCTCAGTTCCTCCATCTTGCCAGCGAGCGTCCAGAATTATTATTTTCTATGTGTGTAAAAAAAAAAAAACAAAAAAAAAAAACATGAATTAGAAAAAAACTACCAGTCTTGACACTGAATTTTCTTTTTTTTTCTTGTATCATGTTTAGCCCCACCACATGGATGAGTCAGGGGAGGAAGAGCAATACCTGAGTGAAAAAACTGAGGAGACAGTGTGCACTCAAACACTTCAGGTATGATTTTACTCTGGGATTGATATTTAAAAAGGGTAAAAATTTCAAAAAAATTAATTTGCATGAACACCTTTTGAGAAACGAATTACAAGCATTCTACAAGTGTGTAGAATAAAAAAAAATTGTTTTTTTTAACAAAAATGTTTTTTTTTAAATGTGGACAAAACATACCCAGGACTTTAAGCGTTAAAAGGTGGAGTTTTAAGCTTTTCTACGAGTTTTTCTACTTTCTTGAGTTTTATTTTTACTTTTGTGTTAAATGTCACACGAAACCAAGTTCAGCCGATAAAAGATATTTGTTCACTCTGGAACACACTTCCCCTTGACATCCGCAACTTAGACTCTTTCCGTTCCGTTCGTTCCGTCATCTTCCGCTTGTTCCGGGGTCGGGTCGCGGGGGCAACAGCCTTAAGCGGGCAGCCCAGGCTTCTCTCTCCCCGGCTGCATCCTCTAGCTCACCTGGAAGGATCCCAAGTCGTTCCCAGGCCAGCTGTGAGACATAGTCTCTCCAGCGGGTCCGGGGTCTGCCCCTTGGTCTCCTCCCGGTGGGACGTTCCCAAAACACCTCGGGGGGCATCCTGACCAGATGCCCGAACCACCCCATCTGGCTCCTCTCGATCTGGAGGAGAAGCGGCTCAACACCGAGCTCCTCCCGGATGGCAGAGCTCCTCACCCGATCTCTGAGTGAGAGCTCAGCCACCCTGCGGAGGAAGCTCATTTCGGCTACTTGTATCTGCGATCTCATTCTTTCGGTCACCACCCACAGCTGGTTACCATGGTGAGCGTAGGAACGTAGATCGACTTGTAAATCGAGAGCTTTGCTTTTCGGCTCAGTTCTCTCTTTACCACGACGGACCGATGCAGTGTCCTAATTATTGCTGATGCCGCACCGATCCGCCTGTCGATCTCCCGCTCCATCCTTCCCCCACTCGTGAACAAGACCCCGAGATACTTAAACTCCTCCACTTGGGGCAGGACCCTGTCCCTGACCCGCAGGGGGCATTCCACCCTTTTCCGGGCGAGGACCATGGTCTCGGATTTGGAGGCGCTCATTCCCATCCCGGCCGCTTCACACTCGGCAGCAAATCGATCCAGTGAGAGCTGGAGATCACGGTCCGATGAAGCCAACAGAACCACATCATCCGCAAAAAGCAGAGATCCGATCCTGAGGTCACCAAACCGGATCCCTCCAACGCCTCGGCTGCGCCTAGATATTCTGTCCATAAAAGTGATGAACAGAATCGTGACAAAGGGCAGCCTTGGCGGAGTCCAACTCTTACTGGAAATGGAATCGACATACTGCCAGCTATACGGACCAAGCTCTGGCTCCAGTCGTACAAAGATCGGACAGCCCGTATTAAGGGCTCCGAGACTCCGTACTCCCGGAGCACCCCCCACAGGAGTCCCAGAGGGACACGATCGAACGCCTTCTCCAGATCCACAAAACACATGTAGACTGGTTGGGCAAACTCCCATGACCCCTCCAGGATCCTGAAGAGGGTATAAAGCTGGTCCGTAGTTCTACGTCCGGGACGGAAACCACACTGCTCCTCCTCAATCTGAGACTCGACAATCCGACGGACCCTCCTCTCCAGTACTCCCGAATAGACCTTCCCAGGGAGGCTGAGGAGTGTGATCCCTCGGTAGTTGGAGCACACCCTCCGATCTCCCTTCTTGTAAAGAGGGACCACCACCCCAGTCTGCCAATCCAGAGGCACTGTCCCCGATGTCCATGCAATGGTGCAAAGGCGTGTCAGCCAGGACAGCCCAACACCATCCAGAGCCCTTAGGAGCTCCGGGCGGATCTCATCCACCCCCGGAGCCCGGCCGCTTCGGAGCATTTTGACTACCTCGGCGACCTCGACAGCAGAGATAGGAAGACCCATCCCGATTCCAAAGACTCTACTTCCTCATCGGAAGACATGTTGGTGGAATTGAGGAGGTCTTCAAAGTATTCTTGCCACCGATCCAAAACGTCTCGAGTCGAGGTCAGCAGCTCCCCGTCCCCACCGTAAACGGTGTTGATGGTGCACTGCCTGCCTCTCCTGAGCCGCCGGATGGTGGACCAGAATTTCTTTCACCTTTTCAAATCTGTCTACTCTCTTTAAACCTCTTCTTTCTTCCTCCTGTCTCTTGTAATGTTGTCTTTTACATTTTTATCGATTGTTCTTTTTATTTTGTTGTATAGTGTGCTTGAGTTTCCAGAAAGGCGCTTTTAAATATAATGAATTATTATTATTATTATTATCATTATCATGTCCAGACTTCCCTGACAGATCTTCTTATTGGCTTTTATAAACAGCTACATTACAGAAATTAGCCTGCGATTTCCAGAAATTCAGGAACGATCTAAACTCATATTCTTTCCTCCATCAAATGTTTCCCCAAAAAATTGCTGTTTTTTTCAGCCAGAATAAGTAAAAATTAAAAGCAGGTCCGCATCAACTCTAAATATTTTGAACTAGTTCTAGAAAAGTTAGAAGCTACCGCATAAAATCAAAATCTCTTTAATAGTACTTAATCACTTCCATTAATCACTTAGTTACATTGATTAAGTTTCACTTCCATTTCTTACTCTTCATTTCTGCGTCATTTCGCTTCCTGCTTAGTCCCACCCCATGGAAGTGTCAGAAGAGGGAGAGCAGTACACGAGTGGGAAGCCTGAGTGTGAGCAGGTGGGCACTCAAACACTTCAGGTATTTTTACTGTATATTTATTTTTTATTTATTTATTTATTTGTCTTGGACAGTAACATGTTTTTAAATTTAACATAAAAATTCTTCTACATATCAAATCAATTCAAGATAATAATTATAATACAATAAAAAAAGGACAAATCAAAGTTTCTAATGTCAAAGAAGGAGATAGGGGAAGAAAACCCACTGAATATATTCATGGCCAACTTAGTTATTTTGACTATATACTAATACAGATACGTACAACATGTGCTGTCTTCATTATAAGATTTACTATATAAGCCTTTTAATTATTTGCAGATCCAGACATATTTTTTTTTTGGTCCAATTTGGCTCTTTAAACATTATGGGTTGCTGACTGTAAAACGATTGACTTACTGAGTATAAACTGTCAAGCAATCAGATTTGCAGGTCATCTTTGTTTCAAAACCAGTTAAGACTACCAGGAGCAAGTCCTTTGAGACAATCACCGTCGACCAACTTGGTCGGAGATCAGACTTATGCGTATAAAAATAATAATCTGTCACTGTGAAGAAAATATAATGTTCCTCTTTATTTAACCTAGTCATTTAATTGATTCATATGATTCTGATTGTGAGATGAGAAAGTTTTTTTGGTGTCTCTTCAGGTAAATATGGAAAAATCTTCAGCGGAGGAGATGCTGGGAAAACTTGAAGATTTAGGTGAGCAAGATTTTGAACGTTTCCGCTGGCACCTTGAGAAAGCAGATGGACTGTTTGCACGCAAAGCTATCAAAAAATGCAAGTTGGAGAACGCAAACCGAATGCGTACGGTGGATTTAATCGTTCAGTTGTACACCTCTAAACATGCAATGGAGGTTGTGGATTTGATTCTAGAAAAGATCAATTCTAAAAAAGGTAAGTCAGATTTTGTTTTTTAATTTCACCAGTCTGTTATTTAGAAACAAAGAAGCCAATCTGATATTGTTGTGGAGATAAAGATGAAGAAATAAAGTTAAGAATGGAATAAAGCATAGAATAACTTTAGAAAATATTTTACTAAATGTATTAGATGGATTTACATTATGTGCACGTGTGACGTGTAAATAATTTAATTACATTACCATGCATGTCTATGGATCACATGATATTATTATTATTTAAATAAATTAGTGTTGTTTGCAAATACTTAAACCAATTTTTAAAATAACACTAAATAATTACACTTTGGTTGAAAAGATAGACCTGTGACAGCATGATTTACAAACATACCTTCCTACCTTCCTTATTGGAAGGTATGTTTGGATTAGGGATGCATCAATAGTGGCAGCATCAAAATATTGTGACAATAAAATTACCATATTTTCATGACCATAAGGCGCATACAAAAGTCTTCGATTTTCTTCAAAAAGAGCTGCGCGCCCTATTTGTAGTGTGAAAAGACAAGTGAAGTGGATGAACACTACGCCTGCTGTGATTCCGTGAGGTCTGACAAAGGAACTCCAACCGCTGAACATTGGCATGACCAGCCATTCAAAGTAGGGCTGCGAGCAGCGTGGGAGCGATGGATGACCAGAGGAGACCACAGTTTCACAAAGGATGGAAGGCAGCACCGGGCGAGTTACGCCACAGTTTGCCAGTGGATTGTAGATGCTTGGGCTAACGTGTCTGCTGGAACTGTTGTCCGAGCTTTCGCAAAAGCAGGCATCATTTCCAAGGAGCCACAGGGTACAGAAAGTGACTCTGAGAGTGAAGAAAGTGAACCTGCTATGTAGGATTTAGCGCATCTGTTAATAACACACACACAAGCAGACAAGCGTGCTTATTTAAAATAGATCGGGAGCAAAACTGAGTTTGGTTGGCTTTATTTAAATATTAGTTACAGTCGTCATAAAGTCATTTATCAAATCCATCCAAGTCCCCATCCTCGGTTCACTTTCCTCGCTGTCAGAGCCACTTTCTGTACCATGCGTCTCCTTGGAAATGATGTCTGCTTTTGAGAAAGCTCGGACAACATATCCAGCACAAACGTTAGCCAAAGCATCTACAATCCACTGGCAAACTGTGGCGTAACTCGCCCGGCGCTGCCTTCCATGCTCCGTGAAGCTGTGGTCTCCTCTGGTCATTCATCGCTGCTGGAGTCTTTCCTCCAACTCTGGCCACCTCGCCTCCTTTCCGAGGTAACTCAGCTGCGTCTTCTTCACCTGTCGCAGCTCGTTTTCCAGCTTCCTCCTCTTACGAACATCAACTCATTCATTTTCAATTTTTCAACGACGGCTCAATTCTCATGTTCCTCCGCGTACTTGATTGCCATCAGTTTAAACTGAGCTTCATAAGCGTGTCTCTTTTGTTGTTAAAACAGCGATGTTCTGCATAAAGTATATACCTGTTCTTTTATACACAATCCACACCCACATTTCACCTTTTAATGTGCTCATGTTCTCAACTACATCCGCGTCATGGTTCTCTAATACATCTGCAAATCAAAAATCAGATAGGGCGCACTGCATGATAGGGTGCACCTTATGTGTGCCTTATGGTCGTGAAAATATTGTAATTACATTAGAGGTCATGTTGACGGTCAGGGCGCTTGCAGGTAGCTTTAGAACGCAGTAGTCCTAATGTTACATATGCACACTTGTCTGCTTGTGTGTGTGTTGTTGTAAGGTGGACGTAGTAGAGGATATGTATATAAAACCCGCGCCCCATCTTCAGGTGCGCCTTATGTGTGTGTTAAATACAGACCACACGAAACTGGGACAGCGCCTTTTAAGACAGTGCACCTTTTGGTCGTGAAAATACAGTATTTCTTTTTTGGTTAGTTTATAATAATCATAAAAGACTTAGAACAAAATACTCCTTACATTGAGATCAGCTGGGCCATTTAGTGCCGTCATGACCCTCCAGGATTCCCTGTTATTAAAGATCCTCAGCAGGATTATGTAATTAATCAATTATGAAGGAGTCATATGACATACTTTGTCAAAATGAATGGGGGCTTACTTTGACCTGCTATTTGGTGTTTCTGCACAAAAAACACTCGGGGCCCGTCTGCAAAGAGTAAATCCTCTCTAATGGGAGTAAATCCCAAAATGATAGCACCATGCCAGAAGGAATAACTGTACCTCCATCAACCTGGAGATACTTACTGTGAAAAAATTCAGAGTAATAAAGTCTAAATCCTCTCAGGGAAACTGGCTGCAGCAAGTTGTTGCTGTAAATCCTTCACCTCAGACACCAGGTTGAAATCTCTCTTTGCCAAAGAGATGATGTTCCACAAATTTACTGCATCCTTCAACAACCATGCCCTCATAGGACCCTGGATTCCACTTTAAAAAACAATTATAGATTGCTTAGCACCCTTTTTAAGACAGTTAAAATTAATATGAACGGTAATATGTTTTGTGCCATTGATGTTAAGATTTCTCATGAACTTTTCTGTTAAAAATAAAAACTTTTTTTTTGTTTTTGCTTCAGTTGCTCTTCAGAGTTGTCTGCCTAAATACAAGTCAAACCTAAAGAACAAGTTCCAGAGTATCTTTGAGGGGATCGCTAAAGCAGGAAACTCAACCCTTCTGAACCAGATCTACACAGAGCTCTACATCACAGAAGAAGACACTGCAGACGTCAGTACTGAACATGAAATCAGTCTGATTGAAGCAGCTTCCAGAGAACCAGTTAGACCAGAGACAGCTATTAGAATGGAAGACATCTTCAAAGCCCCACATGGTAAAAACAAACCAATCAGAACAGTGATGACGAAGGGCGTGGCTGGTATTGGGAAAACTGTCCTAACACAGAAGTTTACTCTGGACTGGGCTGAAGATAAAAGCAACCAGGACATCCAGTTCATATTTCCATTCACTTTCAGAGAGCTGAATGTACTGAAAAAGGAGTTTAGCTTGATGGAACTTATTTATCATTTTTATAATGAGATCAAAGAAATATCTGATTTTGAAAAGATGCAGGTTGTTTTAATCTTTGACGGTCTGGATGAATGTCGACTTTCTCTAGATTACAACAAAGTTCTCAGTGACCGTACAGAGTCTACTTCAGTAGGTGTGCTGCTAACAAGCCTCTTCAGTAGGATACTGCTCCCATCTGCACTCATTTGGATCACCACACGTCCTGCAGCGGCCGATCAGATCCCTTCTTACTGTGTTGACTTGGTAACAGAGGTCAGAGGGTTCAATGACCCTCAGAAAGAGGAGTACTTCAGGAAGAGGTTCAGAGATGAGGAGCAGGCCAGCATGATCATCTCCCACATTAAGACATCACAGATCCTCCACATCATGTGCCACATCCCAGTCTTCTGCTGGATCATTTCTACAGTTCTGAAACATGAACTAAAAACCAGTGAGGCAAGAGAGCTGCCCAGGACCCTGACTGAGATGTACAGCAAGTTCCTTGTGGTGCAGGCCAAAAAGAAGATGGTTAAATTTGATGGAGGCAAAGAGACAGATCCACCCTGGAGTTCAGAGAACAAAAAGATGATTGAGTCTTTGGCCAAACTGGCTTTTGATCAGCTGCTGAAAGGAAACCTGATCTTTTCTGAAACAGACCTGGAAATGTGTGATATTGACATCGATGCAGCCTCAAAATACTCAGGAGTGTTCACACAGATTAAAAATAATGATGATTTCCAAGAAAAAATGTTCAGCTTTATTCATCTGAGTGTTCAGGAGTTTCTGGCTGCTCTCCATGTCCAGCTGACCTTCATCAACACTGGAGTCAACTTGATGGAAGAGGAAGGAATCAAGTCTAAACTTTTCAAGTTACTCAGAAAAAAAACAAATGAGAGAAAATTCTACCAGAGAGCTGTGGCCAGAGCCTTAGAGAGTCCTAATGGACATCTAGACCTGGTCCTTCGTTTCATGCTGGGTCTTTCACTTCCAACCAATCAAGGACACCTTCGAGGGCTCCTGAAAAAAACAGAAAGTAGCTCAGAAACCAATCAGGAAATAGTCCAGTTCATCAAGAAGAAGATCAGTGAGAATCTGTCTGCAGAGAGAAGCATCAACCTGTTCCACTGTCTGAATGAACTGAACGACCGTTCTCTGGTGGAGGAGATCCAACAGTCTCTGAGATCAGGAAGTCTCTCTTCAGGAAACCTGTCTCCTGCTCAGTGGTCTGCTCTGGCCTTCATATTACTGTCATCAGAAGGATGAGTTTGACCTGAAAAAATACTCTGCTTCAGAGGAAGTTCTTCTGAGGCTGCTGCCGGTGGTCAAAGCCTCCAAAAAAGCTCTGTAAGTACGGATGGTTATCGATACCCTCTTATTGATACCGCTTATCAATACTTTTTTTAGTGTGAAAACAAGTAGAGGAAGACAAACAAACGATATGGATGCAACAAAATCCTTTATTTTGAAACAATTTAAAACAAAACATTAACTTAACCTCTTTGACATCAATAAAATAATTTAGATAAGTAATGACAAATTAAATAAAATGTACAATTAACAAGAAAAATGTGCACAAAGCCTTCCGAATTTAAACAATAATAACCTCAACTGGTGATCTCAAGTTATTATCAACTTAAATACATACATTAAACGGTATATTTTTGCAGCTAAACAACCATTTTTGCCTTTTCTGATAGCAGTTTTATTTTGATAAATCAAAACTTTTATTATGTACAGTGGTGGTCAAAAGTTTACATACACTTGTAAAGAACATAATGTCATGGCTGTCTTGAGTTTCCAGTTATTTCAACAACTCTGACTTTTCTCTGATATAGTGATTGGAACAGATCCTTCTATGTCACAAAAAACATTCATGAAGTTTGATTCTTTTATGACTTTATTATGGGTAAACTGAAAATGTGACGAAATCAGCTGGGTCAAAAATATACATACAGCAATGCTAATATTTGGTTACATGTCATTTGGCCATTTTTACTTCAATTAGGCACTTTTGGTAGCCATCCACAAGCTTCTGGCAAGTTTCTGGTTGAATCTTTGACCACTCCTCTTGACAGAATTGGTGCAGTTCAGTTAAATTTGTTGGCTTTCTGACATGAACTTGTTTCTTCAGCATTATCCACATGTTCTCAATGGGATTTAAGTCAGGACTTTGGGAAGGCCATTCTAAAACCTTAATTCTAGCCTGATTTAGCCATTCCATTACCACTTTTGATGTGTGTTTGGGGTCATTGTCCTGTTGGAACACCCAACTGCGCCCAAGACCCAACCTTCGGGCTGATGACTTCAGGTTTTCTTGAAGAATTTGAAGGTAATCCTCCTTCTTCATTGTCCCATTGACTCTGTGTAAAGCACCAGTTCCATTGGCAGCAAAACAGGCCCACCGTGCTTGATGGTAGGCATGGTGTTCTTGGGGTTAAAGGCCTCACCTTTTCTCCTCCAAACATATTGCTGGGCATTGTGGCCAAACAGCTCAATTTTTGTTTCATCTGACCACAGAACTTTCCTCCAGAAGGTCTTATCTTTGTCCATGTGATCAGCAGCAAACTTTAGTCGAGCCTTAAGGTGCCGCTTTTGGAGCAAGGGCTTCCTTCTTGCACGGCAACCTCTCAGTCCATGGCGATGCAAAACACGCTTGACTGTGGACACTGACACCTGTGTTCCAGCAGCTTCTAATTCTTGGCAGATCTGCTTTTTGGTGCTCCTGGGTTGACTCTTCACCCTCCTGACCTGTTTTCTCTCAGCAGCAGGTGACAGCTTGCGTTTTCTTCCTGATCGTGGCAGTGACAAAACAGTGCCATGCACTTTAAACTTACAAACAATTGTTTGCACTGTTGCTCTTGGAACCTGCAGCTGCTTTGAAATGGCTCCAAGTGACTTTCCTGACTTGTTCAAGTCAATGATTCTCTTTTTCAAATCTGTGCTGAGCTCCTTTGACTTTTCCATTGTAGCGTTTGTGGATGTTTTTTTCCAATGAGCCCTTTTTAAATGGCCTCAGAGAAGTCACCAGCTGTAGTCACTCATAATCACTCACAAGAAGTTAAGAGGTCATGCTATGAAGCTCATGTCATTGACACAACTTTCTAAGTCTCCAAAATTGCTCATTCATGTTGCTGTATGTATATTTTTGACCCAGCTGATTTCGTCACATTTTCAGTTTACCCATAATAAAGTCATAAAAGAATCAAACTTCATGAATGTTTTTTGTGACAAAGAAGGATCTTTTTCAATCACTATATCAGAGAAAAATCAGAGTTGTTGAAATAACTGGAAACTCAAGACAGCCATGACATTATGTTCTTTACAAGTGTATGTAAACTTTTGACCACCACTGTATGTGCATCTGTTGTAGTTATCTTAGAAATCTTGCCTGCGCAATTGACAAATTGCATGGAGGAATGAGATACGCAGTAAAACCTGGCAACAATTCAACGGCAGCCGAAAAGTTTTCCAGTAAGGAGTTAGGATGGCAGGATAAAGAGGATGGAATTGCTTGCAAACAGTTTGCAAATTGCATAGATTTCTAAAATGAGTACATGTCTACAACACACACCTGTGTATTTAACTGTGTTGATCTCCTCAAACATCATACATCTTTCCTGTTAAATATGGATAGATTTGACGAGTTGATTGTTTAATTTGCTTGTGTTTCTATCTTTGCGGCATCGCTTTGTTGCATTTCAGGCAGCATGTGCTGTCTGAATTAACTTTAAAGAAATCTAACCATGCTTTTGATTTTTTTATGCCACGTCACTGCTCTGCCATTCTCATGTTTGTTTGTAATTTGTCAGCGGAAGAATACCTGCACTCTGCCCCCTCATTAACACACAGTATTTTCAGTGCAGCAGAGAAGGAGACAGACCGTATTTTAGAGACAAATGTGGAAAAAAAACCTTTAGGCGCGCTGTATTTGCTCTCTTGCCCCGCCGCTCTGCCAATACTGTTAAGAGCACCAATAGGACTAAAACTTTTTGGTCCAGTAAAAAATGCTAATCGGGTATCGGTGCCAAACAGTGTTGGTATCCCTTACCTATCTGTAGGTGTACAATTTTAATCAGTTCAAAGTTCTCTTTCACTTTTATCACCTTTTTGTTTTTTCTCATCAGACTGAGTCTCTGTGGTCTCTCCGAGAGAAGTTGTGCAGCTCTGTCTTCACTTCTCAGCTCTCAAACATCCAGACTGACAGAACTGGACCTGAGTGAGAACTACCTCATGGATTCAGGAGTGGAGAAGCTCTGTGATGGACTGAGGAGTTCTTCCTGTAAACTAGAAAGAATGAGGTCAGATTTCATCAAATTCTACAATCATCATCATGTCTGTTTGGATAAATGAGTTTAATAAAGCTTTTAAAATGTTAAAGTTGTTAAACTTCCAGGATATTACAAAAAATGTACTTTATGACTAATCAATTGAATACAGTAAAAAGAAAAGATTTTAAATCCAACTTATTATTGGTGAACTGTATCTCATGAGGCCAGGTGCATCATTAAAAAAAATAAAACTAGGGTTAGAGTTCGTTCTTATCTCCAACAATAGAATTTGGTCTGCAATCAGCAGCAACCCACTTTGTGATAGTATTTCTTAATTTGTCTGTTGTGGATTTGCTCATTGCTTGCCAAATTCAGCTAGCTTGGTTTGTCGGAGCGAGCTCTTGACTTCTGAGAAACACTGCTAATCTGAGAGGTTCTTTATACACCCAAGCATGTTGCCAATTGACCTAATTATTTGCAAACTGGCCCTCCAGCTGGTCCTTATGTGTTCATTTAATTTTTTCGTCCTCGTATTGTTACCTGTCCCAACTTTTTTGCAATGTGTAGCTCTCAAGAAATAAAAAAATGAGCCAATATTTAGCCCAAAATTTCAAAATGTTTCACATTCAACATTTGATATGTTATCTACATTTTACAGTGAATAAAATATAAGTTAGTGATATTTGTAAATTATGGGATTTCTTGTTTATTCACAATTTGCACAATGTCCCAACTTATTTGGAATGGGGTTTGTAGAACAACCCCATAAAGATACGCCTGTTTCAAGGTGAGCGAGAGACTGGTGGCCACACTAACTATGGTGAGTAAACTGTGTGCTCAGTAAGTTATGCCCAGTGAATCAATCATTAGAAAACATAACTTGTTAACAGTGCAAAGTGTGTGAGCGGTGTGGATACATATCTGCTTTAGAAGAGCCAGGGAGTGGTGTTTTGGTCACGGTGAAGTTGTTCATTCACGAATAGAATCAGAATCAGAAAACGTTATTAGTCCCAGAGGGCAGTTGTTTTACAGCTTTCCTTGGCAATTTATTGCACCACACAACATCTCACTAAAACAAACACAAAAACAAAAGATGATAAGAATCAGATAATTAGTTAGTTATCTGTTATCTGTTAGTTCGTCCACAGAGATGACAGCGCGGGTCCCTAAAGACAGAAATTTTCTTTTGATGGGGATTAAGATCTTTCTGCGCTCCAGGATTTCTTTGGGGAATTGATCATTCATTCTGAAGTCGGTCCCCCGGAGCTGATTCCCACAACGCCGCACCTCTTCTTTTTCTTTGTGAAGCACAAACTTCACCACGATGGGTCTGTGTCTGCGGCTCCCTGGTCTTGGTGCTCCCATGTGGCGCACTCTGTGAAATTTAATCAGTACTTTCTCTTCTGGAGGCTTCAGTTGGTTCTGGATGAAGTTTTTTACTTCTTCTTTTGTATTTTCTCCTTGCTTTTCTGCAATCCCCATAAACACCAGATTGCTCTCATGGATCTTGACTGAAGATCCAGTAGGAACTCTTTAATCTTCTTGAACACCATGTTCATTCTTTCTTTTCTTCTCTATTTTCTTTTCTTCCTCTTTTATCTTTTATTTTGGTCATATTTTACATTCACAATAAATAAATTTACATTTTTTCTTAACTCATATATAACAAAAGGACCAAAAAGGTATCGGCTGAAGCAAATGCTTGTTACGCCGACCCTTTTGAAAACAAATCATTACAAATCATTACTATCATTATGAAAACAAAATGATATAAATATATAAACAGAAATTCATTATGATACATAAAATGAGAGAAAAAAAAGTAGTACGTCAAATGAAGAGTATTACAGTTACTACTTTAAATTCTTTACACATATAAGCTTAAAATTAAACATCAAGACTTGCATATTTTTTTAAAAGAAATAAGAACTTAAATTTCTTCTTTAAACAGAAAAGATTGGAACATAATTTAAGTTCATCATCACAATTATTCCAAAGATCCACACCTTTAATGAAAATAAAAAATTTTTTAACATTTGTTCTAAATTTATTTTTAATGAACACTTCAACACAATGAACACATTCCATCTGTAAGCTTTTAACCGACACCTTCAGGACTTCGTTGTCTGAGGTCAATCTGTTTCTGAATGAAATCCACAGAGGCTCTGACCTCGTGGATATCCTTATGTAAAACCTCCAACAGCGACAAATGGCCATCCAAGCCATTTAGCTCACAATCAATGCTATATAGCATGTCCCAAACGGTGGAGTCAGGTTGACTGGTTGGAGAAGAGGCTCCGGACAATGTTTTGGGGCAGGCCGTCTTGCTTGTGGAGGTTCCGTTCGCGGTGTTGTTGGTTATTCCCATCACCATTCGGTCGAATGCTTGGTCAATAAACCAGGATAGGTTTTCCAAATCCTCCTCACTGCTATTCCGGTTTAGCCGGATTGTAGCATGGTGAAATGGAACAGTAGAGCGACTTTTTGTACTGAGTGGAGAAAAAAAAAAGTGTCACTAAGGTTTTTCTAAATTTTCAGCAGCACCGCAACTAATTTTTCGATTATTCGCCAGTTCTCTGCCTGTCTGACTCACAGCATGTCACTCGTGGAGGCTTCCATGTCTGCGTCAGTTCCTCCTGTCTGCACGCATTTCTAATTCCGAGGTTTAGTTGGACAATTAATGTTTAGGTGACATGATGGGTCCGGGAGGAGCAATGAAAACTGACACTAATTACTGGAAATTCATAAAAAATGTGGTTTAGTGGGTTTAAAAGTTAAATGCAAATCAGGAGAGGAGAACAACATGACTTCCTAAGGCTCATCCTCTTCTTCTTCTTTCGGCATTTCCCTTTAGGGGTCGCCACAGCAAGTCAGTTTCTTCCATTTAATCCTATCTGCTGCATCCTCTTTGGTCACACCAACTATCTTCATGTCTTCCTTCACTGCGTCCTACCAGTTTTATTTTCTGTACAGTTCTTTCATCAGTTCTGTCATGTGTCTGATTTTCTGCAGACTTTCCTGGTGTGGGATCACAGGAACAGGCTGTGGGTTTCTGACTTCAGCTCTGGCATCGAACCCCTCTCATCTGAAGGAACTGGATCTAAACAACAACAGCCTAGGAGATGAAGCAGGGGAGAAGCTGGTGGCTGTACTGAGAGATCCAGAGAAGCTCAGGTATGAGGAGACTGCTGCAGTTTTTCCTGATAATTATTCTCCTTTATGTTCAGATGAAATGAGGATCATTTAGTGTCAGAAGTTTTTACTCAAACTCAGTTCTGTCAGAAAATTAAAAAGAAGTCATGTGGATTTTTAAATCTGAATCCCAGACAGAATGTGGTGAACTTTTATCTCTTTAGGACTGAAGTTGTTGATTATTTCAGTAATAAATCAATTCTTTAGTTTATTTAACAGAGCAATTGGAAAAAGCATTCTATAAAGTTTGTCTTTTGGTATTAAAACAACATAAAATTGAAAATTCATTAGGCTTTAATTTTGGGGGGCGGGGGGTTTCATGACAATTTCATTAATTTTCTTTCAGGAAAATTTAAATCACATTTTTTAAACATTGTACCTCCAAGAACATGTATAATGTTTTTATCAGAGTTTTGAATGAAAATATAAACGTATACCTACACACCCATATGGAGAATCAAAGCTGCTAAACAATTAGAAAATAAAAATACCAGTTTAGCACGAGACAGGGTAGCTAAACAGCATAGGTTGGTGGTGTGTAAGATGACCCTGGTGGTGAGGAAGTTTAAGAAGATGAAGGTAGTCGAAAAGACTAAATGGTGGAAGCTGAAAAAGGAAGAGTGCTTCTCGAATTTTATAAAGGAGTTGAAACAGCCTCTTGGTGGGCACAGGAGAAGCTTCCAGATGACTGGACAAGTACAGCTAATGTGATCAGGGAGAAAGGCAAGATGGTACTTGGTGTGTCATCTGGAAAGGAGATAGATAGAGAGACTTGGTGGTGGAATGAGGAGGTGCAGGATTGTCTCAAAAGAAGAAAGCTGGCTAAGAAGAAGTGGGACACTGAGAGGACTGAAGAAAATAGGAAAGAATACAGGTAGATTCAGCGTAAGGTTAAAGTAGAGGTGGCAAAGGCAAAACAAGTAGCCTATGATGACCTTTACGCTAGGCTGAACAGCAAGGAGGGAGAGATGGACCTGTACAGGTTGGCAAGACAGAGAGACAAAGATGGGAAGGATGTGCAGCAAGTTAGGGTGATTAAAGACCGGAATGGATGTCTCTTTACAGATACCAATAATGTGATGGGAAGATGGAAAGAGTACTTTGAAGAGTTGATGAATGAAGAAAATGAAAGAGAACAAAGAGTAGAAGGTGTTACCATAGTGGAGCGGAAAGTGGCTCGGATCAGTAAGGTAGAAATTTAGAGGGCACTGAAGAGAATGAAGAGTGGAAAGGCTCTGGGTCCTGATGATAGCACTGTAGAAGTATGGAAATGCTTAGGTGAGGTGGTAATTGAGATTCTGACTGGGCTGTTTAACGGGATATTAGAAAGTGAGAAGATGCCTGATGAATGGAGAAGAAGTGTGCTAGTTCCTGTTTTTAAGAACAAGGGAGATGTGCAGAGTTGTGGTAACTACAGAGGAATAAAACTGATCAGTCAAATGACGAAATTATGGGAAAAAGTTGTCGAAGGTAGGCTAAGGTCTGAAGTACGAATTTGTGAGCAGCAGTATGGTTTTATGCCTAAAAAGAGCACTACTGATGCAGTATTTGCCTTGAGGATGCTGATAGAGAAATACAGAGGGAGCTGCAGTGTGTCTTTGTAGATCTTGAGAAAGCGTATGACAGGGTACCTAGAGAAGAACTATGGTATTGTATGAGGAAGTCTGGTGTGACGGAGAAGTATGTTAGAGCGGTGCAGGACATGTATGAGGGCTGTAAGACAGTGGTGAGGTGTGCTGTAGGTGTGACAGAGGAGTTCAGTGTGGGGGTGGGACTGCACCAGGGATCTGCTCTGAGTCCTTTGCTGTTTGCTATGGTGATGGACAGGCTGACAGACGAGGTCAAACAGGAATCCCCATGGATAATGATGTTTGCAGATGACATTGTGATCTGTAGTGAGAGGAGGGAAGAGGTGGAGGAAAAGCTGGAGAGGTGGAGGTTTGCACTAGAAAGAAGAGGAATGAAGATTAGTCAGAGTAAGACAGAGTACATGTGTGTGAATGAGAGGGATCCAAATGGAAAAGTGAGGTTAGGATCACCAGTCCAGAGCAATGGAGAGTGTGAAAAGGGGTGAAGAAGTGTGTGCAGGCAGGCTGGAACGGGTGAAGAAAAGTATCAGGTGTGATGTGGAGAGTCTAAGTGCATAAATGTGCTAGTCTTGTTTAGTTAGCATTTGTTAGTTATTTTTCTTGCTGTGTCTGTGTTAATACATTCCTCTTTTTGTTGTGAAGCCCATTGAGACAGACATTCTGTGATTTTGGGCCAAACAAATAAAATTGAATTGAATTGAATTGATGTGTGACAGAAGAGTTTCAGCTAAAACGAAAGGGAAAGCGTACAAAACCGTGGTGAGAGCGGCCATGCTGATTGGTCTAGAAACACTAGCACTGAGAAAAAGACAAGAAAACAGAGATAGAGGTAGCAGAGATGAAGATGCTGAGGATCTCTCTGGGAGTGACCAAGATGGACAGGATCAGAGGAACAGAACATGTTAGAGGTTGTGGCGATAAAGTCAGAGAGGCCAGACTGAGATGGTTTGGACATGTGCAGAGGAGAGAGAGAGAGGACATCAGAAGAAGGATGCTGGGTTTGGAACCACCAGGAAAGAGGACTAGAGGAAGACCAAAGAGGAGGTTCATGGATACAGTGAAGGAAGACATGAAGATAGTTGGTGTGACGGAAGAAGATGCAGCAGATAGGGTTAGATGGAAGAAACTACTTTGCTGTGGCGCCCCCTTAAGGGAAATGCCGAAAGAAGAAAATAAATGAAGAAGGAAATAGATGCACTAATCTTTTTAATTATAAATTTACACATACAATAAATCTCCACTCACCAGTCCATCTCCATTCCTCCATCACCATGATAACCAGCTGTGACTGGTGTCAAAATTCAGGGTAAATATATATCAAAAAAGTAAAAAGTCAGGACTTTAAAAAGAAAAAAACACCTTTATTTTTTTCTTTTAAAATCTCAAACTTTATCTCTGAACTCCGAAGAACAAATGAAAGTTTTTAACATGTAATAATCATTATTTTAAAGTAAACATGTCACTGTTTTTGTGTAAAAATCTCTTCATATGAAGATATCTAGATATTTTTGTTTTTTTCTCATCAGACTGAGTCACTGTGTTCTCTCTGGGAGAAGTTGTGCAGCTCTGTCTTCAGTTCTCAGCTCTCAAACATCCAGACTGACAGAACTGGACCTGAGTGAGAACTACCTCATGGATTCAGGAGTGGAGAAGCTCTGTGATGGACTGAAGAGTTCTTCCTGTAAACTAGAAAGATTGAGGTCAGATTTCATCAAATTCTACAATCATTATCATGTCTGTTTGGATCAATGAGTTTAATAAAAGCTTTTAATTAAAAGCGTTTAATGATTAATTCCTCTTTTTATCTGTTTTAATCATTTTATTTATTTATTATTTATTTTTAAACAATTTGATTCTATGTTTTTGTGATTCTAATGCATTTTTTTTCGATTTCATGAAGCACTTTGTATTACGGTTAGTATGAATTGAGCTACAAATAAACTTACCTTTCCTTTAACAGTAGGACCACCGTGTGCTAAAACTAACTGCAAGCTTCCTGACGAGAATGGGACGCTTCTGTAAATATTATATTTTCCGCTGCTGTATTGCGTCAACAAGCTTTTACACCACTCCATTTTTAAAGTAATAATGAGTCAGTCACCTTCTTAACTGTCGATTCCTTATAAGGTTGCGGGGTTGCCGGAGCCCCTCCCGGCTGATTCAAGGCAAAGGGCTGGGTACAACCCGAACAGGTTGCAAGTCTGTGGCAGGGCCACACACATCCAATCATACACACACATACACACACACTCATTCCTAGGGGCAGTTTGGTACCGGCCAATCAACCTAACGTGCATGTTTTTGGTGGGTAAAGTCCTGCAAACAAGGAGCTGATGAGAAACTAAACATGTTCTCACTTCCAGCTGACTGGCTGTAGAAGTACTACTAGAATATGATGTTTTCTACTGGGAGAAATTCAAGAATCAGAGCGGCAGTTCCAAGCGAGCGTTAGCCAGGTGGCAGAGTTGTCGTCTTTCGACTGGGAGAACCTTGTTTGATTCCCCATGGGGCTGCTCACAGTCCAACACAATACAGATACAAAAAAAGAATCAAAGCAGCAACAGACAAAGTCATTCAGCTCATTACAAGTTGTTTTAGTGCAAAAGTCACTGTTTAAAGTTAAAAAGTGGATCCAGGAACTGATTGTTTCTGAGAAAATAGAACGAAAAATCTTCTCATTTATTCTTTAGAATCTCTGAACATTTGCTGGAAAACAGTTTTATTTTCTGAACAGTTCTTTCATCATTTCTGTCGTGTCTAATTTTCTGCAGACTTTCAGAGTGTGAGATCACAGGAACAGGCTGTGATTTTCTGACTTCAGCTCTGGCATCGAACCCCTCTCATCTGAAGGAACTGGACCTATACTACAACAACCTAGGCGATGAAGCAGTGGAGAAGCTGGTGTCTGTACTGAGAGATCCAGAGAAGCTCAGGTATGAGGAGACTGCTGCAGTTTTTCCTGATAATTATTCTCCTTTATGTTCAGATGAAATGAGGATCATTTAGTGTCAGAAGTTTTTACTCAAACTCAGTTCTATCAGAAAGTTAAAAAAGAAGTCATGAGGATTTTTAAATCTGAATCCCAGACAGAATGTGGTGAATATTTATCTGTTTAGGACTGAAGTTATTGATTATTTCAGTGATTAATCAATTCTTTAGTTTAAATGACAGAGTAATTGGAAAAAAATATTGTAAAGTATTTTCTTTCTGTTTAAAAACAACATAAAATTGAAGTTTTGTGAAGCTTTAAGTTTTTTTTTTATAGAGAATCAAAGCTGCTAAACAATTAAAAAATAAAAATATCAGTTTATGAATTATGAAGGAAATAAATGGACTAATCTTTTTAATTATAAATATACACATATATCTCCATTTACCAGTCCATCCCCATTCCACCATCACCATGGTGACCAGCTGTGACTGGCGTCAAAATTCAGAGTAAAATATACTAAAAAACTAAAAAGTCAGGACCTTTTTTTTTTTTTCGCTCAAAATTTCAAACTAAATCTCTGAGCTCTGAAGAACAAATTATATTTTTTAACATAAAATAATCCTTATTTTAAAGTGAACATCTCACTGTTTTTGTGTAAAAATGTGTTCATATGAACGTTCTGAACTGAAACTCCTGCTTGCTGAGTTGAACATGCAGGGATTATTCTCAAGAAGGTTTCCATGGTGACCAGAACCTACAAAATGAAAAAAAAAAAAAAACAGACCACAAAAAAAAAATAACATGTATATTTGACAAACTGTAAAATAAAATAAAGCTACAAAAAACCTGAATTTAAAGAAAAAATCTAGAAAAGTTCAAACTCATTCAATTTAAGCAAAAGGGAACAAAAATAATAAGATTGTTTTTATTTTTTTCTCTTTAGATTGAATCGCTGCTGTCTCTCCGAGAGAAGTTGTGTGCCGGTGTGTTCAGTTCTCAGCTCCCAAACATCCAGACTGATAGAACTGGACCTGAGTGAGAACAACCTCATGGATTCAGGAGTGGAGAAGCTCTGTGATGGACTGAGGAGTTCTTTCTGTAAACTAGAAAGATTGAGGTCAGATTTCATCAAATTCTACAATCATTATCATGTCTGTTTGGATCAATGAGTTTAATAAAAGCTTTTAAAAGTTGTTAAAAGAAGGCTGCTCCATGTAAAGCATCTCCTAATCAGAGTCTAAATGTTTCATCTGTTAGTTCCAACAGGGTTGGATGTAAAACTGTGACAGAAACAGGTTAAGTCCTGCAAACAAGGAGCTGAAGAGAAACTAAACATGTTCTCACTTCCAGCTGACTGGCTGGAGAAGAAAAGGACAGTTTGGATCAAATCTACTAAAAATGATGTTTTCTACTGGGAGAAACATTTTGCTCCGTACAGCAAAAAAAATTATCAAGGGAAAATGGAATGTCATTAATAAAATATTTAAAATAAAATATAAAAAATATGAAATAACAAAATATCTCATAAACAAAAGTTCAAAGTTGGAAAATATAAAAATAATTATAGACGGATTTAATAACTTGATTAAATGCCTTAGCCGAAAGTATTGAGAAAAACATGACTTAAGCCCATGTGATGCTGTAATAAGAAATCCTTTTACGTTTTCTTTAAACTACCGTATTTTCACGACCATAGGGTGCACCGTATTAAAAGGCGCAGTCCAAATTTTGCGTGCTCTGTATTTAACACACACATAAGGCGCACCTGATGATAGGGCACGGGTTTTATATACATATCCTCTACTACGTAAGTCCACCTTACAACAACACACACACATACACATAGACGCGCGCGCATACGCACACACACATGCGTGTTTAAAAATAGATCGGGAGTAAAACTGAGTTTGGTTGGTTTTATTTAAATATTAGTTACAGTCGTCATAAAGTCATTTATCAAATCCATCCAAGTCCTCATCCTCTGTTTCAGAATCTAACAGCTGCGCTAAATCCAACATGGCAGGTTCACTTTCCACGCTGTCAGAGTCACTTTCTGAACCGTGCAAGCTCCTCGAAAATGATGCCTGCTTTTGGGAAAGCTCGGACAACAGTGCCAGTAGACACGTTAGCCCAAGCATCTACAATCCACTGGCAAACTGTGGCGTAACTCGCCCGGCGCAGCTGATCGCCATCAGTTTAAACTGAGCTTCATAAGCGTGTCTCTTTTCCATTTTCAGTGTTGTTAAAAACAGCAATGTTCTGCAGAAAGCACACACTTGTTCTTTTATACATAATCCACACACACACTTCACCCTTTAATGTTCTCATGTTTTCAACTGCGTTCGCCCGATGGTTCTCTAATATGTCCGCAAATCACCAATCAGACAGGGCGCACTGCACAATGGGGCGCACCGCTCATTTTGAAGAAAATTTGTGACTTTTAGGTGCACCTTATGACCGTAAAATTACGGTAGTGCTGTCATTTTAACGCTTTAATTCGATTTATTAAGTATGGCACATCTTAATGCGTTAAAAAAATTAACGTGGATAATTACGACATATGTTTGGTGGTGAGCCAATTCTTGCTCGTTTGAATTTTGGCCTATTGGAGGACCGGTAGTCTTCTCGTTTGTCCTACATCGCCTACGCTGGCAAATTAACTAGGCAGCAGTGGTCAAACACAACAGACATGGACCTGACTCAGGAGGATGTGTCTTGTCATCCTCCTGAGAATAAGGAGGATGACAAGACTAAAAGTACCTAAACATATTCAAATTATGCTTAAAGAAACCTCTTTAGAATGAACTTATGATAGTAAGGTCCTTGGACCAGTGGTGGATGAAGTACTCACTTTTTGTACTTAAGTAAAAGTACAGATACTTAGGCAAAAAATTTACTTAAGTAAAAGTACAAAAGTAGTTGGTGTAAATTGTACTTTTTAAGTAAAAAGTAAAAGTATTCGATCATAATTCAAGTGTTATTTTTTGTGCTATAGGGTGTCACCATGGTAACCAGGATAAATACTCTGCAGGGGTGTGACCCCCCTCTCTCTCGCCTCTTTTGGTCCACAAAATAAATAAATAAATAAAAATAAAATAAAAGGGGACAAGTCAAGCTATCCCCTAGAAGGGCCAGTGAATGGGCTCCAAAATGGAGGAAAATGACACTTATTTTTTTAAATGTTTTGGGGGGGGGGGCCGTCACTATATATTGCCTTTGTCAAAGCCCCGCCCCCCTTTGGAAAATCCTAGAACCGCCCCTGCTCTGTGTAATGATGGCTCAACTTTTTATTTAGAAGTAAACACAACGAACAACGATCTTCTGACTCTTTTTAATTTGTACTAGATTTGATGTTAGGTTTTTGGCGCTGAATGAATGCAGAAAATGTTTACTCCAGATTCTGATTGGTCCTTTATTCATTAGTTTTTCTCCAGATCAACTGCTTCTTTTGATTTTGGCGATGCGGCTTCAAGATGCGCTAAAAAAACCTGTGTATTTTTCAAATTCCTGAACGAAAATGTAACAAAAAATATAAAACACACTTTTAAAAAATAACGAAGTAAAAGTACAGATATTTGCTCTAAAAATGTAGTGAAGTAAAAGTAAAAGTACCGGCCTTAAATTTTACTTAAGTAAAGTACAGATACACAATTTTTTTACTTAAGTACAGTAACGAAGTACATTTAGTTTGTTACGTTCCATCCCCCGCCTTGGACTGATGACAGGTCACCATTTAAGCTGGAAAAGCGCACATAAGTAATACAAAAAAATAAACTGTCCAAAGTAATAGCAATCATTTATAAATTCAGATTTGTCGTAAATAAAAACAGTTTGTTTATGTTATATAATACATTAGTTCATTAAAAATATTTAATATTTAAACTTATTGTTTTGAGATTTGGGGAAATACATACAAAATTAACACAAAACCAAGTTATTTTACACCAAAAAAAAACAACAACAACAAAAAAACAATACGAGTAATAACATTTTTATCTTATAATCAATCAATAATCTATTTATGAATTTAAAAACATTAAAGTTCTATGATCTAGTGGAATTGCACACTTTAAAATTTATGTTTAAGATAAAAATTAATTTGATGTTGATCTCTTTATAAAATATGTAAAACATCAGGGAAAGTCCAAATGAACTTTGAGGAAATGATGTGTTCATTAAAAATGAATTTAGGACAAATGTTTAAAAATTCTGTATTTCTATTAAAGGTGTGGATCTTTAAAATAATTATGATGATGAACTTAAATTATGTTTCAATCTTTTCTGTTTAGAGAAGAAATTTAAGTTATTATCTTTTAAAAAATATGTAATGAATAAGTAATGAATTTAAAGTAAAATTTGTATTTCATTTTTTTTATTATTTATTTTGGTCACTTTGTAATTTCACATTAAAGAAAGAAAAATTGTATTTTACCAAGGGACCGAAAAGGTATCGGCTGTAGCAAACGCTTATCACGCCGACCCTTTTTTTAAATCACCATGAAAGCAAAAACATATAAGTAAATATTCAGAAATCCATCATAACAAATAAAATGAAAATTAAAACATCAAATGAAAAAGTATTGTTACTTTAAATTCATTATATATAAGCTTGAATTTAACCATCAAGACTTGCATATTCAAAGATCCACACCTTTAATGAAAATACAGAATTTTTTAACATTTGTTCTAAATTTATTTTTAATGAACACACCATTTCCTCTTAGTTCGGATGGACTTTCCCTAACGATAAACATATTTTGTAGACAGTTTGACATCACATTTTTTTTTAATCTTAAACATAAATTTTAAAGTGTGCAATTCCACTAAATCATAGAACTTTAATGTTTTTAAATTTATAAAAAGATTATTGGTAGGTTGATTATAAGATGAAAATGTTATTGCTCGTGTTACTTTTTTTTTTGTAAAATATACATTGGTTTTGTGTTAGTTTTGTACGTATTTCCCCAAATCTCGATACAATAAGTTATATATGGAAGTACTAATGTATTATATAACATAAACAAACTTTTTTTATTTAGGACAAATCTGAATTTATAAATGATTGCTATTACTTTAGACAGTTTGATTTTTTGTATAATTTATGTGCGATTTCCAGCTTAATGTGTGATCTATAATCATTCTAAGGAACTTACTGTCATAAGCTCGTTCTAAAGGGGTGTCATTAAGCATAATTTGAATTTGTTTAGGTACTTTTAGTTTTGTAAATATTATGAATTTAGTTTTTTCAATATTTAATGATAATTTATTTATGTCAAACCATATTTTTATTTTACTCAATTCTCTTTCAACTGATTGTATCCTTTGGTTCAGGGCTTTTCCTGAAAAGTGAAGAGTAGTGTCGTCTGCAAATAGTACATAATTTATTAGTTTGGATGTGTAACACAAATCATTGATGCATGTTACTACTCTGGCTCAAAGAGCAGCAACATTAAGGGGAAGGCCACACAAAGTAAAAGGTTTGAAGGGACTTATAACAAAAATAATACTAAAGGTACAATGAAACAAAAGAATGGCAGAGGATCAGGGTGGCGCAAGGAGAGGAGACCAGCCAGCAGAGAGAGATGAACCACGTTTGAGCCTTTTTATAGTGGGCAGGTGGCAGTGGGCGGGCCAAGTGCAACTCCAGGTTCTGTGAGGACAGACAAGCAGAAAGGGCCACAACCCCAAGGCCGTAACATGTATAAAATAAAGAGTTTAGGCCCCAGTTTTGAGCCTTGTGGAATTCCACATATTACCTTTAATAAGGCAGATTTTCATTTGATGTACTACTGTTCATTTGATGTATTATGATGAATACTTATATATTTTTTGCTTTCAAATTGATCTGGGAAAAGGTTTGGCAGAATAAGCATTTGCTTCACCCGATACCTTTTCGGTCCTTTCGCAAATATAAGTTCAGAAAAATGTAAATTTCTTTAATATGAATTTAAAATGTGACCGAAATAAAAGAAGAAAGAAAGGAAGAAAGAAAAAATTAGAGCAGCAACAGACACAGTTATTCAGCTTCATTACAAGTTGTTTTAGTGCAGAAGTCACCGTTTAAAGTTAAAAAGTGGATCCAGGAACTGATTGTTTCTGATAAAATAGAAAAAAAATCTTCTAATTTATTCTTTAGAATCTCTGAACATTTGCTGGAAAACAGTTTTATTTTCTGAACAGTTCTTTCATCATTTCTGTCGTGTCTTATTTTCTGCAGACTTTCAGGGTGTAAGATCACAGGAACAGGCTGTGAGTTTCTGACTTCAGCTCTGGCATCGAACCCCTCTCATTTGAAGGAACTGGACTTAAACAACAACAAACTAGGAGATGAAGCAGGGGAGAAGCTGGTGGCTGTACTGAGAGATCCAGAGAAGCTCAGGTATGAGGAGACTGCTGCAGTTTTTCCTGATAATTATTCTCCTTTATGTTCAGATGAAATGAGGATCATTTAGTGTCAGAAGTTTTTACTCAAACTCAGTTCTATCAGAGTCATGTAGATTTTTAAATCTGAATCCCAGACAGAATGTGGTGAATATTTATCTGTTTAGGACTGAAGTTATTAATTTTTTCAGTAATTGATCAATTCTTTAGTTTAAATAATAGAGTAATAAGAAAACTCAACTTACATTCGGTCATATTTATTTATCATTTGTCCTTTTTTAATTATTTAATTCATTTAATTTCATTGCACATTTAGATGTTGTACTAATCAATGAAGCATCTAACTGCTAACCATCCAAATGGTTGAGCAATGAGCATTAGCCAAGATAATCACAGAGGTTTTGTCAGGAAGGGCATCCGACGTAAAACTATGCCAAATTTAAAAAAGCAAGCCAGTTTTAAAAATATTATACCGGATCGGTCATGGCCTGGGTTAACAATGACCGCCGTAGGTGCTGTTGACCGACAGGGTGCTGGTGGAAATTAAACTACTGGTGATCACAGAAGAAGAAGAAGAGGAAGATGTGTAAATTGGAAGAAAGAGAAGAGAAACTTCAAGAGTCTAGGACAGGGGTGGGCAAATAATTTTTATCAGGGGCCGCATGAGAAGCCTGAATTGTGTCAGAGGGCCACCAACTTTCTTTCATTGTAAAATACATAGCTGGTACTGATAATCAGAAGAATAAAGCACTCTGTAAATACAGTATGTATATTAGGTTATGTGAAACTGTGGTCCTGAGTGCTGCGTTTGACACTGTAGATCACGAGATCCTTCCACTGGGTTGGTGTTTCTGATACTGCACTTATTTGGTTTGAATCTAATTTAGAAGGACGCAAGTATTTTGTAGAAATTGGAAATTGTGTGTCAGATCACATGCCTTTGACCTGTGGGGTTTCCCAGGGGTCAATTCTTGGACCCCTGTTGTTTAACCTCTACATGCTGCCGTTAGGGCAATTGATAGCCAGTAATAACGTGTCCCATCACAATTACGCAGATGATACTCAGATTTATGTGTCACTGACAGCAGGTGAACATAGACCTGTGGATTCACTCTGTCACTGTATTCAACAAATCAGAGTCTGGATGCAAAACAACTTTCTCCAGCTAAACTCAGACAAAACTGAAATCATTGTCTTTGGCCCACAGAAACAAAGAGAAAGTGTCATCAGTTACCTTCAGTCTCTCTCTCTGGAACCGACAAATCAAGTTAGAAATCTGGGAGTAATAATGGACTCAGACTTTAACTTCAACAGTCACATCAAATCAATTACATCAGCAGCCTTTTACCACCTGAAAAACAGCCAAAATCAGAGGTTTGGTATCTAAAATAGACTTAGAGGTTCTTATCCATGCATTTATTTCCAATAGGTTAGATTATTGCAACGGTCTACTCACTGGTCTGAACAAAAAGGCTTTAAAACAGCTGCAGTTTAATCAAAATGCTGCTGCTCGAGTCTTAACAAGAACTAGAAAATATGTTCACATTAGTCCTGTGCTCAAGTCTCTGCACTGGCTTCCTGTGGCTCAGAGAATAGACTTTAAAGCTGCTCTGATTGTGTTTAAGTCTCTCCATGGTCTAGCACCAAAGTACATCTGTGATATGTTAGTACCTTATGAACCATCTAGAACTCTGAGGACCTCCGGGACCGGCCGTCTGCTGGTTCCTTGAGTCAGGACTAAACATGAAGAAACTGCATTTCAATTTTATGCTGCAAAAGTCTGGAACAAACTTCCTGAAGCCGTGAGACAGGCCTCTACTGTGACAATGTTTAAATCTAGGCTGAAAACACTTTTGTTTAACTGTGCTTTTGATTAATTGCTCTTTTTTTTATCTGTTTTAATGGTTCTATTTATTTAATTTTTAAACTTTTTGATTCTATGTTTTGTGATTTTAATGCATACTTTTTCTTTTCTTTCTTGTGAAGCACTTTGAATTACATTTTGTATGAATTGTGCTATACAAATAAACTTGCCTTGCCTTGCCATGGTGTTTATGATTGGCCTCACGCTGGCCGGACAGGGGCGTACCAAGGGCTGGATGTGGCCCGCGGGCCTTAATTTGCCCAGGTCTGGTCTAGGACTTAGGGTAGGAACTTTAAATGTTGGGACTTTGACGGGTAAAGGTAGAGAGTTAGTTGACATGATGCAGACAAGGTGTTACAACTTGTATGGTCTAGGGTTAGACTGATACGTAGATGGATGTTATGATTAATCCCCGGGAGTGAAACAATCAATTGAAGAATGAGGAAGAGTAGGGTGTTTGAAAGAATAAACTATTTACGTATTTACAATCAATCTTAGCACCTGAAAAGCTTCTTTTGGGAGTACTGCAGACAGGTCCTCTCTCAGCTTGGCACCAGACCTTCTAATCAGCCAACAAGCAATCAGATTTAACTGCCAAGAGGTGAGGAAGGTTGGATCCTGGGTGGCAGAGGTAAGGGAAAAACACAAGAGGGCGACAAAAACAAAACCCCAAACATCCCCCAAATGGCTATGCCCATAACAGAAGGAAAGTAGACATCCTGTGTGTCCAGGAGACTAAATAGAAAGGTAACAGGGATAGAAGTCTAGACGTGAGGTTCAAGTTGTTCTACCATGCCATAGATAGGAAGAGGAATGGTGTAGGCATTATTGTTAAGGAACAGTTTGTTGGGAATGTTCTGGAGGTGAAAAGAACGTCAGACAGGGCAATGAGCCTCAAACTAGAAATTGAAGGGGTAAGGTTCAACGTTGTTTGTGTGTATGCTCCACTGGTAGGATGTGAGGAGAAAGAGAAATTCTGGTCAGAACTTGATGAGGTGATTCAGAGCATCCCTAGATGTGAGAGAGTTGTCATTGGAGGTGATATACAGGTTAGGTATCCAGAACAGGAATACAGAAGGACAGATGGTGATCAACTTTGCAAAAAGAAAGGAAATGGCTCCAGTGAATACTTTCTTCAAAAAAAGGCTGGAACACAGGGTGACTTACTAGAGTGGAGGAAAGAGTACACAGGTATATTACATTTTGTGCAGGCAGTGTAATCGGAAGGTGATTAGTGACTGCAAAGTTGTAGCAAGAAACAGTGTAGCCAAACAGCAAAGGATGGTGGTATAGGTCCCTGGTAGTGAAGAAGTTTAAGAAGAAGAAGGGAGTGCAGTGACTCAATTTCTGTTTTAAAACAACATAAATTTGAAATTGTATGAGGTTGTGTTTTTTTTTTTCACAATTTAATTTATTTTCTTTCTGGAAAAACTTAAATCACATTTATTAAACATTGTACATTCAAGAAACTCCATCACCATGGAAACCAGCTGTGACTGGTATCAAAATACAGAGTAAAAAACATCAAGAGTAAATAAAACAAGACTTTATGAAAATATCTTATCTTATTTTTTGTTTAAAAATGTTAAACTAAATCTCCGACCTCTACAGAATAAATGAAAGTTTTAACATAAAATAATTATTATTTTAAAGTAAACGTGTCACTGTTTTTGTGTAAAAATGTCTTCATATGAACATTCTGAACTGAAACTGGAATTCTGGACTTAAAGAAAAAATCTAGAACAGTTCAAACGTATTCAATTTACCGTATTTTCCGCCCTATAAGGCGCACCGCATTATAAGGCGCTACCGTAAAGGCTGTTCAACTTTGTCCTCTAACTGTGGCCATCTCGCTTTGTTCCGCGGAAACTCTGTTTTGTCTTGTTTACTTGGTGCAGCGCATCCTCTTGCTTCCTCCACTTCCTCATCATTGATTCATTGATGTTAAACTCTGTCGCTGCGGCCAGAGGTAAGATCTTAAGCCCGAGCCCGACCCAAAATTCGGGTCGGGCTTCTCTCTCGCTGACTTTTTTTCTTTTTTTAAATAAATAATGTTTATAAAATGTAAACTAAAACGAGGTGTGTGTACTAAACTAAGGAATACTTGTTAAAAAAATTATTAATTTGGATAAAACAGAGAAGTAATTTTTTACTACTAAACAGGATCCGCAGAGCCAGCTCATGCTCTGCGCGCGTGAACGCCTCCTCTTAATTTGGTAATCCTCTCCTGCGCACATCTTTATTTTATTAATTTTGAACTGGTATCCCCGATATGAAGGAGTAAGAAGTTAAGGATAAACTAAATTGCTTTCATACAAACACAAAAAGACTGGCACCTCGACGCTGAGCAGGCATTTAAACAGCTGGACTGGTAAAAGTGATGATCGCTATTTTATCATTTGTTTGAAAGACCGTCCCTCCTCTTCGCGCTAAGCAGGCCATCACAGACAAGTGTGTTAGGGGTCCGATAGTGGGATTTTTTTTTTTTTAATTAAAAAAGCGTGTTCTTGAAAATGTTCCAATTTATAAATTTTTATAAATGATATATTTATAAAATATATTGCGGGCTCGGGTCGGGTTGGATTTTTTAGGCCCGATCTCACCTCTGGCTGTGGCTCTATTCCCGTGTTCTACTGCGTGACCGATCGCCTTGAGTTTAAACTCTGCGGTGTAACAGTGTCTCTTGGTAGAATTCATTTCCGGGTCTTTACACAAACACACAAATGGAAATGAGACGCCCTTTCATGTATCCCAGCATGCACCGCGCACTACTTCTTCTACGGGGGAAATGGAGTCGGCGGCTGCTTACCGCAGTTGCGACACCTGTTGTAGCTCAATATTAATCCATATATAAGGCGCACCCTGGACTTTAGAGAAAATTTAAGGTTTTTAGTGCGGAAAATACGGTAAGCAAAAAGAAACAACAAAATAAAGATTGTTTGTTTTTTTTCTCATCAGACTGAGAAGCTGTGATCTCTCTGGGAGAAGTTGTGCAGCTCTGTCTTCAGTTCTCAGCTCCCAAACATCCAGACTGACAGAACTGGACCTGAGTGAGAACTATCCCACGGATTCAGGAGTGGAGAAGCTCTGTGATGGACTGAGGAGTTCTTCCTGTAAACTAGAAAGATTGAGGTCAGATTTCATCAAATTCTACAATCATCATCATGTCTGTTTGGATCAATGAGTTTAATAATAATTAAAAAAAAAAAATACTATTGACAGTTTTATTTTCTGAACAGTTCTTTCATCAGGTCCGTCATGTGTCGGTTTTTCTACAGACTTTCAGAGTGTTTGATCACAGGAAAAGGCTGTGATTTTCTGACTTCTGCTCTGGCATCGAACCCTTCTCATCTGAAGGAACTGGACCTAAACAAAAACAACCTAGGAGATGAAGCAGGGGAAAAGCTCATGGCTGTATTGAGAGATCCAGAGAAGCTCAGGTATGAAGAGACTGCTCCAGTTTTTTCTGATAATTATTCTCCTTATATGATCAGATGAGACGAGGATCTTTTAGTTTCAGAAGTTTTTACTCAAACAAACTCAGTTCTACCTGTAACAATATGTGACATTATGTGTGAATAGTGAGTTCAATAGCTCGGCCGCTAGAGGGCGATCGTGTGTGTTAATACTTGTGTAGATACCACAGAGTGAGACCTGAGGCCGTTTCAAGAAGGAAGTTTAACAAACTTTGAGTATAAATCCAAACCTTGAGTTGATCAATATTAAGATTGAAAACCCCAAGTTTTCGGTTTCAGACAAGCTGAAAACAGCTGGGATTATTCTCAAGAAGGTTTCCATGGTGACCAGAACCTACTGAAATGGAATAAAACAGAACATAGGAAACAAATAACATTCCGTTCCGTTCCGTCATCTTCCGCTTATTCCGGGGTCGGGTCGCGGGGGCAACAGCCTCAAGCGGGCAGCCCAGGCCTCTCTCTCCCCGACTGCATCCTCTAGCTCACCTGGAAGGATCCCAAGTCGTTCCCCGGCCAGCTGTGAGACATAGTCTCTCCAGCGGGCCCGTGGTCTGCCCCTTGGTCTCCTCCCGGTGGGACGTGCCCAAAACACCCTGCCGCGAGGCGCTCGGGGGGCATCCTGACCAGATGCCCGAACCACCCCATCTGGCTCTTCTTGACCTGGAGGAGGAACGGCTCGACACCGAACTCCTCCCGGATGGCAGAGCTCCTCACCCGATCTCTGAGTGAGAGCCCAGCCACCCTGCGGAGGAAGCTCATTTCGGCCGCTTATACCCGCGATCTCATTCTTTGGGTCACCACCCACAGCTGGTGACCATGGTGAGGGTAGGAACGTAGATCGACTTGTAAATCGAGAGCTTTGCTTTTCGGCTCTAAACAACATTACACAAATAACATTCTATCAAAATGTATGTTTTACAAACTGTAAAAAAATAAAAGCTACAAAGAACCTGAACATAAATAAAAAATCTAGAAAAGTTCCAAATTATTCAATTTAAGCAAAAGAAAAAACAAAAATAAGTAGTGCTGTCATTTTAAAGCGTTAATTCGATTAAGTAATTACTCCGCATTTCAACGTTTTAAAAAATAACGTGTCAAATAGACTTCTGTTTGACACTGTTTGACTCTCAGGGAAACACTAGATGACCTCAACGTGAAGAAACGTGAAAAAAACGGGAAAGAAACGTGAAATTACGGTAGTTTAAATGAGTTAAGGATAGGTATCATAAGCTTCGGCTTCAGACTGCTCCTTTCAGACCTTGTACATATCGTTTTCTTTTCTTTTTTACTGTAAGAAAATGTTTAAATGTCTGCAAAAAATAAACTACTACTCTAAACTACTACTCTAAATATGCACCAAAATGCAAAAAACTACTTATTTTTCAAAATGTTCTGGGGGGAATGCCTTCTCACTCCCCATCCCTTTAAAAAATTCTGGATTTGCCCCTGAGTCGAGCCCCTGTAAGGCAAGTATTATACAAAAAAAAATAGAGACGGGACAATAAGTAAAAATGTAGTAATTTGTAGTTTTTTTAAAAAGGAGTTCTCCTACCATCGGAGCAACTCCAGCTTGACATACCATTTGGACACAAAACAGGCAAGTTCCTCTCTTGCAAGTGTGGCTACCAGGAGCTCGCTTCAACAAACCAAATTAGCTGAATTTGGCAAGCGAATAAGCAAATCCACAACAGAGAAACTGACAAATACTATCGCAAAGTGGGTTGCTGCTGATTGCAGGACAATTTCTATTGTTGGAGATAAGAACGTACCCTAACGAATCCTTGTTTTACTTTTTTTAATGATGCACCTGGCCTCATGAGGCACAGTTCACCAATAATAAATTGGATTTAAAGTCCTCTCTTTGTATTGCATTCAATTAGTTAGTCATAAAGTACATTTTTTTAATATCCTAGAATTCAAATTCTTCATCAGGAAATCTTTAGCAGATAAGACGTTAAAATGTGATTAATTCAATTAATTAATTACAGAATCCTCTAAGTAATTTGATCATTTTTTTGTTCTGTTTTTTTCTGATCAGATTGAGTCGCTGTGGTCTCTCTGAGAAAAGTTGTGCAGCTCTGTCTTCAGTTCTCAGTTCTCGAACATCCAGACTGACAGAACTGGACCTGGCTATGAACAACCTTATGGATTCAGGAGTGGAGAAGCTCTGTGACGGACTGAAGAGTTCTTCCTGTAAACTAGAAAGATTGAGGTCAGATTTCATCAAATTCTACAATCATCAACATGTCTGTTTGGATCAATGAGTTTAATAAAAAAACTGTTTTATAAAAGAAAAACAGTTTAATTTTCTGAACAGTTATTTCATTAGTTTTGTCTTATTTTCTGCAGACTTACATGGTGTGAGATCACTGAAACAGGCTGTGATTTTCTGGCCTCAGCTCTGGCATCAAACCCCTCTTATCTGAAGGAACTAGACCTAACCTACAACGAACTAAGAGATGAATCAGTGAAGAACCTTAAGGCTGCACTTAGAGATCAAGTAAAGTTCAGGTATGAGGAGAAGTTTTTCATCAAACAGAGAAACATCATTTTTAGTTTAAAAGTTTTTACTCAGTGAATTTGTTTTAGTCTTTAAAATTTTGTCTAAGCAGCTCATGTGGTGCATTTATCTTCTTACCAACACATCCATCTATTGTCTAAAATAATTTGTAATGTCTATGTCGTCATGGCAACAAACTCACTCCCTCTATTTTCTGTTTTTCAAGCTATAGGTAATGAACTATAATCCCTGCTGTTTCCTCCATTTAAGAGTAAGATTATTTAATTCATTGCTTTAAATCATTTTCACGGTTTTGTCTCATGTTTTTTAGTCAGAAATGGATCAATAATCTATCTGTTTTGGGTTTGTTCTTTTCATCAGAACCCTGATGTTTCTACAAGAGTTACCAGACACACCATCACACAGATGTGGACGTCTGGAGTCTGACACTCTAAATCTAAATTTTGGAAATGTTTAACTATAATCATCAGTTTTAAAAATAACTAACTTCTTCGATCAATTAAATGGAATTTTGTGGGTTTCAGAATAAAAAAATATTGCTTTAGACATTTAGTTTTCAAACTTACCTTTATTTTTCTCTCTGTTTTGAAGCTAAAGTTAATTACATGTTACAGTTAATGGTTTTGTTTTTTTTTTTTTAAGAAACTGATTTGAATTTTTTGTAACAAAAGATTTTGATTTTTTCTGTTAAAACAAAATTTTCTGAACATTTGATTATCATTCAGAGAACAAAGTAACTCTGGTGGGCGCTGTTAAGAAAATAACAGTGCAAGTTGTGGTTATAAGAACAAACTTTTAAAAATGTTTTATTAGAAGCAGTTTTACATCATGTAGTTGTTTTATTTAATAAGAATCTGTATCTACACTTTTCTTATTGACTCTCATTTTAAATTGATAATATTTTCAGATATAATTTTACTGTTTTTATTCTGATTCTCATTTTATTCTCATCTTGTATTGTTAAAAATGTGATCAGTGTGATTTGAGCTCTATCAATAAACTTACCTTTTCTCTTTTGGGTTGGTGTTCGTACGTGCCTGTCTAACAATCTGATATTACAAATCTAATTTTTATCATGTTCTTATCATCTTGAAATGTTTTTATTTGCGTATGCAATCAAGTCTAATGCTAAAAGAATAACATATACTGTAATAAAAATAAAATCAAGCTTCCCACAGTTTGGAACAATATTGAGAACACAATATATACACTGTATAATATATAAGTATATACATTATATATACCGTAATTTCACGGCCATTAGGCGCATCGTACGAAAAGGCGCAGTCTCAGTTTTGTGCGCCGTTGCTGTATTTAACACACACATAAGGCGCACCGTACGAAAAGGCGCAGTCTCAGTCACACACCGCCTTACAACAACACACACGCAAGCATGCAAATGTGCGGATTAAAAAATAGTCCAGTGCTTCTCCAATAGTGGGGCGCGTGTGATCCTGTGGAACACGTTTTTCTTTTTTGCCGTACTAGAATAAAGTGTAATTGTACATCCACTACAGTAGTTGTAGTTTGTAGTTTAAATAAGAATTATTTTTTTTTTAAATTCAAGTTAATTGATGCACTTTAAATATTTTTTGTTACACACTAAAACACAATGAAGCTGTTCTTTTTTTTTCTTTAATGTTAATGAGGATACAATGTTATGCAGAAGTGTACTTAGAACCAGGGGTCTCCAACCTTTTCTGCTCCACGGACCGGTTTAGTATCTGGACCGGTCTACAGGTGATAAGACCAGCCTGAAAAACTGGCTTTTTTAATGAATAATAATACATTTAAATCCACGTTGTCTTCACGAGAAACTTTATTAGCAGCGTCTTTATAACATGGAAACATTCTCTCTGCTCGAACGCACTGTGGTTGCCTTGGTAACGGTAAACATACCTTCAAAATAAAGACATCACAAAAACAAAGTGAATAAAAATACTAGTTAGGCCCCTCACACCAGGGGCGGTCCACCTGGTGGTTGGGGACCACTGCTTATAACAATTTCATAGACAAATGATACTAATTATGGTCATGGCGGAGAGTGGGGGAGAGGGGGCGCGAAATATTTTCTTCTTTCTTGGGGGGCGCAACAGGATATAATTGAGAAGCACTGCGTTAGTCCAAGCATCTACAATCCATTGACTCGTTAATGCTGAAATTTCTCGCGGCGACTCGATTCCCATGTTCCTCCGCGTAGCTGATTGCCTTCAGCTTAAACTGAGAGTCATAAGCGTGTCTCTTTGCCATTTTCAGGGTTAAAACAGCCATGTTGTTCATACAGCACATACCTTTTTTATACACAATCCACACCCACACTTCACTCTTTAACGTTCTCATGCTTTTCTTTCAGGTCCGCCTCGCCTCACGGGCAACGCTTTTTCTTTTAGGTCACACACAAGGCGCACCGCACGAAAGGGCGCCCCGCTCATTTTGAAGAAAATTTTAGACTTTTAGGTGCGCCTTATGGCCGTGAAATTACGGTCTGTTTTATATATATATATATAAAACAGAGGTGTCATATTTACATGGTACAGACACCAAAATCAATGCTCTAGTGCACGTATGTCAAAGTCGCGAATGAATTATCGTTGAGCCCCTGGATTATCTTCTTCTTCTCCTTTCGGCATTTCCCTTCAGGGGTCATATGGTCATATGGTCATATATTTCCCTTCAGGGCCCCTGGATTATATACCTGTATATTTATTATTAGATCCTGCATGCCACAGCCGCCCGCTGGTGTTTTGCACATACAAACACTACATTCCCCACAATGCAACAGTAGCCCGGAAGTCACTGCGGCGCAGCAAGCGGCTTCATTATTCATCAGCAGTCAGATTAGAAGTGAACCTCAAAACCTCCCCCAAAATGCCTAAACGGAAGGTGGATGCTGAGAACAGGGGTTTTCAAGCCAGGTGGGAGGGAGAGTAAATGTTCACGGAGGTTAAAGGCAAACCTGTGTGTCTTCTGTGTGGAGAAAGTTTGTCTGTAATGAATAAATATAATCTAAGAAGGGACTTTCACTCAAATGTAGGGATGGGATACCAAAACCGTTTGGCATCATTACCAGACCAAAACCTTTTATTCTTATCGGTATTCTTCACGGTATTGATGGAGAGGCAGGGCAGGTGAGCAAACAGGACGCACACTATTTTGTTCACCGATTGTCTCTAAAAGACGGTCTGTCTCCCTCTCACTGAAAATAATATGTGTTATCAGAGAATAAATGCCAGAGTAGTGAAGTTGTATAAAAAGATTATGGAGAGCCTATTATAATAGCCTCAGGGCTACTGTATCATACATACTTAAAGAAGCGCCTTAGATTTTAAATCTTGCGCGTAGTAGAGCGTTTTTTACACGCTTAAAACTTGCTCATCTAATGTGCTAGCTTTCAAGTATAAAGCGCTTGATTTAACCCGACTAGACCCATGCTCCCCAGGCTAATTCGCCTCTTTGGCAAAAAGGTCTCCCTGGCAAAAAAAAAAAAGGAAAATCTATATTAGACAACTGTTAGTAGTCTGCAAACCAGGGGTCAGGATGTTCTCACACTTATAGTTATCATAGAAAATAGTCTGCCCAGCAGGTTAGGATTAGTTCTATTCTCAGCATAAAAACAATTTGGTTTTGCAGCATGTTCCAACCATAATCTGTAACACTATCACCATTATCTGTTTGAGAGACACGGCCCCTAAAGACACGCGTCTATTTATTTATTGTGCAGGACATGTGATTTTTTTTTTTTAGGAAAGTTCCTTTTGGTTCTGGTGGTTGTTTTGTTGTTGTTTATTTTGGTTCAATAGGCTATGTACAATAATTTCAATATGTCTTAAGAAACGTTGAACCAGTTTGGTGTTCTATCGAAATCTGCAGCCTCATAGTTCCGAATAATAACCCTAACGCTAATTTCAATAGAAGTATGGCAGGTCGCAGAGCTCAGTGGTTAGATCATCTAGAAAGGAGAGAGGGCATGTTAGGCATGCGCAGAGGCGCAAAGTCGCAGATCTTGATGGTTGCTGATCTTGTCAGGACACCGGCCCTCGACTTGTAGCAAATTTGTTTTTTCTAGCCCTTTGTGTATTTTACTTTGACACCCCTGACCTAGTGACTCTAAGAAGCTAATGATAAACGAAATGATTTATCATACCTATATGATTATTATAGATTATAAATAAATTTTGATGAATATTATATGTATGATATATAAATAATAATGTATATAATATTATTATAGATCAATTATATCTGTATAGTTTATCACATTTAATTTATCTGATCTCCATGTGAGGTACAACCCCCTAACGGACCCCGTGCCGTGATCCCCTCGCCTGCTACCAGAAGGTGGACTAGACCTTCCTCAACACCCTGATTACAGACACCTGAGATTAATTTCTGAAGCCACATACCTGTGGACCCTGCTGCCTTTTTAAGGGCGATCACCCTGGACTTCCAACGTCTGGTCATCATGTCATCCATCCCGGCCAGGTCCTCCTGGCTGCCTGACCATAAGTTATCTTTGATTTCTGTTATATCATTTGAACGTTTGGACCCTGAGTTAACACTAGGTGCCCTGGCTTTTTCAGTTTCGCTTGCCGTTTTTTTTTTTGTTGTTGTTTTGTAATTCAGATTTGCTGGAAAGGAATTCTGTTTTTCTGAGCTGATAGGAACATGTTCAAATGCTGACAGCTGAACTCCTGTTCTTTCTTTAAGCCAGGTTATACAGCCCTCACATGGGTTAGGTCAGTGAGGGCTGAACTAATCTATGTTCAGCCCACACAGACCATAGGTTCACGGAGGGCTGAATCCTCACTGAAGTGAGGGATGAACCTGCTTATACAGCCCTCACAACGTGCCCCCTTCAAAAGATTAGGTCTGGTAATTCTTATTTTTAGGTTCCAGTTAAACATTACGTTTCATTCACCATTTTCACATTTGTAGTTATGACATTTTTCTAAATAGGTTCGTATGGAGACGCTTGATCTTCTACATGAGGAATTGGCTTGTACACTCCACAGTGATCATCATGAGCAGCCTGAAGGTGAATGAGGAAGTTTTCAATGTCCTCTCCATCAGTTTGAGTGTAAGAGGAGGTTTTGAAAAGATCACATACAATCAAAAAAGTTATTCTAAGAGCATTGAGGAACTTAACAGTTCAATCTTTAAAATCTTTCTCATCTCTTGCAGCATTTTCATTGGTACTAAATGCTGATTGCCAGTTGGGTGTGGTTGTCTGATACTGTTGATTGAGGAGTGCCTTCACAAAGTAAAAGGCTTCTGCTAATGCTACTCCCTATTTTTCAGGCTTGAGGTGGTGCTTGGCAGCTGTGATGACGTCATCAGCAGTCCAGGGGTGGCCGACATAGGCGGCTCTTCTGTGGGGGCCGGCCACTTGAACATTGGAGAAGTAAACACTTGTTCCGCCCTTTTCTCTCATTGCTGTCGGTGCAGCCTGGCATAGAAAGCTACAGGAAAGAGAGATGGGGATTGTGTTTGAGGAGAAGAAGGGTGGATGATAGGCAGTCCTTCACTCCTCCTAACAGATCTTGCTCAGGCAGGGATTGGCCAGGTGGAGCAGGCGGGTTGTAAGGTGTAGGGGTGGAGTCCAGTGATGGATTGACAGCAGCCACACTGTAAAGAAGGATACAGAGAGATGAATCTGTTTTCTCCATTATTATAATCATCATTATTTTTAAGATATTTTTTTCCAATATTATTTTCAGTTTTTTTGACCTTCTTTTTTTCCTAGCAAACTTTCTCATTCACTTTTCAGTTTGTCCGTCAATAGTTTCAACTGAACAGGCTTTAAAGAAAAAAAAAACAAAGAGAGAAACCAAATTATCACACCAACATTGTAAATATTTACATGAATCCAGTCTATTTATGTCTTTCACAAAAAGGATCAAATTGGATTCTGAATTTGGATCACATTGTTCCTTCTCTTCTAAGATTCCCATGGTGATTACAAAACCTGTCTGTCACACATACACACTGGATTTGTTAGGGGCACACAGTATTTTGTCCGTACCTGGCCTTACTATGCGCGTCTAGTCTAGCTAGCAGGTCATAGGGCATAAGTTTTAACCCAATCTTCTATTTTCGCTGACGGGACTTTCGTTTCTAGCCTGTTCTTGTTGTGCTCACAAAATTTTCTTTATTTATTCTCCATTTCCTTTTCATAGTTCTGGCCAGATGAAAAATATGACTCGCTATGTCTCGTGTTCTCAGCATGTGGAAAACTGAACTGGCTCAGTTTTTTTTTTTTTTTTACACCAGGATGCTATGTCTGTAATCCAGAAGAGTGGAAATCTCTTTTGAGTTAAGGCTATGTTATGTGTTATTTAACTCATTGGAAAGAAACAGCTGACTTTGTTTGCTAAAATGCCTCTTATCTTATTTTACAATTGACTATACAATAAATTTACAATAGTATTAAAAAAAAAAAAACTTTAAGTCATTTTCTACAGTTTGGAAAAAAAAAAATATTTCTCACGAGTTCCTGACATCCAACACCAGGTTTGGAGAATCTGTCACAGTTAACCAGGATCACTGACAGTAGTCCTGCTCTTGGAAGATTTGGTTGAGGTTCGAGGAGGAATTCCTTATAACTCAAACTCCTCGGGCCCGTTCCTGGCAAAATCGCACAGGATCCCACTTCTGACATCAAGAATTGTGGTGGAAAACTGCCTCGGTGGAAGAAAAAGTCAATTGCTTTCTTTACAAGTTTCTTGTATGGATCAGCTGGAGAGATCTCCCCCTAAGTTCCCGATTCTATAACCTTTAAAGCATTGCTGTGCTGAAGGCTTAACCTGCCTCTAGACAATTCAACTGAAGCCCAAAGTGATCTCAACCTTGAAGTCAGATAAGTAGCGGAGGATGGGGACGGTGCTTCTGTTTCTTCACACTCTCTAAGACACCTGGCATTCCAAATAACAGAGAAATACAGCAGAATATAATATCAATGTTAGACCTTTATGAGAAACTAAAATGTCCAGATTTTAACAATCAACTAATAATCTTTGCTAAATACCACTGCTTATTATAAAATTTCCATTACGATGCCTAAGCGATCCATGTCATCCAGAATAAGACCCAGTTCTTTGGTCGATTCACAGAGGTGTCGCTGCTGTGGTGCTGCCCCCTCTTTTCATAAAAAATCTGATTTTTTTTTTTTTTATTGTTTGAGATGATTTCTTTGTAATTGTTTCAGAAGTATTGTCTTCTTCACTGTCCTTTGTTTCTTTGCCAGGCTTTGATGAAAGATCCAGACCGCCCAAAGAGTTCCAAAAGTCTGAAAAAAATTCCAGCTAGTTGCAAATCTGTGTAACCATCTCGTCCAAGCCTTCTCCAGGAGAATCTTCTTCTTTCCTGGTTACTCGCTCGAACACTTTGGCAGCAATTTGCTCATTTAAAGAGTCCGACAGCGTACTTTCCAGGCCCTCTTTGATCTTCAAAATGGCTGCAAATGTTCTTAGAACAGAAATTCCTTCCACCACCAAGATATCTTTCTCTTTGATGTTTCAGTCAGAAGGACGTCTTTCTTGGAAGAATTCGTCTTATTAAGAACGACTTTCTCCAAAAGTTCTTTGACCTTAAGCTTAGTCTCATCATCTGCGTTTCCCGCCATCAGTGTGATGCCTTGTGACTCGGTGAGCCGATGGAAAAAGGTTTTCTCCAATGGTTGGATCAAAACTATCGGGTCAGGTAGCAGATTCTCTTCTTTCTTGGTGTTGTTCATTTTAAAGATCAATAAGTTTAAGGTGTCTTCTAAAAAACACTGGTGAATTTTCACTGAGATGTGTTTTTATGCTCCGTAGACAAGCACATTTCTGAGTAGATGAAGCTTTAATACACGCAGGGCATGACGTCACTAAAGAACGGAGGAGTTATTCCACTGTTGCTAGGAAACAGAATTACATCAGAAGATTCTACTAACCCCGCCTCTTGTATTACTCTACATCAGAGATCAGACGCTACAAATGCTCAACATGGAAACTGGAGCCAAAAAAAAAAAAAAAAAAACCTCTGGGGCTAAAAACTTAAAAGCCATTTATTTGTCTAAAAATGAAAGCAAAAGAGATTTAAAGTGCATTTTAGGTGATGGTGCTGGAGAGGCTTGTGTTCACATGACACTGCTGATGAATTCCTCTCTGGACCCCCTGCAGTTTGCCTACCCGGTCACACCTGGGTGTTGCGATGCTGTCATCCATTTGCTGCAGCAAACTCACTCACAGCTGAATGGTGGTGGAGGCATGGTGAGAATCACCTTCTTTGATTTCTCTAGTGCCTTTAACACCATCCAGCCTCCATTACTGAGTGATAAGCTGTGGCTGATGGGTGCTGGTACATCCATCGTCTCCTGGAACTGATTATCTGACGGACAGGCCACAGTTCGTCCAGCTGGGCAAAGTCTTGTGTGATGGGGTTCTGAGTGGTGTGGGAGCCCCACAGAGCCCTGTGCTCTCTCCATTTCTCTTCACATTGTACACTTCAGACTTCCAGCACAACTTGGAGTCATGCCACCTACAGACATTCTCTGATGACTCTGCAGTTGTGGGGTGTGCAAGTGGTGGGCAGGAGGGGTGTACAGGAAGGTGGTGGACGGATTTGTGGAGTAGGCTGGATAGAGTCACCTGCTGCTCAATGTAGATAAGACCAGGGAGATGGTGATTGACTTCCGGAAGAACAGATCTGCCTTGCATTCTGGGTAGGGATGTGGAGGTGGTGGATGAGTACAGATACCTGGGAGTGACCATTGACAGCAGACTGAACTGGGGGAGTGACAGTACTGCTGTGTACAAGAAGACCTGCAGCCAACTTCCCTTCCTAAGAAAGGTGAGGTGCAGCAAGATCCTGGAGATCTTCTACCAGTCTGTGGTGGCCAGCTTCTTGTTCTTCACTGTGGACTGCTGGGGGACCAGCATTGCAGCCAGTGATGCCAACAGACTTAATAAACCGATAAGAAAGGCTGGCTCTGTCTGTGGCTGCAAACTTGAAAATAGGGACACACTTGAAGCACAGGTAGAGAGAAGGTCACTGAACAAACTTTTATCGATCATGGACAATCATGGCCATCTTCTCTAACATCATGGACAACCCTGACCATCCTCTCTACCCACTTCAGGACAAGAAGCAGAGCTCCTTCTCCAAGAGGCTCAGACAGCTCTGCTCAAAAAACGCCCGGTACCGGAAATCTTTTATTATCAACACAATAAGACTTTATGATAATTCACAGAATAACAGATAACTGGTTCATGCTCATGTAATTCATCACTGGTTGTCACTTTATATTGCTTATGTCACTTTTTTACCTCCTTATGCACATTCAGTCCATATTGTCCTCAATGTTTAATCTATTTCTTTCTTTCTTTCTTGTTTGCTGCTTGTAGGATCTAAAAAAAGGTTCATTCAATTTAGTACCCCAGTATCATAACCAACAATTTGATCTCACACAAGGAAACAACAAGCGCTTTTCCTCACTGCAGCGGGGGAAAGATAAGGAGAACAGAGACGTAATCTGCCTGGCTCCTATAAGCTTCTCTCAAATCAACTCACCCTGGCTTCATCTTTTTATTAGAGAAAACAGGTCACAGTTCACTTAAGGACACTCATAGGCATCTGAAGAATGTGTTATTTAAAAGGGCAGAAAACCCACCCAACATTGTTCGTATGCAAAATGGTTTTAACAGAAAAGGGGGTTTCATGTCCTGCAACTATCAGTGATTAGCTGATAAGGCAGGAATGTTTCTGATAACCAGATGGTCTCTGAATGTGCTGAGTAACCCTTCAGGCATAGGAGAGCAATAGCTGACATACGTAAGGTGGTTGATGCCCATGTATACTTTTCAAGATGTCAAAAACACACATTATAAAGTTATTAAGAGTATAAGCTTAAGTTTATCTTACATTTTCCCCCTGTTGTGAGTTTTGAACATCAAATACAGTACTTCCTAAAAATAGGTTTTATACAGTATCATTCTGAAAAACACAGCAGGAGTTGAGCCGGCCGGGAGGGCGAAAACCCTCTTCATAAGGAAAAAGTCCCCTCCTAACATCCACGCGGAGCGATAGCCTCATGGGCAGACGGCTCATGGAAGTAAAGTCCAAGAAAAAGAAAAATAGTCCATATAAAGTAATCCAGAGGAAAATGTAAGAGTGGTGTGTATGTGAGGGAATGTGTAAGGGAGAGGAATCAGAGGTTACTAGCACATGTTCCTACGTAGAATGGGGGCTTAGTCTCGAGGGAGGGGAAAGTCAGTAAGTTCCTGGTCTTGAGTCATATCAAGACGGAGGTTTCTCATGGTTAGCATGGTATCCAGATTAGTGGAGTTCTCATCAGGTATGGCATATAAGTACAGCAAGAATCACTTATCCCAGCACATGCTCCACCCTGGGGGGCAAGGCTTAAGTCCAAAGCCATCCAGTTCTGTTGCACCATAAGTCTCATCCGAAGTGTGTACAGCCAGAGGTGGTGGGGAGGAAAACGATCTGTATGTGTGTGCTGTTTGTAGTCATGGCGGAGAAGAGCTGTCTATAGGCCATGGTTGTTTTAGTAAGTGTCCAGCTGTATGTAAAATGTGCATGGTCAAGGTAATGAGTATGAAGAAATACATTGTCCGATCCTTCGTTGTAGGGTGCACCCATGTACTGTAAGGTAAGAAGAAAAGGTGCCCCAGAATACCAGTAATATCCAAAATAAATTGTCCCAGTCCTGTCAAGAGGTTAGGGGTTAGCGTCCCTATTTCTTACTCCGTATGCTTACAGTCTGGGTTGTCGGGGCCAGAAGAACTGCTGCTAGGAAACCCAGGAGGATCGCCATTGCTCTCGAACACTTTCTTGCAATATGACTGATGAACCCACGTGTCTTTTTCAGCAATCTTTACAGCAGTGGGTGTGGTGAACTGAACGGTGTGGGCCTTCCCAGCGTGGGCAGGACCAAGATTTCCTTTTGATCACTCAGCCAGATCAGGTCTCCAGGTTTCAGCAGTTCCTGTGTGGGCAACAGAGACAAAAGACAGGGCAGATTATTTGTTCTCCGGACATCTTTCTCTCTAAATAATTTGGTGAGCCAATTAGTCATAGGGTCTAACTGGCCTTCTTTCTCCTGATAGCTCTGTCCCTCCCATACGGGGAGGAAAGAAAGGTCTGCCATAAATGGTGTCACTCCTGTGGAGGATGGGGTGATTCTCATGTAGGTCTTAACTAAATGCAGACATTCTGGCCATGGTTTGTCAATCTCTTCCATGGTTTTCCTAAGTCTTAGTTTTATTGTGCCATTAGTCCTTTCTACTAACCCTGCACTTTGGGGGTGAAAGGAACAATGATTTTTCAGTTCAGTCCCTAAGTGTATGGACATAGTTTTCACCAGTTCATTAACAAAGTGACCACCATTATCACTCCAAATCACTCTAGGGATGCTGTGTTCTGGAATAATGTGTTTACATATAGCCTTTGCTACTGTCAATGCATTTGGTTTGATGAAAGGCACCAGCTCAACCTACTTAGTCAAAAAGTCCACTACTACTAGACAGTATTTGTAGGGCCTGCTTCCGTTCAATTCAGTGAAATCTAAATGACTGATCTCAAATGGGTAGGTATCAGCCGGGCACTTTCCTCTCTGCGGTCTGGCATTGCCTTGGGAGTTGTGTCTACAGCATATGATGCAACTCCAACAAAATTTTTTGAAATAGGTGTGCAATGCCTTGGGAACGTAAAATACACCCCCCACCAGTCCCATCAACCCCCCTGTTGAGACATGGCTAAGCCCATGGCTCAATTTAGCAACAGCAGGGAACAGGCTGCATGGAAGACAGGGCTTATAAGTGAGAAGGCCATTAGAGTCAGCAGTGGCCCGGCCTACTTCCACTGGACAAGTTCTGAGACGGGGGCATGGTGTTGCAGCATGGCTGACTTGGAGAGTAAATAGATGGAACAAGACAATTTCAGCCAATGCATGGACAGCCATAGCAGCAGCACAGACATTTTGAACAAATGAAGTGCCGCAGCAACAGGGTCAAGTTTCTTGGAGTAGTAGGCAACAGGCTTTAATTTAGAGCCATAGGGCAAGGCAGTCATGAAACCACTGTCTGTATGAAGGGGTTGGGTCTGTCGAGCATAGTTAGTTGGTGAGACCCAGAAAAGCCATCTATAAACAGGGCACAGTTCAGCTGATTTCTTCACCGCTTTGAGACGTTGGCCCCCAGTGGCTAACAGCCCCTTTGATACGGGCTTTCACTGCAACCCCCGTCGGTTGTTGTGGGTGTAGCAAGAGTTTAGCTTTCTCGCAGTAAGTGGCTCTGACGTACCCAGAAGGTCCTCTCCACAATTTCAGTTCTGTAGGTGTATTCAGCAGAATGTGTTGAGGTCCCTCCCACCGTGGCGAGATCCAATTTGTCCTCTACAAAACTTTTATAAGGACCCAATCTCCGAGGCAAAACTTTTTCTGCAAAACGGAATCGGAAAAATACTGGCAGATGATTGGCCTCTTGAACCTGCAATTTCAAACAATTTGCACATCCATTCCGTTTAAAGTTTTTCAGTTTGACTTTTAAATTCCTAAGCTGAAAATCCAAAACTTGTAAACTTCAAGATAATATCTGATTTAATAAAAGATTTAATAGATGCTTTAATACTGTAAGTACATCACAATGTTTTAACAGAATATATTTCTACTCATCTTCAAATCAGACCAATTGTTACTAAACAGTGCTTTACTCCCTGTGTCAAAAAAAAAACTTCAATAAAATCAAGGTGTAAATACTCAATTGGGTGATTTCTTTGGGGAATTTACCTCTCCTTAGTCTTAAATGACCTTGACTGTTATATTTATAGCAGATTATTGACAAAAACTCTCTCTCTCTTTTTTTAATAGTAAAATACTCTAATAAAATACTCTAATTGAATATACCATCCCTCCTGTTGAGACATGGGAAACCCCATGGCTCACTTTAGTTACAGTTTGAAATCACATTTGGTTTATCTGTATGTATGGTGGTCTCATGTCCCATAAAAATTCACATGCTCTAAGTAATGCATGAAGTTCTGTAACTGTGCTACATAGTTTAAATTAAATTATTTCTGTTTCTGGAGTCACAGTACATATAAATTATTTTTCCCAAATTATCTTTTGTAGCTGAAGCATCAACAAAATGGACAGAACCAATCATTTACCATATTTTCCACACTATAAGGCGCTCCTAAAAACCTTAAATTTTCTCTAAAGTCCACGATGCGCCTTTTAAACCGGAGCGCCTTATATATGGATTAATATTGACCTACCACAGGTGTCGCAACTGCAGTAAGAAGCCGCCGACTCCATTTCCCCCGTAGAAGAAGTAGTGTGCGGTGCATGCTGGGATATATGAAAGGGCGTCTCATTTCCATTTGTGTGTTTGTGTAAAGACCCGGAAATGGCTCCCACCAAGAGACACTGTTACACTGCAGAGTTTAACACTAGGAGCCCCAGCATTTTTTCAACCTCCTATCCATCATCTGACCCTCTCTACCTGGCCGGCACCCTGAGGAGCAGTGTCGTCCAAAGGTTTTTGTTATTCAAGAGTCGTTAGCTCGTTAGCACTCTGCTACCTTCCTCATTTTGGTCTTTTGTGCATGTGTTCTCTCAACACAGGATTTAACTTTTGAGAATCAGATCTCACTTGAGCTGTCTCACGACACAAACTTATAGACTAAAAAACAAATTTCATCCATCAAATCACAGTTTGAGAAATTTACCAGAGCCATCAGGCCTTGACAAACCTAGGATTTGTTAACTTTGTGCCCCAATGTATCTGAATCTGGTTTCAAATAGTGTGTCCTGTGCCTATGCTGAGATGTTTATAAGTCGGTGAATATTACAAAAATATGATTCCTATTATGGACTTAGCGCCACCTAGAGTTGATGACAATTTTTAGATTTGATGCTATTTCCTATGTTGTGTTTTTCTAAACATTTTGGTGTATCTGAGCTTTATAAGCCCACTTGGCACAAGAGGAAAATGCATTGCTGTACCATCCCCCACTACAGATCTTTGCATTCCAAAGTAGATCTTTGTTTTTCAATGGCCCAATGTTGGCCAACAGTGTCAAAAAGCAGGAGGAAACAAGCATTGTGCACTCTGTATTCTGTAATACCTCCCTATAACTTTGTCATACTTCAACATAAAACATGGGATAGAATCTGTATCAAGCTATACATAAATAAGGCAAAGAAATAACTTAATAATGTGTGTGTGTCTGTGTAGAAGTGTTCACAGTCAGTCGACTTCGTAAGAGTGTAACACCAAAAATGTTTAGAAAAACACAGCATGAAATAGCATGAAATATAAAAATGTTTTCAACTCTTGGTGGCGTTAGGAATAATATTTTTGGAATATTTAACATCTTGAAAACATCTCAGTATAGGCATAGGACATACCATTAGAAAGCCCAACCAGCTTCAGATATATTGGGGCACAAAGTTAACAAATCCAAGGTGTCTCAAGGCCCAAAGGCTCAAGTAAATTGCACTGGAGCCAATTTAGTGCAATTGGCTCAAGTGCAATTCAAATCACATCTCATCCATGTGATTTGATGGATGAAATCTGCTTTTCAGTTTATTGGTCTGCGCCTTGAGATAGCAGAAGTGATATCTATCCTGAATTGTATTGAGAAACCACACACAAAGACCCAAGTGAGGAAGGCAGCTTATGAAAGCTCCTGGCTAAAGGTCTACATCTTCTCAAACTGGTTTGACTCAGCCAGAGTCAGTATTGACTATATGCTGCATTTTCTTCAGGAAATGATGACCTAGCAGTTTGTGCACTTTAATTTTCAGTAATTCAGTCATTTGAAATCATATAAATGGATCAACCACAATGGACATTCAGAATCAGCTCAGCTTCAGACTCATATCACAAAAAGACCAAGGCATTTCTAAGATTTCATACTTTGCATTGTACTCCCGGCATGTGGATGCCTGCCAGTAGTGGCACATTAGAATAACAACAGGGACTATTCAGCTATTGCATTCCAGGGCAGTAGGTCAAAAGATCCATATAGTCCTAAAAGGAGTAAACAAAATTTCCGTCTTGCTTGTGTGAAGTGCCTTCCAAACAACTCTTAAGTGCCTTGTTTTAATAACAAAGCAGAAGGCCTGGGGTCTAGAAGAAGCTTTAACTTGGCTTTTACCTGTTTTTTATTTTTTTAAGATTTCTATTTATTTATTTTATGTTTGTTTACTTTCCTTTTTTAATACAGTTTTATTTTTCTGATTGAGCTTTTGTTTTGTTTTTTATTCGATTGTCCTATTATGTGTCTTAACCCAGTTTTTCCTCATGGGGATCCTCCATTCCAGCAGATCTGCCTGCTCTCAGTCTGTGGGGGTCTGACTGGCCTGGGTGCTGCGAAACCCTGTGGTTTTTGGCCGCTGCAGTCATGGGCGCTCCGACTCCTGGTGTGGATTGATCCCCAGTTATTATTTCCTCTCAGCATCAGGCTAGATGCTTATTTTTTTTTTCAGCTAAAGAGACAGTAGCTTGCAGTTCAGGTTTAATGGGGGTAGGGAAAGGATGGGCATATGAGGTGTACGGTGGTTTGGGGGGGCTATGTGAATGTCAATGCATGCGACTTTTTTTTTGGATGCTTATTTTTATTTTTGACTTTTCTACTTTTGATGTTGTTTACGTTTTTATTTGTTCTGTTCAGCACTTTGTGTGACCTTGTGTTGGAAAAGTGCTCTATAAATAAAATTTGATTTAATTTCATACGTACAGCTGTGGTTTCTCTCAGTATTCCTTCTTCAGTCTTGTCATTTATGGCTGGCCTAATTCCCTCAATGGATACAAATTTCAAAAGATACTGCCTACTCATCAATCTGTAGGATGAGGTCAAAGTCCTTTATCAACCAGATATCAGTGAGTGACCGTAGTCAAAGGTCAGAGGAGACCCTGGCAATTTCTGGATGGTCAGAAAGCAAGACCATAGAATAACAATTTACTGTGTGTCATCTAAGGTTCTTTTAAATGAGAAGAAGTCTGTGTTGTGGTCATGTTATTTCTGTGTACACAATAAGTTCTTTAAAAGTTGTCATACTTGTGGTTAGGACTATGCTGATTCCTAAACTTCTCAGCATATCTCTTTTTATAGATTATAGATTACTGGACACATATGGTTAATTAGAACTGATGAATCAGTACTTAATCCTTATCTCGACTTACAACTGGTTTAGTTCAATTTTGGGGTTCAGTCATGTCTTTGGCTACTCATACCAAAACTGCTTGATTAGTAAACAGAACTTTAGATGGTAGACTCTAGTGGACTGTCCAGCGCAGTTCCAAATCACAGAGACATAAATAATCTTTTTCATTTATCCCTGTAATCATATATGTTATTCTACTTCTGGTTTGCTTGAGTCTGTGTTGAAATCTAAAGATGTGGATAACAATGTGCTGATATTCAGTGATCCCCACCTCTCTAAGGTAATGTGTGGCTGAGACAAAAGTACAGACACCAACTTTTACTGCCAGGCATGTGTTATAAACGGTGACAATGTCCGCAGAAGCACAAACGCAACTGCATGTGGAACCCTCAGTACTAATGGATGAAATAAAACAATTTTGGCTGATAATTTTACAGCTTCAGCAGCGGCTGCACATGCTTGTAAACAATTGGATACTTAGATCGGGATCTAGTTTCTTTGAATAGAAAGCTACTGTGCTTACTTCCAAATGGCTATGTCAGTACTGCGTTCATAAACCCTGCAAAAGAATCTACACTCAATGTGAACGGTTGAGTGCAGTCTGGTAAAGCAAGGATGATGTTAGTCTGCAGCATCTGTTTTAATGTCACAAAGACCTGATCTGCCTGTGGAATCCAGGTTATCTTATCTCTTAAATGTAAATCCCTGCCACATATTATTTCTTGAAGTGGCTTTGAAGCTTCTTCAATTGTAATCTTATTTTTCTTTACTAGTGATCTGCAGTTCCTTACTATGTGGACTGACTTGCCAAACTTCTAACATGTATCATTTAGTTTGTCAAAACCTCTTTCTCTGCTTGTCTGACGAGTGAAGGCTACAAATCCTTCTATCTCATCTATAATAAAATCAATTATTATTATTTTGTACTTTATTTATTTTTCTTATTGAATTAAAACTTCTGTTTGACATCAGTTTGTCAATCTACAGAGGGCAGGGTTTTTATTCCTAACATCTTCTATCTAAGCACCTCCTCTCATGTAATCTGTCAGAAATAAAGAAATCTTTTTGAAAAAGAAAAAGGCATTCGGTTCAAACTACAAACCATACACAATGAACCAAACTTATCCAAACAACACAAAAAAGTTTTAGTAACTCTACATCTATTCCACATTTCAATCAAAGGGTTAAGTATTATTACAGCATAAAATTAGTAGTCACGTCTGACTCTCAATAAACCCCTATCTTTAGTAATTGTTATTGACATTTATTCATTACTTTATTTTTGAACTGCATAAAGTTCAAATCAACCTAGCATGCATTTCTTTGGAGGGCGGGAGGAAACCGGAGTAACCGGAGAAACCCACGCAAACACGGGGAGAACATGCAAACTCCACACTAAAAGAACAGTGTTCTAAGCCTCGGCCAAAGAAAAAACAACTCTGCAAATTATTTGATTAGAGAAAAACATAATTGTTGCTAAGGTCATCCATGAGTTTTGGATCGTACTAATGCTCTGATCTTAAAAGATAGAATTTAAAATTGTTCAAATTATGTTTCAAGCATCCGTCTCAATATCCAAAAACTTTTTTATTCAACACCACAGTCTTTGTAATCTTAAAACGGCAATACTAAATTGTAATTAACAGGTTTCAGAACTTAAATGACAAGTTTCTGTCTTTCCCAATCTGGTGTCTGTGCTTATCTCTGGAATGTTGGTGTGTGAATTTAGCTCGCAGCAGACGTGTCTTCTCCGCAGACAAGAGAAAACATTTTAAAATCTCATTCTTCCCTAATCTCTGATGATGTTGAAAAAGAAATATGAAGAAATGGTCTTCACTAAATATAAAAAACAAGTAATGTTAATCTGTTTCCCTCATTTACTTTTTCCTATCTTATTTTTCTCAAGACAAACAAACAAAACTGCATTCTCACTCTGAAAAACAATCATATCATGTAACCATTCCTACAAAATCAAACATACAACCAAACAATGTTTAGACATATAAACTGCTTATAAAGAAGTCTGGCAAGCTCACATACAGGCTTAAAAACACGCTTACACACGCACTCAACTGCAGTAGGACAGAGACACACAGGATCGATCTTTTTCACAATCACAAACTTTGGGGAAAACAAGCATTTTTTGAGCCATTTCAGAATGAATTTGTAACAGAACAGTTTAACCACATCTAAGGCTCTTTTTTCTTCAAACTTTTACAGTTTATTCCTCATTTACTAATGTTTTGTCATCTTTCGCTAATTTGATTTTGATGAGGTAATAATTTTACAAACTTCTTTTGACCTCAAAAACTGGCACCATAAACCGGCTTTCTGAGTCCCACAAATAAAAGTCTGACATGAGCACCTGTATTTTCAAGGTGTTTGCAGACTCAATAAAAATTATTTAGCATCCTCCACTCCTTTTTAGGTTGGTACGCAAACTGTTGTGGGTCCAGCTTTTCCTGCTTCATATAAAATGAGTAGTGTTAAAAATGTTTTTAAAGCTTTTTATTACCAGAAATGTGAATGCCACTTGTCTGAATTCATTCAATTCCTTTTATTTTCTTGAGTTAGGAAGAGGGATCACCGTGGACGTCTTCCATAAGGAAGGAATCGGACCACGATCAGCACATCTTTAAAATAGTTTACTAAAAACACCACTGAGCTATGCGGCACAGTGGTCAAGAGTGCGCCCACAAATGGCATCACAGCCCTTTGCTTTTCCAATTTGATCCTTTCTAAACAGAGCCGTCACCTGATCCTGAGAACATATTTTATTCTCGGGTCCGGAAAACGTTTCACAAAGACAGACATTTTTCAAAACATCCCTCCTTTTGAACCAAGTAAAAAAAAGCACCTGGCAACTCTGAATCTAAAAGATTATCAACAGTAATGAACTTTTGATTTCTTAACTACTTTTGTAGGCGTTTTACTAAATCTTATTACAATTTTTTAAAGTTAGAGTTTTTTTAGTTAAAGCTTCTTAAAAACAAAGTTACAAACTTCACAGTTGACTTTTGTTCATTACCAAAAGCATCAAAGTATGATGGAAGAGAAAAAAACATGCCATCAAAAAATCTAAATAAAGATTATAAAAAGAAACTTTTTGCAGTAAAAATGTCCTGAGATACTGGGGCTCGGTCACTCTGATCTTCTCTGCTTTGTCTTTAGGATTTTCGGTGTCACAGTGAAAAGTATAAACATGTGTTTTTCTCAGATGGTCACCACAGCTCAATACGTTTGTCCTGGAAAAGTTGTTTGTTCACAATGTTGTTGCTGAAAAGTCTGGAAAATAAAAGAAAGAATATTATGTTCATTAATCTAAATGTGTCAAATGAAACGATGAAGAAAGAGACAAGCAAACGTTTAGTGGAGTTAAAGTAAGAAGCTGGAAGTCAGATGTGAATGAAATGAATGAAACTTAGATTTTGCTCGACTTTGTGTGTTAATCTGACCTGAGAGTCTGCAGGGAGGACCAGGTGCCAATCCCATCCTTTAAGCTGTTTGTTGATGCATCAGTGATTTGATTGTGACTCAGACTGAAAAAAAAAAACACAGAAATTTACATGAGTTTTAAGAATCTAATCTGCTTTCTTGTTTTCATCTGGGTCTGAGACTCACTCCAGGATGTGGACTTTGTACAAATGTGGGATGAGCTGGACCAACAGCTGGTCTGTGAGCTGACAGTGACTGAGGTCCAGCTCTTTCAGATCTTCACAGCGGTCCAGCATCTCGATCAGATCTTCACAGATCTTCGGATCCACTTTGGTGTGACTCAGATCCAGTTCTTCTCCGAGAGCTTGACGTAGAGACCTCGCCCGTTTTATTTTCTCTGTCTCGGTGCCCAAATGAAGCAGGGACATCAGCTGGAGGAGTGTGGCCTTACTGATCCTGATCAGGAGGAACAGAGGAAATTAAAAACATGAAGATCAACGGTTTATTTTACTGCTCTTCTGACTGACCTGAGAGAAACCCGGTCCAGGACAGGAAACAGGATCTCCAGTCCTCTGTCCTCCACCTCACAGTCTCTCAGGTCCAGCTGTGTTTTCTGGCTGCTGTGTCTCAGAATGCTGCAGATGTTCTGGCAGTCTCCAGGAGTCAGAATCAGAGCTTCAGTCTGACTCTGCTCCTCAAGATCCACACAGGAAGAACAGGACAGGTCCAAACGGTGTCCAAGAGTCCTCAGCAGGTCCACTGCTGTCTTCTGCTGATGGTGAGAGGAAGTGCAGCAGTGGAGGAATCTGAGGAGCTGAACTCTGTCCACACTGATGGAGAAACAAACAGAGATGAACCTTCAGGGATCAGAAAGTCTACATTCTGCTTTATGAAGATGTGCTCTGACCTCAGATCAGTAACATGGTCCAGAGTCCACAGCAGAAACTTTATTTCCTCTGCTGGGATGAAAGTCCAAAGCAGTTTCAGACTGACTTTATCAGTACGTTGGATGAAGTATCTCAGAGCAGCAAAGTCCTCTGAGTCCAGCTTCATGCTGTTCAGGTTGATCACATGAGCCAGTGAGCTCAGTAAAGCAGGGACCAGATGACTGGAACACCTTCTGTAGACCTCTCTGATGGACGTCCTCACAAAGCTGGGAGTGGCTCTGGAAGCAGATGATTTTAGAAAACATTTAAAGATCAAAAATAGTAAAAGATTCAGAACATTAATTTCAGTAAAATAGTCAGAAATGTTAACAAAAGAGTTGAGAAAAGGAAGCCAGTTTCAGATTAATGACAGAGGAAAGTGAACACTGCATCAGTCCGTCGTGGTAAAGAGAGAGCTGAGCCGAAAAGCAAAGCTCTCAATTTACAAGTCGATCTACGTTCCTACCCTCACCATGGTAACCAGGATCTATGTTCTTACTCTCACCATGGTAACCAGGATCTACGTTCCTACCCTCACCATGGTAACCAGGATCTACATTCTTACTCTGACCATGGTATCCAGGATCTACGTTCCTACCCTCACCATGGGAACCAGGATCTACGTCCCTACTCTCACCGTGGTCACCAGCTGTGGGTGGTGACCGAAAGAATGAGACCGCGGATACAAGCGGCCGAAATGAGCTTCCTCTTCAGGGTGGCTGGGCTCTCACTGAGAGATCGAGTGAGGAGCTCTGCCATCCGGGAGGAACTCCGTGTTGAGCCGCTCCTCCTCCAGGTCTAGAGGAGCCAGATGGGGTGGTACGGGCATCTGATCAAGATGCCCCTGGAGCACCTCGCTGGTGAGGTGTTTCGGGCACGTTCCACTGGAAGGAGACAAAGAGGCAGACCCCGGACCCGCTGGAGAGACTATATCTCACAGCTGGCCGGGGAACGACTCGGAATCCTTCTGGGTGAGCTGGGGTGAGAGAAGCCTGGGCTTCCCGTCTGAGGCTGTTGCCCCTGTAACCCGGCCCTGGATGAGCGGAAGACGACGGAATGGAATGGAAAGTGAACCAATGAGCCCCTTGATTTATAAATAAAAGTAAACAACCTCCTCGTACTGACGTCAGTGTTGTGGCAACATTTACAGAAAATAAAGACATTTTTTGTAACATTTTAATTATAAACCTTTTGTTAAATTTGAAGAAAAAAAACTCAAACTACCTTTTAAAAAGCATCTTGCCCACAAACGGAAGCAGATCTGCAGCTTTTTCCTGTAAGAAGCGGTTCTTCCTAAAATCCACAGTGATTTTTTGAGGTGACTGTAGGTGCAGCACATGTTCCAGAAGCTTCCAGTCCAGACAGATGACAGACAGGTCTCCTCCAACTTTATTCAGCAAAGACCAGGTCAGGATGTCATCCTGAATACCCAGAAGCTTCTGAATGGTTCTTTTTCTCAATCTGAATGTTAAAAATAAAAAGACATTTTTTTTTAAACTGATCTGAAATGGTCTTTATTGATGAAGTTTAGGAGAAAGGTCTACCTGATGCTGAGGGGACCCTCATGGAGCAGCAGTGTGATGAGATACTGAGCAGAGATGCAGGATTCAGTTAAATCTAACTGTTTGGCATTCCAGCACCTCAGCAGGGATCCTAAACTACTCACAAGCTTCAACAAAACTCTGTTTGCTCTTTGAATGGTTTTAGAAACAAAAAGCTCTTCAACATCCAGATGAAAAATGATTCGCTCTTTTCTGAGCCACTTAAACAAAAGGAACGCCATGCTGAGAGAAAACCTGGATGTAAAAAAAAAATAGAACAAATAAAACCCAAAATGAGGAAGAATCAATAGAAAGAGTGTGTTAGAAGTAAGTGCGTTAATGTCCTACTTCAGACTGCGTAGACAGGTCGTAGATCTAAAGAGGTGGGCTGCTCCCCTGGCAGACATCTTAATGTCTGTGAGGATTAGATCCACCTTAGAGCCACAGACTTTGAGGACTCTTCCCACAGACCTGCAGGTTTTCCAGGAGACCTCTCCTTTAAGCAGAACCTGGAAGTCCAGGAGCTTCAAGAGAGACGTCATCTGCTGCAGCTCGTCTTCAGACCTCACAGAGATCAAGGAACAGACATTCTGGAAGAAGTCAGGTTCACATCTAAAAAAACAGAAACAATGAAAGTTTTACAGTAAAAACTTGTTGAAAGAAAAGGTGAAAAAAAGGAAGCATGTTTTAAAATGTGATCACTGATTCCTGAAGGTAAAATAAAACAATGAAATAAAACTAAACCCATTTTCATAAAAAACAGCATCTACGTAATTCTCTCAAAAATAAGAAGTCCACAGATTGCCACGGTATTGATATGTCCCTCATCAAGGAGGTCATTCTGTATTCTTGAGCCTTTTACGTTTATTTGTAATAAATCTTTTTCTTGTGGTATTGTTCCAGATCTAATGAAAATTGCCAAGGTGATCCCAGTTTACAAAAGTGGCAACAAAGAAGTTATCTCTAATTATAGACTGATCTTACTGCTATCACAGTTTTCTAAAATGCTGGAAAAGTTATTTGCAAATCAACTCGATTCATTTCTAACAAAATACAACTTATTAAACGAACACCAGTACGGTTTCAGGACAAACTGTTCAACATCTCTTGCTGTGATGGATTTTGTTGAGCATGTTATAACTGCTGTGGATCAAAAACTTTATACTGTGGGTGTTTTTGTTGATTTAAGTAAAGCGTTTGACACAATAGATAATTTTCATTAATGAAAGAAATGTGAAAACTATGGCCTTCGAGGCAAAACTAATCAATGGCTGCAAAGTTATCTGGACAATAGATTACAATATACAAGTATAAATAATATCGACTCTCAAATAGAGAGTGGAGACGGTGGCCGCGTGGTTAGCGCGTTCGCCCGCGGACCGGAAGGTCGCGGGTTTGCGTCCCACGGAGAGCACGTCTAGGGTCCTTGGAGAAGACACCTAACCCCCACTTCTCCCACCATTGGCGCCGTTGAAGGGCAGCCTGCTGCGGTGTAAGGAGTGCAGCAAACAAATTTCCCCGGTGAGGGATGAATAGAGTAATTCAAAATAATCAAAAAAATAATAAAAAAAAAAATAGATAGAGTTGTATGTGGGGTCCCACAAGGCTCAGTCCTTGGACCACAATTATTCACACTGTATATAAATGATATTTTTAAAGTCTCAACAGAGTTAAAATTTGTTATGTTTGCTGATGACACCAACTTTTTTGTGGCGCTGAAAATATTAATGATTTATTGAAGGTTGTGTAAAAAGAATTTGTTTTGATAAAAAAGTATTTTGATTTTAATAAATTATCACTGAATGAAGATAAAAATAAATTTATAATATTTTCAGGAAATAAATGTGTTGATAAAGCAACTTTATGTTTGAGTGGAACGATTATTGAGCAGGTTTATGAAGCTAAATTTTTGGGGGTTATTATTGATGAAAAATTATCTTGGAAATCACACATTTATCATATTAAACAAAAAATCTGAAAATCAATTGGTATACTGTATAAAACAAGAGACGCTTTAAATACAAGATGATATTTAAATAAACGATGATAATATAAAGTTTATTGTGGTTTTCTGTTTGATTGGAGATGTGTACTTTGTTCGATTGTAGCAATGCTGTTCAGTTAAACGTATACAGATGAATTGGGATAGGCACATATAAGCCATGCTTCAGCCTATTTTGTTTCTTTGTTGCAATCTGTATTATTATTATAATTTTGTTAAAATTGTACGACCAAATGAATAAATCTAAATATGAAAATCTGAAATCTGAAGATTGATTGTTTCCTGTTTTAATAATTAAATTACATCTAAATTTAAACTTTAAGCAGAAACATGTAAAAAAAAAAGAGAAAAAACACAGACTTCTAAATAATCTGGTTACTCTTAATAAAGACCGTATTTCTAGTTCTAGTTTCTAAAGCAGTTTTTTTTTTTTTTAACTGTTGTTTCTGTAGAAAGAAGAATAGATTTACCTGAGCTGTGAGATATAAGGCAGACACTGCAGGAGAATCCTCACTTCTCTCTCTTCATGGGACCAGTCTGTCAGCTTCACTGGTTTCTCCTCTGACTGTAGTTTCAGGACTTCCAGGAGGATGGAGGTCTTTTTCTCTGAGAGCTTTATGGACCAGACTGGAGGAGACTGGAGAACTGGATGTAATGATGGAAGGAGACTCAGACCTGTTTTAGTCTCACAGTCCTTCATCTGGGAGAACAGATCCAGCAGGAAGTCACACTGACATTCTTCGTCCATGTTTTCTTCATCAAATGGGAATGTGTGATAGGAGCAGACTGTTGATAACATCTCCATCATCTTCTCTCCTGTCTGGTGTTCTCTCTTTGCTGCTGCACAGAACAGATCCACAAACAATCTGGTCCATTTTTGAAGATCTGACCTCCTAGGATCCAGTCTGAAACAATAAGAATGAAAGATTTAGTGATGATCTGATCTCAGACACACACTACTGATGGACTCCATCTGGTCCATCTCTGTCCTGTAGATGATGAACTTCCAGATGTTCCTGACAAACATCCACTGATCCTGGAAGCACTGACTGGAATCTGTCTATGGGATTTTATTAAAATAAATAAAACTGATGAAACAAATAAAATCCCAGTTCTACTGGAGACACAAAGTCATGAAGACTCACTGGAGTCTGAAATGTAAAGCTCTTCTTCTCTGTAGACCCTCCCTCCATCTTTATTCTAATCCAGGTTTATGTGGAGTCCATCCCAGCAGCTACTGGAGGAGAGAGACACACCCTGGACATGCTGCCAGTCCATCACAGGACTCCATAGGAATTCTCCATCTGTTCTACAAGTTTCCATCAGTAGTTCTCCTTCCAGCAGAAGCTGAGGAAAACTACAAAAATGGAGGAACCACCCACCAGCAGAACATCTCTCACTAGGAGAGACTGTGGTCCTGGAATGGACTGGATACATGTTCAGGATGGAATCAGTCTGTGTACTGATAGCAGCTGGGATCACCTCCACCCCCATCTTTTAGTTTGTCCTCCATCTGGACAGTTACCATGGAAACACAACTATAAACATTCAATTAGCAGAAAATGGATCCAAATTATTATGAAAATGTGTCTTTTACATTTTAGTTGATGTGAAAAATTTGTTAGTTTGTTCTGTCATCTTCCGCTCATCCGGGGCCGGGTCGCGGGGGCAACATCCTAAGACGGGAAGCCCAGGCCTCTCTCTCCCCGGCTGCATCCTCCGGCTCACCTGGAAAGATCCCGAGTCCTTCCCGGCCAGCTGGGAGACATAGTCTCTCCAGCGGGACCAGGGTCTGCCTCTCGGTCTAGTCCCAGTGGGACATGCCCAAAACACCTCACCAGTGAGGCGCTCGGGGGGCATCCTTATCAGGTGCCCGGACCACCCCATCTGGCTTTTCTCAACCTGGAGGAGGAGCGGCTCGACAACGAGCTCCTCCCTGGATGGCAGAGCTCCTCACCCCATCTCTGAGTGAGAGCCCAGCCATCCTGCGGAGGTAGCTCATCTCGGCCGCTTGTATCCACAATCTCATTCTTTCGGTCACCACCCACAGCTGGTTACCATGGTGAGGCTAGGAACGTAGATCCTGGTTACCATGGTGAGGCTAGGAACGTAGATCCTGGTTACCATGGTGAGGGTAGGAACGTAGATCCTGGTTACCGTGGTAAGGGTAGGAACGTAGATCCTGGTTACCATGGTGAGGGTAGGAACGTATATCCTGGTTACTATGGTGAGGCTAGGAACGTAGATCCTGGTTACCATGGTGAGGGTAGGAACGTAGATCCTGGTTACCGTGGTAAGGGTAGGAACGTAGATCCTGGTTACCATGGTGAGGGTAGGAACGTAGATCCTGGTTACCATGGTGAGGGTAGGAACGTAGATCCTGGTTACCATGGTGAGGGTAGGAACGTAGATCCTGGTTACCATGGTGAGGCTAGGAACGTAGATCCTGGTTACCATGGTGAGGGTAGGAACGTAGATCCTGGTTACCATGGTGAGGGTAGGAACGTAGATCCTGGTTACCATGGTGAGGGTAGGAACGTAGATCCTGGTTACCATGGTGAGGCTAGGAACGTAGATCCTGGTTACCATGGTGAGGGTAGGAACGTAGATCCTGGTTACCGTGGTAAGGGTAGGAACGTAGATCCTGGTTACCATGGTGAGGGTCGGAACGTAGATCCTGGTTACCATGGTGAGGGCAGGAACGTAGATCCTGGTTACAATGGTGAGGGCAGGAACGTAGATCCTGGTTACCACGGTGAGGGTAGGAACGTAGATCCTGGTTACAATGGTGAGGGCAGGAACGTAGATCCTGGTTACCATGGTGAGGGCAGGAACGTAGATCCTGGTTACCATGGAGAGGGTAGGAACGTAGATTGACTTGAAAATTGAGAACTTTGTTTTTCGGCTCAGTTCTCTCTTTACCACGACGGACCGATACAGCGTCCTAGTTATTGCTGACTCCACACCGATCCGCCTGTCGATCTCCAACTCCATCCTTCCCCATCTCGTAAACAAGTCCACGAGATTATTAAACTCCTCCACTTGGGGCAGGACCCTCTCCCTGGCCTGCAAGGGCATTCCACCCTTTTCCAGGGGAGGACCATGGTCTCGGATTTGGAACCGCTGATTCCCTTCCCGTCCAGTTCACACTCTGCAGCAAATCGATCCAGTGAGAGCTGGAGATCGTGATCCGGTAAAGCTGACAGGACCACATCATCCGCAAAAAGCAGAGATCCAATCCTGAAGTCACCAAACCGGATCCCTCCAACACTTCGGCTGTGCCTACATATCCTGTCCATAAAGGTGATGAACTTTAAATTTAAATCCATTTTAATAAAAGTCAGCATCTAATTCTCTTGATCTGGACAATAAGATAGAAATTGTTGGAGGTTCAATGAAATAACGATGTTTCTGTTCACTATGTTAAAGGAAATTACTATGTTTTAAATGTTTAATATTAATCTAAACAAATTCTATCAGATTAAAGTTGTATGTTTGTGATCAGAACGAATCTAAGAATCTTCATCCATTCTAATGTTTATTAGAATAAATGTTCAGAGAAGCAGTGGACGATTACATCGAACTAAATCTAAACGGTTCCAGAGGTTCATTAAAGACACAAAACATCCTCTAATGATCAACCTGAAACTAAAGATTGATTGTTTCCTCTTTTTATCATTAAATTACATCTAAATTTAAAATTTAGGCAGAAACATAAAAAAAAGAGAAAAAACAAAGACTTCTTAATAATCTGTTATTGTTAAGAAAGACTGTATTTCTAGTTCTAGTTTCTAAAGCAGGTTTATTTGATCTGTTGTTTCTGTAGAAAGAAGAATAGATTTACCTGAGCTGTGAGATATAAGGCAGACACTGCAGGAGAATCCTCACTTCTCTCTCTTCATGGGACCAGTCTGGCAGCTTCACTGGTTTCTTCTCTGACTGCAGTTTCAGGACTTCCAGGAGGATGGAGGTCTTTCTCTCTGCGAGCTTTATGGACCAGACTGGAGGAGACTGGAGAACTGGATGTAATGATGGAAGGAGACTCAGACCTGTTTCAGTCTCACAGTCCTTCATCTGGGAGAACAGATCCAGCAGGAAACCACACTGATATGTCTCTTTATGTTTGGAATAAAATGGGAATGTCTGATAGGAGCAGACTGATGATAACATCTCCATCATCTTCTCTCCTGTCTGATGTTCTCTCTCTGCTGCTGCACAGAACAGATCCACAAACAATCTGGTCCATTTTTGATGATCTGACCTCCAAGGATCCAGTCTGAAACAATAAGAATGAAAGATTTAGTGATGATCTGATCTCAGACACACACTACTGATGGACTCCATCTGGTTCATCTCTGTCCTGTAGATGACGAACTTCAAGATATTCCTGACAAACATCCACTGATCCTGGAAGCACTGAGTTGAATCTGTATCTGAGATTTCATTAAAAGTTTTTATGTAAAATGTAGAAAATAAAACTGATAAAACAAATAAAATCTCAGTTCTACTGGAGACACAAAGTCATGAAGACTCACTGGAGTCTGAAATGTAAAGCTCTTCTTCTCTGTAGACCCTCCCTCCATCTTCATTCTAATCCAGGTTTATGTGGAGTCCATCCCAGCAGCTACTGGAGGAGAGAGACACACCCTGGACATGGTGCCAGTCCATCACAGGACTCCATAGGAATTCTCCATCTGTACTACAAGTTTCCATCAGTAGTTCTCCTTCCAGCAGAAACTGAAGAAAACTACAAAAATGGAGGAACCACCCACCAGCAGAATATCTCTCCCTAGGAGAGAAAGGGTGTGTGTGGTCCTGGAATGTACTGGATACATGTCCAGGATGGAATCAGTCTGTAAGGTGATAGCATCTGGGATCACGTCCACCCCTCTCTTCTAGTTTGTCCTCCATCTGGACAGTTACCATGGAAACACAACTATAAACATTCAAATTAACAGAAAATTAATTATTATGAAAATTATTATGAAAATGTGTGTTTTACATTTAAAACAATGCAAAAAATTCGTTCTGTTCGTTCTGTCATCTTCCACTCATCCAGGGCCAGGTCACGGAGGCAACAGCCTAAGACAGGAAGCCCAGGCCTCTCTCACCCCAGCTGCATCCTCCAGCTCACCCGGAACGATCCCAGGTCGTTCCCAGACCAGAGTCCGCCGCTCGGTCTCTTTCCGGTGGGACATGCCCAAAACACCTCACCAGCGAGGTGCTTGGGGGGCCAGATGCCCGAACCACCATATCTGGCTTCTCTCAACCTGGAGGAGGAGTGGCTTGACACCGAGCTCCTCCCGGATGGCAGGGCTCCTCACCCGATCTCTGAGTGAGAGCCCAGTCACCCTGCGGAGGAAGCTCATCTCGGCTGCTTTTATCTGCAATCTCATTCTTTTCGGTCACCACCCACAGCTGGTTACCATGGTGATGGTAAGAACGTAGATCCTGGTCTCCATGGTGAGTGTAGGAACGTAGATCGACTTATAAATCGAGAAATTTGTTTTTTCGGCTCAGCTCTCTCTTTACCACAACGGACCGATACAGCATCCTAGTTATTGCTGACGCTGCACCGATCCGCGTGCCGATCCCCACTCCATCATTTCCCCACTCGTGTACAAAACCACAAGATACTTAAACTCCTCCACTTGGGGCAGGACCCTGTCCCGGACCCGTAGGGGAATTCCACTCTTTTCCGAGCGAGGACCATGGTCTCGGATTTGGAGGCGCTGATTCCCATTCTGGCCGCTTCACACTCGGCAGCAAATTGATCCAGTGAGAGCTGGAGAGCGCAGTCTGGTGAAGCCAACAGAACCACATTATCCGCAAAAAGCAGAGAATATTCCAAGGTCACCAAACCGGATCCCTCTAACGCATCGGCTGTGCCTACATATCCTGTCCAAGGTAATGAACTCTAAATTTAAACCCGTTTTAATAAAAGTCAGCATCAATATCACTTGATTTGATGCTGACGGTAATATTATGATAAAAATTGTTGGAGGTTCAATGGAATGAACAATATTTCTGTTCACTATGTTTTGTTTAAGTAAATTATTATAAGGTGTTTTTTTTTTATTAATACAAATAGATTAAATTAGATCAAAATTTTTGAGTAAGTGAAATGAATAAAGTCTTTTTTTAAGTTCAGAGAAGCAGTGGACAATTACATCTAACAAAATCTAAACCGTTCCAGAGGTTCATTAAAACCACAAAACATCCTCTAATGATCAACCTGAAACTAAAGATTGTTTCCTGTTTTTATCATTAAAATACAAACTAAATTAAATCTTTAAGCAGAAACATGAGAAAAACACAGACTTTTAAATAATCCAGTTATTAAGAAACACAGTATTTATTGTTGTAGTTTCTAAAGCAGGTTTATTTGATCTGTTGTTTCTGTAGAAAGAAGAATAGATTTACCTGAGCTGTGAGATAAAAGGCAGACACTGCAGGAGAGTCTTCACTTCTTCATCTGCACCTTCTTCTTCCTCTTCTTCTACTAGGGGCCAGTCTGTCAGCTCCACTGGTTTCTTCTCTGACTGCAGTTTCAGGACTTCCAGGAGGATGGAGGTCTTTCTCTCTGAGAGGCCTATGGACCAGACTGGAGGAGACTGGAGAACTGGATGTAACGATGGAAGGAGACTCAGACCTGTTTTAGTCTCACAGTCCTTCATCTGAGAGAACAGATCCAGCAGGAAGTCACACTGATATGTCTCTTTATGTTTGGAATCAAATGGGAATGTCTGATAGGAGCAGACTGATGATAACATCTCCATCATCTTCTCTCCTGTCTGATGTTCTCTCTCTGCTGCTGCACAGAACAGATCCACAAACAATCTGGGCCATTCTTCAAGATCAAACCACTCAGTATTCACTCTGAAACTAAAGAATGAAAGATTTAGTGATGATCTGATCTCAGACACACACTACTGATGGACTCCATCTGGTTCATCTCTGTCCTGTAGATGATGAACTTCCAGATGTTCCTGACAAACATCCACTGATCCTGGAAGCTCTGACTGGAATCTGTCTATGGGATTTTATTAAAAGTTTTTATATAAAATGTAGGAATTAAAACTGATGAAACAAATAAAATCCCAGTTCTACTGGAGACACAAAGTCATGAAGACTCACTAGAGTCTGAAATGTAAAGCTCTTCTTCTCTGTAGACCCTCCCTCCATCTTCATTCTAATCCAGGTTTATGTGGAGTCCATCCCAGCAGCTACTGGAGGAGAGAGACACACCCTGGACATGGTGCCAGTCCATCACAGGACTCCATAGGAATTCTCCAGATGTACTACAAGTTTCCATCAGTAGTTCTCCTTCCAGCAGAAACTGAGAAAAACTACAAAAATGGAGAAATAAAGCCACCTAGAGATGACTTGGTCTGACCCCGCACACCCACCCGACCAGCAGAACATCTCTTTTTAAGAGAAAGAGTGAGTGGTCCTGGGATGGACTAGAGACATGTCCAGGATTGAATCAGTCTGTAAGCTGATAGCAGCTGGGATCACCTCCACCCCTATCTTCTACTTTGTCCTCTATCTGGACAGTTACCATGGAAACAAAACTATAAACATTCAAATTAGCAGGAAACAAATTCAAATGATAATGAACATTATTTGTATGAAGCTAAAAACTAAACCACAATGACCACAAAATTTAATAATTGAGTAATATCACTGTACAGCCATGGACGACACAGACATTTTAGCCTTACACTGCAGCTCTATGGCTTCAGAAAATTATTTCTCTTCAAAATCCAATTTATTTCTACAGCACATTTCACAAAGGGGAATGAATTTATATAACATTCTGAATATAGAAAACCATGACATCTTCACAGAGCATCAAAAACCATTTTTAAAAAGCGATGGAGTGTTTGGACTGGTCAAAAAGTCTAAGCTGTCCTTGAACGAGGCACAGCTCTTTCTGAAGCTGCAGGTCTCACTGAGTTTCTGTTTCCAGCCTGGTCTCCATTTAGTTTGGACAGTTTATTCTTTGTTACGTTCTGTTTGATAATGTTTTCTGAATAAACATGAATCCCTAAGAGGCAGCACTGAGTTTATCTTAAAGTTTCATTCAGAATAAATCACTTTGTTCAGAACAGGCAGTAGTGCAAGTCTAAGCTAGCTTCAAACTAACAAGAATCTCTTTCATTCTTAATGTGGATTATATTTCTATTTCTTTTACTGGAGTGTTACAGAGCAAAGAAATCTGAGGAAACGAACAGATCACATCCTAAGGTGTGTTCCCTGCATGTTGTACATCAGAGTTTACTGTGTGTGTGACACACTGGGGTTTGAAAAAAACAACAACGTTTTAGGAAACAAAAATGGTTTTTTAAATTAATTCCTCCAAAGTGATGAAAACAAACTGTACTTTTGTAAAAAAAAACAAAAAAAAACCAACCAGGATGATGTTTCAGTGTTTTAGTTTTGCCATTATTTTCTTTCATTTTCACTACATCAGGATATTTAGAGGCTATTCATTTTTTTCTTTATTTAAAAAGTATGTGAACTTGGTTTCCATAATAAAGAAACACTAGAAGCTGCAAATAGTTATTTAAAAAGATCTACAGGTCTGTTATTTCTGTAGAAAGAAGAATAGATTTACCTGAGCTGTGAGATATAAGGCAGACACTGCAGGAGAATCCTCACTTCTCTCTCTTCATGGGACCAGTCTGACAGCTTCACTGGTTTCTTCTCTGACTGCAGTTTCAGGACTTCCAGGAGGATGGAGGTCTTTCTCTCTGAGAGCTTTATGGACCAGACTGGAGGAGACTGGAGAACTGGATGTAATGATGGAAGGAGACTCAGACCTGTTTTAGTCTCACAGTCCTTCATCTGGGAGAACAGATCCAGCAGGAAGTCACAATATTGATCCTGATCATCATCGTCCTCCTCATCATCATCCATATACAGCTCATCAAGCAAGAATGTCTGATAGGAGCAGACTGATGATAACATCTCCATCATCTTCTCTCCTGTCTGATGTTCTCTCTCTGCTGCTGCACAGAACAGATCCACAAACAATCTGGTCCATTTTTGAAGATCTGACCTCGAGAAAGCCACTCTGAAACCAAAGAATTGAATATTTAGTGATGATCCGATCTCAACACACTACTGATGGACTTACAGATGTTCCTGATAAACCCTTATTAGCTTTGAGTGGAATTTGTCTCTGGGATTTTATTGAACATTTTCATGTGAAATGTAGAAAGTAAAACTAAAGAAACACATGGTAATCTCTGTTCTGCACAGGACGCAAAATTATGGACTTTGACAAATGCAGTGTAGTGCCTCTTTCACCTTATCGCTCATTAAATGAAGAAAGATGCAGTGTTTCCACGTTGATGAAGAACACAGCCTCGGGGCTGTTTGAATATATTTTACCAATGAAGCATGAGAGCAAGGTGGTATTCAGCACTGTCATAGAACAGCACTGTTAAAAAGTGTTTTCACAGCTAATTCAGTCCAGCAATCTTTAACAGTTTGATCTCGTCAAATAATCTTGTTTTCATTTTAACAGTAACCAAGGCAACATAATGGTTAATGTTATTGACATAAATTTCTCGGGAGTGAGGATTTTTAGTGTGATTCACACACATCGTATGCTGTTTGTATTCTTTACCAAAAGGAGAAAATTCTACAAGACTGGATAAATTGAAATGAGAATTGTACACTATAGTTTCATTACATCCGTCTGGTTTTATCATACACACGTCCGTCACTAACTTGGAGCATTTTAAAACACATTTAACACTCTCTGAGACTCTGATGGAGGAGAATGAGGAGCATAGTGGAGGCTAACACTCTCTGAGACTCTGGTGGAGGAGAATGAGGAGCATAGTGGAGGCTAACACCTTCTGAGACTCTGGTGGAGGAGAATGAGGAGCACAGTGAGGCCAACACCCTGTGCACCGGGTGCTGTCCTCTCAGAGAAGCATCACAGTTGAAGGCTCCGTTATCTGTGCTGCAGAACTGAGCGATTCAGAAACTCATTCGTCCCAGCAGCCATTAGACCTACATCTCAGAAGCTGGATGAAGCTACAAGAGCTCACTGCTCTTCTTGATGGACAGTTTTTTTTTATTTATTTATTTTTTATTTCAAAGTTGCTTTGCGAATGGTCCCAGGGACGTCTTGGGCCCAGTGGGAAGGGAACCAGGTAACTCTACCACTAGGCCAACGCTCCCTGGGACCAATACTTTTTATTTTTGAGACTGTGGTATCAGACACTTCCCCATAAGGGGATGAATAAAGTGAAAATTGTTTTATATTGTATTTTATACATATAATGTATATATTAATAGATCACCTGTAGAAAAATATCTCAGAAGAAAAAACTGCTGTATTTCTAATTCTAGTTCCTGAAGCAGGTTTCTATGATCTGTTGTAGACGATTACATCGAACTAAATCTAAACGGTTCCAGAGGTTTATTACAGACACAAAACATCCTCTAATGATCAACCTGAAACTAAAGATTGATTGTTTCCTGTTTTCATCATTAAATTACATCTAAATTTAAACTTTAAGCAGAAACATGAGAAAAAAAGAGAAAAAACGCAGACTTCTTAATAATCCTTTATTGTTGAGAAAGACTGTATTTCTAGTTCTAGTTTCTAAAGCAGGTTTATTTGATCTGTTGTTTCTGTAGAAAGAAGAATAGATTTACCTGAGCTGTGAGATATAAGGCAGACACTGCAGGAGAATCCTCACTGCTTTCTCTTCATGGGACCAGTCTGTCAGCTCCACTGGTTTCTTCTCTGACTGCAGTTTCAGGACTTCCAGGAGGATGGAGGTCTTTCTCTCTGAGAGCTTTATGAACCAGACTGGAGGAGACTGGAGAACTGGATGTAATGATGGAAGGACACTCAGACCTGTTTTAGTCTCACAGTCCTTCATCTGGGAGAACAGATCCAGCAGGAAGTCACACTGATATTCATTTTCCATAAATATTTCTACGTCAGATGGGAATGTCTGATAGGAACAGACTGATGATAACATCTCCATCATCTTCTCTCCTGTCTGATGTTCTCTCTCTGCTGCTGCACAGAACAGATCCACAAACAATCTGGCTCTTATTAGAAGATCTGAACAGCTAGGATCCACTCTGAAACAATAAGAATGAAAGATTTAGTGATGATCTGATCTCAGACACACACTACTGATGGACTCCATCTGGTCCATCTCTGTCCTGTAGATGATGAACTTCCAGATGTTCCTGACAAACATCCTCTGATCCTGGAAGCACTGACTGGAATCTTTCTCTGGGATTTTATTAAAATAAATAAAACTGATAAAACAAATAAAATCCCAGTTCTACTGGAGACACAAAGTCATGAAGACTCACTGGAGTCTGAAATGTAAAGCTCTTCTTCTCTGTAGACCCTCCCTCCATCTTCATTTTAATCCAGGTTCATGTGGAGTCCATCCCAGCAGCTACTGGAGGAGAGACACACCCTGGACATGCTGCCAGTCCATCACAGAACTCCATAGGAATTCTCCATCTGTTCTACAAGTTTCCATCAGTAGTTCTCCTTCCAGCAGAAACTGAAGAAAACTACAAAAATGGAGGAACCACCCACCAGCAGAACATCTCTCCCTAGGAGAGACTGTGGTCCTGGAATGTACTGGATACATGTTCAGGATGGAATCAGTCTGTGAACTGATAGCAGCTGGGATCACCTCCACCCCCATCTTTTAGTTTGTCCTCCATCTGGACAGTTACCATGGAAACACAACTATAAACATTCAAATTAGCAGAAAATGGATCCAAATTATTATGAAAATGTGTCTTTTACATTTTAGTTGATGTGAATAATTTGTTAGTTTGTTCTGTCATCTTCCGCTCATCCGGGGCCAGGTCGCGGGGGCAACATCCTAAGACGGGAAGCCCAGGCCTCTCTCTCCCCGGCTGCATCCTCCGGCTCACCTGGAAAGATCCCGAGTCCTTCCCGGCCAGCTGGGAGACATAGTCTCTCCAGCGGGTCCAGGGTCTGCCTCTCGGTCTAGTCCCAGTGGGACATGCCCAAAACACCTCACCGGTGAGGCGCTCGGGGGGCATCCTTATCAGGTGCCCGGACCACCCCATCTGGCTTTTCTCAACCTGGAGGAGGAGCGGCTCGACACCGAGCTCCTCCCTGGATGGCAGAGCTCATCACCCGATCTCTGAGTGAGAGCCCAGCCATCCTGCGGAGGTAGCTCATCTCGGCCGCTTGTATCCACAATCTCATTCTTTCGGTCACCACCCACAGCTGGTTACCATAGTGAGGCTAGGAATGTAGATCCTGGTTACCATGGTGAGGGCAGGAACGTAGACCCTGGTTACCATGGTGAGGGTAGGAACGTAGATCCTGGTTACCATGGTGAGGGCAGGAACGTAGATCCTGGTTACCATGGTGAGGGTAGGAACGTAGATTGACTTGAAAATTGAGAACTTTGTTTTTCGGCTCAGCTCTATCTTTACCACGACGGACCGATACAGCGTCCTAGTTATTGCTGACTCCACACCGATCCGCCTGTCGATCTCCAACTCCATCCTTCCCCATCTCGTAAACAAGACCACGAGATCATTAAACTCCTCCACTTGGGGCAGGACCCTCTCCCTGGCCTGAAAGGGCATTCCACCCTTTTCCAGGGGAGGACCATGGTCTCGGATTTGGAACCGCTGATTCCCTTCCCGTCCAGTTCACACTCTGCAGCAAATCGATCCAGTGAGAACTGGAGATCGTGATCCGGTAAAGCTGACAGGACCACATCATCCGCAAAAAGCAGAGATCCAATCCTGAAGTCACCAAACCGGATCCCTCCAACACTTCGGCTGTGCCTACATATCCTGTCCATAAAGGTGATGAACTTTAAATTTAAATCCATTTTAATAAAAGTCAGCATCTAATTCTCTTGATCTGGACAATAAGATAGAAATTGTTGGAGGTTCAATGAAATGAACGATGTTTCTGTTCACTATGTTAAAGGAAATTACTATGTTTTAAATGTTTAATATTAATCTAAACAAATTCTATCAGATTAAAGTTGTATGTTTGTGATCAGAACGAATCTAAGAATCTTCATCCATTCTAATGTTTATTAGAATAAATGTTCAGAGAAGCAGTGGACGATTACATCGAACTAAATCTAAACGGTTCCAGAGGTTCATTAAAGACACAAAACATCCTCTAATGATCAACCTGAAACTAAAGATTGATTGTTTCCTGTTTTTATCATTAAATTACATCTAAATTTAAACTTTAAGCAGAAACATGAGAAAAAAAGAGAAAAAACACAGACTTCTAAATAATCTGGTTTTTGTTAAGAAAGACTGTATTTCTATTTCTAGTTTCTAAAGCAGGTTTATTTGATCTGTTGTTTCTGTAGAAAGAAGAATAGATTTACCTGAGCTGTGAGATATAAGGCAGACACTGCAGGAGAATCCTCACTGCTTTCTCCTCATGGGACCAGTCTGTCAGCTCCACTGGTTTCTTCTCTGACTGTAGTTTCAGGACTTCCAGGAGGATGGAGGTCTTTCTCTCTGAGAGCTTTATGGACCAGACTGGAGGAGACTGGAGAACTGGATGTAATGATGGAAGGAGACTCACACCTGTTTTAGTCTCACAGTCCTTCATCTGGGAGAACAGATCCAGCAGGAAACCACACTGATATGTCTCTTTATGTTTGGAATCAAATGGGAAAATCCCTCTGGGCAGCACTGATGATAACATCTCCATCATCTTCTCTCCTGTCTGATGTTCTCTCTCTGCTGCTGCACAGAACAGATCCACAAACAATCTGGTTCCTTCTTGAAGATCTAACCTCCAAGGATCCACTCTGAAACAATAAGAATGAAAGATTTAGTGATGATCTGATCTCAGACACACACTACTGATGGACTCCATCTGGTCCATCTCTGTCCTGTAGATGATGAACTTCCTGATGTTCCTGACAAACATCCTCTGATCCTGGAAGCACTGACTGGAATCTTTCTCTGGGATTTTATTAAAATAAATAAAACTGATAAAACAAATAAAATCCCAGTTCTACTGGAGACACAAAGTCATGAAGACTCACTGGAGTCTGAAATGTAAAGCTCTTCTTCTCTGTAGACCCTCCCTCCATCTTCATTTTAATCCAGGTTCATGTGGAGTCCATCCCAGCAGCTACTGGAGGAGAGAGACACCCTGGACATGATGCCAGTCCATCACAGGACTCCATAGGAATTCTCCATCTGTTCTACAAGTTTCCATCAGTAGTTCTCCTTCCAGCAGAAACTGAAGAAAACTACAAAAATGGAGGAACCACCCACCAGCAGAACATCTCTCCCTAGGAGAGACTGTGGTCCTGGAATGGCTGGATACATGTTCAGGATGGAATCAGTCTGTGAACTGATAGCAGCTGGGATCACCTCCACCCCCATCTTTTAGTTTGTCCTCCATCTGGACAGTTACCATGGAAACACAACTATAAACATTCAAATTAGCAGAAAATGGATCCAAATTATTATGAAAATGTGTCTTTTACATTTTAGTTGATGTGAAAAATTTGTTAGTTTGTTCTGTCATCTTCCGCTCATCCGGGGCCGGGTCGTGGGGGCAACATCCTAAGACGGGAAGCCCAGGCCTCTCTCTCCCCGGCTGCATCCTCTGGCTCACCTGGAAAGATCCCGAGTCCTTCCCGGCCAGCTGGGAGACATAGTCTCTCCAGCGGGACCAGGGTCTGCCTCTCGGTCTAGTCCCAGTGGGACATGCCCAAAACACCTCACCAGTGAGTCGCTCGGGGGGCATCCTTATCAGGTGCCCGGACCACCCCATCTGGCTTTTCTCAACCTGGAGGAGGAGCGGCTCAACACCGAGCTCCTCCCTGGATGGCAGAGCTCATCACCCGATCTCTGAGTGAGAGCCCAGCCATCCTGCGGAGGTAGCTCATCTCGGCCGCTTGTATCCACAATCTCATTCTTTCGGTCACCACCCACAGCTGGTTACCATGGTGAGGCTAGGAACGTAGATCCTGGTTACCATGGTGAGGGCAGGAACGTAGACCCTGGTTACCATGGTGAGGGTAGGAACGTAGATCCTGGTTACCATGGTGAGGGCAGGAACGTAGATCCTGGTTACCATGGTGAGGGTAGGAACGTAGATTGACTTGAAAATTGAGAACTTTGTTTTTCGGCTCAGCTCTATCTTTACCACGACGGACCGATACAGCGTCCTAGTTATTGCTGACTCCACACCGATCCGCCTGTCGATCTCCAACTCCATCCTTCCCCATCTCGTAAACAAGACCACGAGATCATTAAACTCCTCCACTTGGGGCAGGACCCTCTCCCTGGCCTGAAAGGGCATTCCACCCTTTTCCAGGGGAGGACCATGGTCTCGGATTTGGAACCGCTGATTCCCTTCCCGTCCAGTTGGAAGGAGACTCAGACCTGTTTTAGTCTCACAGTCCTTCATCTGGGAGAACAGATCCAGCAGGAAACCACACTGATATGTCTTTTTATGTTTGAAATCAAATGGGAAAATCTTTCTGGGCAGCACTGATGATAACATCTCCATCATCTTCTCTCCTGTCTGATGTTCTCTTTCTGCTGCTGCACAAAACAGATCAACAAAAAATCTGGTTCCTTCTTGAAGCTCTGAACACCAAGGATCCCCTCCGGACCTTAAGAATGAAAGATTTTATTATGATCTGATCTCAGACACACACTACTGATGGACTCCATCTGGTCCATCTCTATCCTGTAGATGATGAACTTCCAGATGTTCCTGACAAACATCCACTGATCCTGGAAGCACTGACTGGAATCTGTCTATGGGATTTTATTAAAATAAATAAAACTGATGAAACAAATAAAATCTCAGTTCTACTGGAGACACAAAGTCATGAAGACTCACTGGAGTCTGAAATGTAAAGCTCTTCTTCTCTGTAGACCCTCCCTCAATCTTCATTCTAATCCAGGTTTATGTGGAGTCCATCCCAGCAGCTATTGGAGGAGAGAGACACACCCTGGACATGATGCCAGTCCATCACAGGACTCCATAGGAATTCTCCATCTGTACTACAAGTTTCCATCAGTAGTTCTCCTTCCAGCAGAAACTGAAGAAAACTACAAAAATGGAGGAACCACCCACCAGCAGAACATCTCTCCCTACGAGAGAGTGAGAGTGTGGTTCTGGGATGGACTGAAGACATGTTCAGGATGGAGTCTGTAAGGTGATAGCAGCTGGGATCACCTCCACCCTCCATCTTCCAGTTTGTCCTTCATCTGGACAGTTACCATGGAAACACAACTATAAACATTCAAATTAGCAGGGAATGGATCGAAATTTTAATGAAATGTTGTGTTTTACTTTCAAAACAAGGTAAAAGAGGATGAACATTACTTTTGTAAAACTAAAACCTAAAGTTACATTAATATGAAAACATTTCAATAAAATAAGAATAAAGTTACGTGAATAGTGTTGCTTTTAAAGCAGGATCGTCAGCACATGGTTATTTCAGTCTGTTACTGTGGTTCTGTGGCTTCATAAACTAACCATCTTTTAAAATACAATTTATTTCTAAAGTGCATTTTACAAACAAAAATCTTTATAAGTTCAGGTCATATTAAACCATGAAATCAACAAAAAGTAAAAAAAAAATCATTTAAATACAAGCGATTACATGTTTGCATTGCTCAAAAAGTCTAAGCTCCATGTGAAGCTGCAGGTCTCACTGAGTTTCTGTTTCCAGCCTGGTCTCCAGTTAGTTTGGACAGTTCATTCTTTGTTACGTTCTGTTTAATAATGTTTTTTTGAATAATCATGAATCCCTAAGAGGCGGCACTGAGTTTTCTCTTAAAGTTTCATTCAGAATAAATCACTTTGTTCAGAGCAGGTAGTGCAAGGCTAAGCTAGCTCCAAGCTAACAAGAATCTCATTCTTAATGTGGATTATATTTCTATTTATTTTACTGGAGTGTTACAGAGCACAAAAATCTGAGAAAACTAACAGATCACATCTTAAGGTGTGTTTCCTGCATGTTGTAGCTCAGAGTTTACTAATAATAATAATGATCAGCTGTGTGACACACTGGGGTTTAAGAAAAAGTGACCATCTGTAAGTGACATGGTGCTCTCATAACTTCACACTGCTCTGAAACATGGAAAAAAAACTTGAAAAATATAAAGAAAAAGTCGGTGACTGAGAAGTTTTTTTTTAATGTTTTTTTTTTTACAATCTCCTCCTAAGTGATGAAAACAAAATGTACTTTTGTAAAAATAAGCAGGATGATGTTTCAGTGTTTTAGTTTTCTTTATTTTCTTTTTTTTTTCACTACATCAGGATATTTAGAGGCTGTATGGACCTACTCTACAGTGATATCTTTATTTTAGAAATAAAAAAGTATTTGGACCTGGTTTCAATAAAAAGAAACACTATTAGCTGCAAATAGTTATTTAGATATTAAAAATTCTGACTTCTGTAGAATGTAAAGTGATTTATATGATCTGTTGTTTCTGTAGAAAGAAGAATAGATTTACCTGAGCTGTGAGATATAAGGCAGACACTGCAGGAGAATCCTCACTTCTCTCTCTTCATGGGACCAGTCTGTCAGCTCCACTGGTTTCTTCTCTGTCTGCAGTTTCAGGACTTCCAGGAGGATGGAGGTCTTTCTCTCTGAGAGGTTTATGGACCAGACTGGAGGAGACTGGAGAACTGGATGTAATGATGAGATGTATTTTGTATTTCTTTTACTATCTACATGTTCATACAGGTCAAGAAGAATTTCAGAAACATTTTTTTTAACATGAAACAGTGAAGCCAGTTTGCTGACTGTGTTGTTAAAGGCGTTTGGATTTTTAAGTGCTGATTCAAGACACAAATCCAGAAAAAGCCCAGCCTGTTCTGCTTGAAGATTCCAGTTTTGTTTCCTCATGGTAAAGCTGTGTGAAAGACAAACACTAATGTCAGTTGTTTGGACATTTTCAGTGTTCATTTCCACGGTGAGAAATGTTCACTGTTTTTGTTGATCGCAATAAGATGAGCCACTCATTCTGACATGGTACAAATGAGTTTTTAGGGGGAAGATTTACTCTTTTTACCCCTCGCAGCAAAACATATTTAACACATTAAATTTGCCAAAAACAAAGAAACAGGAACCAATAAGAATAACACACAAATACTGAAAACCGATCCCAATTAATTAAAATAAAGAAAACATGCCCCATTCATGCCCCAAGACAAAGACAAATGAGCAAAGTGGCCCAGGCATTTACTCCTCCCTGTTCCCATGTAAAACGGTCCAATCCAAGTCGAAACAATCAATTTGGACCCAACATACTGTATGTTTGACAGAGAAACATGGGGGGAAATATCACACCCCTGTCACCTTCCTCTATAATGATGTGAGAGTTTGTGACAGACTGGAAACCTGTGTTGGGTGTACCCTGCCTCTCGCCCTGAATCAGCCGGGATAGGCTCTGGCATTACCCGCAACCTCGTCAGGAATACAGTAGACGTTTTAGAAGATGAATGAATGTATGAACATTGATGCATGTTGCATTAAAAAATAGACATTACAGATAGCTCAGTAGTAAAAAGTTTGCCCTTAGACCGGAAATTCTCCGGAAGTTCGCAGGATCGAATCCCACTGAGCTTACGTCTAGGTGTCCTTGGGGAAGAGACCTTACTCCCCGTTTCTCCCATCATTGGCGCTGTCGTGGCAGCCTGCTGCGGTGCAATGTAGCTCATAAATTTTCCCGTTGAGAGATAAATAAAGTATATTTCTTTCTTTTTCTTTTTGTTCTTTCGTTCTAATTAATATACCATATTTTTTTGGACAATAAGTTGAAGGTTTTTTATAGTTAGGCAGGGGGTGCATCTTATACTCTTATTTGGAAAATTTGTAACACATTTTTTTTTACCATAATTTACATGTCACTTTCAAACTAAACCACAAGGGGGTGGTGTAGGCATATTTTGCAGTTTACGAGGTGGAAGTAGTGAATAATGCAGCCAAAAAAAGTAATCAAGCAGCAGAAAGTTTGGAGTTAGAGAGAAGCTTGTAAGAGACTGATGAAAAGCAGAGGTTACTCTTACTGAAATGAAGAAAACAAACAAACAAAAACTAATCGCAGGCTAAAAGCTTGGTGGACTTCAGTGAAAACCGAAACTATCTGATCGGGATTCAGAAAGGCTGGAATAAGTGGAACTGCAACTGACGATGAGCCTGACATAAGTGACGAAGAAGCGGTGCATCGTCTGCCTCTAGAGTTGGGGGAGTTGTTTAAAAATGATTTGATTGGATTTAGGGATTTGGAGTAAAATGATGGTTTGGTAAACTTGTTAGCATGTTCTTTATGCTATGGTTGTCTGAATAAGTCTTAATATGTTACGTTAATATGCCAGGCACATTAGTATACTGTACACTTATTCAGATTGTTGGTCTCTAGTTTATTTTTATTTCAAATTGTCTTTCAAGATGAAAAAATCAGTTTTTGGTGTTGGATTTTAAATATGTTTCTTTGTTATGCTTTTTTGGCTGGTGCGACTTATACCCTAAAAAATAAGCACTTACCCCATTTGAAATTATTTTGAAATTGTGCACCCACTTCCACGCAATAGTTTACATCCTACACATATAGATAATACTCATACATGAGATCATGCTGAGAATCACTTGGATCACCTCTAGGTAGCTGCCTCAAATTTGCAGCCCAAATCAACCAATGTGTCAATCACAGTTACACTAGGACCCACCCTCTATTGTATTTTAGATATAAAGTCATGGATGGCAGAGAACTTCTTACAGCTCAACCCGGACCAAACTTATTTTTAACTCAGTTAGAGAGACAGTAGCTAGCAGTTTAAGGAAAACGAGGGGCGAAAGTGTAACTTTTTGCTTTATTAATGACCTGAATTTGAATTCTGTCTGAGTTTTTACTTGTTCTGTTCAGCACTTTGTGTAACTTTGTTTGAAAAGTGCTTTACTTTGGGGAAGAATAGTTCAGTGTGTAGGGCGACCGCCCTGCAACCAGAGGGTTGCCAGTTTGATCCCCCGCCAGTAGTTCATGCCGAGGTGTCCTTGAGTAACAAAACCCCTTTTGCTCCTGATGTTGTTTTACACCTTGCATGGCAGTATCCCCATCAGATACGAATGAGTATGTGTGAATGGGTGAATGTGAGCTACACTGTAAAGCACTTTGAGAGCCGACACAGGTGGAAAAGCGCTATATACAGTAATTATCAACCATTTACCATTTATAAATAAAGTTCGATTTGATTTGAAGTAATTGAATAACCGTACAAAACCAGTTTATGAACAAGTTTTAAGGTGCAGCTCCACGTCAGGCTGGGCTAGCTTAATTTGGTACTTGTCTAAATAGTTCTCAGGTGTCTTCTATCAGATTAAAATGCAAATCAAACGAGAGCTGGAACGTCTCGCTCTTCAAATACTCTGTCCAGAAGACAACTTTGAAGCCTTTCAATGATCAATCACAGAGTTGACAACTTGTTACTTTCTTTTGCTTGTAGGCGACATCATCACGGCTGCAATGGCAACACCTTGCTATCCGTCATGAATAATTTTAGGTGCCACCAGAGGATAGAGGACCATTGCAGCTCTATCGCGTCATTTGCATAATCTATAGTCGGAGTTCTAGAGAGGCGGTTGGTATGGAATGGAATTTGAGTTGGCTTATGCCTGACGTTTATTGCAGGTATGATTTGTGAATTTGCAGAGAATAGAAGAGAATCCAAGTTTGCGTGCCATAAGCACACTCGTATTGTCGAGCAAAACAGCTTCTAAACCTAAAAAGTACACAATTCTCAGACTTACACGACTCTTAAACAGTCATCACGGAGAATCTAAAGTTCCGACGGGCCTTGCATGGAGTTAAAAGTCCAATGATTTAATAGAATGAGTGTCTTTGCAATCATGCATGGGTACTCCTATCTCCAAGTCCGAGGTCGCCGATATGGTCAAACGTTCCGTGGCAACAGACTTCCGAGGGGTAGATGAGATTATCCCAAAGTTTCCTGAGGTATGAATAGTGTCGGACGGATGAATAGTGTTGGCTGACACACCTTAGCACAATCATGAGGACATCAGGGACAGTGCCTCTGGATTGGGAGAGTGGGGTGGTGGTTCTTCTTCATAATGAGGCAGACTGGAGGTTGTGAAGTGTGCTACAACCACAAATGGATCGCACTCTACCCTGGAATGTATGGAGTTTTAGAGGTGCGGTTGTGGCGGGATGTATTTCTCGATGGCTCACACCTGAGATTAGTTGCAGATGTGATTTATGAAGCTTGCTCAGCTTAAGATCTAGGCAATTCTTAGTAAATTGAAATGAGACTCCAGGAGTGAGATTGTTGAGGATACCCACCCCATTCACTGGAGACCATAGACTTCAGCCAGTCGATCTGACCAACTGTCTGCTTCCTGTTGTCAGTAACAAAGTAAAATATGTTTGCCCATTGTCCCTTTGTGGAAAAAACAGACTCGATATTTTTAATGGTGCTACTGAAAGGCCAGTTATTAACTTAAATAACTTGTGATACTAAAATGGTATTGTGACAACAATGACTGAGCAATGGCTGCCTTTTTCCAATAGAAGTCCATGAGAGCTGACACGAGCTGGATCCATGGAGTACTTCCTGTTTTGCACATGGGCGGGAAGAGACTGCCTTGCTAAATTCAGTTAAAATAAAGCTATTCTGGCTGCTAGGAACATAAAACACACTGCCAATAGTGTGAATTTTATGCTACCCTGTCCTCAAGTTATTTTATGTTTTGTGCGTTCACTTTTACATGTTTCACTCAAGATTAATTTTGCCAAAAAAAGGGAGAGTTAAAAAAAAAGTGTGTAAAAAAAAAAAATAATAAAATTGTTAGCCATTATAAAAGCCTCACATCAACAGTCTTCCATTTTAATATGTTGAGATAAAAGTGCATCAAATGTTTTAATACTCACCATATTGACTTGATATTTGACAAAACCTTGTAGAGAGACTCTGTGAGACTGTGACAAAAAGAACCTTCTCTGTTCCAGTAAAGACAGACCGAGACCTCTCCAGTCCTTTCCTGGATGACTTGTACAGCTCTGGCAAACAGCTGCCCTGTCCCCTCCACTGGAAGGTGCAACTGGTTTCCACACAGCTGAAATAAACTTGCATAATCCATCTGTTCTTTGCTGAAGAGGAACATCTTCCACAGAGACTGTAGTAAAGAATCAGACCTGGAAAAAAAAAAGGCCTTTTTTTTTTACTGGCAGAAAATTTTAAATCGCGTAACCAGTAAATATAGCCAGAAAGCCCAAATTACACCAAATCATAATCTGTCATACCATTGGATGTTTTGAACATTTCTGAGGCATCCAAGTAGGTTTTTGATCCCTCCTTCTGATACCGTCACATCACTTAGATCCAGACACATTTTCTTTTCCTCTAACTGAGAAACCAAATAAGCCACAGCACTGCAGGAATAAGGATCCAGATCCTCTCCGCTGAGGTCAAGTCTGTAGTCCAGTTTATTCAGCAGTTTGATGCACAGTTCAGGACACCGAGACTCATATACACAATGACAGAAGAAAAGTAAGTTGTCCTCAAGCCAGCCGTCCTGATTGTCGGCCATGGGGACAAACGTAGTCATCATTTCTTCAAAGTAAAATCTTGATGTTTTAGTGAGTTCCTCTTCTGGAATCAGACAACTCATCAAACTGGGTTTGCTCTCCTTCAACAACTGACACATGAAGGGAATCAAATGTTTCATATGTTTCTGCTGCTCAGAGAGGCACTGCTGAAAAATCCCTCTAATCTTATCAGGATTCACTAAAAGCCAAACAGCTGCAAAAAACTCCTGGATGGTGTAGTGGAGAAAGGCATGCACGGTTTTGGCTTTGGTGATATCCATTTTGATAACGAGTGGATTCAAAAAGGAGAGGACGGTGCTGTTCTTACAGACCGGCATATCCAGGATCCCAGTTTTTCTCTGAGTGGCATTGAAGGCGGCCTCAGCTAGGGACAGTATCTCCTCCTTCTTAGATTGGATCAGTTCATCCAAATGTTGGATCTTTGTTTTGTTGTTTGTCTGAAGACAGAAGCGTAGAATATGGATGTAGATTTCTGTCACGGCCCGTGGTTGTGCTGGGGCTTCTGATGAATGGCAGGCGGCCACCATCAGTGCGTACATGGGGACATGACAAAGCGTCAACAACTCTACACGACTCAGCACTTTCTCGTGGTGTTCCCCCACCACCGTGGACAGGTATGAGTTTATAGTCTCCTCACTAAAACCTTTCACCTCCACTCTGAGAAAGTCTTCATGTTGGAAGTCATCTTCATCCTCTGGTCTACAGGTGAGGATGATTTTTGCATTGGGAAGAAAATCTTTTTCAACAAATTTCTTCACAACAGTTGATGTGAAATCTGTTAGTCCATCAAAAATGATGGTTACATTGTCTGAGTAGTTCTTTATGTCCTGAAAGACCTCGTCTTTGCCTTCATTTGGTTCACAGTATTCACTGAAAAGAACGTCCTCTAAACTCATGGTGTTGGTTATCTGGACTTCCCTCATGTCAAAATAAAACATGTAATCCAGGTTCTTTTCATCTCGTTCTGACCAAAGCCTCATCACCTCACAAGTCACTGCTGTTTTTCCAATTCCAGGTTTACCAACTATGAGAATATTTTTACCCATTTTCAGCAGGTCAGTGGGGGAAATTTTTTCTGTTTTTTCAGGCAAGTATGTTCGGAGCTTCTTGGGACGACTCAATTTACTTTTCTTTATCTTGTATTTCTTTATTTTTGAGTGAGCAATGCTTCCTTGTGTGTCTAGCACAAGTGAAGCATATGACAGGTCAGGCTTCTTTTCTCCAAATAGAGTTTTACTTGAATTCCAAAACCTAGAGGTCAGTTTTTTAGCTTTTGACTTCAGCTTTTTCTGATAAGCACAACATGGGCTGGAACCTATGGTGGTAAACAAAAAGTATTTTTTTCTTTAAACACACTGTCTTCATAATTGAAAGTGCTTTTCTCTCATGGGTTACATTTAGAATACATTTACAGGATATAGTAGACATACCTTGTAGATATTTTTCATCCATCTCTGGGTCCTCTCTGAACGAGAAGCAACTGATCCAGTAATTAAAATCAAACTTTTTGTTCTCATCAAAAGCTTCACGCCTTCGTGAAATTCTTTTTCTTGTCAAATAAATGATCTTCAGTAACTCGTAACAAGCTTCTTCTCCCTTGGAGGAAACCCAGTCGAGCATTTTTCTGTTTTTATCATAGTCATCTATCTCAGCCTGGATTTTGCTCACCTCCTCATTATTGAGGACTTTTCGTTGGTTCAGGTTTTCCAGAATAACAGAAAGACCTGTTAATTCCTTCACAAGCTCGATTCTATAATTCTGGATGTAGTCGTAGGCAGACTGGGACGTACAAGCCATTTTTGAGCCTTGTCAGTTCAACTTGCCGTATTGTCTGATTTCACTGATCTGAAGAGAGAGATAGAAAGGTAGATGAGAAATCAGGAATCACTGCACAGATCTCATCCTTGACACTTTGTAAAGCAAGAAAATCCACTTTTTTTAGTCACCAATTACGGTTTCTTGTCGGTGTACCGCTCTTCACAAATTGTCTCTTTGACATGTGGGCTGTTCCAGATACCTGGGTTCCAGTTGATGTACCACTGACTTCTGAACCTTACCTGATCTCTTCTGTACTCCTCAACCAGTTTCTCGTACCAATGTCCCACAATGTCTGAGGTCCTCCACCGTACTTCCCCTGGCCAAGGCTACTCATACCACCGGTCTCAGTGACTTCCGGCCTGTTGCACTCACTCCATTGGTCGTTAAGTGCTTCAAAAAACTGGTGCAGGGTCACATTATATCACCAGTTTCAGCATCTCTGGACAAACACCAGTTTGTATACAGAGCAAAAAAATCCACAGAGGACACAATAGTCACAACCCTCCAAACTGCACTGACCCACTCGGAGCAGCAAAGAAGCTATAGACAAATGCTCTTCATGGATTTTAGCTCTACTCTCTAAGACTAAGTATGAGTATCGCTCAGACCTACACCTTGTACACCAATGACTGCACTCAAATTTGAGCTATATTTGTCACTTCCATCAACCGAATCACCACAGCAGATTTACTTGCAGATTGCAGGTATCTCAAAAGGAATGCATTCACCATATGGCAAACACGTTGTTTGGGTGTATTTGGCGTGAGGCAAGTCAAATCCAGCGCTACAACTTGCTGCAGAATTGGACATTTTGCTGTGCCGCACAATAAATTGGTTAATTGATATTTACCTTTACGTAAATTGTGCTCATATTATATTAGGATATACAGGTTTTTTTCTTCAAATAGCCCAATACTTTTAGTTCCAATCAAAGCAAAAGTCTTCAGGCAGAATAGAGAGACACCACAGTTTGTTTCTCACACATGCAGGCTTGTACATTAGAAAAGCTTGGATATCCTTTTTTTTTCATTTTCCAGCCTTTGCAGGGTAATTAAAACACCCCTTTACATTTTGTATAACTGGAAAGCCCTAAACATCCTCTGTAGATTGCAAAAACAGTTGATGCAGTAGTGTGAGAGATATTCACGTTTAAAACTGACCTTCACAGAGGGCAAATTTGAACTACTGGCTGTCAGGAAGATAAAACTCTCGATAAGCACACTTTCTGATTGCTGGAAAATAAAACCTCTTGGATAAAATCAACAAAACCATTTTTCAATCAAAAACATTTAGAGCAGTTGTAAACTCTAGAATTTCTGAAATCCAGGAAACAAAGCCGTTTGCGACAAGTTTCTGTTTTATGGAATAAGCTTCTCAACGCTGTGGAAAAGAATGGAAAAGATTAAAGCGTTGATTTTATTGTTATTTTTCTCATTAAAAGTTCATTACCGGGCCGGCAAAAACAGAGCCAGTTTAATAGTTGTTAGAAAGTTGGTGGAAGCCAGACAATGGGGAAGTATGGAGCACTGGTTTTTTATGTTGCTCCTCTGGCATTATTGTTCACTTAATGTAGCCCAATGCTCCTTACCTGTAATTAGTTCAATGCAAAGTACATTCCGCATGCCAGTCCTGGGAGAGGATCACTCCTCCATCTGGATCTCATTGAGGTTTCTTTTATTTTCTGCAGAATGAAATTATTAGAGAAGAAAACCAAACAAATTAGATTTAAAAAAAATTTAAGATTTGCACATAGTGACTGTATATGAAACCTGCTTCTTCTGAGTGTTCATTTGAAACCTGTTCTCAATTGGATTGTTGTCTTTATCATTAAACATAATTTATAAAACAAATCCAAAAGAGGGTTGAAATAACTAATCCATTCAAAAGTAATCATTTACTATTTTAGAGATCGAATTGTTTAAGACCGCCCGCATTTTCAAAAACAATCAATGACAAAGCATCGCCATCTACACTTATTTTGTCCTCCAGAGGTGGCAACAGTTAAATTAAATGGGAAAGCGCCGTAAAGGTTAAAAAGGATGGAAACAGTTTGGTTTAACTTCTTTAACTCAGCTTTGCCATATACAATGGAGTGGCAAATGATTTCAAATGGGAAAAAAATTAATCAGATAAATCGAAACCACAAGCTTCAATTTATATTTGTTTTGCAATAAAAATAATTATTTTCGTTCCACATTAAATTATTTTTCACTTCACTCACATTTATGATGAGCTTCACCCTTATTTATTCGTTTGCACAAAACTATTAGGAGTGTCTAACTTTGGTCCTGGAGGACCGGTGTCTTTATGGCGGGGGTGCCTAACCTTTTTAGACCCAAGATTTACTTTTCAAATAGCAGCCCTTCTGAGATCTACCACTCCCACATCAAAATTGCAAACCCCAACAAATTGTTTCCATCCTGCAGTAAAAATACCTTCATGACACATTTTATTGTTACACAACCATTAAACATCACCTCACAAACACACCCTCTCTCAAACACATACACACAAACATTCCTCTTTCCCTTTCAAACACACACACAGAAAAGTTCCTCTTTCTCTCAAACACACACAGAGACAGATATTTTCTGCACGCGCACACAACGCTTTGCGAGGAGCCGCAGCAGCACCATGGGCTTTCACATCACAGACTCCGAAAATCTTCTATAATGCTTGAAAAACCTGATGGATTTACACGTCTGGATTTGTAGAGCAGCGGTCACCAACCTTTCTGATACTGAGGGCTACTTCAAGGGCAGTGAGTAATGCAAAGGGCTACCTCTTTGATAATACACTTCTAAAATAACAAAGTTACACAGTGCACCTTTAATTTTCTATTATTAATAATGATATTCTATGTGAAGACACTGATTGTAGAATATCATTATTAATAATACCAGTGGTGAGGGATGCTGTCAAGCTGAAGAAAGAGTCTTATCGGGCCTTTTTGGCCTGTGGGACTCCTGAGGCAGCTGACAAGTATCGGCGGGCGAAGCAGAACGCAGCTTCGGTGGTAGTTGAGGCAAAGGCCCGGGCTTGGGAGGAGTTCGGCGAGACCATGGAAAACGACTTCCGAATGGCTTCAAAGAAATTCTGGTCCACCATCCGGCGGCTCAGGAGAGGCAAGCAGTGCACCATCAACACCGTTTACGGTAGGGATGGGGAGCTGCTGACTTCGACTCGGGACGTTTTGGATCGGTGGAAGGAATACTTTGAAGACCTCCTCAATTCCACCAACATGTCTTCCGATGAGGAAGTAGAGTCTTTGGAATCGGGATGGGTCTTCCTATCTCTGCTGTCGAGGTCGCCGAGGTAGTCAAAAAGCTCCACAGCGGCCGGGCTCTGGGGGTGGATGAGATCCGCCCGGAGCTCCTAAGGGCTCTGGATGGTGTTGGGCTGTCCTGGCTGACACGCCTTTGCACCATTGCATGGACATCGGGGTTATTGCCTCTGCATTGGCAGACTGGGGTGGTGGTCCCTCTTTATAAGAAGGGGGACCGGAGGGTGTGCTCCAACTACCGAGGGATCACACTCCTCAGCCTCCCTGGGAAGGTCTATTCGGGAGTACTGGAGAGGAGGGTCCGTCGGATTGTCGAGTCTCAGATTGAAGAGGAGCAGTGTGGTTTCCGTCCCGGAACTACGGACCAGCTCTATGCCCTCTTCAGGATCCTGGAGGGGTCATGGGAGTTTGCCCAACCAGTCTACATGTGTTTTGTGGATCTGGAGAAGGCATTTGATCGTGTCCCTAAGGGACTCCTGTGGGGGGTGCTCCGGGAGTATGGAGTCTCGGAGCCCTTGGTACTGGCTGTCCGATCTTTGTACAATCGGAGCCAGAGCTTGGTCCGTATAGCTGGCAGTATGTCGATTCCATTTCCAGTGAGAGTTGGACTCCGCCAAGGCTGCCCTTTGTCACCGATTCTGTTCATCACTTTTATGGACAGAATATCCAACGAGGCGTTGGAGGGATCCAGTTTGGTGACCTCAGGATCGGATCTCTGCTTTTTGCGGATGATGTGGTTCTGTTGGCTTCATCGGACCGTGATCTCTCGCTGGATCGATTTGCTGCCGAGTGTGAAGCGGCCGGGATGGGAATTAGCGCCTCCAAATCCGAGACCATGGTCCTCGCCCGGAAAAGGGTGGAATGCCCCCTGCGGGTCAGGGACAGGGTCCTGCCCCAAGTGGAGGAGTTTAAGTATCTCGGGGTCTTGTTCACGAGTGGGGGAAGGATGGAGCGGGAGATCGACAGGCGGATCGGTGCGGCATTAGCAATAACTAGGACGCTGCATCGGTTCGTCGTGGCAAAGAGAGAGCTGAGCCGAAAAGCAAAGCTCTCGATTTACAAGTCGATCTACGTTCCTACCCTCACCATGGTAACCAGGATCTTCACTCCTACCCTCACCATGGTAACCAGGATCTACGTTCCTACCCTCACCATGGTAACCAGGATCTACATTCCTACCCTCACCATGGTAACCAGGATCTATGTTCCTACCCTCACCATGGTAACCAGGATCTACGTTCCTACCCTCACCATGGTAACCAGGATCTACGTTCCTACCCTCACCTATGGTCACCAGCTGTGGGTGAAAGAATGAGAAATAATGAGAAAGAATGAGAAAGAATGAGATCGCGGGTACAAGCGGACGAAATGAGCTTCCTCCGCAGGGTGGCTGGGCTCTCACTCAGAGATCGGGTGAGGAGCTCTGCCATTCGGGAGGGGCTCGGTGTCGAGCTGCTCCTCCTCCAGGTCGAGAGGAGCCAGATGGGGTGGTTCGGGCATCTGGTCAAAATGCCCCCCGAGCGCCTTGCGGGCGAGGCGTTTCGGGCACGTCCCACCGGGAGGAGACCAAGGGGCAGACCCCAGACCTGCTGGAGAGACTATGTCTCACAGCTGGCCGGGGAACGACTTGGGATCCTTCCAGGTGAGCTAGAGGATGCAGCCGGGGAGAGAGAGGCCTGGGCTGCCCGCTTGAGGCTGTTGCCCCCGCAACCCGACCCCGGAATAAGCGGAAGATGACGGAACGGAACAGACGCTGATTGTTAATGATAAATCACAATAATTATTTCAGTATAAATAAACAAGGTAAGAAACAGATACATTTCTATATGCAAGATCCAAGTGTTTCATTTTCAAATGATCACTTCCACAACATTTTGCAGGAAATCTTTTTCAATTTTTACAACAGTTATCGAATCATAAACTCTGAACCATGTTTGTACAAATGATCAATTATGTAAGATTTAACAAAAACGTACTCCTTTCAAAATAAATCTTATCACATTTGTACTAATCACTACATTAGCAGCCATTAAAACAAATCACGTCTGTTACACTTAGTAACACATCTGTAACAGTATGTCAATATATTCAAATTTATCTTTGCCATGGTACTTACATGTTGCCACCAACATCTGGCATTTGTTTCTTTGTTAGTGGGAGGCCTGGCATCACATGCTCTTCACCAGTGTACTGTGTCTTCTTCTTTTTTTATCAAAAAATGTGTAGCTCTAAATGAGGCTTCAGTTGCTTTTTGAGAGTTTTTTACCGGCCTCGTAAAAAAAGACTGCTGTTTGCCAAAAGCTGCCTTTAACTCGCAGGTTTTTCCGTCCGTTATGCGCTGCCTGGTGGGTGGTTAGCATGGTAGCTTTTGTGTCATGTACGGAAATGTCTCTCCACGTTGTGCCACTTACGCATCGCCACAGTTGCACCGCAGATGAGACACACATAGTTTTCTTTCATGTTGGTAAAAAAGAACTCCTCCTCCCATTCGCTGTGAAAAGGATACGTTTTCTTCCTTTTTTTATCCATGTTTTTGTGGGTAGAAAACGCGCTCACGAGCTCATTTCAGCAAAGCTGGTTTTTCATGTGCACTAGAGTGACCTCCGAACCATACTACGTCAGAGTTCGCATAATAAACTTTTACTTGTGATATACATTTTTTTTTTTTTACGTTTTTATGTATTCGTTTTTAAATTTACATCACTGTAAATGAAATTCAAAAAGAATAGCAACACAATTAAATCAAATTTTAGACAGAGCGAATTTGTGATTAGTGCTATTTTTAGAACTGGCCTGCGGGCTACTGATGCAGACGCTCCGGGCGACCTGGTGCCTGCGGGCACCTTGTTGGTGACCCCTGGTTTAGAGGGTCTGAATACCCGCAAAATTTTCTGTCAAAGTCGCTGAGTTGGAAACATTAACTTCTTTTTTTCCCCCTAAACACCTGGCAGTCGACTTGTAATCAGTTCGCGAGCTAGTAACGAGATCGACTCATTGGGGAGCCCTGCCTTATGATTTTTATTGAGTCCCTGGTTGAATACAGCACACGCATAAAAAGTGAAACCAGGCATGGCCCTCGCATCAGTTTTTATGTTTTTGCTTCTAACTTTTTCAGATCTACTTAAAAATTGTTAGAGTTGATGCATACTTTGCTTTAAATTACTACTTTCAAGCTGAAAATAAATCAGTATTTGTTTTGGAAACATTTGATGGAGGAAAGCATATAAGTATAAACTTTCCTTCCTGAACTCCTTCATGATTTTCAGCAGATCTCTGGCTAATTTCGGTAATTTAGCAGAAAATAGAAGCCAATCTGAAGATAATCTGTCTCTGAAGTCTGGACATAAATGCCAAAATAAAACTAAATAAAGTTGAAAAAAAGTAAAATTCAGTGTTAGATATGAAAATAAAACTTTTTTTTTTTTTTTTGTAAAAATTTGTAATTTTCTTTTTTCTAATTCATTTTTTTCCCACACATATAAAACACAAAAATGCAACTTGTCAAACATGTGGTTCTCTTCCAGCTGCCTTTAATTCCACACCTGGCCAGCAGTGGTTTCATGTAAACATGAAGCTTTGGGACAGGGGTCCCCAAAATACGGCCCGTGGGACGGTTTCGTTCCGCCTCCACATTTGGTCTGGCCCAAAGAACAATACCAGAGAACATTGTTTTCTTTTTGTGTGCTTGTTGTTGATAATAAAGTCGGACTTTTGCAATCAAATGTTCCTTAGTAATGAACTATTTTATTATAAACCATTAGTTTATTTAAAAAATTAACTCAGAATGCAGGACATTTAACTTGAAGTGCACAAGCAATTATTTTTTATTCAACGCAAAGAACAGATTGTTGTACAACCCAACTCGTTCTTTAGGTGTTTGGATTCACTGGGTCATTTGGTCACAGTTCAGAAAATATTTTCGTCTCCAAGCCTTCTCACTTTAGATTCCAATTGCTTCTAGCTGCCAGTTTTTTAATGACTTGTGTTTAGATGAACAGTTTATAAGCGTTTCCCAGCTATCGACAAAATTCAACATTGCAGCTTCACATTTCTTTTTATTCCTACGGGTGAGACATTACATGTGCATGAAAATGCATAGGAGAGGTGGCAGTAGAGTTTCTGACAGGGCTGTTTAACGGATGTTAGAAAGCGACAAGATGCCTCTTTAATGGAGGAGAAGTGCCTATGCTTTCCATCCTTCATCTGGTTCCTATTTTTAAGAAGAAGCGAGATGTGCAGAGTTGTGGTAACTACAGAGGAATAAAACTGATCAGTCATACGATGAAGTTATGGGAAAAAGTTGTCAAAGCCAGGCTAAGGTCTGAAGTAAGAATTTGTGAGCAGCAGTATGGTTTTATGCCTAAAAAGAGCTACAGATGCAGTATTTGCCTTGAGGATGCTGATAGAGCAGTACAGGGAAGGTCAGAGGGAGCTGCACTGTGTCTTCGGCGATCTAGAGAAAGCGTATGACAGGGTACCTAGAGAAGAACTATGGTATTGTATGAGGAAGTCTGGTGTGACGGAGATGTCAGAGTGGTCCAGGACATGTATGAGGGCTGTAAGACATATCACAGTGTTTTTCAACCTTTTTCATTCCAAGGTACATTTTTCCATCAAAAAAAATCTTGAGGCAAACCACCAACCAAAAATATTAATAACAATTCTCTATAGCCGCCTATATTAACAATATATTACTTCAGTATACAAATTTAGTTTCAGACAATGAGCCTATCAGAGTATTTACCCAAAATGCAAGAGAAAAAAATTCTCTTTAATGTCTTGCAAAAAATGTGAGATTTAATTACAATCCACAATTTTTCTACATTAAAACGCAACCTTAAATTTTCATGTCGCAAAAACAGGTAGTATATCCGATCCAAATAACTGGGATCATTTTGGGGAGGGATGGACAGCGACATGCAGCAAAATAGCATGTACATGCATGTAGGTTGATTTTACTTTGTTCTACTTGATAATAAAAATATCTTGAAACAAAGAACAGGTTGTCTGTCTCATCTGTCAAGAGACGGTGGCGGTATTCAAAGAATTAATCTTTGGCGATGAACTGCTGTAAAAGATGTCGTTCCATACTGTGTTGTTCTGAAAGATAGATTCATACCGAACAGTCTCAGTCTCATTGACTTCTATGGCACCCTCCCAAAAATCAGAACCCCCAAGCCCAACAGAGAAGGGAAAAGCTATGTGGCCCTCACAGGAAAAGTTTGGGAACCCCTGCTTTGGAAAATTATCTTCCCACCAGATAAATTTATTTATGGTATAAACTTCAATACACTCAATAATTCAATACTCACAAACTTAAGATTAAAATCCTCAGAAAAAAATAATCTTAAATAGTCATTGTGCATTCCTTCGTAAAAAGAAATGATAAAGATATTCCTCATAAAGAAACTGAGAAATACACAGAATGCACACCAGAACTCTTGGGTTTGTACGTTAGACTGTCTTCCTTTTATCTCCACTTGATGAAACAATCAGTATTTGATGGGGTTTCATCTCACAAAGGGGGGGTTCACCATAGTAGTTCTTGATTATCGAACTACTCATTCTGATCACAGACCCCAAGTGTCCCACCTTAAAGGCAGTCATGTTTTCTGCCAAGGCCCCATCAGTCATGGGGCACAGACCCTGCAAACTGTGACACCACACAAAGGCACAAAGTTGTCATGGTGACTGGGCAATTGACGTAAGCAACAAAATCCGCTTCTTCCCCCGCTTCATTTGTCAGTACATCTGAAGTATGATGAGAATGTGCTCTGACAAACTGACTTCGCAAACTTCAGGTTCATCCATCCATTCTTGCAGTCTTCTACAAATTCTTCATCCAGTCCATCCTCACATTCAATATCACAGCCTGGTTTGGTTCACTCGGTGTCTCACATCGCAACATTCTCAATAAGATCATTAAAATCAGCAGTAAAATCATTGAACATCAACAAGAATCACTCACTTCCATTTACAATAACCAAGTCCTGAGGAAAGGCACTCATATCTCCACAGACAGTTCACACATACTGCACTCACACTACACCCTGTTACCATCCGGTCGTAGGTTCAGATCCCTTGCACTTAAGACCAAGAGAGCCACATCCAGCTTCATACCCACCTCAATCCGACTGCTGAATGGCTGAGGGGCCTTGTGACGGGCCCCCCAGCAGGTACTGAAGAAACGATAAGTAAATGTTCTTATTTATTGATTTTATTGTTTTATTCTATTTTTATTTATTTATATTTTATTGTTTTATGATGTTTTAATGAATGTGGTTTTGTATGCATTTGTCTGTGTTTGTACCGGCGCTCTGGCTGTAAATGAAGTTCCTCACGGATAAATAAATTTATAATTGAATTGAATTGACAGACACCGCTTACTGGCTTTTGGCCCTGAGCCAATAAGGAAACCCGTAACAACACTTGCAGACATGTAGGAAAACCTTTAAAATCTTGCAAATTCTACGAGCAAAGTTTAGTTTTGAGGTTTCAAAGATTAAACACAAAAAAGGTGTTCGAAAATAAAAACAAATTTAAAAGCAGATGGACGAGGATTATTTTAATATAAACAGTTTGACATTTTCACACAAAACAAGGAAGTAGCTAAAAAAAATAAAGAACTAAACAAAGTTACAATAAAATAATTATTTTCTTTTTTTATCAACATGTCTGATCAGCATCATAATAAATAAAAATAAAAGTAAAGTTTCTGTACTTACGGTGAAGAATGAAAGATTCTGATCACAGTTTGTCTCTGCCACAGCAGACTTCGATGATAGAGAATGAGACTGAAACAACGACAGAAAAGATAGCGACAGGAAGCACAGGAAGCTGTTCTGTTGCAATGATGCATCAATTCTGAGGAACTTATTAAGAGGTTTGTTTTTTTTCTTTTTTTAAACCCTGTCCTTTCTGGCATCATCACAAGCAGAATGGTGGTCAATGTGTTAAGTTTTGCTGGACAGATTTGCTCTGAGCTTACGGTGGCTTATTTGTTAGACCTGACAGGGAAGTCAGAGGAGGGAGAGAAAGGAAAAAGAGGGAGAAAGATGAGGGGTGAGGTGGAGGTAAAAAGGGGGTCAAAGTGAGGAAATAGAGCTGCCAAACTTAAATAAATTATTGTAACAATATTTTGCAACAAGACTGAAGTACTGAATTATATTTAAAAAAAAAAACTAAAGTTTGAAGCAGGCATTAAAACACAAAGACAAGCTTCTATAACTAATTACAAATTGTGCAGAACACAAATAAATGTGCGTACGTATGCAGCATGCAGGGTCTGGGTTACCAGATCAGGGCCAACCAGGTGCAGGAGTTCCAGGCATCCTTAATTGCAGGACTGTGGACTGAGAGGCAGACGAGCCACACGGTACCAGGACATAGCAAGCAAGCTCAGAACACAAAAATCTTATGTTAGCACAAAATGGGTGAAAAATGCCTTCATTTTATTCTAGAAAATTCTTTTACTTCTAAAAGCCTATAAAAAGGCATGCTTACGAGACCCATGTGGAAAATGTTGCTGTCCTTTGACAAATCCTTGAATTAATTTTAGGGCTGCACGGCGGCCTCACTGTAATACAATAAAGCCGGAGTTCAAATCGTGGGTGGGGACGAAGCTTGGAACACTGTCCTTTCTATGTGGAGTTTGCATGTTCTCCCCTTGTATGCGTAGCTTTTCTCAAGGTACTCTGGTTTCCTCCCATTGTCCAAAAAAACATGCATGGTAACTTGATTGGCCTAATTAATTGCTCAAAGAAATGAGTGTGTGTGTGGATGGTTTTGTGTGTGTCGCCCAGCGACAGACTGGCGACCTGTTCAGGGTGTACCCTGCCTCTCGCCTTGAATCAGCCAGGATAAGTGCCAGCCTCCCTCGGGACCCCGTCAACAATAAGCGGTTTAGAAGATGAACGAATGAGTGAATGAATGACATGGTGTTTTTAATCACTGGTTTATTTACAACAAATAGGTGTGTCAGGAGAGTAGTCTGTTCCTCTGTGTCCTGTTTCCCCCCTCCCTTTGTCCCTGTGTGTGTGTGTGTGTGTGTGTGTGTGTGCGTGCGTACGTGCGTGCGTGCGTGCGTGCGTGTGTGTGTGTGCGTGGAGTTGGGCAGACCCAGCCGGGAGCCCCAACAAGTCACACCTGAAACACATCTATTCATCTGCTGCAGCATAAATGGATCAGTTTTTCACACACTCTTTGCCAGATGCTTGACCTGTTATCCAGTTTTTTGGCCCAAGTTCCTACGTCAGAATCTGCCTAATTAATCTGTTTTTGTCTTCTTTATCTGAACTTTTTATATTCTAATAAACCTGCTTTTGATTTCTTCATCTGAGCCTGTCTGTTGAGTCAAGGGTATATTTTTGGCCTTAGCTCCACATTATGACAAGGTGAAAACCAAAGTTACAGGATTTCTAACTAAACTGGCTCATGATTTATTGTCAGCAAAAAAAATCCCTTTTTTTTTTTTAGATTCAACAGTAAAATGTGTTTCTAAATTTATTTCCAGCAAGCACAGAACAGGAAACTGAAAATGAGGAAGTAGATTTGGATTGAATGTGTGTGTGTGCGTGTGTGTGTGTGAGCCAACGAAGCATTTTTAACAATTTTATTTTTATTTTCTAGGTTTACCCATGTTTATTTTTTACCATAAAACCCATTTTTACTTTTTTGTGACTCATGATAGAACTTATTTTTTGATTGCGTAAACAGTCAAAGGAATGTTTACTGAGCTTATCTATAAAAGAACAAGAGGAAACTGAGATGGGTGGAGTTTGGTTTCCTGTCAGTAAGAATTTATTGTCTGTGTGTCAATGTGAGTGTTCACACATCGCCTCGGCAACGCTGTGGACGGTCACAGGAATCTGTAAGTTTTTTGTTTTTTTTTTCTAAATTTCCATCTTATCTAATGATATTTTGTGATTTCTGACTGCTGTTTTACACATATATTTTTTTTTATTCTGGCTTTAAAATGTTGAGGTTTGGACAAAAATAACTTAATTTGGAAAAGTTTTGATTTGTAAAGAAACTTTGCGAAAAATAGTTGGAAAGACCAGGCTTCTCTCACCTCGGCTGGATCCTCCATCTTACTCAGGAGGATCCTGAAGTATTCCCTGTTCAACTGTGAGACATAGTCTCTCCAGCAGGTCCGAAGTCTGCCTCTGGTTTCATAAAATATACAATATGATTTTTCAAAAATGATATTTTCTTCAGTCTGTTTGCTATAAACTACACCTGAGATTTGACTTGTTTTAAGAGCAAAAAATGTCACATTGAGATAAGAGCGAAATACGTCAATAATGTAAACAACGATGATAACAAAAACAATAAAGCCAAAGGGTGGTAAAAATTTTCCACAGTAAAATTCCCAGATGACGAAATAGCAAACTCTCACTTCCGTATGGTTTCTATGTTTATCTCAACACGCCCTCGTGTCACATGCCTGTGGATTACCCACCAGATTAGACTGTCAGATATGAACCACTGAGGAGGGAAAAGAGAAAAGCATACTGCGTGTTTAATGCTTGCCATCGGTCAACCTCCAACAGCTGGTGATCAAATGTGAGGGTAAGAACGTAGATCAACTTGTAAATCCAGAGGTTTGCTTTTTGAATTTTATAAAATTTTCAGAATATTTCTACAATGGGAAGATGAAGAAGTGATTACATTTTCAGGATCATCTGGGTCACTGTTTGGGTCGAGGAGTGTTTGAAGGTTCTGATGGAAATCTTTAGCGAACTTGAGCTTTTTCTTTTCTTTTAGGTTTTTAGCTAACCGTAGCTTTTTCCGTTCGTTCCTGTCTTCCGCTCATCCGGGGCTGAGTCGTGGGAGCAACAAGCTCAGACGGGAAGCCCTGGCTTTTCTGACCCCGGCTGCGTCTTCCAGCTCACCCGAAAGGATCCCAAGTCGTTCCCCGGCCAGCTGTGAGTCTCTCCAGCGGGTCCGGGGTCTGCCTCTTGGTCTCCTCCCGGTGGGATGTGCCCAAAACACATCACCAGTGAGGTGCTCAGGGGCATCCTGATCAGATGCCCGAACCACCTCATCTGGCTCCTGTTGACCTTGAGGAGGAGCGGCTCGACACCGAGCTCGTCCCGGATGGCAGAGCTACTCACCCCACCTCTGAGTGAGAGCCCAGCCACCCTGCAGAGGAAGCTCATTTCGGCCACTTGTATCCACGATCTCATTCTTTAGATCACCACGCACAGCTGGTATACATGGTGAGAGTAAGAACATAGATCCTGGTTACCATGGAGAGGGTAGGAACGTAGATCTTGGTTACCATGGTGAGGGTAAGAACGTAGATACTGGTTACCATGGTAAGGGTAGGAACATAGATCCTGGTTACCATGGTGAGGGTAAGAACGTAGATCCTGGTTACCATGGAAAAGGTAGGAGCGTAGATCCTGGTTTCCATGGTGAGGGTAAGAACGTAGATCCTGGTTACCATGGAGAGGGTAAGAACGTAGATCCTGGTTACCATAGAGAGGGTAAGAACGTAGATCCTGGTTACCATGGTGAGGGTAGGAATGTAGATCCAGGTTACCGTGGTGAGGGTAGGAACATAGATCCTGGTTACCATGGTGAGGGTAAGAACGTAGATCCTGGTTACCACGTTGAGGGTAGGAGCATAGATCCTGGTTACCATGATGAGGGTAGGAACGTAGATCCTGGTTACCATGGTGAGGGTAGGAACGTAGATCCTGGTTACCATGATGAGGGTAGGAACGTAGATCCTGGTTACCATGGTGAGGGCAGGAACATAGATCCTGGTTACCACGGTGAGGGTAGGAACGTTGATCAACTTGTAAATCGAGAGCTTTGCTTTTCGGCTCAGCTCTCTCTTTACCACGATGGACCGATGCAGCGTCCTAGTTATTGCTGATGCCGCACCAATCCACCATAGCTTTTTTTAAGCTATTTTTTTAATAGCTTTTAAACTTTCTTCTCAATCTTTTCAGCTGACTTTAAAATTTTAAATAATTTTTAGCTTTTAAAACTTTTTCTGCTGCATAAAGAAAATTTAAAAATAAATTTTTTTTTATTTTCTCTTCATTTATACATGTTTTTTTTGTTGTTAGTTTTTGTTATTAGTTGTGAATATGACTAGTTATTGATCCCTCAATGTGGTTCTTACACACACTGGAGTTCTGCTCAGGTTCATAATCTACACCTATTTGCTCCCAGGAAAAGGGGTGGCTTTTTTCTGAAGTCCTTAATGATGCTCGGTGCTCTTCCATCTCTTCGAGTTCTGTTGTTTGGTTGTTTTTTTTTCAAGTTTTTTTTCAGACTGAAGCAAAAAATACTTGTGTGCCCAATAAAACTTATCTTTTACAACATAATACTTTGAAATAAATTTACAGAAAGAGAAAAAAAAACTAACAAAAATATCACAAAATATAAAAAAAAATAATGATCAAAAATAAATGATTGTGATATTTGCAGAATAAACCATTCTTTTATCTCGTTATTTATAATATTTTCCCATAAATGAAGTCCAACAAAAGACAGACAATAATATAATAATACAGTATATACTGGCAAAAGATTTGAACTGAGCTTTCAACATTGTTTGAAGTACTTTAAAGTTGTTTAAATCTTTGAATTTGAATATTGATTTAATAAATAATTTATTTGTGTGTTCAAAATATTCAACTTTGTTTATTGATCTTATGGCACGTTTCTGCAATAAAACTGTTGTGGTAGGGGAAGGGATGAGTGGAAAGAGGAGGACCCAAATGCAGGACTTAACAAGGTTTATTTCTTAAATCAGGAAAGTCTGTAAAGAAAAACATAATTAACTTAAGGTTTCAAAAGTCTAACTAAATCCAAAATAACAAACATGGTCAGGCAACCAGGGTGACCTGGCTGGGAAAGGTGATTGTAAGACCTGACAAAGAAGGCTGGTGAGGCTGCCCTTAAATAGGCAGCCGGGAGATTGGATCCAGGTGAGCCCACAGGTGCTGAATGTCTAATTAGCCAGAATTGGGGGAAAGGTGAGGTCGTCCCTGGCTCCCTCTGGTGGTGGCTCGAGGGAACCACGACAAAAACGATCTCAATTAAAATCTTCCACCCACAGTTCAACACAGTGTGTCATGAAGGAAAGTAAATAACAGATAAAGATCTTTAGTTTTAAACATTATATTTTTTTTTAAGTTTTTGAATTTTTTATCTATTTTAGATGTTGTTTCCATAATAATTTAGCATCTATTATAATTCCTAAAAATGTAATACTGTATTATTTATACTCTATTATGTAATTCTGTTTTGATTTCAGTATAATTTATTTTAAGTTTTATATCACGTTCTGTATCTTTTTTGTTTCCAAAAATCACATATTTTGTTTTCGCTTTAATAAGTGATAACTTAATTAAATCAAACCGAACTTTGAGCAGTTGGAGTTCACGTTCAATGTTGCTCAGTAGTTCATGCAGTTTTTTTTTTGTTTTTTTTGGAATTGTTGTCATTTTTAATAGAAAATTAGGAACTCAAATAACTTTGGTAGTTTTGTATAAATTTCCTGTCTTTTCACAGAAATTTGAATGCGAACTCCATGAAAATTCAGAATGAGTGTACCAGTTTTACTGGGACCACACAGGTGAGTTCATTAAAAATTAAGCTTTTATGCTAAATTAATTTTTTGGTAAGATGAACTGTTGTTATGTAAAATACTTTGTTCTTGATAAAGTCTTAAAGACTCGTCTTGATGTGGTGAAGGTGGAGATGTAGGCTCCAGATGCATAGCTAGTTTAATGCAGATGATCAGAGGTTAGAGAAGAGAGGTAGACATGGTCAGCCTGGAAGATGACATGGAGGAGAGCAGACGATGTAGAGTTGAGACCATCATGGCTACAACAGGAGGGCAGAACAGCAGATGATCTGACACCAGAGTGATGGATACCAGATTAAATAACCAGGGGAAGACAAAAACAGGTGGTGACACTAGGGAGAGGTATTTGGGATCGTGTGTGCAGAATTAGTACACAAGGCCAGAGACTAGACAGATTGAACAGGTTTAGTTCATTTGGTTTGTTTCACATCATTATTTACATAAGTGAACTGTGGTGAGAGCGGCCATGCTGATTGGTCAAGAGACAGTGGCACTGAGGAAAAAGACAGGAAACAGAGATGTTTGTAGCAGAGATGAAGATGCTGAGGATCTCTCTGGGAGTGACCAGAATGGACAGGATCAGAGGAACAGCACATGTTAGAGGTTTTAAAGTCAGAGAGGTCAGACTGAGATGGTTTGGACATGTGCAGAGGAGAGAGAGAGAGTACATCAGAAGAAGGATGCCGGGTTTGGAACCACCAGGAAAGAGGACTAGAGGAAGACCAAAGAGGAGGTTCATGGATACAGTGAAGGAAGACATGAAGATAGTTGGTGTGACCAAAGAGGATGCAGCAGATAGGGTTAGATGGAAGAAACTGACTTGCTGTGGCGCCCCCTGGAGGGAAATGCCGAAAGGAGAAGAAGAAGAACACGTTGTACAGTATTTCAATACCATTCAAGTACAGTTTAACATTTTTACTTTTCTATCACCAGAAAAAAATATATATTGGGTTTTATCTTCATTTAATGATAGCCTGTTGTTGTTAACAAACATTAGCAAACATACATGACAATTTTAAATTTAGTTAACACAAAAATAAAAAATATAGGACTGAGCCTTCTGGATCTCCACATACCACATTGTCTAAGCTTTGTCTTAACTTAGCTTTGTAACCGTTGATGGGATTTACCTCATAGACCATAATTTTCACTTTTTTTAGTAGAAGAGTATGATCAATTGTAGCAAAGGCTTTACTGAAGTCAACAAAACCACCTACTGTATATAATTTAGCTTCAATTGCAGTTGCAATGTTCTCCACAACATCCATAACAGCTAGACGAGTTGAATAGTTTTTCCTAAACCCCGTGCTGGGCAATTAGGAGCGTATACTTTACCTTTAATTAGATCTGAAACAACATCACTTGAGAAGGAATTTTTGCATTTATGCACAAACAGCTCAATGAAACAGTGAATAACTTCTTCAATAACTGACACATCAATCCCAGGACAGTCTGTAGACTTCTTATTTTTAAGTTACTGTATTTTTACGACCAAAAGGTGCACCGTATTAAAAGGCGCAGTCCCAGTTTCATGTGCTCTGTATTTAACACACACATAAGGCGCACATGATGATAGGGCGCGGGTTTTATTTACATATCCTCTTCTACGTACATCCACCTTACAAGAACACACACACACACAAGCAGACAATTGTGTGTATTTAAAAATAGATCAGGAGTAAAACTGAGTTTGTTTGTCTTTATTTAAATATTAGTTACAGTCGTCATAAAGTCATTTATCAAACCCATCCAAGTCCAAGGCTGCGCTAAATCCAACATAGCAGGTTCACTTTCCTCGCTGTCAGAGTCACTTTCTGTACCGTGTGGCTCCTCAAAAATTATGCCTGCTTTTACAAAAGCTCAGACAACAGTGCCAGCAGACACGTTAGCCCAAGCATCTACAATCTACTGGCAAACTGTGGCGCAACTCGCCTGCCGCTGCCTTCCACACTTTGTGAACCTGTGGTCTCCTCTGGTCATTCATCGCTCCCACGCCACTCGCAGCCTTACTATGAATGGCCGGTTTACACCGATGTCCAGCGGTTGGAGTTCCTCGAAACTGTCAGATCTCCGTGTTCATCTGCTTCACTTGTTTTTTCACAACACACATAGGGCGCACTGCACATTTTGAAGAAAATCTAAAACTTTTATATGCGCCTTATGGTCGCATAAGGCGCATAAGGCGCAGTCCAAATTTTGCGTGCTCTGTATTTAACACACACTTAAGGCGCACCTGATGATAGGGCACGGGTTTTATATACATACCCTCTACTATGTACGTCCGCCTTAAAACAACACATACATACACATATACCGTGCAGCTCCTCGGAAATGATGCCTGCTTTTACAAAAGTTCGGACAACAGTGCCAGCAGACACGTTAGCCCAAGCATCTACAATCCACTGGCAAACTGTGGCGTAACTCGCCCAGCGCTGCCTTCCACCCTCCGTGAAGCTGTGGTCTCCTCTGGTCATCCATCGCTGCTGGAGTCTTTCTTCCAACTCTGGCCACCTCGCCTTATTTCCGCAGAAACTCAGCTGCGTCTTCTTCTCCTGTCGCAGCTTGTTTTCCAGCTTCCTCCACTTAGGAACCATCGTCTCATTAATTTAAATTTTTTCAGTGTTGCTAAAACAGCGATGTTCTGCATAAAGCACATACCTGTTCTTTTAAACACAATCCACGTCCACATTTCCTCCTTTAATGTTCTCATGTTCACAACTACGTCCGCCTCATGGTTCTCTAATCCGTCCGCAAATCACTAATCACATTGGGTGCACTGCCCGATAGGGCGCACTGCTCATTTTGAAGAAAATTTTAGACTTTTAGGTGTGCTTTATGGTCGTGAAAATACGGTCATTTAATGTGATAACTTAATCATTAACAATATTTTCTCCTTTAGTTTCCAGACTCTGAACCGGGAGATCTTTAAACCTGAAGTAGACGCAGACCCTGAACTCAGCTGTTTGTCCTGCAAGAGTAACGAATCCAAAAAAGAGCCGCTGTTGTTTAAAGGAGAGACGATCACGCTTCAACATGGGTAATAAAATGTTTTTAATGTAAACTAAATTCAATTTCCTTTTATGAATTAGTGTGTACATATTCGTCGTACGAGAGGTGTGATTTTGATGAATGTAGAATTAACACGTCTTTGGTCAGATTCATGCTCTACCACATCTTTATTTCACAACATGAAGGAACAAAGATAGTCAAACATGAAGATTTTCATGAACGATGTTAAGTGTTTATTATTCAATCACATTTTCTGTTTAAGCACCTGTGATTTGCTAAAAAGTGACTCTCTGTTTGTTTTTAAACTTCAAATTTTCATAAAAACACTACTGCAATAATAAAATAAGTTTATCCAGTTAGAAACAATGTGTCGTTTGTTTTGGTAAATTCTTTTGTGCATGTGCAGACAAAGTGATGTGCTTTGGTCAGAAAAACAAGACAAACAAACAACCAAAAAAAAATAAAAGTAGAGTTTACATGATAAAAAAAATGTTTGATCATAAGTGATTCAGATAGAGATGACGACTCGGACAACTTTCACATTCCAAGTTTCTAACTGTGGAAGACAATCTGCCAAAAAGACTTGGGGTTTGTCTTGCTTGAATGCGGAAAAAGTGACAGAAAATGACCCAAACAGTCTTGAACCAGAGACCAGACTCATCAAACTTGTTTCATCTGATGCATTAAATATTTATGGATGTTTTCTCCTTCAGTTTCCAGACTCTTAATCGAGCGATCTTTAAACCTGAAATAGCGGCAGAGCCTGAACCGAGCTGTTTGTCCTGCAAAAGTAACGAATCCAAAAAAGAACCGCTGTTGTTTAAAGGAGAGTCGATCAAGCTTCAACATGGGTAGTGAAATGCTTTAATCCAAATTAAATTAAATTTAAATGTTTTACTGTCATGTGGTGGAGAGGTGGGACCCATGTGCACTGCCAACTTAAACCATGAAAGAGAGGTAGGTAGGTGCAGCTGGTAGCCAACCTGGGCAGGAAACAATAGGAAATGCCAACAGCAGGCATTCTAAGAAAGGAGGAGGGTGAGACTCAGGTGTGAAGAATTAGGATTAGGGCAGCACAAGCAGGAAGGAGAAAGTGCCAGAGTCGAGGGGTTCGATTGGGGACTTAGCACCGCTTTCTCCAAAGAACTGGGCTGCTGTCTCAGATGTGGTCCATCTAGTTTGTGGGGGTTGGTAATGCAACAATTTGGCTGCAATCGCCATTATAAGCTAGTCTTCTATAGCTTTTGATGGTAGGAAATGAAAGTGCCAGAAGGAGTAATCATCACAATATTCACATTGGGTTTCATTTATCAAAGTTTATAAACAAAGTTATGCAAATTTCAGGCTTTCACAGAAAATTCGCCAGAGTGTGGCATTTATGAAAAGGAGTGTATCTGCTGCTTTAAGATTTTGCAGACTGTGATTTTGATAAATGAAGTGTCCGAAAACAAGCACATGCATAATGAACAAGCATACATTTTATCCGTTGAGGGATTTATCGTTTGTGTTGATCCCCATGAGTTTTTTCCATTTTTCTCCAAACTGCTTGGTTTTTTTTTATTTTTCCTCACTGTGAGGGAGGGTCAAAAGGCAGGAATGTGCTGAAATTGTGTAGCTAGCTTTGTTAGTTAGATTTCAGCTCAGTGTTTGTGTTTCTACATTTTTTTTTCTTTATTGTTTTTAGTTTATGTACTTTTTTTCTCAAACTGCAACATGAAGACCGTTTAAACAATTGTTTTTTTGATTTTGGGCTAAAACAATGTAATTGAATTGATCGGATTCAATCTCGGCCGCGCAAACCCATGTATGTACAAAAAGAAAATTAAAAACTTATTTTATTTTATTAACACATCAATGTGAAAAAAAGTAGAAAATATATATGTATAAAGCAGAAAAAAACTAAAGGTAGTTTGAATACTTAAAAAGCTCAAGTTGAGCTAGAAAGAGAGGCTGAAAAGCTAAAGTCAGCCAAAAAGCTGATAAAGCTATTCAACAAAGCTAAACAGAACACTGCTGAATCCATATGATGGCCTGGGCCATGCCCAAAAATGAACCACTTGTAACCCAGGTGGAAAAAACTAGGTCCTCCTGTCATTTTTCTCCCTGCCTTGTAACTTCTGCAGAGTGATTTGTGCACTTTTTACTGTTAGCCAATCAGAGCTTACGCTGCGTGCAATCACGTGACTCATTGTTCCCTGCCGCTAGTTAGTCTGAGTGAGAGCAGGTGTGCGGGGGGAAAGAAAAACTGAAAGCTGGGTCACAGGAGCCGTCTGCTATCGGTCCTTTTAGTGTGGGAAATCACGCTGAATTTGAGTCTTGTACGTGCGGAAATTGGCCAGGTTTTCCGCATGTTTTGTGAGTGCGAGCCAAGGAGCAGGTTAAGCCTGTAAACTTCTGATCCGAAATACTCAAAGTGGTTCCAATCCACCTTGCCGGACCGGTAGGGGGCTCAGTGGGCCGAGGACCTCTCACCCCCCACACCCACACTTAGATGGTCGGACTCTTTTGGTCCCAGTTTCTTTTGTTGAACATTACACTGTAAACCCTTGTATTGTGTGAACTTTATTATTGAATTTCTTGTCTACTGAATATATCTTGACAAAGGATTTTGTATGTGTAAATATTATGAATGGCCACTCTCTTGTACATATTTAAGGGTATTTGTTGCACAAAGTATTACAACTTGTAATTATCGGTTGTCTATTCAATACACGGTGAAAATACTAAAGACATTACTTGTTTCAATCTACTCTCTCCCTGAGCGACACCTAATCTTCTGACACTAGCCCATTACAATCCTATGCACATGCTACACACCTCTTCATCTTCCAAACATGGACATATCCTAAAAACTTTATGAAAATCCATGAAAATTTTTTCAAGTAATCTTGTTCACGGACGCAGACACACACGCATGCGCACTGACACTCCATCATACTCCACGGAGAGGTAATAATTAAACTTAGAGTCAGTGCTTTCCTGTGCTTGGAATCTTTTTTAAAGTTTTGTAGTAAGTAGGCTTCATCTGGACGGAGAGGTTGCAAAGAGGCAGCAGGAGAGCAATGAAACTTGGTTACAGATAGAAACAACACGGTTGTACATAGAGGTACATCATAACAATGTTCCATTGACCAACAGTTTGTCTGTCCACCAGGATCCATCAGAGACCAGGGTCTTTTGAAATGGAATCAGATCATGAACCCAGCTGCTTATCCTGCAAGAGTTCCCAGTCTAAACATGAACCTCTCCTGTTCAACGGAGGAATCTGTTGTACGGACACATACCCAAGGTGACGTTTCTCATTTTTTATTATCATTAATTGATTATCATTAATTTATCATCAACACCTGCGCTATGGTTGCTCGGAGCCCAACCTATAATATCAGAAAACCTTGTATTATGTATCATGGTCATTAGGAGTTCCACTAAGGAGTTTCCCTTCAGGGGTCACCACAAGAAGTCAGACTCTTCTACGTGTTCAGCTCAAATTATTTTTGGGTGAAACTTCAATTGATTGTGAATAATATTCCTCTTCCTTAATGATTCAGCTGGGATACAGCATCATCCAGTAAATACAATCAAAAAATCAAAAGTAATTTATTGTCATTGCATCATTGTCATTGTTCGTCCATACTCAAATTAGACAAAGGGTGTCAAACTCTGGTCCTCGGGGGCTGAAGTCCCGAAGGTTTTTTATGTGTTCCTGGTTCAATGCAGCTGATGCGTACAAAGTTAAATCAACAGCCAATAAAACTGTACACACAGACTCCCTAATAAACTGGATCAGGTGTACAAATGCAAGAACACGTCGAAAGCCTTCACAATACCGGCCCTCCAGGACCTGAGTTTGACATCCCTGATATAGACACACTAACAAATTTACACCAGTTACAATTAGAAAACTAACAAATGAACCAATTTTTTTTTTCTTGGAGAAGGATAGAAAAGGAAGGAAGTTTGTTTAATGAATCAGATTGGAAAAAAAAGTTTGCACACTTTCACCACTTGAGGATGATGCTGGTGGACAAGTACCAAAACCAACAGTTGCCATATTAAACAAAAAAAACACAATCAAAGATGACAAAGAAAAAGAAAAACAGGCTAAAAGACATACATTTCAATATTCCTAACTACTGAGTTGGCTTTTTTTTGTGTTCCCACTTCTAGGTTCATGACAAAACTTGAGCCGCTAAGTTCTGAAGTAGCTGTAAATTATAAATACCTGTTTGTGCGTGTATTAGTGTGAATTCACAACAGACCAGGCTCTGGTGAACAAAAACCCCCAATATAAACTATTCTTGGTGTGTCATCCAGGATTTTGAAACTCTTAAACAGGATTTGAGACGATTGTGTGGAAATCATTTGAACGCATCGCTTTGCGTTGCCAGACTTTCTCAGCCTGAAATCAAACTTGATAGATATGGACCGAAATTTGGTTTCCATAGCAACACTTTCGGAAACATTCATAATCTGGGTTGCCTTTAGCTTTAATGGGTCACAAGGGTTGCTGCAGAAGCCCCCCGCTGCAGGGGACCTCTGCCCCATTAAAGGCCCCCTTCTGCCTTTAATGGTCATCAGTGGTTGCTGGTCCTGGCTCCGGGGCCCTGGTGGGGATTTGGCTCTGGCCTCGTCTTCTATCCGGGGCCTTGGATCATGGCCGGTGATTGCAGGCATGCCTCAGCTCATGCTGCGGTGGCTCCTCAGATACCGTTTTCTCAGGTGTTCCATCTGCATCCAGCCTACTGCATTTTTAAATGAGTGTGTATGTATGCCTGTGTACATATATGAGGGTCTGTGAATGTGTGCGTGCGTGTGTGTGTTTTATCTGCGGGTGGGGAACTTATTTAGCTTTTGTGTTCTAGGGTTTTTAGCTTGTAACGCGCTTTGTGTTACATTCTATGTATGAAAGTGCTTTATAAATAAAGTTTTATTTCATTTTATTAAAATAAAACCCACTGAGTTAGCAGGTGCTAATCTTAGAACAAAGCTACGGTTATGTGCTAATCAACTGCTTGTGGTTTTATTTTTTCCAGTTTCAGAGCATGGCACTTTATTGCATCATTGTAGCCTTTGCTTGGTAGTCACTGTGCGTCTGAGCGTTCACGGTTCAGATATCCTAACTCAGAACATAGAATTGAGCATCCACGTCAAGGAAATTTCCCACTCTATGCTCCATTGCCTGAAGCTTGAAAACACTTGACTTTGCTATGAAACCGAATGCTTTGGACCCTGGTTCTCTCTGAATCTATGCCCTTTTTTATCTTTCTGAATCTGCAGTTTGTTTGTCGCTTATTTAAACACTTTCACACTTTCTACTGATTTGCACACAATTGTCCAAAGTTCTGTTTTATTTTCTTGTGGACAGAAACATAGCTAATTCTTCACAATTCCTTCACAGATTGGACCATCAAGGTTCAGAGGTTTACAGTGACCAGGCTGTCCAGCAGCACCAGACAGAACTGGACTCCATATTTTTGGTTTGTATTTATCCAATTGCTATTTTTTATTTTTCTGGACAATTTTTTCATTGACCAACACCTTTTGGTTCTATTCCAGCTCCTGGAGAACAACATTATCACTTTTGTGAAACATGAGCTAAAGAAGTTTCGAGAAATTTTGAGTCCTTATAATTCAGAATGCTTTGCCAATCAGAGAGAGGACGAAAAAATGTTGGGAGATACAGAATTGAAGAGGCTGAACAAAGAGGCCTTCGTGAAGATTGCAGTGAACTTTTTGAAGTCAATGAATCACGAAGACATGGCTGAACGTCTACAAAGCAGTAAGACTTTTCTGATGGTCACAACTGATGTATTTTTTCATGATATCATTGGATGATTTATTTAATCTCTTCTTATAGAAGCTCCTTTTATGTGTCAACATAATTTGAAATCCAACCTGAAGAAAAAGTTTCAGTGTGTGTTTGAAGGGATTGCTAAAGCAGGAAATCCAACATTTCTGAACCAGATCTACACAGAGCTCTACATCACAGAGGGAGGGACTGCAGAGGTCAATGATGAACATGAAATCAGACAGATCGAAGCAGCATCCAGGAAACCAGCAAGACCAGAAATAACCATCAGACAAGAAGACATTTTTAAACATCCACATGTTAGAAATGAACCAATCAGAACAGTGATTACAAAGGGCGTGGCTGGCATTGGGAAAACTGTCCTAACACAGAAGTTCACTCTGGACTGGGCTGAAGATAAAAGCAATCATGACATCCAGTTCATATTTCCATTCACTTTCAGAGAGCTGAATGCACTGAAAGAGAGAAAGTTCAGTTTGGTGCAACTTGTTCATCACTTCTTTACCGATACTAAAGGAATCTGCAGCTTTGACGACTCCCAGGTTCTCTTCATCTTTGATGGTCTGGACGAGTGTCGACTTCCTTTGGACTTCCACAACAACGAGACCCTGACTGATGTCACAGAGTCCACCTCAGTAGATGTGCTGCTAACCAACCTCATCAGAGGGAAACTGCTTCCATCTGCTCGCCTCTGGATCACCACACGTCCTGCGGGAGCCAATCAGATCCCGCCTGGTTTAGTTGACATGGCAACAGAGGTAAGAGGGTTCATGAATGAACAGAAGGAGAAGTACTTCAGGAAGAAGTTCAGAGATGAAGAGCAGGCCACCAAGATCATCACACATGTGAAGACTTCCCGAACTCTCCACATCATGTGCCACATCCCAGTCTTCTGCTGGATCATTTCTACAGTTCTGGAAGATTTTCTAAAAACTAGTGAAGGAGACAAGCTGCCCAAGACCCTGACTGAAATGTACATCTATTTCCTGGTGGTTCAAACCAAAATTAAGAAGGTTAAATATGATGGAGGAACTGAGACAGATCCACACTGGAGTTCAGAGAACAAGAAGATGATTGAGTCTCTGGCCAGACTGGCTTTTGAACAGCTGCTGAAAGGAAACCTGATCTTCTATGTATCAAACCTGGAAGAGTGCGGTATCGACATGAACGCAGCCTCAAAATACTCAGGAGTGTTCACACAAATCTTCAAGGAAGAAAAAGGCCTGTACAATGAGAGGGTCTTTAGTTTTATTCATCTTAGTGTTCAGGAGTTTCTGGCTGCTCTTCATGTCCAGCTGACCTTCATCAACACTGGAGTCAACTTGATGGGGGACCAACAAACGCCTAAAAGGTTTGAAACATTAGATTACGGGTCAAATCAAGCATGCTTCTATCAAAGTGCCGTCAGCAAGGCCTTGCAGAGTCCAAATGGTCATTTCAACCTGTTCCTCCGTTTCCTCCTCGGCCTTTCACTTGAGACCAACCAGAGTCTCTTACATGGTCTTCTTAAACAAACCCAGAGTGGCTCACAAACCAATCAGGAAACAGTCCAGTTCATCAAGAAGAAGATCAGTGAGAATCTGTCTGCAGAGAGAAGCATCAACCTGTTCCACTGTCTGAATGAACTGAATGACCGTTCTCTGGTGGAGGAGATCCAACAGTCTCTGAGATCAGGGAATCTCTCTACAGGAAACCTGTCTCCTGCTCAGTGGTCTGCTCTGGCCTTCATCTTACTGTCATCTGAAGAAGATCTGGAGGTATTTGATCTAAAGAAATACTCGGCTACAGAAGAAGGTTTTTTGCGTCTGTTACCGGTGGTGAAAGCTTCCAAAAAAGCTCTGTGAGTTATTTTCAAAGTTTACTTTCAAGCGTTGGTAAAAATCTTATTTCATCAATTGATTCAAATGTTATTTTGCATGCATTTTCAGATTGAGTGGCTGTGGCCTCTCGGAGAAAAGCTGCGATGCTCTAATCTCAGTTTTAAGCTCCCAGACCTCCACTCTAAAGGAGCTGGACCTCAGCAACAATGACCTTGGGGATTCAGGGATGAGGAAGTTATGCGATGGATTGAAGAGTCCACAGTGTAAACTGAAAACTCTCAAGTAAGTTGAAATGTAAATGAACACTAACGACAAGAGTGAACTCACACTAAGTAAACCACCTCGTCCACCTTGTCCACCCTCCATAAGCTAGCACTGATATTGGGTTTCATCATACTCTTATTATTATGGATCAGGGGAGGAAGGAGATCCAGACGCAGGTTAATGATAAGGAAAAAAAACTATTTATTAAACAACAAAAGGTGTCCACATGGAAGTGGGACTGGGTGGCAAAGGAGCTCAGGAGGACCGGGGCTGACGGGTTCTTGAGAGAAAGAGAGCAACCGTAAGTTCCAGAGAATCATATGCAAAAATAAGAGGCAATAGTTTGTTGGGTCAGTGATAATGTTACCACAAGGGTTATTGAAGAACTGACAAAGTGTTGAGGTGAGCCTTGGTCTTAACTAATGAAGGAGTAAGTGTATGCAGGTAAACCTCATTAGGCCAGCCCTCCAATCAGCAATTCTGAATGTTCTGTTATGGCATACCAAATCCATTTCCAAGAACGTTTCAGAATTAAGGGAACTTTTTCTTTACCTTCTGATTTAATGTCAACACTATTTGCATATATGCACTTTAGAGCTGCTGTCATTGATTGAGCAAACCTCCACATTCTCTCTTTGGAAACTACTTTGGTCTGCGACTCATCATACTTAGAAGATTGTAAATTTAGAGCACACAATAGAGCATCGCCTGCATAGAGACTTGTTTTTTATTTTATGTTATATTTTTTTCGGCCAAATGCTTTTAATATCTTGGCTTTGTTGTTCTGAAATGATCTTTGATAATGAACAGCTCTAATGAGAAAATTCCCTTTGGATTTTTTTTTTTTTGTGTTTTTTAGCCTATCAGGTTGTCTGATTACAAAGGAAGGATGTGCTTCTCTAGCCTCTGCTCTTGCTTCAAATCCATCCCATCTGCAAGAGCTGGACATAAGCTACAACTATCCAGAAGACTGTGGACTCAGACATCTGACCAATGGATTGGAACTCCATCGCAAACTAAAAGCTCTCAGGTTAGCTTTTGTTGAATCATTTCAAGCTTAATTTCCACAAAAAGTTTTTAAAACACCAGATTGTTTTCTACACTGAGCTCCAAATGATTCAGTGTAGACATTACTGTTGAACTGCAGGCCTCTGGAGGATCCTCCACACTTCCTGTTTGCTGCTGAGATCTCTTAATTTGTAGGGTTGTGTTGCTGCTGTAAGAAAGGTGTTTCTGATTAGATGTAGGGAAAATACTCAGAAAAAGTTTCTGACAACAAAACTGAAGGAGATCTGGTAGAAAGTCTTAACTCTGTTGAGGTGTCAGAACAAAAAACTTTTGATTAAGTTCTAATCTAATTGTGTTACATAGAATTTTTAAACACATCAATGCTGTAAACATATAATCGCACACAGATTGAGTTTAGAATATTATTTCTGGCAAAATGAATTTAACAGGCATTAGTAATTGGCAATAGTAGATATGGAATGTTTTTATCCACCTATTTCATGCTTTCCAGCTGCATAGATCAATTTTCTTTAACCAAGTTGCTGGAAATATTTTATTTATTTATTTTATTTGTTTGGAGCAAAAAAAAAAAGTAAAATAGGGAAAAAATAAGAATGAAAAAAAATTTCACAATGTACAAAATATATGCTCAAATAGGAGCGGGTCGAAGAAAAATTGATTAAGACCCACCCACTTTCATACATGAATCAAATTAAAATGACAGAAAATTACAATGAACTCAAATAAATAAAGATTTTACCCATTGGAAAAAAAATTTAAACAAATAACTGAAACATACCAAAAAGAAAAACAGATTAATAATCATTGTTTTCATATTGAGTGAAAAACTTTTCTTTGTATTTCTTTTTAAACATCATTAGGCTGGAGCCTTGCGTTTGGTTTGGACTCTGGCTGTTCCATAATTTGACACCAGATCTGAAAATGCAGAAACTTTTCATTTTTGTTTTGACATCTGTTCCGTCGTCTTCCGCTTGTTCCGGGGTCGGTTCGTGGGGGCAACAGCCTCAAACGGGCAGCCCAGGCTTCTCTCTCCCCGGCTGCATCCTCTAGCTCACCCGGAAGGATCCCAAGTCTTTCCCCGGCCAGCCGTGAGACACAGTCTCTCCAGCGGGTCCGGGGTCTGTCCCTTGGTCTTCTCCCGGTGGGACGTGCCCGAAACACCTCGCCTGCGAGGCGCTCGGGGGGCATCCTGACCAGATGCCCGAACCACGCCATCTGGCTCCTCTCGACCTGGAGGAGGAGCGGCTCGACACCGAGCTCCTCCTGGAAGACAGAGCTCCTCACCCGATCTCTGAGTGAGAGCCCCGCCACCCTGCGGAGGAAGCTCATTTCGTCCGCTTGTACCCGCGATCTCATTCTTTCGGTCACCACCCACAGCTGGTGACCATAGGTGAGGGTTGGAAAGTAGATCCTGGTTACCATGGTGAGGGTAGGAATATAGATCCTGGTTACTATGGTGAGGGTAGGAACGTAGATCCTGGTTACCATGGTGAGGGTAGGAACGTAGATCCTGGTTACCACGGTGAGGGTAGGAATGTAGATCCTGGTTACCATGGTGAGGGTAGGAACGTAGATTCGGCTCAGCTCTCTCTTTGCCACGACGGACCGATGCAGCGTCCTAGTTACTGCTGTTATTGTAATTATTTCATGCTATATTATATATTATTATATATTATATATTATTATTATTATATATTATGTTATATTATATTATATTATATTATGTCATTATATATATTGTTTGACATCTGGTAAACTATAAACATGTTGGATAAAATGTTTCAGATACAGAGGGATACTTTTTTGATGAACTCGAAACATGATTTAAGCATTTGTTTGAAATTCTATTAAGTCATTAAATGTAAGTATTTTGTCTTTTAGGATCAGAGCTTTAGTATGATCCAAAAAAATCAGACTTATTGATAATTCTCACCGTTTTTTTTTTTTTAGTCGAACAATTTGCAGTTGATTTTTTGTGATACTGATCTGCTTAATAATGTGGATCATACATTTGGAGTTTGTTTTTTTTCTAACATCGAGCTCAACTGACAAATTAGTTATCATAAAAATTTGATTTCATGAATCCAAAAACCCAGAGATACAAAATAATCCAGATAAACCAAGCATTGAGCTTGATGATGTTTAAATTCTACTTGTAAAATAATATGGAACACACTGAATGCTCTTGCATTACCGTCATATGCAGTACTAACTCTAGAAGTTTACATCTTTTTGTTGTCTTCTAGAGCTGAGCCTGGTGCTGTGGGCTGGTTGAAGCCAAATCTGAGAAAGTGTAAGATTGCTTTATCTATTCAACGTTTGACTCCATATTTTCAGCTTTGTTAATGTCAGTAAGATTTCTCTTGTTCTCTCATCAGATTTCTGTGAACTCACTTTAGACCCAAACACAGCCCACAAGTTTCTCCAACTGTCTGAGAAAAACAGAAAGGTCACAGATCTGAGAAAAGAACACCCGTACACGGATCACCCAGAAAGATTTGACTACTGGCCTCAGGTGCTTTGTGAAAACGCGCTTACCGGGCGGACTTACTGGGAGGTGGAGTGGGTTGGGAAGGTCTACGTTGCAGTGAGTTACAAAGGAATTAAGAGGAACGGAGACAGCGATGGATGCAAGTTTGGAGGGAATGACCAGTCTTGGTGTCTGACTTGCACAGACAAAGAATATAACGCCTGGCATAACAACAGTGGGACACATATCTGCTCCTCATCCATCTCAAACAGAGTTGGGGTGTATGTAGACTGTCATGCTGGGACCCTATCCTTCTACAGAGTCTCCTCTGACTCATTATTCCACCTCCACACCTTCAACACCACATTCACTGAACCTCTGTATGCAGGCTTTGGTTACGGAGTCAAATTAAACTCTTCAGCTTTTCTTTGCCAGGTTTAAATTCCCGGCATAACCAAATGTGCTGGAAATATTTGAGGATTAAGTATGACCAGTGCTTAAGCAGCTTAGAGTTTTCCTACTTTGAAACCTCTACCAGGATTCTTGGGGTCACAGTGTTTGCAGGTCCAAATATCCCTTAAACAACCCGAACAGCATCTACGTTCAACCTTATTGTTAGTTGCTTTTGATTAATATAAATAGTTATTCAAAGCAAGATATTTTGGTGATGAATTTTCCTTGGTATCCAAGGGCATTGAATAGCATGGCGTAATCTTCAAAGATGATGAAAGTTTGAAGTTTAAAGTTCCTGTTTTTGTAAAACAGGACGAGACCCTGAGGAAGGAGTGCCCTACCTTTTTTGTTCCAAGAGCTACTTTTCAAGGATCAACCCTTCTGAGACCTACCAGTCTGGTGTTAACATTACAAACCCCCACAGATTATTTCCAGTCTGCAGAAACTACCCTAATATTACGTTTTGGTGTTTGATGTAAAGGGTTTGAATACTCACTACAGTCACTAAGATGGCAACACTGACTTTCATTTTGTATTTGTTTTTCCTACACTCCTGGTGGTCAATTTGGGATTTGTAGTCCACAATCGACTGGTTGGGCACCCCTACCCTTAGGGAAACATGTTCATTTTCAGGCTAATACCTATTTAGATGCCGCATGAACTCTGTGTATGTCTTATAAATTGTGTATCTTATTTATTTATGTCCTGTTTTTTATTGCTGGCTACTGTTTTTGTTTGTGTTTTTTTTTTTAATCATGTAAAGAGGGCAAGTGGATTCAATAAAAATTATACACTTTTGTAAGAATTGATATTTTTGTGTAATAGCGGTTTCTTTTCTCTTTTTTTTAGTTTGAATTAGATACAAGACTTGATCACTTGATTATTTCAATCGGTAAAGACTTGGCAACCTGTTCAAAGTTTTTTTTTTTCATTTCTGCCAAACAGTTTGCACGCTTTCACCATACATGCGAAGTGATTTCAAATTTTTAAAAAGGCAAAATAAAAAAAATAAAAAAACAATCCGCCACCCACTCAGTAACTCCAGACACATGGAACCTGACTTACGTGTAAGCCCAGGAGAAAAGGTTTGGGGTAGTTAGACAAAAATTTACATTAAAATGCTTGTTGATGTGTTACGGATTGGAAGAGGAAGTAGATCCAGACGTAGATCAACAATCAGGAGTAAACAATTAATTCAACTAACAGGTGTCCACATAAATGTTAGAAAGGAGAAAGGAGCAAATGTCAGTTCCACAGATAAAACAGAATTATTTTGTTGGGTCAGTGAAATTGTTACCATGAGGGCTATTGAATAACTGACGAAGATTCGAAGTGAGACTAGATCTTAAACTGTGTGGAGAGTGTGGATGCAGGTGAGCCTAATCGTACCAGTCCTCCAATCAGCAGCAACCACACTCCAGCACCTGGGGATGGTGGTGGGGTGCATTTGTCTGATTACTTGTGTATTTTTACGGTGCAGATGTATGCGGTGTGGATGGCGGTGGAGTAGGTGGTGAGGAATGGAGGTGGGAACGTGCATATCTGCAGTAACTTGATGTCGTTGATCAAGGAGGTTGGTTGGGCAGGGTGCGATATCCCCAGGGTTGGTTGTGGGATATTCTCAATATGGTGTCGGGAGTGGTCATGGGGGGTTTGTGTTTATGTGGGTTCCAGGCTATGTGTGGCTAGGGGGGATGAACGGGTGGATAGGGTGGCGAAGAGGGTGGTGTAAAAGGTCGTGGTGGAGAGGGTCGTAGCTGTCTCCAGTGGTGAGGGAAGGCCCTTGTTTGAGAGGGGGTAATGAGGCAGTGGTAAAAGGAGTGGGAGTTGGGGGTTACGGGACAAGACGGGGTTTGTATGGTCTTCAGAGGATGATGGAGGAGGGTGCTGTTTTGGCCAGAGTGGGTAGAAGGTCGCAGGCAGTGTTAAGTGGGTTTTCGCATTGGGTACACAGGATTGAATGGTACTCTTTGGTTCATAGGGAGGCACCCTGCTGGGAAATGTGGAGAGATGAAGAGGGTTGAACTTGTGCATGATGTGATGAGAGATGTGGTGCATATGGGGTGGAGAGGGCTGTTATGTTGGGGATTATGAGGGATATTGGGTTAAGGGACATGGATCTGAGGGGAGTGTTAGAGTTGGGAAGACCGATTAATGAGTCGGACAGGTGGCAGTAATGCACCAGTTAGGTGCTTCTGCCAGTAAACGCAAGTAGAGGAAGAACGGAGAGTGGGGTCATGACTGATAGAATAAATCTGATTATGTGAAGAAAAAACAGAAAGAGGAATATTGTACGGCTTGCTTCCTATTACCAAGTTAGAAGACTGGAAAAAAAACAAGCCACACTGTAAAAAATGTCTGGTTTTTTCCCCATTAAGATACTGACAACTCTGCTGCCAGATAAGTTACGTTGCAGTAGGTAACTGTAGATCTGTAGATTAAGAAATTGTTTTACAGAGAGATACTGGCGGCAGATTTGCTGCCTTTCTATTGTTTTTCCCAAAATTGACTGGAATTATGATCCACAACTATCAATAAGAAATTTTAAGTGCAGTAGTTTTGCATAAGCAAAATAAGAAATAAAGAAACACTTGTTTTTTCCACCTTTGTTTTATTTGGAAAAAATAACTCAAAGGGAAACAGCTTATTCATTATTATTTTCCAAAATAAATGCAGGACGAGAAGAGCTACTTCAACAGTGAAGAATTGAGGAATGTGGAGGCAGAGTGTGTTGATGCAGGCAGTAGGAGAAGGAGCGCAGGTCTCGGACAGTGGTGTGGTTGGTTAGGAGTTCTTGGAGATAAACAGGTGCAGTGCCGTGTATGCACTGATGGGTGAGGAGGCAGAGCTTGTACTGAATTCTGTATTTAACGGGTAGCCAGTGGAGGGATTTGAGGATGGGAGTGATATGGTCATATTTGCGCCTCCTTTTCAGGATAGTTGATGGTTGGTGGTTATCATAGAACCTAACCTTCCCAGAACGTTGAGAGAACCAAATTCCCAACGTTATGGTTAAAATTAAGGTTAGAGGAACGTTCTGAAAATAACATTTCATAATCGTCATAAAACTTTCCATTTGAAGCTCATTTTAACTCATCCATGCATTTTTTACATCGAGATTGGATTATTGCAACACTTTGCTCGTAGCATGCCCTAAGTCTTCCCTAAAAAGTCTTCAGCTGGTTCAAAATGCAGCAGCAAGACTATTAGCAGGAACTCATAGAAGAGATCATATTAATCCTGTGCTAGCGTCTCTCCATTGGCTTCCAATTGAGTTTAGGATCAAGTTTAAAATCCTCTTACTAACCTACAAGGCCCTAAACGGCATGGCTCCATCCTACATTAGTGAACTTATAGTACCTTATCAACCAAGCAGAACACTCCGCTCACAAAATGCAGGGCTGTTGGTGGTTCCTAGAATTTCTAAAAGTACAGTTGGAGGTAGAGCCTGTAGCTACCAAACTCCAGCTTTATGGAATAAGCTCCCAGCTCAAGTGAGAGAGACAGACAGTGTTCCTACATTTAAAGGGAGGCTTAAAGCATTCCTGTTTGAACAAGCTTATCAACAGGCCATATAGAAACAGATTCACTTAGCTGATATAATTACTAGTTGGCTGCTAGATAGTAGAAGCTGGGGAAAGTATGGTACATTGGGGTTCTGTCCTCTAATTCTATCTACTATTCTCTGCCAGACTGCCTTGGCCCTTTACCCCTTCCCCCTGCTCTAACCAGGGTCTGTACCCCCTCCTTCCCCTTACCCCTACCCTAACCAGGGTCTAAATCCCTTCTTCCCCTTACCTCTACCCTAAACAGGGTCTATATCTCCTGTATCCCCTTCCCCCCGCTCCTTCCCCTGGCTTTCTATCACATTCATTGTTCTCTATTGTCTGTTTATTTAGAATTACTCTGCTAGTTGGTGCAATACAATTCACATGTTGTCCACTTCTCTCCCTCCTCTCTGGGAGAGAACCCCATTGCAGGACTCTGCATTCCTGGCCTGGGCATGGCCACACCGAGGAGACCTCCGCCCTTCATCATTCACGCTCCATCAGGATGAAATCCTGAGTTTGTTCCACATGTCCCTTTGAGCTATAGAGTGTTGTTCTTTAGACACAGCGCCACCTTGCAGTTACTTCTGAAATTTTTCTCAGAATGCAACACAACACAGTACATTACAAAATATATACTTATAAAATTATTGACGAATCCAGAAGAATGCTACATTTAATTTTCAAGACCATTCCCAGAATCCAGTACTAGTCACCATATTTGACAGTATTTTGTGAAAATTGTAATAATTTTTTCAGAATGTATTGTTTGCCACAGTGCATCACTGCTTTTAATGACAAATGATAGTTTACTGTATATTTTTGGCAGTTTTTTTTTAACAGCAATTTGTTACAGTGTGGTAATAAATGGTAAACGGACTCTACTCACTGTATACAGGGCTTTTCTACCTACATCGGCACTCAACGCGCTTTACATTGTGGCTCACAGTCACCCATTCATGCACACATTCATAGCTGATGGTGGAAGCTACCATGTAAGGTGCAAACCACCGTAAAGAGTAATGGCATGCGCAGAGACATGTCGGCATGCCGCCATGGGGATCAAAGCCGCGACCCTCTGGTTTACACGCCTGAGGGCCAGGTGGACGATGGCACCAATTTTGGGGCAACTCACTGTTAGAAATGAGTTCCAGTCTTGTTGCCATGTCACTTTATCATTGAAATATGACATTCAGTCTGAATACCGTGGTATCTTCCAGCTAAAGTGAGAAAGTATGGCATCGGAAATTTGTCCTTTTACTTTAAACGATTTGAAGAAAATTGTGGGTATGATTTGCTCAGCTGCATACTAAGTTCCCCAAATTTACTGTTTTAAAATACGTTTTTTTATAGAACTCAACCCGTCCCAAAACTCCTTTTTTTTTTCACCAATCATCTTTTGGCCAACTGAAGAAACTCCGGACCGAGGCCACCACAATCCCAAACTTCTGGTCACTGGGGGAATTTATAGACTCCTGAGCAGCTATTTCTGCCTTTATGAAGCCCAGGTTAGGAATTGCTGTTATTAAACTGATACTCGACAGCATTAGGCTCATGTAAGACCTCCAGAAGAACAATTGAGAGACAATACAAAATAGAGTCACCTGAATCCATCATTTTTATCCTCTTCTCCTTTTATTTATTGCTATAACTGTCACTTTAAAAAACAATCTGTTTTCTCCAAATAACTTAGTCTTGTGCATCCTCTTCTCTAACACCAATCAGCTTTGTGTCCACTTTCACGAGTCGGTATCGCCACAGCAGTTCCTCCATGTTGGATGAAATAAAGTTTTTTCTTAGTTCCACGTGAAGACAAAAACACCATTTTGATTGTAGTCCATTTTAATTCCTGGCAACAGCGACCCTTCAGAAGTTCCACACAATGATGAAGTCCATGGTATCTGTTTAGACCGGCATCACATGCCTGCTCGTATCACCACAGAGACAAACCTGATGGAGGGAAGACAAACAATCCAGTCACAATGTTTTATCTGTTGGTAGTTTTATACCTTCAAAGGAATATGTTTGAATTGGATGAAGAAAAACACTCACACGTCATTGTGGTTCAGAAGCTAAGCTAAAAGGAGAAAAAGCAGAGACACAACTTCAGCTCAATTCAGTAAATCAAACTGGTTAATGGTGCTTTTTTTGTGACGGGAACTAAGCTGATGGAAGCATGACCATCTCCAAATCAATCAAATTTGATTGTTCAGTTTTTGAAATCAATTACGTTTTAATGTTTTCATTTTATGTTTGAGAAAGCCTGCACTGCAAGAAAACAGAATCAGATATTTAAATCTGAGAATTATGATAAAAATGAATGTCATAGTGGTCATTCATACAATCTCAATGGACTTAGGTCACCTTTAGAGGCTCGGGTTCCTGTGACGTTGTGAAAACATCACCTGACAATGTTATTTGCAGCGTTGCAGCCATGTTGCAAAGAATTGACACATTTACGTTTCTACGACGCTATGCTGCTTTGCAGTTGCAAAGGTCGGGCTAAGGTGCTGCGACGTGACGCTGCTACACTTTTTTTGCAAACATTATGCAGTAATGTTGCAGACATTTTGCAGTCAACATTCTAGCAATGAAATATTGTAATGTTGAGGACATGTTAATAAGAACGTTATTGATCCAGGTTTGAATAATGACCTGAGTAACACCACTGTGAATGTCCGGAGTAGACAAGTTCAATGGTCCAACTAAGGAATGTGAAGGCAAGAAAAAGTCTTTCATGTACAGTTTTAACTTGGTTTGGAAACTGTATGACAAAAAAAACACTTTTGAAAACTGAAACAAAAGATCACAGTGCTGTGTTTTATTCTTTGTTGTTGGAATCGGATATGACACAAGCGAAAGCATCTCGAGTGTGGACATCAACTGACGTTGTGCGGAGCTGCCATGAGCTCTTATCGCTATTTGAAGTTTTAATTACGTGTAACATGAATTACGTTTATTTATGTGATGGAGGCACATGTGCACGAACAAAATACCTCAACAATTTCTGAGTGTGTTTTCATAAAATTAGCTTAGCTATCTCTAGCTTTATAATTTTTTAGCTTCACAGCTTTTCCTTGCTGGCTTTTACCTTAAAAAGGAATTACTGCAAAATAAGTCTGCTTTTTGCGGATGATGGGGTCCTATTGGTCTCATTGGACCGTGATCTTCAGCTCTCACTGGATTGATTTGCTGCCGAGTGTGAAGCGGCCGGGATGGGAATTAGTGCCTCCAAATCTGAGACCATGGTCCTCGCCCGGAAAAGGGTGGAATGCCCCCTGCGGGTCAGGGACAGGGTCCTGCCCCAAGTGGAGGAGTTTAAGTATCTCGGGTTCTTGTTCACGAGTGGGGGAAGGATGAAGCGGCAAATCGACAGGCGGATTGGTGCGGCATCAGCAATAACTAGGACGCTATATCGGTCCATCGTGGTAAAGAGAGAACTGAGGCAAAAAGCAAAGCTCTCGATTTACAAGTCAATCTACGTTCCTTCCCTCACCATGGTAACCAGGATCTACGTTCCTACCCTCACCATGGTAACCAGGATCTATGTTCCTACCCTCACCATAGTAACCAGGATCTATGTTCCTACCCTCACCATGGTAACCAGGATCTACATTCCTACCCTCATCATGGTAACCAGGATCTACGTTCCGACCCTCACCATGGTAACCAGGATCTACGTTCCTTCCCTCACCATGGTAACCAGGATCTATGTTCCTACCCTCACCATGGTAACCAGGATCTACATTCCGACCCTCACCATGGTAACCAGGATCTATGTTCCTACCCTCACCATGGTAACCAGGATCTACATTCCTACCCTCATCATGGTAACCAGGATCTACGTTCCGACCCTCACCATGGTAACCAGGATCTACGTTCCTTCCCTCACCATGGTAACCAGGATCTATGTTCCTACCCTCACCATGGTAACCAGGATCTACATTCCGACCCTCACCATGGTAACCAGGATCTACGTTCCTTCCCTCACCATGGTAACCAGGATCTATGTTCCTACCCTCACCATGGTAACCAGGATCTACATTCCGACCCTCATCATGGTAACCAGGATCTACGTTCCGACCCTCACCATGGTAACCAGGATCTACGTTCCGACCCTCACCATTGTAACCAGCTGTGGGTGGTGACTAAAAGAAAGAGATTGTTGATACAAGCGGCCGAAATTAGCTTCCTCCGCAAGGTGGCTGAGCTCCCACTCAGAGATCGGGTGAGGTGCTCTGCCATCCGGGAGGAGCTCGGTGTCGATCCGCTCCTCCTCCGAGTCGAGAGGAGCCAGATGGGGTGGTTTTGGCATCTGGTCAGGGTGCCCCCCGAGTGCCTCGCGGGCAAGGTGTTTCGGGCACAGCCCATCGAGAAGAGACCAAGGGGCAGACCCAGGACCTGCTGGAGAGACTATGTCTCACAGCTGCCCGGGGAACAACTTGGGATCCTTCCGACTGAGCTGGAGGATGCAGCCGGAGTGAGAGAAGCCTGGGCTTCCCGTTTGAGGCTGTTGCCACCACGACCCGGCCCCGGATGAGCGGGGCCGGGTTTTTTTTTTTTTTTTGTCATTTATCTGATGGAGACCTCAAACTGAACCAATTAAAGTGAAAAAAAATACCACTAATAAAATAAATCAATTCCAAACTTACATTTTGGAAGGACATTTTTCTCAAACTTCGCATCACTGAGGACATTTCCACACGGGCGATAGTCAGCAACTACATATGCGTTGTTACCATCACAGGCCATGCCGACACCCAGTTCTTTTGTGTCTTTCCACACTAGTTGCGTGAAATTTCCTGCAGGAAAAATAACATCAAACCAAACAACCTGAGTTTAGTTTTAGATAGTTGTAAGGCTTTAAGTGACATCATGAAGGTGCACGACTTTAATCAATACTGCTATGTCAAAAAACATGTATCAGGTTTTTCATTTCGTCTGCTGAACCCCTTATCCTTTAATGGAGTCGTTGGGGTGCCAGAGGCTATCCCGGCTGATCTCAGGTGAGAGGCCAGGTACACCCTAAACAGGTCACCAGTCTGTTGCAGAGCTACTCACATACAGACAACCATCCACACACTCTTATTACCAGAGACAATTTTGTAGCGGCCAATTAACCTAACATCAATGTTTTTGGATGGTGGAAGAAAACCCACAGAGAGCATGCAAACTCCACATAAAAAGACCCACCAAACCCGAGCCTTCTTGCTGTGAGACCACCGTGCTAAACTCTGTACTACCGTGCAGCCCCCTTTATCATGTTGTGTGTGAAATTTTTCAATTGTTAAACTACGTCGGTAAATACATTTGTGATTGGTTAAGCTGAAAAAAAGATGAGTGGAAGAAACACCAGGAGATTTAAGTGTTTTTGAAGCGACCAAAAATGTGACTTTGCATTTCAATCATGAATGACGATGTACGGCTGTGAAGGGAGCTCATTTTGGCCATATCCATGATCTTGTTCTTTCGATCACCACCTACAGCTGGTGACCATAGATGAGGGTAGGAACGTAGATCGACTTGTGAATCTGGAACTTTGCTCTTCAGCTCAGTTCTTTCTTTATCATGAAGGATCGATCCTTCGTCCTGATTATTGTGACGCCGCATCGATCCGTCTGTAAATCTCCCGCTCCATCTTTCCCCCACATTGAACAAGACCCCGAGATACTTAAACTCCTCCACTTGAGGCAAAACCCTGTTCCTGACCCAAAGGGGGCATTCCACCCTTCTATACCATCAAGTGTATAGTGAGAGTGTAAGTGACAAAATGGGGTGTAATTTATTTACCATTTTTTGTCACTATTTACTGAATTTTGAAGGAATTACAGAATATTAACACATGAATTGTTGGACTGCGGTGTTGTACCTGTGCCAACTTGGTATTCAGGCTTGTTAAAGTTGTATTTGCTGATGTCATCGTACCAGTTATCTACCGCATCTCTACCTGAAAAAAGAAAAACATTTACTTGAAATTAAGTTTTATCATTACCAAATGAGTTTTATAAATAAAAAATAATCTTAAACCACTTCACAAGGTTATTACATTAAGAGATGTAAAATGATGGATCAATTCATCCATGGAATTGATAATCTCCTGAACTTAGTAGAAAAAGTTTTAAAAAAGTCTTCTGGACAGTTTAATTCTTCAACGAGATGTTTCGACTTCCATCCGGAAATCATTTTCAATCTGAATGAAATGGACTGAAACCTGGATCTATTTATACTAACCTGAGTAAAAGGTAAAAAAAATAGTAAGAAGGGCTCGACCAATGAGCCTGTGTTACCTATGATGGCCGTGAATGGCTCCTATTGTAGCCACAGACGAGTAAACGACCCTATTATAAAAATGCTAAAAGCCTAATGAATAGAGAAATCCTGCTAATGAGAGGCGTGAAACTGAGTCACGAGGTGTCATCTTTAGTCCATGGCTTCAAAAGGCTGCTGTAAATACCGGGCAGAATGTATCTAACGCCTCCACTCCGATTCAGTGAGGGATTTTCTTTCATCACCAAGATGGCTTCTTTCACCTCTCTTTCAAACCATCCTTTCTCTCTACTTAGAATCTTCACCTCACTGTCCTCAATAGTGTGTTTGGTGGATTCAAGATGCAGATGTACAGCAGACTGTGGACCACTTGAGGCTTCTCTTCTGTGTTGGTAAAGTCTTTTGTGGAGTGGTTGCTTTGTTTCCCCAATGTAGTGTTCTTTGCAGCTCCCTTCACTGCACCGGATTGAATAAACTACATTGCTCTGTTTTTCTGTGGGCATCTTGTCTTTAGGATGTAATAGTTTCTGCCGTAATGTGTTGACCGGTTTAAAGACCGGTTGTCTGAAGATTCTCTGTACCTTCTCGGACAGTCCTCACACGTAGGGAATAGAGACTCCATTTTTCCTCTTCTCAGTTTCTGTTTCCCTCTTCTCACCTTTCTTGGACGTTCTCACCCTATTTAGGGCCCATTTGGGGTATCCACAGACCGAGAGGGCTTTTTGGACATGCTGTGTCTCCTTCTTCTTAGCCTCTGTGCTTGTGGGAACCTCCTCAGCCCTGTGTTGTAAAGTTCTGATGACGCCCAGTTTGTGTTGCATTTTCGGATGGAAGTCGAAACGTCTCGTTGAAGAATTAAACTGTCCAGAAGACTTTTTTTAAACTTTTTCTACTATGGATCACTCCTGGATGAATGAGGGACTACACGGACTCCTGAACTTAGCAAAATGGAAAATTTAAGGGTAGATATCTTGTATGAGCGCTTGTCAAAGTCTCAAAATTGTTAAGAAATATTCATATAGAGTATAATTAGTGATATTTGAGTGTTTAAAAGTAACTGCTGCATCACCTGATGGTACAAAGGACTTAGAGCAGAAGACGTAATACACGTTCCTTCCATCTTCGGGGTTTCCTGAAAATACTTTTTTCACTTTCAGAAGCTCATCAGCCCATTTTTGTGCTGATGTATTGAGTTCATTGCTGAGGACCAGCGGTGGTGCATGGTGCATCTTTCTGTAGGTGTTATGGACTTCAAGAGACTCTTTCCGGAAACTTTCATCTGCATCACAAACAGAATGTAAAAGAACAGTCACAAAAGCACAAAATCACTTGAGAAAAACACTTCAGTGGTAATTTAAAATAACATACCTGCTCTTACTGGTGAGGGAAAACACTCTGAAATAAAAACAAACAAAAATGTTAAATCGTTTTAAAAACTGAACAGTTACGTAATGCATTGTTTAAATGGCAAATGTTAAATGGACTCTACTTGTATAGCGCTTTTCCACCTGTGTCGGCACTCAAAGCGCTTTACAGTGTAGCTCACATTCACCCATTCACACACACATTCATACCTGATGGGGAAGCCTCCATGCAAGGAGCAAACCACCATCAGGAGCAATTGGGGGTTCGGTGTCTTGCTCAAGGACACCTCGGCATGAACTCCTGGCGGGGGATCGAACCGGCAACCCTCCGGTTACAGGGCGGTCACCCTACTCACTGAGCCATCCTTCCCCCGGTTTACTGTTTTGAAGGGGTGGATTCGCACAAAACTGAGTTTTTATATCCAACGAGCACAGTGATGGCTCAAATACTCATTTTCAGGAGAATCAACGGAAATACGTACCTTCTGGCAGGACGTTCCTTTCAAACTGTTCCTGACTGGAGACATTCCCACTTGGGCGGTAATGTCCAACTACATAAGTTTTGGTGCCATCAAAGGCCACGCCCAGACCAAACTCTTTACTTTCTCTCCAGACAACCTGAGTGAAACAACCTGCATGCAGAAACAGAGCATGAAAAATCAAATCTTTTTTTTTTTTTCACAGAAATGATGTGAAACTATGATGGAGTTACCAGATTTGACTTGGAATCCGGGCTTGAGAAAGTCGTAATTCTTGACCTCATTGTACCAAAGGTCAACAACGTCTGCAGCTGAAAGAGGAGACAGAGTGGACCGGTTTAAATGGTGACACCACAAATGCAAGAAAGTTCATTAAAACTCTCAGAATTTCTGTTCACCATCTTTATAAATGATAACGCACAATCTGTAAAAGATGTGAACCATTGTTTTTATGCTGATGACATGATGATCTATTCCTTTGCATCTACCCTGGCTGAAGTCATTAATCAGTCACAGTCTATCACCTTCTTTTCCGTCCGCCCCTACGGGTAGGATTTCCCCAAATCCTTCCCGGAGCCCATCCCGGCTGATTCAAGGCGAGGGGCAGGTTATACCCCGAACAGGTCACCAGACACACACTCATTCCTAGGGGCAATTTGACACCGGCCAATCAACCTAGCATGCATGTCTTTGGAGGGTGAGAGGAAACCGGAGTACCCGGAGGAAACTCACACAGACAAGGGGAGAACATGCAAACTCCACACAGAAAGGCCAGTGTCCCAAAGCTCGTCCCCACCCGGGACTCAGACTCGAACCCACGACCTTCTTGCTGTGAGGCCACTGTGCTACCCACTGCGCCACCATGCCGCCTGAAGTCATTAATAATTTGCTAAATAAGTTTAGTTTCCTTAGCAACAGTTTTTCTAAATAAAAGCTGTCTGAATGAAAACAAAAAGTAATAACAATTGATACAACTGATGACGGCTCGTCTTTTAAAACTCATAAAAAAAAAAAAAGGTAATGTTTTCTTTCAAGGACAAGAATAGACTTTTTGGAGCAACATTCTTCCATCTGTTGCTCTAAGAAACGAGGCGTAAAACCCCCAACACAAGCGTAGTGTTGTGGTTCCTTTGCTTGCCACCGGAGGAGGCCCTATACCACCTTTCCTTTCCCCAAATCCTACCTGATTCTGAACACCTGCACCTCGTTTGTCCTGCTGCTTATTTAAAGGCTGCCTCTCCAGCATTCCTTGTTGGGTGCTGGCTTGTCTAGCTCCCGACCCAGAGAATATCCTTTTGAACTTGAGAAAGATACCCTAGAAATTACTTCTGACCATTAGCTGCCTTTTTGACTCCTGTTCCTGTTTCCTTTAATTAAACTGTGGGGCTCAGTCACCATTATGTGAAATGTTCTCTCAAGTTGTTTAGCCTGTTTTGACTTCTCAGCGGCTCAGAATGGAACGGATTTATTTACAAAGGAATAAATGTGTTCCTTTGCAGGGTTGAAGGACCTCATCATTTATACGTTCTAGTGTACACACTGTCTCTCCCTCAAAATGGGATTTATTCCTGGTTAAATTAACCTTTTCATGCATGAATTATGATGGACAACTCCAGGATTTTTTTTTCTTAAGTGAAAGAAATAGATGTTGTAGGGCTGCCACGCTGTATTAAAGTTTTGTATGACACAAAACTGTCCACTGAAGTGACTAATGTGCAATTCTGATATTCAGATTTGCTCATAAAGGAAAAAACAACAATTAAAAAGTTGTCCACTCTAGTGACCTCTATTCATAAAAGGGTTAAAAAAAAAAGTAATCCCTACTTTTTGCGCCATGCTGATTGATCTAGAGACAGTGGCACTGAGAAAAAGACAGGAAACAGAGATGGAGGTAGCAGAGATGAAGATCCCGAGGATCTCTCTGGGAGTGACCGGGATGGACAGGATCAGAGGAACAGCACATGTTAGAGGTTTTAAAGTCAGAGAGGCCAGACTGAGATGGTTTGGACATGTGCAGAGGAGAGAGAGAGAGTACATCAGAAGAAGGATGCTGGGTTTGGAACCACCAGGAAAGAGGACTAGAGGAAGACCAAAGAGGAGGTTCATGGATACAGTGAAGGAAGACATGAAGATAGTTGGTGTGACTGAAGAGGATGCAGCAGATAGGGTTAGACGGAAGAAACTGACTTGCTGTGGTGCCCCCTGAAGGGAGATCCCGAAAGAAGAATAAGACTTTTCTATGTTGAAATGCTTGATGTAAAGACAGAGGACTATGAATATAAATAAATGTATCAAAACACAAACCACATGTTGGTGGAGAGCTTTGGATCAAGTAGGTATTTTCTCCATTTTTCACCCCAGTTTGTCGCGAGGTGCTATCTCTAAGCAATTGTTCGGCTCGTCTCTGTGCTGCTGCGTTTAGTTCAGAGCTGAGAACCAAAGGCTGTGCGTGATGTCTTGCTCTGTAGGCATTATGGAGATCCAGGAACTGCTGCTGAAAACTCACATCTGTAACGCAAACAGCCAATGAGCGACTGGAGAAATGCAATGAAAGCAGCATGTAATTATATTTGTACAGAAGTATATTTGAAAGAAATGATAGATGCCTACCTGCTTGCGTTGATTTTGTCATCTGGTCTAAAATGGAAAGAAATAGTGAACAAAGATCCATAAAATATTTAGACATAGTTTAAATTAAATCTATTATTATTCCAGAAAATTCTTTAATATTAACACGGCAATTAAAATGTCTAAAATTCAAATAAGAACAAAGTCAAACAAGAAACAAAAGGTAAAACTGTAATTAAAAATTATGTCTGGACGAACATGGTCATGTGTCACCATGTTTCCTGTCTGCTACGCCACGTACTCGCTATCTGCAGGGTTGCTATAGAATTGTCACGTTATCTCCTGTATAATTCACAAAAAAACAAAGAAGGTTGTTCCATTGGGTCAAAACTTTCCTTTGTAATCCAGCATGGATACTGTGATGGCCAAGATGTCCTTTTCTTTTATCTTGAATCTACTCTATTGTCGTGAAATATCAACACGGTACACCTAGTGAAGAATCCCCAAAAACGTCTCTTCTTCCTAAGAAAGCTGAAGCGCTCTGGACTCTTCTCTCAACTACTGATGAACTTTTACAGAGCCGCTATAGAGAGCATCCTGTCTAAGCATGACTGCGTAGTACGGCAGCTGCACCACACAGAATAAACAGGACTTGGCCCGGGTGGTGAAGACTGCACAGGGCATCATAGGTTGCCGGCTGCCAGATCTGAATTCAATCTACAGCCCCCGAGTTCGGCAGAAGGCCAGACGTATAGCAATGAACCCCACCCATCCAGGATATGGACTGTTTGTGCCTCTCCCATCAGGGAAACGCTACAGGATAAACAAGACCACCACCTCATGTCTCAGAGATAGTTTTTAAACTGTTTACTAAAAAATGCAGGATTTCTATAAGATGTAAACTTACCAGTCTTATTTCGGTATTTATCAGCATCAGTGAGTATCGTGTACACTGTTTGGACCTCTGAGGTGTAAAACAAAGGAGTCAATAAATGGCATTCTCTTGGATTTTAACAAATTAACCCACTTTGACAACTTGCCTGTATTTGTTGGTGTTGGTATTGAAGCTGGAATAAAAAAAAAAATCAAAGATGTTTAATTTTTTGTTTCATTCAACCTCAATCGGATGGTAGATTTGAGGCGTGATTCAGAGTTTTGTATTAAATGGCTGACTTTACTTGTTGTTTGGTTTCCTGGTCGGCTGAAAGAATCTTGCTTGGTTTTGTTTTTCTGTGAATCCAGATTTTTATTCACTGTGTGAGAAGACAGATAATTTAATAAACTGAAGTTACCTGAGATAAATATTCAGTTTGCTTTGATACTTACCTGGTGTTGGTGGGGTTGTCACCAAAGCTGAAAAAAAAAGATGATATAAAAGTTTAGAAAAGCAGATAGATGCTTTATTTAACGGTTATATTTTCTACTAAAAGAAGGACTGATTGAACCAAAAACAAAACGTGCACTCACCTTCCTGAGCAGATGAACCAGAAAACAACTTCATATGAGATGAAAGTGAAGGGTCTTTTCTTTGGAGATGTTTGATCATCTGTGAACAAGCCGCTTCGCCTTTATTTCTCACATTGTCAATAAGCTTACGCGCCTTATCTGCCCTGGCGGGGTTTTCCTCCATGATGGCCTCCCTTTCTAAAGAATTAAGAATTTTGTCTGTTTCCAAGTCATCCAGGAGCTGCTTGATGACAACTAAAGAGACTCTGTTGATAAACTGTTCACGGATTCTGGAGAGTTCGCTTTCTAGAGAAGGGAAGGAGACATAAAACAAAGAGTTAGGTAGGTTTCCTTTTCTTAGGACTCAAAGCTCGCATTTTGAAATTGGGATGACTGACTAAAGGCCAAACCTCAATACTGGAACAAAGTTGTGCGTCAAGATTGTTAACATAACAAAACTAGGTCTTTTTAAATGAACTGAAACTAGTTTTGCTTTGAGACTTATTATACAGTGTCTTCCAAATAATTATACAAATGTTTATAGGCATCATCAAGAGTTTTGCTTTGATTTATCTGGTTTGTGTTGGATCTCAAAAGCTTGCAGTTCTGTAGAATCCTCGACAGAAATCTTCTCAATTTAGATCTCAGAATTTGGTATAATGTCTTGCTATCTAGGTGGTTCTAGACTCCTCCCACTCCACCATTATGAAAGAGTACATATGAGGCCGAGTCTTGGTTGTGTGTCCCTATTTTTGCCTGCATTGAAGCTGGTTTGTATAAACCAATTTGTGGTTGGGACATTACGGTATGTCTTTTTTGTTTTCATATTAAATCATTAAACTTAACAGTATTTTGCTTCAGGACCGTCGATCCATTTCGTCCAGTTCCCTTTGTGTTGGAACCATGTTTAAAAATCATACAAGTTTATGCAAAGTTACATAACTTTTTACGTTAGTATCAAATTGACAGTTTTCAACAGAAAAGAGGGTGATGGTTTGAACTGTTGATTTGCCAAAACACCAGCAGAGCATCCTGGGATTTGTTGTGCCAACGCTGTAGGCTTTGAAACCCCCAGGCCGGTTGCTATGATTTTTAATATAGCTTTGCGAGCCAGACATAATTATGCTGTGAACCAGATTCAGCCCGCAGGCCAGGGTTGGACCAAAATGCTACATCGTACAGTTGTGAGTCTACTTGTTTAGACAGTTTTAGGTTTTAAAGTGGGTCTACTTTTGTAGTAATTTACTTTATACGCAATATTTGATCTAGCAAAAGTCTTGTACCTACCCTCTTGTTTAGGTTACAACGTCGGGTTGCTGGTAGATGTAGACGTTTTCATGTTACACTCAAAATAAAACTTAAACTATACAAATCACATTTGGCCTCAAATTGAGACACGCAAACTATTGAACTCCTACCTGCCGAAGCAGCTGGTCTTTGTGCTGGAGTTGGACTTTGAGATTGAGTTTGGTCAGAAGAGGGCGCTGGACTCGTAGGTGGATCCTTTTGTTTTCCCAAATCCCCAGAAACATCTTGTGAGGGAACTCCTTCTGTTTTTAACACCTGTTGTTTTACTGGTGGATCTGCCTGTGATCTGAGAGAGGACAAGACATCAGAACAGAGCCTTTTTCTTTGTCGTGTGCGTTTTTCATTTAATACATCAATATTTCTCTGAATCGAACAATAAAATCTTTCCCAAATAGTGTTTGTTTCAGTCAAAGTAAGCATTATTTTCTGTAACTTGCCAACAATGCTTTGGGACAGAAAAAGCCAAAGTTTTTTACGACCTTTTTGAGTTTGAGGTTATAAACACATTGTTTTAGCATCCCAGGTTTCAGCTGTATTTCTGAAGTTGCCAAAGGTGATCACCTCACCTTTTGTTTTTTTAAAAGATAGTGCTCAAGTGAACTCAATGGCAACTATTTAGGTCAGGGGATTGAATTTATATTTCATTTGAAATTGTTTCAAAATAAAAAGTTTGGTTACAATCATATTTGTTTGTCTTCTTCTACTTGTTTTTTGCACCTTCGCTGGCTAGACAATGTCCACAGGATGAACGACTGCCGCATCCCAAAAGACATACTCTATGAGGAGTTCGCCACAGGAACTTGGCCAACTTGACGACCTGCCCTGCTGTGCAAAAATACCTGCAAGAGGGATCTGAAGGTGTGCAACATCAACACAGCAGATCTCAGATGATGTAGCTTAATTCAGATGCTCAAATTTAGAGCTTAGCCTTTTTGGAAGCTGAATTTTTCTGTGAGAGTTTAAAATGTTTACTTCTGTTTAGTGGAGATGTTTCCAGGTGAGAGTTCCAGTCCGGACGTAGAGGGATGTTTGGGTTCATCATTGTCAGGTTTCTGAGTGATGCTAGAAGACAATGAGAATAAATCAGGAACATTTCTTATGGAGATAATTTACTCTAATAAAAGAGAAAAAGAAAGCAATTTTAGAAACCAATCATCTTTGACCGGCCCCAAATTTTATGGGTGAACAAACATTAAATTGTAGAGATATCTTTTCTAACGCCTGAGGTTTAAAGGATCATGTGAAAGTTTTTACCAGTGTGTGCAACACCATCGCAGACATCTTGGGATTAAACAACAGGATTTTCTGGTGGATTCATCTTCTTCTCTGTAAAGCAACAACACAACATTCTAGTGTGATTCCGCGTGGGTCAGAACGATGGCGCTTTGGAGATGCTTTTACTACCTGTCATTCGGACCCTCTTTTCTGTCCTCATTCTGATCCATCCTGCTGGTGTTTCATCAGCTCACACACACCATTTTTCATCTGTGGAGTAAACAAGCATTAGCCTCATGGGCAGCAACACAGTTATGAAGGAAATCTGTCTAATAAAAAACAGAATCAGCACCTTAGACCTGTTTTCTCCATCATTGTGACTGAACCAGGACTTCAACGGGTTTCAGACACGGAACTGATCCGACATTAGAAGCACTCATGATGTAAGACAGATGAAAATGAAGATTGTGTCTCAACCGCTTGAACCTAAAGAACCTGTTTCATTATAAAAATAAAACAATGAGTCATCTGCGTAGAATGTGACCGATGTTACCAGACTTCATTTTGTAAGAATATGTTTATTACAGAAAAATCCCAACAAGGAATCGAATGGAAGCCAGGAAGGATAATTACTAAGAAGAGAATGTGCTGCCTATTTTTAAAGCGATTGAACGGGCTGGCTTTGAGTTGATAAATTTCTCCATCAGACAAAGAATGGTTTTTGATGGGCGTCTGGTAGATAGGGGTGCCGTGACAGTCTGAGTCTCCACAGGCAGCTTTACTTGAAACCATAGGGTTCTTACCAAGAAAAAACTTATCAAATTGAGTATCGTTGTACTCGTAGTAGTGAATCAAATTACATGGAAACTATATCAGTGGCGGCTGATGGTAAAAAAAACTGGGGGGGGCGCACATTTTTCAAACACACAAAATTTTTTTTTAGATATATTATATAAAAGTATATATATAATACATATAAAATTATTTGTGACAATACGTGTCTGTTTTTGGTGATTTCTTCATTATGTTTCCTCATGCCAGTTCGGTAGCCTTCATTTAATTGTGCCAGGATGTTACTACTGCCAAAAACACCTAGCTTATAGCTACTATCAAGATGGGTGTGGCAAGTTTCATGACGTTTGCACTTTTCAGACAAATGCTTCAAGTCACTCACCCCTGTTGATATCCACACCTTTTCAGTTGCTGCTGAACTAAACAATAAGCAGGGGAAACAAAAAAAAAATGTGTTTCTCATCCAGTTAGCCACCGCCACTTTTCATAGACCTTCATTATCCGCTCACATAAAGGCGCCGCGATCTCCACTGTTTTGTTGCACAGTCAAATCTGGGGTGTCTGGTCCAAGCTCCTTCACTCTCTTTTTTCTTCTTTAGAACGCTTAGAAAACGGATTCTGTAGAAGGGACGACACTGAATTCTCTTTAAAAAACCCACTAGCTTTGTTAGCAACTGAACTAGCTTCCGACGCCATGATGAAGACTCCCAGAATTCCGCAGTGAAAAGAAAGGACGTGGCGTGGGTGGGATTTATAGGTCAGCTTATAGCCAATTGATTGGTTCATGTAACAGACTGACAGAGAGGATAACCTATCACACACCCGATGGGCGGAAAATATCTGCGCCCCGCGGGCGTGGTTATGGTTTGCAATACACATGAATGGGAAAAATTTTAGAGCTGACGTCACGTTTTTTCTATAAAAACCGGAAGCCACATACACACTAATAGGTTTTCCTGGTGGGGCGTGCATACCCCGAGCACCTCGTTCCGGTTTGCATAGGAAGTAAGAAAATAAAATAAAACGGTGTAAAACATTATTAAAACGCATGTAATCTTCACACTCGACAGTTTTGCATACTTATAAACACATACATGTTTATATATGTATATATATAGATATATATGCATATATGTTTCTTTGTGATCAGGTCGGCGTGTCACCAGCCGCCACTGGACTATATTCTCATGTAAAAACTGTTCTTACGGATAACGAAATGCTGCTCAAACCAAACAAGCAGTAAGATTGCAGCTGGTTCTTTTTTCAGCTCTAAAAACTTTGGAAGCATTATTGTAAATTTACGCAGTTGAAAAGTTGTTTTCTTTTTAACCCGGTGCACCACGACGGACCGATGCAGCGTCCTGGTTATTGCTGACGCTGCACCGATCGGCCCATTGATCTCCCGCTATATCCTTCCCCCACTCGTGAACAAGACCCCAAGATACTTAAACTCCTCTACTTGGGGCAGGACCCTGTCCCTGACCCGCAGGGGGCACTCCACCCTTTTCAGGGCGAGGACCATGGTCTCGGATTTGGAGGCGCTAATTCCCATCCCGGACAAATCGCAAATCGGTCCAGCGAGAGCTGGAGATCACAGTCCGATGAAGCCAAGAGGACCACATCTCCGCAAAATGCAGCGATCCGATCCCGAAGTCACCAAACCAGATCCCTCCAACACCTCAGCTGTGCCTAGATATTTTACTATGTTTGTAAAATGTAGCAAATGCGCAACTCATGATGGCAGCAGGTCCGTGTATGGCTCTACATTTTTTTGGATTTTGTACGTTAATATTGGAGTTTCGTAAGATGAGCTACATCAGATGTGAAGAAGGAAATGTCAGAGTGGACGTGTAGAGATGTTCCTGCTGGAGTGAATCAGAAGGAATGAAGACAGGATCTTCTGAGTGACATCATCAGTGATTCCTGTCTGAACATACCTGTCTCCACTATGGAACTAAAGATGGTGGACCGGTGGTGTTTGTTTCGTTTCGTCTTCTAAACCGTTAATCCTTAATTGCGTCACGGGGGCTTCTGGAGCCTATCCGGACTGATTTCAGCCGGGAAGCAGTATGCACCTCAAACAGGTCACCAGTTTGATGTGAGGCCAGACACAAAGTCATCCATCCACACACACAAAGTCACAGTCTGTCAGTCACCTTCTGAAGCGTCTATCCCTGACAGAGTTGGCGGGATTGCTGGAGGTACTCCCAGCTCACACACTAAGACCTAGGGAGATTTTCATAGCAGCCAGTTGACCTAACAAGCATGTTTATGGAGGGTAGAAGGAAACCGGAGCACCCAGAGAACAAGTGGTGTTTGACAACAACAAATAGTGTTGTTCCACCACAGTGAAGGATGTGAGTCGCTGTCAAGATGTAGAGCTTTTAGTGACAGTTTAACATATGATTATGATACACTGGAGCTTTCAGACTTTGTTGCCAGGGTAACCTATTCTGCCCAGCGCAGAGCCAACTGTCATGTGTTTCACCAGCGGATGTGCCAGCTCCACCCCACTGAATTTGGCACCACCCAGCAGCTGTTCTGAAGCTCCTTGGAGCTACTGGACACATAAATTTCTCCAGCAGGGGATTATTACATTATTCTGAATCTGAATACGGACGTATTTTGAGTTGAATAAGTCGCTACATTTTAACAATTTACTAAGAAAAAATCTTTTTAACGTCGTATTTTTAGCATATTTTATTTTTTAAAAAGCTTTTTTGTGTATTCTATTTTGATGTACTGCGGTTTGCAGCCCTGTGTGTACACACACTGAGGATCATCACGTCTGACTCACAATGACGACATCAGGGCATAGGTCAGTTTTTAATAACTGATCGTCAGATATATTTCAATTGTTACGGTAAAAACTGAGCCATGAGGAAATAAAAAATAAGAAATAAAAATTATTTGTAGAATTTGTTGAAATTCTACAAATAATTTTAATCAAGATTAGATTTTTAAATCCCTTATTTTTACAGCAAGCAGGAAATGCTTGCTCGGTCTGTAAAAGATAAACTTACTCCAGGACTTTTTGGACATCAGAAAAATTTCTTCAAATTTTGCATTTCAGTCGCTCAAATTCAGTCTAATGTCAAAACAGATCATTTTCTGGATTTTACTACTTTTTCAGGCGTTGTTGGACATTAATTTGGATTTTACTGTCTTGAACTAGGATCTGGAGAAAACATTGTTTCTCTCAGTTCAACCCAACCATCACCACACTTTAAATACTTTCACTAGAATCTTAAATAATTTCACAGTTAAGAGGCGTAAAGAAACTGGATGATAATGTCTTATAAGATGGGCACGATATTATTAATCACACATGAGGATTCCTACGGGTTCAGGAGCCATAGGTAGCGATGGATGACCAGAGGAGACTACAGCTTCACTATGGGTGGAAGGCAGCGCCAGGCGAGTTACGCCACAGTTTGCCAGTGGATTGTAGATACTTGGGCTAACGTGACTGCCGGCACCAGCGTTGCCAGGTGTACGATAATTATCGTATTTGTACGATTGCTTTGCCCTCCGTACGATGTGCGATCAATAATTGTAAAAAATGCTCAAAATACGATAATTTGGACGTTTCTTATCTGTGTATTTGTGTGAGTTGTTTTTATCTGCCGCGACTGTTTGTCTGCGTTTTTTTTTTTTTTTTTAATGAACCCTGAATGCATCAAACAAAGGAACAGATGAATGATTGGCTGAAAGGTCCAGTCAATCATTCTGGATAACGATTGCTTACATTGGGGCGAGTAGCCCCGCCCACAAAGTTCTAAAGCGCAAGAACGTCAATTTGAGTGTTTGGGACTTGTTGCGGGCTCGGAAATCAAAGTGTTCCTGATACTGAAACACTGAACTTTTGATTGAATTATCAATTTTAAAAAACAACAGCAAAGAAAATAAATCTCTTTATTATTTTCAACCTGCAGTCAATGTAAACATCTTTGCTGAAAATGTTGTTGATAGTATTTTTATAAAAATAATTTTGATCTGTGATGCCCTATTTTATCTTTAGCAAAAAGCTGATTGAACTGATTAATCCATAAATAGTAGTGTTGGTGAGGAATAAAGTATTTGTGCTTAAAAACATCCAAAATGTTATTGATTAGTTTATAAAGACTGACTGAGGAGATTAAAACTACACATTGCTTAGATTTTGTATCATGTAGATGTTGGTGTTAACATAAAAAAAACCTTATATGTACATATATGTATATATATAAATTTACATATACCGTCTCCTAAGTCCCGCCCCTACTGATTTCTTTCTGGGTTTCTAAAAATCTTATTTACCTGTTTTTTTTTTTTTTATTTTATTTTGCAGTTCTTTAAATTTTAGAAAAAGAATCCAAGGATTTTTTTCTCCTGTGTTTTTCCTTCACTCCCACTGTCTTACGAGTGCATCTAAAGGGTGTTATTTTGTCAGTGGGCGTGGTTTTAATGGGTGTACAATATTTTTTTGTAAAATACGATAATTTTAAGTCATTAGTACGATAATCCAGCACCTCCCACCTGGCAATGCTGGCTGGCACTGTTGTCCAAGCTTTCGCAAAAGCAGGCATCATTTCTGAGGAGCCACATGGTACAGAAAGTGACTCTGACAGCGAGGAAAGTGAACCCGCGAGGTTGGATTTAGAGCAGCTGTTAGATTCAGAAACAGAGGATGAGGACTTGGATGGATTTGATAAATGACTTTATGACAACTGTAACTAATATTCAAATAAAACCAACCAAACTCAGTTTTACTCCCAATCTATTTTTAAAAACGCACACTTGTCTGCTTGTGTGTGTGTTGTTGTAAGGCGGACATATGTTGTAGAGGATATGTATGTAAAACCCGCGCCTGATCAGCAGGTGGGCCTAATGTGTGTGTTAAATACAGAACACATGAAACTAGGACTGCGCCTTTTGATACGGTGCGCCTTTTGGTCGTGTATAAACTATTAAGAACAATATGAACTGAGACATTTTATATAATTGTTTCTTGTCATGTTCATGCTTTTTTATACTTTTCAGGAATTTACGCCTGTCATGGCAGTTTGGTTACACACTTTTGTCAATTGCAGATTAATGACAAAAATGAATTGAGAGAATCCACACAAATGGAACAAAAACAGAAGCAGTGGCAGGTTGAGGACCCGTCTCAAAGGAAGCGGATCATCCTCCAAATAAAATAAGCAAATAAATTCCAACCATTACACCTCAGTTTGTCAAGTTTAAGTAAAGAGAGGTGACTATGCCATCAACGACGTGTTTGCTTGACTGGTGTGAGTGCTTTGAAAGGTGCCCGGGTGTAGCTTGTTGAGCTGTTCCTGCCTCCTTTTTGAAGAACTGTGCCAGGGCACGGTTCAGTTCAAAAGAAAATTTCTTGTCACAAAAGAACAGATGTTAAGCGGGCTGCGGACCACCGTGAGGTTTCAAATCATACCCATAAAATAACCAGGCATTGCGTTGAGTGATGGTACTGCTCTTCCTGTTTATCCAGGAATAGTCGCAACATCCTGACACAAGCATGCTCCAGCACAACGTCACACACCACTGTTACCATGGCAACAATGTGGGAAAACTCCCGTGGTTCATAGTGAGGTCTTTAACTGACCACTAAAAGCGTCACATCTTGACAGCAACTCGCATCCGTCACTGTGGTGGAACAACACTATTTGTTCACAAACACAAGTCTATTTCCTTTAGCCATGGTCTGCACATACTATAGTGAACCAGGGTACAATAGCCGCCCCTTTTTCCTGCTTGGCAGCGAACGTGTTCAGATTATCAACCTGAACAGGTCTCCAGTCTGTCTAAATGCCACATAGAGGGATCGACAACCAGTCACGTTCAAATTGTCAGTTGTCATTGCCCCCAGTCAATTTGAACTAACTTTAACATCAGAAGAGGAAAATTCCAGGTATGTACAAAAAGAAAAAAAAACTCTTTTATTTTATCCACGCAGTAGAAAAGTTTTAGTTCGCTAAAAAGCTAAAACATTTACCCGGATCTTTAAAACGCTCCTGGACCCAAATGGAGACCCGAATCAACCCCAAAATGCAGCGGATCTTTCATCATCTTTCCATTCTGGATATACCCTAAAAGATGTATGAAAATCTTCCCATAACTTTTTGTTTTAGTTATCTTGTGGATGCTAGGGGTGTGCGATACCGCAAGTTTTGGTATCGATCCGATACCAAGTAAACACCAGACCAATATCGCCGATACCGATATCGATACCGATATTTAAATTTTTTAAATGACTATTTTTGCATCAAGGGTTTGGTCATATATACTATAGTACGACCAAGTATATGTAAATACACAGGTTGGTAGAGAGATCGATAGAAGTGCCCAGTTACAAACAAATGTTAACTAATGTTAAAGATGATTATGTTGTACTTTCATAATTAAAATTGGAGCGTCTCTGTTAATGAGCGCTGCCTTTGGGAAACAGAAGGGGTCAGGGTTTTCTCCTCCGTTTCTGAAGTTTTTCTTTGGGGTGATTCTTTAATTTGTAGTGTTACCCCAATATTTAACAGTCTTTCTGCACATGGAGCAGGTAACCTCAAAGTACAGCCACACGCTGCTTCTCTTTTTTCCATCTCTCTCTACTTTTACCGACTTGCGTTTTTTTTTTTTTTTCGTTTCCTGGCCCCGAGTCGCTGAGTCATGTGACAAGTCAAAGCGAAAGAGAGGAATGGGCGGGGCCGCCTCGCTTTAGCATACAGGCGCGACACACGGCATTTATGCATATTTTGCAGACAGATCAGTTAGGTTAACTTTTTGAAAAAAAAAAAGAAAAAGAAAAAAAAAACGGAAGCAAAGTGCGAGGGGTAAAACTTCAACCAAAGTATCGATATTGTGGTTCGAGTATCGATCGATATCGATACTAGCGTTGGTATCGATATTATCGATATTAGAATCGATCCGCCCACCCCTAGTGGATGCACACACGCAAGGACACACCCTGTATCCAACAACCTCGTGTGTGAGGGTAAGAAGCAACACTCACTAGGGATGCAGCTCTTCACATTTATCAAACAGTGAGTTTACAATCCACATAACTACCGATAGCAGAAACGTCTTGTATCTCCCTTTTTTTGACTTTCACTTCATCCCGGTACGACATCTGCAAAGAGGCTCCCTGAGGCAAGCCTCTTTGCAGGGTGTGGGAGACCCTGGGCTTCTCACTTGGTACTCAAATGAAGAGGCTCATCTTTTAAACATCCAACAAAATATGAAGCACTATGTGGACTTGCTGCCATCGCAATTTTGGGGAAGCAAAACATTATTTTCACATAGTTTTGCAACATCCAAGTTCAGTCATTGTCTCTCCTTATTTGGTGATTTTCTCGATACTTCGAAACTGGAACCGTTGCAGATGGACATGAACCAAAATAAGATGTCTGTGCAGAAAAGTTACAAAGATTACATAAAAATATCTTTGCAGTTACTTTATGAATTAAACTCAGGTTTTTTTATGTAACTGTTTTTTAAGTTTCCTCCCACCCTGATTGGCTGCTATAAAATTGCCTCTTAAAATGATTGTGTGTGGATGATTGTCTGTGTGTGTTGCTTCCAACAGACTGGCGATCTGTTCGGGATGTACCCTGCTTCTCACCATAAATAAGCTGAGATAGGCTCCGGTACTCCGTGCATCCCCATTAGGGATGGACGCTTCAGAAGAAACAATAAAACATGAAACACGTGGAAGACCAAAAAAGTCAAGCAACGCTCTACATCGGAATGTTAACTTTGAAAAGAACAATTTTACAAGACGCTCAGACAACCATCAAGAGCATTGTTTTTATGTTACAATGTGAGACAATAACACAAAAACAAGATGTGTTTTATGTATTGCGGTGATGTTTAGAACGTTAGAAGATGCTGCCCTGGTGGCTGCCTGCTGCAGTGTCTCCTGTTTTTTTAGTGTCTATTTTCGCATTTTTTCCACTCGTTTGTGTCCCTTCTTCTGCCTGTCTTCTGTCCCGTTCTGGAGATGTGACTTTTTGCGCTCTTTGAACGTCATTTTGGACTGCATTGTTTTGCTTCGGACGACTGTTTTTAAACTTGCCAGGGTTTTTTTTTTAAATTGCTAGCTCCCTGTTGGCTTGGTTTGCTGGTCATGGAGTCGTCCCGTTTTGTTTGCGTGCACAACCAGCAGCTAGCTTTTGGAGCCAGATCCACCTTGACTGAGAAGGAGACGATCTTAAAGGAGGCGCTTTGAGCCCAGTGTCCCTGTGGTTGTCATGGGTGACTCCCGGTCGCTCGCTGGCAAGATGGAGGAACTGAGGACGCTCGTTCTGACCCAGCAGGAATTTAGAGGGTCCACTATGGTGTACTTCATTGAAACCCAACTCCGTGGACTCATTACAGACTGTTTTTTTCAACTGTTTGGATGCCAGGTTTAACACCTTGTAAGCAGACCAGGAAGGCTCGAGGTGTTAGCACCTCAGCATCAAATTTCCCTTCGGAGATTAATAAAGTATTTTCAATTCAATTCAATAAAACATTTGATACAGGATTTCATCTCATATTTTAATTTGGTATTTACATCGACGTGGTCAATTGTGGTTTGTGGTTTGGGCATCTGGTCAGGATGCCCCTCGAGCGCCTCGCTGGTGAGGTGTTTCGGGCATGTCCCACCGGGAAGAGACCAAGAGGCAGACCCCGACCTGCTGGAGAGGGTATGTCTCACAGCTGGCCGGGGAACGACTCAGAATCCTTCCGGGTGAGCTGGAGGATGCAGCCACGGTGAGAGAAGCGTGGGCTTCTCATCTGAGGCTTTTGCCCCTGCAACCCAGCCCCGGATGAGCGGAAGATAACGGAACGCTATAATTTGATACTTTTCAGGTTGTGACACAATATTTTAATAATAAAAATACATTTATTTGACATTATAATGCCACATATTATAAAAACGTAATATATTTCAGATTCTAACGTCATACATAGTTTGTAAATACTATGCAATAGTTTACTGTCTGTTTTTACAAGTTCCAGCATAAACACAGAACGACTGCGCATCTTCTCCATAACAAATTCTACAAAAACATCGTGTGATTTAAAGATTTTCTATAAAATAAATCATATTTTGACCAACCTTGAATTCAGAAGAATTATGAGCTAATGAACGAGCAGTTTTTTCTGTTTTGGTCTGAAACAGGTTCGCCTTCATTTGTGAGTCTCAGAAAGAAAAGAACAGCTGAAAAAAAAAAAATCCACAAAATTTTACTCACTCATCTTCTGTTTTAGTCCCAACCTGAAAAACTTGAGCTTGTTTTCTGGGATCAGCTTGTGCCGTCTCTGAGAAACTCTTCAAACTTTAAAAGCCAAGACAATTACGGCTCTAAATCAAAGGTCGGTTACCACACCTTGATGGCAACTATGGGATGAATAATTAACATACGTGAGGCTTCCGATCATACCTGAGTAGAATCAGATGTTTTATTTACAGTAAATAGGTACTAGGAATCATACAAACAGTAAAAGTTAAAGCTTTCTTTTATTGGTACAGTGGGTACATGTGTTTTCAGAGGGAAACATGATACGTTACACCCGTCCACTCAAACAGCATATCTGAGAGAAGAGGATCCAAGTGCAGGTATAAAACAGTTTATTGCATAAGTAACAAAAAGTGTCCACAGGGAGGAGGTGATGGCTTCAGGTGGTGCTGGATGGCCAGGAGGAAGGGCTGAAGGTTCCTGTGGGGAGAATGAAGATATAAGTCTAAGATGTCAAATAAGCACAGTTTGGAGGTGGTCAGTTTACCTCAAGAGTAGTTGAAGAACTGACGAAGACGGTTGCTTGCTTGCTTGCTTGTTGAATGTCACAAGATACCAGTGTTGGTATATTACGCCTAACAGGGAACCAAAACCCCCTGTGCTTTCAAAAATAAAAATTGATCATTGCTCTGGTCATTACTCTAGAGCAGACCTGGGCAAAGTAAGACCCGCGGGCCACATCCGACCCTTTGTACGTCCCTGTCCGGCCCACGTGAGGCCAATCATAAACACCATAAATTAAACTTTTTTTAATTTTATTTTGAAAAGCGTTACGTCGCTACGTATGCACGTCGTAGACGTAGCACCTTTACTCGCGTATACACGTGTGAGTGAAGGTGATGCTGTTCGCCAGGTTATCCCCAAGATGTCGGCACACCCCAAGAAAAGAAAAGTTGATAACGAGTCCCGTATTTTCAACAAAACATGGACTTCCAAATATTTCCTTGCAGAAATTAAAGGCAAAGCAGTGTGCTTAGTCTGTGGTACACAGGTTGCTGTGTTTAAAGAATATAATTTAGAATATAGTTATAAAAAAGAATATAGTTTTAAGATTATAATATACATATATTTACAGAGTGCTTTATTCTTCTGATTATCAGTACCAGCTATTCAAAATATTTAATTTAAGTATTTTGCAATGAAAGAAAGTTGGTGGTCCTCTGACACAATTCAGGCTTCCCATGCAGCCCCTGATAAAAATTAATTGCCCACCCCTGTGCTAGAGTATGCTCAGAGAGATTGACCGGTAGATCTTCTTCTTCAAATCATTTCCGGCAGGCTATACGCTCGAGTGTGCAATGCTGCCCTCCACAGGTAGACCAAAGGTTGACATTAGATCCTTGAAAAAAGGCCAGTGCGGCGCAGATAAAAAAGCACGGCTTCTCCAACTTGCCCTTCCACCGAAAACAACATCGACTTGAGCGAAAAAACGGCTAACCCTGTGTCTGCCAACTGAACAAAAAGATGTCTTCTTTCTCGATTGTATTTGCTGCATGACAACATTACACGAGCAACCGATTCAGCGTTTCCACACTCACACAGCCCACTAGGATGTTTGCCGACTAATTTCAAACTCTCCGCCAGGGCGCAGTGCCCAAGTCTAAGTCTAGTTAGAACAACTTCAGCTCTACGACAATAGGTTTCAGGGCACCTAGTGCCAGTAACTGAAGGCTGACTTGCAAAATAGTGTCTGCCCCGCCGCTCATTCTCCCATTCTATTTGCCACTCCTCAGTAATTTTCTCCTTACAGATGCTAAAACATTCCTGCATCTCCAACGCCAAGAACACGTCTATAGTGTCTCTACCAAGGGATGCCTTGGCTAGAGCATCGGCCATTTCATTTCCCACAACTCCAGCATGCCCAGGGACCCAGACAAACAGAACTTCTGAACCTATATCTTCCAGTCGTTTAAGGCAGCACAGAATATCAAAAACTGATAAAGGAGAGCTGAGAGCTGATAAAGCTGCTAAAGAGTCCGAACATATTATACAACGTGATGGAGGGAGATCACGGATCCAATACAAAGCCCATAAAATTGCCACCAACTCTGCTGAAAACACAGAGACATCATCTGACAGACGGACACTATTCATAACTAGCGGATTAGCAACATACATTCCAAAACCTGCTCTTCTACCCTCTTTCGACCCATCAGTGAAGACATGAATGGCTTCACTCTGCTCGCCTAAGTAGTTTTCAATACACTCACAAGCTGCCCTTTTGCTTAAACCAAGCAGATTTGTGCTGACCTCTGGCTCAGGTAGGCTCCATGAGGGCATAGGGGGCCATACCAGGCCCACCACTGAGTCTTTCCGTAACCCCATATTCTGTGCCACCTTCACAATATGGGTGAAAAAACATGCTTTTTCTGGCCTTTTCGCAAACTCCCAACAGTCGTCCAGCAGACACTTAGACGCCAAATGGCTATGCGACCCCGCCACTCTAGCCCAAAAATGGACCCCCAGTTTGTCCCGTCTAAGTTTCAGAGGAAACTCCCCCATTTCAACCAGTAAGGCAGGAATCGACGTTGTCCGAAAGGCACCACAGCAGATCCTCAGGGCCTTTGATTGTACAATATCTAGTTTTTTCAACACAGAAGAAGATGCAGCTCCAAACACCACACAACCATAGTCAATTGACGGGCCTTCTTCTTCTTCTTCTTCTTTAGTTTGCGGCATGAAGCACCAACCTGGGTGCATTACCGCCACCTACTGACTGTCACGAACCTCAAATCCTCCTCAATAACCCTGTACACCTCAAAAAAGTGTACAGGGCACCAAAACCCTTCCCCTGACGTCCATACAAAAACACCTCCTCCAAGCTCACTTGTCTCATCCCAACACTCCTCAGCACCACCATCATAGCCTCTCTTTCTTCCTCATACTTTCTACACGCTAACACCACGTGACTAACCCCTTCCAACTCCCCACAGAAATCACAACACCCATCCAAATGTTTACCCAGAATCTTGAGCGTTTCATTCAATCCCGTGTGCCCAATACGTAACCTGCTAAAAACCACCTGCCCCCGCCTTCCACCACCCACCGGATCCACAGTCACCCCCACCGTCCTCTGTACTTCATACAAGTGTCGTCCCTTCACCTCTGACTCCCACTCCATCTGCCACTGCTGCATTATCCCCTTCCAGACCAACGCCTTCACCTCCCCTCGTGACAGAGCCACGACCCTCTCCACCACCACCCGATCTGCAGCCCTCTTTGCCACCTCATCCACTCGCTCATTCCCCCCAATCCCAGAATGGCCCGGAACCCACATAAACACCAACGACCCTCCTACCACCCCCGACACCATATTCAAAACATCCCAAAACAAACCCTGATGATACCTCACCCTCCCCAGTTCAAGAGCCCGAACCACTGACAACGAGTCCGTGCATATAAGTACTTTCCCACCACCATGTTGCATCGCCCACACCACAGCCATCCACACTGCATATAACTCCACCGTGAAAATACATAAGTGATCTGACGTGCGAACCCCTACCTCCACTCCAGACCCTTCCACCACCATTCCCGCACCCGTCCTCCCCGAAACCGGATCCCTTGAACCATCCGTAAACACCAATGTGTAATCCCCATAATTCTCCTCAATAATACTCCTAAATGCTCCCGCCACATTCACATCCCCAAACCTCCGTCTCCACCCCACCATCCCCAATTCCACCCTCACCTCTCCCAGCCTCCACTGTGGCACCATCTGAAAATTGTCCTCCCGCTCCAACTCCAAATCCCCCACACCCAATTCCCGTGCCCACAAACCCCCTACCCACCCAAAACTCAAAGTTTCCTTCACACCCCTCTCCCAGGACCAATCCAGAACCCCCCGCCCAGGGTGATTATGGCTCTTTCCTCTCAAGGAAACCCAATAATTCACCGCCAGGTGCTTCCTCCTCAGAGCGAGTGGCATGACACCCGCCTCCACCCTCAGGGCACTCACTGGCGAAGTCCTCAGAGCACCTAAACAAATCCTCAGGGCCTTGGCCTGCACCACATCTAAATCCCGTAACACTGTAGGCGCCGCCGAACCATAAACCACACATCCATAATCCAATCTGGATTTTATCAGGGCATCATACAGGCACCTCAAAGCTGAAAAACTGGCCCCCCAGTCCACCCCAGCTAGACATCTCATGACATTTAATATCTTGTCACACTTACTGGTCAAGTACCTTACATGTTCCCTCCACACCAACTGCCTATCAAAAGTTAGACCCAGAAAACGAAAAGACCCCACCATCTCAATGTGCCTACCATAGAGCTTCAAACCCTTCACAGTGCCAACCCGGCCCCTCGAGAACATCATACCTTTTGTCTTGTCCACCGAAAATCTAAAACCCCACCTGTCACCCCAAGCCTGCACCCTGTCTATACCCTCCTGCACCTTCCCAACCACATACTCCCTGTTCCGTCCTCTCTTCCACAACGCCCCATCATCAGCAAACAGTGATCTACCTAAATCATTCCCCACCCCACTAAACACACCATTAAACATAACATTAAACAAGGTAGGGCTAATTACACTCCCCTGCGGCGTCCCATTCTCCACGTCATAAACCGACGACATCGCTCTCCCAACCCTAACCTGAATCCTCCGCCCCTCCAAGAAACTCCGAACCCAATTGAATATTCTCCCTCTAATCCCCATCGTGCGTAGTGTAATCAACAGTCCCTTCCTCCACAACATATCATAGGCTTTTTCAACATCAAAAAATACCGCCACCAAAACCTCTCTATTCACCCGTGCCTTCCTAACATCATCCTCCAACCGAACTAACGAATCCAAAGTGCTCCTACCCCTCCTAAAACCACATTGGTATTGTGACAATAGATTCCCCTTTTCTAACGTATACTCCAACCTCTGAGTTACCAACCTCTCCATCAACTTGCAGACTACAGACGTTAAAGCAATCGGCCTGTAGTTTCCTGGATCACTTGTATCCGCTCCAGGCTTCCTAATCGGGAGAATCACTGCCTCCTTCCACTCTGCCGGCACCACCCCCTCTCTCCACACCCTATTAAATAATCCCAAAAGTTTCCCTTTACCCACACTACCCAGCTGTCTGAGCATGCCATATACAATACCATCTTTACCAGGCGCCGACTGACCTCCTTTCGCCAAAGCTGTTTCCAACTCCCCCATTGTAAACACATCATTTACCACCTCCATGACATCATCATCCCTGCCCAGCTCCCCTGCAAATTCCTCCTCCAACTGCCTCCTCACAGCTCGCCCCTCCACCGACAAAGCCTCAACATTCTGAGTTTCCACAAACCGCTGTGCCAACACCTCTGCCTTTTCCTGGTCCTCAACCACAATCCGGTCCCCATTCCGTAGAGCCGGTAAATCAAAACACCGTGCACCCCCACCCATCCTCCTAATCATACCCCACACTGAACCCACCGGAGTGTCCCTACCAATAGTGCCACAATAGCCCCTCCAATAACCCCTCTTGACTGCCCGAATCGTCCTGCGTACCCTAGCCTGAGCTCTCTTATACTCCATTAAGTGCTGAAAGTTGTGTGAGCACCTCACTAAGCGTAAAGCCCGGTTCCTTTCCCTAACTACCTCAGCACACTCACTGTTCCACCACGGCACCAACCGCCTCCCGCCTCCGCCCCTGCTCCTTGGAATAAATTTCCCCGCCGCCTCCAATATGCCCCCCTTAATCCGTCCATCCAACTCCTCTATATCCAAATCTCCATCCACAGCACCCAACAATCTATCACTCCCCTCCGCAAACCCCCTCCAGTTAGCCTTATCTAACACCCACCTACCCCCACCCCGATCCACCCGTGGCCCTACCCCTATCCCCCACCTGCACCAAATCGGATAATGGTCACTGCCCATCGTGCCATCCCTATGCACCCACCACTCACACAAATGGGCCATCCCAGAAGACGCCAACGTCAAGTCCAGCGCCGACTCCCTCCCGGTTGCTACATCTAGTCTCGTTCCATGACCCGAATTCAGACATACCAAGCCTTTCCTCTCAAGCAGCTGCTCCACCATCCTACCATTAGCATCCGTCCTTTCACTTCCCCACAGCACACTATGCCCATTAAAATCCCCACACCAGAGTACAGAACCATCATCCTGTCCCTCAACACCATCCAGCTCGTCCACAGCTAAACCCCTCCCCGGGTTATAATAATTAATAACCGTAACAGACTTACTCCCTGCCCACACACGCACCACCACATACTCCCCCTCCATACCCTTCCCGACCACCTGATAAGGCAACCCCTCCCTTATAAAGGTCGCACAACCACCACCCCCCCTCTCAAGCCTGTCCCTTCGAATCCCAACAAATCCACGCAACACAAAATCAAACCTCGGTTTCAACCACGTCTCCTGAACACAAACAACATCAGGTTTAACCATGCCACCCGCAATAAAAGCCTTAAAATCCTGACCATTAGCCAACAAACTCCTTGCATTCCACTGGAGAACTAACATAATGAACCTGAAGATACTGCCGCGTCCAACCCTGCCTGCTCATTCAAATCATCCCTAACTTCCTCCCACGTCAAACCAACCAGACCAAAGTGATGCACAGCCGCCTTAACCACAACCTGTAACCTCTCCGTCTTAGATTTTAAACCAGCAGTAGCATTTATCACCCCTGCAACAAAAGCCACCAAGGTCCGTGGCGACACCCACCCCACCTGACCACCGTCAGATACTCCCACAACAGCACTGACCGTCCCCAATCCAGACGACCTCACGTCAGAACCCCCAACAGCCTTCACAGCTTCCGCATAAGACAATTTACCCTCCCGACGAACCTGCTGCACCCTCAACTCCTTCTTCATGGCCTCACACCCCATAAATGAAACACTATGTCCTCCTCCACAATTGCAACACTTAAGTCCCACGCCCTCCCCACATGGCCCCTCCTCGTGGTCACCACTACACCGACCACACCTCCTACCATTCCTGCACGCCCAGGCCATATGTCCAAACTGCTGGCACTTAAAGCACCTGATAGGCGCCCTGACAAACTCCCTCACCCTGTACCTTATTAATCCAAAATACACCATCCCTGGCAAATCTTTGCCCTCAAACAATACCTTCACCGACACAGTGTCTGCTCTAACTCCCGCTCTGACAAGCTTCTCCACCCTCACCACCCGTCCCCTATCCACTCTCAAGTGTTTAACCAGGTCCTCCTCACTGACCCCCCCCGGAACCCCTGATATAACCCCAGCACACCCACCCCCTGATCTATCCCCCACTCTAACCACTCTGACAACCTTACACTTCCCTACCACTTGCAATTTCATAGCTTTACCAACCTGATCTACATCCCCACATCCTATCAAAAGATTCCCATCATCCAACACCCTAGCAAACCGAACTTCCCCCACCTTGTCCTTCAAAACCCTGGTCAGTCTCAAAGGATCATAACCCCTCAATCCCTCACCCCCATCAAACCTAACCACCACGTGAAACACACCCATCCTTCCGCGACCCTGTCCCTCCCCCCTGTCCGTGCCACCATCCCCCCCTGACAGACGAGACTTCCGTTTAATACCCTTAGTAGACCATCCCTCCCCTGATTCCGACCCCTCCCCACCACCAACCTCCCCCGCCCGACCATCCAACCCCCCGCACACACCCCCGTCAACTTCCATCAACCCCTAATCGGTGACCGCAGGCGGACCAGTCCGGACCTGTACAGGCCGTCGGTTGGCCGCCCACAGGACAACCGTGTACCCCCACCACCCACAAACAAAAGAAAAAAGACGCACCACAAAACAAACTCACGCCAATTCAACCAACCCAAACAAAAAAAAAAAAAAAAAAAAAAAAAAAACTACGACTGGAGACCTTCTACCAGTCTGTGGTGGCCAGCACCTTGTTCTTCTCTGTCATCTGCTGGGGGAGCAGCATCGCAGCCAGTGACGCCAACAGACTGAATAAACTAATCAGACTGGCTGGCTCTGTCATTGGCAGCAAACAGGACTCACTTGAGGCAGTGGTAGAGAGGAGGTCACTGAACAAACTTTTATCCATCATGGACAATCATGACCATCCTCTCTACCCACTCCTGGACGAACAGTGGAGCTCCTTCTCCAAGAGGCTCAGACAGCTCCGCTTGAGAACATCTCGTTACCGGAGGTCTTTCTTTCCGTACGTGATCGGGTTCTACAACGACTCACTTAGCAGATAGGAAGTTGTTGCTGTGACACACAAATTTCCCATGTGTGGGATCATTAAAGTATATTCTGATTCTGATTTTAAATGCTTACCAGTGGCGGCTGGTGACGTGTGGCGCAGGGGCGCCACCCCCCCCGACCTGATCACCAAAAAATATATAAGCATATATATCTATATATACATATATAAACATGTATGTGTTTATAAGTATGCAAAACTGTCGAGTGTGAAGATTACATGCATTTTAATAATGTTTTACACCGTTTTATTTTATTTTCTTACTTCCTGTGCAAACCGAGACAAGGGCGCGGGGTATGCACGCCCCACCAGGAAAACCTATTAGTGTGTATGTGGCTTCCGGTTTTCATGGAAAAAACGTGACGTCAGCTCTAAATTTTTTCCCATTCATGTGTATTGCAAACCATAACCACGCCCGCGGGGCGCAGATATTTTCCGCCCATCGGGTGTGTAATAGGTTATCCTCTCTGTCAGTCTGTTACATGAACCAATCAATTAGCTATAAGCTGACCTATAAATCCCACCCACGCCACGCCCTTTCTTTTCACTGCGGAATTCTGGGAGTCTTCATCATGGCGTCGGAAGCTAGTTCAGTTGCTAACAAAGCTAGTGGGTTTTTTAAAGAGAATTCAGTGTCCTCTCTTCTACAGAATCCGTTTTCTAAGCGTTCTGAAGAAGAAAAAGGGAGAGTGAAGGAGCTTGGACCAGACACCCCAGATTTGACTGTGCAACAAAACAGTGGAGATCGCGGCCGCTTTTATGTGAGCGGATAATGAAGGTCTATGAAAAGTGGCAGTGACTAACTGGATTACTTTTTTTTTGTTTCCCCTGCTTATTGTTTAGTTCAGCAGCAACTGAAAAGGTGTGGATATCAACAGGGGTGAGTGACTTGAAGCATTTGTCTGAAAAGTGCAAACGTCATGAAACTTGCCACACCCATCTTGATAGTAGCTATAAGCTAGGTGTTTTTGGCAGTAGTAACATCCTGGCACAATTAGATGAAGGCTACCGAACTGGCATAAGGAAAAATAATGAAGTCACCAAAAACAGACATATTGTCACGAATAATTTTATATTTATATATATATATACTTTTACATAATATATCTAAAAAAAAAAATTTTGTGTGTTTGAAAAATGTGCACCCCCCCAGTTTTTTTTTACCACCAGCCGCCACTGATGCTTACCGACTATTTTAAACCAACTTTTGTTCCATCTGGTCTTCCATTTATATTTCGTATCATAATCTGATATGCTATAAAAAAAATTTTATTATCAAAAAATTTTGAACTATATCTGTTCTCATACTTTGACTGATAAGTATTTGTGTTTAAAGTACAAAACACACACTCATACGGAGCAGCAACAATCATCACTAAATCAAATTAGAAGCTGGAAGCAGCTCCCACTGATGTCCTTCCCCGTGTGGGAAGGTAATCTTGAATGATGTCAGGCTGCTCATAAACCTCCATAAATCTGCGTTTTTCTGGATCAAAGGTCGTGCTCACGTGACCCAAACGCACCTTTAACGTCAGTCCTTTAACATGCAGTTAGATGAAGCAACACTGGAGCTGGAGGGCATGGCTGATATCATCACAGATGTGTAGTTGTGCAGGTCAGGTCTGACTTCACCGGACCGTGGACGAAACGGTAGGTTTTATAATTACATACTGATTTGGATCAAAACTAGTCAGATATGATTAGACATGGTGTGTGAAAGACTTTTAAAGTTCTAAATAGAACGTTAACAGAGATTTTTATACTAAAAATAAATCATTTATCTATTTACTTGAAATCAATTAAACTGTTGGTTTATGATGAATTGATTCTGTTTCTCATGTATTTTTTTTTTATTAAATTATCTTTATTTTAAATTCAATCATGAAGCACTTCTGCTTTTTTCTTCTTTCCTGGTTTTAAATCTTTATTGTGGGGCAATCCAATTTTTTGCCAGGAAGTTACGACACTTTGTACTTGTGTGATTTTCGTTGTTGTAGGGGTGTGGGTTTGCCCAGACACGTTTCCTCCTGTGCACACGTGACTCACCCTCCTGCTCCTTCTTTACACAATCAATAGACACCATTACTTCTAAAACCAGGACGCACATGCAGTCGGTCCTGTCAAAAAGGATTCATGAGAGGTTAAATCAGTTGTAAAACAACTCAATGTCTTCCTTTTAGGTTTCAGACGTAAAGACCATCAGGTGCACCCTGCCAAGAAAAAGCTCTCTGCTCATTGAAGAGGTGTGTGAGGACGTCTCTTCATCTGGAGAAGACCTGGGACACACTGGAGGGATGATACCTTTCAGCTGGACACCAGAAAAGAAAGAGTAAGTCTGTTGAGTCTTTATTTATTGTTTTATTTTTATGTTCCTGCCATCACCATGGTAACCAGGATCTATGTCTCTACCCTCACCATGGTAACCAGGATCTACGTCCCTAACCTCACCATGGTAACCAGGATCTATGTCTCTACCCTCACCATGGTAACCAGGATCTACGTCCCTAACCTCACCATGGTAACCAGGATCTATGTCTCTACCCTCACCATGGTAACCAGGATCTACGTCCCTAACCTCACCATGGTAACCAGGATCTACGTTCCTACCCTCACCATGGTAACCAGGATCTACATTCCTACCCTCACCATGGTAACCAGGATCTACGTTCCTATCCTCGCCATGGTAACCAGGATCTACGTTCCTATCCTCACCATGGAAACCAGGATCTACGTTCCTATCATCACTATGGTAACCAGGATCTACGTTCCTATCCTCACCATGGTAACCAGGATCTACGTTCCTACCCTCACCATGGTAACCAGGATCTATGTCCCTAACCTCACCATGGTAACGAGGATCTACGTTCCTACCCTCACCATGGTAACCAGGATCTACATTCCTACCCTCACCATGGTAACCAGGATCTACGTTCCTATCCTCGCCATGGTAACCAGGATCTACGTTCCTATCCTCACCATGGTAACCAGGATCTACGTTCCTACCCTGACCACGGTACCAGTGTGGGTGGTGACTGAAAGAGCAAGATCACAGATACAAGCGGCCAAAATGAGCTTACTTCCCAGGAGGACTGGGATTCCTCTCAGAAATAGAGGGAGGAGCTCTGTCAGCCGGGAGGAGTTCAGAGCAGAGCTGTTGCTCCACCAGGCATCTTGTTAGGGTGCCTCCCAAATGCCTGGCTGGTGACATGTTTCAGGCTCATTCCACCGGGAGGACACCCAGAGGAAGACTCCAGACCTGTTGGAGAGACTATGTCCCACAGCTGGACAGGGAACACCTGGATCCTAGGATCCTTCATGGTGAGCTGGAGGATGCAGTCGGGGGGAAAGAAGCCTGGGTCCACCGTCATGTTACAGTATAGTGTGGAACTTGTGTTTTTACACCACAGTATCGCATCATGATGTGAAGCATTTTATGTTATAACATAAAAGTGATTGTACAATCGCTTTTTGTCGTGTAAAACATCACTTTTCAAATGTGGGTTTTGAAGAGCATCTTTCGCATTTAGAATTCTGTCAGACTTCCGTTAGGGCGTTCACCTTCCCTAAAACATTATTTTAAGCCTATCATGTTACAATATAAACCACACAACCAGTCTTGTTTCTGGTTGATTGATTCTCAGTGGAAAACAATGCTAGAGACACAAAAAAAATTATGTTTGAGAAAACAGATGTTTATTACAGAAAAATTATTGTAGGAAACTCAATGAACTCCACCAGCCGATTGTCAGAGAAGTCAAAGGTACAGAAAAATCTGTTTGCTGGTTCATGGCAGACAAAAAGTTACCATTCTGACTTTAGACAGATTGAATCGTCCAACTGTTATCTCAATGCTTGTCTGCAGCATATTCCAAGATACCAAACATCCTTCAAAAGTTACCTGTGAAAAGTAACGTTTTATGTAACAAAAAGTGCTGTAAAATGACCATTTTATGTTAGAACATGATGTTTTTTACTTTATGATGTTATACTGTAAAGGGAAAACATGATTGTTTTCTGTTATAACACAATACATACGGAGAAAAAAAACCTTATTTAATCACAGCTCTGACTAATATTTGGATGATTTTTAACCATTTTAATTTTCAGTATTTATTTTTTAAATTTACACATATGGGCAATTTCAGATTCAGTATACCGTAATTTCACGGCCATTAGGTGCACCGTACGAAAAGGCGCAGTCTCAGTCACACACCGCCTTACAACAACACACACGCAAGCATGCAAATGTGGGTATTAAAAAATAGATCGGGAGCAAAACTGAGTTTGGTTGTACTTTATTTAAGTAGTAACGATACTAAACAAACACATTACCGGTAATAGTCTTTATTCAAATCCGTCAAAGTCCTCATCCTCTGTTTCGGAATCGAGCAGCTGCGCAAAATCCAACAGAGCAGGTCCACTTCGCGCCTCGCTGTCAAAGTCACTGTCTGTACTGTGCGTCTCCTCAGAAAGGATACCAGCTTTTAAGAAAGCTCGGATATCAGTACCTGCAGACACGTTAGTCCAAGCATCTACAATTCATTGGCAAACTGTAGCGTAACTCGCCCGGCGCTGCCTTCCACCCTTTGTGAAACTGTGGTCTCCTTCGGTCATCCATTGCTCCCGCTCACACTTCACTCTTTAACGTTCTCATGCCTTTTCTTTTCAGGTCCGCCTCGCGGGCACCGCGTTTTCTTTTAGGTCCGCTTTTTCCCACACACAAGGCGCACCGCTCATTTTGAAGAAAATTTGAGACTTTTAGGTGCCCCTTATGGCCGTGAAATTACAGTATTTTATTAATCACCTGCTTGAGAAATTTAAATGATTAGTAGCTCCAACCAGTCCAAGGGAGAGCACCAATAAGGCTTCATAAATGCCGCTAGGAAGTGCCAAATTGGGTGGGGTGGAGCAGGAACAGCCATTACTAGAACGTACTACAGTTGGCTCTGCGCTAGGCCGAATGTGTGTTACTGTAGATCTTAAACTGTCCCTTAAAGCTTCACATCTTGATTCTTTACTGTGGTGGAACAACACCAGCAGTCCACCATCTTTAGTTCCATAGTAAAGCCGGGTATGCTCAGACAGGAATCACTGATGATGTCACTCAGAAGATCCTGTCTTCATTCCTTCTGATTCACTCCAGCACCGAACATCTCCACACGTCCATGAAGACTCTACATTCCACAACGATGAAGGAGATCATGTTTTCAAACTCCAATAAAGAATGTTAAAAATCCAGCAAAATAGGGAGCGCTACAGGGACCTGCTGCTATCACGAGTAGAGCACCAGGTGAGGTGACCCTCACCTATGGTCACCAGCTGTGGGTGGTGACCGAAAGAATGAGATTGCGGGTACAAGCGGCCGAAATGAGCTTCCTCCGCAGGGTGGCTGGGCTCTCACTCAGAGATCGGGTGAGGAGCTCTGCCATCCGGGAGGAGCTCAGTGTTGAGCCGCTCCACCTCCAGGTCGAGAGGAGCCAGATGGGGTGGTTCGGGCTTCTGGTCAGGATGCCCCCCCGAGCGCCTCGCGGGCGAGGTGTTTTGGGCGCATCCCACCGGGAGGAGACCAAGGGGCAGACCCCGGACCCGCTGGAGAGACTATGTCTCACAGCTGGCTGGGGAACGACTTGGGATCCTTCCGGGTGAGCTGGAGGATGCAGCCGGGGTGAGAGAGGCCTTGGCTGCCCGTTTGAGGCTGTTGCCCCCGCGACCCGACCCCGGAACAAGCGGAAGATGACGGACAGATGTAGTTTGTAATAAATTACTTTTACAATATTGTTGAGTTTTTAACTCGGTTATTTTTTGAGAAAGTTACAAAACTATACCGACACTGATCCGCCCTCAAGTATGAACTTTTATCGTGGTTTAAATCTTTCAGTGTGACCACAGCAAGCAGACAGACAGACGATTACCGAGATATGATCATCAGTGAGTTTATCTACTCAACCAACGATGAGAAAATGAGGAAGTAAGAGCATCTCTGATTCATTCAAATCGCAAGATGAAAGTAAGAAAGACTTGAGGAGACTCTGAATGATCGTTTGTTTGTCTGATGTGTCCGCAGATAAAAATGGAAAAAGTTTTAAAGCATCAGATGCTGGATCTGCTTGAAGATTTAGGAGAAGAAGAATTGAAACTTTTCCACTGGCACCTTCAGAATGAAGAGTTACTGGATGGATATGAAGCCATCAGAAAGTGCCATGTGGAGAAAGCAGACCGAATGGACACGGTGGACTTAATTGTTCAGGTGTATACATCTGATCACGCCATGAAGGTGGTCAGTTTGATTCTGGAGAAGATCAAGTCGATTAAAGGTCAGTGACAGAATAATAAAAACTTTAAAAACTGGTGAATACAAACACAATGGTTCTTATTTTTTACGGTTAATTAGAACATGGTTGTAAGTTTTAGGCATACACAGTAGATACACTGAATGTGTATGCCATTTGTATAAAGGAGTGTATCTTTATTTAAGGTACACAGACGATTGTGATCTTGATAAATGTGGTTGCAGAAAACAAGAGTAACAAAAGCGTTGTACTTCATGACTTCAAATTTCACCCTGTAAAAAATTATCTTTTATTTTGAAATTTTTTTGTAACTTACTCTTTGTTCCGACAGGGAAACCCTCTCTAAATGAGTTGAAGGAACCACCGGGTGACGATTCATCACAGTCACTATCTTTAACAGGTGAAAGTTTTCAAGAACAAAGTTTTTGATTGTCCCTCGGAGACTCCTGTGGGGGGTGCGCCGGGAGCACGGTGTCTCGGAGCCTTTGGTAGGGGCTGTCTGGTCTCTGTACGACCGGAGCCAGAGCTTGGTCCGTATAGCTGGTAGTATGTCGATTCCATTTCCAGTGAGAGTTGGACTCCGTCAAGGCTGCCCTTTGTCACTGATTCTATTCATCACCTTTATGGACAGAATATCTAGGCGCCGCCGAGGCGTTGGAGCGATCCGGTTTGGTGACCTCAGGATCGGATCTCTGCTTTTTGCTGATGATGTGGTCCTTTTGGCTTCATCGGACCGTGATCTCCAGCTCTCACTGGATCGATTTGCTGCTGAATGTGAAGTGGCCGGGATGAGAATCGCGCCTCCAAATCGAGACCATGGTCCTCGCCCGGAAAAGGATGGAATATCCCTAAGTGGAGGAGTTTAAGTATCTCGGGGTCTTGTTCACGAGTGGGGGAAGGATGAAATGGGAGATCGACAGGCGGATCGGTGCCGCGTCAGCAATAACTAGGACGTTGCATCGGTCCGTCGAGGTAAACAAAGAGCTGAGCCGAAAAGCAAAGCTCTCGATTCACAAGTCGATCTACGCTCCTACCCTCACCATGGTAACCAGGATCCACGTTCCTACCCTCACCATGGTAACCAGGATCTATGTTCCTACCCTCACCATGGTAACCAGGATCTACGTTCCTACCCTCACCATAGTAACCAGGATCTATGTTCCTACCCTCACCATGGTAACCAGGATCTATGTTCCTACCCTCACCATGGTAACCAGGATCTACGTTCCTACCCTCACCGTGGTAACCAGGATCTATGTTCCTACCCTCACCATGGTAACCAGGATCTACGTTCCTACCCTCACCATGGTAACCAGGATCTATGTTCCTACCCTCACCATGGTAATAATAATAATGCATTGAACTCATATAGCATTTTTCTAGACACTCAAAGACGCTTTACATATATACAGTGGTGGTCAAAAGTTTACATACACTTGTAAAGAACATAATGTCATAGCTGTCTTGAGTTTCCAGTTATTTCAACAACTCTGATTTTTCTCTGATATAGTGATTGGAACAGATCCTTCTTTGTCACAAAAAACATTCACGAAGTTTGATTCTTTTATGACTTTATTATGGGTAAACTGAAAATGTGACGAAATCAGCTGGGTCAAAAATATACATACAGCAACATGAATGAGCAATTTTGGAGACTTAGAAAGTTGTGTCAATGACATGAGCATCATAGCATGACCTCTTAACTTCTTGTGAGTGATTATGAGTGACTACAGCTGGTGACTTCTCTGAGGCCATTTAAAAAGGGCTCATTGGATAAAAACACCCACAAACGCTACAATGGGAAAGTCAAAGGAGCTCAGCACAGATTTGAAAAAGAGAATCATTGACTTGAACAAGTCAGGAAAGTCACTTGGAGCCATTTCAAAGCAGCTGCAGGTTCCAAGAGCAACAGTGCAAACAATTGTTTGTAAGTATAAAGTGCATGGCACTGTTTTGTCACTGCCACGATCAGGAAGAAAACGCAAGCTGTCACCTGCTGCTGAGAGAAAACTGGTCAGGAGGGTGAAGAGTCAACCCAGGAGCACCAAAAAGCAGATCTGCCAAGAATTAGAAGCTGCTGGAACACAGGTGTCAGTGTCCACAGTCAAGCGTGTTTTGCATCGCCATGAACTGAGAGGTTGCCGTGCAAGAAGGAAGCCCTTGCTCCAAAAGCGGCACCTTAAGGCTCGACTAAAGTTTGCTGCTGATCACATGGACAAAGATAAGACCTTCTGGAGGAACGTTCTGTGGTCAGATGAAACAAAAATTGAGCTGTTTGGCCACAATGCCCAGCAATATGTTTGGAGGAGAAAATGTGAGGCCTTTAACCCCAAGAACACCATGCCTACCATCAAGCACGGTGGGCCTGTTTTGCTGCCAATGGAACTGGTGCTTTACAGAGAGTCAATGGGACAATGAAGAAGGAGGATTACCTTCAAATTCTTCAAGAAAACCTAAAGTCATCAGCCCAAAGGTTGGGTCTTGGGCGCAGTTGGGTGTTCCAACAGGACAATGACCCCAAACACACATCAAAAGTGGTAATGGAATGTCTAAATCAGGCTAGAATTAAGGTTTTAGAATGGCCTTCCCAAAGTCCTGACTTAAATCCCATTGGGAACATGTGGATAATGCTGAAGAAACAAGTCCATGTCAGAAAGCCAACAAATTTAACTGAACTGCACCAATTCTGTCAAGAGGAGTGTCAAAGATTCAACCAGAAACTTGCCAGAAGCTTGTGGATGGCTACCAAAAGCGCCTAATTGAAGTAAAAATGGCCAAAGGACATGTAACCAAATATTAGCATTGCTATATGTATATTTTTGACCCAGCTGATTTCGTCACATTTTCAGTTTACCCATAATAAAGTCATAAAAGAATCAAACTTCATGAATGTTTTTTGTGACAAAGAAGGATCTGTTCCAATCACTATATCAGAGAAAAATCAGAGTTGTTGAAATAACTGGAAACTCAAGACAGCCATGACATTATGTTCTTTACAAGTGTATGTAAACTTTTGACCACCACTGTACATACATATGCATTATTCATTCACTCCATACAATCATTCACACAATGATTCCTGATGATGGGAGGAATCATTCCTGATGATGGGAGCTACCATGCAAGGCGCAGACCACTATCATCAGAAGCAACTGGGGGTTCGGTGTCTTGCTCAAGGACACCTCTGCATGGACTCTGGGCGGGAGATCGAACCTGCGACCTTCCGGTTACGGAGCAGTCGCCCTACCCACCGAGCCATCCTTCCCCCAGGATAACCAGGATCTTAGTTCCTACCCTCACCATGGTAACCAGGATGTACGTTCCTACCCTCATCTATAGTCACCAGCTGTGGGTGGTGACCGAAAGAATGAGATTGTGGATGCAAGCGGCCGAAATGAGCTTCTTCCCCATGGTGGCTTGGCTCTCACTCAGAGATCGGGTGAGGAGCTCTGCCATCCAGGAGGAGCTTGGTGTCGAGCTGCTCCACCTCCAGGTCGAGAGTAGCCAGATAGGCTGGTTCGGAAATCTGGTCAGGATGTCCACCCGAGCTCCTCGCTAGTGAGGTGTTTTGGGCAGGTCCTACCAGGTGGAGACCAAGAGGCAGACCCTGGATCTGCTGGAGAGACTATGTCTCACAGCTGGCTGGGAGATGACTTGGGATTCTCCTGGGTGAGCTGGAGGATGCAACCGGGGTGAGAGAAGCCTGGGCTTTCAGTCTGAGGCTGTTGCCCCCGTGACGTGGCCCCGGATAAGCGGAAGATGACGGAACGGAAAGTTTTTGATTGCTATTGAACAATTTTGTTTTTAAACCTAAACTTGTTTTTATTCATAACTTGTTATTTTGAATAGTTTTGTTGTATTGAGTGACGTCTCTGAGTTACAATGGGGAAGAAATCCCCCAAAAAAGTGACATAACTTTTGTCTTGATTTTTGATCTTATGATAAATATTGACACGTTTAGTGGGATTTCATTCATAGTCATTTTTAAACCTTGAAAAGCAAGGCACCATGATGCTCAATTAATTTGCAAAAAGTTCACACTTTTGCACAAAAAATAGCACAATTTGGACAGCAACATTTTTTATAGTGGATCTTCCTATGTGATTGCTTTTTCTTGAGACTTTCTAAACTCTTCAGTTAAATCTACTTTGTTTTTCTTTCAGATTGTGTTCGGATCAAACACAAGTCAAACCTAATAAGACAATTCCAAAGTATCTTTGAAGGAATTCCTGAAGCAGGAAACTCAACCCTTCTGAACCAGATTTACACAGAGCTCTACATCACAAAGGGAGGGACTGCAGAGGTCAACGCAGAACATGAAATCAGTCTCATTGCAGCAACTTCCAGAGAACCAAACAGACCAGAGACAGCAATTAGACTGGAAGACATCTTCAAAGCCCCACATGGAAAAGACAAACCAATCAAAATGGTCATGACAAAGGGCGTGGCTGGCATTGGGAAAACTGTCCTAACACAGAAGTTCACTCTGGACTGGGCTGAAGATAAAAGCAACCAGAACATCCAGTTCATATTTCCATTCACTTTCAGAGAGCTGAATGTACTGAAAGAAGACAAACTTAGTTTGATGGAACTTATTTATGAGTTTTTTAATGACGTTAATGAAATATCTGATTTGGAAAAGTTTCAGATCGTTTTCATCTTTGACGGTCTGGATGAATGTCGACTTTCTCTCACAGGAGATAAAGTAATTACTGACCCAAGAAAACCCACCTCAGTAGATGTGCTGCTGACCAACCTCTTCAGAGGCAAACTGCTTCCATCTGCTCTAATCTGGATCACCACACGTCCTGCAGCAGCCGATCAGATCCCTTCTTACTGTGTTGACTTGGTAACAGAGGTCAGAGGGTTCAATGACCCTCAGAAGGAGGAGTACTTTAAGAAGAAGTTTAGTGATGAAGAGCAGGCCGACATGATCATCGCCCACATTAAGACATCACAGACCCTATACATCATGTGCCACATCCCAGTCTTCTGCTGGATCATTTCTACAGTTCTAGAAGATGACTTGAGGATTATTGAAGACAAAGAGTTACCAAAGACCCTGACCGAGATGTACATCCAGTTCCTTGTGGTTCAGACCAAAACAAAAAACATTAAGTACAAGGGACGTACAGGGACAGATCCACACTGGAGTCCAGATGCCAAGAAGATGATTGAATCTTTGGCCAAACTGGCTTTTGATCAGCTGCTGAAAGGAAACCTGATCTTCTATGAGTTTGATTTTGTAGAGTGTGGGATCGACATGGACGCAGCCTCAAAGTACTCAGGAGTGTTCACACAGGTCTTTGTGAAGAAGAGAGGGTCAGTCCGGGAAAAAGTGTTTAGCTTTGTTCATCTGAGTTTTCAGGAGTTTCTGGCTGCTCTTCATGTCCAGCTGACCTTCATCAACACTGGAGTCAACTTGATGGAAGAAAAAGAAAATGTGACTAAACTTTCTAAAGTATTCAGAAAGAAGGCAAAAGAAAAACCTTTCTACCAGAGTGCCGTGGCCAGAGCCTTACAGAGTCCAAATGGACATCTGGACTTGGTCCTCTGTTTCCTCCTGGGTCTTTCACTTCCAACCAATCAAAGGCATCTACATGGTCTCCTGAACCAAACAGAAAATAGCTCTGAAACCAATCAGGAAACAGTCCAGTTCATCAAGAAGAAGATCAGTGAGAATCTGTGTGCAGAGAGAAGCATCAACCTGTTCCACTGTCTGAATGAACTGAACGATCGTTCTCTGGTGGAGGAGATCCAACAGTCTCTGAGATCAGGAAGTCTCTCAAGAAACCTGTCTCCTGCTCAGTGGTCTGCTCTGGCCTTCATATTACTGTCATCAGAAGAAGATCTGGATGTGTTTGACTTGAAGAAATACTCTTCTTCTGACGAGGTTCTTTTAAGACTGCTGCCGGTCGTCAAAGCCTCCAAGAAAGCTCTGTAAGAGCCAAAGTGACTACAAATTATTTCAATTTCTTTCTGACATTTGATATAATTCTTTACTTTTTTTTTTACTTCTCAGACTCAGTGGCTGCAGTCTCTCTCAGAGAAGTTTAGAGTCTCTATTTTCAGTTCTTAGTACTCACTCCTGTAATCTGAGAGGACTGGACTTGAGCAACAACGACCTGAGAGATTCTGGAGTAAAGCTTCTCTGTAGTGGACTGAAGAGTCCTCATTGTGAACTGGAAACACTCAGGTTGGTTGTTCTTCATCTTTTGGCTTTCAGCTTTTCCCTTCAGTGGGCATCAAATGGGTGAGATTCCACCACCTAAACCCATCTTTCTCCATGACATCCAAAACCTTCATGTCCATCTCCACATTCTTAAACCTAGTCTTCCTTTTGTCTGCTCCCTGTACGTGACAGTGCGATTACTATTTCTGGCACTGCAGAGCTCTTTAAAAAAGCTTCACTGCCAGTTCTTGGAGTTACGGTGTTAGTGCTAGGCTGGGTCCATACTGCCAAAGACCTTTGGAACATAGTGGGCACAACGTCTGGTTCAAGTTTTTTGGCAGATTTTCTTTCCTATTTGCTCCATGAGGAACGGCTTAAGGACGAAACGAAAATGTTGGCTGCATAGGAATAAGATCAGCGTGTGCTCACAGTAAAACCTCCCTCCACCACCAAACCCCCAAACTCCACCCCTAAACCTATGGGTACGCTGTTCTCGGGTTGGTGGGGAGTGAATTGGTTTTCCATGCCATGTTCGCTTCATTGCGTTGCTTAGAGTCTTTTTTAAACAGCATTAGCTGCTGGTGCAAACTCTTCCTAAAATTTTTGCATCTTTAAGAAATCTCCCAATTATCCCAATCTTCCAAAGTCCTGTCTGGACTTCTCATACAGAGATCTTAAGACGTAGATTATGACCGAATTAAAGGGAACCAATGAAATTATTAAATATTGACCCAACTGAATCGTACAAGCTTCACAAATGTTTAAAGTTTCTCATGTTGTCTTTGGCAGTCTGTCTGGATGTCTGATCACTGAGCAAGGCTGTGCTTTTCTGGCTGCTGCTTTGACCTCCAATCCTTCACATCTGAAGGAACTCGACCTGAGTTACAACCATCCAGGAGTATCGGGAACTAAGCTTCTGACTGAGAAACGCAGAGATCCAGTGTGCAGACTCAGCATTCTCAGGTATGAACTGATACATAATTAAAAACAACAGTTAAATCAAAGATTAAATATTCTTAAAATAGAAAAATAGATATTTTTTCTGTTTCACCTCAACGATGTGAAGACAAGATGTCTATAATTTTCCACCTCACATTAAACAAGTACACTACCATTTAAAGTAACAAATAATGATAACCACAGGGAGGTTTAGACTGAACTTAAATATTTCAATAGTTTTTCAAATAAGTTGTTTTCTTCATTTTTTTTGGGAGGGGCGGGAGGAAATAGGAGTGTTCACTCAGTGTCAATATGTTTAGAGTGCCACAATTATATGGAAAATTGCTGTTTGTAGATTTTGGGAGAAAAAAAACATTCTGAAACATCTAATGTGTAACTTTTATGGATTCCTGGTGAGCTGGCGAGGTGTACGTGGCGTGTCCAACCATGAAACCCAGAGGCAGATCGCTATTGCTAGCCGGGGTACACTTTGGGATACTCCCAGATGAACTGGAGAATATGGTGAGGGCAAGATGTCCCGACTTTACTGCTAAGGCTTTTGACTCTCGATGCTACTTTAACAATAGATTAGATTAGATTTACTTTATTGATCCCACACTTGGGAAATTTGTGCGTTACAGCAGCAACAAGAAAGAAATAGACAGTATATATACAAGCATGAAGATAAAAAAATAATAAAATATTAAAATAATAAAATAATTATTTTATTTATAATAATAATAATATTGCTTATGTAATAATATGAGCTTATATAATAATAATATAGCCACCTTGCGGAGCTTCCTCCGCAAGGTGGCTGGGCTCTCACTCAGAGATCGGGTGAGGAGTTCTGCCATCCGGGAGGAGCTCGGTGTCGAGCCGCTCCTCCTCCAGGTCGAGAGGGGCCAGATGGGGTAGTTCGGGCATCTGGTCAGGATGCCTCGAGCGCCTCGCAGGCGAGGTGTTTCGGGCACGTCCCACCGGGAGGAGACCAAGGGGCAGACCCCGGACCCGCTGGAGAGACTATGTCTCACAGCTGGCCGGGGAACCACTTGGGATCCTTCCAGGTGAGCTGGAGGATGCAGCCGGGGAGAGAGAGGCCTGGGCTGCCCGTTTGAGGCTGTTGCCCCTGCGACCTGACCCCGGAACAAGCGGAAGATGACGGAACGGAACGAAATAATATATCTTTACTACTAAAGATATATTAAAACAATAACAATTTAATTTATATTAATTATATATATATTATATATATATTTATATTAATAAAATAATAAAATAGAAGGAATAATGTGACAAAACAAAACATATTAGACCATTTCTTTTATATTTTAGTGACGGATCAATGTGTATTAGTGAATCCTAATGTCAGTGCAATCAGGTATCAATCCCTTCCATGGAAACATTGGTACAGATGTTTATTATAACTAGCTTGTATCTTTTATTTATTTATATTTTTTTGTCTGTTTGTCTGTGTGTAAATGGACCTTGAGTCTGGAATAAAGATGATGAAGATGATGTACTATTCACAGTGTCGCCGTGGTGACTGCCTCCCGATTCGCTGTCTTCTGCTTGTGGGAGACGTTACCACAGCGACATCTTCCTTTTGTGCATCAGAATGACAAAATTGGCTTATTTGAGAACCATTACCTATTCATTTCGTCATCTTTATCAGTGTTTTTTGTGTTTTTCAATCCTTCCGGAGAAATAATTCTATTTTCTCACATACGGTGTTAAGGATCTACCGGTAGCTCCCAAAGATTGTTTTGGTTGATCTCATGTTGTTTATGTAAAAAAATGGATTAATGTGTATTTATTTATTTTTATCCGTATGAAATCCTATCCCATAGATAGTTGATGCAGCAGATAGGGTTAGATGGAAGAAACTGATTTGCTGTGGCGACCCCTGGAGGGAAATGTTGAATGAAGAAGAAGAATTAGTATTAAATTTTATCATTTTATTTAAAGACAGGCATGGCTGTCCTGCATTGGGTTGTTTACTGTAACCATAACAACCCACTCTTTTTCTCTGCTTTCTTGTTGAATGGTGCTGTCCATCCCTCCCAAAAACTACCCCCACCCCGTGGGTTGTATATTCTTTATGTTTTTGGAGACATTATGAGAAAATTTAGGTTCCATTTTAAAGCAGAAAAATGGTGGATTCCAATAACATCTTGTCATTTCAAAGAGACGAAAAGTTCCTCTTGCGTTGATCGTCTGGAACTAAACATGTCAACATTTTTTTTATTTTAACGTACTGTATTCACACCTCAACGGGGAAATTTCTGTGCTGCATTGCACCGCTGCAGGCAGCCACGACAGCGCCAATAGTGGGAAAAACAGGGGAGGTTAGGTGTCTTCCCCAAGGATACCTACAGTAGATGTGATCTCTGGGATTTGAACTGGCTTCTCTGGGTCCAAGGCGTACCCTGTACCACTGAGCTATCGCCTCGCCTAACCCTTATTTAACATGGCAAATGAGGCGCAAAACTTTCAAACATGAATAGTGTAACAAAGTTCATTGTAACACGTGGCTGCTTAAGAAATTTGATTTGATTAAGTAATTAAATCGTTTAAATTCAAGCATAATTTGTCACTTTTAAACACAGTAAATAAGATCATTTATCTGGCATCTACAATGTTTATATGTAAATATTTGACTTTTTTAAAAAACAAATAAAAAAAAAAAAAAAACTTTTTTAAATTGTTGGTTGATCTTTTTAACTTCAATTTTAACCAGTAGGTGATATGTTGAAACTGCACCCTGTTCTCTACCAACCCACATGTGGAAACAAGAAGCTGGTTTTACTTCTGAAACAAACACTGCACATTAATCTACTTTTTATCCGTCTTTAAGCTTCTTTCTTTGTTGCGTCTGTTTTTCATATAATATATCAACATTTCTCAGTGTGGAAGAAAGAAATCCTTCCCAAATTTTGTTGCTCATGTCAGAAAGAAGGGGGGAGACGGTTGCTCAGTGGTAAGAATGTTCGCCCGGAAGTTTGAGGGTTCGCATCCCACCAAGTTCACATTTAGGGTCCTTGGAGAAGACACCTAACCCACCATTGGTGCCGTCGTAGGTGGCAGCCTGCTGCGGTGTAATGCAGCACATGAATTTCCCGGTAATGGATGAATAAATTATATTCAAATTAAAAGGAAGAAAAAAAAGAGCATTATTTTCTGTGATTCTGCAAACTTTAGATTTTTAGGTTTGTAATTAAAGAGCATGTTAATAATAATAAATTCATTGTTGCTACATCTCAAGTTCGAGCTGTATTTCTTAAGAGAACCTGTCATTAATTTGGAAAAAAAGAATCATAAAAGATGATAAAATAGGTTTTTATGTGTTCATTTTATTTCTATTTGGGACAGTTTGTTAGAATCACTATATTTTTATTATCAGTGGATAATAAAAATGGTTGGTGGTGTGCCTAGAAAAAAATTCAATGGAAAAATGTCCTGTGGCTTAAAAGAGGTTAAAAGACACTGTTCTAAATGACTTACGTATGTTTAGAGTGCCACAAATGTAGTGAGAACAGGTTGGCAAGATTCGTTACATGTGTGATCTCAAAGATTTAAATCGTATAAGGGGTCACACAAAGATGCGTGGAGTTGAGCACGATGCGTGAGCTGAGCAAAACTTCTGGCTCAGCTTAATATCTACCAGAGTCTTCATAAATAAAAGCACTAATTCTTGTTTTCTACTTTCAGAATCAAGCCTGCTGGAGCACAATTTTTGGCACCAGGTCTGAAGAAATGTAAGACAAAGTTCACTATATTTGAACATCTGTCGTTTATCAATCAACAGGCGAATGTAAACTAGAAAACTAAAAAAGATAAAGTTAGATAAAAATTTGGAAGAAAACTTAAAATGCAAATACCAAATATATATTTAAGTTTTTTGAAAACGTCGTGGCAAGAAAACAGCTGAGCCGAAAAACAAAGCTCTTGATTCACAAGTCGATAAACGTTCCTACCCTCACCATGGCAACCAGGATCTACAGTACGTTCTACCCTCAACATGGTAACCAGGATCTACGTTCTTACCCTCACCATGGTAACCAGGATCTACATTCCTACCCTCACCATGGTAACCAGGATCTACATTCCTACCCTCACCATGGTAACCAGGATCTACAGTACGTTCTACCCTCACCATGGTAACCAGGATCTATGTTCCTACCCTCACCATGATAACCAGAATCTACGTTCCTACCCTCACCGTGGTAACCAGGATTTAAGTTCCTACCCTCACCATGGTAACCAGGATCTACGTTCCTCCCCTCACCATGGTAACCAGGATCTATGTTCCTACCCCCACCATGGTAACCAGGATCTATGTTCCTACCCCCACCGTGGTAACAAGGATCTACGTTCCTACCCTCACCATGGTAACCAGGATCTACGTTCCTCCCCTCACCATGGTAACCAGGATCTATGTTCCTACCCCCACCGTGGTAACAAGGATCTACGTTCCTACCCTCATCATGGTAACCAGCTGTGGGTTGTGACCAAAAGAATGACATCACGGATACAAGCGTCCGAAATGAGCTTCCTCCGCAGGGTGGCAGAGCTCTTCACTCAGATATCGAGTGAGGAGCTCTGCCATTCTGGAGGAGCTTGGTGTCGAGGCGCTCCTCCTCCAGGTCGAGAGGAACCGCATGGTTTGGTTCGGGCATCTGGTTCAGGATGCCCCCCTAGCGCCTCGCTGGGGAGGTGTTTTGGGTACATCTCACCGGGAGGAGACCAAGAGGCAGACCCCGGATCCGCTGGAGAAACTATGTCTCTCAGCTGGCTGGGGAACGACTCGGGATCCTTGCGGCTTAGCTGGATAATTGGAAGACGACGGAACGGAAAGCTAAAAAGCAAAAGTTTGCTGAAGAGCAAATGTACCAAAAAAAAAACTCCCAAAAAACATACACTCACCGCTCATCACACAACATCTTTGGAGGTTTTAAATCACTAACTGCAGCTGGCCTTCTTCTCCCCACCAGATACACGCCGACTCATCATCAACACCAACACGGTGTACGATTACATCAAACTGTCCGAAGAAAACAGGATGGCGACCCATGTGCAACACGAGTACCAGAACTATCCTCCACATCCGGAAAGATTTCACCACCTGTGTCCTCAGCTCCTGTGTGTGGACGGTCTGACCGATCGTTGCTACTACGAGGTTGAGTGGAGAGGAGGAGTCACGTTTGCATTGAGCTACAGAGGAATCAGCAGACAGGCTTTTGATGACTCCAGTGAATTTGGTAAGAACGATAAGTCCTGGAGTTTCACGCTTTATGATGGTTCATCTTACCCCACAAAAGACCCAGTTGAACCACCCATCTCCCCACCGTTACCCAACAAGGTTGGAGTTTACGTGGACTGTCCCGGGGGCACTGTGTCCTTTTACAAAGTTTCTTCAGGAACACTGATCCATATCCAAACCATCAACGCCACATTCACAGAGCCCCTTTATCCTGGCTTTAGGTTTGAATTCTATATCCCAGGCTCAATTTGTTTGAGCAGCTACAGAAGAAGGAAATGATCAGAAAATTACACAAAGCGCAAAGACCTCCGCCAAAATCCGCAAAAAAAGCAGACCTTTTTGCCGTTTTCTCTCCAAGCTTGGTCATAACTGCTTTATTAGTTTAAACATGATTTGATGGAAAAGTTTTAAACTTGTAATTGAGTTTTTAGGTAAGTTTTTATTTCTTCAAATGTGTTTTTTTCTACATTCGTTTTTTTTTTTTTTTAAACCCCCGTATTGAGGCTTTAATTCCCCAAAAAAAGTATCATTTTGATCAAACTTTGTTAGATCTTCACATTCAAAATGACTGTTGTGTTGAGATTACCAAACAAACACGTGGTCATTCCAACTGATAAAAACAAAAAATAAAACTTTCATACAATAAATTCTTTTTCTGAATTATGTCTGTTGTGGACTTTCTGTTGTATAATCATTGGGACTCATAACTGATGTGGAACTGCGCATGAATTGCCAAAACTCTTGCTGTGATTCAAATCAAAAGTTGTTAATGTACTTTCAAACATTAATATGTCAAAATGTAGGAGTAAAAATGTCATCCAGGAACTTTCAGTCCTAGACCAAAGGCCTTTAGTCCAAAAAACACAGGTCTTTTTTAAAAAAAAGTGAATTTCTGTGCCAGACCAAGGGGCCTTTTGTGCCAGAATAAACTACCTTTAGTACAGGAAAAATGGGGCATTATGAACCCCAAAAAGCAGACTAGATATGCAAGAAAGAGTGGCTTTTTAGATCAGAACTACAAGCTTTTTGTGCCAGAAACAGGAGCTTTTGTGCCAAAACCAGAGGTCTGTTCTTCCAGATCAAGGACCGTTTATTATGAGAATGAGAAGAATTTTTTTTTGCCGAAATGTCGGGCCTTTCGTGCAAGAAATACGGACCTCGGGAGAGACATAGCATAGTATTAAAATTGCCATCTTTGGATCAAAGAGTTGTTGGTTCGAATCCTACCGAGCTCATTTCTGGGTGTACCTGGAGAAAACACCTAAACCCTGATTGCTCCCTCGATTGGCGCCATCATTGGCTGCCTGCTGTGATGCAATGCAGCACAGGAATTTTCCCATGAGAGATTATTACAGTATGAAAAAAAAAAAAAAAGGACCTTTTGGTACCTTTATATGTGGAATTTTTGTGCCAAAACCAGGGGCGTTTAATTATCTTTGAAATGGCTCATTAGTAGCCAGGTTGAGTTTTTCCACTCAACTTTATTTTCCTCAAGCAACCTGGTCAGGGATTGCAGGCATTAGATGATAATCGTAGTGATAGGGAAACGCTCTACCCTATCAGAGAACAGAGATGATGGCATAACTTGAACACAAGCATCTGTCCTCCATGTTTGTAGTTCTGTAGCTGAAAAAATGAGATCACCATGCCAAACGGTCCATACTGGCAACGATTGATCTGATTGAGAATTTAAAATCCTTGTTTAGAAAGTTTATTCAGAGGAAAGATGGGGTTGGGAAAATTTGTTTAAAAGACCGAGGTAAAGCAAAGTGTAAGAAACAGTCTGATGGCTTAGGCTAGTTCAGTAGCACAGAAAGGATAAAAAATATTTCCCGCATGAACTGTGATCTGGCTCCTGGGTTTTCAAAATGTGTAACCAAGTATGGACGCCACAAAAAGCCTGTTCACCCATTGGAAACTGGCACTCATCAATGCAGCCCGCTTTCTTCTGTGGCATGAGCAACAATCGCTATCCCATTTAGTCACCATGACATAAGGCATTTTAATATTGAGCAAAGTCAAATGCATAATAAAAACAATACAATTGTTTCCAGTATAAAACCATCAGTAAATATTGGGAAATTTTGTGCTTCTAAATTTTCTTAATTTTCTTTTTGTATTAATCCGTGTAGTCCCTCATTCATCCAGGAGTGATCCATAGTAGAAAAAGTTTCAAAAAACTCTTCTGGACAGTTAAATTCTTGAACGAGACGTTTCGACTTCCATCCGGAAATCATTTTCAATCTGAATGAAATGGACTGAAACCTGGATCTATTTATACTAACCTGAGTAAAAGGTAAAAATATAGTAAGGACGGGCTCGACCAATGAGCCTGTGTTACCTATGATGGCCGTGAATGGCTCCTATTGTAGCCACAGACCAGTAAACGACCCTAATATAAAAATGCTAAAAGCCTAGTGAATAGAAATTCCTGCTAACGAGAGGCGTGAAACTGGGTCACGAGGTGTCCCATGGACTAAAGATGACACCTCGTGACCCAGTTTACTCATGTTAAAATTTTGTTTAAAATTATGCTACAACTACAATTGAATAGAATTGGAAAAACTTTATTAATCCCTGACGGGAAATTTGAGTGCCGCAGTGCAAACAGAAAAAACAAAGAAGTACCTGTAACTACCTCCAGACTGGTAGTTACGGTCTGAAGGATGAACTCTTGATGGCAAAACTCTTGTCAAAATCATCAAGAGTTTGGCCGTCATTCTGCCCCTCGCTACCATTTGAAGAAATGGCGTTCGCAATCATTTGTAACATTGACTTTTGATCGCATGAAGACGCAATCAATTCATTGATAGTTGGTACTGAGTAGCTGTGGGCACTTTCTAAAAATCTCGTCAGTGTTTCAGGAGATACGGCAAGAACCTTCAACCTCAACTTTTGATCGTAATACCTTGAAAACCTGATCAGTTCATCTATAGTTTGTACTGAGAAATTGTGGGTAGAGGTGTTAGAATCAAGGTAAAGGCTAGATTGGTTACCATGGCAGCATTAGTGACTGAGTAAACGCTGCTGATTTTTGATAGAAGTCTTTGTGGGGCCTGAAACTTTTGGAAGATGGGGTGGTAATTCCTATTAATCACCATGGTAACAGGCGGGGGTGATGGGGGGTGAGCGGGGAACCAACCACATGTCCAGTTTTTTTTTAATGTTTGTTGAGTCTTTAGGCGTCCTTTGTTTTTATCACAGCTCCCCAGCAGACCACAGAGAAGAACTGGACACTCACCATGACAGACTGGTAAAACATGGGATGGATCTTGTTGCAGACGTTGAAGGACCTAAGCTTTCTGCGGTAGCATGGTCTTCAACCGAACTTGAATTAAAAAACTTGACATTTTTTATTTTCAAGTGGAAAATATATGGATGATCTGAAAATGTTACCAGATGGATGACATGCTTTGGTAACCTCACCTCATTGTGATATGGAGACTAACAATTTACTGGGAGCAGCATTATTGGTCTCCTTTTTCTCAACAAAACCAACATATCTAGAGTTCGCCATCTACTGAGGAAACATCAGAATTGCAGGGGAAATAAAACATTACCAAAGTTTATTTATTTATTTAATTTTTTTAAGTTCGGCGGGCCAGATTACAACGTTTAACGGGCCGCAAATGGACCCTGGGTCCAAGCTGATTTGGTCCAAGAACCAGAGGATATTTTGTGGTGGAAACAGAGAGCTGAGCCGAAAAGCAAAGCTCTCGATTTACAAGTTGATCTATGTTCTAACCCTCACCTATGGTCACCAGGATCTACGTTCCTACCCTCACCTATGGTCACTACCTGTTAAAGGTGGTGCTTCCCCAGAAGCACCGCTTCCCCCGAAGGTAGTGCTTCCCCCGAAATGAGGAAGCTCAAATGAGGAAGCTCATTTTGGGGGAGGAAGCCGAAATGAGTTTCCTCCGCAGGGTGGTTGGGCTCTCACTCAGAAATCGGGTGAGGAGCTCTGCCGTCCGGGAGGAGATCGGTGTCGAGCCGCTTCTCCAGGTCGAGAGGAGCCAGATGTGGTGGTTCGGGTGGTTTTTATTTATTTTTTTATTTTATATTATTGTACACCTGTATCAAAGCAAGTTCCTAGTCTCTAATATTCTTCATTGACATGGCAATAAAAGCATTCTGATTCTGGTCAGATTGGCCCCCACCTCCCGAGCGCCTCGCTGGTGAGGTGTTACGGGTATGTACCACTGGGAGGAGACCAAGAGGCAAACCCCGGACCCGCTAGAGAGGCTATGTCTTACAGCTGGCTGTGGAACGACTTGGGATCCTTCCGGGTGAGCTGGAGGATGCAGCTGGGATGAGAGAAGCCTAGGCTTCCCGTTTGAGGCTGTTGCCCGCGCGACCCGACCCCGGAACAAGTGGAAGATGATGGAACGGACCCAGGGTTCTTTTATGCCAGAACCAGGGGCTGTTTTGTGCCACAAAAAGAAGTATTTAGATCCAAACTAAGAAGCCCCTAAAGGCCTTTTGTTCAAGAACAGCTTCTAACAAACGGCCAGGAGACTTTGGTCCTAGAACGAGAGTCTTTTGGTCCACCAATCAAGAGCCTGTATGTCCAAACCCAGGGGCATTAATTCATACTGATGTATGTATGAATGAATTTTTGTAAATAAGTATTGTTTTTGTTTTATTTACTGTTAACATCAGCGACGACAGGTGAAAACAACCTGCACAAAGAATCTCTCCCCTTTTTTGTTGGGTTTATGTGTATACTGTTCAATGTCCCTGATTTAAATAATAAAAAAAAAAAAGTTAACATGCCAGAAAAAGCAGCCTTTTTGTCTTGATTTCAGGAGTAAGACACTTGTGTTTTTTTTGTATAAGTCTCTTTTTTATTGCAAAACAAGTGTAACAAAAAAAAGGAAGAAAAGAAGTGAAATAAATAAGTCGATTTGGAGAGAGAGGAAAAAAAGAGAAAAACCGCGTTTTTTGACTCCTCTCTGTTTCCGTAGTCCACATTTACTTTCTCTTTTAAACACAGAAAAACATCGATGAGTTTTTTAAATAAAAATCTTCTATCTAACAAGAATAGAAGTGTATTTGATCAGGTTTGGTTGTGTTTAATGGAACAGAATGCGGAGAGAAACTGCGAGAAGAAGAAAAGGCTGCTCTGACGTCAAAGGTTTGTTTGAAAACAGACAATTATAACTTAAAAAGACCCTTTTTTTTAACCCGTTGTTGGAACATTTTAAAGAAATATATTTTCTTTCATATTATTAAACTTTCATTAACATAAAAATAATAATTATGAATCCTAGATTTAAATGGTTTCTGTGTACTGTATTTTCTGGAATATAAGTCGCAGTTTTTCCATCGGTTATTTAGCCAGAGGTGCGACTTATGTGTGAAAATTATCAACACATTTTTACCATCATTTCAGTATTTTGAATAGAAAATTTTTTTTATTTGGATCACGATGGAACTCAAAAACAGAACAATATTTAAGTAAATTATAACTTGCTTAAATTAAAAAAATGGATACTTCAAAATAAACTTGAACTGGACTTTAATAAAAACATCTGAAGAATCTGTGCTTTTAAGTTATATAATAATAATAATAGATATTATTTAACAGCCTGTGTTCTGATCCAATCAGGAGGCAGGCCCTCTCCCTTTCTCTGCAAAAATGGTGGTGGTAACACTACAGAGATTTAAACTTTTATCTTGTTTTTGGGTTTTTTTAATGATCAAACAGGGTCCTGCCCCAAGTGGAGGAGTTTAAGTATCTCGGGGTCTTGTTCACAAGACGCCGCACCGATCCCAACGCTTGTGGGGGATGCTCCTGGACTACGGAGTCTCGGAGCCCTTAGTACGGGCTGTCCGATCTCTGTACGACCGGAGCCAGAGCTTGGTCCGTATAGCTGGCAGTATGTCGATTCCATTTCCAGTGAGAGTTGGACTCCGCCAAGGCTGCCCTTTGTCACCGATTCAGTTCATCACCTTTATGGACAGAATATCTAGGCGCAGTCGAGGCGTTGGAGGGATCCAGTTTGGTGACCTCAGGATTGGATCTCTGCTTTTTGTGGATGATGTGGTCCTGTTGGCTTCATCGGACCGTGATCTCCAGCTCTCGCTGGATCAATTTGCTGCCGAGTGTGAAGCAGCCGGGATGGGAATTAGCGCCTCCAAATCCGAGACCATGGTCCTCGCCCGGAAAAGGGAGGAATGCCCCCCACGGGTCAGGAACAGGGTCCTGCCCCAAGTGGAGGAGTTTAAGTATCTCGGGGTCTTGTTCATGAGTGGGGGAAGGATGGAGCGGGAGATCGACAGGCGGATCGGTGCGGCATCAGCAATAACTAGGACGCTGCATCGGTCCGTCGTGGTAAAGAGAGAGCTGAGCTGAAAAGCAAAGCTCTCGATTTACAAGTCGATCTAAGTTCTTACCCTCACCATGGTAACCAGCTGTGGGTGGTGACCGAAAGAATGAGATCGCGGGTACAAGCGGCCGAAATGAGCTTCCTCCGCAGGGTGGCTGGGCTCTCACTCAGAGATCGGGTGAGGAGCTCTACCATCCGGGAGGAGCTCGGTGTCGAGCCGCTCCTCCTCCAGGTTGAGAGGAGCCAGATGGGGTGGTTCGGGCATCTGGTCAGGATGCCCCCCGAGTGCCTCGCAGGCAAGGTGTTTCGGGCACGTCCCACTTGGAGGAGACCAAGGGGCAGACCCCGAACCTGCTGGAGAGACTATGTTTCACAGCTGGCCAGGGAACGACTTGGGATCCTTTCGGGTGAGCTTGAGGATGCAGTCGGGGAGAGAGAGGCCTGAGGTGCCCGTGTCAGGCTGTTGCCCCTGCGACCCGACCCCGGAACAAGCGGAAGATGACGGATGGACGCTGCTTCAACCCGCTCGTCACAGTGCCATCTTTCAATGCCGTGGGTTTTGGCAACGTGTTTGGAAAACATTCTTGTGGTTCCACTTTTACATACACTGCGTTCCAAATTATTATGCAAATTGTATTTAAGTGTCTTAAAATAATTACATTTTGTGTTTTTCAGTTAAACTCATGATGGTGTTGTGTCTCAGGGCTCTGTGAATCACTGAAATCAATCACATACACCCGTAATAATTAGTGGGCGAGGTGAGCCCAATTAAGGGAAAAACGGCTTAAGAAGGATGTTCCACATTATTAAGCAAACCACCATTTTCAAGCAATATGGGAAAGAAAAAGGATCTCTCTGCTGCTGAAAAGCGTGAAATAGTTGAATGCCTTGGACAAGGTATGTGAAAACTTTAGATATTCACAAAAACTTAAGCGTGATCATTTTACCATTAAAAGATTTGTGGCTGATTTAAAGCACACACGGGTTCATGTGGATAAAGGCAAAATGAGGAAGGTTTCTGCTAGACAAATCGGATAAAGAGAAATCGGACTCATCGGATAAAGAGAGAAGCTGCTAAAATGTCATTACAAAGCAGCAAACAGGTATTTGAAGCTGCTGATGTCCCTGGAGTCCCAAGAACATCAAGGTGTAGGATCCTCCAGAGGCTTGCAGTTATGCATAAACCCTCTATTCGACCACCCCTAAACAATGCTCACAAGCAGAAATACATGAAGACCGGTTTGCAAACAGTCTTGTTCACTGATGAGTGCCGTGCAAGTCTGGATGGTCCAGATAGATGGAGTAGTGGATGGTTGGTGTATGGCCACTATGTCCCAACAAGGCTGCGACGTCAGCAAGGAGGTGGCGGAGTCATGTTTGGGCCGGAATCCTAGGGAAAGATCTGCTTGGCCCCTTTAGGGTCCCTGACGGTGTGAAAATGACTTCTGCAAAGTATGTTGAGTTTCTGACTGACCACTTCCTTCCGTGGTACAAAAAGAAGAATCGTGCTTTCTGAAACAAAATCATATTCATGAACGACAATGCACTGTCACATGCTGCAAGGAGTACCTCTGCTTCATTGGCTGCTATGGGCATAAAAGGGGAGAAACTTATGGTGTGGCCCCCATCATCCCCTGATTTCAACCCTATTGAGAATCTCTGGAGCATCATCAAGCAAAAGATCTATGCAGGTGGGAGGCAGTTCACATCCAAACAGCAACTTTGGGAGGCTGTTGTGACATCCTGCAAAGACATTCAAGCAGAAACTCTCCATAAACTCACAAGTTCTATGGATGCAAGAATTGTGAAGCTGCTATCAAACAAGGGGTCCTATGTTAACATGTAACTTGACCTGTTAAGATGTTTTGGATTGAAATGGCTTTTTATTTCAGTGAATATGACCTCATATTGCTGTAAATTCAACAAATTACTATTTTCAGTTCTTTATAAACTAGAAAAAGTCTTGAAACTATGTTATGCATAATAATTTGGAACAGTGCATTTTAAGTTTTTCATTTATTTTTTAAATACTGTTTTCATTAGGAGGTTTGTTCAATAATATTTGAAATACAATTTGACAGCTAATGACTTGAAAATGATGCTGATCGTCATTTGCATCAAGTATTTTGGAAAATCAAACAAAAACATCATTTGCATAATAATTTGGAACGCAGTGTAAATAGACTTTACTGCATAAGAAACAACGTGCGATGTCGGCATCAATTTTGGTCAAATAAAGCCAAAGTCAAGATCACGATCTGCCATCACGCCTCCCTTGGCTTCAAAATGGAGCTTTGTTTGTGTGGCGGCAGCAGCGAGTCCCAAAATATGTGTCCCGCCCCCTCGCTCACAGCTGAGCTGAGCGAGCGAAGGGACAGTGTCATCGAGGTGCTGCTTGTGGTGAAAAGTGTTGTGGCACGGCGTGACCGGCACCAATAGCACTTATCTGTTCGGTCAAAATGACGGGCACGGAACCTTTTTCCGAAAAAAAAAAATCCGGTTCTTGATACCCATCCCTACTGTTAGAGTTTTTTAATTCTTTAGACCTGCATTAAAACCGATGATCAATCCTCGACCTGTAAATATTGTTAACACAAAAACCCACCCATCTTATTTAGAGTTTATGTTTAAAGAAAAGCACATTATAAATAATTGTGTAGTTTGAACTTAAAAACAAGCATCAACACATAATTTGGACAAAAATAACCACAGAAAGTTTGGATTTATTTTACTTTCAATACAAACTATTTTTAAAATGAACACTTTAATAAAATTATTTAAAAAAAAAAAAACACTGATAAAAAGTATCAACTATTTACAAAATGAACACATTTTTACCCATATTTACACCTTTCCAAATCCTGGTGACTCATATTGCCGTAAAAATGAGTGAAAATAGACATAAAAGCATTAAACACTTCTCTCTTTTATTTTATTCTGTTTTTTAAATTAAATTTAGTAGAAAACATGTTTTCATGTTCTTTTTTTTAAAGTGTCAAATAGTAGAAAAAGTTTTAAAAAAGTCTTCTGGACAGTTAAATTCTTGATCGAGACGTTTCGACTTCCATCCAGAAATCATTTTCAATCTGAATGAAATGGACTGAAAACTGGATCTATTTATACTAACCTGAGTAAAAGGTAAAAAATAGTAAGAAGGGCTCAACCAATGAGCCTGTGTTACCTATGATGGCCGTGAATGGCTCCTATTGTAGCCCATTCAGATTGAAAATGATTTCCGGATGGAAGTTGAAACGTCTCGATCAAGAATTAAACCGTCCAGAATACTTTTTTGAAACTTTTTCTACTATGGATCACTCCTGGATGAATGAGGGACTACATGGACAAAGTGTCAAATACTTTTACAACTAGAATAGAAATGAGAAATACTGTCTTGAGTCCAAGAACTACTAGCCTTCTATCCCAGGACCCTTTGACCAACAGATCAGGGACTTTAGTCATAGAATAAAATACTTTTCCTCCTACAACCAGGTGTTTTTAGTCGAAGAATAAGAAGCCTTCAGTCCCAGAACCAGGAGGTTTTTGAGCCAGAACTATTGTTCATTTCTCCCAGATGGAGTGTTTAGAACCAAACCCGAGGTCTACTTTGCAAGAAGCAGGGGCCATTTGTCCTGGAACCAGGGCGGCTTAGTCCCATTATTATTGGCCATGTCTGCCTGAATCAGGGGTCTTTGATGCAGGAACCAGGCACCTTTTGTTTCAGTACCTGACGGTTTTAGTCCTTAGTCCTTGAGTTCCAGTCCTGAGAGCTTTCTGTGCTGTTTCTAAATGTGTCTAATGCAGGGATGGGCAAATTTTTAGGTTCGCGGGCCACATTCAGTTCTAACATTTGACCAGGGGACCGGAACAGGATCAGATGGATGGCATGCTTTGGTAACCTCTAGATTAGACCGATAGAATGGCACTAGATTTTAAACAAGTGCTAAATGTTACATCAAGAGCGTTAAATTTCAAATCTTGGTCTGAAATATAACCGCTTGCTTTAACATTTTGCTTGTTTTAACAACTAACACGCTTGTTTACGTGCGTGTATTGGCCCCGATGGCTTTCCATATCTGGGCACACTGTTTATTTTGACAGCGTGGTAATGGGAGTAGTGTTGTTTTATGTTTGGTGCCATCTAGTGAGGAAAATCAGAATTGCAGGAGTAATAAAACATTAACAAGATTTATTTATTTTATTTTTTATGTTCGGCGGGCCGGATTAGACGGGCCTCATGTGGCCCGCGGGCTGTAGTTTGCCCACCGTTGGTCTAATGTGTGTTTAGTGTTCTCTAACTGACATGGTTTCCTGTCTGGGTTTCCCCTTTTCATCTAGTTTCAGTTTTAATGTGATGCTGGCTTGCTTTCTCTTAATGTTCAGTGTGGCGTGTCAGAAAAGCAGAAGGAAGGTTTGTAATTTGGCACTTTTTACAACCCGCAAAATAATTTCTAAGAAAACATAAACTAAAAACTTCCTTTTTTTAAATGAGACTAAAGAGCATTTGTGGCTAAAACGACGAACCAAAGTTTTAAAAATGGCAATAGCTTTATTCATTTTCTCAGTTTCCTCGATCATATTTCAGAAGGCCTAGAGGCCTAAACTCCTTTTTTAAAGGCCTAGATTCCTTTTTTTAAAAACTGATCTTCTTTTTTTTTCCAAAATTTTGTGGATTGCAGATTTACAAGAAACACAAGTTTTAGTCCTGCACTCAGGGGGTGTTTTTTGACCTCATAAATTTGATTCAGGTTAGCGTGTTTGCGTCGTCAACCATGAAGTAAGTTACCACATTTTAGCGTCAGGATTTTCATCACAGTCATAATTTCTAAACATTTACTCAAAATAAGCGGTAGTGAGAGCGTTTTCACAGCAATGTGTGACATCACTGCATGGGTTGGAAAAAAGAGAGACCGCACAACAGGGATTTGTTGGACTGAAAAGATTCCTCAAAAAATTCATCAATTGTTTGGGTTTTTCTTTAGAAAGATAGAGTTCCATTCTGTTGTCTTCCGCTTATCAGTGGCCAGGTCGGATCCTGGGTCTTCCAGATGTGAGACATAGTCTCTCCAGAGCGTCTGGGATCTACCTCTAGGTCTCCTCCCATTGGGTATGCCCAAAACACCTCATCTGCAATGTGTTTAGGAGGCATCCTAACCAGATGCCCAAACCATTCTATTTGGCGTCTCTTGACCTGGAAGAGCTCTATTCCGAGTTCCTTTCCGGTCCCGACCCTTTGGGTCTTTTTATCAAGAAATGGTAGGAAAAAAATCATAAAGACGGCCATATTTGAAAACTCGAACCGAAGAATCGACAGATAAATCGATGACTGAAATAACAGCTAAAGCCGCGGTATCTCGTAACATTTTTAAAGCGTTGATGTCAAAACTGCCAAAGTGAAGACCGGGGGAGGGCGCTTGGTCTTCACCCGTCTGTGTCCCCTTGAATCGGTTGGGATCTCGGGGCTCTGCTGCCTGGAGGGGGCTGGGTTTGTGGGACTTGGAGGCCAGTCACTTCTGTGTTGCCCGCTTCCGGGGGCCGGGAGACACCCAGAGATACGGTTGTGTGGCTTTTTATGGGGGGAAACAGGCCCGGGGGCGGTCTCGCCTGGCCCTTCCGGGGCCCCTCGTCACCAGTTGGGTTTAAGAGGTGCACTGGGGTGAGCATCACTAGAGAGTTGGCAGGACTACAGGTGAGGGACTAGGGTAGTGAAGAGGGACGTTAGGTGTTGCATATGGGGTAGCCTGGCCCTGCTGGGCCCCCGGTTGAGCCCTGGCTCGGGGATTGTCGGGTCCCTGGGCCCTTGGGGTGAGTGCTCCCCTCTCGGTCCGGGCCTTGACTTCTGTCACCCCCTGGGCTCGCCTAGGGCCGTGGGGTACGGTTGCCGTGTCTGCCCCGAGGCCTGTGGTTCCTGGCATTGGTGCTGGGGTGGCCCTGGCAGGGGTTTCTCTATGCGCCTTGCTGGGTGGGTGGGCGGCTCCTCGGCCCGGCCTCGGGGTCCTGGGATCTGGATGGGCGTGGGCCCGGGTTGCGTGTGTCTCTGCCTCCCTCGTTCCAATCCTTTGGGGCTGGTGAGGATCCGTTGGTCCTAATAAGCACATGGTTCACATCGGCAGCATGCATGTACTTTCACTCACACTTGCACACTATATCACTCTGTTTACTGTCCGCTATGTTCCTTGCTCCCAACCAATATTATTATAACTCTAGTAACATGTGTGTGTGTTGTACATCATTTGTTATAGAAGGTTTTGTTGTGTGTGTCAGTTTTATCACTGGTTTAAACTCTTGTTTGTACTTTTTTTTTCCAGCAGGTTGGTTGTGATGCAGAATACTACAACTTCAGATTTTCTTTTTACTTTCTCCCCCTCTCTTCTTCTTCTTCTGTACCCTATCCCTCCTCTTTTTCACCCCACCTACCCCTGCCCCTCTCCTTAGTAATTCCTGTCAGGTCCAGCACATAAAGCATAGATATATTTTGATTGTAAAGCATTTAAAATAAACAAATAAAGCTTGTCAGGGTCGGCACATGGTGCTGACCCTGGTAGAACAAAACTGCCCAGCAATACTTGACATACAGATCATCATTCTGCTTGTCACAACGCCGGACAGGACAGGTTTAAAAAAAAAAAAAAAAAACAAGAATCTAAGTAAAGATAAAAGATTAATTATCTCGCTTGTTTTCTCATTTCTCGTTGTTTGCTGAGTGGGCGTGGTTTGCCATCCTAAGTTGGTCCATCTCTTCCCTTTTTTACGCACCTCTTAATGTGACAAAAGAACGATTATTTACACGCAACAATTCTCTCAAACACCACTTTTTACGCATTATAAGTGATAAAACAGCATTTTCAGGATTTACTTGCTACGCTGGCGCGCAAAGCGATGCATTTTGACAACATATGCCCACCAGCTATGTGCTCCTCCTCTTGTATATGCTAACAGGAGGATGATTTTGTTGCAGTCAGGGTGGAGAGTGTGTGAGTGGCTGTGATCTCAGCAGCATGGATCCATGTGAGGACGTAGAGATGGTCCTTCCTTCTCCGTGTGAGGAGCACAGAGATGAAAGCGCCGCTCAGAGGTGAGTTATCATCTTCTAAAACTACTTGATTTGTTTCTGATGACAGCGCTTACGTTACTTTTTATGTCTTGAAGAAGCATAAGAGCTGAACTGGGACATGTACATCGTCCTGAACCCAGCCTGGTGTCCTGTAAGAGTAACCAGTCCAAAGATCTCGGCATTGCTTTTAAAACCGACCAATCAGATTTTAAATGTCAAAGGTATGAAAGTCATCTGTGAATGTTTATAACTAAGTTAATTTAATTAAATAAAGAAAACTTAATCTGATCTTTTAAACTATGGATTTCTTAAATCAGCTGTCTGATTAATGACGACCAACTCATCACACGTTTAGTTTATCTGAAATAAAATATAAATATTTATGTTATAAAACTGATGTAATGTTGGGATTTTTTTGGAAAAAAAAAGTATGCATTTTCTTTCAGGAACCAACCAAAAACTGAACTGGAACCGGAGTGTAGTCCTGAACCCAGCTTAGTCTCATTTAAGAGTAACGAGTCTAAAGATCTTGGCATTACTTTTAAATCCGACCGACCATCTTCAAAACGTCAGAGGTGAGCAGGCCGTTCTGTAAATGTCCATGATGACCTATCTCCTGCATCTTCTTTGGTCACACCAACTATCTTCATGTCTTCCTTCACTGTATCCATGAACCTCCTCTTTGGTCTTCCTCTAGGCCTCTTTCCTGGTGGTTCCAAACCCAGCATCCTTCTTCTGATGTACTCTCTCTCTCCTCTGCACATGTCCAAACCATCTCAGTCTGGTCTCTCTGATTTTGTCTCCATGTTTATTACAATAGTGGGTGACTTAAAGAAAAGGTTTATTCATTCAAACAAGAAAACATTTGCATAACGACATTATTTAGCAACCATTAGCAGATGTCGAAACCAGGCTTCTCTCCCCCTGGCTCACCCGGAAAAAATTCCATGGCATTCCCCGGCCAGCTGTGAGACATAGTCTCCTGAGCCGATTCTCACCTATGGCAACCAGCTGTGGGTGGTGACCGAAAGAACAAGATCACAAGCGGCTGAAATGAGCTTTCTCTATAGAGTGGCTGGGTTTTGAGTCAGACTTTGAGGGAGGAGCTCAAAGTAGAGCCGTTGCTCCTTCGGGTTGAGAGAAGCCAGATTGGGTAGTTTGGGCATATGAGCCTTCCAAACGCCTTGTTGGTGAGGTGTTTTGGTTAAGGCCCACCGGGAGGAGACCTAGAGGCAGACCCCGGATTTGAAGAGACTTAATTTATTTAATTTGAACTGTGGATTTGATTTAATTGATTTATCGTTTATCCTTATTTGGTTTAACTTATTAAAAAATATCCATTAAATCAAGTTCAATCAAACTGTTTTTCACAGCTTTTCTCACATGGTCACAATAACATCACATTTAAGGGCAACAAAAAGCATGACGTAATAATGTGGAACGTGTAATGTTTATTTTTACAATAGTTAGGGCAAAAAAATGCTTATTTTGTTTTTGTTTTTTTGGGGGGAGGTTTTTTTCTAATTGCTGCTCCGCCCTTTTTGTGTCTGACAAAATCTTTTGTCTGAAGTGGATGTTGTAACATGGTTTAAACATTTTAACAGTTTGTCTAAGCCTTCGTTTTGCAGAACTAAACATGACCTCATTTAAAAGCCCATAGACACGTCAATACCAGGTCGGACTATCAAAGACCCTCTGTCCCGATACCAGGAACTTTTAGTCCTAGAACTAGTAATCTTTGATTCCGAACGCACGGGCCCTCTTTGTTCCAGAAATGGGAGCCTTTTACTGTAAGTGTTGAAAGAGAAGTATTTGTGTCTTTTGACATCAGGATTCATGTGGAAACTGAACCAGAGCCCAGAAATGGACTTGAACCCAGCCTGGTCTCCTTTGCCAGCGACCGTTCCAAACATCTTGGGATTGATTTTAAAACGGAGCAACGTTCTTCTGTCGAGAGGTGAGGTTTTAATCCCGAGGAATATTATTTTGCCGTCTGTTGCTCCCACTCACACATCAGAACACAGTTCCTAGATAGAATAGGTAAAAAAAAAATAAGTAAAAGAGTAGAGGGCATGGAATTAGATGCAAAGTCTTCTTCTTCCTCCATTTCCCTTCAGGGGGCGCCACAGCAAGTCAGTTTCTTCCATCTAACCCTATCTTCTGCATCTTCTTCAGTCACACCAACTATCTTCATGTCTTCCTTCACTGTATCCATGAACCTCCTCTTTGGTCTTCCTCTAGTCCTCTTTCCTGGTGGTTCCAAATCCAGCATCCTTCTTCTGATGTACTCTCTCTCTCTACTCTGCACATGTCCAAACCATCTCAGTCTGACCTCTCTGACTTTAAAACCTCTAACATGTGCTGTTCCTCTGATCCTGTCCATCCTGGTCACTCCCAGAGAGATCCTCAGCATCTTCATCTCTGCTACAAACATCTCTGTTTCCTGTCTTTTCTTCAGTGCTACTGTCTTTAGACCAATCAGCATGACCGCTCTCATCATGGTTTTGTAGACTTTAACTTTCATTTTATCTGAAACTCTTCTGTCACACATCACACCTGATACTTTTCTCCACCCATTCCAGCCTGCCTGAACACGCTTCTTCACCTCTTTTCCACACTCTCCATTGCTCTAGACTGTTGATCCTAGATACTTAAAATCTTCCACCTTCTTTATCTCTTCTCCCTGTAACCTCACTTTTCCATTTGGATCCCTCTCATTCACACACATGTACTCTGTCTTACTCTGACTAATCTTCATTCCTCTTCTTTCTAGTGCAAACCTCCACCTCTCCAGCTTTTCCTCCACCTCTTCCCTCCTCTCACTACAGATCACAACGTCATCTGCAAACATCATTGACCATGGTTATTCCTGTCTGACCTTGTCTGTCAGCTAGTTAAATCAGTAAAATCACAGCAGCTCGCTTCTGCTTCTGCCCGACACTGCTGCTTTACAGAGTCTGATGGTACAAGGCACGAATAAGTTCTTGAGTCTGTCTTTGGAGTGAAGTCTGGCTCTCAGAGAGCACCTCTGTCTGGAGAAGACTGTGTGCCGTGGGTGACTCTGATTGGACAGGACTAATCTTATCTTGGCCAATGTCCTCTGCTCCACCACCTTCTCCACAGACAGCTACTTTAACGCAGTGAGGTGGCTCATCTTAAGATGCATAAAAACAAAATATGACACACTGTGTTTGAGCTGTTGCTACACCACTGTAACAAAAAACGTTAATGGTGAGGTTATCCAGTAAAACACAAGCAGGGCACACTTTGTGAATTCAACGTTCTGATTTACAAGATTAGATGTTTCTTTATTGTTTCCACACAGAGACGCCCAGCAGAGTCAGACGGCTTGTCAGTGTGTCCAACAACACCAAACACAGCTGGACTCCATATTCACCGTCTGTACACACACTAAAATGAATTTCCATCATGCTTTTTAATGTTTGACTTCTTATCCAGTTTCGTCTTGTTTTCTGTTCCAGAATTTGGAGAACACCATAATTACTTATGTAAAAAGTGAACTAAAGAAGATCCAGAAGGTTTTAAGTCCAGATTGTTCAGACTCTCAAGTGATGGAACCTGAGGACGAGGAGCAGAGGAAAAGCAGAGAGTCCTTACTAAGGATCATAGTGGACTTCCTGAAAAGAATGAAGCAAGAGGAGCTGGCCGAGCGTCTCCAGAGCAGTAAGAAGAGTTTTTAAAACCAAACATACTGTTGAACTAATTTCAACAAGAGAATATTCACCACGTTACACTTTAAAACTTAACAGCAAAATAATCACATCATGTGTGAATGAGAGGGATCCAAATGGAAAATTGAGGTTACAGGGAGAAGAGATAAAGAAGGTGGAAGATTTTACGTACCGTATTTTCCGCACTATAAGGCGCACCTTCAATAAATGACGTTTTCAAAAACTTTTTTCATATATAAGGCGCACCGCATTATAAGGCGCTGCAGTAAAGGCTGGGGTTACGTTATGCATTCACTAAATGGTGCTGCGCTAAAGGGAATGTCAAAAAAAAAAAACCAGTCAGATTGGTCAGTCAAACTTTATTAACAATCACAAAACAGCTTTCTGTTTTTACTCCCAAAATGAATAAACAGCTGTTTTATTATTTTCTCCGAGATAAAGTATTAGTATTTTTGTGACACAGTTTATCTTCCATTGGAGATAAACTCTGTTTAGTCTTGCTTAGCGCAGCACATCCTCTTGCTTCCTCCACTTCCTCACCATTGATTCATTGATGTTAAAACTCTCTCGCTGTGGCTCTATTTCCGTGTTCTACTGCGTGACCGATCGCCTTGAGTTTAAACTCTGCGGTGTAACAGTGTCTCTTGGTAGGAGCCATTTCCGGGTCTTTACACAAACACACAAATGGAAATGAGACACCCTTTCATATATCCCAGCATGCATCGCGCACTACTTCTTCTACGGGGGAAATGGAGTCGGCGGCTGCTTACCACAGTTGTGACACCTGTTGTAGCTCAATATTAATCCATATATAAGGTGCTCCGGGTTAGAAGGCGTATCGTGGACTCTAGAGAAAATGTAAGGTTTTAGGTGTGCCTTATAGTGCGGAAAATACGGTAATTAGGATCAACAGTCCAGAGCAATGGAGAGTGTGGAAAAGAGGTGAAGAAGCTTGTGCAGGCAGGCTGGAATGGGTGGATAAAAGTATCAGGTGTGATGTGTGATAGAAGAGTTTCAGATAAAATGAAAGAAAAAGTGTACAAAACCGTGGTGAGAGCGGGAGGAGCTTGGAGTAGAGCCGTTGCTTCTCCGGGTTGAGAGAAGCCAGATGGGGTGTTTTGGGCATCTAGTTAGGATGCCTCGCGAGTGCCTCAGCGGTGAGGGGCTTCAGTGACGTCCCACAGGGAGGAGACCGAGAGGACCCCGGAACCGCTGGAGAGACTATGTCTCACTCACCCAGGAGGATACGTTGTCAACTAAGTGACTTTGAGTATTCAGACCATCGAGCCACTAGAGTCACTAAAATGTAGCAACTCTAGCAGCTCTGCTTTTTCAAAAAAGAAGCAATCTACCTGCTTTTACTCGTGTTATTGAAGATTTTTGTAGTCTGTGATGTGAAAACACATTGTTAAGCCTGTTCTTAATGAGCTGAACCTTATGCTGCTGCAGCCCTTCCGCCTCCCAAAGTGTTACGTGTGTGCAGAAAATGTCTGTATGTGTGTGTTAGAGTGAAAAAAAAAGAGCCAGAGAGAGAAATTTGTCTTTCAGGTTGTTAAGCTGCACACATTGGCTGCAGGAAAAATGAGCTGCTTTTTTTTCGCCGCAGACCTTATCTCTAAGGTAACTGCTCTAGTTTCTGACTCGTTCCATTCTTCTTTCAGAATTCCTCCCTGCAGTTTATCAAGTGAAACTCAAAACTAAACTGAAAGGAAAGTTCCAGTGTGTGTTTGAAGGGATTGCTAAAGCAGGAAATCCAACCCTTCTAAACCAGATCTACACAGAGCTCTACATCACAGAGGGAGGAACTGCAGAGGTCAATGCAGAACATGAGGTCAGACAGATTGAAGCAGCATCCAGGAAATCAGACACACCAGAGACAGCAATTAAACTGGAAGACATCTATAAACCACCACATGGTAGAAATGAACCAATCAGAACAGTGATTACAAAGGGCGTGGCTGGCATTGGGAAAACTGTCCTAACACAGAAGTTCACTCTGGACTGGGCTGAAGACAAAAACAACCAGGACATCCAGTTCATATTTCCATTCACTTTCAGAGAGCTGAACGTACTGAAAGAGAGAAAGTTCAGTTTGGTGCAACTTGTTCATCACTTCTTTACCGATACTAAAGGAATCTGTAGCTTTGACGACTTCCAGGTTGTCTTCATCTTTGATGGTCTGGACGAGTGTCGACTTCCTCTGGACTTCCACAACAACGAGACCCTGACTGATGTTACAGAGTCCACCTCAGTAGATGTGCTGCTGACCAACCTCATCAGAGGAAAACTGCTTCCCACTGCTCGCCTCTGGATCACCACACGGCCTGCAGCAGCCAATCAGATCCCGCCTGGTTTAGTTGGTATGGTGACAGAGATCAGAGGCTTCACTGACCCTCAGAAGCGAGAATATTTCCAGAAAAAGTTCAGAGATAAAAAGCAGGCCAGTCAAATCATCTCGCATGTGAGGACATCACGAAGCCTCCACATCATGTGCCACATCCCAGTCTTCTGTTGGATTATTTCTACAGTTCTGGAGGCTGTCATGACGACCAGTGAGGAAGCAGAGCTGCCAAAGACCCTAACTGAGATGTACGTCTATTTCCTGGTGGTTCAGACCAAAGTCAAGAAGATCAAGTACGATGGAGGAACAGAGACAGATCCACACTGGAGTTCAGAGAACAAGAAGATGATTGAGTCTCTGGCCAAACTGGCTTTTGATCAGCTGCTGGAAGGAAACCTGATCTTCTATGTATCAGACCTGGAAGAGTGCGGTATCGACATGGACGCAGCCTCAAAATACTCAGGAGTGTTCACACAGGTCTTCAAAGAAGAGAAAGGACTGTACCAGGAGAGGGTCTTCAGCTTCATCCATCTGAGTTTTCAGGAGTTTCTGGCTGCTCTTCATGTCCAGCTGACCTTCATCAACACTGGAGTCAACTTGATGGAAGAACTTGCCTCACTAAAATCAAGAGGAGAGTCTCTCTACCAGATTGCTGTGAACAAAGCTCTGCAGAGTCCAAATGGACATCTGGACTTGTTCCTTCGCTTTCTCCTGGGTCTTTCACTTAAGACCAACCAGAATCTGCTTCGAGGTCTCCTGAAAGAAACAGGAAGTAACTCTGAAACCAATCAGCAAACAGTCCAGTTCATCAAAAAGAAGATCAGTGAGAATCTGTCTGCAGAGAGAAGCATCAACCTGTTCCACTGTCTGAATGAACTGAACGACCGTTCTCTGGTGGAGGAGATCCAACAGTCTCTGAGATCAGGGAGTCTCTCTTCAGGAAATCTGTCTCCTGCTCAGTGGTCTGCTCTGGCCTTCATCTTACTGTCATCAGAAGAAGATCTGGATGTGTTCGACTTGAAGAAATACTCTGCAACAGAAGAAGCTCTTCTGAAGTTGCTGCCGGTCGTCAAAGCCTGCAACAAAGCCCTGTAAGTCCAACAAATAGAAACAACTATCAGTTGTTTTTCTAAAGAGACTCAACTCTTGCTTCTAGGAAAGCATTGATTTTTTTAAATATTCAACATTTCCATCATTAAAGAACTTCTTTGTGTAAATTCACAGCTTGAACGACTGTAACTTGTCTCGAAGAAGTTGTGAAGCCCTGGTCTCAGTTCTCAGCTCTCAGTCCTCCAAACTGAGAGAACTGGATCTGAGTACCAACAACCTGAACGACTCAGGAGTGAAGCAGCTGTGTGACGCACTGAAGAGTCCATCCTGTAAACTGGAAACTTTAAGGTCAGAATCAACATTTTATTAAATTCTGATGCATTAGACAGTTTCCTTCACAACGGAAACAGACTGACCTTCCATCCACGGTATGCAAATACTTTTTCACTTTTGTGTCTTGTATAACAAGCCCAAGTATTCAGTGTTGTCCACAGTATTGTCAAAAAAGGGGGAAAAAAACTCACATTTTTACATATAAAACGATACCCTTCACATTATGATTGATGCTCGTTTTACAATTAAGAATATAGTCTGCGTTGACAGAAAAACTAATCACAGTCTTTTTTTGGTTCATTGAATATGCTGAAAATTTTCTTTTTGGGCTCTCAACAAATCCTCTTAAAGGTACAGGATCTATTTTTGAAAACCCAAACATTACAGGGCAAAATTTACCTAATAATAAAAATGTTTTGTCAACACATGGCATCCATTAAAACGACTACAAAATTACTTGCTTTCAGCCGATTATGATACATTCCAGGCAGCCATTGTTACAGCGCAGTCAGGGTAGACTGGTTAAGTCCCATTACGTTACTCTGGATCATTAGAAACTGACTGCACATGCGTAAGCTTTTCGGATGTTCAAAATGGCCGACCAATAAATTTTTTTAAGTACTCTGTAAAGTAGTAGAAAAAGTTTCAAAAAAGTCTTCTGGACAGTTTAATTCTTCAACGAGACGTTTCGACTTCCATCCGGAAATCATTTTCAATCTGAATGAAATGGACTGAAACCTGGATCTATTTATACTAACCTGAGTAAAAGGTAAAAAAAATAGTAAGAAGGGCTCGACCAATGAGTCTGTGTTACCTAAGATGGCCGTGAATGGCTCCTATTGTAGCCACAGACCAGTAAACGAACCTATTATAAAAATGCTAAAAGCCTAGTGAATAGAAATACTTGCTAACGAGATGCGTGAAACTGGGTCACGAGGTGTCATCTTTAGTCCATGGCTTCAAAAGGCTGCTGTAAATCCCGGGCAAAACGTATCTAACGCCTCCACTCCGATTCAGTAAGGGACTCTCTTTCATCACAAAGATGGCTTCCTTCACCCCTCTTTCAAACCAACCTTTCTCACTACTTAGAATCTTCATCTCACTGTCCTCAAAAGTGTGTTTGGTGGATTTAAGATGCAGATGTACAGCAGACTGTGGACCACTTGAGGCTTCTCTTCTGTGTTGGTAAAGTCTTTTGTGGAGTGGCTGCTTCGTTTCCCCAATGTAGTGTTCTTTGCAGCTCCCTTCACTGCACCGGATTGAATAAACTACATTGCTCTGTTTTTCTGTAGGCATCTTGTCTTTAGGATGTACTAGTTTCTGACGTAATGTGTTGACCGGTTTAAAGAAAACCGGGATGTCATGTTGTCTGAAGATTCTCTGTAACTTCTCGGACAGTCCAGAAAAGAAGCCTCAAGTGGTCCACAGTCTGCTGTACATCTGCATCTTAAATCCACCAAACACACTTTTGAGGACAGTGAGGTGAAGATTCTAAGTAGAGAGAAAGGTTGGTTTGAAAGAGGGGTGAAAGAAGCCATCTTTGTGATGAAATAAAATCCCTCACTGAATCGGAGTGGAGGCGTTAGATACGTTTTGCCTGGTCTCTATAGCAGCCTTTTGAAGACATGGACTAAAGATGACACCTCGTGACCCAGTTTCACGCCTCTCGTTAGCAGGTATTTCTATTCACTAGGCTTTTAGCATTTTTATAATGGGGTCGTTTACTGGTCTGTGGCTACAACAGGGGCCATTCACGGCCATCTTAGGTAATACAGGCTCATTGGTCGAGCCCTGCCTTACTATTTTATTTATTTTTTTCTCAGGTTAGTATAAATAGATCCAGGTTTCAGTCCATTTCATTCAGATTGAAAATGATTTCCGGATGGAAGTCGAAACGTCTCGTTGAAGAATTAAACCGTCCAGAAGACTTTTTTGAAACTTTTTCTACTATGGATCACTCCTGGATGAATGAGGGACTACACGGACTTACTCTGTAAAGTGTGAATGCTTGGATGGGCAGGATAGAAAATCTTTGACTCGTTCAGAATATGAGCACCTTTCATTTAGTCAATGCTTTGACTAGGATTTGAATACTTTTTTAATATATATTTCTTTATATTTACACACATACAGGCAACTACAGTTTGTCAAATATCTGTCAGGTTTTAAAATTAGTTACTATTGTTTGTTCGTTTGTCGTTTGAACCGCTTATTCCTAACGTAACTGCGGGGAGAGCCGGAGCCTATCCCTGCTGATTTTCTAACATGTTAAAAGATGTCTGTATTGTCTGTAGTTATTGTAACATCACGTCTTATGGTTCTAATTTCTCATATTTATGAACTCACGTTCCTATCTGTAACCATTCCTCTTAGTTTATACTCATAGCCCTTATGTGGGCTTCCAAAAAAACAAATGTCCAAATAAGCAGTGGTTCTTTAAGCTTTTATCCACCAGCAACTTTGAGACAGAGTGACACGTTTTCACTCCTATTAGTTGAGTTTTTGTTTGCAGTTTGTCAGGTTGTCAGATCACAGAGGGAGGCTGTGCTTCTCTGGCCTCGGCTTTGAAGGCCAACCCCTCCCATATGAGAGAACTGGACCTGAGCTACAACCATCCAGGAAACTTAGGAGTGAAGATGCTGACAGCCGCTGTGAAACATCCGTGTAAACTCAGGTAAGGATGAAGCAGACAGATTCCAGGTATCGATGAATCGATACCCACTGAAATAAAACTCGTTCTAATCAATCATCTCCTTTTGTCTGAAGTAAGCCATGTTGGATAAATTAACATTATGATGTCACCTTTTAAAAATTGATACAATCAAGTTGTCGTGCATTTTGTTTCAGGTCATTTTGGTTTTTATTGTAATAGCACACAACCTGAGCCAAAAACAAACTTAATCAATAACTACAGACAAGGCAAAGTCAGTCATTTGAAAAACGTCTTTTAATGTACAAAGTTTCTCAGTACAACAAAACAAAAAAAAAATTAGGAGAAAACTGAAAAAAATCATGAGGTGTTTTGGCTAAATTATGGTCATACAAAGAATTAGTTGAAGAGTGTTTTCATACTTAAAAAATATTTATTTTTAGTAAAATGAATGGTTTCTTCTCCTTTCGGCTTTTCCCTTTAGGGGGCGCCACAGCAAGTCAGTTTCTTCCATCTAACCCTATCTGCTGCATCCTCTTCAGTCACACCAACTATGTTCATGTCTTCCTTCACTGTATCCATGAACCTCCTCTTTGGTCTTCCTCTAGTCCTCTTTCCTGGTGGTTCCAAACCCAGCATCCTTCTGCCGATGTACTCTCTCTCTCTCTCCTCTGTACATGTCCAAACCATCTCAGCCTGGCCTCTTGGACTTTATCTCCAAAACCTCTAATGTGTGCTGTTCCTCTGATCCTGTCCATCCTGGTCACTCCCAGAGAGATCCTCAGCATCTTCATCTCTGCTACCTCCATCTCTGCTTCCTGTCTTTTCCTCAGTGGCACTGTCTCTAGACCAATCAGCATGGCCGCTCTCACCACACTGTCTCTAGACCAAACAGCATGGCCGCTCTCACCACACTGTCTCTAGACCAATCAGCATGGCCGCTCTCACCACACTGTCTCTAGACCAAACAGCATGGCCGCTCTCACCACACTGTCTCTAGACCAATCAGCATGGCCGCTCTCACCACACTGTCTCTAGACCAATCAGTATGGCCGCTCTCACCACACTGTCTCTAGACCAATCAGCATGGCCGCTCTCATCATGGTTTTGTACACTTTTCCTTTCATTTTAGCTGAAACTCTTCTGTCACACATCACACCTGATACTTTTCTCCACCCGTTCCAGCCTGCTTGGACACGCTTCCTCACCTCTTTTCCACACTCTCCATTGCTCTGGACTGTTGATCCTAAGTACTTAAAATCTTCCACTTTGTTTATCTCTTCTCCCTGTAACCTCACTTTTCCATTTGGATCCCTCTCATTCACACACATGTACTCTGTCTTAAAGTGAATGGAGTTAATGGTAAAGTCTTACCATTCATTTAGTAAAATGAATGGTTTCTACGTTTGGGATTTTAGTCAACAATTGACACGAAACTGAAGTACCGTAATTTCCGGTTTATGAGTCACGACCCTTTCAACCCTGCGGCTTTTACAATGCTGCAGACTATTAAGACATTTTCTAACAGTACGTGGAAGACGTTAGCGTAGGCGGGTGTTTGTATTTGCACCAATAGATGGAAGCAGGAAGAACAATCAGGAACAACGTCTGAAGGACACTACCATCCACCATTTCCTGTTCTAAACTTATCACAATAAAAGAACTGGAAATAAAACTCATCATTTCGTAGTAGATGAAAACGTAAACAAACTCTCATCATGGAAAATTCTAGAAGAAATGATGCAGCTTTTAATTTAAAAGTAATGGAGCTCTTGAGAAAGAAGGAAACAGAGCTGCTGCACGTAAATTTAGTATCAATAGTGAGACGTTCGGAACGTAAGACATTTAGCAGCAGCACCTGCTGTGGTGCTGTTGTGTTACTGCAGCTTTACAGGCTGTTTGGAAAGAAAAGTGAAGGTATCTTATTAAAACTTTAAAAACTCTTTCAGTCTGTGTTTGTAAATGTCTCATGGTACAATCTGGGCTCCTGCAGCTTAGAAAAGGGGACAGCTTATGTACAAAATGTAGTTTTCTTTTAAAAATGTGTGGCTGCGGCTTCGAAAATACGGTAAATAAAAAAGTCATCAGCAAAAGAAAAATTGACACAACTTTCAATCCCTTTGAGGTTTTCTGCACCAATAAAACAAAAAACTGCATTTGTGTGCAGAGTTGTTTATTGTGTTTGTGGGGTTATTACTTCCTGCTCGTTCACGCTTGCTAATCATTGGATCAAATAACTTCAGATGCTACCGTGTTCCTCTGACCCATGTCCTCCTTCTAGGACGGAACCTACTGGAGCCCGATGGTTAACCCCAGGCATTAAAAAATGTAAGTTTTATAAAAACACACATCTTCAATCCAGTCTTTTTTTTCCAAGTGCACCATATTTATTTTAATGGAATACGGTTGAAACAATTTTTTGAGTACCGTAATTTCACGGCCATTAGGCGCACCGTACGAAAAGGCGCAGTCTCAGTCACACACCGCCTTACAACAACACACGCAAGCATGCAAATGTGGGTATTAAAAAATAGATCGGGAGCAAAACTGAGTTTGGTTGTACTTTATTTAAGTAGTAACGATACTAAACAAACACATTACCGGTAATAGTCTTTATTCAAATCCGTCAAAGTCCTCATCCTCTGTTTTGGAATCGAGCAGCTGCGCAAAATCCAACAGAGCAGGTCCACTTCGCTCCTCGCTGTCAAAGTCACTGTCTTAACTGTGCGGCTCCTCAGAAAGGATACCAGCTTTTGAGAAAGCTCGGATAACAGTACCAGCAGACACGTTAGTCCAAGCATCTACAATCCATTGGCAAACTGTAGCGTAACTCGCCCGGCGCTGCCTTCCACCCTTCGTGAAACTGTGGTCTCCTTCGGTCATCCATCACTCCCACGCCGCTCACACTTCACTCTTTAACGTTCTCATGTCTTTTCTTTCAGGTCCGCCTCGCGGGCACCGCGTTTTTTCTTAGGTCCACTTTTTCTCACACACAAGGCGCACCGCACAAAAAGGCGCACCGCTCGTTTTGAAGAAAATTTGAGACTTTTAGGTGCGCCTTATGGCCGTGAAATTGCGGTAATCAATGGCTGCAGCTCTACTTCCTCCCTTCCATGATTTATAATAAGAGTGTGACTGAGCATGGATTTGAATAAACGTAGGCATATTCATTATAATTATAATTATTTTCTGCCGCCAAGGCTTGAATTTGTATTTGAAAAACACAAAATGGTTCTGTTTGTTTAATATTTTACCAGCGTGACAGTGTTTCTTTCTCCATCAGATTACTGTGAGCTTCTGATCGACTCGAACACAATAAACCGAGAGCTCAAAGTGTCCGAAAACAAGAAGGTGACCCGTGTTAAAGATGTTCAAGCTTATCCAGACCATCCAGACAGATTTGACTTCTGTCCCCAGCTGCTGTGCAGAAACAACCTGACCGGACGCTGTTACTGGGAGGTGGAGTGGAGCGGCGAGATGCGCATATCTGTGAGTTACCGAGCGATTGAAAGAAAAGGAAATGTCGATGATAACGTGTTGGGACGGAACGACCAGTCCTGGAGTCTGGACTGCGCTGATATGGGACGGTACTCGGCATGGCACAACAAGAGAGGGACATCCATCCCTTCTTCCACGTCCTCGTCATCCCTTGCTCCTGTGATCTGTCACAGAGTAGCGGTGTACGTCGACTATCCAGCTGGCTCTCTGTCCTACTACAAACTCTCCTCTGATACGTTGATCCACCTCCACACCTTCAACACCACATTTACCAAACCTCTTTATCCGGCATTCGGGTTTCGCTCTTTCGGCTCTTCTGTGATTCTGGACTGAAATAATCAGCGGAAATCTGAAGTTTTTTAATGACTTGACTCAGCAGGCGCCGATATCCTCTGTCGGCTGTTAGGAACAGAAGAGCAGACAGAACAACTTAAGAAAAACAAGTCAAAAGTTTGATTCCTTTGGAAAGATCCGGCACACATTTGATGTGGGCTATAGTATTCCTCTTTAAAATTCAGTCGCCTCAAAATTGATCGTTTTCATCTTAGAAACTTTAGGTCTATAAAGAGGAGGTAAAAATGAAACTTTTCAGCCAGAATGACCAAAGTAACGTTTGAACCTTCAACCTACTGTTACAGATGGTAACAGATCAATCCTAGTTTAGGGCAGGGACGTCAAACTCCGATCCTCGAAGGCGGCGTCCTGAAGGTTTTCCATGTGTTCCTGATTCAATACAGCCGATGCACATACAGTGAAATCTTCTTCTTTGGGCATTTCCCTTCAGGGGTCGCCACATCAAGTCAGTTTCTTCCATCTAACCCTATCTGCTGCATCTTCTTCGGTCACACCAACTATCTTCATGTCTTCCTTCACTGTATCCATGAACCTCCTCTTTGGTCTTCCTCTAGTCCTCTTTCCTGGTGGTTCCAAACCCAGCATCCTTCTTCCGATGTACTCTCTCTCTCTCCTCTGCAAATGTCCAAACCATCTCAGTCTGACCTCTCTGACTTTAAAACCTCTAACTTTTGCTGTTCCTCTGAACCTGTCCATCCTGGTCACTCCTAAAGGGATCCTCAGCATCTTCATCTCTGCTATCTCCATCTCTGTTTCCTGTCTTTTCTTCAGTGCTACTGTTTCTAGACCAATCAGCATGGCCGCTCTCACCACACTGTCTCTAGACCAATCAGCATGGCCGCTCTCACCACACTGTCTCTAGACCAATCAGCATGGCCGCTCTCACCACACTGTCTCTAGACCAATCAGCATGGCCGCTCTCACCACACTGTCTCTAGACCAATCAGCATGGCCGCTCTCACCACACTGTCTCTAGACCAATCAGCATGGCCGCTCTCACCACACTGTCTCTAGACCAATCAGCATGGCCGCTCTCACCACGGTTTTCTACACTTTCCCTTTCATTTTATCTGAAACTCTTCTGTCACACATCACACCTGATACTTTCCTCCACCCATTCCAGCCTGCCTGCACACGCTTCTTCCCCTTTTTTCCACACTCTCCATTGCTCTGGACTGTTGATCCTAAGTACTTAAAATCTTCCACCTTCTTTATCTCTTCTCCCTGTAACCTTACTTTAACCTCACTTTTCCATGATGCACATACAGTGAAATCAACAGCCAATAACATTTCTCTCAGTAACCTAGATCAGGTGTCTAGATAGAAGAACACATGTAAAACCGTCAGGACACCGGCCCTCCAGAACCTGAGTTTGACGCCCCTGGTTTAAGGTCATATAGCAGCCAGTGGCACAGGGAGCATTTCACAAGTACTAGAAAAAGAAACTACATAAAAATTCAGCAACTTTTGGATGTTCATCTTGTGTGTTTGAAAACTATTGCACACCTTTTTTAGTGTTTCACATCATACTCATAACAACATAAACAAAGAGGTTTTGTAATAGGGAGCACATGCGCGTCAGTGAACAAGATAACTCTAAGAGTTCTAGATGGATTTCCATGATATTTTCAGTATATATCCACAACGGGAAGATGAAGAAGTAATTAAATTTTGGGGGTGATCCGGATCACCGTTTGGGTCTAGGAGTGTTTTAAAGCTTCTGTTTAAAGTCTAAAGTCTTGTCACACACTGTTACTTTAAGAGGCGGAGCAGAGGACTGATTCTAATAGCTGACATAGACTCCAGGTGGGCGGTTACTCCCTCTTTTTAGCACCCCGATATTTTCTGAATGTTTGTGATTTTTCAACAAATCACACCTCACTATTATTCACAAATATTTTCACCAACCACCAGCTCTTTTAAGGACCAGTGATCCATACCTGGAGGGATTGGGAGGGGTGAATTATGGAACTTACGTCGTGTATGAAGAGTTACAGTGGTTTTGATCAATTTCGATTTGCCGTAGCGTTGGGTAAAAAAGTTGCTCAGCTTTCCATTTACGTATTTTTTAGTAAATGAGACGCCCAGAAATCTCCGAAAACTTGACGACTGATGGACAAAAATCCCTCAAACAAGAATCGACAAACTCTTAGCTGTTACAAAAAGTGTTTAACAACTTGATACTTTCCAAAGAGGACAGTGCAAGGATGGAAGAAAAGCTTTTGAAGACTATTATTTTGTTTTGTTTTTTTTTACATGTTTTAAGAATGTTCTAAACAAGTCTTAACATACCGTATTATTCCCAATAGAAGCACACTCCTGTTTTTTTCTGAAACTCCTCCTCCTTCCAGATGCATGTTCAGCTCACGTCTGACATGTCCTTGTGTTTTTTAATCAGTGACCAGTGAGTGAAAACCAAATTCAAAGCAGCTTAAGCAGTTTATGGGAGGTACACATCCTCAGAGGTCTGAAGCCCCACCCACAACATTTCTATCGACTGTACCATCACACTTCAGGAAGATAGGAAATACTTTGGTGTGTTCAAGAGGCACGAGTCCTACAATCACACCATCACCTACCAGCCACTCCATTTTTATCCTGACTGTTACACAAACAAATTTCAGAATTCTCTTTAAATGTTTCGTACTCTATTCCAGCGACCCAATTTGATCAAATTTACACCAGTCGTCATGCTGCTCCCACAGAAGTACAGTAATGGTAAATGGATTCTACTTATACAGCGCTTTTCCACTTGCGTTGGCACTCAAAGCGCTGTACAGCGTAGCTCACATTCACTCATTCACACACACATTCATACCTGATGGGGATGCTGCCATGCAACCTGTAAACCACCATCAGGAGCAATCGGGGGTTTGGTGTCTTGCTCAACGATACCTTGGCATGGACTCCATGAATCCAGAATCAGAATATACTTTAATGATCCCACACATGGGAAATTTGTGTGTCACAGCAACAACTTCCTATCTGCTAAGTGAGTCGTTGTAGAGAACGATCACGTACGGAAAGAAAGACCTCCGGTAACGAGATGTTCTCGAGCGGAGCTGTCTGTCTACCACTGCCTCAAGTGAGTCCTGTTTGCTGCCAATGACAGAGCCAGCCAGTCTGATTAGTTTATTCAGTCTGTTGGCGCCACTGGCTGCGATGCTGCTCCCCCAGTAGATGACAGAGAAGAACAAGGTGCTGGCCACCACAGACTGGTAGAAGGTCTCCAGGATCTTGCCGCACACATTGAAGGACCTCAGCTTCCTTAGGAAGTAAAGTCGGCTGCAAGTCTTCTTGTACACAGCAGTACTGTTGCTCCTCCAGTTCAGTCTACTGTCGATGGTCACTCCAAGGTATTTGTACTCCTCCACCACCTTCACATCTCTACCCAGAATGCAGAGCGGCTGCAAAGCAGTCCTCCTCCTCTTCCGGAAGTCAATCACCATCTCCCTGGTCTTGTCTACATTGAGCAGCAGGTGGTTCTCTCCTGCCCACACCACAAATCCATCCACCACCCTCCTGTACTCCTCCTCCTGCCCACCACTTATACACCCTACAACTGCAGAGTCATCAGAGAATTTCTGTAGGTGGCATGAATCGGAGTTGTGCTGGAAGTCTGAAGTGTACAATGTGAAGAGGAATGGTTGAATCCAACGGCATGGACCAAACTGGCGACCCCCCGGTTACAGAGCGGTCACCCTACTGAAGCTGTTCTTCCCAACTCTACTGCACATTTGCAGCAGAGGTGGGAAGTAGTTTTTCTGTTAACTTTATTTTCTGACGGCAGAAACCAAGTAAAATTGTAAGCTTTAACTAGCATTTCACTTTTTACTTCACGTAGAGATTGTGTTGGTTAGAACAAGCGTTTGGTTCTAACATTTGAAGTTTCAGATGTAGTTTGGACACTTTTTTATTTTAAAATTTAGCCATTTTGTTGTTTAAAATAATACAGAAGATAAAAGTTTATCAAATTTTCAGTGTTGTTTTTATTTAGTTTAAGGTGGGTTTTTTGTTGTTTTTTATGTTGTTGTTGTTTATGTTTCACCTGACAGGCTGTGATGTTTATTTATCAATCTATTAATTGTTCACTGTCTTTTTTTTTTTTTTTGGTGTCAATTTCTTTTCTTTTGTCTTCTTTTTTTTTTTTCCACTTCTGACTTTATTTTGATTCCACCAAGTTATCAATTCAAATTTTCAATAAATGTTGTCTCTTCGTTTCTGTTTGACTGTCGTTTTATTGAACTGCACACAAACTAAACACACAATCAGTGCTAGTGGTAACTAAACCAGCCAAATCCGGACATATTTGTAGAGCCTCCTTCTCATGGAAGAAAAACTAAGATTGGAATAAGGATTTGGTGTAGAATTTATTGGGAAAAAAAAGATGAATACATAAGTTATTTATGAAAGCTGCTAAACTGCTTCAGTTTAGAAGCAGTTCTGCTCTTGTGCAGCCGGCTGGCAGGACAGCACCGATGGTGGGAGAAACGGGGGGTTAGGTGTCTTTCCCAAGGACACCTAGACATGAGCTCAATGAGATTTAAACCTGCTTCTCCTGGTCCGAGGGGCAGCATTTTACCACTGAGCTATCGCCTCCTCTATGTGAACCTCATAAAGCTCATTGTTCGTTTTATTTTCAGAGTACTTGAACTACTCATTTTTTATCTTTGTTTGATTCTTATACCATTTTTTTTCTAAATGCGCTTCTCGTGATGGCAGCAGATCTGTGCAGCGCTCTGTATTTTTTAGTTTTTTTCTTGGAGTTTCAAGAGATGATCTCCTTCATCAGTGAGGAATCTGGAGTCTTCATGGACGTGTGGAGATGTTCCGTGCTGGAGTGAATCAGAAGGAATGAAGACAGGATCTTCTAAGTGACATCAGAGGTGATTCTTGTCTGAACATACCCGGCTTCACTATGGTCCTGCGGACCTTCCTCCATCTCCCTGATTCGGGACACCTGTTGGTGATTAACCTGCTGCCTATTTAAAGCCAGTCTGATCATCATCCCTTCTAGCCAGGTCTTCCTCGCTGCCCGACCAAGAGATAATTCTGGACTTCTACCATGAGACATTCTTGTTGAACTATGTGTTTTATTGGACTCGTTTATTAAATAAACATTATTTGTCGTCCTGTAATTGGGTTCTGCTCAATCTGCAGCCTCCATTTGTAATTCTGTTATACTTAAACAAAGTTAATCCCAAGCCAGAGAGGGCAGTTCAGCCAATGAAGTTTAAAGTTAGGTACCACTAGGGGGAAGATAGTGTTTTTTAGATAGTGTTGTTTTTTTTTTTAATGTTTAAACCCAGGTGTGAAACTTGAGCTTTTAGTGTTTTAATAGCATTTTATTCTCAGTATTTGGCAGTGTGTGTATTTTGATTCAAACATTCAAACACCCGTGTTTCTAAAAAAAAATGTGTTGAAATGTTTTTCATTCTCTGGACTGAAAAAATTTGTTCCAGAGAAGTAGAAAAAGTTTTTTTATCTGCTGTTTAGTTTCTTGAGAACCTTCGGTACGCCTCGGGTCATGGGCGGATCTTCCCTTCATGCCTCTTTTTCAGTGCAAGTGTCTGCTGTTGAGGAAAAAAACTTCAAGCAGGATCTTTCATTCTTCACAGTAAGAACAGAAACTTTACTTTTATTATTATTAATTCAAATCAGACGCTGATGAAAACAAAAGAATTATGTCTAATTTATGTGTGATTTATTTTATGCAACTTTTTCTTTCTGTGTGTTGAAACTTCAAACTGTTCATTCTGTAAAAATCATTAGTCATGTTTTACGTGTGTTTGTATTTTAATATTAATTGTTTGATTTAACTGTTAATTTCTTGAGTTTAAACCAAACATAGTGTTGCTAAAAAGTGAAAACATTGCATGTTTGTTTGTGTTTTATGAGGTGGTAGATCTATGTCTCTACCCGTCCATATTAATACCTCTCCAAACATTTTTGAATAAATCTCTGCATGTACAGTCATGTTTGCGCAACAGTCAAAAACTTGTTCCAAGCTCGTCACCATGACAACAATAATATCTGGTCCAATGAATATGAGAGCTGAAAAAAAAACTTTTAAAACATCAAACTTTTAAGACTATTTTAAGTTTTTTATTTCAACCAATGAAAAACATATTCACCCGTCATGATACTCACTTTGACCAATGAGATTTTATCATTTTTTTCCCTCTTTTTTCAGTTTTTTTTTTTCTGTGATGGTCTTATACCAAGAACATTGTATGAATATTTTTAATAGTTACAAAAAAAAGGTTAGAAATAATAAACAAACACTTAGGAACTAAATTAACCAAAGAAATAAACCAGTCTACAGTGTGTTCCTAACATCACCATGGTAACCAGGATCTATGTTCCTACCCTCACCATGGTAACCAGGATCTATGTTCCTACCCTCACCATGGTAACCAGGATATACGTTTCTACCCTCACCATGGTAACCATAATCTACATTCCTACCCTCACCATGGTAACCAGGATGTATGTTCCTACCCTCACCGTGGTAACCAGGATCTATGTTCCTACCCTCACCATGGTAACCAGGATATACGTTTCTACCCTCACCATGGTAACCATAATCTACATTCCTACCCTCAACATGGTAACCAGGATGTATGTTCCTACCCTCACCGTGGTAACCAGGATCTACATTCCTACCCTCACCATGGTAACCAGGATCTACGTTCCTACTCTCACCATGGTAACCAGGATGTATGTTCCGACCCTCACCATGGTAACCAGGATCTATGTTCCTACCCTGACCATGGTAACCAGGATCTACGTTTCTACCCTTACCATGGTAACCAGGATCTATGTTCCTACCCTCACCATGGTAACCAGGATCTACGTTCCTACCCTCGCCATGGTGACCAGGATCTACGTTCCTACCCTCACCATAGTAACCAGGATCTACATTCCTACCCTCACCATGGTAACCAGGATATACGTTCCTACCCTCACCGTGGTAACCAGGATCTACATTCCTACCCTCACCATGGTAACCAGGATCTACGTTCCTACTCTCACCATGGTAACCAGGATGTATGTTCCGACCCTCACCATGGTAACCAGGATCTATGTTCCTACCCTGACCATGGTAACCAGGATCTACGTTTCTACCCTTACCATGGTAACCAGGATCTATGTTCCTACCCTCACCATGGTAACCAGGATCTACGTTCCTACCCTCGCCATGGTGACCAGGATCTACGTTCCTACCCTCACCATAGTAACCAGGATCTACATTCCTACCCTCACCATGGTAACCAGGATATACGTTCCTACCCTCACCATGGTAACCAGGATCTACATTCCTACTCTCACCATAGTAACCAGGATCTACGTTCCTATTCTCGCCATGGTAACCAGGATCTACGTTCCTACCCTCACCATGGTAACCAGGATCTACGTTGCTACCCTCACCGTGGTAACCAGGATCTACGTTCCTACCCTCACCATGGTAACCAGGATCTACGTTTCTACCCTCAATATGGTAACAAGCATATACGTTCCTATCCTCACCATAGTAACCAGGATCTACATTCCTACCCTCACTATGGTAACCAGGATCTACGTTCCTATCCTCGCCATAGTAACCAGGATCTACATTCCTACCCTCACCATGGTAACCAGGATCTACATTCCTACCCTCACTATGGTAACCAGGATCTACGTTCCTACCCTCACCATAGTAACCAGGATCTACATTCCTACCCTCACCATGGTAACCAGGATCTACATTCCTACCCTCACTATGGTAACCAGGATCTACGTTCCTATCCTCGCCATAGTAATCAGGATCTACGTTCCTACCCTCACCATGGTAACCAGGATCTACGTTCCTATCCTCGCCATAGTAATCAGGATCTACGTTCCTACCCTCACCATAGTAACCAGGATCTACGTTCTTACCCTCACCATGGTAACCAGGATCTACGTTCCTACTCTCACCATGGTAACCAGGATCTACGTTCATCCCCTCCCCATGGCAGGATGTCTCCCAAGCTGGTGAGGATTTTTTAATGTAGCAGATTCTGAAACAGAGGATGAGGACTTGGATGGATTTTATTACTAGTAATGTGCTTGTTTTAGTTTTGTTGTAACTAATACTTAAATAAAGCACAACCAAACTCGGTTTTGCTCCCGATCTATTTTTAAATACGTACACTTTTCTGGTTGTGTGTGTGTTGTTGTAAAGCGGCCGTACGTAGAAACGGATATGTATATAAAACCCGCGCCCTATCATCAGGTGTGCCTTATGTGTGTGTTAAATACAGAGCACATAAAAACTGACCTTGCCTTTTAAAACAGTGCGCCTTTTGGTCCTGAAAGTACAGTATGTAACTGCCTTTTATACGTTAAAATTATTATCATAAAATGAAAAAAATCCAAAACTAAAATCAATTTTGTATCCCTATCTTAAAAAATTTGAATATCAGTCAAATTTTACGGATGGATAGTGAACTTGTATCCATCTGGATGGATGTGTAAACAGATGAATGAATAAAAGGAATGATGATTAATCAATAAATATACGTCCAAATGGACAAAACCAAACGTGTGCTCCTCTTTCTTGTATGTTTTCCATAAACCAGTCTTTGTGAATGAAGGTTGATTGAGCAGCATGGATCCGAGTGAACACACAGAGATGATCGCAGCAAAGAATCCTGAAGGAGAAAGAAAAAAGTCCTCTGATCCAAAACGTTCGGCGTGTTGCTGTATTTCCCGGTACTGTTCTCATTGTTTTTTTCTTGACTGAATTTATTAAAGCAGCACACATCTTGTATATTTCATATAACTTGCTTCTTGGTATTTTTTTAGAAACATAAAAGTTAAATCAGAGTCCAATAACGAAGCAGTTTGGATGTGTCAATAAAACTAAATGACATTTTATATGATAATATTTTGCATATTCCAATATTTTCTGTTGCACCGAAGTGAGTTTAAATCTGAAAAATTTCAGCACCAACTTGAGCTGCAAACGCGGTAACACTGCTGCTGTGTGGTTATATCTTAACCCTTGTATTATGTTACGGGTCAATTTGACCCATTTCAGTTTTTACTTTGTCCAAAGTACTGGTTAACCATTCTTTATCTTCTTAAAATGTTTTGACTTTTTCTCATTTTGGGTCATGAACTCATGTGCAAAATCTGGACTCTTTGATGTGTAGTACAATGTCTGTGTCGAGTTTGTATACAAATATGATGTTATGGGTCATTTTGACCCGTGCAGTGTAAATCCATGCAAAACAGTAAAAAAACAGGTTAAACCAATCAAATTTTTATTTTGGATTTTATGTACATTGTAAAAAGGAACAAACAATAACTTTTTTTTTTTCATCAGAACTATTTGTGTGTCAACTTGCTTTATTGTCAATGTTCAACACTTTCCATGTTCTCCGCATGATGGACATAATGTAACTGTGTGTTTTCTGCAGATGTAATTCTTGCATTTCACACAAATGGTACTTGTTTTACTGTCATCTCGGGAGAGACAGACCTGGCATCTTTTCCGTTTCTTCACACGTGTATCCAGTGGATCATTTGCAGATTGGTTGGGTGGTATGAGCCTGACTTTTTCAATGACAGCTGCAGCTGCTGGAGTTTTGGGTGGTCTGGATCGACTCTGCATCCTCGGAGTGACAAGTGCTTTGCCAAGTTGCTCCAGGAAAAGCCGTCGTCGAAACAATTTGCCGGCATTCCATTCATGGTTGATATGAGTCCACAGGACATAGGACATAGGCATTGTACGCAGACACATCGACAATGTTGAAGAAAATCAACATTGTCGACAATGTTGAAGAAAATCATTGAAATCATTGAAAAAGTCAGGCTCATACCACCCAACCAATCTGCAAATGATCCACTGGATACACGTGTGAAGAAACGGAAAAGATGCCAGGTCTGTCCCTCCCGAGATGACAGTAAAACAAGTACCATTTGTGTGAAATGCAAGAATTACATCTGCAGAAAACACACAGTTACATTATGTCCATCATGCGGAGAACATGGAAAGTGTTGAACATTGACAATAAAGCAAGTTGACACACAAATAGTTCTGATGAAAAAAAAAAAGTTATTGTTTGTTCCTTTTTACAATGTACATAAAATCCAAAATAAAAATTTGATTGGTTTAACCTGTTTTTTTACTGTTTTGCATGGATTTACACTGCACGGGTCAAAATGACCCGCAACATAATCAATGTAATTATTTATCAACATACAAGGGTTAATTAATCTTCTTCTCATTGTTTTCTAGTCGGAGGCCAGACTCACCCGCATATAAATCTGTAGAAAAACCTGCACCGGAACCAGAGTCTCAGCCTGTTTTACAATCTGAAGCCAAACAGGCAACTGAGGCTCAAATTGTTGAACCAGAAATTATAATCAAGATAGAATCTGAAACTGAATCTGCACCTGTTGAACCGAAAATTGAAAAGAAGTCCAAACCGGAAAAAAACAAGAAGACTAAAGTTAGTTCACCAAGCCTCGAAGTCCCGACAATCTCTGCAGCCAGTTCTTGCAGGTATGACATCATTAAACCGTTAAATTAACCTGTTATCACATTTTTTAAAAACCAACACTGAACACAACAACTTTTAAATGTTTTGAATATGCAACTATTTGTTTACAAAGTACCGTCTTTTAATCTTAATATAACCATTTTTTTTTTCGTTCCGTCGTCTTCTGCTTCATCCGGGGCCGAAACAGCCTTAGACGGGTAGCCCAGGCTTCTCTCATACTGACTGCATCAGTCAGTTCACTTAAGCGTTCCCCGGCCAGTTGTGAGAAATAGTCTCTGCAGCAAGTCCGGGGTCTCCTCTGGGTATCCTCCCGGTAGAACGTCCCTGAAACACCTCAACTGCGAGGCGTTTGGGAGGCATCAAACCACCCTATCTTGCTTCTCTCGACTTGAAGGAGCAACGGCTCTTCTCCGACCTACGTAGAGCTCTTCCTTCTTTCTCTGAGTGAAACCCTGCAGAGGAAGCTCATTTCATCCATTTGTCTCCACAATCTTGTTCTTTTGGCCACCACCCACAGCTGATGACCATAGGTGAGGCTAGAAACGTAGATCCTGGTTACCATGGTGATGGTAGGAACGTAGATCCTGGTTACCATGGTGAGGGTAGGAACGTAGATCCTGGTTACCATGGTGATGGTAGGAACGTAGATCCTGGTTACCATGGTGAGGGTAGGAACGTAGATCCTGGTTACCATGGTGATGGTAGGAACGTAGATCCTGGTTACCATGGTGAGGGTAGGAACGTAGATCCTGGTTACCATGGTGATGGTAGGAACGTAGATCCTGGTTACCATAGGTGAGGCTAGAAACGTAGATCCTGGTTACCATAGGTGAGGCTAGAAACGTAGATCCTGGTTACCATGGTGATGGTAGGAACGTAGATCCTGGTTACCATGGTGATGGTAGGAACGTAGATCCTGGTTACCATGGTGAGGGTAGGAACGTAGATCCTGGTTACCATGGTGATGGTAGGAACGTAGATCCTGGTTACCATGGTCAGGGTAGGAGCGTAGATCCTGGTTACCATGGTGAGGGTAGGAACGTACACTCTGGTTACCATGGTGAGGGTAGGAACGTAGATCCTGGTTACCATGGTGAGGGTAGGAATGTAGATCCTGGTTACCATGGTGAGGGTAGGAACTTAGATCCTGGTTACCATGGTGAGGGTAGGAACTTAGATCTTGGTTACCATGGTGAGGGTAGGAATGTAGATCCTGGTTACCATGGTGAGGGTAGGAATGTAGATCCTGGTTGCCATGGTGAGGGTAGGAATGTAGATCCTGGTTACCATGGGGAGGGTAGGAACGTAGATCCTGGTTACCATGGTGAGGGTAGGAACGTAGATCCTGGTTACCATGGTGAGGGTAGGAACGTAGATCCTGGTTAGGCAGGATACACTCTGAACAGGTCACCAATCTGTTGCGACACTGATTCCTAGGGGCAGTTTTTGTACTTGTAGGAGGCAATCAACATAATGCACATGTTGGAGGGTGAGAGGAACCGGAGAAGACCCACACATACATGGAGAGAACATTCAAATTCCACATAGAAAAGCCAATGTTTCAAGCTTCGCCCTCATTGCGAGACTAACCCCCGACCTTTTCACTGTGAGAATGAGTCGCTCAGAGGAGTTTCACCCTCTTGAAATCTGCTTTGATCGTTATAAACCCAGACATCTTCTTTATTAGTATTTAACAGCTCTACAATTTTTTAATGTACATGCAAACTTGAAAAGCATAGTGAAATCATTTGTTGAGTGCAAAACCACACCCCTTTTTCCTGCCAATGTTTTCAGATCATCAACCTGATCAGGTTTCTTGTCTATCGAAGGACCACATAGAGGGATCAACAATCACCTTTACACTCACACCTAATCAGAACATTGCAAATATTTTCAGTGATTTAAAAAAAAAAACCACGTATGCACTAAATGAAAAAATAAAAACTCTAATCAGCAGAAAAATTGAAAAAGATCAAGTTAAATAAAAAGCTGAACGTATTTAAAATGCTAAAACTGCTAAAGTTAGCTGAAAAGCTTAAAAAGCTCAATTCCAGTTTGACTGCAACCCAAGAACTGGTTCTAAATAAACTAACCTGAGTTAGCCCGGCCCCTAAGGAGCAGGTAACACCAACAATCCTGTGGTTATGTAACGTGTTAAATATTGTTAGGGTGGGTCCTGGCTTATCTTCTGTTGTTGTCTAATCGCCTTCATTTTTCCTAATCAAAACTAACAAACCAGTTTGAGGCTTCCCAAATATACACACGCGTTTAGCCCCGTAAATTTGAACTGGTCCCACTGAGATCACTGAAAATGACTTTCGGATGAGAGTCGAAAAGTTTCAATCTTCAAACACACTTTCCAGAAGACACTTTGAAGCTTATCTAGTTTGTTAAAAAGCAGAAAAATTACAAAAGCTAAAAAAATAATTAATTAAAAATCCAAACTTTTTTAAAAACACTTCTGGACCTCAACAGTGACGTCGATTAGCCCCAAAATTTAATCACTACTTCGTCTTCCTCTTGTTGACACAAACAAACACACACTTCCCACTACATGAGCTCAGAGGTAAGAACTTAAGCCCGAGCCCGAACCCGACTTTCGGGTCGGGTCGGGTTCGGGCTTCTCTCTCGATGACTTTTTTTTTTTTTTTCAAATAAATATATGTTTGTAAAATATAAACTAAAACGAGGTGTGTGTAGTAAACTAATAAATACTTGTTATAAGATTAATAATTTGGATAAAACAGAGAAGTAATGTTTAAGTACTAAACAGGATCCACAGAGCCAGAGCATGCTCTGCGCACGTCTTTATTTTATTTATTTTGAACTGGTATCCCCGATATGAAGGAGTAAGAAGTTAAGGATAAACTAAAAGCAGGAGAACTGAAAAGACAAACACGCACCGGTAAGAGTGAGGTGTGGAAAAGATTCAAATTTATCGTTCAAAATGCTACAGAAACTTGCGTTGGCTTCGCTGAATGTAGTCAATGTGGCACCAAAAAGACTGGCACCTCGACGCTGAGCAGGCATTTAAACAGATGGACTGGCAAAAGTGATGATCGTTAAAGATCTATTTTATTATTTGTTTCAAAGACCGTCCCTCCTCTTCGCGCTAAGCAGGCCATCACAGACAAGTGCGTTAGGGGTCCGATAGTGTGATTTTTTTTTTTATTATTAAAAAAGCGTGTTTCTGAAAATGTTCCAATTTATAAATAACCCTCCCGAGTCCTCACAAATAAAATATGACATTTCGGGCTTGTTTCGGGGTCGGGTTTTAATACCCGCGGGCCGGGTCGGGCTGGACTTTTTAGGACCAATCTCACCTCTGCATGAGCTCCCCTGCCAAGGCAACAACTTTGAACTTCACTAAGATTTCTTAGAAGGCGGGGCGTTATGCAGAATCAACTTTTTTTTTTTTTTGTCCTCTACCATGTTTGAACTTTCTCACATTAAAAACATTCCTGACGTGCTTTTTACCGTATCATATTTATTCATCTGGGAAAATTACTTTTGCTCCATTGCACCGCTGCATGTGTCAATGATGGGAGCAACTAGGAGGTTATGTGTCCGCCCTAAGGACACCTATGGGGGCTCAGTGAGAATCAAACCGGCTTCTCCTGGTCCAAGGATGGACCTTCTACCGCTGAGCCTCTTCCCCTTTCTATTTTATTCATGCATTTTGAGTCATTTACTCGCTTCTTCCACCAAAATTTAGATGCTATTCAAGTGTCGGGTTGTTTTTCACCGCAGCTTTTCTTCTCTGTACTCATGCTCGGTCGCTGCACTCTGATATTCTCCCTGTTTTTTTACATGTTTTAGAGACTGAACGGTAGTGAGAGGAGGGGGGAATCATTCCTTTCTAAGCACAATATCCCAACTTTAATCTGGGATAACTCTTAATTCTGTAAATTTGGTTCCAGTTCTCTGATTTCCATGATGGATGAGAAACCCCCCGAGGATCAAAAGGAACGGTGGAGTGCGGTTCGCCCGCCATCGGACCGATATTCTGTAAGTGAGGATAAAGCCTTTCCAGACTGAGTTTATTAACTCACTACATAAATGGATTTCAAGTAAGAGTGTAAATAGTTACAAAAACAATAGTTTTCAGAGATGGAGGGAGGTTGTGTTTGGATCGCAAACTCCTTTAGGATTCCCCTATTTTGTTCTACATTAGCGGGAAGACTCTGATTTAAACCGAGTCGAGAAGCTGAGAAGGATCGGGTGTTAGAACTTGTGCTGTGTTTATTAATCGTCTGCCATATTTGTTTTATTGTTTGGTTTTAGGTTTGAACCGCTCACTGCATTCCTTACTTTTAATTATACCTATCAGCCTTTTTATAACCCCCACTGAAGAGGGTGTGTGTGTGTGTGCGTGTGTGTTTCTGCCTCTCTCACTTGAGCTGGGAGTTTATTCCATAAAACTGGAGCTTGGTGGCTAAAGGCTCTACCTTCAACTGTACTTTTAGAAATCCTAGGAACCACTAACAGCCCTGCTTTTTGTGAATGGAGTGTTCTGATTGGTTGATAAGGTACTATAAGTTCACTAATGTAGGATGGAGCCATGCCATTTAGGGCCTTGTAGTTTGGTAAGAGGACTTTAAACTTGATTCTAAACTCAATCAGGAGCCATTGGAGAGGTGCTAACATGGGGACCCCTGTCTCTAGTAGGGTTTTGAACAGGTGCATGGGGGAGAGCAGTATAAGAGAGTTGGGTGAGGGATTAGGGGAGTGAAAAGGGATGTTTGGGATGCAGTGGTAGGTGCACAGTGGTCCCGGGGCTGCCTGGGACAGGCACTTGATCATGTTTTGGGCTGTGATGAATGCATAAAAGGCAGCCTGCTCCTGCTGGGCCTCCGGTTGAGCCTCCCTTTGAGGCTCCAGTTGAGCCTCCGATTGATCCTCCGGCTGAGCCTCAGCTAGGCAGACAGAAGCCCCTGGGCCTTTGGAGCGATTACTCTCCTCTCAGCCTGCGCCTTGACGTCAAACCCCAATGAGCTTGTGTGCTGCCACAGGGAACAATTGGCATGTCTGCCCCATAGCTTAGGCGTCCTGGCATCAGGGATGCTCGTGCCCCTTGGTGCCGGGGGAACTCCTCCAGGGAGTCTCTTCTGCACCTTGCTTGGTGTGTGGGTGGTGTTTTGCTTGGCCTCTGGGTTCCGGCATCGGGGTGAATGTGGGTGAGTCCATGTGTGTTTCTCTCCTCATTGCAGCCATTTAAGGTTAGGGAAGATCGGTTACCCCGATGCAGACCCCAGCATCGTATTGAATTGAATATACTTTATTAATCCCTGAAGGGAAGTTTGAGTGCTGCAGTGCAAACACCAGGTATTTAGCACCTCAATGCCCCCTTGCCCCTTTCCACCGACGTCCCAGTCCAGTCGCACTGTGTCCAACCTGGCAACCCAAAAGCTGGAGTCCGGAATGGGTCACGAAGCCAGGCCACAGTGAAGACACCAAACTGGCCTGTCTGTATTTCACTCGGTTCGAGTGAGCGCCTCCTGCGAGCAACCAGATGTTTCCTTGGAAACCGCAAAAACACAGGAAGCACCTCCTCTAGACCGTCTCCTTCTCCTCAGCTCCCCCGGGACCAAACGAATTCCTCCAGCTACACACGGATGTGCCTCCGAGAGCCAGCAGCTGGTTGCACATGTCAACATGCACGTTAACGGCAGAATGACTCCATAACCAGCTAGCCGTTGGGAGCTAGCCGGACAATTTCTGACAAACCAGCAGTCCGACACAAACAAAGTCCAAAATGATATCCAAAGTGCGCTCAAAATGAAATCTCCAAAAAGAGACAAAACATAGCTAGAATAAGAGACAGAAACTCAGCGAAAGTTTGCGATTGAACGCTAAAGTAACAGGGAGCGCTGCAGCAGGCAGCCGTGCAGGACAGTGCCTCAACCGTTAATGGTTTAACCAATATCATTGGTTTTGTATTTATGTATTTTGTACATCAACATATTTTCAAGTGATTTCATCTTTACTTTTGGGGGAAATTTTCTTTGTGAAGTAGCTTTAATCATACTTTAGGAATCTTTCTTTTGGTTACATTAAGAAGACTTCATTTTCACATTTCAGAAATTAAAAGATTGGATGCTGGAAACTTTGGAAGGTTTGGACAGCGTTGAGCTCAAACGTTTCCAGTGGTATCTGCAGAAAGCAGAGGAATCAGTAGACGGCTTCAGGCCGATTAAAAGATGCCGTCTGGAGCACGCAGACAGACTGGACACGATAGATCTGATGGTGCAGATGTACACCGCGGACGCCAAAAAGGTCACAAAAAAGATTTTGAAAAAGATCTCCAGCAACAAAGGTCTGTGAAAGAGAGAAAAAAAAAAAAAAAACAGAAAAAAGTGTGTCTGGATACGTTTGAAATTAATAACAGAAGATTCTTTTTATCTTTAACAGATAAAAACTTGCCTGAAAACCCGCAGAAAGGTGACAGTAACGTTCCAGGTGATTCAGCAGGTCAGTTTCTTTCCAAGTACATTTGATGAGAAATTAGTCCTTTCTTATTATATGATTGTATTTCAATTTAAAATTTTACGGTCCCCAAATTTGGGAACATTTTTGCATCCTAATTTATTTTGTAACATTAATCCTGTTGTGATGGGGAGTGCACATGGAAGGAGGAGGACCCAAATGCAGGACTTAACAAGGTTTATTAAACCAGGAATCAGCAAAGCTGTAATCAAGGAGATGAAACAAAAGGTTATCAAAGTCAATATCAAAATCAAGAAAGTCAGTTGGGTCAGGGCTGGAGGTATGAAGACCCGACGAGGAATGCTGGTGAGGCTGCCTTTAAATAGGCAGCCGGGAGAGTAGCTGCAGGTGTTCCAATCAGATGCAGGTGTTGCAGTCAGCCAGAATTGGGGGAAAGGTGAGATGGTCCCTGGCTCCCTCTGGTGGTGGTTGAGGGAACCACAACAAATCCAATACTATGACATCTGAACTGAATGCACAACGGTTCCATTTCTTTGGGACAAGAATGACTCAAATTGACCTTGTAGCTGCAGAGATAATGTAGGGTCCTCTTCCAGCAGAAAGCCAGATAAAAACCTCGAGTGGAAGAGAAAAGAAACTAACAAAAGAATTGAAATTGCCGTACGTTTTTTCACTTTCAGTTCCAAGATTTATTGGAATAAAAACAAACTTCTATCTGATTTCCTTGTAAAAAATCGGAATTAACAAAACTCTGCAACCTCAAAAATTATGAGTACCACTACTTGCAGTGTTGTATCTGACTTGTGTCCTCGGCCATCCGTCCGATCCTCGAAGAAGTCGTGGATACGGCAAATAACCAGGACAGGGACCGGTTTTCCAGAGCAGGCTTTTATTGTTAGAAGTCTGTACACTCACACACGCTGGGGCACAGGCAGGCAGGAGAGCCCCGCTATCCGTGATCACCCTCCTTATATCTGTCCTACTAAGCCTGTTGATGTCCTTCTCATCTCTCAGCCATCCTAAATATAGATTCATTAACATTGCTTTCTTAATATCAGTGGCTCTTAGTCTGCTAATCTTTGCCAGGGACTTTCCATGAAGACATTTCACTGACACACTGTACATAGTCACCTGTTGTTTTCCCCCTCACTCTGGGTCAGGCTGAACCCCCTGACTCTGGGTCAGCCTGTCCGCCTGATATTGAAGCAATATACCACATCTTTTCCTTCCTTTCCATCCTGTCATTTTCCGCTGATCCGAGACGTTCCCTGGCCAGCTGTGAGACATACCGTCATTTCCGGACTATAGAACGTACCTGATTATAAGCCTCACCACAGTTTTAAAGAAAAAAACATTTTGTACATACATAAGCTGCACATGCCCACATTGAAACACAAGATATTTACAAAGAAAAACAGTACACAGAAAGAGTTTCAAAGTTTTAATTACATACCTTAGCTTTTCTTTCTAAACAGTCCCTGTGACGAGGCAGTAACACAGCAGGAATAAGGTAGCACAGCACTAACAGGGCTGGTTATAAAAAACATACTGGTAGAAGTCACTGAGAGCCGTCTTCATCTTCCTCCAGTGCACTGGAACCATGGAAATCAGCTCTGTTTCCAGCTCGATTGCTTTATTGCTTTAAACTTGAAAGCTGCGTCATATGCATTTCTTCTTGCATTTTCAATGTGGAGATCTGTTCATGCTAATTTTATTCATGGACAAAGCGCGAAGTTAGATAAACTTACATCTTCCTCGACACATATATTCCATTAGTCTTACTTTTACCTAATCTGCTCGAGCGCCCCTGGCGGCCGTTGGAAAAAATGCATAAAAACAAAAAAAAGAAAAAATGCATAAATTAGCCACATCATTGCATAAGCCGCAGGGTGGAAAGCATGTGACAAAAGTTGCGGCTTATAGTTTGGAAATTACGGTAGTCTCTCCAGCGGGTCCAAGCTCCTCCTAGTGGGACGTACCCAAAAAATGAGGTTTCCGGGACGAATCATTGCCAAATTATCTCGACTCAGAGGAGAAATGGCTCCCCTCCAAGCTCCTCCCAGATGGCAGTGAGCCCAGCCAACCTGTAGTGGAAATTCATTTCAGACGCTTGTATCCATGATACAAGTGAGTCGCCACCTTGTTGTAGGATATGGGTTTGCGTGCCTCAGTGATCCTAGGAACTATGTTGTCAGGGGCTTAAAGCCCCAGCTAGGGTCACCCGCGGCAAACAGGTCCTAGGTGAGGGGCCAGGCAAAACACGGCTCAGGAAACCCTTATGAAGAGAACAAGCGTGCCTAGATTTCCCTTGCCCATATACGGGTCATGGAAACACGCCCGGGGCCGAGGCACCTGGTGTCAGGTCTTTTACCAATGGGACCTGGTCTGACTCAGCTTCAATGAGGGGCATGGGCCGCACTCACAGTTGGTTCACCCCCTGCAAGAGGAGCCATCGGGGTTGGGTGAAGGAGGAGATGACCGACAGCCAACAGTGGGGACCCTGGTGGTCTGACCCTTGACTGCATAGATTAGTTTATTCATTATCATTTATTTACTTTGGCAAAATATGACGATAAAGCTTGAATCTTGAAACCCAACAGCAAAGAAATTCTGGAATAATGTAACTGAGGAACATTCCGGTCATTCCGAATGTAAAGCTTTACTATTTACTCCTCTCTCTCCAGATAACGAGCAGGACCCAATGAGCGACTTCATCAGAAAAGTGTCCAAGGAAAACCTCACACAGCTCATAGAGTCCCTCGTGTCGGACAATGTTCTGAGTGATTCAGAACGAAGGGCCATCCTCGAGGAGAACCACACCACAGTAAACAAGGCCAGCTGTTTCGCTGACATCATGGAGCAAAAAGGAGACGAAACCTGCGAAAAGATAATCATTCATCTTGAAAAAGTAAATCCTTGCTTTTTTTCTGCGTTAGTGTCATTTTCAGAAAACAATTGAGAATTAAATTGAAAATACTTTACTAATCCCTGAAGGGAAATTTGATTCTGCGGTGCTAACACCTGAATGCCTTCCCGGTCCGCGTACAGGGTGTAAAACGGTTAAAAAACAGTCCATACTGAGTCAATGAAGTCAGGCTTCAATGAAGCACACCAAGTGGCCTCTCCACATTCTTGATGGGTCAGAACGAGCGTCCCTAGTTCCTCCATCTTGCCAGCGAGCATCCGGATGTTACCCATGACAACCGCAGGGACACTGGGCTCAAAGCGCCTCCTTTCAGATCGTCTGGTTCTCAGTTCTGTTGGAACTGCATAGACTCCTTCAGCCACGGTGGATCTTGTTCCGAGAGCTAGCTGCTGGTTGAGTCCACGTTAACAAAACGAAACGTCTCCATGACCAACAAAATGGAGAGCCAGCCGTTGAAACCAAAAAACGTCTAGCCTAAAAACAGCCATCTGAAGCAAAACAGTGTAGTCCAAAACGACCTTCAAAGAGTGCACAACGTCACATCTCTAAACGGGACCAAACACAGACAAAAGACAAACAGAAACCGAGTGGAAAAAATGCAAAAATAGACGACAAGACGCCAAAAAAACGTGAGACACCGCAGCAGGCAGCCGCCCGGCGCAGCACCTTTTATCGTTATTTGACCTTTTTAAACCCCAAAATATTGCAATAAATATTGAATTGTATTTCAGGGAAGGCATTTCTTGAGAAATGTGATAACAAAAATTTCTCAAATATTTCTTTCTTGTTCACTTTGTTTTCATTCAACATTTTCTTTCTAATGCCGAAGTGGATCTTTTGGCGCCAAAGGCCTCTCGGTCTGTAGTTAGCATTAGCTGCTAACTTAGCAGCGGAAGTTCAGACAAAAAGGTCGGAAGTCGGTTCAAGCTACAACAAACAGTTAAAGTAAAACATAGTAAATGAAATGGTCTAAAATAGAAAAAAAGAATCAAAAAGATAAACAGGTAACGTTCCTTCCTAAAACATTTGTTCCGTCATCTTCCGCTTGTCTCGGGGTCGGGTCGCGGGGGCAACAGCCTCAAACGGGCAGCCCAGGCCTCTCTCTCCCCGGCTGCATCTTCTAGCTCACCCGGAAGGATCCCAAGTCGGGGTCTGCCCCTTGGACGCTGCATCGGTCTGTCGTGGTAAAGAGAGAGCTGAGCCGAAAAGCAAAGCTCACGATTTACAAGTCGATCTACGTTCCTACCCTCACCATGGTAACCAGGATCTACGTTCCTACCCTCACCATGGTAACCAGGATCTACGTTCCTACCCTCACCATGGTAACCAGGATCTACGTTCCTACCTTCACCATGGTAACCAGGATCTACGTTCCTACCTTCACCATGGTAACCAGGAACTACGTTCCTACCCTCACCATGGTAACCAGGATCTACGTTCCTACCCTCACCGTGGTAACCAGGATCTACGTTCCTACCCTCACCATGGTAACCAGGATCTACGTTCCTACCTTCACCATGGTAACCAGGAACTACATTCCTACCCTCACCATGGTAACCAGGATCTACGTTCCTACCCTCACAATGGTAACCAGGATCTACGTTCCAACCCTCACCATGGTAACCAGGATCTACGTTCCTACCCTCACCATGGTAACCAGGATCTACGTTCCAACCCTCACCATGGTAACCAGGATCTACGTTCCTACCCTCACAATGGTAACCAGGATCTACGTTCCAACCCTCACCATGGTAACCAGGATCTACGTTCCTACCCTCACCATGGTAACCAGGATCTACGTTCCTACCCTCACAATGGTAACCAGGATCTACGTTCCTACCCTCACCATGGTAACCAGGATCTACGTTCCTACCCTCACAATGGTAACCAGGATCTACGTTCCAACCCTCACCATGGTAACCAGGATCTACGTTCCTACCCTCACCATGGTAACCAGGATCTACGTTCCTACCCTCACAATGGTAACCAGGATCTACGTTCCTACCCTCACCATGGTAACCAGGATCTACGTTCCTACCCTCACAATGGTAACCAGGATCTACGTTCCAACCCTCACCATGGTAACCAGGATCTACGTTCCTACCCTCACCATGGTAACCAGGATCTACGTTCCAACCCTCACCTATGGTCACCAGCTCTGGGTGGTGACCGAAAGAATGAGATCGCGGGTACAAGCGGCCGAAATGAGCTTCCTCCGCAGGGTGGCTGGGCTCTCACTCAGAAATTGGGTAAGGAGTTCTGCCATCCGGGAGGAGCTCGGTGTCGAGCCGCTCCTCCTCCAGGTCGAGAGGAGCCAGATGGGGTGGTTCGGGCATCTGGTCAGGATGCCCCCCGAGCGCCTCGCAGGCAAGGTGTTTTGGGTACGTCCCACCGGGAGGAGACCAAGGGGCAGACCCCAGACCCGCTGGAGAGACTAAAACATTTGTATAAAACAGAATTTCGTCAGTTAAATCAATGTTTTTACATGCATAAAACATGTAAACAGATGCTTATTTTTATGTAACATTTCAAAACCGTTCGTTTCTGTGAAACATTTTCAGATGTGGCTCCAGGAAACTTTGGAGAATTTCAGCCCCAACGACCGGGAATATTTCTACTGGTGCCTCTGTAACGTGGACGAATCAAAAACTGGATTCAAACCGATCAAAGAGTCTGATTTGGATCATGAAAACATACCAGCTGCAGTTGATCTGATGGTTCAGACGTACGGTACAAACACCAGGAAAGTAACTGAGGACATTTTAAAGATGATCAGCATCGTTAAACGTGAGTTTCAGTCAAAGAATTTAAAATTTACGTTTAGAAACCCTTGGCTTGGATGTCATCATTTAGACTGGATGTTTAAGGTGAATTGGTAGAGCAGGATTCTAATACCGGATAATTTTTTCTTTTCTATGTACTTTCTAGAATTACTGGCTCCAGGAGAAACTTTAGACGTGAACGATTTGAAAAAAAACTCAACTCTACTTTTGAAGGTTTTGCCAGTGGTTAAAGCTGCAAAGAAAAGGCTGTAAGTAAAACGTTTGATTCATTATTGTTTCTTTTTTTTTCTGAGACATGGTTTGTTTTTTTTTCTCGTTAGGGTGAAATTTCGTGAAGCCTCTCAAAAGAGATTGGCGGCCATGTCTTCGGCGCTCAGCCCCCAAAAATCCAAACCGAACGCAGTGGAAAATACTGAGAAAACTAAGACTTTGGGGCTAAAGGAGTTCTGCGATGGATTGAAACGTTCCGCCAATAAACTCGGAACATTGGGGTCAGATTTTTATCAAATTCTACAATAATAATTCAAGATGTTTTTTTTGTTTGTTTTAAAAAAGAGCGAGTATACATGAGATTTTGTAAATGGGATTAAGTTGTCCTTGTGTCGTGATAGTGGTGATGAGGGTGATGAAGTAGGATCCAGATGCAAAGCCAGTTTTAACCAGTTGATTAAAGGAAGTGTAGAACCAGACACAACTCGGCAAGATGAGTGGAGTGACTAGAGGGAGACCTCGGCTGGACGTCGAGAAATGGGATGAGCTCGACTGGACGATGAGCGGCCAGTAGGGAGAGCTTAGAAGCAAGGCAGGGAGCACCAGGAGCCAGGGGGTATGAGCTCAGCAAGACGAAGGCCAAGAGATATGAGCTTAGAAACAAGGCAGGGAGCGCCAGGAGCCAGTGCGAGGAACCAGGATTGCAGGGTGATTGACCAAAATAACAGGAGGCACCATCATGGCTGCAAGAAGGCTGCCCTGCAAGCAAGTGGAGCAGTAAGCAGAAGGGGCGGCAGAAGAGGACAATAGCAAGGGAATGATGAAGGGGAATAATCCGGCAGGGAAGTGAGGGACACCAGGCCTTAAATAGTACAAAGGAAAACAAGACACACCTGGGGATTGGGAGCAGGTGTGCCAAATTAGGACTGAGGGTACAATAGGAGGGAAGGGGTGATGCAGATAAGAGAGGGGTATCATGACACAATGTCAAGTTACCTCAAAGTGAGTGAGTGAGTGAGTGTGTTCCTGCAACAGAGACGTACCGCCCAGCTCGACTATGAAACAGAAGATCGCCATGGAAATCTGGTCTGATTAGTTCAGATTCAACAATTTGCAAAGCTGTGGGCTCATCAGGGGGAGAAGAGAGGCAGATAAACTGACGCCTCCATCGCCTCAAATACACCCAAAATAACTGGATTCTGAAACTTTAGATGCTCCTTTTATCATGAGGTGGTGACGGTGGAAACGTAGGACCCAGACACATAGCCAGGTTATTGCAGTTAATCAGGGTTAAGGGGGAAACCAAGCTGGGTAGGCTTGCCAAGGCCAGAAATGGAGAGACCAGACAAGGAGGGGACCAGACGGTGTGGAGGGAACCAGACGGTGTGGAGGGGACCAGACGGTGTGGAGGGAACCAGACGGTGTGGAGGGGACCAGACGGTGTGGAAGGGACCAGACGGTGTGGAAGGGACCAGAAGGCGTGGAGACCAGACGGTGTGGAAGGAACCAGAAGGCGTGGAGACCAGACGGTGTGGAAGGGACCAGACGGTGTGGAGGGGACCAGACGGTGTGGAGGGGACCAGACGGTGTGGAGGGGACCAGACGGTGTGGAGGGGACCAGACGGTGTGGAGGGGACCAGACGGTGTGGAAGGGACCAGACGGCGTGGAGGGGACCAGACGGTGTGGAGGGAACCAGACGGCGTGGAGGGGAAACCATCAGGCCTGCAGCAGGTGTGCAGAACAGCAGATGATCTGACACCAGAGGGATGGACACAGGGGTTAAGTCATGAGAGACAGGTGAGAAGATGAGACACAGGTGCAGACATCACGGAGAAGCAAATGGGACCAGGAGTGCCAAACTAAGTCCAAGGGTAGGATAGGAGGGAGGAAATGGAGGTTCATGACATCTTTACGACTTAATTTAAAAGAAAAATAAAGCCCTTAAAGACACAAAAGCAACATTTCTCAATTTTTACCAGATCTTTGTGTTCATTTGCAGTCCGAAAAGTGACAAATCCATGGTTTCTGAGGATCTGGATCTCGACAGTGAGGACAGCGATACCGTAAGTCAATGAAATTCAGCTTGTCAAAAACAAAGAGCTCCGTTTTTTTTCTCCAGAAGTTACAAAATAACTTTGAAGATTATTTTTAAAGCATCTTTAAAACAAATACAATTTGGGGTTTTTTTACATAGATTTTTTTTTTCTTGCATAGGACCTTGACCTTTCTCTATCCAGTCCAGAGGCAAATAGTTGTGGAGATGTTTCACCTGGCCGTAAGCCCTACCATCCTCTGCTGAAGTTCAAATCCAGCGAACCGGCTAAATAATGTGAGTACTGAAGCCAATGTGGTTTCATTCGAAGCACCGCAGATTTTAATATGTCAAGTCCTACAAAAGAAAAAAGGAACAGCTCAGTGGGTACCGTGACCATCCTGAGAAGTTTACCACCCCAACACGTCAGCCTTCCTCTGCAGAATGGCTGGGCTCTTACTCAGAGATAGAGGGAGGAGCTCTGCCATCTGGGAGGAGCTTGGAGTGAAGCCCGTGCTCCTCCGGGTCAAGAGAAGCCAGATGGGATGGTTCAGAAATCTGATTAGGATGCCTCCCTTGCTGGTAAGGTGTTCCGTTCTGCCACGAAGATACTTAGAGACAGACCTCGGACCTGCTGGACAGGGAACAGGAGTCGGTGTGAGAGAAGCCTGGGCTTCCCGTCTGAAGCTGTTGCCCCCACGACCCGATCACCGATGAGCAGACGACAATGGAACAGATATCTTACAAAAAAAAACTTCCTTTCGCCAGACCTGGGCTCAGCTCCTTCACTCAAAACAATAATAAAATGGGTTGAATTTATTTGTTTAAATGGTGACACAGATCAGGTAGTTCTAAAGTACTGAAACTCATTAAAAAAGATCAGATTCCTTGTTTATTAAACATAAGAGTCATTAATAATCATCTGTTCTGTTTGTTCTTTTCATCAGAACCTCTACGACTCAGCAGGACTTTTAAAGATTCGTTATCGGTCCCTGAAAAAAACAACCTGAGGTACTTCTTTGGAAAAAACGAACCAACTATTTCATCTCATCTCTGTTTCGTCTGGTTTTCATCTGAATTCAATTTTAAAAAAAACAGAAACGAGGTCCTTTTTTTTCCACTTTTCTCTTTTTCTTTTTTAAATAATTGAAGATAAATTTGATTTTGTTGGTTTTGCTTTTGTAAAAAAAAAAAAAAAAATTGCTGTGCTTTAATTGTTTTTAAAGCATTTTAAATAAATTTGTTTGTACATTAATTGTTTGTTTTTGTTTTCTTTTTACTGGTAACATATTTTGAATAAACTCACATTTTTGCTTCATTTCTGTCCCAAAAAAGTAAAGTTTTGGTTTATTTTCCAAAAGTTGCATTCGGGCAATTTAAAAAAAAATAGAAATCAAGCTGTTTTGTGGTTTTTTTTTTGTTTTAACTTGTAAATAAAATCTCTTCCACGTCCAATCATTTTACACAGAGGAGGTGGGGTACACCCTGAACAGGACACCAGTCTATCCTTCCATTCATGTCCAGATGTTTCTTAACACACAATATTGTCTTGCTTTGTTGGTTTCACCTCTGGTTTCTCGACGCCTTTCCAGACATTCTTTAACATGTCTGGGTCTCCAACGTCCCTAAAAGATGGCACCGTGAGGCACAGCCGATTTCAGTCCTTATCAATGGGGTAAACAGGCATCTGGACATGAGGGCCCTCCTTGTAGCTGCTTTACAAGTTCAGAAAATCTTGTCATTAAGAGACCAGAAGAGGCGGGGAGTACACAGAAAAAACATCCACCTTCCACGAGTACTAGCTGGGGAAAGTATGGTACATTGGGGTTCTGTCCTCTAATTCTATCTACTATTCTCTGCCAGACTGCCTTGGCCCGTACCCCTTACCACCTACCCTAGCCAGGGTCTGTTTCCCCTTTCCCCCTCCTTAACCCCTAGCTTTCTATCTCATTCATTGTTCTGTATTGTCTGTTTATTTAGAATTACACTGCTAGTTGGTACAATACAATTCACATGTTGTCCACCTCTCTCCCTCCTCTCTGGGAGAGAGCCCCATTCAGGACTCTGCGTTCCTGTCCTGGGCATGGCCACACCGAGGAGACCTCCGCGCTTCTTCATCCCCGCTCCATCAGGATGAAGAACATCTACTCATCCCCGTTCTGGACATCTCCGGGCTGAGGAGTCCCACGTGTTTCCATCAGGATGAAGAACATCTACTCATCCCCGTCCGGGGCATCACTGGGCTGAGGAGTCTCCCGTGTTTCCATCAGGATGAAGAACATCTACTCATCCCCGTTCTGGACATCTCCGGGCTGAGGAGTCCCCCGTGTTTCCATCAGGATGAAGAACATCTAATGACTTCTTTAGATATTTAGCTGTAGATTAGAATAAGTTAATATTTAAACAATAATCTTAGACATATAGGTTGCTCATCCCGGGGAGGGATCTCTCTTTCATGTGGATCCCCACGAGGTTTCTTATTTTTTCCCCACTGATGGGTTTTTTAGGAGTTTTTCCTCACCGAGAAGGAGAGTCTAAGTGCATGAATTTACTAGTGTTGTTTAGTTAGCATTTGTTAGTTATTTTTCTTGTTGTGTATTTGTGTTAATACATTCCTCTTTTTTCTTTTGAAGCCCATTGAGACGGAAATTCTGTGATTTTGGGCTACAAATAAAATTGAATTGAATAGAGAAAATATTATGAGTTGTTAAAGTGAGTGTTGCTCAAGCGTCCTTTAATGCCGGTCAGTTGGGTGTGTAAGGGTGGGGTTTGAAGCCGGTGGGGGGTTTGCTTGCACAGTTTCTAATCTGTCAAGATGTTGTCTTGATGGTCCTGTACCGATTCCCTAATGGGAGAGGTACAAACAATCAGTTTCCTGGGTGGGTGGGGTCGGTTTCTACACGTCTAACCTTCTGCTGAACTCGGGAGCTGTGAGCTTCACTCTATGTGTGATGGAGGAAGGATGGAGCGGGAGATCAGCAGATAGATCGGTGCAGAGTCTGCAATAATCAGGATGCTGCATCGGTCTGTCCTGGTGAAGAAAGAGCTGAGCCGAAAAGCAAAGCTCTGGTTTTACAAGTCGATCTACGTTCCCATCCTCACCTATGGTCACCAGCTGTGGGTGGTGACCGAAAGAATGAGGTATTGGATAATAGCGCAGGAAATATACTTCCCCTGCAGGGTGGCTAGGGTCTCTTTCAGACATAGAGGGAGGAGCTCTGCTATTCGAGATCGATGGGAGTAGAGCCGATGCTCCTCCAGGTCGAGAAAAGCAAGATGAACTGTGGTTGAAGAATCTGGTTCGGATGCCTCCCGAGCATCTCATTGGTGAGGTGGTCCGTCCAATCAGGAGACCCAGAGACAGAACCCAGACCTGCTGGAGATATTATTCTCACAGCTGGAGAGGGAGCACCTAGGGATCTTTCCGGGTGAGCTGGAGGATGCAGCCGGGGTGAGAGAAGCCTGGGCTTCCCGTCAGAGGCCGTTGGCCCCGCGACCTGGCCCCGGATAAGAGGAAGACGACAAATGCATCAACAAAAAATTACTCTGATTTTTGAAAAATAAAAATAAATCCTTTGTACTTTTTTATTTTGTTTTTTTTTTTTTTTACAGTTTTTTTTTCTTTAAATAAATAAGCTTAGTAAAAAAAAATTAAATATTTTTTCTGATAAATCTTCTATTTTTGGTGTATTGTCGCCGTCTTGTGGTCAAATTTGGAAGTGCAGTCCAAACCCACCGCTTTGGAAACTGAAACTAAATTTTTAATATTTCAAAGAAAACACACTGAGAAGTTGCAGCGATGCGTTTTTATACAAATAAATCACGTTTTCTCTCTTTGATATAATTTTTTTTAATTTTCTTAAATGTAAACTAGAGTTTTAATAAAGTTTTCTTTCAAATTGTATCAAACTCACTGTTAAATCTTTTATTATTATTATTTAAGGCCTGTTCAAAAGCCTCGCGTTCAGGTAAGAAACATGTTACCGATTAGAAACCGTTAAAACGGTTTACTTTTTAAAAAAATGGTGATTTTAAACGTTTAAAAATATATTTGTGTTCTTTTTAGAGACAAAACTTTAATTTGTATTTAAAATTTGCATTTGTTGAGTTTTTCATTTTACTTAAAAATGTTCAAATATTTTATTTTTCTCTTCAACGTGTAAATAATTGTATTAATTTTTCTGAAAACCATCCATTGAAACCAAATATTTTTGACAAATTTTCAATCCTGACCATTTCCGTCATTTTTTCATTTGGATTTAAACTACATTACCCAGAATGCACCATTGAAAGAAAACAGGAAGCTAAAAAAAAAAAAGAAATTCTCAACGAGATTTTTTTTAACTATTAAAAAATAAATAAATAAACAAATAAAAATAATGTCTCGACACAAAATTTTATTTACGAATGATGTTGTGATTATTTTTAATATATAATTATTTTAATCAAATGTTTAATTTCCGGAATCTAAAGGAGCACACGACACATCCTGGTGGCCTGGAGTGGAATTACATGATGCACATGTTAAAATCAGCTGTATTTATTTATTGATAAATATGCTTAAAAAAGATAAATAAAAAAAATCAAAATCATAAGCTACATTTTAACCTGCATAAATTACACCAAATAATTATATCCCATTCTTATTGAACTTATTTGTTGATAAATATAAATTATTTTAATTTGTTTATGTAGTGTCAAATATTAGTAACAGACACAAGAAACTTGAAGCAATTTTAAAAAAATAATGATAAACAATTAATTTTTTTGTTATGAAGTTCATCCCATGAATTCACAAGATTTTACTGAATAAAATGTAATATTTATGGAATTTAAAACACATTTAACTAAACTTAAGAAAGAGTAAATTTAGACTTTTCTGGGATTTAACTCAATAGTCATCCTGACTAGATGCCCGAACCACGCCATCTGGCTCCTCTCGACCTGGAGGAGGAGCGGCTCGACACCGAGCTCCTCCCGGATGGCAGAGCTCCTCACCTGATCTCTGAGTGAGAGCCCAGCCACCCTGTGGAGGAAGCTCATTTTGGCCGCTTGTATCCGCGATCTCATTCTTTTGGTTACAACCCACACTGGTGACCATAAGTGAGGGTAGGAACGTAGATCTTGGTCACCATGGCGAGGGTAGGAACATAGATCCTGGTTGCCATGGTAAAGGTAGGAACGTAGATCCTGGTTACCATGGTGAGAGTAGGAACGTAGACCCTGGTTACCATGGTGAGGGTAGGAACGTAGATCCTGGTTACCATGGTGAGGGTAGGAACGTAGATCCTGGTTACCATGGTGAGGGTTGGAATGTAGATCCTGGTTAGCATGGCGAGGGTGGGAACGTAGATCCTGGTTACCATGGTGAGGGTAGGAACGTAGATCCTGGTTACCATGGTGAGGGTAGGTATGTAGATCCTGGTTACCATGGAGAGGGTAGATCGACTTGTAAATCAAGAGGTTTGCCTTTGGGCTCAGCTCTTTCTTTACCACGACAGACTGATGCAGCATCCTAGTTGTTGCTGACGCCGCACCAATCCGCCTGTCGATCTCCCGCTCCATCCTTCCCCCACTTTTGAACAAAACCCTGAGATACTTACATTCCTCCACCTGCGGCAAAACCCTGTCCTGACCCGCAGGGGGCATTCCAATAATAATAATAAAACTATTATTATAGGGGCAACAGCCTGAGACGAGAAACTCAGGCTTTCTCACCCAGCTGTAACATGTCTGTGAACAAGCTGTGGGTGCTCGTAGTGGCCGCAGCTTTACAGTTATCCCCCAAGAAGAGCATCCAGTTTTCAGCAATGGAGAGCTCCAACAGGGAAAAACAAGTCACAATACCAAAGTTTGATTGAACACAGTGGGCACAGCCTCTGGACTGTGTCCACTCATACCCGGACCTCACTGGTCGTGCAGTAGACAACGGAGGTCCACCGAACCACGTTGGTTCATTGGATCTTCTTCGTCCACTGTTTTCTCAGCTTCTCATCTTTCAGGAATTATCTCCTGGCACATTGGAACAGCCTGTCGCCACACATCAAAGAATTCAATTACACATGTTTATAATACAGTATGTCTAACCTGGAAACAAACATTCCCGGTTCGTCTCACTTTATTTAGCTCCAAACATCCAGACCTGTGACTCTCGTTAGGTCACTATGAACGCGTTCAATAGTGGTGGAAAAATATTTCTTTCTCTTCTTATGGGAGCATAATGGTGGTGTTTATCCTAACATTGTTAAAAATCTCATCTGTTTTACATATAGTTATCACACTGTTCGATTATTCCGTTTGAATGATTTACTATTAATCTTATTTACAATTTTTTTAATCCTAGGTGAATCGAAAATGAATAGACCACTTTCCCTCAGTGGAAACCAGTTGCACCTACCAGTGAGTGGTGGCCGAGAACTGTTTGGAGAAGCAGTAAAAGTCCTGCAGGGAGTCACTGACATGGTTCAAGTCGTCCTTGTTTGGGACCACAGAGTTCCTTTTTGTCCAAGTCTGAGCGACTCACTGCTACAATGTTTAGGATCCATCTATTCAATCAGGTATGTTGAAAAAAGTTTTACAAGTCACGGATGTTTGAAAAATACCGTAATTTCCGGTCTATAAGCTTCTGCCTACGGCTTATGCAATGACGCGGCATGTGTATGGATTTTCTAACGCCCACCACGGGTGCTCAAGCAGAAAAGGTATTAGAAAGACGGTAGTATAGCCGGGTGTTTGTATTTGTACTGATAGATGGAAGCAGGAACAAGCTACAATCCACCGTCTGAACACCACTACCATCCACCACTTCCTGTTCTAAACTTATCAAAATAAAAGAACAGGCAATACAACTCATTATTTCCTCTTTTACACAAGTTTGAACTTTATTGTAATTTTGTGCCTCGTAGATGAAAACGTAAACACACCCTTAGGTAGAAAATTTCAGTCTCTGGATACTTCTTTTTTTTTAATCACTCAAAACTTCCTTCCAGTTTAATGTGATTCCCAGCTGCATCACACACTACTAGGTGAAACCCACAAGGATATAACCTTGGATATAGCTCCAGCTACCTCTGTCACAGATGACGTTTTTGGTCTAATTTCTTACTGTTCAGTTAAATATCACTTCAAAATAAAGTTTGAGAAAAGCAAGCAATAAATTTCAAATCAAAATCCCTTGACTTCTTGTTAAATTGATGGATGTATCTTGTTTTGTTTTGTCATCAGCGTCCGAAACAGCGACGACACCTTAGATGAACCAAAACACAGAAAAATGCTTGAGAAAAAAGAAAAAGAACTTCTCCTGGACATGATGCTAAAAGCAGCACAAAACACAACACAGGATGTTTCCACCGTCGTGGAAAAGATCATCTCACTGTTTTCTGTTCACCATCAGAAACATGACGTCCTTCTAGAGTTTTATCAGCTAGTGAAAAATCAGGAATCCCCAGAAATGGTAGAGAAAATAAAAGCTCTTTTCCAGTCAGGTTCTGAGGCTTGGTCAGTAAACCTTTCAGAAGGAAAAGCCTCCATCCTAATGGAGGTGTTGCAGTTACAACCAGGCAGGAAAGAGGTGAAGCTGACCGGGTGCTCGCATGAAGAGAAGGAAGTCCTGACTTTTCTGCAGTGTCTGCCTTACATCTCACAATTAAGGTAAGGTTCAAGATTTTACTAAACAATTCCCTACCGGTGAGATAGCCGATGTCATGTTTGTAGGGTGGAACTGAAATGGAAAGTGCTGGTCTGATGGAATCTTTTCACAGCAGAAAAGGGCAACAAAGGGCATTGGCAAACTTTGTAGTTACCCAAAGTAGTGATCCGCCGGAGAGAATGTTACTCATGTTCTATCGGGCAGGAATGTGGACTGACTGGTAAATTGAGAGCTTAGTTTTTCAGCTCAGCTCTTTCTTCACCACAATAGCAGAATCCTAATTACTGTGAATGCCCTACTGAGCGGTCTGTCAATTTACCGCTCCATCCTTCCCACACTCGTTAACAAAACTCTGAGATACTTAAACTCCTCCACATGGGGCAGGAGTTCAAGCCCCAAGTGGAGTGAAGTGAACTTGCAGTTCACCCTGCAGTTCACTTGCAGGGTGAACTACAAGGGGCACTTTACCCTTTTCTGGGCAAGGACCATCTCTCCGGCATTCTAAATGGACCTTACTCCAAAGACTGAAGAGTGATACCTCTGGAGTTGTATCTATCCAAATTCCGATGGAACATAGAGGGCACAGCCCCTTTCTTGAAAAGGGGATGACCACTCCAGTCTCGAAGTTCAGAGGTACCTTTCATGAAGTCTAAGGATTCTCCAAAGGTATTCCATCCAACCAGCCGCACATTATCCTGGACAGATGTTGTCTAGGTCTGTGTTCCTGTCACCATTGAGTTCTTTGACTCCCTTCATGACTTCACTATTGCAGAGCCAATACCTCAGTCTCTAGACTCTGCTTTCTTATTGAAAGATGGCTCTGATTGAAAGATTTGTTCCGTTCCATTCCGCCATCTTCCGTAGATTTGGTTTGGTCAAATTTAGCAGCAACTCCTTGGCCCTACGCCACAGGGCTAATGGTATCTTGTTCAGTTCATGTGTCAACTGCCTTTGAAGTATCCCAATACAGAAAAGCCCAGCAGGCTCCTTTTAAGCTTGATTATACTTGTCATTGTTCATTATCATCAGACGGCAAAGTTTCTTGGGTACACTGTTTGCCAGCGGAGACTTACGAGGGACATTTGGGCATCTAACATATAGCTTTTGTAATCAGAAAGGCAGTCAAATTACAGCTACAAGGGGTTTGGAAAACTTTTTTCTTGTTCAAGTTGTGTCACTGTTCCAATCATGACTATGTTTTGTTCCTTTCCAGCTTCTGCCGTCAGAAGGGCAACATCTCAAGTCAGACCAAGTTCTTGGTGTTATGTGTATGTACAAAGAACAAACAACATAATGAGGGCAGCGTTGATGAGTTGTTGCCTTCGGTCTGTTGTTATGAAACGTTTCCAATCAAAGACCACAGCAACAGGAATGACTACGAAGAGGACATGAGGCACCAGTGTAAATTCCTCCTGGATCTCTACTCTCAGATAAAAGAATACGAGTTTAAAACGGGTCAAAATCTTCTTCCAATATTGCAGCCGGTTTTTCAGTCAACTCCTGTCTGGTCCATAAAACTCTCAAATAAAAAGTCTTCCACTCTCCTGGATGTATTGAAGCTTCAATCCGAGAAAAAGGAAGTGAAGATAGCAGGAGGCTTACATATGGAGAAGGAGGTGGGAGGTTTCCTGCGCTGCCTTCCTTACATCTCACTGCTAAGGTAAAAAAAAAATTTAAACCAATATAAAATATGGTCTGTTAGTGAAAACAACTACAACTCCTTGCAACTCTGTAATCAGACCTTTTCCTGTTGCATATGTAGTCTTTTTATCAGTCGCTCTAAGTTGTGGTTGTGTTGCAATCACAGTTGTACCATCTTGAACCACTCCGTGCTCCGCCTGGATCACAGAGCTCCTCACTTTAATTTTGAGTGAGAACCTTTCTTGCGTCCTCTTCCAGTTGGCACCAATCGAACAGAAACCAAGAAAAGTCTACATTCTCCCTGAAATTTAGTGCCAGCTGGAATTTTATTCCCTAAGAATGGCACAGATCAGGTCTTCCTTCAGCACTTTGATGGCGCTTACGCCACACAAATTGAGATTTATCAAAGCCGTAGTAACTCTTCTTACACAACTTCGGTTCAGTTCCATCGTCTTCCGCTCTAAAAGACCTAAAATCCATCCCACCCTAACCCCGCCTCAGAGTTTTTTTTCACTCAAAACAGGCGTTTTTGAAAACTCCGGCCAAAGTGGAGATTTTGGAAAACTCCGTTTTTTTTCGTTTGCGTGTGGACATGCGAAAACAAAAATTTGCATTTTTATACGTCACTAATTGCAACAAGTAATGCACATTCGTCATTCGTGTGGGTCCTTGTATACGAAAGCACACAGTGGGCAGCATGGATTCACAGAAACAGGCGTTACTTTTTACCCTGCTGCAGACCCTCTTTTCTTGCCTTTTTGTCCACTCTCAAATGAAGAGCTAAGGATGAGAAATGCGTTGCAATCAGTGATTATTAATCACATAAGCTTTCCTAGCTCAGAGCTTACATTTGGATAAATACTGCCCACTACTGGTCCGGCATGCTTATAACCGCACTCAGAAGCGTATTTATACGGCTCCGTGTGTGTGGGCGCATGCATTTTTCTAACGGAGGACAGCAGATATGCGTTTTCAAAAATACCCGGGTACGTGTGGACATGGCCTCAGAAACTCCAAATATGTTTTTTGAAAATGACGTGATGCATATGTAATCGTCCTCTAATGAGCCATTGGCTCCTGAAAGTACTCATAAACAGTGTTGAGGTCTTCCACAAGCAAAAGAGAGTGGGAAGACAGTTACCACGGCAACTCTGTGATTGATCCATGGATTTACCAGTGAAAAAACTAAACTTGAAAAATACTCAAAGAGCGCTGACGTCCGCTAAGGTCTGCAGAAAAAGGAAGCTCCATTTTCCCGGCAGCCGATCAGTGTAGATAAATAAAGCTAACAGAACCAATAGGAATTTGACTCATTCAAAGGTTTTCATACAGATCAATGTTGTAATATCATCTGCTCCGCCTTTTAAAGTCCCAGCATGTGGCAAGACTTTAGACTTTCAACAGAACCTTTAAATCCCTCCTGGACTAAAACAAAGCAGGCTATTCAACCTAAACCTTTTGACTGTAAATTAATCAGTGAAACCTAAAAAATGTCCAGAGAACAAACTTTTGTCCATCATGGACAATCATGACCATCCTCTCTACCCACTCCTGGACGAACGGCGGAGCTCCTTCTCCAAGAGGCTCAGACAGCTCCGCTCGAGAACATCTCGATACCGGAGGTCTTTCTTTCCGTACGTGATCGGGCTCTACAACGGCTCACTTAGCAGATAGGAAGTTGTTGCTGTGACACACAAATTTCCCCTGTGTGGTATCATTAAAGTAGATTCTGAGAAAGAAGCAACAGGTCCATTACAGAATAAGCTCTTCACTGCATGGCGTACCTGCTCTGCCATAGTTGTCCATTTTCCTCAGGTGTCCGCCTGCCGGCGTGTCACCCTTAAACACTCCATTAATAGGATTTCTTTATTAATTTTTATGGGATGACAAAATTTTATTGCTGTATTAATTAATAAGTAATATTTTTGATTAAATGTTGTAAACAGTAACTTTTCATCCATTCTTAGTCTTCAATCTTCTTCTTCTCCTTTCGGCATTTCCCTTCAGGGGGCGCCACATCAAGTCAGTTTCTTCTTTCTAACCCTATCTCCTGCATCCTCTTTGGTCACACCAACTATCTTCATGTCTTCCTTCACTGTATCCATGAACCTCCTCTTTGGTCTTCCTCTAGTCCTCTTTCCTGGTGGTTCCAAACCCAGCATCCTTTCCGATGTACTCGCTCTCTCTCTCTCCTCTGCACATGTCCAAACCATCTCAGTCTGGTCTCTCTGACTTGATCTTCCAAAACCTCTAACATGACTTCAATGCCTGATTAAATCAATGTTTGATTGTTCGTGTTCTTCATGTCGACATGAAAAACAAACTGTTTTTCATGTCATTTCCGAGCAATAATCTTCATGTTTACTATCTTTTCAGTTTAAGCCCTCATTCTCTAGATCTTCAAAAAGGAACCAGATTGTTTGTGGATCTGTTCTGTGCAGCAGCAGAGAGAGAACATCAGACAGGAGAGAAGATGATGGACATGTTATCATCAGTGCTTCCCAAAGGGATTTTCCCATTTGATTCCAAACATAAAGAGACATATCAGTGTGACTTCCTGCTGGATCTGTTCTCCCAGATGAAGGACTGTGAGACTAAAACAGGTCTGAGTCTCCTTCCATCATTACATCCAGTTCTCCAGTCTCCTCCAGTCTGGTCCATAAAGCTCTCAGAGAGAAAGACCTCCATCCTCCTGGAAGTCCTGAAACTACAGTCAGAGAAGAAACCAGTGGAGCTGACAGACTGGTCCCATGAAGAGAGAGAAGTGAGGATTCTCCTGCAGTGTCTGCCTTATATCTCACAGCTCAGGTAAATCTATTCTTCTGTCTGAAGTTTAAGTTGAACTGAAAAGTCGTTTAAATAATTGCCAAGTTTGAAAAATTTGGTTGATCAAATATTGAGATCTCAGAATTTGAAAAATATTTTAAAAAGTTTACAATAAAATGGAGTTGACTTTGTGACCAAAAAGAAATTTGAGCTTCCAACAAAAAACCCTATTTCACAAGTTAAAGCAGGCTGAAATAGAGTCAAAAGGCTGAAATACCCAGCCTGCAAAGAAGAAGACCAAAACCTGGCCTGTTGGAAGGCAGTGAAATACAACTGTAGATTCCAAACCTAAAAGCCTTTACTTTTTCAAAAACCAACAGTGCAGCTTGTGTATGGATCAATATTGGTTAAATATGTGTCATGGTGTGTAGCTGAGGCCAAAAACTATCCTTGACACAACGTACAGGCTCAGATGAAGAAATCAAAAGCAGGTGTTAAGTAAATTCTTATATACTCTAGATGTTTGTGTATTTTTTAGACTTCTGTTTTACTCAGAGGATGTGTGACTTTTATTCCATCCAGAGGATGTGTTTAAACTGTTTTAAACCTGTTTTTTAGCTGTGCTCGACAATTCACTCAACCGCATCTGAAGACTCATCATTTCCTGTTTATCTCAGTAGTCTACCGATATGTTTCCATATGACAACGATGTAAATGGGCATGTTCTTAATGTTACAATAAATACGCCCTGAAGTGTGAAATAAACCAGAAGAAAACGAGAGCCGAGCATGTGTGTAACTTTCACATCCTTATACCTTTCTTCCCACTGCAGTGAATAAAAACTTATTAATAAGCCTCTATCTGGTCTTGCTTTGGTCAGCCAAGGGGACTTTAATGTCTGTATCTAGTATCTCTAGACCTGACAGCAGGTTTATTACATTGATGAAAAGTTTAGATGAAGAAGACAAAAACACATTAATTCGGCAGTTTGTAACGTAGGAGCTAGAGCCAAGACTCCAGATAACAGGTCAAGCATGGTAAACAAACGATCTGGCAAAGAGTGTGTGAAAAACTGATCCATTTATGCTGCAGCACATGAGTAGATGAGTGTCAGGTGTGACTTGTTGCAGCTCCCGCTGGGTCCGCCCAACTCCACACACACACACACAGACAAACAGGGACAACAAGGAGGGGGGAAACAGGACACAGAAATAAAAGACTACTTTGCTGACATAGTAGTCAGAAGGCGTCGCCAAAGTAACAGCTGTAAAAACGCAGGTTAAGGTAGGACCTGCGCAAAGTAAAGAAGACTAAACAGAGTTTCTGACTGAACAAACGGGACAGAGAGAAGCGTCCCTACCGTCACTATTCTAATGAAGGCGTCCACGCTAGCACGCCACATGAATATCAAGGAATTTAGATGCAGTTCTTCTTTGTGTTTTTGTTTTTTTTTTTAAAGACGTAATTTGACTTATTCGGCTGTTTTGTTGACGTGTTTATTCATTTTTACTTTTGCTTTTGAAACTGTCAATTCGGCCTTCCTCTCACTCTCCACTTCGTCCCGCCCCTCATAAAGCACATGAGTGGAGGGACTGAGCATGAGCAGAGCATGTGCACGAAAACACTTCCTGCTTACTTAGTAGAAAAGTTTCAAAAAAGTCTTCTGGACAGTTTAATTCTTGAACGAGACGTTTCGACTTCCAATCGGAAATCATTTTCAATCTGAATGAAATGGACTGAAAACTGGATCTATTTATACTAACCTGAGTAAAATGTAAAAAAAATAGTAAGAAGGGCTTGACCAATGAGCCTGTGTTACCTATGATGGCCGTGAATGGCTCCTATTGAAGCCACATGTGGCTACAATAGGAGCCATTCACGGCCATCATAGGTAACACAGGTCTTTGGCCTTTTACAGTAGACTGGTCTGTGGCTTCAATAGGAGCCATTCATGGCCATCATAGGTAACACAGGCTCATTGGTCGAGCCCTTCTTACTATTTTTTTTACCTTTTACTCAGGTTAGTATAAATAGATCCAGTTTTCAGTCCATTTCATTCAGATTGAAAATGATTTCCGATTGGAAGACGAAACGTCTCGTTCAAAAATTAAACTGTTCAGAAGACTTTTTTTAAACTTTTTCTACTAAGTAAGCAGGAAGTGTTTTCGTGCACATGCTCTGCTCATGCTCAGTCCCTCCACTCATGTGCTTATGAGGGGCGGGACGAAGTGGAGAGTGAGAGGAAGGCCGAATTGACAGTTTCAAAAGCAAAAGTAAAAATGAATAAACACGTCAACAAAACAGCCGAATAAGTCAGATTTCTTCTTTACAAAAAATGAAAACACAAAGAAGAACTGCTTCTAAATTCATTGATATTCATGTGGCGTGCTAGCGTCATTATTCATTAGAATAATGACGGTAGAGGCGCTTCTCTCTGCCCCGTTTGTTCCTTCAGAAACTCTGTTTAGTCTTCATTACTTTGCGCAGGTCCTCTTATTGCTTGTGACAGGAATTCCAACACTACCTTAACCTGCGATTTTACAGCTGTTACTTTGGCGACGCCTTCTGACCACTATGTCAGCAGAGTAGTCTCTTTCTTCTTTCTGTGTCCTGTTTCCCCCCTCATTGTTGTCTCTGTTTGTCTGTGTGTGTGTGTGGAGTTGGGCGGACCCAACGGGAGGTGCAACAAGTCACACCTGACACTCATCTACTCATCCGCTGCAGCATAAATAGATCAGTTTTTCACACACTCTTTGCCAGATTGTAGCCATATGTGGCTACAATAGGCCATAGACCAGTGGCCTAGGTAACAGACCAGGTAACACAGGCTCATTGTTCGAGCCCTTGCTTACTAATTTTTACCTTTTACTCAGGTTAGTATAAATAGATCCAGTTTTCAGTCCATTTCATTCAGATTGAAAATGATTTCCGATTGGAAGTCGAAACGTCTCGGTCAAGAATTAAACTGTCCAGAAGACTTTTTTGAAACTTTTTCTACTATGGATCACTCCTGGATGAATGAGGGACTACACGGACTTCCTGCGTACATTAAAAAGAAGTTCAATGGCAAAGAGCTTGGCGTTTCAATAGAATTCACATACTAGACCAGAAAGCTTGCAAAACCCTCCAAAAAGAGATTTTATATTATCTCCTCTAAAGACGTTTAATCTGATGATCATTTAATGTTTTCTTCCGATTCTTTAAGGTTGTTCTTTCAGGAACCTGAACTTCAAGACGGAACCACGTTGTTTGTGGATCTGTTCTGTGCAGCTGCAAAGAAAGAACAAAAAACAGAGAAGATGATGGAGATGTTATCATCGGTCTGCTCATATCAAACATTTCCATTTGGAAACAGAAACATAGCTGAGGAACATCAGTGTGACTTCCTGCTGGATCTGTTCACCAAGATGAAGGACTGTGAGACTAAAACAGGTCTGAGTCTCCTTCCATCATTACATCCAGTCCTCCAGTCTCCTCCAGTCTGGTCCATAAAGCTCTCAGAGACAAAGACCTCCATCCTCCTGGAAGTCCTGAAACTGCAGTCTGAGAAAAAACCAGTGGAGCTAACAGACTGGTCCCATGAAGAGAGAGAAGTGAGGATTCTCCTGCAGTGTCTGCCTTATATCTCACAGTTCAGGTAATAATGAATTTAATTATACATATGTTAATTTCCAAGGTAATTACAGTTTAATTACAACTCTACTCATGATGTAGATGCACAAACAGTTAACATACAAGCAAGAATCAGCAAAACCCAAAATATAACTCCTGGGATCAGACAGAAAAGCTACATTACAGCTTTATACACAACATAGTAACATGTGGAAGGCAGTGTGATGAGATGAACTACATGGTGTAGCCAGAGGGACGCCAAGGCTATGGTATGTTCCGACTCACAGGGGAAAATAAAATAGCCAACCACGCCGAGGGTTGGCAAAGAGAGTCAAAACATAATCATTGATTTTGGAAACAAGAGAAGTTCTTTATATGTTTGATTCCTAAAGAGAATAAAGGCCGTTGAAAAGAGCAAAGCGATGATGTATCACTTTGACTTTTCACTGGTTTGTTATCTAATTTTCTCCTGTAAGGCAGCACACACCAGAAGTTCTTACACCCTCTCTAGTTCTGATGTGATCTCATAGACAGTAAAAACATAAGTCCGTAATATCCAAACTTTTTAAAAGCCCTTTCAGCCCTGAAGCTTATGTCGTGATGTGGCCTGTCTATAGATTTTTCTAACGGCCACCACGGGGCTCTCAAGCAGAAAATGTACGAGGAATACTTTAGCATAGCCGGGAGTTTGTTTTTGTACCGATGGATGGAAGCAAGAGAACAACAAGGAACAATTCACCGTGTGAACACCACTACCATCCACCACTTCCTGTTCTAAACTTATCACAATAAAAGAACTTGAAATACAAGTCATCATTTTCTCGTAGAGGAAAATGTAAACACACTCTCATGGAAAATTCTAGCAGATATGATGCAGTTTTTAAGTTAAAAGTATTGAAGCTGCTGATAAAGAAGGAAAAACAAAAAACAAAAATTGAGTTTTACATTTAAAAATAAAATGAGAAATTTTATTCATGTATGTTTCTTTTTTTTCCAGAGTTGATCATCAGACGTCAGATCTCGACAAAGAAGTCAAGTTGTTTGTGAATCTGTTTTGTGCAGCTGCAAAGGAAGACAAACAGACAGAAGAGAATCTGGTGGAGATGTTATCTTCAGTCTGCTCCTACGAGACGTTCCCATTTAGAAACACAGACACAGCCAAAGAACATCAGTGTGACTTCCTGCTGGATCTGTTCTCCCAGATGAAGGACTGGGAGACTAAAACAGGTCTGAGTCTCCTTCCATCATTACATCCAGTTCTCCAGTCTCCTCCAGTCTGGTCTATAAAGCTCTCAGAGAGAAAGACCTCCATCCTCCTGGAAGTCCTGAAACTGCAGTCAGAGAAAAAACCAGTGGAGCTGACAGACTGGTCCCATGAAGAGAGAGAAGTGAGGATTCTCCTTCAGTGTCTGCCTTATATCTCACAGCTCAGGTAAATGTAAAATACGGTCTTGTGTCATGATTCGACGTGTTATTTTACCGTCTTCTTCAGTAATCTTCAGGATAATGTCAAATTTAACAGTTGGATTTGTGTCATGATGTGGAGCTGAGGCCAAAAATATACCCTTGACACAAAAGGCAGGCTCAGATGAAGAAATAACAAGCAGACTTGTTAGATTAAAAAAAAGTCTAGGGCTGCAACTAACGATTATTTCACAATTAGATTAATCTGTCGATTATTGGATCGATTACTCAATTAATCGGATAAAATGACAATTTAATAAATATTACTTTTTCGGCATATTATAGAATGTAGTTGTGTAAAACACAACTCATCATGAAATGAAGGCCAATGATTGGCTGCTATCTTCTCCTCCTATTTTGGTAGCGCGCATCGTCAATTTGCTCTCTACTGCCCCACATGGAGATCAATTTAAGTGCAGTTGACAGCAAAAAACTTTTTAGACGTTTAATCGATGACCTAATTAGTCGACAACTATTTTGATAATCGATTATAATCGATTAACTGTTTCAGCCCTAAAAAAGTACAAATAAAGAAGACAAAAACAGATTATTTAGGCAGGTTCTGATGTAGGAGCTGGAGCCGAAAACTGGATAATACGTCAAGCATGATAAACAACGATCTGGTAAAGAGTATATGAAAAACTGTTGCATTTATGCTCCAGCAGATGCGTAGATGAGTTTCAGGTGTGACTTGTTGCACACACACAGACAAGAGGGAGGGGGGGGAACAGGACACAGAGGGGGAACAGAATACTCTACCAACAATTTGTTTGTAAAATAAACCATTTCTGTTCCCCATGGAGTGTTATAATGGATGTGGAAGGAGGAGGTGGACCCAAATACAAGACATAAACAGGATTTATTTAACAAAACAATTCAGCAAGGCTGTAAGGCAAAGGATTAGTTTGTTTAACACAAAGAAATATAAGAAAATTCAATTGAATAAACTTGGTCAGGAAGCCAGGAAGACCTGGTCGGGAGGAATAGTAATGATCCAACAAAGATGTCAGAGGTGGTTACTTTTAAATAGGCAGCGGGTAGAATGATCCACAGGTGTCCGGCATCAGGTTGACATCTGGTGAGATGAAGGTCCAGGGCTCCCTCTGGTGGCAGAGGAGATCCTGACCCAGAGTTTAGATGATAAAGTCTACTCCTCTGAGAAAAATGTAGAACATTAATAAGTTTGGTTCATTTTTCTGTTGGAATTAGACATTTATGCTGTAATAGAAAATTTAAGCCTAGTCAAAAAAATAAAAATGAATTCCCAGTTTGCACTGCTTGATCTTAAGAAGTTTCTAACTTTAATTTCTAAATAAAAAAGAAAGAAAATGGTCTAAAATGATTTTTTTTGCCCTGCGGATTTTATTTTGTAAATAGTTTTTTTTATAGAGACGCACCGCATCAGTGCGGCCGTGCATGCGCCTGTATTGGGACTAATGCGATAGGAACTTTAATACGAACATTTAAAGCAGGGTCATCAAACTGGTGCTGGAAACATGAAGGTTTTCCATGAGTTCTTGTCTCTACACGCCTGATCCAGATTATTGAATCAAGTTATTGAAACATAAAGTTCATCCATGTGGAATGATCAGATCAAATTTTTTCTTTACATTTTTTCAGAGTTGATCTTCAAGGGTCCGATCTTCTAAAAAGAACCAGATTGTTTGTGGATCTGTTCTGTGCAGCAGCAGAGAGAGAACATCAGACAGGAGAGAAGATGATGGAGATGTTATCATCAGTCTGCTCGTATCACACATTCCCATTTTATGAAGAAAACATGGACGAGGAACGTCTGTGTGACTTCCTGCTGGATCTGTTCTCCCAGATGAAGGACTGTGAGACTAAAACAGGTCTGAGTCTCCTTCCATCATTACATCCAGTTCTCCAGTCTCCTCCAGTCTGGTCCATAAAGCTCTCAGAGAGAAAGACCTCCATCCTCCTGGAAGTCCTGAAACTACAGTCAGAGAAGAAACCAGTGGAGCTGACAGACTGGTCCCATGAAGAGAGAGAAGTGAGGATTCTCCTGCAGTGTCTGCCTTATATCTCACAGCTCAGGTGAAACTTTAGAAAATGTTCATTGAGAATAAATGTGTCTTTCATTGTTAGGCTACACGGTGGCACAGTGGTTGGCACTGTGGCCTTACAGCAAGATAATTGGGGTTCGAGTCCTAGAGAGGTTGCGGGGCTTTGAAAGGTGTGGACTCATGTCCACACGTAACTGTTTTCAAAATATCCGTGTCCACACGGAGCCGTATAAATACGCTTCTGAATGCGGTTATAAGCATGCCAGACCAGTAGTGGGCAGTATTGATGTAAACATAGGTTCTGAGCTATCCAATCAGAGCACCTCTGTCGTCATTTCTGCAAAACCTGAAACATGGCTTCTGGCGTCTCGTTTGTGTGGACCGACAAGGAGGTGGAATTGTTTTTAAAAGTCGTCATCGACTATAAAGTTAATAAAACACAAGAAAATATTGACGATCTAAACAAGGATGCACGCAGGTAGTGACCATTAAAACGCAAATCTCCGTTTTCGCACATCCACAACGCAAACGCAAAAACAGAGTTTTCCAAAATCTCCACTTTGGCCGGAGTTTTCAAAAACGCTGGTCTTGAGTGAAAAAAAACTCTGTTTTTTGTGTGGACGGCAAAACGGATAAAAATATATACGTTTTCAAAAATACCCGGCTACGTGTGGCCTTCGTATCTGAACCATCAGATTTCATATCTGGTTGACCCCCTTTGGCAGCAATAACTTCAACCAGACACTTCCTGGTTGCAGATCAGTCTGGCACATTGATCAGGATCCATCTTGGATCATTCCTCTTTACAATATGCTGCCGTTCAGTCAGAACCCTGGGATGTCTGAGGTTACACCACAGCATCTCAATGGGGTTTGAAAGAATCCGGGGTTTTTCTTCTCAGGTTTTGATTAAATCCAAATTCACTTCAACTATCATTCATTACATATAATCTCACCACCCGGTCTTTCTTGTGGGTCCAGACTGAAGAGAGAAGGCTGGTGATCAAACTACAAAATCAATAAATATCAAAGCATACCAAGCATTTCAAATGCTACCAGGACGCAACAAATTTCCCAATTTTCAATAGAACACAGAGCACACCTATGTCTCTCTGTGAGGTTACAACAAAGACACCCCTCCTATTGGGATTCTCAATTTTATAGCAACAACACAATTAATGAATATTCATGAATAAAGGTTTTTTTTCTTCCTTGTAATTGGCCCTTCGTTCTCCTCCTCCCATCTTCTTGTCTTGAATACAGAGGTTTTTCCTTATCACCTGAAACAAAGACAGATCAGCCCCTAATCCTCCTGACCACCATACTCTGGTGTGAACTGGTTTAAACTGGCCTGACAACCTTATAGAACTCACAACAGCAAGCATGTATTATCAAAGCACAGCCTTAGCTAACTAAAACATTCAAAAACATATCTTTATTGAATAAAAAGTTAGATGTTAATCTTCTTAAAATGTAAAAAGGTAAAGAGTAAAATATCAACTTTCTTCAGGTTCAAGTCAGGACTTTGACTTGGTTCTAGGACATTTCAGCCTCGGACATTTGGGCCAAAAACCTATTTTATGTGGAAAATTGTGATATTTATGATGTTTATTGTAAATAAACAGTTGCACTACAGAAAAGAATTGCTTTTAGTCGTTTTTATCCCATGGCTCAAATAAAAAATTCTGATATTTTTTTAAAAATTCTGATATTTTACAAATAAAAAATTCTAACATTTTTTAAAAATTCAAATAAAATTCTGATATTTTTTAAAAAATCTGATATTTTATGTAAAAATTTTATTGTAAATAAACAGTTGCACTACAGAAAATAATTGCTTTAAGTCATTTTTATCCCATGGCTCAAATAGCCTAGGTTGCAGTTCTTTGGCTCAAATGTCCGTGGCTGAAAAGACCGTTCACCCTTTGACTTGGCCACTCCAGAACGTGTATCTCGTTCCTCTAAAGTTGGTTTACTTCTGTGTTTTGGGTCATTGTCCTGTTGCAGCATCCATCCTCTTTGAGCTTCAACTGTTTGACAGACGACCTCAGATTTTCCTGCAAAACATCCTGATAAACTTTGGAATTCATTTCTCCTTTAATGATTTAAAGTTGTCCCTTGAGGCAGCAAAACAGCCCCAAACCATGATACTCCCTCCACCATGCTTCACTGTGGGGGTGAGATGTTGATGTTGGTGAGCTGTTCCATTTTTCCTCCACACATGACACTGTGTTCCACCCAAACAATTCAACTTTTATTTCATTGGAACGAGTGAGGAATGAGTGTGTGTGGATGGTTGTCTGTGTGTTTGTCCCCAAAACAGACCGGCGACCTGTTTGGTTGTACCATGCGTGTCGCCTGAAAACAGCTGGATAGGCTCTTGTATCCCATGCAACCCCTTTAGGGATAAGTGGTTCAGATGATGAATGAATAAATGAATAATCTCAAAACGGAAATTAATTGGTGGAAAAAAAAAACCCCATGATTTTTCTTATTGTTGCAGAGCGAATCCTAAAAGGTCAGATCGTCTGGAAGGAACCAGATTGTTTGTGGATCTGTTCTGTGCAGCTGCAGAGAGAGAACATCAGACAGGAGAGAAGATGATGGAGATGTTATCATCAGTCTGCTCCTATCAGACATTCCCATTTGATGAAGAAAACATGGATAATGAATATCAGAGTGATTTCCTGCTGGATCTGTTCTCCCAGATGAAGGACTGTGAGACTAAAACAGGTCTGAGTCTCCTTCCATCATTACATCCAGTTCTCCAGTCTCCTCCAGTCTGGTCCATAAAGCTCTCAGAGACAAAGACCTCCATCCTCCTGGAAGTCCTGAAACTACAGTCAGACAAGAAACCAGTGGAGCTGATAGACTGGTCCCATGAAGAGAAAGCAGTGAGGATTCTCCTTCAGTGTCTGCCTTATATGTCACGGCTCAGGTGAATCCATTTTTTTCTTCAAGTTATTCAACTTGCTTTGGCTACAGGTCGGGAGTTCGTCAGAGAAAAATGGTGGGTCTTCCATTTCTAAAAATACCTGTTAGACGTCATATTTATCATTTAAAAACTGAGAAGAACAAAGATGGAGTTGTCTAGTTTCGTCTGGTTGAAATGTTAAACTTTCTCTTCCTGTTTCAGATTGGATCCTCACAAGTCAAAACGTCAAGAAGAAACCAGCCTTTTTATGGATGTTCTCTCGACAACAGCAAAGAGAGGCCAGACAGGACAGAAGACACTGGAAATGTTAGCGTCAATATGCACCGAGTTTCCTTTGGAGGGAAAAGCTACTACCCGCGGTGATAACGATGGTCGCTATGGCTACGATGACATGGATTCTTATGATATTTATTCTGATGATGATTCTTCCAAATCAAGGGACAGTTATGACTCTAGAGGGGAAGATTATCATGATTATAATGATTACGATGAGGGTGAAAATGATGAGGATTACGATGAGGATGAAAATGATGAGGATTACGATGAGGATGAAAATGATGAGGATTACGATGAGGATGAAAATGATGAGGATTACGATGAGGATGAAAATGATGAGGATTACAACGAGGATTACGATGATGATGACAATCAATATGATGATGATGAAAATGATGATGATGTAGATACATACGATGACGGAATGGGGGACAATGATTATGACTATGATTATGATGATGACAGTCGTTCCACTTCATTGTTTGATAATGACGATTTGTATGATTACCAGTGATTAAGTAAAACTAACGTTACTTTTTGAAAAACACGGTGATCTAATTTGTTACTTTTCCAACATTCCTAAGAATTATAACGTGACGTTACTATGATGTGTTTAAATAAAGCAGTGTAAATCCACACTGCTCTCCCATGCAGCAGATTTACCAACAGAAGCTGCCACCAGCTTTACTGGATAGAAACAGGTTTTTCTAAAGTTCTTTGTAAATGTTTAAAAGTTCACTGTTTGTGCAAAAACGTACGGAAGCTCAGAGCTGACAAACATCTGACAAAAGAGATTTTTTTAAATAAACATGGCTCTAAAACAGACACGCTATTCCAGTCTGACTTTTTTATGATTTCTTTTTAACAATGGTGAATTCCTTGATCGTCTCAATGGATGGTGCGATCAGACACCCGTGTTCCTTGAGTAAGAACGGTCATCCGTCTTTCTGGGCTGTTTGTCAACATCATCCGTCTCTTAGATTTGTCATCAATTTTCCTCCTGCGGTCAAGTTCTGAATGAAATGTGTAACTGTAGTCCCAGGAACATCCGGCTGCTTGGACATAGTCCTATATCCTTACCTCTAACATGCTGGTATATGATTTTCTTTCTGATTTCCTTGGGAAATTTGAGAAAAAGTTTTTGGCTAAAATATGCTATATGCTCAAAGCAATATAAAGATAGTATTCCCTTGTACCCCAAGGCTCTGTCCTGGGACCCCTTCTCTTTATTATTTACCTCCCCCACCTCAGCAATTGTCAGTCAGTCATCTTCTTATCCGTCTATCCCTCACGGGATTGCGGGACATCTGCAATATTCTCTGTAAATTTAATATTCATTTCCACTGCTTTGCGGATGACACCCAGCTATATCTATCTGGCAAACCTGTCTCCAGTCTCCGTCCGTCCTCATTTACTGCCTTTCTGAAGTAAATAAACTGGCTCATTTCCAACTTCCTCAAACTTAATTCCAATAAAACATAAATTCTTCTTGTCGGCACCAAATCTACACTTTCCAAAGTCGACAGTTTTTCCCTTAATACTGACAGTTCCGTATTATCGCCCTCCCCTCAGGTTAAGAGTCAGGGTATCATCCTAGATTCTACCCGTTCAGTCCCACATCAGCAGCATCACTTGGTCTGCTTTTTTTCACCTCAGGTCCATAAACCGTCTTCGCCCGTCTCTGTCTTCCCACAGCACTGCCATCCTGGTTCATAGTCTAGTCACCTCTCGGCTTGACTACTGCAACTCCCTCCTTTTCAGCCTCCATCAGAAGTCCCTTAATAAACAGTAACACATTTAAAACTCCTCCACCCACATCGTCTCCAGATCTCTATCCTTCCATCACACCATCCCGGTCCTTCAGCAACTCCACTGGTTCTAGGTTAAATCCAGAATTTCTTTCAAAATTTTCCTTCTCACCTTTAAAGCCATCCACAGCCTCACATCGCCCTACCTGTCTAGACTTCCAGCAGATTTCCAGCTCCTCTCACCTCCTCAGGTCTTCTTCTTCCATCCATCTCATTGTTCGAATTTGCACATCTCCGAATGCCCAGAACGCTCCCCCTTCTTTCCAGATGATCTAACCATCGGGGCCCCATACACGCACGTAAACAAGCATGTTAGATGTTAAAACAAGCAAAATGTTACATCAAGCGCTTAGATTTCAAACCTAGCACCGCTAGATTTGAAATTTAACGCTTTTGATGTACCATTTAGCACTTGTTTAAAATCTAGCGTCATTCTATTGGTCTAATCTAGAGGTTACCAAAGCATGCCAACCATCTGATCCTGTTACGGCCCACTGGTCAAATGTTAGAACTCAATGTGGCCCGCGAACCATGTTCTAAGTAGAACTACCTGCAGTCCTGATCGTGTATACAAGTACCCACACCTCCGAACAGTACATTTTTACTCACTACATTTTTAAAGTTTTTATTGGATTTTGTACAATAATGTTACAAAAAATCTTAAAACATTAGATGCTTCATTTTTTTTTCAAACAATCAGATAAAAAAAAAAAAAAAAAAGAAATACAAAAGCAAAAGAAAACAAAAAAACAAATGTTGTACCAAAAAGTGTCTCTCGCAAATTATCAATAAAAGACATAAAAATCAGGTCACAGAAAAGCTAGAACAAGATGGATCGAGAAAAATTATGCAGGATCAGTGCTGGTTTGAAATAAAACAGGGAGAAAGTAAGTCAAATGGGTGTCACAATTAAGAAATTAATTAAGTGTAAACCTTAAAAACCTTGATATTTGGTCATTTTATTGTAACGCCTGGTATGTACCATAATTGTCTTCAAAGTGACTCATTTTATAGGTGTTTTAATGGATGACACACGTTGACAGAAATGACCGTCCCTCCGTATTTGCTAAAATCTAATTTTCCACGTATTAAAATATGACAAAACCGTAAAACTTGACAGGCAAGCAAAAAAGTCCCAAATATTTACGTAATAGCCTGTAACAGATTTATATTTAGCTAATGTGTTTATTCGTCACACTGTGTCCAACCTGGCAACCCTAAAGCTGGAGTCTGGAATGAGTCCACAAAGGCAGGCCGCAGTGAAGAACACCAAACTGGTCTCTCTGTATTTCACCGGGTCCGAGTGAGCGCATCCAGTTCCTCAAGCAAGTAACTGGATGTTTCCACGGAAATCGCAAAAACACAGGAAGCACCTCTTCTAGACCGTCTCCTTCTCCTCAGCTTCCCCGGGACCAAAACAACGCCTCCAGCCAAGATGGATGTGGCTCCCGGAGCCAGCAGCTGGTCATGCATGTCAACATGGATGTCAACAGCAGAATGACTCCATAACCAGCCAGATGTTGAGAGCTAGCCATTGGGAGCTAGCTGTTGAGGGCTAGCTGTTGGGGGCTAGCCGTTAGGAGCTAGCCGGACAATTTCTAAAAAAAACCCCAAAAAAAACAAAACAAAACAACAAAGTCCAAAGTAACGTCCAAAGTGCACTCGAAATCTCCAGAATGAGACAAAACATAGAAGAAGAAGAGACAGAAACTCAGAGAAAGTTAGACTAAATGCTAAAGTAACAGGGAGCATGAGAGCAGGCAACCACCCAGGGCAGCGCCTCAATCGCCTATTATATTAATCATAAAAAGCAAAGGCCCAAGGATAGAGCTGTGTGGGACACCAGTATCACTTAACTCAAGCATTGATACTGTATCTTCGATGGTTGACCGTGTTAAAAGCTTCTTTTCTTACTGTGTCCTTGTAGTGGGTAAAGTCTTCCTACAAGCAAATAGACAGTAAAGATCCAGGCGCCAAAGATCCAAAGTGGGAGCAGATTCCAAATCCCAGATGGAGAGGTTGTGTGAAAGTGGTGTTAATGGTGTGGAGATGGATCAGTGTGCCAGAGGAGACTCTGTAGAAGGATAAAATACCACCGGGATGGTCCACATACACTGCTACTCTGCGAGAGGTGGATGGAGGAGTAGGAACGGACATTTGTGTGCTTCTGTGACGGATGGTGTAACCACCTTCAGAGCAGCTGAGAGACCAGGACTGATCGTTCCACCCAAACCTGCAGTCAACACCACATCCTTTACGTTTCATCTCTTTGTAGGCTAACGCTATGTAAACTTTTCCTTCCCAGTCCACCTCGCAGTAATAGCGGCCAGTGACGCTAGCAGTGCTCAGCACTTGTGGCCACCAGTCAAACCTCTCTGGATGATCAGGGTAGTTCTGGTCCAGACCAACGCTCACTTTTCTGTTGTTCTCAGAGAGTGTGAGATTTCTGTGGATTGTGTCTGGATCGATGGTGAATTGACAGGCATCTATAAGAGGGAAGAAATAAAATCCCATGATTGTGATGATGATATGAATAAACTGGTACATAGAGCAGCAAGTAGACATGTCGCTACAGTCACTATTAAAGCAACTCCAGCCACTTCAGTAGCTTCTTTTCTATGCGCCTTGTAAAGCAGTACGCCCTGTAGGCCATTGTAGGTGCGCCGTTTTATCTGATGCACCACATCATGTAGAAAGTACCAATGGCGGCTGGTGACGTGTGGCGCAGGGGCGCCGCCCCCCCGACCTGATGACCAAGAAACATATATGCATATATATCTATATATACATGTATATATAGATATATATACATGTAAACATGTATGTGTTACATATAAACATGTATGTGTTTATAAGTATGCAAAACTGTCGAGTGTGAAGATTACATGCATTTTAATAATGTTTTACACCGTTTTATTTTATTTTCTTACTTCCTGTGCAAACCGGAACGAGGGCGCTAGGTAAGTACGCCCTCCCAGGTAAATGTATTGGTGTGTATGTGGCTTCTGGTTTTTATGGAAAAAACGTGACGTCAGCTCTAAATTTTTTTCCATTTATGTGTATTGCAAACCAAACCACGCCCGCGGGGCGCAGATATTTTCCGCCCATCGGGTGTGTGATAGGTTATCCTCTCTGTCAGTCTGTTACATGAACCAATCAATTAGCTATAAGCTGACCTATAAATCCCACCCACGCCACGCCCTTTCTTTTCACTGCGGAATTCTGGGAGTCTTCTTGATGGCGTTGGAAGCTAGTTCAGTTGCTAACAAAGCTAGTGGGTTTTTTAAAGAGAATTCAGTGTCCTCCCTTCTACAGAATCCGTTTTCTAACCGTTCTAAAGAAGAAAAAAGAAGAGTGAAGAAGCTTGGACCGGACACCCCAGATTTGACTGTGCAACAAAACAGTGGAGATCGCGGATGCTTTTATGTGAGAGGATAAGAAACACTGGATGAGAAACACTTTTTTTGTTTCCCCTGCTTATGGTTTAGTTCAGCAGCAACTGAAAAGGTGTGGATATCAACAGGGGTGAGTGACTTGAAGCATTTGTCTGAAAAGTGCAAACGTCATGAAACTTGCCACACCCATCTTGATAGTAGCTATAAGCTAGGTGTTTTTGGCAGTAGTAACATCCTGGCACAATTAAATGAAGGCTACCGAACTGGCATAAGGAAACATAATGAAGAAGTCACCAAAAACAGACACATATTGTCACGAATAATTATATATATATTTTATATACACTTTTATATAATATATCTAAAAAAAAAAAAAATTTTTTGTGTGTTTGAAAAATGTGCGCCCCCCAGTTTTTTTTACCACCAGCCGCCACTGGAAAGTACAGTAAGGAATGAATGATGTAACCATCTGTAGGCTGCTGGATTTATACTTACACTTCCTCAAACCAGGTACTAGCCATCGTTCTCCAGCAGGTTCAACCCTGAAACAAGAGAGCGCCGTTAAACATCCATTTTTAGTCAAATTTGATCAAGTCTAGTCAGCTCCATCTGCAGCTAATTAAGAGTCATTTAACCATTTCTGTGCTATGGTGAGCTCCAGACCGGGGTGGGCAAACTTTTTGGTTTGCGGGCCACATTGAGTTCTAACATTTGACCAGGGGGCTGGAACAGGAGCAGATGGTTGGCTTGCTTTGGTAACCGCTAGGTTTTGAAATCTAGTGCGACAGCGCTTAAAAATATGCAATTAGCGGCGCTAAGTTTGAAATCCAAGCGCTTGATTTAACATTTTGCTTGTTTTGACATCTAACATGCTTGTTTACTTGTGTGTATTAGCCCTGATGGCTTTCCATATCACACAGTGTTTCCTCGTCTAGTGAGGAGACATCAAAATTACAGGGAAAATAAAACATTAACAAGGTTTATTTATTTACCTATCTACACCGTTCTATCACGGTGTAGATAGGAAGAGGAATGGTGTAGGAGTTATAGTGAAGGAAGAATTAGTTGGGAATGTTCTGGAGGTAAAAAGAAGGTCAGACAGGGTGATGAGCCTCAAGCTAGAAATTGAAGGGGTAATGTTCAACGTTGTTTGTGGGTATGCGCCACAGGTAGGATGTGAGGTCGAGGAGAAAGAGAAATTTTGGTCAGACCTTGATGAGGCAATCCAGAGCATCCCTAGCAGTGAGAGAGTTGTTATTGGAGCAGACTTCAATGGCCACGTTGGTGCAGGAAACAGAGATGATGAGGAGGTGATGGGCAGGTTTGGTATCCAGAACAGGAATGCAGAAGGTCAGATGGTGATCGACTTTGCGAAAAGAATGGAATTGGCTGTAGTGAATACTTATTTCAAAAAAAGGCTGGAACACAGGGTGACTTACAAGAGTGGAGGAAGGAGTACACAGGTAGATTACATTTTGTGTAGGCGGTGTAATCTGAAAGAGATCAGTGACTGTGAAGTCTTAGCAGGAGACAGTGTAGCCAAACAGCACAGGATGGTGGTGTGTAAGATGACCATAGCAGTGAGGAAGTTCAAAAAGATGAAGGGAGTGCAGAAGACTAAATGGTGGAAACTGAAAAAGGAAGAGTGCTGCTTGAACTTTATAAAGGAGTTGAGACAGGCTCTTGGTGGGCAGGAGAAGCTTCCAGATGACTGGACAACTACAGCTAATGTGATCAGGGAGACAGGCAAGAGAGTACTTGGTCTGTCATCTGGAAGGAAGACAGATAAAGAGACTTGGTGGTGGAATGAGGAGGTGCGGGATTGTATCAAAAGAAAGAGGCTGGCTAAGAAGAAGTGGGACACTGAGAGGACTGAGAAGAGTAGGCAAGAGTACAGGGAGATACAGCATAAGGTTAAAGTAGAGGTGGCAAAGGCAAAACAAGCAGCCTTCGACGACTTGTATGCTAAGCTGAACAGCAAGGAGGGAGAGATGGACCTATACAGGTTGGCAAGACAGAGAGACAAAGATGGGAAGGATGTGCAGCAAGTTAGGGTGATTAAAGACAGGAATGGATATCTCTTGACAGATGCCAGTAATGTGATGGGAAGATGGAAAGAGTACTTTGAAGAGTTGATGAATGAAGAAAATTTAAGAGAACAAAGAGTAGAAGACGTTACCAAAGTGGACCGGAAAGTGGCTAGGATCAGTAAGGTAGAAATAAAGAGGGCACTGAAGAGGATGAAGAGTGGAAAGGCTCTCGGCCCTGACGGAATCCCTATAGAAGTATGGAAGTGTTCAGGTGAGGTGGCAGTAGAGTTTCTGACTGGGCTGTTTAACAGGATATTAGAAAGTGAGAAGATGCCTGATGAATGGAGAAGTGTGCTAGTTCCTGTTTTTAAGAACAAGGGAGATGTGTAGTTGTGGTAACTACAGAGGAATTAAACTGATCAGTCAAATGACGAAATTATGGGAAAAAGTTGTCGAAGCTAGGCTAAGGTCTGAAGTAAGAATTTGTGAGCAGCAGTATAGTTTTATGCCTAAAAAGAGCACTACAGATGCAGTATTTGTCTTGAGGATGCTGATAGAGAAGTACAGGGAAGGTCAGAGGGAGCTGCACTGTGTCTTTGTAGATCTTGAGAAAGCGTATGACATGGTACCTAGAGAAGAACTATGGTATTGTATGAGGAAGTCTGGTGTGACAGAGAAGTATGTTAGAGCAGTGCAGGACATGTATGAGGGCTGTAAGACAGTGGTGAGGTGTGCTGTAGGTGAGACAGAGGAGTTCAGTGTGGGGGTGGGACTGCACCAAGGATCTGCTCTGAGTACTTTGCTGTTTGCTATGGTGATGGACAGGCTGACAGACGAGGTCAGACAGGAATCTCCATGGACAATGATGTTTGCAGATGACATTGTGATCTGTAGTGAGAGGAGGGAAGAGCTGGAGGAAAAGCTGGAGAGGTGGAGGTTTGCACTAGAAAGAAGAGGGATGAAGATTAGTCAGAGTAAGACAGAGTACATGTGTGTGAATGAGAGGGATCCAAATGGAAAAGTGAGGTTACAGGGAGAAGAGATAAACAAGGTGGAAGATTTTAAGTATCTAGGATCAACAGTCCAGAGCAACGGAGAGTGTGGAAAAGAGGTGAAGAAGCGTGTTCAAGCAGGCTGGAACGGGTGAAGAAAAGTATCAGGTGTGATGTGTGACAGAAGAGTTTCAGCTAAAATGAAAGGAAAAGTGTACAAAACCGTGGTGAGACCCGCCATGCTGTTTGGTCTAGAGACAGTGCCACTGAGGAAAAGACAGGAAGCAGAGATGGAGGTAGCAGGGATGAAGATGCTGAGGATCTCTCTGGGAGTGACCAGGATGGACAGGATCAGAGGAACAGCACATGTTAGAGGTTTTGGAGATAAAGTCCGGGAGGCCAGACTGAGATGGTTTGGACATGTACAGAGAAAAGAGACCGAGTACATCGGCAGAAAGATGCTGGATTTGGAACCACCAGGAAAGAGGGCTAGAGGAAGACCAAAGAGGAGGTTCATGGATACAGTGAAGGAAGACATGAAGATAGTTGGCGTGACCGAAGAAGATGCAGCAGATAGGGTTAGATGGAAGAAACTGACTTGCTGTGGCGCCCCCTGAAGGGAAATGCCGAAAGGAGAAAAAGAAGAACAAGGTTTATTTATTTATTTATTTTTTTAAGTTTGGCGGGCCGGAATCAAACATTTAACAGGCCGCATATGGCCCGTGGGCCGTAGTTTGCCCGTGCTTGCTTTAGACTGTGACTGAAAATCTTCAAATCGGTCACTGTCCAATAGATGGCGACATAAATGTCTAACTATAAATTTTTCAAAGATTTTTTTGTGAGGACCGTTTATTAAAGATTGTAACAAAAAGACGAATGTCCAACTACATCACGTTTATTCATACCTAAGAGTTTCCAGACCCCAGCGTGGATCCTTCAGAGCGTCATTCAGCAGTTTGACATCAGATTCTCCAGGAGAGTTGTAACTCAGGTCAAGCTCTTTCAGATGGGAAGGATTGGAGGTTAAAGATGACCTTAGAGAAGCAACGCCGCTTTCTGTAATCAAGCAGCCCGAAAGGCTACGGACATGTGAAACAACATGGATCAATTTAGGTCTTCTCTTATAATCTGTACATGCACGTTTGAAGGTAATTGATATTTTACTCTTTACCTTTTTACGTTTTAAGAAAGTTAACAATGTACTTTTTACTCAATAAAGATAAGTTCTGAATGTTATTTTGCTAAGGCTGTGTTCTGATAGTAAATGCTTGCTGTCGTGTTTAACAAGGTTCTGTGGGGTTGTTTGGGCCACTAGAGTGAACCAGTTAACCAGTTTAGACTGGGAGAAGAGGCCTTCGGTGTCTGTGTCTCTCTGCAAGAAGGGGGACAAATAGTCTGCACGGCAAGGAGGGGAGTCATGAGGATGGACCAATGGAAGGGCCGGATCATTCACTGTTTATATTGTGTTTTCTGCTTATTCTGGTACTCCCAGGAAGAGTGTTGTCTCTCGTTGTAACCTCACGAGGACACACAGGTCTCGTTTGTTCAGGAACCTGGGACCCAGATGCATCTGTATTAGATTTTATGTTGAGGAATAAATCTCGGAAACTGAGAACTTTTCTAAATCCCAGTAATATTTAGAACACTTGGTATGTTTTAATATTTAGTTATTCATTTTTAGATCACCGGATTTCTCTCTTCAATCTGCACACGCAAGAAAGACCGGGTGGAGAGATTAGTTATTAATGAATGATAGTTGAAGTTAATATTGGATTGTTTTTGTCCTGAGAAGAAACAAACCCCCGGGTTCTTTAAATGTTAAACCCTCATTTTAAAATGAGATCTTAAAAATGAACTCAAAGATCTTCGTAAACTAAAACAAAAGGAACAATTATTTAAAACAGAGATTTGAAATTGAACTACTTTTTGATCAATGAGTTCCACTCCAGGACTTGAACCCTGGCCATCTTGCTGTGAGGCCACTGTGCTAACCTCAGCCCCCTCTTATTTGTAATTTCTAAAGTATCATCAAAGACAAATGAAATCCAGTTGCTTTATGAAGAATATCCTAAATGCGTTTGGAGTGTTTTTTACCTGAGGACCTCGAGTTTGCAGTTTGGACTTTTCAGTCCGACACACAACAGATCAACTCCTGAAACCTGCAAGTTGTTGTTACTTAGATCCAAATGTTTCAGACATGATGATGGCGAGTTTAGAACTGAAGACAAAGCTTCGCAGCTTTTCTTGGACAGATTGCAGCCGTCCAGCCTAAATAGATTAATGTGAAAGAGAAATTTAATTCAGACACAACTTTTATACTTTTATTTTAAAATGTCAGAATGTACGGTACTCACAGAGCCTTTTCTGTGGTTTTGATCACTGGAGTCAATTGCAACAAAGCTTCATCTGCTGCAGAGTACTTCTTCAGGTCGAATACTTGGAGCTTTTGCTCTGACGACAGTAAGATGAAGGCCAGAGCAGACCACTGACCAGAAGACAGGTTTTCTGTAGAGAGACTTCCTGATCTCAGAGACTGTTGGATCTCCTCCACCAGAGAACGATCATTCAGTTCATTCAGACAGTGGAACAGGTTGATGCTTCTCTCTGCAGACAGATTCTCACTGATCTTCTTCTTGATGTATTGAACTATTTCCTGATTGATTTCTGAGCTACTCCCCACTTGAGGCACTAGACCTTGCAGAAGTCTCTGATTAGTCTGAAGTGAAAGACCCAGGAGGAACCGGAGATACAAGTCCAGGTGTCCGTTAGGGCTCTCTAAAGCTCGGTCCACGGCACCCTTGAAAAGATTCACATAGTGGGAATTTGTTTTTTGTTCTTCAAGATTATCTGTGGTCTGGCTCATTAACGTGATGTCGTCGTGAAGAGCAGCCAAAAACTCCTGAACACTCAGATGGATGAAGCTGAAGACCCTCTCCTGGTACAGTCCTTTCTCTTCTTTGAAGACCTGTGTGAACACTCCTGAGTATTTTGAGGCTGCGTCCATGTCGATACCGCACTCTTCCAGGTCTGATACATAGAAGATCAGGTTTCCTTTCAGCAGCTGATCAAAAGCCAGTTTGGCCAGAGACTCAATCATCTTCTTGTTCTCTGAACTCCAGTGTGGATCTGTCTCAGTTCCTCCATCGTACTTGATCTTCTTGACTTTGGTCTGAACCACCAGGAAATAGACGTACATCTCAGTTAGGGTCTTTGGCAGCTCTGCTTCCTCACTGGTCGTCATGACAGCCTCCAGAACTGTAGAAATGATCCAACAGAAAACCGGGATGTGGCACATGATGTGGAGAGTCTGTGATGTCTTAATGTGGGAGATGATCATGCTGGCCTGCTCCTCATCTCTGAACCTCTTCCTGAAGTACTCCTCTTTCTGAGCATCAGTGAACCCTCTGACATCTGTCACCATGTCAACAAAACCAGGCGGGATCTGATTGGCTGCTGCAGGACGTGTGGTGATCCAGATCCAAGCAAAGGGAAGCAGGTTTCTTCTAATCAGGTTTGTGAGCAGCACATCTAATGATGTGGGCTCATTTGGGTCAGTTAGGACTTTAGTTTTATGAAAGTCCAGAGGAAGTCGACACTCGTCCAGACCATCAAAGATGAAGACAACCTGGAAGTCGTCAAAGCTACAGATTCCTTTAGTATCGGTAAAGAAGTGATGAACAAGTTGCACCAAACTGAACTTTCTCTCTTTCAGTACGTTCAGCTCTCTGAAAGTGAATGGAAATATGAACTGGATGTCCTGGTTGCTTTTATCTTCAGCCCAGTCCAGAGTGAACTTCTGTGTTAGGACAGTTTTCCCAATGCCAGCCACGCCCTTTGTCATCACTGTTCTGATTGGTTCATTTCTACCATGTGGTGGTTTAAAGATGTCTTCTTGTCTGATTGTTTCTGATCTGTCTGGTTTCCTGGAAGCTGCTTCAATCTGTCTAACCTCATGTTCATCATTAACGTCTGCAGTCCCTCCCTCTGTGATGTAGAGCTCTGTGTAGATCTGGTTTAGAAAAGTTGGATTTCCTGGTTTAGCAATCCCTTCAAACACACACTGGAACTTTTTCTCAAGATATGCCTTTAGATTACGTTGTCCCATTCCACCAGGTGTTCCTAATTAAAAAATAAAACAGATTGACCAATAATTTGTTTAAATTATTCATGAATAAGTTTGTAAAAAATTATCAGCAAGTACATTCATTTTATTTAGAAAAATCTACTAACTGTTCTTCAGACGCTCCGCCATCAGCTCCAAATTCATATTTTTTAGGAAGTCTACTGTGATTGTAAAAACAGCGTCTCTACTGCTTTTGCTTTGTGCTTCATCTTCCAACGTCTCATCATCCATTTGATCCTCAGAAGATTCAGGGTGATCCACACTAAACAGCTTCTGCATTTTCTCTAATTCTTTCTCCACAAATGCAACAATGTTTTTCTTCAAAAGCTGGAAAAGGAAGACCATGATGGGCACAGTCAGATAGATATGAGCCCAAACTTCAAAAGTCATGTCAGACACATTAGTTTTAGACAAAGTATACAGACCATGAATATGGAGTCCAGATGCTTTTGATATCTTTGATCAGCAGGAACAGTTGGGCTTTTATGATCCTCTCTAAAGGAATTGTAAAAGTTACCATGTGCATGTGAAAGGTAAGACCACTTAACAAGTTTTTTCTTACAAGTTACTGTTTATGAGTTCAGACTCATTCTGAAGAAATCAAAAGAAGCGTCGTTCATCAAACTGTGGCATTAAATAGTTCCTCAAAATAGTTTTAAATCTTACCTTGTTTCTGAGAAGTAACTTTTTCTTGAATGTTCAAACTCTTCTGTGGGATTCAGCTTCCTCCTGAAAAACAAAGTTCATTGTTCTTTGAACCCAAAGCACACCAAAGCAGGCACAAAGGTGTAGGTGTAGGTTAGGTGTTATTTATAAAGATAAACTTACCGCCTTGCAGAAGGAGGTTGGTTTTTAAATTCAAAAAACAGATCCTTTGACTCGTTACTTTTTAAGGACAAACAGCTGACGTCAGAACGGTCCGACGCCCCATGGATTCCACTGTGAAATAAATGTAATCATTTTTAAAAAAATATTTATGACTTGAGTCGTAAAGTTTTTTACTTAATGTTTTGAAGTTAAAAACTTGATTAGCCTTTGACCTGTCGTTCTGATAGGACGCACAATTTGGTCCAGGTTCTGGAAACTGTTGTCGTGGCTCCCCTCTCACCTGGAACACTTTTTTACTCCTGTCCTAAGCCCTAATTTGGCACACCTGGTCCCAATTCCCAGGTGTCTTATTTCCATTTGGACCACAAAGTATTTGAGCCTTGGTGTGCCTCACTTGCCTGGTGGATCATTCCCCTGCATCACACCCTTACTCCATTCTGCACACTGCTCCACTGGTCTGCAGTGCTTTCGCCATTGCAACCTTCCTTTTGAGCTCCATAGCTCTGATTTTCATCCTGCTGAGCTCGTTCCCCTTGGCTCCTGGTGCACCCTATCTTCCTCTTAAGCTCCATAGCTCTGATTCCTCATCCTGCTAGGCTGGTTCCCTTTGGCTCCTGGTGCACTCTGCCTTCTTGTTGAGCTCCATAGCTCTGATCCTCATCCTGCTAGGCTTGTTCCCCTTGGCTCCTGGTGCATTCTGCCTTCTTGTTGAGCTCTATAGCTCAGATCCTCATCCTGCTAAGCTTGTTCTCCTTGGCTCCTGGTGCACTCTGCCTTCTTGTTGAGCTCCATAGCTCTGGTACTCATCCTGCTGAGCTTGTTCCCCCTGGCTTTTGGTGCACCCTATTTTCCTGTTGAGCTCCTACGTCTGGTCCCTTTGGTCACTCATCTTACAGACTTCTGTCTGGTTCTGCAAGTCTTACAAGAAACTGGTTTAAACTGGCAATGCTTCTGGGTCAAACTTCTCTACTCACCGCCACCAGCTTGAAAAATGTGACCTAAATCAGGTGTGATTTGACAGTAATTATAAAGATAAACTTACCGCTTTGTAGGAGGACGTTGGTTTTTAAAATCAAAAAACAGATCCTTTGACTCGTTACTTTTAAAGGACAAACAGCTGACGTCAGAACCGTCCGACACCCCATGGATTCCACTGTGAAATAAATGTAACCATTTTTAAAAAATATATATGACTTGAGTCGTAAAGTTTTTTGCTTAATGTTTTGAAGTTAAAAACTTGATTAGCCTTTGACCTGTCGCTCCGATAGGATCCACAGCTTGGTCCAGGTTGAGGAGAATGTGACCTCTGATGAATCCTGCAGGAAAATTGAAAAAAATATCACTGGCTGATGTGATGTTTTATTTAGAAACCGAGATGGTGGGATTTAAAGTAACTTCTCAACAACCACTACCCTGAGGAACTCCAAGACTTAACCCTACCAGACCTTCGCCCCAGGCTAATTCGCCTCTATACCTGGCTTCCCTGGCAAAAAATAAGGAAAATCTACTGTATATGTGTTAAAAAACTGTTGAGAATATGCTCAACCTTTGGGAGGAGATAGTCTAGAAAGGGTCTGACCTTATAGATTCTGTTTGTCTTGTCAATTTCAATGTCTTCTTCATCAACAACATGCAGACAATGCCACAGAGCAAGAAATCTGTAACGTGTCATGGCACTTCAAAACCCAGGGGTAAAAACAAGAAAGTCAGTTCCTTCATTAGTCTAATCATCTCGGTAGCTTGGATTCACAGAAATATGTACCATATGAAGTCTAATTCAAATAAAAGCTTTCATTTCTTCGACTGATACATCTTGGAAATTCTTAGCAAAATAACAATTTGGTTTTGCCAAACGTTCCTGTTGAACGTGAAGATTTGTCTTGTTCGTCAAATTCAGCCAAAAATCGTCCTCCAAAAACAAGAAAGTCTGCACTGGGAAGCGCGCAGGCCTTGCTTTTTTTTTCTGTGGAAGTGCTCGGTTCATTTGTCGATCTTTTTATGGCAAATTTTTACAAAAATATCCAGTTTATTCACAGAAACACGGCGTGCTTCAAGGCAGCAGCCATTTACAATGACAAACCTTGCGATAGTTATGAGTCTACCCCCTGATTGGCTGCTATTTTTAGCCATGCGTCACGCATTGTCTGAATTACCAAATATTTGGTAACTTGGTATTTAGGAATTAACGCTATTACCTGAAATTCGGTAACTCGACCTGGAAGGGTTAATCTGGCCCCAGAACAAAACCCAGAGGAACTCCATCACATTTGCCAAAAGAAGATTTGGAGTTGCATACTTTGAGAGCTCATATTTTATTCTTCAAAACCCCTTCTCTGTAATGGGTCATGGGAGATGCCAGAGTCTATCCTGGGTGATTTCATGTGAGCGTCAGAACACACCCCTAACCGGTCGCCAGTCTGTTGCAGGGCAACACACACGGACATCCATCCACTCATGGTCATTCCTAATAGTACGGCAGAACTTGAGTAGAACCATGCAACAGATAACACAGTATTTTTCTGGGTTGTTTTAGGTGGTCTGGTATCTGTACAACATACACCTGCTGGAGCATGAGCCAATTTGAAAACGACCACCATCAGTATGTTATTCTGCTCATCATGAGCTTTCTAGAGCATTGATTTTGGTATCTACACCGATGATTATGGATACTGCCATCTGATGGTGATCACCAAATATTGGTGTCCTTGTCAGCCATCTTGAAATTCAAGATAGGGGCAAATTTGTAGCCCCTATCAAACCTAATGCGTATCTTTCTCAGTGGTGAATGAAGTACTCACTTTTTGTACTTAAGTAAAAGTAAAAGTACCAATAAAAAAATTTACTTAAGTAAAAGCACAAAAGTAGTTGGTGTAAATTGTACTTTTTAAGTAAAAAGTAAAAGTATTCCAACATAATTCAAATGTTATTTTTTGTGCTATAGGGTGTCACCATGGTAACCAGGATAATACTCTGCAGGGGAGTGACCCCCCCTCTCCCGCCTCTTTTGGTCCACAAAAATAAATAAATAAATAAAAATAAAAGGAAAGAGGACAAGTCAAGCTATCCCCTAGAAGGGCCAGTGCATGGGCTCCAAAATGGAGGAAAATGACACTTATTTTTTAAAATGTTTTGGGGGGGGAGGCCCCCATTCACTATATATTGGCTTTGTCAAAGCCCCACCCCCCTTTGGAAAATTCTAGATCCGCCCCTGCTCTGTGTAATGATTGCTCAACTTTTTATTTAGAAGTAAACACAACGAACAACGATCTTCTGACTCTTTTTAACTTGTACTATATTTGATGTTAGGTTTTTGAATGAATGCGGAAAATGTTTCTCGATTCATGACTTCTTCTCCCGATCAACTGCTTCTTTTGATTTTGGCGATGCGACTTCAAGATGCGCTAAAATCTCATTTTGCCTAAAACCAAAGCAAAGCAAATGGAGAAGACCACTAGTCCCAAAGTATTCATTCCACGACTGGAGACAATTGTGGGGACAGTTTCCTTAGCTGCCTGTGGATAAAGAAACAAAAAAAGGCTTTCATTTTGTTATGTTTGCTTATGTGCAGTTGGAAATTTAGTACAGAAGTAATTAAAGGGCACCCCATTGTGTTGCCCTTAAAGCATTGTTTTTGATATACCACTTCCGGTTTGCCACACTACTTCTTGTTTCTGGTTTTCATGTGCGAATGAGAGGGACCTAAATGGAAAAGTGAGGTTAAAGTGTGTCCTGTTATCTGTTAAAAGTGTCTTGTCATCTTTTAATGGTGTTTTTGATCCACTCGGCCTACTTGCACCCGTTACTATCCAAGGAAGGGTCTACTCAAAGAACTCACTTCAGAAAACTCAGATTGAGACACACCACCTTCAAACGATAAGCAAAGCAAATGGGAAGCAATGAGAGATTCGCTCACAGACTTGAAAAAACTTCAACCTCAAGACCATACACATCTGCTCATTAAGGCAAAACACAATGAACTCTGTTCTCAGACGATTAATTCACTACCATCTGCAGTGAAGACCAAAAACCTGTGTATTTTTCAAATTCCTGAACAAAAATGTAACAAAAAATGTAAAACACACTTTTAAAAAATAGCGAAGTAAAAGTACAAATATTTGCTCTAAAAATGTAGTGAAGTAAAAGTAAAAGTACCGGTCTTAAATTTTACTTAAGTAAAGTACATATACACAATTTTTTTTACTTAAGTACAGTAACGAAGTACATTTACTTCGTTACGTTCCACCACTGATCTTTCTTGAGGTCTCTCCACGACCTGGCCCCGGAAAAGCAGAAGACGACAAAACAGAACTTATTATTCTCACCAGTAAAAGTTCTCTAATGAAAAAAAGTATTTTTATAAACTATCTAAGCCAACAATTTAGGAATTGTTGCTCTGAAATTTGAGATTACTTACTTTTTTCTGGATGAAGGCTGCTTTTTAAAGTTGACTAGTGGGTTATCTTTTGACCCGCTGCTTTTAAAGGATACACAGCTTGGTTCAGACCTCGGAGAAAGTCCTTGCTGCTCTCGGCTTTAAAACATAGGTGTACAACAAACGGTTTATTATCATTTATTCCGCACCAACACGGAGAAAAGTCAGACATATTTAAAGTTTTACCCCAAATCTCTTGGGCTTTCATGTTGTGAACATTTAGGAGGAAGAACTCCCTCGTCTTCTTCCAAAGACTGATCCATGCTGAAGACTCACGCTAGATTATTCACCGTTCTTATTTGTCTACAAAAACAAGAAACACAAAGTAAAATATTTACACGTTTGCTGTGGATATAGAGGGAGGAGTCATTCCGAATCAACCGAACTCCGCAAAATTGCAACTTTGTTCGATCACCGAATTCAGGTCATTAAACTCTGTTTTGTAATTAATTTCATGTCTATGAGCAAGCTGAAGGCGCTCACATTTAAAGACAGTCTTTAATTTCATTTTTACATCCGGGAAATTGGGGAAATTTGTGTGCTGCACTCCTGCACCGCAGCAGGCTGCCATGATGGCGCCAATGGTGGGAGAAATATGGGGTTAGGTGTCTTCTCCAAGAACCCTAGACGTGCACTCAGTGGGATGTGAATCTGCGAACTTCCGGTTGACTTCCAGTTCGTGGGCGAATGCTCTAACAACTTTACCATCGTCTCCCAAACTTTCCCTTCAGGAACGACCGAGCCGGGGAAACTTTTCTAATTCTGGAAAAGTTTGTTTTTACGCTCTGTTTTTTGGACGAAACCGACTGTTAGGGTGCATCGCATACGTTAGCTCTGGTTCCCACCAGATAGAAAAGATGACAAAATAAAATAAAAAAGCACCTGCTCACCTTGGACCGAGTTTACTGTTTCCATGGAGACCAGTAAACAGTCTGATGTAGGTTATTCAAATATCGTAGAAAGCTCCAAAAAGTTTATTTACAACTTTATTATTTATTTACAAGTTTATTTAAAACTTGGTTAGGTTCCTATGGGAAAAATTGTGCTTACAGTGCTGGATTTTTTTTTTGTGTTAATAATAAAGGTTATTTCTAAGCACTCAGCGTTGCCGTACATCATATTCCACTCCGTTGTCCATGGCCGGGGGTAGGGGCAACAGCCTCAGACAGGAAACCCAGGCTTCTTTCAACCCGGCTGCATCCTCCAGCTAACCTTGGAGGATCCTGAGGTGTTCCCTGTCCAGCTGTGAGACATACCGTAATTTCACGGCCATAAGGCGCACCTAAAAGTCTCAAATTTTCTTCAAAATGAGCGGTGCGCCTTGTGTGTGAGAAAAAGCAGACCTAAAAGAAAACGCGGTGCCCGCGAGGCGGACCTGAAAAGAAAAGGCATGAGAACGTTAAAGAGTGAAGTGTGAGCGGTGTGGGAGCGATGGATGACCGAAGGGTGGAAGGCAGCGCCGGGCGAGTTACGCTACAGTTTGCCAGTGGATTGTAGATGCTTGGACTAACGTGTCTGCTGGTACTGTTATCCGAGCTTTCTCAAAAGCTGGTATCCTTTCTGAGGAGACGCACAGTACAGACAGTAACTTTGACAGCGAGGAGCGAAGTGGACCTGCTCTGTTGGATTTTGCGCAGCTGTTCAATTCCGAAACAGAGGATGAGGACTTTGATGGATTTGAATAAAGACTATTACCGGTAATGTGTTTGTTTAGTATTGTTACTACTTAAATAAAGAACAACCAAACTCAGTTTTTTAAAAAAATATATATATATTATCAAGCTCTACTCCGAACTCCTCCCGAACGGCCATTTGTATCCACGATCTCGTTCTTTCATCATTTTGACATTTATAAAAAATACAAAAGCAAAATACAAAAGCCGAAAAGTAAAGCTCTCGATTTACAAGTCGATCTGCATTCCAACCCTCACCATGGTAACCAGGATCTACGTTCCTACCCTCACCATGGTAACCAGGATCTACGTTCCTACCCTCACCATGGTAAACAGGATCTACGTTCCTACCCTCACCGTGGTAACCAGGATCTACGTTCCTACCCTCACCGTGGTAACCAGGATCTATGTTCCTACCCTCACCATGGTAACTAGGATCTACGTTCCTACCCTCACCATGGTGACCAGGATCTACGTTCCTACCCTCACCATGGTGACCAGGATCTACGTTCCTACCCTCACCATGGTAACCAGCTGTGGGTGGTGACCGAAAGAATGAGATCGCAGGTACAAGCGGTCTAAATGAGCTTCCTCTGCAGGGTGGCTGGGCTCTCACTCAGAGATCGGGTGAGGATATCTGCCATCCGGGAGGAGCTCGGTGTCGAGCTGCTCCTCCTCCAGGTCGAGAGGAGCCAGATGGAGTGGTTCGGGCATCTGGTCAGGATGCCCCCCGAGCGCCTTGCGGGTGAGGTGTTTCGGGCACGTCCCACCGGGAGGACACCAAGGGGCAGACCCCGGACCTGCTGGAGAGACTATGTCTCACAGCTGGCCGGGGAACGACTTGGGATCCTTCCAGGTGAGCTAGAGGATGCAGCCGGGGTGAGAGAGGCCTGGGCTGCCCGCTTAAGGCTGTTGCCCCAGCGACCCGACCCCGGAACAAGCGGAAGATGACGGAACGGAACAATAATAATTAAAAATAACAAATAATAAACAACTTCAAATACATGCAAATTGAGACAAAATATTGATCAATATAAAAAACAATGTTGGCTCTTTCGTTTTTATTGGCCAGTTGAGTATTTGAGTCTGACGCCCCTCAAAAGGGGGTTGCTCTCTTGCTCAAGAACTCGTCAACCCAGGCTCGTAGGCTGAAGACCTGTGACTTTCCTACACACACACAAACACGGACACTAATAGACACAGCCAGACAGGGATACACAAATATACATTCACACACACACACACACACACACACATACTCACAGATATACACACACAGTCTATCCACTACGGGGTTGCAAGGAGTGCGGAAGCCCATCCTGGGCTGATTTGAGGTGAGAGCAGGGTAGACACCGAACAGGTCGCCAGTCTGTCACGAGGCAATACACACACACACACACACACACACTCATTCCTAAGGGCAGTTTTTCCACCAGCCAATTAACCTTTTAGGGGGTGGGAGGAAACTGGAGTACCCCACACATACACGAGGAGAACATGCAAACTCCACATAGAAAGACCAGTGTTCCAAGCCTCGTCCCCACCCTGGACTAGAACCCACGAAAATATTACTGTAAGGCCACAGTGCTACCCACTGCGCCACCGTGCTTCCGCACTTATAACTGTTTTTTATTAAATAATTGAAATAAAACTACAGTTTTTGAATAAAACAGATAAAAAAAACATATTTTTCTTACTTTTTGACAGATTTTTTTCATCGTAAAAAATCACTGCGTCACACGAAGAAAAGCAAAGGAAATGAAACAGAAACTTAGAGAAATTTAAGGGAGGAGTCGTTAAAAAAAAAAAAACAGTAATTTTTTATTATTATCTTTATTTATTATTTCATATATTTTCTTACTTTTAAAAAAATCGTGGTTGATTTTCATTTTTTTTTCTGTGTTTTTTTTTTTTAATTAAAAAAAATCTTAAATTTCCTACATTTTTTTTCAGTCGATGTTATTTATTTTTAACCGCAATTTATTTTTTATTTTAATTTCTTGTATTTAACTTAATTAAAATGTACAAAGAGATATTAATTTCAATAAATAATTAAATTTAAATATTTTAAAATAACAAATCAATATATAAAAAATAATTTAAAAACACATTTAAAATATTTAAATACGTTTAAAAGATTATTTTTTTAAATGAAAAAATAAATATCTTTTTATATGATTGAAAAAGAAATAAAAGTATTATAAAATGTAATTAAAAAATAAAGTTAATTTAAAATAAAAAAATAGTATAATGAAAAAATAATAATACAAAATAAAAAATAATAAAAATATAAAGAAAAAATATTGTATTTTGAATCAAATTTTGTAGATAAAATTTGAACACAAGTTGGCAGAAATTTAAATATTTTTTTTATTAAAACAATTTAAATTTCTAAATTATTTTCTAAATAAATTTTCCTCTTTTTATCAGCGGATTTATTATTTTTTTAAATCCAAAAAAAGTAATAAATAAAAAAATAAATAATTTTTTTATTTATTGTTTTAGTTATTTATTATTTTAATTATTATTTTATTTGTGTTTTATTTATTATTATTTATTATTTATGTATTATTTATTAAAAATAATAAATAAGAAAAGCTTTTTTTTCTGCTGAAATTCTTCTTTCGGCATTTCCAAGTTCACGCGAGATTGGAGGGGAAAAAAAGCTCACGCGAGATTATGGAAAGTATCGCGAGACAGATGAACAGCATCAATGTGACGCTGTTTGATTTTCTTATGATGTATTTATCATAAAAACACATCAAACTGATTAAAATGTCTGATTTTTTTGTAGTTACATAAAGTAAAATAATTTTACGGTTATTTTTTATTGATAACGGGAAGGATGGAGAGTAACATGGACGCAGGAGACGGTAAAAACCATCTTTATGATGCTAATGATGCTAAGCTAACTGGTCTTAATGAATGTAATGTCTGCAGGACTGAGCTCCTCCACACCCACGGAGGAAATGAACGGAGCTGGGACGCTCATGGATTTTCTAGATGAACCTTTTCCTGATGTGGGAACATATGAGGATTTTCACACCATCGACTGGTTGAGAGAAAAATCCAGAGACACAGACAGACACCGCAAGGTTTGGATTCATCTTTTAGACCAGGGGGGGTCCAGGTAGCCTGAGATCTACCAGAAACACACACACAGACAAACAGATGGCTTCTAGCCTGCTGTAAATCTAACCTCACAAAATGTTTTGATTGCTACATAACCTTTAGACATCACACACAGACAAGTTCCCCTGTCTCAAACACACACAGACAAATTCCTCTCGCTCAAAACACACAAATACCCACAGACAGATGGCTTCCAGCCTGCTTTAAAACTACCCTCACAAAATGTTTTGTTGCTACACAACCTTTAGACATCACACACAGACAAGTTCCTATCGTGGCACCAGGACACTCTAGGCCGCAGTTCCATGATGGACTTCATAGTTGTTTCATCGAACTTGTGGCCGCATGTCTTGGACGCTCGGGTGAAGAGAGGGGCTGGAGCTGTCAACTGATCACCACCTGGTCGTGGATTGGCTTCGATGGTGGGGGAGGAAGCCGGTCAGACCTGGCAGGCCCAAACGATCTGTGAGGGTCTGCTGGGAACATCTGGTTGATCCTTCCGTCAGAGAGAGTTTCAGCTCACACCTCTGGCAGAGCTTCTCACAGGTACCGGAGGAGGTGGGGGACATCGAGTCAGAGTGGACTCTGTTCCGCACCTCTATTGTCGAGGCGGCAAGCCGAAGCTGTGGACGCAAGGTCATCGGTGCCTGTCGTGGCGGCAACGCCCGATCTCGCTGGTGGACACCAGTGGTGAGGGATGCCGTCAAGCTGAAGAAAGAGTCTTACCGGGCCTTTTTGGCCTGTGGGACTCCTGAGGCAGCTGACAGGTATCTGCGGGCAAAGCGGAACGCAGCTTCGGTGGTCGTTGAGGCAAAGGCCCGGGCTTGGGAGGAGTTCGGCGAGACCAGGGAAAACGACTTCTGAATGGCTTCAAAGAAATTCTGGTCCACCGTCCGGCGGCTCAGGAGAGGCAAGCAGTGCACCATCTCTCTAACACACACTGACAAATTCTTCTGAAACACGCACAGATAATTTCCTCTCGATCAAACACACACACAGGTTCCTCTCTCAAACACCCAGATACACACAGATAAATTATCCCCTCTCAAATACACACCGATGCACACACACGCAAGTTTGCCTTTGTAACACACAGACAGACACACATTGACAAATTCCTTTCTCGTTCACACTCTTTTTCTCTCTCAAACACACACACAGTCACTTTCCGCTGGCAGTGCGTTGGGAAGGTGGAGGGACCGCAGCAGCAGCAGCAGGCGCTGATCATTGTGAACAGACTTACTGCATTTTGACGTCACAAACTCCAAAAATCTCCAATAACACATGAAAAAAAACAAAAAGAATCTCTTGAAAAAGCATGTCGGATTCCGGTCGTGGAGGGCCGGTGTCCTGTACCGCCTACTGGCGTATCGCTGCCGTTCACTGAGCACATCTGGTACTGCAATTTTAAATTCTACTGTAAAGGTTGGTCGCAAATAAAAAAGCACAGACAGACGCCATTATTTCTCTCCAAAGTGTTCCTGGTTCAACAGCCAATAAAATTTGGCTTATTGACTCACTAAACTGGATCAGGTCAGGACACCGATCCCAAAAAGTGTGGGACGGGATCTAACGGGTGTTTGAGGCTCAGAATTCCAGCTTGAACTGTTTTTTATATCGTCTTACTTCCATTGAGTGGTGAAATAATCTAAGTGTGAAATGTGGGCTCCGCCCTCAGATCACCAGTAAGAGTAAGGAATCCATCTGGGAGCTGATAAAGAGTCTGCTGGACGCCTGGTCGGGATGGGTGGTGATGCTGCTCATCGGACTCCTCTCAGGTTATAACGTGTTTCACTTTAACAGCCCCAGTACCCTAATCAGCGTTCACCATCCCGCTGATCTTCACTGTTTGTTTTGGTAGGGACGCTGGCGGGCGTGATCGACCTGGCGGTGGACTGGATGACCGACCTGAAAGAAGGCGTCTGCCTCTCAGCTTTCTGGTACAGCCACGAGCAGTGTTGCTGGACGTCCAATGAGACGACGTTCGACGACCGCGACAAGTGTCCTCAGTGGCAGAAGTGGGCGGAGCTAATGACGGGCTACTCGGAGGTGAGGTGGTGGGAAAAAAAAACGTACAAACGTTTTCCAAATTAAATTTGATTAAGAAATTTTTAAAAACAATACCGGAATGATTTTTCGGGGAATTAAAAAGTACGTTTCCATGTTTCAGGGCGCCGGCGTCTATGTCCTCAACTACTTCCTGTACATCTTCTGGGCGCTGCTTTTCTCCTTCTTGGCCGTGTCGCTGGTCCGCGTCTTCGCTCCGTACGCCTGCGGCTCCGGGATCCCCGAGGTAAACGCCGTCACCATGGAAACACAACGATGACGACTACAGATACTGAAAGGTTGTTTGTGTTCAGATCAAAACCATCCTGAGCGGTTTTATTATCCGGGGTTATCTGGGAAAGTGGACGCTGCTGATAAAGACGGTGACGCTGGTGCTGGCCGTGTCATCCGGGCTCAGCCTGGGGAAAGAGGGTCCGCTGGTTCACGTGGCATGTTGCTGTGGAAACCTCTTCTGTAGCCTTTTCTCCAAGTACAGCAAGAACGAGGGCAAGAGACGCGAGGTAGGTCTGGAACCTGTCCAGATGATCAATACCGACCAAAAAAAAAAAATGTATCCGCATCAAGTTTATTAGAGCGACCAGAGATCAAACTGCAGGCTCAGGTGGGTGATCTCGGTCTCTCTTCGATTCTCCTCGTAGGTTTTGTCGGCAGCTGCGGCGGCTGGCGTCTCGGTTGCTTTCGGCGCTCCAATCGGAGGAGTCCTGTTCAGCCTGGAGGAGGTTGGTTCTGACTCATTTCGTGTTCCTTTTGAACGTCCTCTCTAACAGCTGGACCCTCCCCCTGCAGGTCAGTTACTACTTCCCTCTGAAGACCCTGTGGCGCTCCTTCTTCGCTGCCCTGGTGGCCGCCTTCACGCTCCGCTCTATCAATCCGTTTGGGAACAGCCGCTTGGTGCTGTTCTACGTGGAGTACCACACGCCCTGGTACATGGCTGAGCTGGTTCCTTTCATCCTGCTGGGCGTGTTCGGCGGGCTGTGGGGGACCCTCTTCATCAGGGCAAACATTGCCTGGTGCCGGCGCCGTAAGACTACTCAGTTGGGGAAGTACCCAGTGCTGGAGGTGATCGTGGTGACGGGGATCACGGCCGTGTTGGCGTTTCCCAACCCTTACACCCGGAGGAGCACCAGCGAACTCATCTCGGAGCTCTTCAACGACTGCGGAGCGCTGGAGTCGTCCCAGCTCTGCGACTATATCAACAACCCCAACATGAGCCGGCCGGTGGACGACATCCCGGATCGGCCTGCGGGACCCGGAGTTTACAACGCCCTCTGGCAGCTGGCGCTGGCACTCATCTTCAAAATCGTCATCACCATCTTTACGTTTGGCATGAAGGTTTGTTTCTATTTGAGGGGTCGGACTGTTGACCCGGATGTACCGACGTATATCAGTTTTTATCTGAGAAGTTTGTAAAATGGGGATCAATGGTGAAGTTGGTGATGCCCAAACCTCCATGACTCCATCTTGATGCCCATGTCTTAAACGCTCTTCTTCCTCGTGCCCCTCCTCAGATCCCATCAGGTCTCTTCATCCCCAGCATGGCGGTCGGCGCCATCGCCGGGCGGATCGTCGGGATCGCCGTGGAGCAGATGGCGTACCACCATCACGACTGGATCATCTTTAAGAACTGGTGCCGACCCGGCGCCGACTGCGTCACGCCTGGGCTTTACGCCATGGTGGGCGCGGCTGCTTGCCTTGGTAAGCCTACTCTCTCAGTGCCATAGGTTTGCGTCACAAGATGGACGTACGTGAGATCTTCTACGTTCACGATTATGGGATGTAGCTTTAGAACAGATTAATAAAAACCTCCTGAGTGGTTTGGGAGACACCCCTCACAAATGTTCCGAAACCGACTCCATTTTGAGAATCAACGTACAAGAAAAAGATGGTAGACGTTTTGGTGATAAAATCTAATCTGATCTCTAAACAAACCTCATCTACTTGAACTAAAACCACCCAAACATATTCAGTAGATATGGAGGCATAAAGAAGTAGACCGTTGGATCCAGTAGCTGGTTGACCCTCCTCAGGGGGGTATTCCTGAAAGCAGGTTATGTCATACCTGGGTAAGTTTAAGGGTAAGTCTGTTGATAACCTCAGCTTTTGGTTCCAAAACCGGAGCTAACTTCCAGGTTATGTGGGTAACCATAGCAACTTCCCCTCTTAACACAACCTGCTTCAGAGTAGGTTTAATTGATGCCGCTGTTTTCCTATTATTTTTTTTTATTATGAAAATGGGCTTGAATTCTTTATGAATTAGCATTCCGTTCCGTCATCTTCCGCTTGTTCCGGGGTCGGGTCGCGGATGCAACAGCCTCAAACGGGCAGCCCAGGCCTCTCTCACCCCAGCTGCATCCTCTAGCTCACCCGGAAGGATCCCAAGTCGTTCCCCGGCCAGCTGTGAGACATAGTCTCTCCAGCAGGTCCGGGGTCTGCCCCTTGGTCTCCTCCCGGTGGGACGTGCCAGAAACACCTCGCCCGCGAGGCGCTCGGGGGGCATTTTGACCAGATGCCCGAACCACCCATCTGGCTCCTCTCGACCTGGAGGAGGAGCGGCTCGACACCGAGCTCCTCCCAGATGGCAGAGCTCCACACCCGATCTCTGAGTGAGAGCCCAGCCACCCTGCGGAGGAAGCTCATTTCGGCCGCTTGTACCCGCGATCTCATTCTTTTGGTCACCACCCACAGCTGGTTACCTTGGTGAGGGTAGGAACGTAGATCCTGGTTACCATGGTGAGGGTAGGAACGTAGATCCTGGTTACCATGGTGAGGGTAGGAACGTAGATCCTGGTTACCATGGTGAGGGTAGGAACGTAGATCCTGGTTACCATGGTGAGGGTAGGAACGTAGATCCTGGTTACCATGGTGAGGGTAGGAACGTAGATCCTGGTTACCGTGGTGAGGGTAGGAACGTAGATCCTGGTTACCACGGTGAGGGTAGGAACGTAGATCCTGGTTACCACGGTGAGGGTAGGAACGTAGATCCTGGTTACCGTGGTGAGGGTAGGAACGTAGATCCTGGTTACCATGGTGAGGGTAGGAACGTAGATCCTGGTTACCACGGTGAGGGTAGGAACATAGATCCTGGTTACCATGGTGAGGGTAGGAACGTAGATCCTGGTTACCATGGTGAGGGTAGGAACGTAGATCGACTTGTAAATCGAGAGCTTTGTTTTTCGGCTCAGCTCTCTCTTTACCACGACGGACCGATGCAGCGTCCTAGTTATTGTTGATGCCGCACCGATCCGCCTGTTGATCTCCCGCTCCATCCTTCCCCCACTCGTGAACAAGACCCCGAGATACTTAAACTCCTCCATTTGGGCAGGACCCTGTCCCTGACCCGCAGGGGGCATTCCACCCTTTTCCGGGCGAGGACCATGGTCTCAGATTTGGAGGCGCTAATTCCCATCCCGGCCGCTTCACACTCGGCAGCAAATCGATCCAGTGAGAGCTGGAGATCACGGTCCGATGAAGCCAACAGAACCACATCATCCGCAAAAAGCAGAGATCCGATCCTAAGGTCACCAAACTAGATCCCTCCAACGCCTCGGCTGCACCTAGATAGCCTTGGTGGAGTCCAACTCTCACTGGAAATAGAATCCACATACTGCCGGCTGGCTTCTTTTTTTTTTTTTTTTTTTTTTTTTTTTTACGATGAAAATGTGCTTGAATTCTTCATGAACCAGCATTAACACCTCCAACTCCTCTGAAGAATGCTGGCCGTTATTTCTAACCTTCCGATTGTGGATCATAAATTCTGTGACGGCTAGCTAGCTTCTGACGGCTAGCTGGTTCTGGAGTATTTCTGATGTTGACGTGCGCGACCAGCTGCTGGCTCTTGGAGCCACATCCGTCGTGACTGGAGGAGTTGGTTCGTTCCCGAGGGAGCTGAGGAGGAGGTGCTTCCTGTGTTTTTGCGGTTTCCATGGAAACGTCCGGTTGCTCGCTTGAGGAACTGGAGGCGCTCACTCAGACCCAGTGAAATACAGAGAGACCAGTTTGGTGTTCTTCACTGAGGCCTGGCTTTGTGGACCCATTCTGGACTCCAGCTTTAGGGTTGCCAGGTTGGACACAGTGCGACCAGATTGGGACGCCAGTGGATATGGCTGAGGGGGCATCGAAGTGGTTACACTGCTGCACTCTGCGCTGCTACACAGCGCTGTCGACCCCTCCCCAAAACTACCAGGCATAGATTGAGTCTCATATTTTATCCAGGTTTTTGAGGAATTAATAGAAATTAAAAATTGTTTAAATTCTAATTAAATCACTTTTACTGAAAATAAACACAACCTAAAGACGTCAAAATGGAAAATAAGGTCTGCCCTGTCTCTCCAGGTGGCGTCACCAGGATGACCGTTTCACTGGTGGTCATCATGTTTGAACTGACCGGCGGATTGGAGTACATCGTGCCCCTAATGGCCGCTGCCGTCACCAGCAAGTGGGTGGCGGACGCTTTCGGGAAGGAAGGAATCTACGAGTCACACATCCAGCTCAACGGGTACCCGTACCTGGACGTCAGAGACGAGTTCACCCACCGCACACTGGCTACTGACGTGATGCGGCCACGCAGGAACGACCCGCCGCTCGCCGTCCTCACGCAGGACAGCACCACGGTGGAGGATGTGGAGACGCTCATTAAAGACACAGACTACAACGGGTTTCCCGTGGTGGTGTCACGGGAGTCGGAGCGGCTCATCGGCTTCGTGCAGCGCCGTGACCTCACGCTCGCCATCAGTAAGTACTAAAGTTCTGTTCAGTCGTCTTCCGCTTATCCAGGGCCGGGTCACAGGGGCAACAGCCTCAGATGGGAAGCCTGGCTTCTCTCACCCCAACTGCATTGTCCAGCTCACCCGGAAGGATCCTGAGGTGTTTCCTGTCCAGTTGTGAGACATAGTCTCTCCAGTGGATCCGGGGTCTGCCTCTTGGTGGGACGTGCCCAAAACACCTCACCAACGAGGCACTCAGGGGGCATGCTGACCAGATGCCTGGACCACCCCATCTGGCTTCTCTCGATCCGGAGGAGGAGGGGCTCTATTCCTAGCTCCTCCCTGATGGCAGAACTCCTCCTTCTATCTCTGAGCAAGATCCCGGCCACCCTGCAGAGAAAGATCATTTTGGCCGCTTGTATTTGTGATCTCGTTCTTTCGGTCACCACCCACACTTGTTACCACGGTGAGGGTAGGAATGTAGATCCTAGTTACCATGGTGAGGGTAGGAACGTAAGATCCTGGTTACCATGGTGAAGGTAGGAACGTAGCTCCTGGTTACCATGGTAATGGTAGGAACGTAGATCCTGGTTACCATGGTGAGGGTAGGAATGTAGATCCTAGTTACCATGGTGAGGCTAGGAACGTAAGATCCTGGTTACCATGGTGAGGGTAGGAATGTAGATCCTAGTTACCATGGTGAGGGTAGGAACGTAAGATCCTGGTTACCATGGTGAGGGTAGGAACGTAGATCCTGGTTACCATGGTGAGGGTAGGAACGTAGATCCTGGTTACCATGGTGATGGTAGGAACGTAGATCCTGGTTACCATGGTGATGGTAGGAACGTAGATCCTGGTTACCATGGTGAGGGTAGGAATGTAGATCCTAGTTACCATGGTGAGGGTAGGAACGTAGATCCTGGTTACCATGCGATAGTAGGAACGTAGATCCTGGTTACCATGGTGAGGAAAGGAACGTAGATCCTGGTTACCATGGTGAGGGTAGGAACGTAGATCCTGGTTACCATGGTGAGGGTAGGAACGTAGATCCTGGTTACCATGGTGAGGGTAGGAACGTAGATCCTGGTTACCATGGTGAGGGTAGGAACGTAGATCCTGGTTACCATGGTGAGGGTAGGAACATAGATTCTGGTTACCATGGTGAGGGTAGGAACATAGATCCTGGTCACCATGGTGAGCGTAGGAGCCTAGATCCTGGTTACCATGGTGAGGGTAAGAACGTAGATCCTGGTTACCATGGTGAGGGTAGGAACGTAGATCCTGGTTATCATGGTGAGGGTAGGAACATAGATCCTGGTTACCATGGTGAGGGTAGGAACGTAGATCCTGGTTACCATGGTGAGGGTAGGAACGTAGATCCTGGTTACCATGGTGATGGTAGGAACATAGATCCTGGTTACCATGGTGAGGGTAGGAACGTAGATCCTGGTTACCATGGTGAGGGTAGGAACATAGATCCTGGTTACCATGGTGAGGGTAGGAATGTAGATCCTAGTTACCATGGTGAGGGTAGGAACGTAGATCCTGGTTACCATGGTGAGGGTAGGAATGTAGATCCTGGTTACCATGGTGAGGGTAGGAACGTAGATCCTGGTTACCATGGTGAGGGTAGGAACGTAGATCCTGGTTACCATGGTGAGGGTAAGAACGTAGATCCTGGTTACCATGGTGAGGGTAGGAACGTAGATCCTGGTTACCATGGTGAGGGTAGGAACGTAGATCCTGGTTACCATGGTGAGGGTAGGAACATAGATCCTGGTTACCATGGTGAGGGTAGGAACATAGATCCTGGTTACCATGGTGAGGGTAGGAACGTAGATCCTGGTTACCATGGTGAGGGTAGGAACGTAGATCCTGGTTACCATGGTGAGGGTAGGAACATAGATCCTGGTTACCATGGTGAGGGTAGGAACCTAGATCCTAGTTACCATGGTGAGGGTAAGAACGTAGATCCTGGTTACCATGGTGAGGGTAGGAACGTAGATCCTGGTTACCATGGTGAGGGTAGGAACATAGATCCTGGTTACCATGGTGAGGGTAGGAACGTAGATCCTGGTTACCATGGTGAGGGTAGGAACGTAGATCCTGGTTACCATGGTGAGGGTAGGAACATAGATCCTGGTTACCATGGTGAGGGTAGGAACCTAGATCCTAGTTACCATGGTGAGGGTAAGAACGTAGATCCTGGTTACCATGGTGAGGGTAGGAACGTAGATCCTGGTTACCATAGTGAGTGTGGGAACGTAGATCCTGGTTACCATGGTGAGGGTAGGAACGTAGATCCTGGTTACCATGGTGAGGGTAGGAATGTAGATCCTGGTTACCATGGTGAGGGTAAGAACGTAGATCCTGGTTACCATGGTGAGGGTAGGAACGTAGATCCTGGTTACCATGGTGAGGGTAGGAACGTAGATCCTGGTTACCATGGTGAGGGTAGGAACGTAGATCCTGGTTACCATGGTGAGGGTAGGAACGTAGATCCTGGTTACCATGGTGAGGGTAGGAACGTAGATCCTGGTTACCATGGTGAGGGTAGGAATGTAGATCCTGGTTACCATGGTGAGGGTAGGAACGTAGATCCTGGTTACCATGGTGAGGGTAGGAACGTAGATCCTGGTTACCATGGTGAGGGTAGGAATGTAGATCCTGGTTACCATGGTGAGGGTAGGAACATAGATCCTGGTTACCATGGTGAGGGTAGGAACATAGATCCTGGTTACCATGGTGAGGGTAGGAACGTAGATCCTGGTTTTTAAAGTCGGATAAGAAACTGATTCTAAGTGACGTGTGAATCTGCGTTCGTTCACAGGAAACGCCCGACAGAAACAGGACGGCGTGGTCAGCAGCTCGGTGGTCTATTTTACCGAAGACGCCCCTCAGCTTCCGGCGAGCAACCCGCAGCCCCTGAAGCTGCGCCGCATCCTCAACCTCAGCCCCTTCACCGTCACCGATCACACGCCCATGGAAACGGTGGTGGACATCTTCCGGAAGCTCGGCCTCCGACAGTGTTTGGTCACCAGGAGCGGGTGAGGACCCCTCACAACCATCCTCCCACGTCGTCATGGAAACAAATATTAAAACATAAAAACAATATTCAATTAAATGAACAAAGAAAAAAAAAGAGGGAAAATATGAGAAAAAGAATTAAACAAATAAAAAAAGGAAAGAAAGACAAAAATCTTGTTTTAGTGCTTTTATTTTGAAATTAAATTTTTTATAAAATTTCAGGTTTATTTTTGTTTCTCTGCTTTTATTTTGTAATCTGTTTTTTTTTTTTCTCAGACGTCTGCTCGGTATCATCACCAAGAAGGACGTCCTCAGACACATGGCTCAGATGATGAACCAGGACCCCGAGTCCATCATGTTCAACTGACGTTTGACCCCGCCGCCGCCGGTCACTCGCACTTTTCGTTGCCATGTTTCCATCGTGTCAAACCTCCGAACCCGCATCCCTCCTACGGAAGGACCAAAACTACAGCCTCCGTTGCCGCGGCAACCGTATTTTTTTTTTTTTTGGTGTCCACTGTGTGTTTGATTGTTTTTATTTATTTTACAGAACAATTCAAATGAAGAATGATTTTAAACTGAACGTCCCTGAACGCATCGCAGCCATTTGCACTTTTTCTCTGTGAAAATAAACGTACGAACAAACCGAGAGTTTTTCTGTCTTTTTATTCAACCTGCCTTTTTATTCATTCATTTTTTCATTCAGTACTTGTGCTGCTACTCAATACACTCTATAGATGAACTTATTAGGTTTTTAGGGTCATGTACCCAAAATTCAAGCTTTCAAATCTATTGACACCCCGTATGATCGACTTCTAAACTCAGTCCGAAGATTTAAAGTCGTGAAAAACTTTGTAAAAACACGTTAAATTTGTTTGTCCTGGTTACCATGGTGATGGTAGGAACGTAGATCCCGGTTACCATGGTGAGGGTAGGAACGTAGATCCTGGTTACCATGGTGAGGGTAGGAACATAGATCCTGGTTACCACAGTGAGGGTAGGAACGTAGATCCTGGTTACCATGGTGAGGGTAGGAACGTAGATCCTGGTTACCATGGTGAGGGTAGGAACGTAGATCCTGGTTACCACGGTGAGGGTAGGAACATAGATCCTGGTTACCATGGTGAGTGTAGGAACGTAGATTCTGGTTACCATGGTGAGGGTAGGAACGTAGATCCTGGTTACCATGGTGAGTGTAGGAACGTAGATTCTGGTTACCATGGTGAGGGAAGGAACATAGATTCTGGTTACCATGGTGAGGGTAGGAACGTAGATCCTGGTTACCATGGTGAGGGTAGGAACGTAGATCCTTGTTACCATGGTGAGGGTAGGAATGTAGATCCTTGTTACCATGGTGAGGGTAGGAATGTAGATCCTGGTTACCATGGTGAGGGTAGGAACATAGATCCTGGTTACCATGGTGAGGGTAGGAACGTAGATCCTGGTTACCATGGTGAGTGTAGGAACGTAGATTCTGGTTACCATGGTGAGGGTAGGAACATAGATTCTGGTTACCATGGTGAGGGTAGGAACGTAGATCCTGGTTACCATGGTGAGGGTAGGAACGTAGATCCTTGTTACCATGGTGAGGGTAGGAATGTAGATCCTTGTTACCATGGTGAGGGTAGGAATGTAGATCCTGGTTACCATGGTGAGGGTAGGAACATAGATCCTGGTTACCATGGTGAGGGTAGGAACATAGATCCTGGTTACCATGGTGAGGGTAGGAACGTAGATCCTGGTTACCATGGTGAGTGTAGGAACGTAGATTCTGGTTACCATGGTGAGGGTAGGAACATAGATTCTGGTTACCATGGTGAGGGTAGGAACGTAGATCCTGGTTACCATGGTGAGGGTAGGAACGTAGATCCTTGTTACCATGGTGAGGGTAGGAATGTAGATCCTTGTTACCATGGTGAGGGTAGGAATGTAGATCCTGGTTACCATGGTGAGGGTAGGAACATAGATCCTGGTTACCATGGTGACCACATACGATCCCCGCGCTGGTGTTTGTTCACCTTTGATATGTCAAAAATAAATAAAAAAAGATAAACAAATAAATAAAAATAATAAAGGAGGGTTGGTTTAATTTATTTAGCTCTACAATGCAATTACTAGTTATAACCAGTAGAGGGCATTGTTCTTCCAATTGATGTATTGACACAATTATTTTGGTTTCAAATCTATTGTTTTTAATATAATGTTATTAGTTTTTATTTACTATTTTTTTAAATGAAGAAAAATTGTATCGAATTTGAGATTTTTTTAAAGTATATTTTTAAAACACTTTAAACGAATAAAAATAAAAACGGATGGTTCTAACTCACTGCTTCCCCCTCGTGGCGGATCAGGTTTACTACATACAGTGTAAAATATGTTTCCGCTGTAGTACACTCTCTTCACCTCCAGAGGTCGTTGTTCTGCCTGCTCATTCATTCCTCTACGGCGCATGATGTGGGACAAGCTTTAAAAATCCACAAATAATGACTTTTCATCTTTTTAAACTCATTTAAATTCATTTATATTTTTTCAATTATGTCTATTGGATGTTTTTAAACCAGTGAAATGAAATTTAAATGACGGGAAAAGGATTTTTAAAGTGAAAAGTGGAGCTTTTTAAGGTGAAGTAACGGTAGTTTGTAGCATCGTCACTCCGGTTAATCAGTTAATAATTCATTAATTAACGGTCCGGTTTCAGGTTTGCAACAATTTAAATACCTGCGAATGTTCCTAAAGATGCTAATTCAGCGATAAAAAGCATCAGTTTGCATGATTTTAACTGTATTTAACGCATGCTAATCAGTTAGCATCAAAAGCTAACAGTGTGTTTCAGCTAGATTTTTTTTCTGTAATTGATTGTTTCTGTCTGGAAAAAATATAAAAATTACAAAAAATAACAAAAATATTATTTTGTAATTTTTTTCCTTTTTTTGTGGTTTAAAAAAATAGCAAAAATGTACAAAAAATGGGCAAAATCTGCAACAAAAAAATTGATAAAACTTCAAAAATGCGCTAAAAAAAATAAAAATGGGATAATCCGCCAAACATTGAGAAATTTTGTGAAAATTGGCAAAAAAAAAAAAAAAAATGAAGAATGCAAAAAAAATTCAAAATATTTCCATTTAATGAAAAAAAACAACAAAAATTTGCAAAAATGTATTCAAAATTTATTGTATTAAATTCTATGTATTTAAATTTAGCAACAATTTTGGTTTAAAAAAAAAAGAAGACAAAAATAAGTTTGTTTCTGTCTGATAGTGATCGATTGATTTTGTCTGATAATGATGGATTGTGTCTGATAGTGATTGTTTCTGTCTGATAGTGATTGATTCTGTCTGATAGTGATTGATTCTGTCTGGTAGTGATTTTTTCTGTCTGATAGTGATTGATTCTTTCTGATAGTGATTGATTGTGTCTGATAGTGATTGATTCTGTCTGGTAGTGATTGTTTCTGTCTGATAGTGATTGTTTCTGTCTGATAGTGATTGATTCTGTCTGATAGTGATTGATTCTGTCTGGTAGTGATTGATTCTGTCTGGTAGTGATAGTTTCTGTCTGATAGTGATTGATTCTGTCTGATAGTGATTGATTATATCTGATAGTGATTGTTTCTCTCTGATAGTGATTGATTCTGTCTGATAGTGATTGAGTCTGTCTGATAGTGATTGATTCTGTCTGATAGTGATTGATTCTGTCTGATAGTATAGTGATTGATTCTGTCTGATAGTATAGTGATTGATTCTGTCTGATAGTGATTGATTGTGTCTGATAGTGATTGATTCTGTCTGATAGTGATTGAGTCTGTCTGATAGTGATTGATTCTGTCTGATAGTACATTGATTGATTCTGTCTGTTAGTGATTGATTCTGTCTGATAGTGATTTATTCTGTCTGATAGTATAGTGATTGATTCTGTCTGATAGTGATTGAGTCTGTCTGATAGTGATTGATTCTGTCTGATAGTGATTGTTTCTGTCTGATAGTGATTGATTGTGTCTGATAGTGATTGAGTCTGTCTGATAGTGATTGATTGTGTCTGATAGTGATTGATTCTGTCTGATAGTGATTGAGTCTGTCTGATAGTGATTGATTCTGTCTGATAGTGATTGAGTCTGTCTGATAGTGATTGATTCTGTCTGATAGTGATTGATTCTGTCTGATAGTATAGTGATTGATTCTGTCTGATAGTATAGTGATTGATTCTGTCTGATAGTGATTGATTGTGTCTGATAGTGATTGATTCTGTCTGATAGTGATTGAGTCTGTCTGATAGTGATTGATTCTGTCTGATAGTGATTGTTTCTGTCTGATAGTGATTGATTCTGTCTGATAGTACATTGATTGATTCTGTCTGTTAGTGATTGATTCTGTCTGATAGTGATTTATTCTGTCTGATAGTATAGTGATTGATTCTGTCTGATAGTGATTGAGTCTGTCTGATAGTGATTGATTCTGTCTGATAGTGATTGTTTCTGTCTGATAGTGATTGATTGTGTCTGATAGTGATTGAGTCTGTCTGATAGTGATTGATTGTGTCTGATAGTGATTGATTCTGTCTGATAGTGATTGAGTCTGTCTGATAGTGATTGATTCTGTCTGATAGTGATTGAGTCTGTCTGATAGTGATTGATTCTGTCTGATAGTGATTGATTCTGTCTGATAGTATAGTGATTGATTCTGTCTGATAGTGATTGTTTCTGTCTGATAGTGATTGATTGTGTCTGATAGTGATTGATTGTGTCTGATAGTGATTGTTTCTGTCTGATAGTGATTGATTGTTTCTGTCTGATAGTGATTGATTGTTTCTGTCTGATGGAGCAGAATGAAGCCCCTGCAGGTCTCCATGAAACCTCCACCTGCCTGAGTCCCTCCATCCAGCCATGATGGAGGTCTCCGTGGACTACCTGCTGGAGCAGGTCTGCCACAAAGACCTGGGCAGCAGAATCCAGCTGGGTCAGGACGTCATCGACCTGATCCTGAACCCGGAGAGGTGTCCCGGTCTGGAGCAGGACCAGAGCAGCCTGGACAGGATGGTGGACACGCTGGCGAGTTCCTGGGTCAATTCAAGCAACTTCAAGGTGAGGATGGAGGGCAGACTGGTTGCTAAGGACACTTTACTGGTTGCTACGTGAAGCATGTCGTCGAGCTGAGCGTCCGCTCACTGAGGAAGCTTTGTAACGGGGTCGAGGCTCCCAGGCGATGGAGCTTATTATACCCGCACCAGTAACCCAGTTTCCTTCAGAAGGAGTCTGAGAGAGAGGGATACATCAGCGCTCATCGATCTCGATCCACGTTAAAGTGTCTAATTAAAAAGCAGCCAATCAGACGGATTTACTCTGTATTTGTTGACGTTAAAACTTTTAGATTCTTAGACAAAGAGGCCGGAACAGGAGAAGATGGGTGGCATGGTTTGGTAACCTCATCTCCGACCCCCGGGTTTCGGGGCAACAGCCTCAGACGAGAAGCCCAGGTTCCTCTCACCCCGACTGCATCCTCCAGCTCACCCTGAAGGATCCCAAGTCGTTCCCCAGCCAGCTGTAAGACATAGTCTCTCCAGCGGCTCCGGGGTCTGCCTCTTGGTCTCCTCCCGGTAGTACATGCCCGAAACACCTCACCCGCGAGGCGCTCGGGCAAACCACCCCATCTGGATTCTCTCGACTTGGAGGAGGAGTGGCTCAACACCAAGCTCCTCCCGGATGGCAGAGCTCCTCACTCGATCTCTGATTTAGAGCCCAGCCACCCTGGAGGAAGCTCATTTCAGCCGTTTATATCCGGGATCCCATTCTTTTGGTCACCATCCACAGCTGGTTACCATGGTGAGGGTAGGAATATAGATCCTGGTTACCATGGTGAGGGTAGGAACGTAGATCCTGGTTACCATGGTGAGGGTAGGAATGTAGATCCTGGTTACCATGGTGAGGGTAGGAATGTAGATCCTGGTTACCATGGTGAGGGTAGGAACATAGATCCTGGTTACCATGGTGAGGGTAGGAATGTAGATCCTAATTACCATGGTGTAGGTAGGAACATCTTCTTCTTCTCCTTTCGGCATTTCCCTTCAGGGGTCGCCACAGCAAGTCAGTTTCTTCCATCTAACCCTATCTGCTGCATCCTCTTCGGTCACGCCAACTATCTTCATGTCTTCCTTCACTGTATCCATGAACCTCCTCTAGTAGGTAGGAACATATATCCTGGTTACCATGGTGAGGGTAGGAATGTAGATCCTGGTTACCATGGTGAGGGTATATGGGGAACCTCGTCTCATTGGAAAAAAAGTACACATTCAATGAAATGAAGAAAAGCATAACAAAAAATCTTTTATTTTGAAAAGTCTTTAAACACTGAAAATCAAATGAATAATCGTTTTATTTTGAAAAGCTGAAAGTTTTATTTCACTATATAATATCACCATCACTCTCTTCCTGTCTGTTTTTTCTTCCAAAACATCAAGCACATTAAATTTAAACTGTAACGCTTAAAAAACGTGTTTAAAAACGTGCATCTAGCACGCTAGATTAAATATTTAGCGCTAGATTACACACGTGTAGTGACACTGATGTCTTTCCATATCTGTGCACACTGTTTTTTTTTTGTTTTTTTTTACAATGTGCTCATCACAGAGACACATTTTAATGGGAGCACTGTTGTTTTCTCAATCTGAGTGCGCCATCTAGTGACACAACATCAAAATTGCAGGGAAAATAAAACATTTGCATGGTTTATTTTAATTTTTTCAAATTCAGCGGGCAAAATTAAATTGTTTAACTGGCCGCATGTGGCCTGCGGGCCGTAGTTTACCCTTGCCTGCCTTAGGAGGACACATGCCAGAATTAAGAAGATTGTTGGTGTGACTGAAAAGGATGCAGGAGACAGAGTTAACGATGCTGTGGTGACATTCTTTTTCAATTTACTTTCCGTTCCGTCATCTTCCGCTTGTTCTGGGGTCGGGTCGCGGGGGCAACTGCCTCAAACGGGCAGCCCATGCCTCTCTTCCCCCGGCTGCATCCTCTAGCTCACCCGGAAGGATCCCAAGTCGTTCCCCGGCCAGCCGTGAGACGTAGTCCCTCCAGCGGGTTCGGGGTCTGCCTCTTGATCTCCTCCCGGTGGGATGTGCCCGAAACACTTCGCCCGCGAGGCGCTCGGGGGGGCATTTTGACCAGATGCCCGAACCACCCCATCTGGCTCTTCTCGACCTGGAGGAGGAGCGGCTCGACATCGAGCTCCTCCCGGATGGCAGAGCACCTCACCCGATCTCTGAGTGAGAGCCCAGCCATCCTGCGCAGGAAGCTCATTTCGGCCGCTTGTACCCGGGATCTCATTCTTTCGGTCACCACCCACAGCTGGTTACCATGGTGAGGGTTGGAACATAGATCGTCTTGTAAATCGAGAGCTTTGTTTTTCGGCTCAGCTCTCTCTTTACCACGACGGACCGATGCAGCGTCCTAGTTATTGTTGATGCCGCACCCATCCGCCTGTCGATCTCCCGCTACATCCTTCCCCCACTTGTGAACACGACCCAGAGATACTTAAACTCCTCCACTTGGGGCAGAACCCTGTCCCTGACCCGCAGGGGGCATTCCACCCTTTTCCGGGTGAGGACCATGGTCTCGGATTTGGAGGCGCTAATTCCCATCCCGGCCGCTTCACACTCGGCGGCAAATCGATCCAGTGAGAGCTGGAGATCACGGTCCGATGAAGCCAACAGATCCACATCATCCACAAAAAGCAGAGATCCGATCCTGAGGTCACCAAACTGGATCCCTCCAACGCCTCGGCTGCGCCTAGATATTCTGTCCATAAAGGTGATGAACAGAATCGGTGACAAAGGGCAGCCTTGGCAGAGTCCAACTCTCACTGGAAATGGAATCGACATACTGCCGGCTATACGGACCAAGCTCTGGCTCCGGTCGTACAGAGATCGGACAGCCCGTACTAAGGACTCCGTACTCCCGGAGCACCAGGAGTCCTATGAACACGATCGAATGCCTTCTCCAGATCCACAAAACACATGTAGACTGGTTTGGCAAACTCCCATGACCCCTCCAGGATCCTGAAGAGGGTATAAAGCTGGCCCGTAGTTCCACGTCCGGGACGGAAACCACACTGCTCCTCTTCAATCCGACGGACTCTCCTCTCCAGTACTCCCGAATAGACCTTCCCAGGGAGGCTGAGGAGTGTGATCCCTCGGTAGTTGGAGCACACCCTCCGATACCCCTTCTTATAAAGAGGGACCATCACCCCAGTCTGCCAATCCAGAGGCACTGTCCCCGATGTCCATGCAATGGTGCAAAGGCGGAATTTTTTTCAAGTTCAGCGGGCCAAATTAAAATGTTTAATGGGCCGTTTGTGACCCGCAGCCCGTAGTTTGCCCATGCCTGCTTTAGGAGGACATGCCAGGATTAAGAAGGTCGTTGGTGTGACTGAAAAGGATGCAGGAGACAGGGATAACAACGCTGTGGTGACATTCTTTTTCAATTTACTTATTTTAAATAAAGTAGGAGACGGTGGATCAGCGGTAGAGCGCTCGCCTGCGGATCCAAAGGTCGCGGGTTTGATTCCCGCTGAGACCACTGTCTAGGGCAAGGGTGGGCAAATGTTTTGATTCGCGGGCCACATTGAGTTCTAACATTTGACCAGGGGGCAGAACAGGATCAGAAGGATGGCATGCTTTGGTAACGTCTGTTTTAGACCGATAGAATGGCGCTAGATTTTAAACAAGTACTAAATGTTAAAAGAGAGGTCAGAGGGATCCAGTTTGGTGACCTCAGGATCGGATCTCTGCTTTATGCGGATGATGTGGTTCTGTTAGCTTCATCGGACCGTGATCTCCAGCTCTCGCTGGATCGATTTGCTGAAGAGTGTGAAGCGGCCAGGATGGGAGTTAGCACTTCCAAATCCGAGACCATGGTCCTCACGCTTGTTTATGTGCGTGTATCGGCCGCGATGTCTTTCCATATCTGTAAACACTGTTTATTTTGTGCACATCACGGAGACACACACATTTTAATGGAGCAGTGTTGGTGTTTTTGGTGCTATCTAGTGACCAACAATCAGAATTACAAGAAAAATAAAACATTAACAAGGTTTATTTATTTAATTTTTATATGTTCGACGGGCCGGATTAAACTGTTTAACGGGCCGCATGTGGCCCGCGGGCCGTGGTTTGCCCACCCCTGGTCTAGGGTCCTTGGAGAAAACACCTAACCCCGCCAACTCCCACCATTGGTGCCGTTGAAGGGCAGTCTGCTGCGGTTCTCCGGTGAGGGATGAATAGAGTCATTGTTTTAAATAAATTAAGTTTTTTAAATGTGCTGTTTTCTTTCCTGTTCAGCTTGTTGGTTTTTTTAATGGATAAAAAGGGTGGCCGCGTGGTTAGAGCGTTCGCCCGCGGACCGGAAGGTCGCAGGTTTGCGTCCCACGGAGAGCACGTCTAGGGTCCTTGGAGAAGACACCTAACCCCCGCTTCTCCCACCATTGGCACCGTTGAAGGGCAGCCTGCTGCGGTGTAAGGAGTGCAGCAAAACAAATTTCCCCGGTGAGGGATGAAGAGAGTAATTCATTCATTTATTTATTTATTTTATTTATATCATTTTTCAGCGGGCCAAATTAAAACGTTTAACGGGCCGCATGTAACCCGCGGGCCGTAGTTTACCCATGCCTGCTTTAGGACAGGATTAAGAAGACTGTTGGTGTGACTGAAAAGGATCCAGGAGACAGGGTTTAAATGATGTGGTGACAGACTGTTTGATTTTAAAATAAATTACGTTTCTTTAATTTGGTTTTTTCTTTCCCGTTCAATGTTGGGGTTTTTTAATGGAAAAATTGTACATTCACATGAAATAGGTTGGAATTAATTTCGGTGGGTGTAATGCTAGTTTTGGCCACTGGTAGGAGACAATGCTCATTGTTGGCAATTATCTGCAGTGCAGGTGTAATACTGAATTTGGCCACAAGATGGTGACAATCCGCCATGTATGCTGTTTCTTCGGTTGATTTAATATTGTTATTATTATTTTTTCGGAAATGTTTCCAAAAATTGCACCTAAGCCTGAGCGTGACGCTCAGGTGGTGCTATAGTGTTGTCATGGTGTCAGCAGGGCGGCTCTCACTACGCGTTCATTGAGCCTCCCGAACCACCCCCAGACAAGGACAGCTGACTTCGGGGTTTCTCACGCAGGCTTTAGTAGCAGCAGAGCTGCGTTTTTTATAACGGTTTTCTAAAAACAACTTCTTTTATCAACGAAATAAATTCTACGTTAAAAATACTTCCTTAATTCACCCAGAAAAAAAACGAACGGAGCGTTTTTATGCGTTTTTTAGATGAAAAGAGGAGAAAATTCTTTACCCATAATGCAACGCGAATAGAGTGGAGATGGGCGGGAGTGTGAATGTGTGTGTGTGAGTGTGAGTGTGTGTGCGTGTGTGAGTGTGTGTGTGTGAGTGAGTGTGTGTGTGTGTCTTTCAAGTGGTGTGGGGGGGTGTCTTTTTTCAGGTGGTGTGTGTGTTAATGTGTGTGTTTAATGTATGTGTGTTTTAATGTGTGTGTGTGTGTGTTAATGTATGTGTGTGTGTGTTTTAATGTGTGTGTGTTTTAATGTGTGTGTGTGTATTCCAGGTTGTGTGTGTGTGTTTTAATGTGTGTGTGTGTGTGTGTGTTAATGTGTGTGTGTGTGTTTTAATGTGTGTGTGTGTGTTAATGTGTGTGTGTGTGTTTTAATGTGTGTGTGTGTGTTTTAATGTGTATGTGTGTTTTAATGTGTGAGTGTGTGTGAGTGTGTGCGTGTGTGAGTGTGTGTGAGTGAGTGTGTGTGTGTGTCTTTCAAGTGGTGTGTGGGGGTGTCTTTTTTCAGGTGGTGTGTGTGTTAATGTGTGTGTTTAATGTATGTGCGTGTTAATGTGTGTGTGTGTGTGTTTTAATGTGTGTGTGTGTGTGTGTTAATGTATGTGTGTGTGTGTTTTAATGTGTGTGTGTGTTTTAATGTGTGTGTGTGTTTTAATGTGTGTGTGTGTATTCCAGGTTGTGTGTGTGTGTTTTAATGTGTGTGTGTGTGTGTGTGTGTGTTAATGTGTGTGTGTGTGTTTTAATGTGTGTGTGTGTGTTTTAATGTGTTTGTGTATGTTTTAATGTGTGTGTGTTTTAATGTGTGTGTGTGTATTCCAGGTTGTGTGTGTGTGTTTTAATGTGTGTGTGTATGTTTTAATGTGTGTGTGTGTGTTTTAATGTGTTTGTGTATGTTTTAATGTGTGTGTGTGTTTTAATGTGTGTGTGTGTGTGTTTTAATGTGTGTGTGTGTGTTTTAATGTGTGTGTGTATGTTTTAATGTGTGTGTGTGTGTTTTAATGTGTTTGTGTATGTTTTAATGTGTGTGTGTGTGTGTTTTAATGTGTATGTGTGTTTTAATGTGTGTGTGTGTGTGTTTTAATGTGTGTGTGTGTTTTAATGTGTGTGTGTGTGTTTTAATGTGTTTGTGTATGTTTTAATGTGTGTGTGTGTGTGTTTTAATGTGTATGTGTGTTTTAATGTGTGTGTGTGTGTGTTTTAATGTGTGTGTGTGTTTTAATGTGTGTGTGTGTGTTTTAATGTGTGTGTGTGTTTTAATGTGTGTGTGTGTTTTAATGTGTGTGTGTGTTTTAATGTGTGTGTGTGTTTTAATGTGTGTGTGTGTTTTAATGTGTGTGTGTGTTTTAATGTGTGTGTGTGTTTTAATGTGTGTGTATGTTAATATGTGTGTGTGTTGATGTGTGTGTGTGTTTTAATGTGTGTGTGTGTATTCCAGGTTGTGTGTGTGTGTGTGTGTGTTTTAATGTGTGTGTGTGTGTGTGTGTGTTAATGTGTGTGTGTGTGTGTTTTAATGTGTGTGTGTATGTTTTAATGTGTGTGTGTGTGTGTGTTTTAATGTGTATGTGTGTTTTAATGTGTGTGTGTGTGTTTTAATGTGTGTGTGTGTTAATGTGTGTGTGTGTTCCAGGTGTTGTGTGTGTGTATATTAATGTGTGTTTTAATGTGTGTGTGTGTGTTTTAATGTGTGTGTGTGTGTTAATGTGTGTGTGTGTTCCAGGTGTTGTGTGTGTGTATATTAATGTGTGTTTTAATGTGTGTGTGTGTGTGTGTGTGTATGTGCGTGTTTTAATGTGTGTGCGTGTTTTAATGTGTGTGTGTGTTCCAGGTGGTGTGTGTGTGTTTTAATGTGTGTGTGTGTTTTAATGTGTGTATGTGTGTTTTAATGTTTGTGTGTTAATATCTGTATGTGTTAATGTGTGTGTGTGTTTTAATGTGTGTGTGTGTATATTAATGTGTGTTTTAATGTGTGTGTGTGTGTGTGTGTGTGTGTGTGTGTGTGCGTGTTTTAATGTGTGTGTGTGTGTGTGTTTTAATGTGTGTGTGTGTTCCAGGTGGTGTGTGTTTTAATGTGTGTGTGTGTGTTTTAATGTGTGTGTGTGTTTTAATGTGTGTGTTTTAATGTGTGTGTGTTTTAATGTGTGTGTGTTTTAATTTGTGTGTTTTAATGTGTGTGTGTGTTTTTAATGTGTGTGTGTGTTAATGTGTGTGTGTTTTAATGTGTGTGTTTTAATGTGTGTGTGTTTTAATGTGTGTGTGTTTTAATTTGTGTGTTTTAATGTGTGTGTGTGTTTTAATGTGTGTGTGTTTTAATGTGTGTGTGTGTTTTAATGTGTGTGTGTTTTAATGTGTGTGTGTTTTAATGTGTGTGTGTTTTAATTTGTGTGTTTTAATGTGTGTGTGTGTTTTAATGTGTGTGTGTTTTAATGTGTGTGTGTGTTTTAATGTGTGTGTGTTTTTAATGTGTGTGTGTGTTTTTAATGTGTGTGTGTGTTGTTAATGTGTGTGTGTTTTAATGTGTGTGTTTTAATGTGTGTGTGTTTTAATTTGTGTGTTTTAATGTGTGTGTGTTTTAATCTGTGTGTGTATTAATGTGTGTGTGTTTTAATGTGTGTGTGTGTTTTAATGTGTGTGTGTTTTAATCTGTGTGTGTATTAATGTGTGTGTGTTTTAATGTGTGTGTGTATTAATGTGTGTGTGTGTTTTAATGTGTGTGTGTTTTAATCTGTGTGTGTATTAATGTGTGTGTGTTTTAATGTGTGTGTGTTTTAATCTGTGTGTGTATTAATGTGTGTGTGTGTTTTAATGTGTGTGTGTGTTCCAGGTGGTGTTGACGGGGATGGACGTCCTCTCTGCGTTGGTCAGTAGACTTCAGGAGAAGTTCAGGACTCAGGTTGGAACAGGTGAGACTTCAACCCAAAATCAAACCCAAAATCAAACCAAAATCAACCCAAAATCAAACCAAAATCAACCCAAAATCAAACCAAAATCAACCCAAAATCAAACCAAAATCAACCCAAAATCAACCCAAAATCAAACCCAAAATCAACCCAAAATCAAACCAAAAATCAACCCAAAATCAAACCAAAATCAACCCAAAATCAACCCAAAATCAAACCCAAAATCAACCCAAAATCAAACCAAAAATCACAAACTAATTCTCTCAAAAATTAATTCGATTTCATGCATTTTGTAAAATTTTTATAAATGCTCATTTGATAGACGATATGGTTCGATTCCCACTGAGCTCATGCCTGAGTGTCCCCATTCCGTCCTCTTACACTTATCCGAGGCCGGGTCGTGAGGCCTCAGACAAGAAGCCCAGACTTCTCTCACCCTGCCTAAATCCTCCATCTCACCTGGGAGGATGTCACCAGCAAGGCGTATTGTAGGTACCCTAACCAGATGCCCGAACCAGCCCATCTGGCTTCTCTCAAAGCGGAGGAATAGCGCCTCTATTCCAAGCTCCTGCCAGATGGCAGAGCTCCGCCCTCTATTTCAGAGTGAGAGCTTAGTCACCCCGCAGAGGAAGATCATTTCAGCTACTTGTATCCGTGATCTTGTTCTTTCAGTCGCCACCTACATTGGTAACCACGGTTAGGGTAGGAACGTAGATCCTGGTTACCATGGTGAGGGTAGGAACGTAGATCTGGTTACCATGGTGAGGGTAGGAACATAGATCCTGGTTACTATGGTGAGGGTAGGAACGTAGATCCTGGTCACCATGGTGAGGGTAGGAATGTAGATCCTGGTTACCATGGTGAGGGCAGGAACGTAGATCCTGGTTACCATGGTGAGGGTAGGAACGCAAATACTGGTTACCATGGTGATGGTAGGAATGTAGATCCTGGTTACCATGGTGAGGGTAGGAGCATAGATCCTGGTTACCATGGTGAAGGTAGGAATGTAGATCCTGGTTACCATGGTGAGGGTAGGAACGCAAATACTGGTTATCATGGTGAGGGTAGGAATGTAGATCCTAGTTACCATGGTGAGGGTAGGAGCATAGATCCTGGTTACCATGGTGAGGGTAGGAACGTAGATCCTGGTTGCCATGGTGAGGGTAGGAACATAGATCCTGGTTACCATGGTGACGGTAGTAAGGACAATTTTACACATAATTTTATATAAAAAGTAATCAATTTAAAACAAATTTTAGGGGTGGTGAAAAAAATTCAAAGAAAACGTGGGAAAAAACTAATTTTATTTCATCAAATATTTTCTAAAGTATTTCTCTGTGTCTTTTTCTTTTTTCCCAGTTCTTCCCAGTCTGATCGATCGACTGGGAGACGCTAAAGACCAGGTCCGAGAACAGGATCAGGCTCTTCTGCTGAAGATCATGGACCAGGCAGCCAACCCCCAGGTACACACACACACACACACACACACACACACACACACACGTACAGAGACAACATGTTTACCTCCCTCTGTCTGTGTGCAGTACGTGTGGGAGCGTATGATGGGGGGCTTCAAACATAAGAACAACCGGACCAGAGAGGGTCTCTGCCTCTGTCTCATCTCCACCTTGAATGTGTGAGTCTTCACATCAACGTTTCGTTTGGACGTCTCTGAACCAACATCGCTCATGTTTTGATCTTTCCTGCAGGTTCGGATCTCAGAGTTTGACGCTCAGTAAAATCGTCCCTCACATCTGTAACCTCCTCGGGGACCCCAACAGCCAGGTGAAGCCTCGTTGGCGTCATTAGATTTATTTAGTCTTGGTTTAACCATTGAAACCAATAGATGGCGCTCATTCAAGTACTTTCTGCTAGGTTTTTTTTTTTTGTCAAAGTTTTTGCACAAAATGCTTTTAGACGTACAATGAAGTTCACCAGAGTGGGCGTGGCATTTACAAAGAAGGGTGTGCCTGTCTCTTTAAGGAGATTGATAAATACAGCAGCTGAATACAAGCGTCGTTTTAACCAGGATCTACATTCCTAACCTCACCATGGTAACCAGTATTTACGTTCCTATCGTCACCATGGTAACCAGGATCTACGTTCCTAACCTCACCATGGTAACCAGGATCTACGTTCCTACCCTCACCATGGTAACCAGCATCTACGTTCCTATCCTCACCATGGTAACCAGTATCTACGTTCCTATCGTCACCATGGTAACCAGTATCTACGTTCCTATCGTCACCATGGTAACCAGTATCTACGTTCCTATCCTCACCATGGTAACCAGGATCTACGTTCCTACCCTCACCATGGTAACCAGTATCTACGTTCCTATCCTCACCATGGTAACCAGCATCTACGTTCCTATCCTCACCATGGTAACCAGTATCTACGTTCCTATCGTCACCATGGTAACCAGGATCTACGTTCCTACTCTCACCATGGTAACCAGTATCTACGTTCCTATCGTCACCATGGTAACCAGGATCTACGTTCCTACCCTCACCATGGTAACCAGGATCTACGTTCCTACCCTCACCATGGTAACCAGGATCTACGTTCCTACCCTCACCATCGTAACCAGCTGTGGGTGGTGAACGAAAGAATGAGATCAAGGATACAAGTGGCCGAAATGAGCTTCCTCCGCAGGGTGGCTGGGCTCTCATCGGGTGATGACCTCTGCCATCCGGGAGGAGCTCTCTGTCGAGCTGCTCTTCTTCAGGTCGAGAGGAGCCAGATGGGGTGGTTTGGGCATCTAGTCAGGATGCCCCCCAAGTGCTTCGCGGGCGAGGTGTTTTCCACCAGGAGGAGACCAAGGGGCAGACCCCGGACCCGCTGGAGAGACTCTGTCGCTGGGGAACAACTTGGGATCCTTCTGGGTGAGATGGAGAATGCAGCCGAGGTGAGAGAATACTGGGCTTCCCGTCTGAGGCTGTTGCCCCCGCGACCCGGCCCCGGATGAGCGGAAGATGATGGAACGGAAAGACAATACTACGTGCTTATTGGCCGATCACTTTTTTCCGGGATTCCTTTTTTGTTTTGACACCACTGGTGTCAGAAAGTGATCAACCAATTTATCATCAAAACAACAATAAAATCGAAAATTATTGTCACAGCACAGTGTCCCGCCCTTTTTTTTTTCTACCATCCAGCCAATGGGTGGTGGGATCTTTTTTAATACATAAAATAATTTCAAATAACATCCAGTTGTTTTTCCTCAAGGTGCGCGACGGAGCTTTGAACTGCCTGGTGGAGATCTACCGTCACGTTGGAGAGCGGGTCCGGATCGACCTGGGAAAGAAAGGTCTACCGCAGTCACGGTGCGTTTAAACCTCTCCCAGCTCCCGGTGCTCCTGCTTTCTCCTGAACTAACCCCTCATGTCGCTCTGCGCAGGCTCAACGTCATCTTCAGTAAATTTGATGAAGTCCAGCGGTCGGGGAACATGGTGCCGTCTCCTGTGTCTGGTAGGTTCTGCGTGAAGTGATGAAACCATTAAATCACCTTCGTTTTACGGATGTTAACTAGCTAGATTAATCAAATTTGATCTTTGGTAACAGTCTGACCTCACACTATTGGGGTTCAACCCCCTCCGCGGTGGGCGGGGTCTGGACGTGACGTATGTAACTCACCTGAACAGTCAGTGTCGTCTGTTGTCGTCATCTCTGTTCTCTGATTGGGTAGGACGTTTTCTGATCGCCTGCAAAACCTGACCTAGGTGGTGATGTAAAATAAAATTGAGCGGAGCCACTAGGTGGCGCCAGCTTGTTTTTCACTGTTTTGGAGAAAAAACACCAACGAACAAGATTTCTTCTTACCGTCTCATACACAGTCTAAAAGAATTTTTTCCTGGTAAAAACAGTATTTTTTTTTGCTGCATCCTCAGAAGGCTGAGTCCGATGGCTGACGGGAAAAAACTGTCCCTGTGCCGAGAGGTGTTGGTCCGAATTGACCGTAGCCTTCTGCCTGAAGGGTAGCAGCTCAAAAAATCTGTGGCCAGGGTGAGAAGGATCACCCGCTATCCGACTTGCTCGTTCCAGAGACCTGAAGATGTACTGGTCCTGGAGAGACGGAAGACTTTGGCCAATCATCTTCTGAGCTGAACATTCTATCCAGGCTGTGGCCCCAGCGTACCACACAGTGATGGAGGAAGTGAGGATGGACTCCATTTTTGGCGGTGTAGAACAGCGCCATCATCAGGGCCGGCAGCTTAGCGTTCTTCAGCTACCGTAGGACGAACATCCTCTGTTGGGCTTTCTTGATGACCGTGCTGATGGTGAGCTCCCACGTGATGGTGGTGCCGAGGAAGTGGGAGGAGTCCGTGGTTGAGATGAAAGTGTCCATAAAGGGGAGGGGCCTTTCTGAAGTCCACAATCAGCTCAACTGTTTTCTGGGCGTTAAACACCAGGTTGTTGATGCTGCTCCACGACACAAGCCGGTCCACCTCGCTTCTGTAGGCAGACTCATCACGTCAGAGATAAGCCTGATAATTTCACTTTATAAATTTCAGTCACCGTCTTAACCATCTATCCCTAGGGAGGCTGGAGCCCGCCCCGGCTGATTTGAGGCGAGGGACAGGGTTGCCCGAACAGGTCGCCAGTCTGTCGCGAGCCACATAGACTCACACTCATTCCTAGGGGGCAATCATGTAGTGGCCAATCAACCTAACATGTATGTTTTTGGAGGAAAACAGAGAAAACCCACACATACACAGGTAGAACATGCAAACTTCACACTGAAAGGCCAGTGTTCCAAGCCTCGTCTCCATTAGGACTTGAACCCACGACCCTCTCGCTGTGAGGCCACTCTGCTACCCGCTGTACCATCGTGCTGCACTTTATAACTGCGAAAAACTAATTACCGTAATTTCACGACCATTAGGCGCACTGTACGAAAAGGCGCAGTCTCAGTCACACACCGCCTTACAACAACACACACGCAAGCATGCAAATGTGTGTATTAAAAAATAGATCGGGAGCAAAACTGAGTTTGGTTGTACTTTATTTAAGTAGTAACGATACTAAACAAACACATTACCGGTAATAGTCTTTATTCAAATCCATCAAAGTCCTCATCCTCTGTTTCAGAGCAGGTCCGCTTCGCTCCTCGCTGTCAAAGTCACTGTCTGTACTGTGCGGCTCCTCAGAAAGGATACCAGCTTTTGAGAAAGCTCGGATAACATTACCAGCAGACACGTTAGTCTAAACATCTACAATCCATTGGCAAACTGTAGCGTAACTCGCCCTGCCTTCCACCCTTTGTGAAACTGTGGTCTCCTTCGGTCATCCATCGCTCCCACGCCGCTCACACGTCACTCTTTAACGTTCTCATGACTTTTCTTTCAGGTCCGCCTCGCGGGCACCGCGTTTTCTTTTAGGTCCGCCTTTTCTCACACACAAGGCGCACCGCTCATTTTGAAGAAAATCTAAGACTTTTACATTCGCCTTATAGCCGTGAAATTACGGTATTTAAATTGCTGTTTGAGGTTTTTTCAAACAACTGCTGCTAATTAGCATCACATGCTAACCCTAACCTCCCGGACTAGATCGTCCCAGCTCTCAGTCTCATTCTGTTATGAAAATGGCTCTAAATTCAGTCGCTGATAATCAATGTTATTCTTATTTTTTTCACAAAATGGACTCATGCGAGACACGGCTCACACGTCTGGTCCACATTGGGACACATAATAAACGTCCAATACCGAAACGGATGTACCGTTAAACCCACTACCATTACTGCAGGGGTACGTCGTGGATCTCATTACTGATCTTGTTTAGAATCAGAATCAGAATGCTTTTATTGCCATGTCAATGAGAATATCAGAGACTAGGAACTTGCTTTGATACAGCTGTGCAATATGAAAATAATAAAAATAAAATAAATAAAAATAATTTTAACAAAACAGAGGGCTCAGAAAGAAAAAGAAAAGTAGTGCAATGTCATAGAAAATAATAAAAAATAATAAAGATAGTAAAGTGACAAGAGGGAGGTGACTAAGAGATGTGGGGTTCAGGTTATGAAGTATTAATTAGACTAACAGCAGAAGGGAAGAAGCTGTTTTTGTGGCGGGACGTTCTGGTCCGAATGGACCGGAGCCTCCTGCCCGAGGGGAGTCGCTCAAAAAGTCCATGTCCAGGGTGGGAAGGGTCAGCTGCTATCCGACCTGCACGCCCCCGAGTCCTGGAGACGTACAGGTCTTCGAGAGATGGAAGGCTGCAGCCGATCACCTTCTCTGCAGAGCGCACAATGCGCTGCAGTCTGTGTTTGTCCCTGGCTGTGGCTCCGGCGTACCACACGGTGATGGAGGAGGTGAGGACAGACTCGATGATGGCTCTGTAAAACTGCACCAACATCTGGGCGGGCAGCTTGGCTTTCTTCAACTGCCGCAGAAAGTACATCCTCTGCTGGGCCTTTTTGATCAGGGAGCTGATGGATGGCTCCCACTTTAGGTCCTGTGTGATGGTAGTGCCGAGGAAGCGGAAAGAGTCTACAGTGAGTTTATGAGGCGTTATTGATAAAGATCTTTTATAAAGATATTTTATTCCCAGTAGAATAAAACAAGCAGGAATTTAAGCCTCTAAATGATCCGTTCTGATAAACAGATGTTGATCAGTCTGGGACAAACCGGGTGGGGGGTGCTGCGATGGTATCAGAATGTTTTCCGTCAGCAGCTGCTTCCTTTTGTCCAGCTGGTCCGGTTTTTGTTAGAAAGTTTTATCTCCTGAAGACGTGTTGGCAGCAGAGAGACAGGAAGGGAAGAGAAAAAGAGAGAGAGAGAGGAAACAGAGCCCGAAGCGGCGGGGCTGGTGTCAGCTGTCCTCCTCACAGTCACAAGACCCGGCTGAACGAGCGAGGGGGACGGGACGCCAGGGTTTCTGCTCCTCTGGGATCCTCAAGAAGAGGCAAGACGTTTCTCACAGGTAAATAAACAAGTTTTACACAGAGAGGCTTCGAAGGTAAACGTTCAGTCATGCAGAAACTCCTCCTGCCTCACGCTGCATGTCACTTATTTTATTTAGAGGTTTGAGGATTTTATTGTTTATTAGCGGTCAGATTTTTTCACCTGGGATGGAATCGTTTTTATTTGTGGTGGTCCAGCTCGGCCAGAGGTAGTCCAGCTCTGCAGGGAGTCCAGCTACTCGGCTTTGGGTTGCACGCCTCTAACCCTCCTGAATAATGAAAGCTGTGCAGAGATGCAGAGGACAGCGAGTCCGAGGAGAAACCAGGACAGACTGAAGCGGTTTTGTGAAATATGAAATATTCCTGCGACCGGCTCGTTTTATTTCTGCAGATAACCAACAGAAAACAGGAAAAACTCCACCAAACAGGAAGCGTTGGAGCTCAACAGGAACTGACTCAAAGAAAAGTAGGGAGGACGCAGACCAGCAGTAGGCTGGAGATTTTCTCCTCTCAGATTTGGCCCCGATCTTAAATGCACCGTATGATTATATATTTATTTGATTTGAATCCCGGACTGGAGGCGAGGCTTGAAACACTGTCCTTTCTGTGTGTGGTTTGCATGTTCTCCTCGTGAATGCGTGAGTTTCCTCCAACTCTCCAAAAACAAGCATGTTCAGTTGATTGGTCATAACAAAACTGCCCCTAAGAATGAGTGTGTGTTGATGGTTGTCTGTGTGTGTCGCCCTACAACAAACTGGCGACCTGTTCGAGGTGTGTATCCTGCCTCTCATCTGAAATCAGTTGGGATAGGCTTCGGCGCCTCCCGCAACCCCATTAGGAATACACGGTTCAGAAGACAAACTGAAATGATCCAATGCAAATATTGAACAAAAGAGACCCCAATGTGGATCCCTGAGGAACTCCACATGCAGTTAATAAATGATAGAAGACCATACAGCACAGCAGAGGTGCTCAACATATCGATTTATTCAAATTTACAGTTCAAAACAATGTGTTTTATGAACATTTATTTTGTAAATAGTTTTGTGCATGCGATCAGAGTTAATGTGCTGTCGTGCCTCTAAACCAGGTATGGGCAAACTACGGCCCGCGGGCCACATGCAGCCCATTAGACGTTTTAATCCGGCCCGCTGAACTTGAAAAAATTAAAAAAATAAACCTTGTTAATGTTTTATTTTTCCTGTAATTCTGATGTTTCCTCACTAGATGTAGCCAAAGAAAAAACAACACTTCTCCCATTAAACTGTGTGTGTCTCCGTGATGCACACGCTGTCAAAATAAACAGTGTTTACAGATATGGAAAGCCATCGGGGCCAATGCAAGCACATAAACAAGCATGTTAGATGTTAAACCAAGCAAAATGTTACATCAAGCTCTTAGATTTCAGACCTAGCGCCACTAGATTTGAAATTTAACGCTCTTGAAGTAACATTTAGCGCTTGTTTAAAATCTAGCATCATTCTATCGGTCTAAGCTAGAGGTTACCAAAGCATGCCATCCATCTGATCCTGTTCCAGCCCCCTGGTCAAATGTTAGAACTCAATGTGACCCGCAAACCAAAAAGTTTGCCCACCCATGGTCTAAATCTTGTAGACTGAATTGCATGAGAGCGACTGAGGGATAGAAAGCTAGTCCTTAATACCAATTAAGGCGGAATATGATCACGGAAAGAAAGTTGTTACGTTACTGATGCTAAAATGAAATCCTCCGTGTTTGGACTTCTTCTGATTGGACGTTAGTGGTGATTATTTAGGTGATTTTTAATAGTAGTTCTATTTTATTATGAAAACATCACCTCTTGTGTTTACAGTGGTGTTGCTAGTGGTTTGTTTCCCTTAAAGTTAAAAAACAAGCTTCTTTTTTATTTGTTTAAGAGTAACGTGGCAAAAAATATTAAAAATGTGGCTTTGAGATTTTTTTTTTATAAGCTAATTCATCAACCTCTACCACACATGCACTCATAGACTTGTAGGATAGGGTCCAATATGGAGTCCGTGAAGAGCTCCAAATACTAAAATTTAAATGATACGAAACAGTACAGAGGCATCGAGTGAGATTCTCAAACTGAACCTTAGTGGGCCCAAAATGGAGCCCTGAGGAACTCCAAATACAGATAACGAATGAAAGAGGATCCAAATTGAAGGGGTTGTAAAGCAGACATATGAAACACAATCCCTGACGAGCTCCACGTGAAAAAACGAACTGATTGAGAGTCTTAGTGAGTTCTACATGCTAAATTCCGGGATCGCGGCTTCCTTCTTGTCTAGTGTCTTCACCACTATAAGTTTGAAATATTTTCTTTTTAATTCACCACAGATCAATGTTTCAATCACAGTGTTGCCATGGTTCCCGTCTTCCACTCTCTTTCGCTTGTGGGAGACGACACCTCGCCATTAATCCCGAGCATTTCCAGATGCCACCGGCTCATTTGTGAAAACCATTGCATTTGTATTACCTAATTTACGTGACCCACAAATGGAGTTCTATGAGGGCGGGGTTGAGATCAAGATGGCTGACACCTGAGGTTGGTCAAAAGTGGGATTTACTAAGTGAGTTTTCAGGATTTCGTGACATAAGTAACACCGTCGTGCTGAGAAGAAACAGCTTGCTCAGCCTAAGATCTACGCTATTCCTATCAAATGAGGCTTTGTGTCATAACACCCACCGTGGATCCTTGGGGATCTCTGGAGCACATGGAGACCCTACCTACTCTACTAGAAAGGCCCAATTTAGATCGTTGAGAAGCTCACCTTGATGAACAAGGCGTTAAATAATATGCTTCTATCAGATCAATAAATTTGTGACCTCAGTCTTTGGTATCTTGACATTTAATTGCATGACTATGGAAACTTAAGAAGTTCATATACAGTTGGTATTGAGTACCTATGGGCAATTTCAATAAAATCTTTTCAGCGGTTTGGGAGATATTACGAACAGTCCGAGTGGTTAAACGCCCTCCCCCACAAACTCTATGGGCAGAGGCGCAAAAATAGGGACCCCTGGTTGGAGCCTTGAGGAACTCCAAAAGCAGATGCTGAAGCACTGGTTACAGACATGCTGCCATGTGGTTTATACCCCAACAGATACACCTTCAGTCCCAATAGAATCATGAGAGACAGCTCACACTGGTTGTGATGTAATCAGTGTTTAATTCAGCGGTGCGGAGTGAAGCAGTCGTCTGAGGATGTAAGACATTTTGATCATATTTGGAATATAAGTGGTAATTTAATCTTGTGGTCTAAAAAAAATTTTGCACGGCATTGGAGTCAGCTTTCTTTAATCATCCTGTTTGCTCCTCTTTAATCTGAACTGTCTGGAGATTTTCAAAATAAAATCGTATGGAGAAGAAAGCATTGGAACAATCGTCCTATCAGAGGCCCTGAACATGGTTTCGAAGTGGCCAATTAAATCTCGTTTCATTTAATCAATAGAGTTATGATCAAACGTTAACATAATAATAGTGTAACATCTGCTTGTAGATATTCAATTATACTGGACCCACCTTAGAGCAACTTATGCAACTGATACTGAAAGATAAGGGGCCCAAAATCTTTGGGGATTTTCATATGCCAAGCCTGGGCTTCCCGTTTGAGGCTCCCGTGTGGCCCCGGAACAAGTGGAAGATGACGGAATGGAATTGTAAACAATCGAGCCCAAGATGAAACCTTTGGGGAGTTCAACGTGTAAAAAGTGAAGTAACGAAGCCTCTTTTCACCTTAAAACTGATTTCTAGTGGGCCCAACATGGAGCCTTGAAAACTCCATTTAAACAGTAAACAATAAGGTTTTGAATCTGGGGAACTTGAGCCCCAGATACTGAACTGTATTGACCCCAAATTGGATCCTTACGTAGTTCTACATGTAATGTGGATAAAGGATGATATTGGGCCAAACATAGAGAGAGATGCCAAGTTTTTAGCTTCACAAAGTGGGAGATTTTGGGGGGCGGAGGGATTGAAGATGCAGACCCAAAAGGAGGAGGAGCTTGACGTCACATCCACCAATGGACAACACCCGCCATGACAGTTAGGGTAAAACAAACCGTTCAAAACATGAGAAAGCAGCTGGTAAATTGTGCGTCTTCCGTGTGTTACCACCTAGCGTTATGTATCAGTACGAAGAAGAATTACCACCAGGAATACACCCCTGTACTGATTGGTCACGCTTTGTTTTGAGGCTCACGCACATAAGCTGTAACATGACCAAAGTTCCCGGATGTCCGACTTCTTCATAAGTTCACCAAAAACAATACTGGCAATAGACCATGTTGCACAGCTGCAGCAGCAGGAGAATCCATGTGCTTAGCCTCACAATACCTAATCATGTTCATGGAATGCACTAGAGTATTTATCATGCAGGAGTTTTATTAGCCTTGGCGGGTGAGCGTGAGATAGGTCCTAAGTGCGGGTGTCTCCCGCCTAATGCGGGAGACTTGGCATGTCTGCATTGAGCCTTGAGGAACTCCACTTATAGGGTGTCCATCTTGAAATGGAGCTCTACACGCAGATACTAGACATAGTAGGCACAAAGTGAAGCTTTGGGGAACTCCAAATGTAGATGGTAAAACAATAGAGTGCCTGTCGGGAAATCTAGGGACGATGGTGAGCTCTACATGTTTGCACTGGATGATAGTAGGTTACACATGGAGCTATGGGGAACTCTCCTTTGAGTTGGCACATCTAAGGATGCCAAATATGGAGTAAGCTCCGTTCCGTTCCGTCATCTTCCGCTTGTTCCGGGGTCGGGTCGCGGGGGCAACAGCCTCAAGCGGGCAGCCCAGGCCTCTCTCTCCCCGGCTGCATTCTCTAGCTCACCTGGAAGGATCCCAAGTCGTTCCCCGGCCAGCTGTGAGACATAGTCTCTCCAGCTGGTCCGGAGTCTGCACCTTGGTCTCCTCCCAGTGGGACGTGCCCGAAACACCTCGCCCGTGAGGCGCTCGGGGGGCATCTTGACCAGATGCCCGAACCACCCCATCTGGCTCCTCTTGACCTGGAGGAGGAGCGGCTCGACACCGAGCTCCTCACGGATGGCAGAGCTCCTCACCCGATCTCTGAGTGAGAGCCCAGCCACCCTGCGGAGGAAGCTCATTTCTGCCGCTTGTACCCGCAATCTCATTCTTTCGGTCACCACCCACAGCTGGTGACCATAGGTAAGGGTAGGAACATAGATCAACTTGTAAATCGAGAGCTTTGCTTTTCGGCTCTGCTCTCTCTTTACCACGACGGACCGATGCAGCGTCCTAGTTATTGCTGATGCCACACCGATCCGCCTGTCGATCTCCCGCTCCATCTTTCCCCCACTCGTGAACAAGAACCCGAGATACTTAAACTCCTCCACTTGGGGCAGGACCCTGTCCCTAACCCGCAGGGGGCATTCCACCCTTTTCGAGGACCACGGTCTCGGATTTGGAGGCGCTAATTCCCATCCTGGCCGCTTCACACTCTGCAGCAAATCGATCCAGCGAGAGCTGGAGATCACGGTCCGATGAAGCCAACAGAACCACATCATCCGGAAAAAGCAGAGTAATTATTAAACTATAGGATGCCCAGGAAGGAGCCATGGGGAACTCCTAATTTAACAACTGTAGTTTTTGGTTTACAAAGATTTAAATAATTGATAGATTTAAAGAACTTTATTAATTATATAAAGAATTCAACTCGTTTGAATCTTAATCCAACGTAAACAAGACTTGTATTTTTTTTTTCTGTGTAAGTGATTTCGGAGGTTTTCCCACACCTTGTCTTGGTCTGTAACTTCACCCGGGTGCGTTTGGATTTCCTTCGTCAGACATGAATGGACTTTAATCTTTCCGTGGGAACGCCCCTCCCACTTTGTTTGCAGCTGGTTTTCAGGTGAACCGTGTGGATTTTTTCCTCAATTGTAATTATTCTGAAACCTCTCATTGTAATTAGGAATGAAACCAGAATCTGTTTGAGATGAAGAGAGTCTGCAGGTACAGAAACACACGCTAACATCTTCTGTCGTTTTGCGGATTTGCTTGAAGAGGATCAGCTGTCAGACTCCATCAAGCTTTGAGATGCAAAATACTTTGAGACGCTGCCAGGAGTAGAACTTGTGACCTGGCATGCTGAGGAAGTACACTATTAGTCCCATAGCCACTCAGTAAGGGGTGTTAGCTGGACTGTTATGAGTTATGACGAATCGTACAGGTGCATACAGGTTCCCGTTACTCCAGGCCACCGGCTTAACAGAAGAGGATTAAATTAGTTTTTCTAGGATAAAATTTTAAATGTTTTTATCTAAACTTTGGAACCTAAAATTTTAAGGGTTCAAAATGTGTTTAAAAACATAAAAACATGCCTCGTTTAGCTGAAAACGTGTAATTTAGCTCCTAAATTTTTTTGTAGTTTCTTAGGGGAAGTATTAATGGCTGTAAGTCGGAAGCAGAAGATTGTGAGTTGAAAAGCACCGTCAGTCACATGCTTTTATTGTTTATTATGTCAGAGCGGAAAAAAGAAAAAATGAATAAAGGTTCAGTTGAAATGAAAAGAATGTAGAAAATAATAAGAGCGTAAAACGGGACATGATTATGATGAAATATTTGGCTTCCATGAGACCAGCTCTGATCAAACATGGGATTTTCAGGTTTTTAAGAACATGATACATAAACAGGGAAGAAAAAATTCACATCATGATGTCTTAGAGCAGTGTTTTCCAACTTGTGTTCCGCGGCACGCTAGTGTACCGTTAGAGATCGTCAGGTGTTTCATGGGAAAGGATCCCATTTAACGTTATACGATGATCGGGATCTACCGATCACTCCCAGAGGTTGTTTGGTTTGATGTCTTGGTGTTTGTTAAAAAAAGTGAATTAAAGTGTATTTATATCAGCATGAAATCTTGTCATTTTATTTAGAGACAGACAGGGCTTTAAAGCTCCTGTAACTGTTATGATGGAGGTGCAGAAGGAGGAGGAACAACAAACAAAGATTTATGTAACAGAGGTGGTCCAGCAAGGCTGTAAAAAAAGAACAGGAGTCAAAAAGGCAGTTCATGGTCAGAGTTAATTTCTAAGGTATCTTTCTCAAGTTCAAAAGGAAATTCTCAGGTTCGGGAGCCAGACAAGCCAGGAAGGAGTGACGACCCGAAAAAGAATTCTGGAGAGACTGGCTTTAAATAGGCTGCAGGTCAATCGAGGCGCAGGTGTACAGTATCAGGTAGGAGTCAGGGAAATGAAAGGTGGTCTAGGAACTACAACAGTAACCATAGCAACCTACTCTTCTCTGTTTTTTGGAGCATACTGCTGTCCATACCTCCAAAAAACTACCCCACCTAGTGGATCGTATTTTCTACTTGTTTTTATCAGAATATTTAGGTTGTTTTTTAAAGCAGAAAAACTTCGGATTCTGATGAAATCTCAAATTTTCTGCAAGAAATTCAGGAGGAAAAAGTCTAACTTGCATTCTGGGTAAATCCTCGAGCCTCAACGTTCCGTCATCTTCCGCTTGTTCTGGGGTCGGGTCACGGGGGCAACAGCCACAAGCGGGCAGCCCAGGCCTCTCTCTCCCCGGCTGCATCCTCTAGCTCACCTGGAAGGATCCCAAGTCGTTCCCCGGCCAGCTGTGAGACATAGTCTCTCCAGCGGGTCCGGGGTCTGCCCCTTGGTCTCCTCCCGGTGGGACGTGCCCAAAACACCTCGCCCGCGAGGCGCTCGGGGGGCATCCTGACCAGATGCCGGAACCACCCCATCTGGCTCCTCTCGACCTGGAGGAGCAGCGGCTCGACACAGAGCTCCTCCTGGATGGCAGAGCTCCTCACCCGATCTCTGAGTGAGAGCCCAGCCACCCTGTGGAGGAAGCTCATTTCGGCCGCTTGTACCCGTGATCTCATTCTTTCGGTCACCACCCACAGCTGGTGACTCAACGTCTGGAACTAAATATATTTCTTGCTAAATATATTAAAATGATATATTTGCAACATAGAATATATTTTTTAACATTTTTGGTTGATGTGCCTCAAGATTTTTTTTCAATGAAAAAAATTACCTTGAAAAAGTATAAACAAATCACTGATTTTGAGAATTAGAAAAGCAGGTCGAATTCAGAACCTTAAAGAAATTCTAAAAAAAAAAATACTGAAAATAAAAACAGAACAACGGCGTCCCAAGACAGAGCCGTGGGGAATTCCTCATGTAGATATGAAGCTAGAGGACCGAACACCCTGCCTTGGAGAACTCCTCTAATAAATACAGAACGTTAACAAGACGAACAAACTAAAATTAGAAAATAGAATAATTTTTTTACATCATTTAATTTCTATATTTTTCTTTATTTTCTTTTTCTGTTAAAATATTTTTAATCATTGTTTGTTGATCAAATGCAGAAAAATGTTTTTTTTTAAAATATTATTTATTTTTTTAATTAACTCAAAAACAGAAAAACTTAAAAATAATTTTGTTTACTTTTTAATTTTACTTTGAAAATAAAAACTACAAAACATTTGGAGTTTTCTTTTTTTTTTTTTTAACGCTTTTGTTTTCCCAAATATTAAGTGTTAAAAAATAACTTACAAATTAATGTGAAACAAAAGGGTTTTTTAATTTTTTTTTAATTAATTAATAAAAATAAACTGATTTGAATACAAATTGTTTTATCCATTTATTTTTTTATCTATTTTATTGTAATTTTTTAATTTGTTTTTGTTATGATTTAAAGTTTTAATATAAATTTATGACTGAATTAAAACATATTTATGCACTTTTTTTTTACATTATTTGCAGAAAAAAGTATTTCTTCATCAATTATTTTTTATTAAATATAAATTAAGAGGTTTTTATGTTTTAAAAGAAGCTCTCCCCTTCCTCTATGAGTCATAGCCCCCTCCATCTCTGACTCCGCCCCCTCCACTTCCCTCTTTTCCTCATTGGTCCGTTCCTTTTCCTCCCTCTCATCCTCTCCCTACCCGTCCTCTCCATCCCATCTCCTCTCCATCCGAGTTAGAGGACGAAGCGAGAGGATGAGAGGGGGGAGGACGTCCGTCTGCCGGCATGCTGAGGAAACTGGTCTGCAGGAGGATTTGTTCCTGTAAGCAGGGGATCTGGCTCCCAGACCCAAGCAGGTCCTGGGGCTGGGAGCTTTCTTTAGAACCTGACAGGGACCTGGGTCTGGATCTCTACAGGAACAAGGAGTGTTCTTTAGACCCTCGCAGAGACCGGGTCTGGGTTTTTCTGTTTGATATTTTGATATTTAACTTTTTCTTTTATTTGATTTTTCGATTCATTTTAAAATAACTATAGAAAGTATTTGAAGAAAAATTATGATTTGATAGTTTTAACTGATGGAGAATTTTTTTTTGGTTTCAATGGAAGTTCAAACAACAGTTTTACTTCCATTCTGTCGTCTTGCGTTTATCTGGGGCCGGTTTTGCCGGGGCAACAGCCTAAGACGGGAAACCCAGACTTCTCTCACCCCGGCTACATCCTCCAGCTCACCCTGGAGGATCCTGAGGTGTTCCCTGTCCAGCTGTGAGACAGAGTCTCTCCAGTGGGTTCGGAGTATGCCTCTGGGTCTCCACCCGGTGGGACGTGCCCGAAACACCTCACCAGCAAGGGACGCATCCTAACCAGATACCCGAACCACCCCATCTGGCTTCCCTCGACCCAGAGGAGCAGCAGCTCTATATAAGCTCCTCCCTTTGCCTCTAAGTGAGAGCCGCTTGCATCTGGGATCTTGTTCTTTCAGTCACCACCCACAGCTGGTGCGGTTTCCTTCTTGGTTCTAGTTTTAAAAAGTTGGGCAGTGGATTGGCTAATTACTGATGCTGCGGTTGCTAGGTGACGCGGTCTCATTGCCCTACGTTGACTTGATCTTAAACGTCGCTCTGATGGACTGAAAGCGAAACTACCGTTGACAAAATTCCAGAACAGGAATGTCTGACTCAGATCCTGATGGTTTTCCACGTCTTCATGGTTCAAGACACCTGACTCAACTTTATTTGTGTCAGATGTGTAACACGGGAACACTCTGAGGATCTGAGTTTGACTCCACTGGTTGGTTCTGTCACAGAAGAAAGGGCTGGGAGGTGGGCGGGGTTAGAATCCAATTCTCCTGTCCCAACCCAACACAGAACCCAATTGTTCGACTGGTATCCCTGTCAGCGTGTCCCTTCAGGAATGTGAGAAATGTCTCCCGTCTCCCCCACCCGCAGGGCCTCTCTGCTCTCAGACCTCCCGCTCAGGTCGTCTCTCTGTCCCCTCCAGATAAAAACTTTGACGATGATGAATCGGTGGACGGCGGGCGTTCCACCTCCTCCTCCAAAGGAGCGTCGCTGTCCGGGAGGAAGCCGGTGAGCATGGGTTCCTTCAGGCGGCCCGCCAAGTCCGCTGGGCGGGATGGCGCCGGAGCCGTAGACGAGGACGACTTCATCCACGCTTTTGAGGATGTTCCCACCGTGCAGGTAGGACGAAGTCCATCCAGAAATCAGTTCCACCTGCCCACCTCTGAAGTATCTCCCCCTCTCTTAGATCTACTCCAACAGGGAGGTGGAGGAAGCCATGGCGAAGATCAGAGACGTGCTGTCGGACGATAAGCGGGACTGGGAGCTGCGGGTGGCGGCTGTAAGGCTTCCTCTTACTCAGTTATTTTACTTGTGAGAGGTAATCCCCGACCAGGTGTACGTTATCAGAAATGAATACAGCACCGGATTCTTCTGTGAAGTCCATTCATTTAGGATAACAGACACTTCAAAGAGAAGAACCGCCTCATAACACGGTCAAATGTCAACGTAATCACCTCTTCATCTTTACATTGTGGAAAAAATCCACCCAAAACACTCTCACAACTTCTAACATTTGTTTCAAGCTTTCATTGTTTTGGCAGGAATAATAATAAAAAACTCTGAGGTTAAAAAACCAAAACATCTTTTAAAGACGGGAGTTATTTGAAAATAATGGACACCTGGCGGTCGATTAAAGCTGAGCGACAAACCCGGAAGATCAATTTATTTGACCTAAAAATCACATAAAATTATGAATAAAGTCATTTCAATTTAAGCCTAATTTTTCATTGTTGAAATTTTATTTTTAATGTACGTTTGTAAGAGTTTTCTGTTCGTTTTTGGCTGGATGGCGGGCCTTAGTTTCAGCCATCTTTCGCTCAATAGACCCATCCACGACGTCTATGTTTGACGCGGTCTTCTTTAGTTAACGCTCCAGTTCTGGAATGTTTACATATAAACTCTGCTGAAGATGAAGTCATACAATCATCAAGAAAAACATTTTAAAATCAAAGACATTATTCTTGAAGAGAATTTAGCAGATTTGTTCTAATCTGTTCTTTCCCTCCAGCTGAAGAAGGTGCGCTCGCTTCTTCTGGCCGGCGCTGCGGAGTTCGAAGGTTTCCCTCAGCAGCTTCGTCTCATGGAGGCGGCGTTCAAGATGTCCGCCAAAGACCTGAGGTCCCAAGTGGTCCGCGAGGCCTGCATCACGCTCGGGTGAGAACACTTAGAAAACCACAGTGAAGGATTCTCTAACACAGACACGTCCCCCCTTCTGGAAAGAGCTGAGAGGTAGACGAATGAAAGAAATCAGCAGATGAGATTTCTTTTATTTTAAAAAGAGAACTCTTCAAATTATTTTTCAAATGTTACGGACTCAGCACAAATGGGATTCTGTCTATCTCGCTGTTACCGTGACAACTTCACACATTGTGAAGGGTTAGAGAAAACTGAGACGAGCCCCAGCCCGACCACAGATGACATTCGTCAGAGGAGAGTTAGCCGTTGGCGACCAGAGGAGGTCAATAAATCAATAAGGACCGAGGGGGAGATCTGAGATCGGGTTTTACTGAGACAGAAAGGAACGATCCGGTTTGGATCGATACAAAGAAAACTGGCAATTAGAAGAGTTCTATGTTTTAGGCAGCTGAAGACATGTTTAGAATGTAAGGGTTTTTTATGGATAGAGGTAAAAAAAAAGAGGTCACATCAAGACTGAGTCTTTCACTTATGATAAATAGTCTAACCTTACAGCATGGGGTTCACTCACTCCACAGTGAGCCGGTACTTTTAAAAAAATTTAACCAATCGTTTCTTTCTGGTTGAACTGGACGTGACGTATGTCATAAACTAGAACAGTCAGCGTCGTCCAAGGAAACAGAGCGTAAAAACAAACTTTTCTCAATCTGAGGAATCGTTGCTAAGACGGACCGTATAGGATAATGGATCTCCTTTTTATATCAGCTATAAAGACTACAAACATGGAGGACGGACGCTTGTCTTCATGTCACTGTCATCTATGTTCTCTGATTGGCAAGATGTCTGACAATCATTCCCTGACCTATCATACATGTTCTGTTCAACATGTGAGCAAATGTCTGAACGAATGGGAAGAGACTCCAGTTGTAGTGAAACACTTTTATTAATTTTGTAGGATCGTTGGAAGTCGGCAAAGAATGACACAACACTTCCTAATTATTAAATGCGTTTATTTAGCCTGAATATATATCTTCTTCTTCTTCTACTTCTTTCGGCATTTCCCTTCAGGGGTCGCCACAGCAAGTCAGTTTCTTCCATCTAACCCTATCTCCTGCATCTTCTTCGGTCACACCAACTATCTTCATGTCTTCCTTCACTGTATCCATGAACCTCCTCTTTGGTCTTCCTCTAGTCCTCTTTCCTGGTGGTTCCAAACCCAGCATCCTTCTTCTGATGTACTCTCTCTCTCTCCTCTGCACATGTCCAAACCATCTCAGTCTGGTCTCTCTGACTTTAAAACCTCTAACATGTGCTGTTCCTCTGATCCTGTCCATCCTGGTCACTCCCAGAGAGATCCTCAGCATCTTCATCTCTGCTACCTCCATCTCTGCTTCCTGTCTTTTCTTCAGTGCTACTGTTTCTAGACCAATCAGCATGGCCGCTCTCACCACGGTTTTGTACACTTTTCCTTTCATTTTAGCTGAAACTCTTCTGTCGCCCATCACACCTGATACTTTCCTCCACCCGTTCCAGCCTGCTTGAACACGCTTCTTCACCTCTTTTCCACACTCTTCATTGCTCTGGACTGTTGATCCTAGATACTTAAAATCTTCCATCTTCTTTATCTCTTCTCCCTGTAACTTCACTTTTCCATTTGGATCCCTCTCATTCACACACATGTACTCTGTCTTACTCTGACTAATCTTCATTCCTCTTCTTTCTAGTGCAAACCTCCACCTCTCCAGCTTTTCCTCCACCTCTTCCCTCCTCTCACTACAGATCACAATGTCATCTGCAAACATCACTGACAATGGGGATTCCTGTCTAACCTCGTCTGTCAGCCTGTCCATCATTGTAATTATTGTGAGCTAATGCCTGCAATCCCTGACCTATCGTACATGTTCTGTTCAACATGTGAGCAAATGTCTGAACGAATGGGAAGAGACTCCAGTTAAGACACCTGAGGAACACCAGTAGAAGGGAATGTATTTGTTTTGCTTAGTTTCTCGTTTCCTTCCTACTCTTGGCAGGTAAATAATAGTACATCCGGGTATTTGCCAGACCGTTTGAAGTCAGCGCAGGATTTCACACGAACAGTTTAACATAATTTGTGTGTGTCTATAAGTTAGCATTAACGTGAACAGCTGAATGGAAAGCCTGGATCACCGTTAACCAATCTCAGAAAAGTTTTCCTCATCTTTAGTTCCACACGTTCTCACCATATTGAAGCCGGGTACAGTATGTTCAGACAGGAATCACTGATGATGTCTCTCAGAAGATCCCGTCTTCATTCCTTCTGATTCACTCCAGCCCGGAACATCTCCACACGTCCATGAAGACTCCAGGAGATCAGAAAAAATCCAACATGTGGAGCTCTTCACGGCCCTGCTGCCATCACGAGAAGCTTTTATCTTACACTTATCTTCGTTAACACTAACAAACCGTGAGCTCCAACCCGAGGTACATACCAAACTAGACCGTTACACCCCTAACTCTTTCATGTCTTCTGTTTCCTTGTTGTTTCGCAGCCACTTGTCGTCAGTGCTCGCTGGCCGATTTGACCACGCTGCCGAGGCCATCATGCCCACCCTTCTCAACCTGGTCCCCAACAGTGCCAAAGTCATGGCCACGTCCGGCGTGGCCGCCATCCGCCTCATCTTGAGGGTACGTGTTCACGCTAAAGCAGCGCCACCGAGTGGTGTCTGTTTGTACTGCAAATTCACATTTATTTGTTTTTTCTGATTTTTTTTTTTTTTTCCATGCAGCACACACACTACCCACGTCTCATACCCATCATCACCAGCAACTGTACCTCCAAATCTGTCGCTGTCCGACGGTGAGAAACACTTTTATTTATTCAGAATTTATTAAAATTCTATTTGTTTTAATTGTTGTTCTTTTTAAATGATCTGTTTTATTTATTTATTTTGTTAAAAACAGTAACGATTCATTTTATTTGCTGTGAAATTCAGATTTTAAAACAATTTAAAATGAGTTCAAATTAATTCCAATTTTAAAATTTAATTAATTTATTGGACGTATTTAGCTTAAAAAAATGACTTTTTTCATTTACAAATGATTAATTATTACATTTAAAAAAGTTAAATTAAAGAATTTTTACATTATTTTTATATAAGTTTATTTTTTTGTTTTCGTTATATTTTTTTATATAAAATATTTATTTAGATTATTTGGTCTGTTTTAATTTTATTTTTTTACATATTTATTTTTAGTTTGTTCTAATTTATTTATTTTGTTTTCTTGTTTTACCATTTTTGTATTTTAATTGGATTTTTTTTAAGTATTTTTTTTACTATTGATAAAATATTTTTTTTTGCATTTTAAATAATTCTTTAGTTTCTAAATTTATTAGTTTATTCACAAAATTTGTGGAAATCTTATAAAATAAAATAGTTTCATAGAATTTAAAATTTTTACCTTTTTTTCTCATAAAAAAAATGCTAGTTTTAGTTTCTTTAACATTATTATTTTTATTCTGAATTTATTTTAACAACACAAATATTTGTTAAAAGATTATTTCCATTTTTTTTTTTTTTTTAACAAAACTCACATTTTATCTTCTTTTAGTTTCAATTATTTAAAATCTTAAACAAATACGTAAAAATATTTTTCACAGACGCTGCTTTGAGTTCCTGGACCTGCAGCTGCAGGAATGGCAGACCAGCAGTTTGGAGAGGTGAGAATCTGGTCACTGGTTTACCTGGTGAGGGTGGGGTTTACTTGGTGATAACCTCACGGTGTTTCACAGACACGGAGCGGTGCTCACGGAAACCATACGGAAGGGAATCCAGGATGCTGACGCCGAGGCGCGGTCTGTGGCCAGGAAGTAAGGAGCCCCACTTCAGCATTCTAAAACATTAACTTTGTAATTTAAATTTTAACTTCTGTGATTGTATTGATTTTACGTTTTATTTTTAGCTTATTTTACCTTTTTCACATTTTTTTTCACCTTTAGCTTCATACCAGACTTTAGGTTTTTTAAAAGCGATTATAGTTTAAGCTCTGGATCCACTCAATCTACTTCCTCACCATGGTAACCAGGATCTACGTTCCGTACCCTCACCATGGTAACCAGTATCTACATTCCTACCCTCACCATGGTAACCAGGATCTACGTTCCTACCCTCACCATGGTAACCAGGATCTACGTTCCTACCCTCACCGTGGTAACCAGGATCTACGTTCCTACCCTCACCATGGTAACCAGGATCTACGTTCCTACCCTCACCATGGTAACCAGGATCTACGTTCCTACCCTCACCATGGTAACCAGGATCTACGTTCCTACCCTCACCATGGTAACCAGGATCTACGTTCCTACCATCACCATGGTAACCAGGATCTACGTTCCTACCCTCACCATGGTAACCAGTATCTACGTTCCTACCCTCACCATGGTAACCAGGATCTACGTTCCTACCCTCACCATGGTAACCAGATTCTACGTTCCTACCATCACCATGGTAACCAGGATCTACGTTCCTACCCTCACCATGGTAACCAGGATCTACGTTCCTACCCTCACCATGGTAACCAAGATCTACGTTCCTACCCTCACCATGGTAACCAGGATCTACATTCATACCCTCACCATGGTAACCAGCTGTGATTACCATGTGGTATATTTTTATGTATTATTTTTTTTCAGTGTTCTGTTCGGCTCACTTAATTTTTTTTCACCTAACTTTAGCTTTTTGAGTTATTTCAGTTTTATTTTCTTTTTCTTTTAAAGCCAACATCAATTTTTTAAAAACATGATTCATTTCTTCATTTGACCAACTTAATATTTTTTAGCTCTATTTAATATTTCGTTTTTTTCAGTTTACTTATTTTTACTTAAACTTTTAGTCCAGCTTCTTGAGCCTTTCGGTCATTTTAAACGAGTTCATTTTCTGTTTCATCTTAAACTCTGACAGGATTTTAAGCCGTGCTAACTTTATTTGTTTCAAACCTGCTAACTGGACGTTTCAGATGCTATTGGAGCTTCCAGGGTCACTTCAGCCGGGAGGCGGAGCTTCTGTATCAGGGTCTGGAGTCGGCCTATCAGAAGGCTCTACAGGCCCACCTGGGGGGCGGGGACAGTGTCATGTCAATGCCCCCCTCCGACCGCTCCTCGTCTTCCTCTCAGGAGAGCCTCAAGTAAGAGTCCCAGTCTGCTGGTTCTATCGGTCCATCACACTTCCTGTTTCATTCTTTCTTTTCTTTTTAAACAGTCGTCCGCTAACGGGGAAAAGCAGTCGAGGTGAGAACACTCGTCCGTCCGTCCTTCCATCCCTCCACCCACCCACCCACCCACCCACTCATCTCTTTCTCCATCTTCCAGCCAAAGCCCCGCACCCGTCTCGATCTGCCGCGCCTCCTTCGTATTCCTCCCCCGCGTCTCTCCAGCGTTCCCGTAGTGACGTGGACGTGAATGCAGCGGTCACGGCGAGGACCAGGACGTCTCCGCTCAGCTCGGCGCTGCCGCCGGGCTCCTACGCATCGCTCGGTTAGACCACACCCACTGAGTTGCCGTGACAACAGAATAAAACTTAGCATGTTTTTCGCATAAAAATGTTTAAAGAAGCAACAAAAAAAGTTGATCAAATCCCATAAAAATCAGAAGAACTGTGTTTATGTGTGACTGTGTGTCGATTTAGGTCGTGTGAGAACCAGGAGAACGAGTTCAGGAACCGGCCCCCCAGTTACAGACAGCAGGGGGCGGAGCCGCGGGAAGGTGGTCTCCCAATCCCAGCGTGAGTATCACACCACTTTCACCTCCTCCTGACCACGCCTACTTGGGTGACTCCGCCTTTTTCTTCTGTGTTCCAGCTGGGAGTCGGTCAGGTTCACCGGGAAGGCTTCTTAGCTCCACCTACAACCGGATGCCCCGCCCCAACATGGCAACTACCACGACTGACCGGAGCCAAGGGCGGGGTCATAGGAGCCACGGATGCAGCCGCGAGGGCAGCCCCACCAGGACGCCCGGTGAGCTTGCTTAAAAGTACTGGTCACTGGGGGCGGGCGATATGTCGGACAGCCCTAGTGGTCAGAATGGAAACTGCATGCGTTTTTTTCTTCTTTCTACTAACTTTCCAGCCGATTCATTAACATCTGCTTCTCTTTTCCTCTCTGCTTTCTTCGCCCCCCTGTTACACCCCGGCTCCTCCAGCCCGGAGCCGGATCCCCCGCCCTAGCATGAGTCAGGGCTGCAGCCGCGAAACCAGTCGCGAGAGCAGCCGTGACACCAGCCCCGCTCGTGGTTTCTCCCCCTTGGGTGAGTACACGCCTCCGTCTCCACCCGGTGTCTCTTCTAGTGGGAGGAGCTTCGTGAACGAGTCACTTCCTGGTTTGTGTGTTTTTGTGTGTTTCTTTTACCTGCTGCAGTGACGCGGCGTCACTCCCGCTCCACCAGCGCCCTGTACTCGTCAGAGGGCTGCTCAGGTGACCCGCCGCGTGCCGTGCCGCGTGTGCATCAGCAGGGGGGGCACAACGAGCATCGAACTGTTTCTTTATGGAAACAATTCATTTTAAACATCTGGGGCCTCGTTTATTAAGAATTCTCAGCTTTTAACGATCTTAATGTGTAGAAAAATAAAAACACTGTGGGTGGTGACCGAAAGAAGGAGATCGCGGATACATGCGGCCGAAATGAGCTTCCTCAGAGATCGGGTGAGGAGCTTTGCCATCCGGGAGGAGCTCGGTGTCGAGCTGCTCCTCCTCCAGGTCGAGAGAAGCCAGATGGGGTGGTTCGGGCATCTGGTCAAGATGGCCCCCGAGCACCTCGCGGGTGAGGTGTTTCGGGCACGTCCCCCCGGGAGGAGACCAAGAGCCAGACCCCGGACCCGCTGGAGAGACTATGTCTCACAGCTGGCTGGGGAACGACTCGGGATCCTTCCGGGTGAGCTGGAGGATGCAGCCGGGGTGAGAGAAGCCTGGGCTTCCCGTCTGAGGCTGTTGCCCCTGTGACCCTACCCCGGATGAGCGGAACATAAAAACAGGCGCGTAATTGGCACATAATTTCAAATTTACTTGTAATTTTGGTGGTTTGACAATCGTTTCCGTGATCTGCTCCGATTTTTCTCGCTGCTTCAAATGCTTCATTTCACTGTCCTCGGTTCACGTCGGGTTCGGTCCAGACGTTGTCCTTTCTCTATGTCTCGGGCTCTGCGTACGGCAGCTCCGAGGTGGCTGTACTCTGCGCACTCCGCCGCTCGAGTAGCGCGGAAGCCGGTTTATGAATGCTTGATAAATGAAGCCCCTGCTTTTACTTCCTGCTTTGAGCTTAAAGTTTCCTTTGCCTCCATTGTTCTATGATCACTACCAACTATAGATGAACTTAAAGAGTCACCTCTATGTTGTCTTATCTTTCCATCCACCAGCGAGTCCTTTGAACTTGACATAAACTCCACCTTCTGACTGGTTTTGAAAATGACATAAACAATAAACAATACATGTTTTGACCAAATAATAGCAAAAAATTTTAACAAATGACTCCTTCGCCCTGATAGAGCTCGAATATTTAGTACCAGTTCAGTTGGGCAGTGCCCTGGTGCCCACTTATTCTCCTTAATGAAAGCACCTTGAAAGCAAGGTGGCACTGTGGTCAGCACAGTGGCCTCACAGCAAGAAGGTCAGGGCTTCCAGCCATTCATATAACAGACTGAGATTGAGAGCCGGGACGATCTAGTCCGGGAGGTTAGGGTTAGCATCTGATGCTAATTAGCAGCGGTTGTTTGAAAAACCTGTTAAACAGCAGTTTAAACAATTAGTTTTCCACATTTTTAAAGTGTGGCACGGGGTGCAGCGGGTAGCAGAGTGGCCGCACAGCGAGAAGGTCAGGGGATCGAGTCACAAGGCTTGGGACACTGGTCTTTCTGTGTGGAGTTTGTATGTTCTCCCCTCGTTTAGGTTGTATGTTTCCTCCAAAAGCATACAGGTTAGGTTGATTGGCTGCTATGAAATTGACCCTATGGATGAGTGTGTGTGGCCCCTCGACGGACTGGTGACCTGTTCAGGGTGTACCCTGCCTCTCGCCTTGAATCAACCGGGATAGACTCCGGCACCCCCACAATCCCGTTAGAGATGGACCGCTCAGAAGATGACTGAATGAAATTTAGCGACCAGTCACTTATGGTTTTTATTACTTTGGGGACGCTCCGATGTTTAATCGACAGATTTGACTCAGCCAATGAGATCAGGAAGCCAGACCGTGAGTCACACTGATTGGCTGCAGTCAGGGTCTCAAGTGGGAAGGGTGTGTACCATCAAAAAGCTCGCTCCTAGTCGACCCGGTGGTTGTTATATGAAGGCGGACCTTATCAACGTCTGCATATTGTTTATAAAATTTAACATGGCGTCGACAATGTCCGCCGAAAAGGGCAACCGACGTCGCTCTCGAACGTGATTCTAACATTAAAAATAATCCCAAAGTGTTATTTTTATTTCCTTCATGCATGTTTGAGTCGAGCTCGACCGTCCAGACTATTTCAACGCCAAGTTCTTGGCCGAGGATTTTGTTCTCTGCAGCACCTACATTTTAAAAAAATAGAAAAAAAAAGAATCAGGAAGAGTTGCACTGCACGTGCTCTGTTCATGCTTGGTCCCTCTCATCAGGTAATGCTCTCCCTCCACTCACGCACCCAGGGAGCAAGAGGAGGGGGGAATTCACACTGTTTAAAATGAAGTAAAAAGTGATTCACTCACAAAACTATTATTTTTCTGTTTGTTATGAGATAAGCGTTATCACCCCTTCCTGCTCCGGCTCATCTTACCAGGGTGGGGGTCCAGCTTCCTGCCTGCCCCCCTCCACCCTCACAGCTCTTAGCATGTACCCTGCTTGTTTCATCGCTACGCCCCCCCGTCCTGTGTTCAATGTCCTGACGGTTCTGCCTTATTGTCCCTCATCAGACCGGCTGTCCCAGCAGTCCCGAATCTCCGCCTCGGTGAACGCCATGAGGGTCCTGAACACCGGTACGGAGGTGGAGGCGGCCGTGGCCGACGCGCTGGTGAGAACACACGACCGTTTTCTGTTTAGCAGTAGAGGAAGCAGAGCCGCTAACATCTTGTTTTTGTCTGGATCTTTCAGCTCCTCTGTGACACTAGGAATAAGGTAGACCTTGTAACTCCGCCCACTCCGCCCCGCCCCTTTATGTCGTTCTAACTCCTCCCTCTTTAACCCCACCTCTCAGCGACGGCCGGTAAGGCGGCGCTTCGAGTCGCCGGGGATGTACTCGGACGACGACGCGAACAGCGACGCCTCCAGCGCCTGCTCCGAGCGTTCCTACGGCTCCCGAAACGGCGCCGCGCCGCACCTTCTCCGGCAAACCGAAGACGTGGCCGAGATCCTGAACCACTGCGCCAGCTCCAACTGGTCCGAGAGGAAGGAGGGTTTACTGGGGCTGCAGAACCTGCTGAAGAGCCAGAGGATGCTGAGGTGGGTGAGGGTCGGGGTGCGGGGTGTCGGGGTTCAGAGGGTCTTTGTTCTGATGGAGGTTCTCTTTTCAGCCGAGTCGAGCTGAAGCGACTCTGTGAGATCTTCACCAGGATGTTTGCAGACCCCCACAGCAAGGTGAGACCCTGCTTCCACCATCTTTGTTCCCGTTGTCTTGGAAACTGTTGATGCTTTCCTGTGATTGGCTGATGGATAAACTAATTGTTTGTGTTCTTTTTGCATGGATCCCCTCGCTGTGGTACGCAGAGGGTAAGTCTCCCCCCTGACAACCATCTTCAGACCCCTCCCCGTTCCCCCTGACTTACCTGTCCCACCCCCTCAGGTGTTCAGCATGTTCCTGGAGACCCTGGTGGACTTCATCGTGCTGCACAGGGAGGACCTGCAGGACTGGCTCTTCATCCTGCTCACACAGCTGCTGAAGAAGATGGGGGCCGACCTCTTGGGCTCGGTCCAGGCCAAAGTCCAGAGGGCCCTGGATGTGACCAGGTGAGCCTCGGATCCACCGGGATCCATCGTGGGAATTTTTTCTCTAAAGTAAACCCCACCGTGACCCCGTGTTTCCCTCCAGAGAGTCCTTCTCCTCCGAGCTACAGTTCAACCTGCTGATGCGCTTCATCGTGGACCAGACCCAGACCCCCAACCTAAAGGTCAAGGTGGCCATCCTGCGTTACATCCAAGCCCTGGCCCTTCAGATGGACCCGCAAGAGTTCTGCAACTCCAGCGAAACTCGCCTGGCCGTGTCACGCATCATCACCTGGACCACCGAGCCCAAAAGCTCCGACGTCAGAAAGGTAGGCGGCCATGTTACCCTACCCCCGACTCTCCTGCGCCACTACGATGTTCATACGGTGACTGTGTCCACATAAACCCAGACCCTGCACAGCTGGGCTGGGGAGGAATCAGGCCGAACCGGCACCATCGCCTCCCTGCCGGGCGAGGCTCACCTGGAGGAGGGGTGCAAACAGGTAGACCGCATGAGCCGCACTAACACCCGGGTTTGATCTGGTTGAACTCTAACCCAGCAGCATGATGGCTGCATCCACGCTTACATGAGCTTTAACTCCGCCTCCTAACGGAACCTCTGTAGAGCCAATGAACCCGTCGACTGTCTGTGACCTCTTATTTCGGCTTTTCTCTCTAGGGGGCGCCACAGGGAGTCAGTTTCCTCTATCTAACCCTGTCTCCTGCATCAACAACTTTCTACTTTTCTTCATTATTTCATCGAGATTCCGCTCTAATCCAACGCCATAGCAACCTCCTCTGTCTCATCTAGGGGTACACCTCGTCACCCTCTAAAGCCTGTGGGCCATTCGTTGCTCCTGACCAGTGATCAAATGGTTGGATGAGTTTTGCCGTCGCTCATTAAAACGTGGCACTCTAGAAGCAGCGCTATAATCCGATTGGTTAGGACGTCCACACGTGTCAGACGTAACCATGGCAACAAACACACGGAGGCAAAACTGGTTGAAGAAGCTCAGTTTATGTTTACTTGTACATTATCAGTGGTTCAATCGCAGCAGACTAATCGGATCGTAGGGTGTCTGCACTGTGAGGCTCACAGCATGGGTGCGTTTTGATTTGAAACGTTCTAAAATCACTCAGCGTGTGTTAGCGGTGCCCGATAGATCGATCCGTTCCGTCATCTTCCGCTTATCCAGGGGCCAGGGCCAGGTCACGGGGGCAGTGTTGCCCCTGTCTGAGGGGGCAACACCCTCAGACAGAAGTCCAGGCTTCTCTCTCCCCAGCTGCATCCCCCAGCTCACCCGGAAGGATCCTGGGGTGTTCCCCAGCCAGCCGTGAGACATAGTCACTCCAGCAGGTCCGGGGTCTGCCCCTTGGTCTCCTCTCGGTGGGACGTGCCCGAAACACCTCACCAGCGAGGCGCTCGGGGGGGCATCCTGACCAGATGCCCGAACCACCCCATCTGGCTCCTCTCGACCTGAAGGAGGAGCGGCTTGATACAGATCTCCTACCGGATGGCAGAGCTCCTCACCCGATCTCTGAGTGAGAGCCCAGCCACCCTGCGGAGGAAGCTCATTTTGGCAGCTTGTATCCGCGATCTCATTCCAGACTGAGCTGGAGGAGTTTCCTGGTTTCCTCCAAAAACATACATGTTAGGTTGATTGGTTGCCATTTGGAATGAGTGTGTGTGTGTGTGTGGCCCTGCAACAGACTGGTGACTTGTTCAGGGTGTACCCTGCCTCTCACCTAAAATCAGCCAGGTAGGCTCTGACACCCCCGCGATGCCATTAGCGACCATCTCATTCAAAATAACTCTCTTCACATTGTATCCTCTGCACACACACACACACACACACGTTTACAACATGCATTACACCATAGTTATGAAAATATATTGATTTGGTGGAGCGCAGTCACAGACCCGGAACTATGAAAGGCCGGGTATCGCTCATCCCCCCCGCCCGTCCTGAGAAAGTACAAGCTCCGCCCTCTGCTCTCACTGAGCCGCTATTCCTCCGCCCATCTCTGAGCGGGAGGGGGAAGGCGGGCGTAAACCCGTGCGTATCGGTTTGGTAGCGTCTGAAATAAGATTTTATCATGTCCATTCATCATGTTCAGCCCTACATTTTGGATCCAGAATCTGACAAGGATTTTGAGGTGCACGAAGCACAAGCACCGCGGCCGGAGTGGAGGCGGGTGAGGAGGGCGGGCGGGTGGTGAGGAGTGAGGGGGGCGTGGCTACGTCAAATGCGTCATACTTTAGACATCTGCTCATTGGTTGTTTTGTCTGAGCGTTCCAGAAATCCACAGAAAAACGGGTTAAATCAATCTAGAAAGACACACACACACACACACACACACACACATATAGAAGGCCCGGACATCACTCTTACAAGCTAGAAAACTCTGGAAAGTCACTTTTGCATGAGATGGGTTCTTTAACCTACTTTAAATGGCACACAGTCACACGCTAGCGGCGCTACCGTGCCGCCATGCTGCCAAACGTAGCTTCACATGCCCGACAGCGACTGAAGGAAAGAAAGCCGGTGTTTGTATCAAAGAAAGACGTCGTTAATAACTTTATTATTAATGTTCAGCCGTCATTTGTTGTTAAATGTACTTTATATTAGTTTTAAAGAGTCGCTGGTTTCTTTTTTTATCCATAGATTTTTTCTTAATGTCAAGCTAGAGCACTAAAAAAAAAAAAAAAAAAAATTGGAGATGTTATTTTTGGGCCATATCGCCCAAGCTTCCCCGTCCTCATCCATGTCCTGCCCCGCTCTGACAGACTGGTTGCCCTTCCCCATTCTTCTCTACCAATGAGCTCAAAGTAAACACTGCATCTTGTAGTGCTCTTCTTGGCATGAAGCCGTTCACCTGGGTCTTTAGTCCAGCTTCGACTACCCTCTTCCTCAAGTACATCCTCAGGGTTTCAATCCTTCCACTCTTCATCCTCTTCAATGCCCTCTGAACTTCTTCCTCACTTCTTGTGTGTGTGTGTGTGTGTGTGTGTGTATGTGTATGTGCCCGCAGGCCGCCCAGCAGGTCCTCATCTCCCTCTTCCAGCTCAACACTCCCGAGTTCTCCATGCTCCTCGGCGCCCTGCCGAAGACCTTCCAGGACGGGACCACCAAGCTGCTGCACAGCCACCTTCGCAACGCCACCGCCATCTCCACGGTAACGCCTCATTGTAACGCCCATCCCTCGCAGGTCGAAGGTCAACATGTCCTCTCCTCCTCCCGCAGGCATCTCCCAGCATGCCGAGTGGCCGGACGCCTCCGCCTCGCCCCCCCACCAGCCGCAGCCCCCTCACATCCCCCAGGTACATGCTTGTCTAAATCCTCTGCTCTAATTGGATGGCTTTACTGATGACTCACCTGTGTTAACCCCGCCCCCTCCCCCTCTGTAGTCGTCTCTGGGGCTTGTTCCCCCCTCCTTCCTCTCTCCTCGTTCCCCCCTCCTCCTTTAAGGCCCCGAGGCAAGCCCACTCCCCCAGGTAACCCCGCCTCCACCTGCCACCATCTTTCTCTTCCTAAACATGGACTCAGTGGGATCATGGGACCGGGGTCCATGTTTACGAACGGACCCTCCATCGCTTTCCACCAATCAGAAGCTAGAACCAAAAAAAAAAAACACATTTTTTTTAAAGATTCTTAAAAAATTACAAAGAATTACAAAATTGACAAATATTTGGCAAATTTTATAAAAATTTGCTCATTTTTCTAATTTTTCTTTTTTATATATATTTAAGCAAATATTAACAGAAATTTTTTAAATTTTGTGGAAAATTTACTTTTTTTTACATTTTTTAAAAAAATTTAGACTTTAGAAAAAAATTACAAAAATTTATAGAATTTTTCCAAAAAAAAATTTTTTTAAAAAATGGACAAATTGTAAAAAGAAAAAAAAATTACAAAAATTTATTTGATTTTTGCAAGAATTCGCAATAAATTCCTAATTTTTATTTTTTTTCTGAAGGAAATTAAACTAAATTTTTATTGTTTTTTTAGATTTTTTTTAATGTTTTCCAAAATAAAAAAAAACAACAATACAAAATTTCCCAAGGTTTGCAAATTTTTCCAAAAAAAAAGAATCAAATTTAGCCAAAAATGTCAAATTGTGGGCAAAATTTGACAGAAAAATACCAAAACTAATTCATAACATATTCCCAGTCCTGATGAGAGACGGGATGCTCTCTATAGAGGGTCTGTAGAAGATCACCAGACGTTCAGAGGAGCGTCTAGAGGAAGACCATGTGACGTGTTACCAGTCCATAGGAGGTCAGAGGAGATACGGATGATGTCATCACGCTCCACAGCCTTCCCTTGTATGCAGAGGGGGCGTGTTCAGTCCTCCTTGGTCTTGTTGGGGATCAAGACAGTGGTGGATGAAGTACTCACTTTTTGTACTTAAGTAAAAGTACAGATAATTAGGCAAAAATCTACTTAAGTAAAAGTACAAAAGTATTTGGTGTAAATTTTACTTTTTAAGTAAAAAGTAAAAGTATTCGATCATAATTCAAATGTTATTTTTTGTGCTATAGGGTGTCACCATGGTAACCAGGATAAATACTCTGTAGGGGTGTGACCCCCCCTCTCCCGCCTCTTTTGGTCCACAAAATAAATAAATAAAATAAAATAAAAGGGGACAAGTCAAGCTATCCCCTAGAAGGGCCAGTGCATGGGCTCCAAAATGGAGGAAAATGACACTTATTTTTTAAAATGTTTTGGGGGTGAGGCCCCCAGTCACTATGTATTGGCTTTGTCAAAGCCCCACCCGCTTTGGAAAATTCTAGATCCGCCCCTGCTCTGTGTAATGATGGTTCAACTTTTTATTTAGAAGTAAACACAACGAACAACGATCTTCTGACTCTTTTTAATTTGATGTTTGGTTTTTGAATGAATGGAAAATGTTTCTCGATTCATGACTTCTTCTCCCGATCAACTGCTTCTTTTGATTTTGACGATGCGGCTTCAAGATGCGCTAAAAAAAAAAAAACTGTGTATTTTTCAAATTCCTGAACGAAAATGTAACAAAAAATGTAAAACACACTTTTAAAAAGTAGCGAAGTAAAAGTACAGATATTTGCTCTAAAAATGTAGTGAAGTAAAAGTAAAAGTACCGGTCTTAAATTTTACTTAAGTAAAGTACAGATACACAATTTTTTTTACTTAAGTACAGTAACGAAGTACATTTACTTCGTTACGTTCCACCACTGGATCAAGATGAGGTTGAGGCTTGGCTGAGACACCTCACCAGCGAGGCATCCTAACCAGACAGAAACACCCCATCTGGCTTCTCTCATCCACTCCGAGCTCCTCCTTCTATCTCTGAGTGAGAGCCTCTCGTGAGAGGTCTCGTTCTTTCGGTCACCACCCAAAGCTGGTCTGTTGATCTGAAACACCCGTTGACTTCCACAACTTTGAGTTTCTGCTCATGCCCGTCAAACAGAAACCTCCTCCCCACCTGCTCTCCACCCGATCTCACCTACCGAGCATATGACGCAGATCTGTCGGTGACGCACGTCCAGGATGTCCACAACTTAACGTTAATGCAGCAAAACAAATGTGATGGATGGGTTTAGACCAGGAGGGGGCAAACTTTTTGACTCGTGGGCCGGACCCACGAGTGGGGGGCAGCAGAAGGGCGTGCGCCCCCTCTCTAGGTTGACAAAAAAAATTGTTCTTACTACTTTAATTATTGTAAACTTCGGTTAAAATATGAACCAAAATACAGAAAAATGATTTATTTTTCAAAAAGGTTCTGGGGGGAGGGGTTTGCCCCTAGACCCATCTATCCTGGCGAGCACCATTGGTGCTGGTTTTGTGCCCCCTGTTACCTGTTACCTGTATTCGCCCCTGGGAACAGGATCAGATGGATGGCATGCTTTGGTAACCTCTAGATTAGACCGATAGAATGACGCTAGATTTTAAACAAGCGCTAAATGTTACTTCAAGAGCGTTAAATTTAAAATCTAGCGGCGCTAGGTCTGAAATGTAAACGCTTGATGTAACATTTTGTTTGTTTTAACATCTAACATGCTTGTTTACGTGTGTGTATTGACCCCAATGGCTTTCCATATCTGTGCACACTGTTTATTTTATGGGCATCATGGAGACACACACATTTTAATGGGAGCAGTGTTGTTGTATTTTGTCGCCATCTAGTGACGAACTAGTTCAGTGGGCCGTATTAAAACATTTGACGGGCCGTATGTGGCCCGCAGGCCGTAGTTTGCCCATGCCTGGTTTAGACCCTCGGTGTGGTGACTGGGTGTTTACCCACGGTGTGACCCCAGCTTTAGTTACTAACGTTAAAACATGGGTTTTTTAAACATGAAAGTCCTGCAAATTTTAAACGTCTTTAAATTAGAATCTCAAGCTCATTTGTTAGGTTTTGTTTATTTGATTAGACTCTTCATTTTTTTTTCACGTTTTTGTCAAAATTAAAATTGAAAAATATCTCAAAATTAATGTTTTTTTTTTCTTCATAAGTCACAAATTTTTCTGTGAAAGTTGACTGATTTAAAACGTTTTAAAGGTTAAAATTGTAAAGAAATTATTAGGTTTTTTTTTTACTGTAGAAATTTACACACAAATAAAAACGAAATATATATTTATTTTTAAAGAAATTAAAGGGATTGAGTTTAAATTTTGAGTAAATTCATAGAAAATAAATTCAAAACATTTCTTCACTCTGGTTGTTTTTCTTTGTCGACCTCTAGCGGCGAAAATTACAAGTGCATCTTAAATCCACTAAAATATTTATTTATTTCCTCTTTTTTTTAATTATTTTTATAAGAAATAATTTAAAAACTAATAAAAATATAAAATATTATCAAATTAATCAAAAAGAATTTATTTGAAATTTTCAATTTATTTTGTTAAGTTTGCTTTTAGAGCTCAAGTTTTTCTGCTCTCTAGTGGCCACACATGAGATGACAGGTCAAATCTCAAAAAACATTGAGATTTTGATTTTGTTTCCCCCCACTCCCCTCATGATGAGGCAGCAGGTTGTTTTGGGGTTGTACCTTATTACCCGGGTTGAGGCAGGCCGTAACTTTCCTAGCGCCCATCTAGGAACCCTCTACACCAATTGAGCCTGGGCTTATAACTGGTATCCGTTGCTCCCCGTATCGAGTCTGCGCTGAGACAGCAAAGCTGGGGTGACCTCTCCAGGTGGTATGGAGATCCTGGAGGGTCCAGTGCCTGGATCCTCAATACAGCCGGTCTCAGCGCCACAGCAGGAGGGGCAAGCCAGCTACCTACGGGTGTCCGTAGTGGACTGGTTTTACTCCCTTAGCGTTTGACCAATCAAGAGCAACCAGCATGGAACCCTAAAAACTACCAGCAGTTTATTGGAATTTCATTCTAAAAAATTCTACAATATCATTTCATAAAATCATTAACATAATATTTTCATCTATTTATTTTTTTGTGAGTAAATTTACTTTTTTTTTTTTGTTGTCGTCGTCATGGTAACCGCTGTTGCGATGTCGTTTAGCGGCGTGATGGACAGCGAGAACCTGAACTCAGATGAGATCTACAGCTCGCTCCGCGGCGTGACCGACGCCATTCAGAACTTCAGCTTCCGCAGCCAGGACGACCCGCTGGAGCCAATGAGGCGTGACGGCACGGTAAGAGGGCGGAGCCTGTACTTGCTGATGTAACCGTAGCAACAGCAGAGTAAACACCTTTCTCTCCTGTAGGGGGCGTCCTGCGGGGAAGAGCGCACCGCTCTGGACAATAAGACGTCTCTGCTGAACACGCCATCGCCGCGCTCCTTCTCTGGACCGCGTTGCCGCGACTACAACCCCTATAACTACATGGACAGCGGCGACGCCTCGGAAACGCAGCGCGACGGTAACGACGTCCTCTCCTAACATTCTCTGACCCCGCCCCTCATCCAGCTGCTTAACCCCTCCCTGCTCTCCTCAGGACGCCGGGTGGACTGCGGAGAAAACAAGATAATGAGCCCCAAAAACTTTCCAAGTAAGCCCACTTCCTGCCTCCTAATTGGTTGGTGTCAGTGACTGTAAAAAAAGGGTGGAGCTAGTGAGTTATGACATCATCAATAGCATTCTAAAAAAAACAATTCAGCCATGATTGATTGTAATCATGGCTGAATCTACGTTCCTACTCTCACCATGGTAACCAGGATCTACGTTCCTACCCTCACCATTGTAACCAGGATCTACTGTACGTTCCTACCCTCACCATGGTAACCAGAATCTACGTTCCTACCCTCACCATGGTAACCAGGATCTATGTTCCTACCCTCACCATGGTAACCAGGATCTACGTTCCTACCCTCACCATGGTAACCAGGATCTACGTTCCTACCCTCACCATGGTAAACAGGATCTACGTTCCTACCCTCACCATGGTAACCAGGATCTACGTTCCTACCCTCACCATGGTAACCAGGATCTACGTTCCTACCCTCACCATGGTACCCAGGATCTACGTTCCTACCCTCACCGTGGTAACCAGGATCTACGTTCCTACCCTCACCGTGGTAACCAGGATCTACGTTCCTACCCTCACCGTGGTAACCAGGATCTACGTTCCTACCCTCACCATGGTAACCAGGATCTATGTTCCTACCCTCACCATGGTAACCAGGATCTACGTTCCTACCCTCACCATGGTAACCAGGATCTACGTTCCTACCCTCACCGTGGTAACCAGGATCTACGTTCCTACCCTCACCATGGTAACCAGAATCTACATTCCTACCCTCACCATGGTAACCAGGATCTATGTTACTACCCTCACCATGGTAACCAGGATCTATGTTACTACCCTCACCATGGTAACCAGGATCTACGTTCCTACCCTCACCATGGTAACCAGGATCTACGTTCCTACCCTCACCATGGTAACCAGGATCTACATTCCTACCCTCACCATGGTAACCAGGATCTACATTCCTACCCTCACCATGGTAACCAGGATCTATGTTCCTACCCTCACCATGGTAACCAGGATCTACGTTCCTACCCTCACCATGGTAACCAGGATCTATGTTCCTACCCTCACCATGGAAACCAGGATCTACGTTCCTACCCTCACCATGGTAACCAGGATCTACGTTCCTATCCTCACCATGGTAACCAGGATCTACGTTCCTACCCTCACCATGGTAACCAGGATCTACGTTCCTACCCTCACCATGGTAACCAGGATCTACTGATCTGTAGATCTCATCAAATCCGTGCTTTGCTTTCACTGGATGTTTTGATTTCTGAAATAAGATTTTTTGGGGTTCAGTCTATTTAAAGACGACCCTCCACCGCTCCACCCCGTCAGCGCTCACTAATCCAGGTGTGGTGAACGTTCTGCCACGCCTGCCAATACTTCATAGAGTCTTTATAAACCTGAGGGTCTTTTCTTTTCCAGCCTGTCCTGCAGAGCAGCTGGAACTGGTGGGAGGGCTGGTGAAGGAGCTCTCCCAGGCTGGAGAGAAGGGTCCTGATGAGAGGAGGGGGACCCTGCTGGAGCTTCTGAAGGTAGCCCGTGAGGACAGCCTGGTGGTGTGGGACGAACACTTTAAGACCCTCCTTCTGCTGCTGCTGGAGACTCTAACAGATAAAGAGGTGAGGACCCTCCCTAACATCATGAGAGCAGCCAGAAGCTTCCTGTGACCAGGTTCACTACTTCCTCTCACCAGCACACCGTCCGAGCGCTCGCCTTACGGGTCATGAAGGAGATTCTGAGGAACCAGCCGGCCCGCTTCAAAAACTACGCCGAGCTGACCATCATGAAGACGCTGGAGGCTCACAAAGATTCTCACAAAGAGGTCGGAGTTCAGTTCTAAAGTTTTTAAATTCACTGACGGATCAGTGTGTGACAATTAAGGGGCGTGTTCGGGGCGGGACGGATTTCGATTGGTCGAAGGTGTGATTTATGAAGAAGAGTTGATAAATCTCAGATTACGCCTGCTCAGCCAAACATCTGGGCTTAGTAAAGGGCAGCGTGCACCCCACCATGCTTACCCTCAGGCTGGCAAGCTCTTAGGTCCTGACTGGGCTCATCCTGTGCAGGTGGTGCGGGCAGCAGAAGAGGCGGCCTGCACCCTGGCCGCCTCCATCCACCCCGAGCAGTGCATCAAGGTGCTCTGCCCCATCGTCCAGACGGCAGACTACCCCATCAACCTGGCCGCCATCAAGATGCAGACGCGTGCCATCGAGCGAATCGCTAAGGAGCCGCTGCACCAGCTGATGCCCGACCTGATCCCGGGCCTGCTGCAGGTCAGACCGGTTCTGTCAGACCGGATCAGGTCTTCTTTCTGGTCTGATCCCGGTTTTCTTCCGCAGGGTTACGACAACACGGAGAGCAGCGTGAGGAAAGCTAGCGTCTTCTGTCTGGTGGCCATTTACTCGGTCATCGGAGAGGAGCTGAAGCCCTACCTGGCACAGCTGACGGGCAGTAAGGTACGTTACCGTGGTTACACTCACCCACAGAGATTCTGACTAAAGAGGAGTGGCCAAACGAGGTGCTCAGGGGTTATCCTGACCAGATGCGGGAACCACCCCATCTGGCTTGACCTGGAGGAGGAGCGGCTCGACACCGACCTCCTCCCACATGGCAGAGCTCCTCACCCGATCTCTAAGTGAGAGCCCAGCCACCCTGCAGAGGAAGCTCATTTCGGCCACAGGGTGGCCGGCCAAAATGGCCTCAAAAACCCCTTTGAAGATATAAAACATAGCCAAGTTGCCCTTGCCCGGACGCGGGTCTCCGGGGCTCCCCCTTAGAGCCAGGCCCAAGGGTGGGGCACGAGAGCGAGCGCCTGGTGGCCGGGCTTTTACCCATGGGGCCCAGCCAGGCTCAGCCCTAACAGGGGACACGGGCTGCCCTTCCAGTAGACTCACCACCTGGAGGAGGGGCCATGGGGGTCGGGTGAAGGAGGAGATGGGCGCACAGGGACCTTCAGTTAAAAAATATGTACAAGAAAATTTGGTCGCACAGGTGACGTACGACCAAACGATGCCCCCATTTAAACATTCATCAAAATGTTTAGATATTGTTTAAATAAACACTCTAATAAAACGAGCACTGAAATGACTTAAAAAAAGCTATGTCCAGAGTCATTATTTTGATTACAGCGCCTCCTAGTGCTGAAAAAAAAATCCACAGAGTAGTCGCATTATTGTATTCGCTTACAAAGTTGCGACTTATAGTCCAGAAAATACGTCTATTCCTGGCCGACTCGGAGTGAAATGCACACAGAAAGAGCCGGTGTCCTGTCGAGACGAGAGGCTTGGCGCCTCTCAGTCAGTCTATAAGTAGGGGTACCTATCATGCCCACTAGAAGTTCCTTTCTAACTTTTTTCATCATTAAATAAATTTATGCAGCGACTAAAAACGCTGCACCGATCCGTCTGTTGATCCTTCCTCCTCCGTGAACAAGACCTCGAGATACTTAGAGTTCTCCACTTGGGGCACTACAATTTTTTACAGGCGAGGACCATGGTCTCGGATTTGGAGGCTCTAATTCCCGGTCCGGTCGCTTCACATTCGGCAGCAAATCGGTCCAGTGAGAGTTGGAGATTACGCATCAAAATTAGAGATCCAATTTTGAGGAACCGGATTGGCTGCATTTAGAAAATCTGTCCTTAGAAGTAACGAATAGAATCGATGACGAAGGGCACCCCTGGTGGAGTCTGACTCATTAGAAATGACCAGAAAGTCAGGGCAGCATGTCAATGATCCACAGGTGTCCTGAATCAGGGAGAGGGAAGAAGGTTCCTGGCTCCCTCTGGTGGTAGGTGAGGGAATAATCACAGTGAGTCACTTTTTGGCACCAAAGATACGTACCTTTCACCTCAGGACCATGTCTTGCTTATGCCTAACATGAACGGGCACTACCCTTTTAAAAAATACCACTTCAAATCCAATTTTTCTCACTGTTTCTGACGCGTCGCCATTAAAGATAACATTTATTTGTTTCTTTCTTCAGATGAAGCTGCTGAATCTTTACATCAAGCGAGCTCAGACCTCCACCAGCAACAGCAGCAGCTCCTCGGACATCTCCTCCTACTAGGACACACCCACCGCCCCGCCCTGCTTAGACACTCCCTCCTGCTACGTAGTGTCCCGCCTCCTAGAGGTCCCGCCTCCTAGAAGTCCGGCCTCCGAGAGGTCCCGCCTCCTAGAGGTCCCGCCTCCGAGAGGTCCCGCCTCCGAGAGGTCCGGCCTCCTAGAGGTCCCGCCTCCGAGAGGTCCCGCCTCCTTGAGGTCCCGCCTCCTAGAATTCCCGCTTCCTAGAGGGTGATTGTCTGAAAATAGGTTTTCCTTCACCGTTCTGCTCGAACATGAAGACTTTTTTTTTCCTCCAAACATAACCGAGGAGGGTTTAAAGACTTTGGAACCTGTTACTGCTGTCCTCCATGTTTCTGGAACTTGAATGTAGTGAGAATCTTCTGCTCCACTTTGAAATCATCTTCTGTCTCCAATCGGAAACAGTATCGGCTTTTCACAGATCAAACCTTCTGGGACGTGAATGTACTGAGAATGAAGAACGCAAGTCTCTGACCTGGTGAAACTATGTCTTAAAAGAAAGTCATGAGATCATCGAAACTACCACTTTGAAATCTTGGGTCATTAGTTTTATCCAAATATATCGATCAACGTCGCCTTTGACACGTTAATCCTTACTGAAAGTGAAGGAACTGAGAATCTATACCCTGATAGAACGTCTCTAAACCAGTGAAACGATGTCTGAAGAGGGTCTCGGTGAGTCTTGGGGACCCTTCCAACCTTGAGGACAGTGAATGTATTTAGAATTTTCTGCCTGTTTAAAAGTCTCAGATCGGTTAAACTCCATATTGGTTAAATTTCTCTTGTTTTTCGGCTTTGACACCAAACCTTTTGGAATCTGAATGTCCTGAGAATCTCCTTCCTGTTAGAAAGTCTCCAGACCAGTAAAACCAGGAGCAAAGAGAGAAAATGTGAAATTGGCGGGCCAATGTTTTTTTTTTTATTATTTCCAGAAGTATTTTAGAGAAGAAAATAGTTTTTTCTTATTTGTGCTTAGAATGTTGGAAAAACAACTGATCTTAATCTGTGAACCCAGAATGTTTCTTTTAAATCCCAGTTTAGACCCAAAAAATCACAGCAAAATATAAAAATGATCTTTTTAATCATTATTTATCTTTGTTTTTAATTTAACCACTAAAAACAGAAAAAGTTGGGTCTCAAAGATTTTTTCAATTCAAAAAGTTGGAAAATTCGTTCCGTCGTCTTCCGCTTATCTGGGGTCTGGTCACAGGGGCAACAGCCTCAGACATAAAGCCCAGGCTTCTCTCACCCCGACTCGGGATCCTCCAGCTCACCCGGAAGGATCCCGAGTCGTTCCTCAGCCAGGTGTGAGACATAGTCTCGCCAGCAGGTCCGGGGTCTGCATCTTGGTCTCCTCCTGGTGGTAATGGTCGGAACTTAAGATCCTGGTTACCATGGTGAGGGTAGGAACATAGATCCTGGTTACCATGGTGAGGGTAAGAACGTAGATCCTAGTTACCATGGTGAGGGTAGGAACGTAGATCCTAGTTACCATGGTGAGGGTAGGAACGTAGATCCTAGTTACCATGGTGAGGGTAGGAACGTAGATCCTGGTTACCATGGTGAGGGTAGGAACGTAGATCCAAGTTACCATGGTGAGGGTAGGAACGTAGATCCTGGTTACCATGGTGAGGGTAGGAACGTAGATCCAAGTTACCATGGTGAGGGTAGGAACGTAGATCCTGGTTACCATGGTGAGGGTAGGAACGTAGATCCTAGTTACCATGGTGAGGGTAGGAACGTAGATCCAAGTTACCATGGTGAGGGTGGAACGTAGATCCTAGTTACCATGGTGAGGGTAGGAACATAGATCCTGGTTACCATGGTGAGGGTAGGAACGTAGATCCTGGTTACCATGGTGAGGGTAGGAACATAGATCCTAGTTACCAAGGTGAGGGAAGGAAAATAGATCCTAGTTACCATGGTGAGGGTAGGAACGTAGATCCTAGTTACCATGGTGAGGGTAGGAACGTAGATCCTGGTTACCATGGTGAGAGTAGGAATGTGGATCCTGGTTACCATGGTGAGGGTAGGAACGTAGATCCTGGTTACCATGGTGAGGGTAGGAACATAGATCCTGGTTTCCATGGTGAGGGTAGGAACGTAGATCCTGTTTACCATGGTGAGGGTAGGAACGTAGATCCTGGTTACCATGGTCAGGGTAGGAACGTAGATCCTGGTTACCATGGTGAGGGTAGGAACGTAGAAACCTGGTTACCACGGTGAGGGTAGGAACGTAGATCCTGGTTACCATGGTGATGGGAGGAACTTAGATCCTGGTTACCATGGTGAGGGTAGGAACGTAGATCCTGGTTACCATGGTGAGGGTAGGAAGGTAGATCCTGGTTACCATGGTGAAGGTAGGAACGTAGATCCTGGTTACCATGGTGAGGGTAGGAACGTAGATCCTGGTTACCATGGTGAGGGTAGGAAGGTAGATCCTGGTTACCATGGTGAAGGTAGGAAGGTAGATCCTGGTTACCATGGTGAGGAGAGGAATGTAGATCGACTTGTAAATCCGGTGCTTTGCTTTTCGGCTCAGCTCTTTCTTCACCACGACGAATCAATGCCATGTCATAGTTATTGTGGACGCTGCATCGATCCGTCTGTTGATCTCCCGCTCCACCCTTCTCCCACTCGTGAACAAGACCCCAAGATACTCAGTTGGAGCAGGACCCTGTCCCTGACCTACATTCATTTGGAAAGTTGATCATATTATTTAATCAATCTTTTTTTCGTTGGTTCAATTGATTCTTCGGTTTAATTTAATATTACTTTACATATTATTTAATTATTTAATATTACTTCATATTACTTCATTAACCCTAATGTATTTTCTATAATAATCAAGTTCAGTATTTTTTTTTTAGTTTGTGATTATTTTCTTCATTAAATCCAGTGAAAAACTGGGATTTTTTTTTTTTAAACCTATGCAACAAAAACTGGGAGAAAAAAAAAACACTGAAACCAAATGAAGCAAATAAACCTGCAAAAGTATTAAAAGAATTTAAACAAATCAAATATTTTAAACTCCTGAAAAATGTGAAACACTAAAATAATCATGAAGGATAAGAACAAACAAATTGGCCGCCATTTTAACAAGCAATAACATTTTATTTTGAAAATCCTGCTGTTTTTTTTTTTTTTTTATTATTCACTTCTTTTAACAAATATTATTTAATGCTTTTTTTTAATAAAATGCAATTATTTCTTAACAAAATAATACCAGCGAAATAAATTAAATTAAAGGCAATAATAATTAATTTAACTCTTAAAATGTGCAAAAAATACTTTATTTTTTAAACGTACTGTATTCATTCTTCACGGGAAAATTTTGCTGCATCGCACCTCAGCAGGTAGCCACGACGGCCCAATGGTGGCCGAAACGGAGGGTTAGGTGTCTTACCCAATGACACCTAGGCATGGACCCAATGGGAATCCAACCAGCTCCTTCTGGTCCAAGGATGGACATTTTATCACTGAGCCAATGCCTCCCCTGTTTTATTATTATTTGTTTTTCTTGACCGAAAAAGAAAAAAATTCTTAATTAAAAATAAATCATTTAAGAAATTCAGTGACGTCGCTTTAAGAGAAACCATTTTTTTGTTTACTTTTTTTAAAGTCTATGAGATTTCAGCTTTTTCTAAATTCGGTGGCCTCACAGCAAAAAGGTCAGGGTTTAAATCCCGGAGTGGGGACGAGGCTTAAAACACTGGTCTTTGTGTGTGGAGTTTGCATGTTCTCCACGTGTATATGTGGGGTTTCCCTGGTTTCCCCCACCCTCTAAAAACATGCACGTTAGGTTGATTAGCAGCTATAAAAATAATTGCCCCAAGGAATGTGTGTGTGGCCCCGTGGAGACTGGCGACCTGTTCGGGGTGTATCCTGCCTCTTGTATTGAGGATAGGCTAAGGCAGCCCGCAACCCAGTTCGGGAAAAACGGTTTAGAAAATAAATGAATGGAAATTAATTCAAACAAATTTAAAATGTCAACAAAAAATTGGCGAAAACAAACAACAAAAAGTATCATTTTTGTGAAATTTTAAATTCAAGTTCCGATCCGTTGTCTTCCGCTTATCCGGGTCACGGGAGCCTCAGACGGGAAGCCCAGGCTACTTTTACCCCGGGTGCATTCTCCAGCTCACCCCTAGGAGTCGTTCCCTGTCTAATAGCCACGGTTTAAAGAGGCGGGACTAAACTTTCCGAACAAGAAGAACATAAAGTTCAAAATTTTCCGACCGAAGTTATTCGTAATTTTTTTACAACTTACGTTTATTCCGAAGTTTGTTCATTTTTTTATTAGTAATCTTTACATTTTAAACAGTTTAAAACGTAAACTTTAAAAAAAACAATCAATAAACTTTCAATCATTCGTTTTTTTTCAGCTCGTAGTTTAACTTTTGAAAGTTTGACGTTTCCAGAAGGCGCGTCATGTTCGGGCAGCTGGCTGCATTTCCGTCTTTTATCTACAACCTTCATTTTTAAACTTCTTATCAAATTGTTTTGGGGTGTTTTTTTCGTGTAAATTTTGAGATTTTCTTCCCGTCGTTCTTCGAGTGAGCGGACAGTGAAGGATGTTAATGCTTAAGGCCTTACGGTGTGTCCGAAAACGCACCACGCAGACTGTTCGTAACATAAACCCGAATCACTGGTCCGCTCCGTTCCTCCCTTTAAACGCTAGCCGAACCCGATGGTCGCACCCACATCACAACGTTCCCAACGTGCCTTTGGGATTAACACGTATTAACCAAGAGAAAGGCGAGGCTGTAAATACGCTTCACTCTGACACGATGCATGGCTTCCTGTTTTAGTTTGGTATTTATTTCCTGTTTATGAATGTATATATTTACACGTTTGGTTCTTTCACTTGTGAACATGAAATAAAATGATAAACTCTTTATTTTCTCTTTGCGTCTCGTTTTTTTTTTTCATTCATTAAAATGTAAATGAGATACGTCACACCCCTGAGCCCCTCCCTCCTTCCTCACTCATTCACGTGTTTCTAACGTGAAAAATCTTAAACTTTATGAACCATTAAAATCCATGAAAGTTTGCTTCTAAAGCTAACTTTTTAAAACGAGGTTTAAATCCTGAAAGCTACTCAGTCAGCCCCGACCACTCCAGAGTGTCGGCTTTTTTAGACCATTGTGTTGAGATCTGCGCATGCTCAGAACGCGTCATCTTCCAGATGATCAAAACATCCAGACCCGCGACCTGGCATGACCCTAACTTCTAATGAAATCCGCGTTTCTTCTCGCCAGCTCTGCATTTTTTTAAAGAAAAATCCAAAATTTTAAAACATACAAGTTTTTTTTTTATTTGTTTATTATGTATTTACTTTAGGTTCTGCGACCGGTTGTTCACTTCCGACTTACGTTCAGTTCACTACCGGTTATTTCGCAGATCTCGATAGAACACCGTCTTCTTTGGTTTTCTAAAACCTTTTACCGAAGACCTGGTGTTCCAATGTTCCATCAAGACCCAGGGCCTCATTGAGATCTGCTACCGGTCGCAGATCTCGATAGATCGGACTTCCGAAATCTAACTCTAATGCCAATTCCAATAGAAGTATGGCAGGTCGCAGATCCCGAGGGTTAGACCATCTGGAAGGGAACGGGTGCATTCTGGGCATGCGCAGAGCTGCAGGGTCGCAGATCTCGTCAGGACAACAACCAGATAGGGTTAGGCTTGGCACGCTTTCTAAACTTTTAAAAACTAACAGGGAAGCTACGATCAGAGGAATGTGATCTGTTATTGTAGCTATGGTGACGCGCTGCCGTACGGAGCGTCCAATGGAGTGGTGCGGCTTATGTGTTGCTGTGGGACTTGGGAGACGCGGGCATAGGCGAGGACGGCATGGAGGCAATAAAGAGAGAAGTGTGTGTGAGAAAAAAGATGGTGAACAAACTTTTACTGAGACTGGGAGGCAGCGCCAGGCGAGTTACGGATTGTATGTCTTAAAAACAAAAAAGGCATCTGTAACCGAAGCTTCACCCTTTGGTCGTAAAAATACGGTGATTCCATATCGTTGTTGTTGGCACCCTTCGGTATCTACAGACAATGGATTCTGCACCTGGATACGGGTTGTGTAGTGTGGCTGAATAAGCCAATGCGGGAACTGCAGCTCCTTCCACATTTACTGCAGATGTGTTAGTCAAAGCATTGGCAAACTGCGGCCCGCGGGCCACATACGGCCCGTTAAACAGTTTAAATCCGGCCTGCCGAACTTGAAAAAAATTTAATAAAAAAAACCCTGTGTATGTTTTATTTCCCCTTCAGTTGTAATGTTTCCTCACTAGATGGCGCACTCTAGCCAAGCTATATTGGCTTTGTTGATGTGACGTGGTATGAGTCATGGGGGGAGCAGTGGCAGACTGACTTCTCTACTGTTTCCAGGTTTTTGAAGCCTCGAAGGGGGCATCATGAGGAATCTCTCGGTTCTCCTCAGCCTGTTGGAAACCGATTTGGAGGTCCCTGACTCCAGATCTGCTGGGTTGATTCAGATCCCTCTTGCAGGCGACTTCGTACCGTCCAGGTCGTCCAGTTGGCCGCGTTCCCGTGGCCAGCCCCTTATAGAGGGTGTCGTTTGGAACGCGCCCGTCGTCAAGTCATAGCATATAAGTTTTAAAAACATAAAACTGTTCTTTTCACAATAAAAGTTTTACTTTTTAAGGTGATGATAATGCGTCGTACTTCATGAACACTTTTAGGGTCACAGCCCTGTGATTCCTGCTGAGCTCTCTCTATCCACATGATTAGCGGGCGGGTCATGGAGGTGTGAGGGAGGGGTCGAGCACATGATGACTGACTCATAAATCATCCGTTAGCCGCCAGATGGCGGGAGCGTGTGCGGGGCTCCTGGGAGCGTTCGGCCCCTGTTTAGCAACGTGCACGCGCACCTGTCAGCCTGACATGGATCCATAATATTTAACAGACGAAGAGACGAAAATAAAAACATATTAGAAAATCAAAAAATTTTCCAAATTGATTTTTTTGTCATTTGAAAGAAGATTTAATAATTAAATTTGTTGATTTAAATATTTCGAAATTGAAAATTTTCGCAAAGTTTTCCAATAAAGTGAGAAGTTCCACCCGCGGCCGCTAGACGGCGCTAAAGAGGAAAAAAAAACAGCTGAGTCATCGCATGAAAAACGCTGAATGAGATTTTTTGTTTGTCACTTAATGTTTCATCCGAACATCTTCACACCTGAATGACCTGCGGCCCCTCGAATCCCACCTCCTCACACACACACACACACACACACACACACACACACACACACACACACACACACACACAGAGTAGGTGGGGAGGGGGAGCTGTCCGTCATGTCAGCCTGTGGAGGATCCGCGGGGGGCCAAGGGCGCCAAAGCTTTTCAAGGTGGACTCTCTAACAAGCCCCCCCCCCGCATTAATGCAGATTAGGGGATGATAATTTAATAACCCGGCGGCAGCGATGATCAGATGTGTGGGTAAGAGGTGGGGGAGGGGGTGCGAGGCGGGTTCCATCATCAGAACATAAACACCATCCATCATCTCCTGATTAGCCGGCGACAGGCCGTGCGGCGCCCCGCATAATGCCGACCTCACCGTCCTCCATCTTGAATCCACCACTTCCTGTCTGGATGAAGTGAATCTGCTGGGATCAAGATTTTAAAAGTAAAATGTTAGCCTGAAACATCGGAATATTAGCCGGAAAAAGTCTGACCTACACAAACTACAGCAAATCCGTGTCTTGCTCCACATTTGTGTCGGACGTTCAAGAGTTACGAAGAATGCCGATGCCACCATGGTAACCAGGATCTACATTCCTACCCTCACCGTGGTAACCATGATCTACGTTCCTACCCTCACCATGGTAACCAGGATCTATGTTCCTACCCTCACCATGGTAACCAGGATCTACGTTCAAACCCTCACCATGGTAACCAGGATCTACGTTCCTACCCTCACCATGGTAACTAGGATCTACGTTCCTACCCTCACCATGGTAACCAGGATCTACATTCCTACCCTCACCATGGTAACTAGGATCTACGTTCCTACCCTCACTATGGTAACCAGGATCTACGTTCAAACCCTCACCATGGTAACCAGGATCTACGTTCAAACCCTCACCATGGTAACCAGGATCTACGTTCCTACCCTCACCATGGTAACTAGGATCTACGTTCCTACCCTCACCATGGTAACCAGCTATGGGTGGTGACCGAAAGTACTAGATCACGGATAGAAGCGACTGAAATGAGCTTCCTCCATGGGGTGGCTGGACCCTCATTCATAGAGAGGACGAGGAGTTCTCCCATCTGGGAGGACCTTGGAGTGGAGTCGCTGTTCCTCCGGGTTGAGAGAAACCAGATGGGGTGGTTCAGGCAACTAGTTAGAATGCCTCCTGAGTGCATCGCTGGTGAGGTATTTCGGGTACGTCCCACCTACGTCCCTCAGGAAACCCTGAGGAAACCCAGAGGCAGACCCCGGACCCGCTGGAGAGACTATGTCTCACGGCTGGCCGGGGAACGACTTGGGATCCTTCCAGGTGAGCTGGAGGATGCAGCCGGGGTGAGAGAGGCCTGGGCTGCCCGTTTGAGGCTGTTGCCCCCGTGACCCGACCTCGGAACAAGCGGAAGATGACGGAACGGAACGGAAGAATCAACGGCTCTACTCCAAGCTCCTCCCTCTATCGCTGAGACCCCAGCTACCCAGCAGAGGAAGCTCATTTTGTTGACAGTAGAACGACAGACCGTCTCAACCGACCCAGTTTCACTCTGATGATGTTTTGTCAACTTTCTAAATTGTTTCTTCACCTTCAGACGTTCCTCTCTGTCTGGTCTCTTCTAACACGTCCCGAAACGGAAATTATTCCAAACAAAAATGTAACACGTAACTGGACGACCAATCAAACGATCTCCAAACAAATTGATTATAATTCGTAGAATCGGTTTTAAGATTTTTTTCCAGTAAAAAAACGACTATATTTTTTAAAATGAAAAATGCTCGACGTGTTCCTGGAAGTCGTGATGATACTCGATGATCCTCAAGTTTCTCTTTCACCTCTCCGTACGTGGAATCCTCCAGCTGTCAGAACACCTGGACGGCCCAGCGTGGCTAACCTCCTTCACGCGGGTGAAGGGAGGGGTAAGGGGCAGAGCGGCGGGAGCTTTTAATGAGGACCTCCATCCTTAAACCCTCTGGAGAGTCGAGACCTGGAGGTCCCGGCGAGCGTCGAGGTGGCGAGAGCTGACCTCCCTCTGAGCCCCACCCAGACACCCCCATCATCTGCTCCATCCGACACACACAGAAGGAATATTTACCGCCCGAAAAGTCGGATTTTTTCTCAGAAACTGTCCGTACTGGATATTTATGGATTTCACATGTTTTTTTTGGATAGATTGAATAAATTTGTCCAAACTTCTCCGCGTCTGAGAGTCGGGAGGTGCTGGTGGTGTGTGTGTGTGGGGGGGGGTTTGTTGTCTCCGTGCCGACAGGTATGATTACATGCCCTCGCTGCAGATGATGACCACCACATCGGCTCTTTAGAATCTAATACCCGACCCTCCGTCGACCAGATGGCCTCTCGGTGGAAACAGATGTTATTTTGCATGAAATCAGGAATGAATATGCATGTCGTTTTATTTCCGATCGATTCACCGTCACCGACGCCCCACGCCTGCTGATAAAACACTCAAACATCACTTTGTTTCTCTGGAGTTTAAACGTCGACAACCCGGCGGTTCTTTGAATCGGGTTGATAGTTTTATGAACAGGTTTCTAAATTAAATCCTATTTAAAAATCAAAATCGACTTAATTTTAAAACCACTTTTGATTTCAAGATGCATCTTACGGTCAGGCAGCCAGGACGGACGCCCTGGCTGGACGGGATGGTGATGACCCGACAAAAACGCCTGGTGTGATTGCCTTTAAATAAGCACCAGGATCCACAGGTGTGTGTCATCAGACTAATCATCCTCAGGTTATCCTAATCAGGAAACTCTGTGTGTAGTTTGCATGTTCTCCCTGTGTGCGTGTGGGTTTCCTATAAAAACATACATGTTAGGTTGACTGTCCACTAAAAAAATTACTGAAGGAATGAGTGTGTGTGGCCCTGAAACAGACTGGTGATCTGTTCAGGGTGTATCCTGCCTCTCACCTGAAATCAGCCGGGATAAACTCAGGCACCCCCATTACCCCATCAGGGATACCGTTCCGTTATCTTCTGCTCATCCGGGGCCGGGTCGCAGGGGTAACAGCTTCAGACGGGAAGCCCAGGCTTCTTTCACCCAAGCTGCATCCTCCAGCTCACCCGGAAGGATCCTGAGTCGTTCCCCTGCCAGCTGTGAGACATAGTCTCTCCAGCGGGTCCGGGGTCTGCCCCTTGGTCTCCTCCTTGTGGGACGTGCCCAAAACCGCTCACCAGTGAGGTGCTCAAGGGGCATCCTGACCAGATGCCTGAACAACCCCAACTGGCTCCTCTCACCCTGGAGGAGCGGCTCGACACCGATCTCCTCCCGGATGGCAGAGCTCCTCACCCGATCTTTACGAGAGCCCAGCCACCCTGCAGAGGGAGCTCATTTCGGCCGCTTGTATCCTGGGTTCTGGACCCTGTACTATTCTGGAGTTGCTCTTAGTGAAAGGCGCCAAGAAGGAGGGGGCATACTTGTTGCCCCCCAGCTCGGGGATAGAGTAGACTACCCGCCCTTTTAGGAGTCTTTGGGGGGTGGCGGGTGCTGGAGGGGGCACCCACAAAGAATCTTGAATTCTAAACGTGTTCTTTTTAAACCTATTTTAATTCAAGGGACACATATGGTTCAAACTTCAACTGTTGATTTCTTCTTCTTCTTGTCCCTGATTGGATCGCAGGGCGTGTCGGAATCTATCCCAACTGGTTTCATGTGAGAGGCAGGATACACCCTGAACAGGTCACCAATCCGTTGTAGAGCCAATTAAAGTTTCTCAAAGTCTAAAAACAATCAAGAACTTCTTTTAAAAGTTGGCAAAATGGTAAAGTTTTATTTAAATTTTGGGGCACAAACATGCCCCTCACCCCGTTCTATGTCTGAGGATTATTCTGAGGACCTTGGTTAATATTAAGCAGGCGGTGACATGAGGACCCCCTCGGCTGGGAGGTGGCCCTATTGAAATGAGGAGCCCAGTTTTAATAAAACATTCGTCCCGCTGGAACACGGATGGAAAATAAAAAATCATTCCAGAACTGGAAAAAAAAAAGATCGACAGATTTTATCTGATGGTGAAGATCAGAAAATATGATTGGTTGGATTCGGGATGTGATTGGTTCTAAAGTTTAATTTTTAACTGTAAACATTGGCTTATTATGTTTAAAATATGAGGGTTTAAACAGATCAATGTTTTTTTTTAGACCTCGTTAATCCTGATCTTCGCTCATTTCCAACATTTTTATTGGTTACTTTTATATAAACATTTCTTTTTAAACGATTCTCTCATTGGTTAAAATCTGTTTTAACTTCATGCACTTGCAACTAGGTCAGGGATGGCTGGCATTATCTTACAATAGCAGCGTTTGAAAAATATCCTGGCCAATCGCAGAACAGAGATGACAGCGTTACATGAACACAGGTGTCCGTCCTCCATGTTTGTAGTTCTGTAGATCCACCATGCTCTACGGTCCACGTTGGCGACGATTTACTGGATTGAGAATTTAAAGACGGTGTTTTGAAAGTTTTTTCAGGACGATGAGGGACCAGAAGGTTGGAGCTCGGCTGGATGATGAGGGACCAGAAGGTTGGAGCTCGGCTGGACGATGAGGGACCAGAAGGTTGGAGCTCGGCTGGATGATGAGGGAGCAGAAGGTTGGAGCTCGGCTGGACGATGAGGGAGCAGAAGGTTGGAGCTCGGCTGGACGATGAGGGACCAGAAGGTTGGAGCTCGGCTGGATGATGAGGGACCAGAAGGTTGGAGCTCGGCTGGATGATGAGGGACCAGAAGGTTGGAGCTCGGCTGGACGATGAGGGACCAGAAGGTTGGAGCTCGGCTGGACGATGAGGGACCAGAAGGTTGGAGCTCGGCTGGACGATGCGGGGCCAGAAGGTTGGAGCTCGGCTGGACGATGAGGGACCAGAAGGTTGGAGCTCGGCTGGATGATGAGGGACCAGAAGGTTGGAGCTCGGCTGGACGATGAGGGACCAGAAGGTTGGAGCTCGGCTGGACGATGAGGGACCAGAAGGTTGGCGCTCGGCAGGATGAGGGACCAGAAGGTTGGAGCTCGGCTGGACGATGAGGGACCAGAAGGTTGGAGCTCGGCTGGATGAGGGACCAGAAGGTTGGAGCTCGGCTGGACGATGAGGGACCAGAAGGTTGGAGCTCGGCTGGATGAGGGACCAGAAGGTTGGAGCTCGTTGGACGATGAGGGACCAGAAGGTTGGAGCTCGGCTGGATGATGAGGGACCAGAAGGTTGGAGCTCGGCTGGACGATGAGGGACCAGAAGGTTGGAGCTCGGCTGGACGATGAGGGACCAGAAGGTTGGCGCTCGGCAGGATGAGGGACCAGAAGGTTGGAGCTCGGCTGGACGATGAGGGACCAGAAGGTTGGAGCTCGGCTGGATGATGAGGGACCAGAAGGTTGGAGCTCGGCTGGACGATGAGGGACCAGAAGGTTGGAGCTCGGCTGGATGATGAGGGACCAGAAGGTTGGAGCTCTGCTGGACGATGAGGGACCAGAAGGTTGGAGCTCGGCTGGACGATGAGGGACCAGAAGGTTGGCGCTCGGCAGGATGAGGGACCAGAAGGTTGGAGCTCGGCTGGACGATGAGGGACCAGAAGGTTGGAGCTCGGCTGGATGATGAGGGACCAGAAGGTTGGAGCTCGGCTGGACGATGAGGGACCAGAAGGTTGGAGCTCGGCTGGATGAGGGACCAGAAGGTTGGAGCTCGGCTGGATGAGGAACCAGCAACTGGCCTTTCTGTGTGGAGTGTGCATGTTCTCCCCATGTATGTGTGGGTTTTCTCTGGTTTCCTCTTCTTCTTTTGACATCTCCCTCCAGGGGGCGCCACAGCAAGTCAGTTTCTTCCATCTAACCCTATCTGCTGCATCTTCTTCGGTCACACCAACTATCTTCATGTCTTCCTTCACTGTATCCATGAACCTCCTCTTTGGTCTTCCTCTAGTCCTCTTTCCTGGTGGTTCCAAACCCAGCATCCTTCTTCTGATGTACTCTCTCTCTCTCCTCTGCACATGTCCAAACCATCTCAGTCTGACCTCTCTGACTTTAAAACCTCTAACATGTGCTGTTCCTCTGATCCTGTCCATCCTGGTCACTCCCAGAGAGATCCTCAGCATCTTCATCTCTGCTACAAACATCTCTGTTTCCTGTCTTTTCCTCAGTGCCACTGTCTCTAGACCAATCAGCATGGCCGCTCTCACCACAGTGTCTCTAGACCAATCAGCATGGCCGCTCTCACCACACTGTCTCTAGACCAATTAGCATGGCCGCTCTCACCACACTGTCTCTAGACCAATCAGCATGGCCGCTCTCATCACACTGTCTCTAGACCAATCAGCATGGCCGCTCTCACCACACTGTCTCTAGACCAATCAGCATGGCCGCTCTCACCACGGTTTTAGCTGAAACTCTTCTATCACACATCACACCTGATACTTTTCTCCACCCGTTCCAGCCTGCTTGAACACACTTCTTCACCTCTTTTCCACACTCTCCATTGCTCAGGACTGTTGATCTTAGATACTTAAAATCTTCCACCTCCTTCATCTCTTCTCCATGTAAACTCACTTTTTCAATTTGGATCCCTCTGTCTTACTCTGACTAATCTTTATTCCTACCACCCTCCAAAAACACAATGTTCCTCCACCTAGGAATGAGTGTATGTGTGTGTGTGTGTGTGTGGCCCCACAACAGACCTGTTCGGGGTGTATCCTACTTCTTGCCTGAAGGCTCCGACTCCCCATGAGGGGTTAGTGGTTCAGAAGATGAACCTGTTCTTGTTTTACAGATCAAATGTCCAAAAGAGGCCTAAAAAATAACACTTATTTTTATTACTGCCATAAAATTTTGGGCGTTAACGAGGTCTGTCATTTTCTTCTTTAAGTTTGAATGACCAGTGATTAATTTGATCTCAAGAAAAATCTACGTCCAGGTCTATGGCTGGTCCACACCCACAGACTGGGATGTTAAAAACAAAGAGATTCGACACGTCTCAGCTCCTTGTTGTCTTTTCCTAAGCGCTGACATCCCATCATCTCCTATCGGACGCAAATAAACACGGACAGACTCCCAGCAGTCATTCTGACCACAGGCGTCTGAAATTGATTCCTAAATGAGTTTGTTCTCCCGGATTGAGTCGGCAGGGAATTTACATATGGCTCTAATAGAAATGAATGAGGCATCAGTGATGGCGGGGCATTATCCATCATCAGCGCTGACACCCCTGAGTGGGAGGGGGGACTCGGGCTGTCACATGTGGGATAATAAGACGGAGCTGTGTGATGGGAGGAAGGAAGAGGAGCGCTGGAGGTCAGAGGAGAAGAAAACTCTCAATGTCGGAAATTTAACCTCTGGAATTTAGAACTTAACAGGACCATCTGGTCGTTCTGGAAAACCACCGAATCCCAACGGGAACCAATCGTTTCTGGTGTTTAAAGTTGTTTTTGTTTGGTTTTGGTTTATTTGTTGTGCTGAACGTGAACGAAGCACAGCATAACTTTTATAGTTTAAATTTAAATAAATCAGGGTACCGAGCCTTCCTGATGCCCATCACGACGTCCCCGTCCGACACCACCACAAGCTGCAGCTCCCTCTTCATCCTGCAGGGTTTCTTGAAGTCTTGAGACAAAACCCCGCTGAAGTTCAAGGCCCAGCTCGCCCGCACTCAGATGTTCACTCAGTTTATTGAGGAATGCTCTTTTGTCAGCGACCGACGCCTGCCTCGAGTTTTTTGACGACTGCAACCAGAAGGCGGATGTGGAGAAACCGGAAGAGGTGAGGTTGATCGATCTGGACGAGGCTCACTGGGATGAGCACACGGTCTTCGTAATGCCTCTAGTGGAACCACAAGAAGCAGATGGAACCAAACGTCCCGCCGTCTACAGTCACGAGACTTTTCTAACTCTGAAACCTGAGCTGTTCGACCGACCCCAGGATCAGCTGCGGTTCCTGGGGCCGGTCGAACCTATCCTCCAACCTATCCCTCCCAGATAGGGGAAGGTGATACCTCAGTGGTAGAGTGTTCGCCCTTGGACCGGAAGTTCCCCGGTTCAAATCCCACTGAGCTCATGTCTAGGTGTCTTTGGGGATGACCTCCAAATATGGATCATCCAAATGATCTGCTGGAGTGGTGTTTCCCACTAGTGAAAGAGAGTGGTGGGTTACCAAGGCAACTCTTGGTAACTGCCCAATTTTCTTACAGACATCCCACACTGTATGCTTTCTGTGTGATTTCTAATTGATTCCCTCTGAAACCTGAGGGTGCGTCAACTGCTTCATTTCACTAGCCTCAGTTTGTTTCCGTTTCCGGCCACAAGTGTTGACCCCTCCCCACGTCTTATAGTTTGCATACAGCAGCTTATGACTTAAGCGCCAAACGTCCACGCATTCTGCAACCTTCGTAAATTTGCAAAGAAGTCGATGAACGCTCAAACACGCTTCACAAATAGGGCCACCGAGCAGGAAGCCCGTCTTCCGCTCTCTCGCTTTGACTCAAAGTCTTCTGGGTAATGTAGTTCCTTCTGGTCTCTAGAAGGCCAACAACAACACCAGCGGTCTGATGCGAGCCTACTGCTTCCTGTCCGGTTCCCGTTAGATTTCTCCCAATCTTAATTTCTCCATCCCACTTCATCGTTTCCTCCTCTGAACTTTCTCCCAAAGTCAGGCCGCCATCATCCTTCCAGAGAAGCGTCTTTCATCTCTGCGGCTCAGCCAGCCTGGATTCCTGCAGCCCCGGGCTATTTCCTCTCCAACTTCTCATCTCACAGAGAATAAGGAATTCCAGTGGCAGGAGCAATCACACCCCACAGATCAAACGTATCCTCGGCTGGATTCCCTGACAGACTAAAATCATTTGTTCCTCTCAGCGCCACGTCCCGGGAACCTCTCAGCTGCTTTGTTTTATGTGCTTTCAGCAGCCGCGTCCTTTGGGCCGCGCTGTCATAGCTAATATTGGAAAACACCCCGGCTGCTAGCATGCAGCCTTTTCCCCTCCTGTTAGCGTCCTTTTTCATCAGCCTGTCGGCTAGAAGGGAGGCGATGTCAGGCCTGCTCCAGCGGGCGAGGTAAGACGAGGTCAGGGGAAGTTTTTTTTTCTCACACTGAGGAAACTGCGTTGTCGGCAGGAAGCCTTTCAAAGACAAAAAAGTTTTGTTGGTGAATTATTGAAGCCATCAACAGGAGGGCATCATGGGACGCAAGGATGAATAATATTTACTCAATAAGAACCAAAAGCAGCAGGAAACGGAGCCTAAAAGACTTTCTGAACCAGGATCAGTACGGACTAAACTATCGTATGAGTGCTTTCTAAAAACTCTACACTGACCTCTCTCGAATGGATGAAGCCAATCTGCTACAATCTAAAAATAGATTGATAAAAACATGTAGACGGTTTGGGCAAACTCACATGACCCCTCCAGGATCCTGTAGAGTGGTCTCTAGTTCCACGCCCGGGACGAAACCATACTACTCCTCTTCAATCCGACAGACCCTCCTCTCCTCTTGAATAGACCTTCCCAAGGAGGCTGTGGTTGGGCCACACCCTCTGCTCCCCTTTCTTATGAAGAGGGACCACCACCAGAAGCACTGTCTCCAATGCTTTTAGGAGCTCTGGGTAGCTCCAATCTTCCCCCAGAGCCCTGCCACCCTGGGGTTTCTGACCACCTCAGCAACCTCGGCCCCAGAAATAGGAGGACTCAAACCAGATTCCAAAGACCCTGCTTCCTCGTTGGAAGACGTTGGTGGAATTAAGAAGATCTTTGTCCTGAGTCGAGGTCATCAGCTCCCCATGCTCACCGTAAATGTTTTTCATAATTCACTGCTTCTCCTTCCTGAGCCGCCGGATGGAGGACCAGAATTTGTTCAAAACCGACTAGAAGTCAATCTCCATGGTCTTGCTGAACTCTTTGCCTCAGCGACCACCGAAACAATACTTGTTCTTCTTCTTCTTTCGGCATTTCCCTTCAGGGGGCACCACAGCAAGTCAGTTTCTTCCATCTAACCCTATCTCCTGCATCCTCTTCAGTCACACCAACTATCTTCATGTCTTCCTTCACTGTATCCATGAACCTCCTCTTTGGTCTTCCTCTAGTCCTCTTTCCTGGTGGTTCCAAACTCAGCATCCTTCTTCTGATGTACTCTCTCTCTCTCCTCTGCACATGTCCAAACCATCTCAGTCTGACCTCTCTGACTTTAAAACCTCTAACATGTGCTGTTCCTCTGATCCTGTCCATCCTGGTCACTCCCAGAGAGATCCTCAGCATCTTCATCTCTGATACAAACATCTCTGTTTCCTGTCTTTAAATCAGTGACACTGTCTCTAGACCAATCACCATGGCCGCTCTCACCACACTGTCTCTAGACCAATCAGCATGGCCGCTCTCACCACACTGTCTCTAGACCAATCAGCATGGCCGCTCTCACCACGGTTTTGTACACTTTCCCTTTCATTTTAGCTGAAACTCTTTTGTCATACATGAAACAATACTGGTTATAACAAGAATTTATTTGTCCTTTTATCAGGTTTCTCAATGATTTTAATTTTTTTTTTTAGCAAACTCAAACATGTGACCTGTTACAGCCTGTAAATCAAACCCACTTAAAAAATAACAACCAGTTTTACCAAAAAGCATCATTCAAATTTTGTCCTTTTAAAATTATTGACGTGGAGAACAAAACGCATACACAATGACGCAGTGATGTAAAGTCTCTGATTAAACGTCTTTTTTCTTACGCTGATTGTGCTCGAATGAATTGGCACTTCAATTAATTTTAGGTTTATTGACAAAACAATTGCAAGGAGGCGATACAAGCCGACACAATGCAAGGCAATAGGGGAAGCAAGAGCTCAGTGGTAGAACGTATGCCCTTGGACCAGAAATTCCTGGGATCGAATCCCACTGAGCTCATTTTCAGGTGTCCTTGGGGAAGACACCTAACCCCCCATTTCTCCCACCGTTGGCGTCATCATGGCAGCCTGCTGCGGTGTAATGCAGCACAGAAATTTTACCGTTGAGGAATGAGTGAAGTATACTTCTTTCTATTTCCTTGTATCAAAGTGCACCATGAAATGAGGGGCTCTTCGTCCAGGTTCACTTTAGACTTCTGTAAAGACGGGTGGAGCTAAGAATCGAAGAGTTAAACATGTTGTGTGAAGGTTTGTTGGCTAATAATTCTCATCTCGTAGCATGTGTAAACAAACACTCCACATGCAGTATTTTCTGAAAAAAACTTGTGATCAAGTTTTATTTTACTTTAGTCTGAGACGTGTAGGTACGTATGCTAGCTGTACACACGTAGATGAAGTAAGTAAAGTGTTGTTTATCAAAAATATAAATACAGCAACAGGCTTGTAACAGTCTGGAAGCTCACGTCGTGCCTCAGTGATGATAAATAAACTGCCACACAACGAAAAACTACAGTCAATAAATAAATGTAGAATTTTTTTTAAGTGCAATGATTTTTTTTTACGTTGAGGCGTTGGCTCACTGGTAGAATGTCCAACCTTGGACCGAAAAAAAGTTGGTTTGATTACCCCTGGGACTATGCCTAAGTGTCCCTGGAGAAAGACACCTTTACTCCCTCCATTGGTGCTGTCATGGCTGCCCGATGTGGTGCAATGCAGAACAGAAATTTCACCATTTGAGGGATAAATATAGTACTTTACAAAAAAAAAACATCAATAAAATGACCTAAATGAAAAGTGAAATCAATAGAAGTAGAATAGGTAGACACTGTAGCTGCAGTTTGATTTGGTTTTTAATTTACAGGAATACCACCGACACTGGACCTCTTCTTTTTACTGGTTTGCAGGATGAGACTCGTCGTCCAATCAAAGATGGATACACGTGATATTAGCCTGTCATGCTACTACTGAAGAGTAGTTATCTTTGCAGTCATCTGTTGGGGAGGCAGCTTGACCACAAGGGACGACAATCGGCTGGATGGACTTATTGAGAAATGTGCATCTACTCCTGTATGGTGGGGAGAAACGTGCACTCTGTGGGAGCTGTTTTGGAGAGGAGGATGAAGATTCTAAAGCAGGGCATCCTGAAAAATCCCCGTCACCCTCTGCATGATATGGTCACAACCCATAAAAGTACCAGAAGTAACAGGTTCTTATGTCTGTGCTGCGGGACTGGAAGGAACTGAGTCCTAATGATCTTCTTACTATTGGTAGTAACTTTTATTAATGTGTGTTGTTTTATTTATTTGTATGAACGGCCTGTGTGACGTGCTGCTGCTCGACACCAGAATTTATCCTGTAGGAGATTAATAAAGTTTTCATCCGTCTGTCCGTCTGTTTGTCTGAGTGTCTATTGAACGAAACAAAAACAGGGCAATTAGGATGACTGCGGTATTTTGAGTTGAGCCGGACTGAGATGGTTAGGACATGTGCAGAGCCCGGACGCGCTGGAGAGACTATGTCTCACAGCTGGCTGGGTAATGACTCGGGATCCTTCCGGGTGAGCTGGAGGAAGCAGCCGGGGTGAGAGAAGCCTGGGCTTCCCGTCTGAGGCATCCCGGCCCCGGATGAGCGGAAGACGACAGAACAAACGGAACGTATCAACAGTCCAGAGCAATGGAGAGTGTGGAAAAGAGGGGAAGAAGCGCTTGCAGGCAGGATGGAACAGGTGGAGAAAAGTATTAGGTTTGACGTGTGATAGAAGAGTTTCAGTTAAAATGAAAGGGAAAGTGTACAAAACCATGGTGAGAGCGGCCATGCTGATTGGTCTAGAGACAGTGTGGTGAGAGCGGCCATGCTGATTGGTCTAGAGACAGTGTGGTGAGAGCGGCCATGCTGATTGGTCTAGAGACAGTGTGGTGAGAGCGGCCATGCTGATTGGTCTAGAGACAGTGTGGTGAGAGCGGCCATGCTGATTGGTCTAGAGACAGTAGCACTGAAGAAAAAGACAGGAAACAGAGATGTTTGTATCAGAGATGAAGATGCTGAGGATCTCTCTGGGAGTGACCAGGATGAACAGGATCAGAGGAACAGCACATGTTAGAGGTTTTAAAGTCAGAGAGGCCAGACTGAAATGGTTTGGACATGTGCAGAGGAGAGAGAGAGAGTACATCAGAAGAAGGATGCTGGGTTTGGAACCACCAGGAAAGAGGACTAGAGGAAGACCAAAGAGGAGGTTCATGGATACAATGAAGGGAGACATGAAGATAGTTGGTGTGACTGAAGAAGATGCAGCAGATAAGGTTAGATGGAAGAAACTGACTTGCTGTGGCGACCCTTGAAGGGACTTGATGGAAGAAGAAGAAGAAGAAGTTGTATTTTGAGTTTGAGGATTCACAGTGAACAAACTAAAACAAACACAGGACGTGTCGGAAAACATTAGCGACAAACCTAATCGTCGCTTATTTTCGCCCAAATATGTTTGAATGGAAAAAAATTACCTTGAAAAATTATTTCACAACACAACAACCAAGCAGATTTTTTTTTTTTTTTTTTTTTTTTACAAAAAGAATTTCCATATTGTATTTTCATAAAAATGTACAAATGTTATTTACATGAAACCAGTTTAAACAAACCGGCAAAATAATATACAAAAGCAAAATGGCTGACGGTTTACAATCTTTCTGGAGTTTGATTGGTTGATCAGCTCCTCAGTTCATGATTCCAGTCCGTGAGAGCCGACATGGATGTAGATACATGACAGAAAGACGAATGGAGGCAAAATGGGTTGAACTATTTTACATTTCCAATTTGCTCTCATAAGCAGGCACTTAGTAAAATAATCTTATTGTAAATCAATCCTCGTTTTTCACAACAAACTATTTACTTAAGGCAACAACAACAAAAAAGATTTTAAAACCACCATTTTAAATAATTAAACATGACTGTACAGGATGAAGCGTAGACGTGTCTCTAGAATCTAAGACATTAAGTTCAGGAACTTGTTTTCCTCGGCCAGGGCGGTTAGTAGTGAACTCATGTCCCCGATGGCCATGTTCCCTGTCCCCGCCGGCACCGTCGGCAACGTGACGCAGTTCCTCGGGGTCGTCAAGCGAGAGGAGTTCGGAGACAAACTCTGGAGCAAACCTGGACTCAGAGTTCCTGACATGAGGCTGGAGTGATCCCCATCATCCAGAACGCTATCAAAGTCGATCTGAGCGTGTGCCAAGTCTGAGCCTCTTCTCAGCTGGTTGTTATTAAAGCTTGAAATGTTTTCTAATTCAGGTATAAAGTCCAAGTTCCCATTGGGCTCCAGAACTTGAATTTGTCCAGTGTAGTACAGGGCGTTGTCATCAGGGGCGCAGTGAAGGGTTGAAATTCCACCGGTGGACGAACTATTCGGGTGCAGATTTGAGGTTGGAATGTTCAGGAGTCCTGGTTGCTGGTTTACAGTTCGGAAGCCGTTGGTCATAGGACTGTTCTCTTGAGCAGAATTACAAACTGAGGATTCACAGTTTTCGACTTTTACCTGAACAGGTTGGAATCCAAAGTCGACGCCACATGGTTCCTGTTTGCAGCTCCGAATGCCTCCTGCGGTACCACCTGATGGATGGGTGGCGTTACCATTCCTGTCATAAAACCCCAAAGTTTCACGGCTGAACTGGAGGTTGTTAAGATTGGACGAAGTTTGGAAAGGGATCAATCTGGGATCAGAGTCCACCTGCGAACCGGCAAGGTTTTGGACCATCGAACCAAAATTTGAAAAGTTTTGGTTCTGTTTGAAGACAACAAGGTTTGCTCGGAGTTGGTGTTTGGAGCACTTAAAGGCAGGTTGTTGGAGGTTTGGGTTACCTTGGTGTTTGGGCAAGGATGGACTTGTACCAGTAAACATTTCCCTGCTCCTCTGGTGGCATACCTGCTCTGGAGCGATGAGGGATTCAGGAAAACCTTCCTGAATCGCTGCCCCATTTACATTTGCACTTGTCTCCATGGAGATGTTTTCTGAAATGCTTGGGGGTTGTAACCCGTTCAGTCGTTGGAAACCCGCTTGGGTTGAACGCCGGCGATCTGTTATTGGTGGAGGATGGGGTACCATGTTTGACGAGAAGAGCATACCCATGCTGTTGTAGCGCTGCAGGTGTGTCTGACCGAAGGGCTCGACGTGTCTGATGGGGTCACTGGCACGGCGGGGGAGGCTAGGCTGCACTTCATGGGGCATTGGGTTCCGTACAGTGCTGTACCTTCTGGAAATCAGCATCCCGTTGCGATTTGAGTCTTGTGAATCATCATTCAGGTGTGATTTCAGACCTGTCTCCATGTATGGAAGTGGTGTAGGTGGCGCCCCCCCGGTGGCAGCCGCATATTTGGCTTTGAGGCGGTAGTGCTGGGCTGGGGTGAGGCAGAGGGGGCTTACAGGGTTAGGGTAGGCTCCTCCTCCACATTGGCTGACCTGACTAGAGCGTCGGGACATGTCAGCAGATATGGGGTCGTAGGAGTCAGCTGAGCTGACGTTGCTCAACCGCAGAGCACCAGAATGGGAGTTTTGGCTGGAGCGGCGGCTGGAGAAGCAAGGGGAGATGCCTGAAGAGCGGCGGCTCAGGGTAAAAACCGAGCTCATGGTGCTGGTGGCGCTGTCCCGCCGCTCGTTTCCAAGCAGAGTCAGTCTGCACGAGATCGGTTCAGGGATTAAACCTGGACCACCAAGACCCGGACTCTCAAGGAGGGACCCTGGAAACAAGCAGAGGAATAGAGGGTGAAACTCACATTAAAAAAACCCTAGTCCAACAACACATCCATTTCTCTATCAGTCCGTCAATTCATTCACCCGTTCATTCCCATACACACCATTAACTTCCTGTTGTGTATCTCGTTAAACATTCCTGTAAAAAAAATGCAACGTTTTCATCCAACAAGCTCCTGCTTTCAAGCAGCAGAGATTATTTTTTCTTTCCCAGGTTGATGAAAATATTCAGTCACCTTCTCAACTGTCTATCCCAGGGTTGGGCAAACGTTTTGGCTCGCGGGCCACTTTGAGTTCGAACATTTGGCCAGGGGGCCAAAACAGGAGCAGATGGATGGCATGCTTTGGTATCCGCTAGGTTAGACCGGTAGAATGGCGTGCTAGATTTTAAAGAAGCGCTAAACGTTACATCAAGAGCGTTAAATTTCAAATCTAGCGGCGCTAGGTTTGAAATCTAAGCGCTTGATGTAACATTTTGCTTGTTTTAACATCTAACACGCTTGTTTACGTGCGTGTATTGGGCCGGATGGCTTTCCATATCTGTGCACGTTGTTTATTTTGACAGCGTGCGCATCACAGAGACACACACATTTCAATGGGAGCAGTGTTCTTGTATCTTTGGCGCCATGTAGTGACAAAACATCAGAATTGCAGGAAAAATAAAACTGACAAGGTTTATTTATTGTTTATTCTTTTTGATATACTTTATTAATCCCTGAACGGGAAATTTGTGTGCTGCAGGCTGCCACCTATGATGGCGCCAATGGTGGGAGAAATGGGGGGGTTAGGTGTCTTCTCCAAGGACCCAAGATGTGATCTCAGTGGGAATTGAACTCACAAACTTCTAGTTAAGTTCCGGTCCGCTGGCAAACACTCTAACCACTGAGCCACCATCTCCCCCTATTTATTTAAGTTTTTCAAGTTCGGCGGGCCAGACTAAATCATTTAACGGGTCGCATGTGGCCCGCGGGCCATAGTTTGCCCATGCCATTATGGAGTTGCGGGGAGTGCCAGAGCCCATCCCAGCTGATTCGAGGCGACGGGCAGTGTACACTCCGAACAGGTCACCAGTCTGTTGCGGGGCCACACATATACACTACTAGGGTCAATCATGTAGTGCCCAATCCAACTTGCATGCACGTTTTTGGAGGGTGGGAGGAAACCGAAGTACCCGGAGTCAACACACGCAGACACGGGGAGAACATGCAAACTCTACACAGAAAGGCCAGTGTTCCAAGCCTCCTACCCACCCGGACTCAAACCCATGACCTTCTTGCTGTGAGGCCACTATACTGCGCCACCGTGCCGCCCCAAGAACAGACCGCATTTAGTTTATTTCTCATGTATATCTAACAAATTTCTCAGTGTGAACAAAGTAAAATTCTTCAGAGGATGCCCACATACCAGTGTTCTGTATGGGTGGGAGCGTGGTGTTGAGCCGGGGGGTAGTTGTGTTCCTGGCCCACCGACACGAGTCCCTCACAGTCTTCAACTTCTCCATCTTGATGTGCTCCAGGCTGATCTGCTTCCTGAAGTGAAGACCCACCGCTGCCACCCCTCCTGAGGAGTCCTCCCACCCCATGGACTCCATGAAGGGGGGGTCTTCCATAGCGCTGAGCTCCCCCGGACTCCCCCCGCTGAGGGCCTCTACTCCACTGTCATTGTTGGTGCCAAGCGGTGATGGCTGGCTGCTACATGATGACTGGCTGCCAGGGCTGGGCTGATGCATCTGGAGGGAAAAGAATTTCAGATATTAAAAAACGACCTGGTCTCCTCCCATTTAAGGCCCTCTTTCCTTCCCTCATGTTCTGTCCCTGATTGTTTACACCTTTGATTCATTCCCTTTTGGGTTGGATAGTCCGTGACTCCCCTCGTCTTGTGCCAGTCTGGTTCCATGTCCTCATCGCAGCAAAGAAAATAAACTCATTTCTGAAAACCATGAGTTCAGTTCCTGCACTGACCCTCGCCCATGAGCCAAGCAAGCTTTGCCAGGATCAGCAACCAAGCTTGCCTAATAGTCATGCTTGCCGAGGACAGAAGGCTGCCCACAACAAAAGCTTACGCCAACAGAAACTGGCCCAGGCTTCAAGATTGCTCCAGAACCAACCTTGCCCATAAGCCAGGTAAGTTTAGGACCTGACATTGCCTGGGACCAGAGCTTTTCCATGGCCTAAGCTTGCCTAGGAACCTTCTTTGCCCATGACCCAAACCTACCCCAAAAAAAAAAACTTGCTCTTGACAGAAAACGACCCAGGAAACAGGATTGCCCAGGTCTCAAGCTTCTTCATAACACAAACTTGCTTAAAACCCAACCTGATCAGTAACCTAGCTTAACCACAACCCAGGATCGCCAAGAAACTGGGCGTGCCCAGGAACCAACCTCGCCCATGAACCCAGCCTGTCCAGCACCCAGCTTAGCGAGGTCTACTTCCAGACAGCCCCTTTTCTGACGCCCCTCTCCTCAGTAAACTGGTTAAAATAGCCGATGTGTATTTGGGGCTTACGTCTCAACCACAGAATGGGGAGATGAGTTGTTTTTAATGAAAAAAAAAACTGTAATAATGGTGAACATGGGGAGCAGGGAGTCATGCTTTCATCCACAAGCTTAATTGTAAATAATGAGTGTTTTTTATTCAGGAAGGAGGGCGCGGGGAACTACAGATTACAGGCTGTCTTAGTCTGTCTGTGAATTAAAAATGGGTGAGATGAAAGACGGTCGAGTCAATCGTAAACGAGATCACGTTTTTTGGAAGCTGGCGAAAACCTTAAAGAGCTTTTAGTTTTCTGGCTTCGGGCACATCGACAGTAAAAAGCCTTCAGGGATTTTTCTCCATCGAATTTTACCGGTGTTTACTATCAGGAAGGAAAGATGGAGGGCATGTCTTCTACAGTCTGTACTTGTGTTGCTAAACCTTCATTACTGATCTGACTGCTTCCTGCTTCTTCATTAACACCCATTAAAGTACACGTATGGGTTCAAGTTGAGCTATGATTGGACGAAAATGACCGATCTGCCGATCTGTTGGGGGAGACCCTGCCTCTCGCCTTAAAATCAGTTGGAGCAACGATCCCCGCGACCACATTAGGAATGGACAGTTCAGAAGACGAAACACACCCTTTCCGGTCCGCTTATTCAGGACCGGGTCGCGGGGCAACAGCCTCAGGTGGGAAGCCCAGGCTTCTCTCACCCAGCTCACCCAGAAGGATCCCGAGTCGTTCCCCAGCCAGCTGGGAGACATAGTCTCATAGACATAGACAGTGCCTCTGGATTGGCAGACCGGGGTGATGGTCCTTCTTTACAAGAAGGGGGACCGGAGAGTGTGCTCCAACTCCTGAGGGATCACGCTCCTCAGCCTCCCTGGGAAGGTCTATTCGGGGGTACTGGAGAGGAGGGTCCATCGGATTGTTGAGTCTTGGATTGAAGAGGAACAGTATGGTTTCCGTCCCGGACGTGGAACTACGGACGAGCTCTATACCCTCTTCAGGATCCTGGATAGTCATGGGGATTCGCCCAATCAGTCTACATGTGTTTTGTGGATCGGGAGAAGGCATTCGACCGTGTCCCTCTGGGACTCTTGTGGGGCGTGCTCCGGGAGTACGGAGTCTCGTAGCCCTCGGTACGAGCTGTCCGGTCTCTGACCAGAGCCAGAGCTTGGTCCGTATAGCCGACACACCCTTTGATGTCCCTAATTCTGTTCTGTATCTGAGCTTGATATTGGCCATACTGGTCAGTCAAAGCCTGATCCTGACAGATCTCAGACGCTAAGCAGGCTGGACCTGGGCAGTGCTTGGACGGGAGACTGCTGGAGACTCAGGTGCCACAGTGGGAGGCCGTTGCGATAAATAGTCACTGTGTCCCTGGGCAAGATACCTTGCCTAATCTAGATGGTCTGCGTGTGATTGGTTGGTGATGCTTAGAGGGTAAAATTTTAACAATAAAAATTAAGCAAAAAAAAAAAAAAAAGGAGAAAAAATTCAGTCACATGAACTAAACAAAATGTAAACAAACACAAATGTAAAAACATCTCCGTTTTTTCCCGACATGGCAAACGCATGCGTTCAAAATGCATAAAACGATGGAAACGTAACTGAAACATGGTGAAATAAAAACCCCGGTAATCTCACCTGAGTAATGTCTGTCCGTTAGGATATCAGAAAACAGAAAAAGGAATTAAGTAGCGTGTGAGAGAAACAGATCTGAGTGTTGGTTTAGTTTATTAGAGCAGAAGTAAAGCCGGTTCTTCTTCTTCTTACCACTGAGCTCTCTTTTTTGATCGACTTTACATGCAGGTAGTCCTCCATGCCTCTAGGGGAGCCATGGTCTGACATTTTGTCCTCCCTGTTGAGTCTCTCTCGGCTCTCGTTCTCTCCGTTCTCTCGAGGTGGTCGGGGTGGAAGGTCACTGCGCTGCTTCTTGGTGACGTGGGCTTCGGGACCGTGGACTGTCTTGACGTGCTTCCTTAAAGAGCTAGGGTCTGTGTAACGCTTGGTACATCCTGGGATTTTACATATGTATGGTTTCTATGGAAACAAGAAAGACCAAATAGAAAGTTAGTACTGATTGGACGGACCTGTAGATTCACGTTGCACCATCTTGGAAACTTAAAGTTCAGTATTTACAGGTAAAGTTCGCATGGCTTCATGTTGGGGATTTTGGTGTTTGCAATCTACAGATAGGGTAAACACAGACCCAAGTCGGCTCACTTAGGGTTTGATACTTCGTTCCTAAAAAGCTACACCTATAGTTCCCCAAAGTGTCACGATTGGTCACTTATTATGTAGTATTTAAATAATGAGTCAGCGCAGTGGGGAGCAGATTGGGTTCACAACAAGAAGGTTCAAATCCCTGACGGGGACGAGGCTTGGAACACTGGCCTTTCTGTGAGGAGTCTGCATGTTCTCCCCGTGTACGCTTGAGTTGCAGGTATGTTATTGTTCAGTATTTACATGGGGAGTTCCCAAAGGTTCCATGTTGAGTCCCATATTTAATTACACAGGATCTAAAGCTCCCAAAGTTCCACATTATCTCTCTTACTTTACGGTAGCTCCATGAGGAGTCTATCAAAGTCCATGTTGGATGATCTTCACTGTTGATTAGCAACCTTTGGAGTTCCCCAAGGCTCTACATTGGGTCAAGTTGGGTAACAAACTGTTCAGTTTTTACATGTAAAGTCCTTTAAACCTCAATGTTGGCTCTTTTCTAGTTGATTAGCTGGACGTAGCGTTCCCTAAATTTCAAATTTGCTTATTATTTAGTTTCTACATCGGGAGTCTATCAAACCTCTATGTTGGATTCCTTATTGTTCATGTGCAATCCCGTATTGTTAAATATTTCCATTGAGTTCTCTCCTCTTCATGTTTGGTCCCTTCGTATCCAACATGGAGTTAGCATTGCTTCATGTTTTTATGAACACGCTGACCTATTTATTGTTAAATCTGGGGTTCCCAAAGCCTGACGTTGGGCCTACTAGCGTTCAGAGATTTGCTCCTTTATTATTTAGTTTCCACATGTGGAGTTTATCAAACGTCCATTTTTAGGCAAGGCAAGTTTATTTGTATAGCACAATTCATACAAAATGTAATTCAAAGTGCTTCACAAGAAAGAAAAGAAAAAGAATGCATTAAAATCACAAAACATAGAATCAAAAAGTTTAAAAAATTAAATAAATAAAATCATTAAAACAGATTAAAAATTGAGCAATTAATAAAAAGCACAGTTAAACAGAACTGTTTTCAGCCTAGATTTAAACATTGTCACAGTAGAGGCCTTTCTCACGGCCTCAGGAAGTTTGTTCCAGACTTTTGCAGCATAAAATTGAAATGCAGCTTCTCCATGTTTAGTCCTGACTCTAGGCTCCAGCAGGAGGCCGGTCCCGGAGGTCCTCAGAGTTCTAGATGGTTCATAAAGTATGGTGTGGAATGGTTCTGGAATACTTATTTATAAACTGTAGACCATTTTATTCTCCACGGGAGTTTGCTTCATTCATTCTGGCTGCTGTTTACATTCCGCCATGCGCAAACGTGCACGAGGCCCAACACGCACTCGCGGACCAAATTCTGTGTGTGGAGCAAAACTTCCCGGACTCTCTAGTTATTATCCTTGGGGATTTTAACAAGGGAAATCTGAGCCAGGAACTCCCAAAGTACAGACAGTTTGTAAACTGCCCAACCAGGGAAAAGAACACATTGGATCACTGCTACACTACAGCCAGTAAAGCCTACAAGGCTGTTTCTCGAGCTGCTCTAGGCTTCTCTGATCACGACATGGTTCACCTCATCCCGGCATACAGACAGAAGTTGAAGCTTTCTAAACCTGCAGTGAGGACTTCCAAGAAGTGGACCAGCGAAGCTGTGGACGAGCTTCGTATGTGTCTGGACACAACAGACTGGGGTGTGTTTAGAGCTGCCACAGATAGTCTGGATGACTACACAGACACAGTGACGTCATACATACGTTTCTGTGAGGACAGCATCATTCCATCAAAAACCAGGGTAAGATTTAACAACGACAAACCCTGGTTCACACCCAGACTAAGACAGATCAGGAGGGAAAAGGAAGCAGCTCACAGAGCCAATGACAGAGAGAGCTACAAAGGCGCTAAGTACCGGTTCTCGAGAGAGGTACAGCAGGCGAGATCCAGGTACAATAAACGTCTGAAGGAGCAATTCTCTGTCAATGACACCGCCTCTGTCTGGAGATCACTTCGGCAAATTACAAACTATAAGCCGAAAGCCCCACATGCTGCTGATGACTTACAACTGGCAGAGAAACTCAACACCTTCTATGCCAGGTTTGATGTCTCACTCTCCTCCCCCCTCACTGATCAACAACCTTCAGACACTTTGAAGCCACTCCCATCCCCCACCCAATTAACAACAGAGGTCACTCCAGCTGACCAGCCCTCCCCCTCCACTGCTTTCTTGGTGACAAAACAGGATGTGCTCAAGCTCTTCCGCAAGCAAAACCCTCGGAAAGCTTCGGGCCCAGATGGTGTCTCCCCGGCCACCCTGAAACACTGTGCTGAGGAACTGTCTCCAGTTTTCACAGACATTTTCAACACGTCGCTGAAGACATGCCACGTTCCAGCCTGCTTCAAGCGGTCCACCATCGTTCCTGTCCCCAAGAAGCCCCGTATCACTGGACTTAATGACTACAGGCCTGTGGCGCTTACGTCTGTAGTCATGAAGTCATTCGAACGCCTGGTCCTCCCTCATCTCAAGCACTTCACCTCTCCCTCTCTGGACCCTCTGCAGTTTGCCTACAGAGCCAACAGGTCTGTAGACGACGCTATCAACCTGGCCCTCCACTTCACCCTGCAGCACCTGGACTCCCCGGGAACCTATGCCAGGATCCTGTTTGTGGACTTCAGCTCTGCATTCAACACCATCCTCCCTACCCTGCTTCAGGACAAGCTCTCTCAGCTCAACGTGCCTGACTCCACTTGCAGGTGGATTACTGACTTCCTAACAGACCGGAGGCAGTGCGTGCGGCTGGGGAAGAATGTCTCCACCTCTCGGACTATCAACACAAGATCTCCACAGGGCTGTGTCCTCTCTCCCCTGCTCTTCTCCCTGTACACCAACTCCTGCACTTCCAGCCATGACTCTGTCAAACTGATCAAGTTTGCAGATGACACCACACTCATTGGGCTCATCTCTGATGGCGATGAGTCGGCCTACAGGATGAAGGTAGACCGGCTGGTGTCCTGGTGCAGCAACAACAGCCTGGAGCTCAACGCTCAGAAGACAGTGGAGATGATCGTGGACTTTAGGAAAGTCACAGCTCCCATTACCCCCCTTGCACTGACAGACTTCTCCATCACCACTGTAGACTCTTTCCGCTTCCTCGGCACTACCATCACACAGGACCTAAAGTGGGAGCCGTCCATCAGCTCCCTGATCAAAAAGGCCCAGCAGAGGATGTACTTTCTGCGGCAGTTGAAGAAAGCCAAGCTGCCCGCCCAGATGTTGGTGCAGTTTTACAGAGCCATCATCGAGTCTGTCCTCACCTCCTCCATCACCGTGTGGTACGCTGGAGCCACAGTCAGGAACAAACACAGACTGCAGCGCATTGTGCGCTCCGCAGAGAAGGTGATCGGCTGCAGCCTTCCATCTCTCGAAGACCTGTACGTCTCCAGGACTCGGGGGCTTGCAGGTCGGATAGCAGCTGACCCTTCCCACCCTGGACATGGACTTTTTGAGCGACTCCCCTCGGGCAGGAGGCTCCGGTCCATTCGGACCAGAACGTCCCGCCACAAAAACAGCTTCTTCCCTTCTGCCGTTGGACTTATGAACTCTTTATAACCTGGATCCCCACATCTCTTAGTCACCTCCCTCTTGTCACTTCACTATCTTTATTATTTTCTATTATTTTCTATGACATTGCACTACTTTTCTTTTTCTTCTGAGCAATCTTAGTTTTGTAAAAATTATTATTATTTTTATTTATTTTATTTTTATTATTTTTATTTTATATGTTTGCACACCAGTACCAGAACAAGTTCCTAGTCTCTGATGTTTTTCACTGACATGGCAATAAAAGCATTCTGATTCTGATTCTGATTCTGATAAGGTACTAACATATCACAGATGTACTTTGGTGCTAGACCATGGAGAGACTTAAACACAAGCAGAGCAGCTTTAAAGTCTATTCTCTGAGCCACAGGAAGCCAGTGCAGAGACTTGAGCACAGGACTAATGTGATCGTATTTTCTAGTTCTTGTTAGGACTCGAGCCGCAGCATTTTGAATAAACTGCAGCTGTTTTAAAGCCTTTTTGTTCAGACCAGTGAGTAGACCGTTGCAATAATCTAACCTATTGGAAATAAATGCATGGATAAGAACCTCTAAGTCTGTTTTAGAAACCAAACCTCTGATTTTGGCTGTTTTTCAGGTGGTAAAAGGCTGATGATGTAATTGATTTGATGTGACTGTTGAAGTTAAAGTCTGAGTCCATTATTACTCCCAGATTTCTAACTTGATTTGTCGGTTCCAGAGAGAGAGATTGAAGGTAACTGATGACACTTTCTTTTTGTTTCTGTGGGCCAAAGACAATGATTTCAGTTTTGTCTGAGTTTAGCTGGAGAAAGTTGTTTTGCATCCAGACTCTGATTTGTTGAATACAGTGACAGAGTGAATCCACAGGTCCATGTTCACCTGCTGTCAGTGACACATAGATCTGAGTATCATCTGCGTAATTGTGATAGGACACGTTATTACTGGCTATCAATTGCCCTAACGGCAGCATGTAGAGGTTAAACAGCAGGGGTCCAAGAATTGACCCCTGGGGAACCCCACAGGTCAAAGGCATGTGATCTGACACACAATTTCCAATTTCTAAAAAATACTTTTTAATTCTTTATTACAAAATGAAGACTTGTGGGGTTCCACAAGGTACCGTATTGGGTTCCAAATGGTTGAGTACCCATCGGAGGAGATACTACATCCTTTATATTCATCACCATCTTTTAAAATGACAAAATATTATTCCAAAAAAGAGATAAACTTATGTTTTCAGATCCGTTCCGTTCCGTCATCTTCCGCTTGTTCCGGGATCTGGTCGCCGGGGCAACAGCCTCAAACGGGTAGCCCAGGCTTCTCTCTCCCCGGCTGCATCCTCTAGCTCACCCGGAAGGATCCCAAGTCGTTCCCCGTCCAGCTGTGAGACATAGTCTCTCAAGCAGGTCTGCCTAATGGTCTCCTCCCGGTGGGACGTGCCCGAAACACCTCGCCTGCGAGGCGCTTGGGGGGCATCCTGACCAGATGCCCGAACCACCCCATCTGGCTCTTCTCGACCTGGAGGAGGAGCGGCTTGACACCGAGCTCCTCCCGGATGGCAGAGCTCCTCACCTGATCTCTGAGTGAGAGCCCAGCCACCCTGCGGAGGAAGCTCATTTCGACCGCTTGTACCCGCGATCTCATTCGTTCGGTCACCACCCACAGGTGGTGACCATAGGTGAGGGTAGGACGTAGATCCTGGTTACCATGGTGAGGGTAGGAACGTAGATCCTGGTTACCATGGTGAGGGTTGGAACGTAGATCCTGGTTACCATGGTGAGGGTAGGAACGTAGATCCTGGTTACCATGGTGAGGGTAGGAACGTAGATCGACTTGTAAATCAAGAGCTTTGTTTTTCGGCTCAGCTCTCTCTTTACCACGACGGACCGATGCAGCGTCCTAGTTATTGCTGATGCTGCACCGATCCGCCTGTCGATCTCCCGCTCCATCCTTCCCCCACTTGTGAACAAGACCCCGAGATACTTAAACCCTTCCACTTGGGGCAGGACTCTGTCCCTGACCCGCAGGGGGCATTCCACCCTTTCCCGGGCGAAGACCATGGTCTCGGCGCTAATTCCCATTCCGGCTGCTTCACACTCGGCAGCAAATCGATCCAGTGAGAGCTGGAGATCACGGTCCGATGAAGCCAACAGATCCACATCATCCACAAAAAGCAGAGATCCGATCCTGAGGTCACCAAACTGTTTTCAGATGTAAAACTAAAAGTTGTCTCCAGATTTATTTTGAACACTTCAAAATAAGTCAAAATTTCTCATAAAAACAAATTGAAACAGTGAATGTTTTAAGTTTCAGACACAGTTTTAAATCCAAGGTTTCGACCTGGTGATAAAACACAACTCCACGTCGGAAGGTGGACAGTGAAGTCCTGTTTGATTATTCCCGCCACTTCTCGGCAGCTTCTCATCTTCTTCAATCAGCTTAGATTTGGTCTCTGAGAGAATTTCTTATGGCCCTCAATAAGGCAGTCTGTGTGAAGTCTGAGCCTGTGGGGGCCGGGCTTTCCTTACCTCGTTGGAGTGTGTCCGGTTCTGATGCTTGGCTCGGTCCGAGGCGTTGGAGAAAGCTTTGTTGCATCCTTCGTGCTCGCAGACGTAGGGTTTCTCTCCGGTGTGGGAGCGCAGGTGGGTTTTCAGATTCTCCAAACGGGAATAAGCCTTTGAGCAGCCTTCAAACTGCAGAAAGGAACAAAACATGAGAAAAAAAAATGTTTTGTTTCTGGTTCAGAGAATTGATTTGCTCTAAATTTATTCCTCATGGTTCAAACCAAATGGTTCTTGGTTTCCTCCTGATATTTAACCAAAAACATTGAAGTTTGACCCCATTATCGCTCCTCAGAGGTTGAAAAAAAAAGGTATGAATAACATTTGTTTTACTTTTTTCTGTAATATAAGCAGTAAGCAGGAGAGTAATGTCCCCGGGGTGAGGCAGGTCTGCTTATCTGTGATAAAAGTGCACGTTTGGCAGTGTTTACAGTGCGAGTTGCTGCCCTCTGGGGGCCAAACGAAGGCCCGCGGGGCGACGGGGCAATCCGTTACTCACCGTACACTTGTGTGGCTTCTCCCCCGTGTGCCGGCGCATGTGAACCACCAGCATGTACTGAGCTTTGAAGGGTTTCTGCTCCCGCGAACAGTCGTCCCAGCGGCACACGAACTCCTTCTTCTCTCCGTGGATGTGGTCATTATTGATGTGCTGTGGGACAGAGTGGGGGAGGGTGATGAGAGGGGGTTTATCCTCGTCCACCAAAGAGCTGTGATCATGTTCTCCTCTGGATGTTTGCATGGAGATCTGTCTTATCAGAGGGAGTCCCAGAAGACGCTGACGCCGTGTTACGGAGATGCTAATTAGAAACACTTTTATTCTCGACACTCTGAGTCCAGGAAGTTCATTTTAATCCCAAACTGCTGGTAAAAAAACTGAACCTCTTCTCACATGGATTAACTTCTGTTTTGAGGGTCTTTGAATCCCACATTTTCTATTTCAGTCGTACATGTGTACTTCACGAGCCCCTCGGATGTTTCTCCAGTGGATGTTGGGCCATGGATTTTGTTCTTCAACATACATATGTAACGTCAGCAGGAAGTCTGCACGCCGACCAAATGGCTGGGACTAAATAGGGAGCGAGAAGAAGGGGGAATTCACAGTGTCTTGTGATGATCAACCAGCTCCATTACGTTTTGAATTGTGGGCGGAGCCTCAACTTGTTTAGAATAGACATTTTAGGATGACCGTAATGGGAATTACAAACGATGAGAAACAGAGAAATCTAATTGTTTACTTTTCTTAAAGCGCTCCTGTCGGGTTTCAGGTCCTAATTGGTCGTTTTGTTGTTTGCTTCCTGTTTTATTTTGAAATACTGACCTCCCTCTTGTTTCAGGTGTCTTGACTTCCCCTCCTTGTGTTCACCCTTTGTTTTGGTGATTACCAGATCCTTCCTAATGTGTCTCACTTGTGTCTCATTGGTTTTGAGTCCAAGCTGGGGGCGAGGTTTTAAACACTGGTCTTTCTGTGTGTAGTTTGCATGTTCTCCCCGTGTATGAGTGGGTTTTCTCTGGTTTTCTCCAAAAACATACATGTTGATTAGGTTCATTAGTTTGATTGGCTGCTATAAAACCACCTCTAGGAATGAATGTGTGTGTGGATGGTTGTGTGTGTGCATGGTACCGCGAAAGACTGGTGACCTGTATGGGTTGTACCCTGCGTTTCAGCCAGGATAGATTCCGGATGAAACTCTAAAGAAAAGTTTTTTATAGCTTTAAACTTTGCTGTAAAATTCATGTTTGATTTAATATCTATTTTTAAACATGATGGGACAAAATGGCCGAATAAGACGTGCTTATTTGTCATCTGTAGAGAAAACGAAGACTTTCCAGAGACATTCACCAGGATTGGTGAGGCCTCATGGAGACAGAGAGTCTCTAAAAGAACATTTTCTCTAAACATGAAGGAGTTTTACTGAATGACTAACATCCCCCTCCCTAATCCCCCTCATTCTACTTGTGTCTGCTCCACTGGAAGTGAGGAATGTCCAACCAGGAGACGTAAAACCGAGCTCAAGTTCCAGCTCGGAAACGCCTCCCTCTGGTGGACGAGCAGGAAGACTTACGTGTACCAGCTGGTCCTGAGTGTCGTACTCTTTGCTGCACCTCTCCCAGTGACAGTTGGTCTCGTAGACGGCCTCGGGCTCCTGTTTGCACTCGTCTCGGTCTACATCGTCCTTCAAATCCAACAGGCCTCCGTGATGAGTCTGTGGAGAACCACAAAGGGGTTGTTTTAGTCTGTGGAGACCCCGGGTCGGGGATGTTTGAGTTGATGTGGAAAAGAAGAGATTAAATTACAGATGACGGGTCGGATGATCTCAGTGATTCGAAACTAAAGTTTCTCTCTAAATCCGTCTGTTTAACTTGTGGATTTCAGCCAATCAGAAGGACACGACATCGTTCAACCTTCATGTTGAGTTTCCAACATTCTAAGTTTCACACTTAAGTTTTTATCTTCTGTTTCGTCGTCTTCCGCTCATCCGGGGCCGTGTCGCAGGGGAAGACGGGAAGCTCAGGCTTTTCTCACCCGGCTGCATCCTCCAGCTCAGCCAGAAGGATCCCAAGATGTTCCCGAACCAGGTGTGAGACATAGTCTCTCCAGTGGGTTCGGGTTCTGCCCCTTGGTCTCCTCCAGGTAGGACATGCCCGAAACACCTCACCATCGAGGCGCTCGGGGGGCATCCTGACCAGATGCTTGAACCACCCCATCTGGATCCTCTCGACCTGGAGGAGGAGCGGCTCGACCCTCCGAAGGACGCTCATTTCGGCCACTTGTATCCGCGATCTCATTCTTTCGGTCACCACCCAGAGCTGGTTACCATGGTGAGGGTGGGAACGTAGATCCTGGTTACCACGGTGAGGGTAGGAACGTAGATCCTGGTTACCATGGTGAGAGTAGGAACGTAGATCCTGGTTACCATGGTGAGGGTAGGAACGTAGATCCTAGTTACCATGGTGAGGGTAGGAATGTAGATCCTGGTTACCATGGTGAAGGTAGGAACGTAGATCCTAGTTACCATGGTGAGGGTAGGAATGTAGATCCTGGTTACCGTGGTGAAGGTAGGAACGTAGATCCTAGTTACCATGGTGAGGGTAGGAACGTAGATCGACTTGTAAATCGAGAGCTTTGTTTTTCGACTCAGCTCTATCGTTACCACGATGGACCGATGCAGCGTCCTAGTTATTGCTGACGCCGCATCGATCCCCCTGTCGATATCCCGCTCCATCCTTCCCCCACTTTTGAACAAGACCCTGAGATACTTAAACTCCTCCACTTGGGGCAGGACCCTCTCCCTGACCTCCAGGGGGCATTCCACCCTTTTCCGAGTGAGGGCCAAGTTTATAACTGTTCAGAACCTTTTCTTTAATTAATGTAAATAGTTTTGTGTAGTATTTTTGTTTTTTTAGCGACCAGCATGGAATCGACCAATCAGACGAGCGGCATTCTTAAAAATGTTCTGAGCATTTTTCAGCTTTTAGTTTTGGCATTTCTTAAATATTGCTCAGCATGTTCCTGAAATAAAATTTTCTATTAGCTTCTGTTTTTATTCATAAAATCAACTTTAAGCCCATCAGCTAATGAACTCTTCTTCTCCTTTCGGCATTTCCGTTCAGGGGCGCCACATCAAGTCAGTTTCTTCTAAAATCAGACAGATTGGGGAAGGCCTGGGATTTCCTCTGGTGGTGAGCAAGGAAACCATGAAAGAAGGATGCCAACTATGTTTTATGCTTTGGTTAAGTTTTTGAAGGTTTTCCTAAACGGGTTTTTTATTTGAAGTAAAATGGAGTGCGTGAATCCAGCGTAACTCTCAGCAGTGAGGAGCTGCCGTATGCGAATGATAAGACGTGGGGAAAAGAGGACACCTGTGGACAGAACCGGAAGTGAACGAAGGACAGTGAAATGAAGCTGAGAAATCCATAAACGAAAGATGTACAAAGTTTGGTACATCAAAGTGTCCAAAACCGTGAGGAGACCCGCCATGCTGATTGGTCTAGAGACAGTGTGGTGAGAGCGGCCATGCTGATTGGTCTAGAGACAGTGTGGTGAGAGCGGCCATGCTGATTGGTCTAGAGACAGTGTGGTGAGAGCGGCCATGCTGATTGGTCTAGAGACAGTGTGGTGAGAGCGGCCATGCTGATTGGTCTAGAGACAGTGTGGTGAGAGCGGCCATGCTGATTGGTCTAGAGACAATGGTGAGAGCGGCCATGCTGATTGGTCTAGAGACAGTGTCACTGAGAAAAAGACAGGAAACAGAGATGTTTGTAGCAGAGATGAAGATGCTGAGGATCTCTCTGGGAGTGACCAGGATGGACAGGATCAGAGGAACAGCACATGTTAGAGGTTTTAAAGTCAGAGAGGTCAGGCTGAGATGGTTTGGACATGTGCAGAGGAGAGCGAGAGAGTACATCAGAAGAAGGATGCTGGGTTTGGAACCACCAGGAAAGAGGACTAGAGGAAGACCAAAGAGGAGGTTCATGGATACAGTGAAGGGAGACATGAAGATAGTTGGTGTGACTGAAGAGGATGCAGCAGATAGGGTTAGATGGAAGAAACTGACTTGCTGTGGCGACCCCTAAAGGGAAATGATGAAAGGAGTGGACGAAGAATTCCACCAACGAAAGATGATTTTAATTCTGTGTATTTTACTTTCATTCTCTAAAATTAATCAAGGATCTCTTTGAAGGACAAAAAATATTTATTTATTTATTTATTTATTTATTTCGGTCACAGTGCAACCTCATATCAATGAAATAAAGAAAACAACCATATTCCAGCAAAGGACCGAAAAGGTAACGGCTGAAGCAAACGCTTATTACGCCGACCCTTTTTTTTTTTTTTTTATGTCATAATAAAAGCAAAAAGACATAAGTAAATACTAAGTCATCATAATTGTTATAACGCATAACATAATAATATCATAATACATCATAACATAATCATAACACATCATAATATATAACATAATCATAACACATATTCGTAACACATAACATAATCATAACACATCATAATTGTTTACTTTTTATAGAAGCTTGAATTTAACCATCAAGACTTGCATATTTTTTAAGTATTAATAACTTAAATTTCTTTTTTAAACATAAAAGATTTAAACACAATTTAAGTTCATCATTACAATTATTCCAAAGATCCACACCTTTAATAGAAATACAGAATTTTTTAACATTTGTTCTAAATTTATTTTTAATGAACACATCATTTCCTCTTAGTTCGTATGGACTTTTCCTAATAATAAACATATTTTGTAGAGAGTTTGACATCATGTTTTTTTTTATCTTAAACATAAATTTTAAAGTGTGTAATTCCACTAAATCATAGAACTTTAATGTTTTTAAATTTATAAATAGATTATTGGTAGGTTGATTATAAGATGAGAATGTTATTGCTCGTATTACTTTTTTTTTTGTAAAATATAAATTGGTTTTGTGTTAGTTTTGTACGTATTTCCCCAAATCTCGATACAATAAGTTATATATGGAAGTACTAATGTATTATATAACATAAACAAACTTTTTTTATTTAGGACAAATCTGAATTTATAAATGATTGCTATTACTTTAGACAGTTTATTTTTTGTATAATTTATGTGTGATTTCCAGCTTAATTTGTGATCTATAATCATTCCAAGGAACTTACTGTCGTAAGCTCGTTCCAATGGGGTGTTATTAAGCATAATTTGAATTTGTTTAGGTACTTTTAATTTTGTAAATACTATAAATTTCGTTTTTTCAATATTTAATGATAATTTATTTATGTCAAACCATATTTTTATTTTACTCAATTCTCTTTCAACTGATTGTATCATTTGGTTCAGGTCTTTTCCTGAAAAGTAAAGAGTAGTGTCGTCTGCAAACAGTACATAATTTATTAGTTTGGATGTGTAACACAAATCATTGATGTACAGGATAAAGAGTTTAGGCCCCAGCGTTGAGCCTTGTGGAATTCCACATATGACTTTTAATAAATCAGATTTTTCCTCCTTTATTTGTACATATTGATATCTATTTTCTAAGTAGCTCTGAAGCCATGTATATGCAGCTCCTCGAAAACCAAATCTGTCTAGTTTGCTCAGTAATATATTATGATCTATGGTGTCGAAAGCTTTCTTAAGGTCTATGAAAATACCGATGCCATAATTATTTGAGTCTATTGATGTAGTAATATTTTCTATTAGTTCTGTAACAGCCATATTAGTGGATCGGTTTTGTCTAAACCCATATTGTTTGTTACTAAGGAGCTGGTGTTTCTCTTTAAATTTATCTAATCTTATTACAAATACTTTTTCTATTATTTTTGAAAACTGTGGAAGTATGGATATAGGCCAAATAATTTGAAAATAATTGTTTATTGCCATTTTTATAGACTGGAATAACTCTAGTTATTTTCATTTTTTCAGGAAATTTACCGATTTGAAAAGACTTATTGCAAATCTATGTTAGAGGCTGTGCAATATGTTCTATTGTATTCTTTATTAAATTCATATCAATGTTAAGTGTATCTTTAGATGTTTTTGATTTAAATTGCTTTACTATTTTAATTATTTCTTTTTCATTTGTTGGGTTTAAATAAAATGTAAAAGGATTTCTGTTTACAGCATCACTTGGACTTATGTTATGCTTCTCAATACTTTCAGCCAAGGTATTTCCTACGTTAACAAAATAATGATTAAATCCTTCTATAATTTCTTTTATATTTTCCAGCTTTGAGCTTTTGTTCATGAATTGTTTTGGTATTTTATATTTTTTATCTTTTATTTTAATTATTTTATTAATGACATTCCATGTTCCCTTAATATTTTCTTTTTGTTCTTCAAATAATTTATGAAAGTATTCTTTTTTGGTTTTCCGCAAAATACTAGTCAATTTGTTTTTATAATTTTTATATTTTATTTCAGATTCCTTGGTTTTGTGTTGAATAAACTTTTTATATAACATATTTTTCTTCTTACATGCATTTTGTAATCCACTTGTTATCCATGGCTTTATTTTAGAATTTTCTTTAAGTCTTACCTTTTTTAATGGGCAGTTTTTATTGTAGATTTCTAAAAACATGGATATAAAAATTTCATACGCTTCACTTGGGTCAGTTTGGTTGTAGACCTCGTCCCATTTCTGTTTTAATAAGTCTTCTTTAAGTTTATTTAGAGTTTGGTCTGTCACTCGCCTAATATATCTGAATGTTTCAGAGTTTTCTTTGTCATCAGTTATAATTTTATTTTGAAATATAGCAAAAACTGGTAGGTGGTCACTTATATCACTGACAAGAAGGCCACCAACAATTTTAGCTTCAATATTGTTTATAAAAATATTATCTATTAGAGTGGAGGAATCAATCGTTATCCTGCTGGGTTTATCAATAATTGGTAGTAACATATTTGAATGCATCATATTTATGAAATCAGTTGTTTTCCCATGGGTAGTTGCTTTAAGCAAATTTATATTTAAATCTCGAAATATTATTAATTCCAAATTAATAAAATTAATAAATACAAATTAATAAAATAAGAAATTTACTTTTTTTTTCCAAATTTTGTTCACATTTTTAAAACTTTATCAGAATGAGAATCGTTCACGTTGACGCAGTAGCACTTGTCCCATTCAGCTTGCCGTATTATTTCAATAGAAACACGTACACACTTATTTAAACAGTCACACACACCTCGACACACATGCATTCTCTTCCACAACGTGCTGACTCCAGCATGTTGGTTTCTGCCCCACACACACTGCCTTCATCAATCCTGGTGGCCCCAGGACGCCGCCGAGCGGCACATCCCCATGCATCACACCGCCCCATCGCACAGCAGACGCAAATTTGTCAAAAGAAGAAGAAAAAAGCTCCTCCGCTGACGTTAAAGCCCGGCTAATATTTCATGGAAATGAAGTGTTCTGGCACAGTTTATGCCGGCCAGGGAGGAGTGGACCAAAGCTTTCATCACACACACTTTTTATTCTTTTCAAATGAGACTTACAAGCAGGTCACGGGAGGCTGGGACCTCGTAGCGCCCCCAAGGGTCCACAAACAACAAACAAGAGGTATAGCTGAATAAACAGGTGTCGCTGATAGAAAAAAATTGGCGTAAAACTCCAAATTTATCGTTAATCTGCGATCTGATTGTATCAACATTTTCAGTTCGGGACGCACACGATCAATAAAGGAAGAAACGTAGTGCGCGACTTCAGTTCACGAACAGCCTGGTCAAACTTAGCAGAGGAAACATGACAGCTTCGTGCTTCTGTTATCGATGTTATCAAAACTACGGTAGGCTGGTCCCTGGGGGCGCTGGCCCAGTGGTAGGGTTACCGTCTTTTGACCATGAGAACCTGGTTTGAATCCCACTGGGACAAAGCGTTCTCTGGGACTCCAGAAACACACACTGAAAAAAAAAATAAACAAAAAAAAACCCCTTAAAACTACGGTAGGTTACTAATTGACCCAAAAGTTTTCAAAATAAAATTACTGAAATCTTTTCGTTCTGCTGTCTTCCGTTGATCCGGGGCCGGAATTCTGTTCTAGTTAATTCAAGTTATCCTCCGCAATCACTTAAAAAAAAAAAAAAAAAAAAAAAAAACGTTCTACATCATCACACACTCTAAAAACAGAGTGTGATGGTTTGTTTTCTTACCGGTGAACACGGAGACATCGGTCCGGATCCATCTGTTTCTGCTTTCACCTTCGACCTCTTGTTGACCACAGAGTCCACCGAGCTGCTGACGGCCGGGTCGCCTCCGTGGTTCTGTGATGAAAAATATACAATGAAAAACCCACAAAAATGATAAAAACAAACCCCTAAATTAGTAAAAAATGTTTGAAAAATTTTGCGGGCTGCACAGTGGCCTCACAGCGAGAACGGAAACTCCTGAGCGCCCAAATTCAACGGCAAGAAATTTGGCAAAAATCTAAAATTATGTAGTAAATAAGTTTTTATTTTCTCACAAAAAAAGACAAAAATTAATTTTTTAACCAAAATGGATCGAAATTTTTTTTTTAACAATAAAAACTTTTGCAGATTAAAGACTTTTTTATATTCGGAACTATATAAGTTAAATTTAAAAAGACATGTTTTATGTAACCAGGATCTACGTTCCTACCCTCACCATGGTAACCAGGATCTACGTTCCTACCCTCACCATGGTAACCAGGATCTATGTTCCTACCCTCACCATGGTAACCAGGATCTACGTTCCTACCCTCACCATGGTAACCAGGATCTATGTTCCTACCCTCACCGTGGTAACCAGGATCTACATTACTACTCTCACCATGGCAACCAGGATCTATGTTCCTACCCTCACCATGGTAACCAGGATCTACGTTCCTACCCTCACCATGGTAACCAGGATCTACGTTCCTACCCTAACCATGGTAACCAGGATCTACGTTCCTACCCTCACCATGGTAACCAGGATCTACGTTCCTACCCTAACCATGGTAACCAGGATCTACGTTCCTACCCTCACCATGGTAACCAGGATCTATGTTCCTACCCTCACCGTGGTAACCAGGATCTACATTCCTACTCTCACCATGGCAACCAGGATCTATGTTCCTACCCTCACCATGGTAACCAGGATCTACATTCCTACCCTCACCATGGTAACCAGGATCTACGTTCCTACTCTCACCATGGTAACCAGGATCTACGTTCCTACCCTCACCATGGTAACCAGGATCTACGTTCCTACCCTCACCATGGTAACCAGGATCTACGTTCCTACCCTCACCATGGTAACCAGGATCTACGTTCCTACCCTCACCATGGTAACCAGGATCTATGTTCCTACCCTCACCATGGTAACCAGGATCTACGTTCCTACCCTCACCGTGGTAACCAGGATCTACGTTCCTACCCTCACCATGGTAACCAGGATCTACGTTCCTACCCTCACCATGGTAACCAGGATCTACGTTCTTACCCTCACCATGGTAACCAGGATCTACATTCCTATCCTCACCATGGTAACCAGGATCTACATTCCTACCCTCACCATGGTAACCAGGATCTACATTCCTACCCTCACCGTGGTAAACAGGATCTACATTCCTACCCTCACCATGGCAACGAAGGTTCTACATTCCTACCCTCACCGTGGTAACCAGGATCTACGTTCCTACCCTCACCATGGTAACCAGGATCTACATTCCTACCCTCACCATGGTAACCAGGATCTACATTCCTACCCTCACCGTGGTAACCAGGATCTACGTTCCTACCCTCACCATGGTAACCAGGATCTACATTCTTACCCTCACTGTGGTAACCAGGATCTACATTCCTACCCTCACCGTGGTAACCAGGATCTACGTTCCTACCCTCACCATGGTAACCAGGCTCTACATTCCTACCCTCACCATGGTAACCAGGATCTATGTTCCTACCCTCACCATAGTAACCAGGATCTACGTTCCTACCCATCACCATGGTAACCAGGATCTACGTTTTTACCGTCACCATGGTAACCAGGATCTACGTTCCTACCCTCACCATGGTAACCAGGATCTACGTTCCTACCCTCACCATGGTAACCAGGATCTACGTTTTTACCGTCACCATGGTAACCAGGATCTACGTTCCTACCCTCACCATGGTAACCAGGATCTACGTTCCTACCCTCACCATGGTAACCAGGATCTACATTCCTATCCTCACCATGGTAACCAGGATCTACGTTCCTACCCTCACCGTGGTAACCAGGATCTACGTTCCTACCCTCACCATGGTAACCAGGATCTACGTTCCTACCCTCACCATGGTAACCAGGATCTACGTTCCTACCCTCACCATGGTAACCAGGATCTACATTCCTATCCTCACCATGGTAACCAGGATCTACATTCCTACCCTCACCATGGTAACCAGGATCTACATTCCTACCCTCACCGTGGTAACCAGGATCTACGTTCCTACCATCACCGTGGTAAACAGGATCTACATTCCTACCCTCACCATGGCAACTAAGGTTCTACATTCCTACCCTTACCATGGTAACCAGGATCTACATTCCTACCTTCACCATGGTAACCAGGATCTACATTCCTACCCTCACCGTGGTAACCAGGATCTACGTTCCTACCCTCACCATGGTAACCAGGATCTACATTCCTACCCTCACCGTGGTAACCAGGATCTACGTTCCTACCCTCACCATGGTAACCAGGCTCTACATTCCTACCCTCACCATGGTAACCAGGATCTATGTTCCTACCCTCACCATAGTAACCGGGATCTACGTTCCTACCCTCACCATGGTAACCAGGCTTTACGTTCCTATCCTCACCCTGGTAACCAGGATCTACGTTCCTACCCTCACCATGGTAACCAGGATCTACGTTTTTACCGTCACCATGGTAACCAGGATCTACGTTCCTACCCTCACCATGGTAACCAGGATCTACGTTCCTACCTTCACCATGGTAACCAGCTGTGGGTGGTGACCTAATGAACGCAATCACGAATACAAGCGGCTGAATTGGTTTTCCGCTGCAGTGTGGCTGGGCTCTCTCTCAGAGATAGAGGGAGGAGCTCATTGTAGAGCCATTGATCTTCTGGGTCAAAGGAAACAAGATGGGGTGGTTCGGGCATCTCGTTAGGATGTCCTACAAGCACCTCACTGGTGAGGTGTTTCGAGCACATCCTACCAGGTGGTGACCCAGAGGCAGACCTCGAACCTGCTGGAGAGACTGTCTCACAGCTGGACAGGGAACACCTCAGGATCCTCCCAGGTGAGCTGGAGGATGGATTTTGGGTGGGGGAAGCATGGATTTCCCGCCTGAGGGTTTTATCCCATGTTTCAGCCCCAGATAAGCGGAAGATACGTTTAAGTATGAATGCACGGAAATATCAAACATCATGTTTACCGCTGAACTTAGGGAACAATTTATTTGTGTGGAAGTCGGCATTTGGCAGAATTCGGGTACCAACTCTTATTTAGCCTCACCTTAGACGTGAGGTCACTGTTGTGGACGGCGGTGGTCAAAGAGGAGAGGCTCAGGCTTGGCTGGCGGCTGGAGAATGTGGACGGAGGCTGGAGGAGAGGTGGAGTATGTCCGAAAGCGCTGAGGCCTCTCTGAAGCTGCTGGTAAGCCACCGGGTTGATGGGGTGAGGGAAAGGAAAGGACGGACTGTGGGAGAAAAAACAAAATGAAGCATTCCCACTGAACATGAAGCTCACACGGGATTCGCCCAATCAGTCGTATTTATTTCTCAAAACATTCACCCCTAATTTATGTTCAAATTTAGTATGAAACTTTTTCATACTAAATCCCAGGATGGGAATTAGCGCCTCCAAATCCGAGACCATTGTCCTCGCCCGGAAAAGGGTGGAATGCCCCCTGCGGGTCAGGGACAGGGTCCTGCCCCAAGTGGAGGAGTTTAAGTATCTCGGGGTCTTGTTCACGAGTGGGGAAAGGATGGAGCGGGAGATCGACAGGCGGATCGGTGCAGCGTCAGCAATAAGTAGGACACTGCATCGGTCCGTCGTGGTGAAGAGAGAGCTGAGCCGAAAAGCAAGGCTCTCAATTTACAAGTCGATCTACGTTCTTACCCTCACCTATGGTCACCAGCTGTGGGTGGTGACCGAAAAAATGAGATCGCGGGTACAAGTGGCCGAAATGAGCTTCCTCCGCAGGGTGGCTGGGCTTTCACTCAGAGATCGGGTGAGGAGCTCTGCCATCCGGGAGGAGCTCGGTGTCGAGCCGCTCCCCCTCCAGGTCGAGAGGAGCCAGATGGGGTGGTTTGGGAATCTGGTCAGGATGCCCCCCGAGCGCCTCACGAGCGAGGTGTTTTGGGCACGTCCCACCGGGACGAGACCAAGGGGCAGACCCTGAACCCGCTGGAGAGACTATGTCTCACAGCTGGCCGGGGAACGACTTGGGATCCTTCCGGGTGAGCTGGAGGATGAAGCCGGGGTGAGAGAGGCCTGGGCTGCCCGTTTGAGGCTGTTGCCCCCGCGACCCGACCCCGGAACAAGCGGAAGATGACGGAACGGACGGAACTTTTTTTCACACGAATGGTTCACACCAAAGACTGTTAGGTTCGTTTCTTTTGGCCGGATCACAACGCCCGAACTTTGCTGGACTGTTCCTTGAACGGTAGGAAGGGGTGCCAAATTTTGACAATGCTCGTCAAAATTTAGAGCACAAAAATGGGAGGAAAGAATAAAAAACGGTGGCATTGGCTTGGCAGTGCACGGCTGAAGCTGGCATTGCTTTAGCGTTGGTTTGGCAGTACAGGGAACCCCAAAACCAAAGCTTAACTTTATTACTGCCATGGATTGCTGCTTTAACGTCCGACACGTTCCAGTAACGCTGTGTGAAACACAAACAACCACTCCACCAAAGTTCGTGAAAAGTTTAGTCACCGCCAGTTTACCGCTGGTGAAGCAGTGGTGGTCCAAAGTTGGCCTGGTGGACCCAAGGATCCACGAACTTACTCCTAGCTGTGCCAAACTTTGACCAGGCATTGGTAGTCCTCACCAATTACAATATTTTGTCCAGCTCAAAACTTTCAGAGTAAGAGGTCCCTTCGTATGGAAAACCATCTGGGCAAATATTCTTGCTAAAATAAGCACCGCGGACTAGAGTTTCGGACGTTGCTCGGCGATGAATAGTGAGGAGTTTTTTTTATAGGGGAGGCGTTAACTCAGTAGTAGAGTGTTGGTCCTCGGACTGGAAGAAACTGAGCCGCCTAGGTGTCTGCTGCACAGACGCCCAACCCCCGAGCTACTCCCGCTATGGGTGCCATCATGGCCGCCTGCTATGGTGCAATGCAGCACTTTAATTTCTCCATTTTGGGACTAAGAATTCTTCTTCTTTTACAAGAAGCAACACTGATTTAAAAAAAAGGGTAAAACAAGGACATTTGGAGGAAGGTTGCTAGGTAACAGAACTACTTCCTGGAGGTGTGGCCAAAACAGCAAACTGGGCCTAAACTCAAAAATGTGGGAATCAATTAGAAAACCCATTCATGAGGTCAAAATGGCTCTAATGTGACATTATGTGGAAGGCGGGGCGGGGCCTTACCTGAGACCCCCGATGGACAGGTGTCCGTAGGAACTGGCGGCAGAGCTGGAGCGGGAGTTGTTTATGTAAGCAACCAGAGAGTTGGGCGAGGTACGAATCATCGTCTGAAGGTCGATGCTAGCCTCAGATAGCGGTGAGATGGACAGCGCCCTCTTCCTGCTGAGCCTGGGCGTTAGCCTTGGACCGGAGAACCGGGACACTGTGGAGAACAGGCGGAGTGTGAGGAATAAGTAACAACCCTCTGGTACCAGGAGGTGGAACCATGAGGGGCGGGGTTGGAGTGATGTCAGAGCCAAAAAAACTTACAGTTTATAAGTATGTTTTTAATCGGATCAGATCGAGAACTGAGCATTGACCTGGAAATACGTCGGACGGAGCAACTATATTTCACCTTAAGGCGGCCTATTTTTTTGTTTTGTTTGCCGCTATGCTAGGACTAGCATGCAAACAAAAAAAAAGCTCACTCCTGGCATCTGAGTCCTTAATCCTAAAAGTAAAGGAAGCACAAAACTGGTATTAAAAAATAAAATTATTAAGGGTTTAATGTTAGAATGTAAAAAATATGGATCAACATAAGGGTTTAATTTTGCTCTAAACGTCCACTTTTATTTTGAAAAATAATGTTTTTACACCCGTTTGTAAAGTAAAAGTTTTTTAAAAAACATCTTTTAAAATCTTTGATTATTATTTGAATGATTTCTAATATTTTTCTTTTCTTTCATTTTATTTTTTTATTTCCTCTCAAACTGAATGTTGAATTGTGGATTCCAGAGTGGTGCAGCGGTTAGCACGGAGGCCTCACTGCAAGATGGTCAGGGTTTGAGTCTTGGAGAGGGGGAACAGGCTTGAATCACTGGTATTTCTGTGTGTAGTTTGCATGTTCTCCCATCTATATGTGGGTTTCCTCTAAAAACATACATCTTAGGTTCATTGGCTGCTATGAAATTACCCCCAAGAATGAGTGTGTATGTTTGGGCACGCAACACACTGGTGACCAGTTCGGGGTGTACCCTACCTCTCGCTTGAAATGAGCCAGGATAGGCTCCGGCACCCCCCACCGCCCCATCAAAGATAAGTGATTCCAAAGATCAAATAAATTTCTACTCTCAAATATTTTTGAGGTTTTAGGATTTCAGTTTTGAATCAGTATTTTTTTTTTAACGTCCTTAATTCATCCCTCAACGGGAAAATTTGTGTGCTGCCTTCCACCTAGCAGCCTGCCACGACGGTGCCAATGGTAGGAGAAATGGGGGGTTAGGTGTCATCCCCAGGGACGCCTAGACAAAAGCTCAGTGGGATTCGATCCTGCGAACATCCAGAAAACTTCCGATCCAAGGGCGATCGTTCTAGGTTGTCTGTGTTGTGCAAATAAACCCCCTTTTCCGTGAGAGAGTTGACGTTTGCAAGCTTGATATTAGACATCACTGGCCTTTAAAGCGGGGAATGACAAGACACAGGTGTGACAAATGAGGGCATGTAGTAAGCAACAGAAAAGGAGGCTCTAAGTGGAGGTTGTGTGGAGAACAAACCTCTTTCCTTTCCTGTTGAACAATAACGATACTTTAAACTTCATTTCGGACTTGTTAAACATGGGTGAATAAATTTGTGAATCGATGGATCATAATTTACGGACAATCCTCTCCATTTTCATTCTGAGTCTCATTAAGAAGGTTTAATATCAGGCGCCAGATTGAGGAAGACTCTAATCTCTAATCTAGGTGATTTATTAACTTCCAAAGGAACAGTTTTCATGTGATAAATGCAGGAAATCCTCCTTCCTGATCCGAAGACCCCCTGCTCCCACCCACCAACCTTTAAACACTTCTGAAATCCGATCAGTCACTCCTCCTTCTCCATTTCTGCTATTCTCAGATGGACCAGTTACCTGGTTGGGGAGGAAGATTGATGCGGCGGCGGCGTGAGCGAGACAACACAAACCCCACGGACACACAAAGCCCAATCAATAAGTGCTGAAGCGCCGTCATGGCCGCTACAGGCGGCCATTTGTTCACGTTGATAGAAACGGAGGTTTTTTTAGAGCTAACTCTGAGGCTAGGTGGGCCGACACGTGGATTAACATGTCTCACACTGATTTAAACAATAGGCCTTAATGTGAAGGGGTTTGGGATGAATGCCATAAAGAGGTGGCGCACTTCAAGGCACTCGAGGTTAAACATCTACTGGATAGACATCTTGCTCTCACCCCGGCTGCATCCTCCAGCTCACCCGCGAAGATCCCGAGGTGTTCCCTGTCCAGCTGTGAGACATAGTCTCTCCAGCAAGTCGGGGTCTGCCTCTAGGTCTCAACCTGGTAGGACGTGCCTGAAACACCTCACCAGCAAGGTGTTTGGGAATCATCATGACCAAATGCCTTAACCATCCCATGTGGCTTTGCTCGACCCGGAGGAGCAATGGCTCTACGCCATACTCCTCCCGGATGGCAAAGGCTCCTCCCTCTATGTCGAGCCACCCTGCAGAGGAAGATCATCTCAGCAGCTTGTATCCGCAATCTTGTTCTTTCGGTCACCACCGAAAGCTGCTAGTTACCATGGTGAGGGTAGTAACGTAGATCCTGTTACCATGGTGAGGGTAGGAAAGTAGATCCTGGTTACCATGGTGAGGGTAGGAATGTGTATCCTCGTTACCATGGTGAGGGTAGGAACGTAGATCCTGGTTACCATGGTGAGGGTAGGAACGTAGATCCTGGTTACCATGGTGAGAGTAGGAACGTAGATCCTGGTTACCATGGTGAGGGTAGGAACGTAGATCCTGGTTGACATGGTGAGGGTAGGAACGTAGATCCTGGTTACCATGTGAGGGTAGGAACGTAGATCCTGGTTACCATGGTGAGGGTAGGGACGTAGATCCTGGTTACCATGGTGAGGGTAGAAACGTAGATCTGGTTACCATGGTGAGGGTGGGAACGTAGATCCTGGTTACCATGGTGAGGGTAGGAACGTAGATCCTGGTTACCATGGTGAGGGTAGGAACGTAGATCCTGGTTACCATGGTGAGGGTAGGAACATAGAACATTTCAGTTTGAAGTTTTTTTGGTTTTTGAGATTCTAAAATAGTCCCGTTTGTTTTTTGAAAGACAGAAAAAAAACTAAAATCTTAAACTTTTCGAGTCATCGATAGTCCATCGTCACCCACGTGGCCGCTCATTAGCATTCACACATAACCAATCAATCTCCGCCCTGCAATTTGCTGTAATCGCTCCAGATAAGCGTCCAATCGGCCGGCTCGTTCTTCATTCTGCTAAATGAGGACAATTTCCAGAAAATTGATCGGATTGATCCGAGGAAAGTTAAAGTCAGGCCCGGATCAGGAGGCGTTGTAAAGGTTTTTATTTTCTCCGTCTGGAAGGTTCGGGCATATTTACGTCTTAATGGCTGCGGACCAACTTCCATAGAATAAAACCAGCTGTTTTATGGATTTATGAGTTCGTAGGGCCAGTAAAACTCCACCAGGTTCGAGTTGAGCTGGACGAGTGGTTCTCCAAACTGGACGGAAGCCAAGAACCTGAAGCGGTGCCAAGTCAAAGCACAACGACACGTTTCTGATTTTCAACCAGATGATTAAAAACCCCTGAAAGTTCTGAACAATCCACCTTCATAATAAACATATGACCTTGAGATTTGGTCACCTCCCCCTCAAAACTAAAACAATTCATCTATAGCTGGTACTGAGTAACTTGAGGGGAGTTGAATAGAAATTCCTTCATAAATTTTAGGGATTTTGATTAATTTGTTTTTACCATTTTTTTTTGTGTTTAACCAGTAAAACCAGGAACATGCGGGTATTGAAGACATGCCACGTTGTCACCAGTAAAACCAATCTCCCATTTGTTTTGAAGTTGGTATCGGTCTTTGAAGCCACGGAAACAAAACAATGATGTTTGAGAAACTCATTATGGGATGTCTCCATCGGGGGTGCGGTGGTATTACCATACTATATTCATTGTGATGTTTAAGCGGGTAAAGCTGAACAGTGGCGGTTCGGGGGGTGGGAGTGTGGGTGAGGTATATGGAGGGGGGTTCAGGTGTGTTACCATCGACAACCGTATTCATCTCTGTTACGCCCTCCCCGTCTCTAGGGAGATGTGTTTATTAATGTGCCACTTTCTCTGATAAATGGACCAATGGAAAGCCTGGGCTCGCTCACCCACCGCTCTCCCTCACCTGCATTGTGATTTATCTGAGCAGGCGCCACCAGGAGGGTTGGTCGGGGTGGCTTTCGAGGCTGGTTTTTAGTGACGTTGGACGCATTTAAAAATAGAAGTTTGAGGGTTTTCTGGCTCGGAGATTATCACGACTTATTTCTATCGTTTTGACAAAGCGGGCCAAAAGGGACTTATTATGATTTTAAAATAATACCTGTATGGTGGCCTCAAAGCAAGAAAGTCAGGGTTCGAGTCACTAAGTAGGGATAAAACTTCAAATTCTAACTTTTCTGTGTGTAGTTTGCATGTTCTCCCTGTGTTTATGTGGGTTTTTCTGGTTGGATTTTCCTTTTTCTGAATGTTTTGAGTTTGCATCATTGTTTTTTACTCTGATTTGTTTAATAAAAAAAAACCACGGTAACCAGGATCTACGTTCCTACCCTCACCATGGTAACCAGGATCTACGTTCCTACCCTCCCCATGGTAACCAGGATCTACGTTCCTACCCTCACCATGGTAACCAGGATCTACGTTCCTACCCTCATCATGGTAACCAGGATCTCATGGTCCTACCCTCACCATGGTAACCAGGATCTACATTCCTACCGTCACCATGGTAACCAGGATCTACGTTCCTACCCTCACCATGGTAACAGGATCTACGTTCCTACTCTCACCATGGTAACCAAGATCTCATGTTCCTACCCTCACCATGGTAACCAGGATTTATATTCCTACCCTCACCATGGTAACCAGGATCAACGTTCTTACCATCACCATGGTAACCAGGAACTACGTTCCTACCCTCACCATGGTAACCAGGAACTACGTTCCTACCCTCACCATGGTAACCAGGATCTACGTTCCTACCCTCCCCATGGTAACCAGGATCTCATGTTCCTACCCTCACCATGGTAACCAGGATCTACGTTCCTACCCTCACCATGGTAACCAGGATCTACGTTCCTACCCTCACCATGGTAAACAGGATCTATGTTCCTACCCTCACCGTGGTAACCAGGATCTACGTTCCTACCCTCACCGTGGTAACCAGGATCTACGTTCCCCCCCTCACCGTGGTAACCAGGATCTATGTTCCTACTCTCACCATGGTAACCAGGATCTCATGTTCCTACCCTCAGCGTGGTAACCAGGATCTACATTCCTACCCTCACCATGGTAACCAGGATCAACGTTCTTACCATCACCATGGTAACCAGGTAAGGAGAGCATGGTAAGGAGAGCAGCAAACAAATTTCCCCGGTGAGGGATGAATAGAGTAATTCAAAATAAAAAATAAAAAAAAATAAAAAATAACCAGGAACTACGTTCCTACCCTCACCATGGTAACCAGGATCTCATGTTCCTACCCTCACCATGGTAACCAGGATCTACGTTCCTACCCTCACCATGGTAACCAGGATCTCATGTTCCTACCCTCACCATGGTAACCAGGATCTACGTTCCTACCCTCACCATGGTAACCAGGATCTACGTTCCTACGCTCCCCAATTTCCCCTAATTTTTCCCATAATTTAAATAGTTTTTGCTGAGATATAATTATTTAAGTACAAAGTTTAGGTGTGAAAGCATCAAAATAAGATAGATATGAAGTTTGCCTTGACATGTATTGAAACTGACGTAACTGTGCCAAAATCTATTTTGAACAGGTACTTGTTCGAAAAATATTTCCAAGATGGCAGCGTGGTTGAGAAGCAGTGGCTAGAGCAGGCATGGGCAAACTATGGCCCGCCGGCCAGATGCGGCCCGTTAAACATTTTAATCCGGCCTGGAAAAAACAAAAAACGCCAAAACATGTTAATGTTTTATTTTCCCTGCAGTTCTGATATTTCTTCACTAGATGGTGCCAAAGATAAAACAACACTGCTCCCATTAAAATGTGTGTGTTTTCATGATACGCACATTGTCTAACCCCTGGGCTAGGGGGTCCCATCATTCTGTAATTACCGAATACCGGGAATTTGTCAAAATTACAGCAAAGAAGATTCTTAAAACTCAAAGGGTAACTTTTAAAACATGCACTTTGTTTGGATAAACTTGACTCACCATCTATGGGGGCGATGTATTCGGAGAGATGGGCCCCTGCATTGGCCCCGCTCCCCTGCATCAGCAGTTCTCCATATGGGCTCCGATGGGCGGCCATCAGGTGGTAGTACTCAGCCGGACCAGCTCCGGGTGGAGGCGGGGGTGGAGGAGGAAGTCCAAACAGCCCGCGTTCTTTCAGATGCTCGTGAGCCACTGTGGGGAAAAGAAAGGAATGAAAGAAAAGAGGGGGGTCCTGCTGGGAAGGAGCCAAAAGGACGGGTTTGGTGGTGTGCATCGGCCCGTGGAGGTTTACCAGCCCCCCAACCACTGTCCTACCACCACCATACCCGCTTCCCCCCACCGCCCCAAAGATTATACAACCACTTTTAGTCTGTAAACTGGTTCCATTGAACAGTTTTAGAGTTTTGCTGGTTTTATTGGTGTAATTATAAGATGTAAAGTTGTCCCAGTTTACCGTCCTGGTTTTACACGTTGATACTGGTGTATTTATTGAGTGTAAACGTCTGTTTTACTTACGTTCGGCTGGGCTGAGTCCCCGTGCGGCGGAGATCATGGAGAGGGCGGGGCTGCCGTGCACCGTGCGCAGGTAGTGTTCCACGTGAGGCGGGACGTACGGATGCGGCGGGCTGAACGGTGAGTCGCTGGTTGCCATAGCAGCGGGTGAAAGGCGGATCAGCGAGATGTCGGAGATGGAGCCGGTGAGACCTGCGGGACTGGAGACATCGGACACATCAGACTGGGACTGGGAGGGTTCAGTCGTTCAGGAGGGTTCTTAACTTATTTAATTTTCTCTGTTTCTATGACAACAAGTCACATGTCAGCAGAACAAAGACCAGAATCTGATTGGACCACAATGTTTACACTTATTTATCAGTAACAAACAAACTGAAACTTATTTATATTCCTAATTCAGACATGTTTACAGGTCAGATATTAAAAAAGAAAAAAAAAAAGAAAAAAAAAATGTTGAACACAGTAAAGAACTTCGAGCAGCATAGAAAAACACAGGATGTGTACATGTACAATGCCCCCTGCAGGTCAAGGACAGGGTCCTGCACTAGATGGAGGAGTTTTAAGGACCTCTGGGTTTTGTTTACATTAAGGGAAGGATGGACAGATGCATCGGTGTGGCGTCCGCTGTAATTAGGATGCCGCATTGATCCATTGTGGTTCAGAAAGAGCTGAGCTGAAAAGCAAAGCTCTACATTTACCAGTCGATCAATGTTACTACCCCCACCATGGTAACCATGATCTACGTTCCTACCCTCACCATGGTAACCAGATCTACGTTCCTACCTTCACCATGGTAACCAGGATCTATGTTCCTACACTCACCATGGTAACCAGGATCTACGTTCCTACCCTCACCATGGTAACCAGAATCTACGTTCCTACCCTCACCATGGTAACCAGGATCTACATTCCTACCCTCACCATGGTAACCAGGATCTAGTACGTTCCTACCCTAACCATGGTAACCAGGATCTACGTTCCTACCCTCACCATGGTAACCAGGATCTGCTTTTCTACCCTCACCATGGTAACCCGGATCTACGTTCCTACCCTCACCATGGTAACCAGGTTCTTCGTTCCTACTCTCACCATGGTAACCAGGATCTATGTTCCTACGCTCACCATGGTAACAAGGATCTACATTCCTACCCTCACCATGGTAACCAGGATCTAGTACGTTCCTACCCTAACCATGGTAACCAGGATCTATGTTCCTACCCTCACCATGGTAACCAGGATCTACGTTCCTACCCTCACCATGGTAACCAGGATCTAGTACGTTCCTACCCTAACCATGGTAACCAGGATCTATGTTCCTACCCTCACCATGGTAACCAGGATCTATGTTCCTACCCTCACCATGGTAACCCGGATCTACGTTCCTACCCTCACCATGGTAACTAGGATCTACGTTCCTACCCTCACCACGGTAACCAGGATCTACGTTCCTATCCTCACCACGGTTACCAGGATCTACGTTCCTACCCTCACCACGGTAACCAGGATCTACGTTCCTACCCTCACCATGGTAACCAGGATCTACGTTCCTACCCTCACCACGGTAACCAGGATCTACGTTCCTACCCTCACCATGGTAACCAGGATCTACGTTCCTACCCTCACCATGGTAACCAGGATCTACGTTCCTACCCTCACCATGGTAACCAGGATCTACGTTCCTACCCCCACCTATCGTCATCCAAATCAAACGGACAAGATGGCAGATATGAGCTTCTTCCTCAGTGTGGCTGAGCTCTCTGTCAGAGATAGGTTGAGGAACTTTTAGTCGGGTTGGTTCGAGCATCTGCTCAGGATGCCTTCCAAGCTGGTGAGGTGTTTTGGGCATGTCCCACCGGAAACTTTACCAGTTAACATGTTCTCAAATGTGACTTTGGCGTCACTTTTTGAACCAAAGCGCAAACGACAGGGAGTCCATTTTTACTACTGAAAGTGAAAACGTGAGCTAGCAGCTGCTAAATGAACGCGGCTTATTCGTCCAAAAGAAACCTTATTTTTTGGGGGGTTTTATCTAAAATATTTCTTGAAAACCTCCATCAAAAAGTCTCCAAAACCAATCTTAATGAGGCTGAAATACAATTTAAATAATAACGTCTTGAAATATGGGCTGACTAATGTGTACATGGTCTCCTTCCTGCTGGTAACGATGGTTCCAGCAGGTTTTTTGTGAGACTGATGGAGTTAAATCCCTCATAAGAGTCGAACACCTCGTTAATATTTCTGGTATCATGTTAGCGGCAGCGTGCGCCATTAAAACCGTGGCGGCGCGGCAGGAAGGAGGCAAGGTAATGTCTGTCGGAAGGTGTGAGAGGCGTCACGCCACGTTTAAAGCTCCCTGGCCGGCACGTCTAACACGCCAACACGTTTTATTAGAGTTTGGGGCGGTTTTCCAAGACGGATAAATCCAGACGTACGGGCCGTAGAGGTTTTACTCGTTTCTAATCAGGCAGCAAATTACAACCTAAGTAATGCCTGATATTATGTGTGTCATATCTAGACCTTCAGCTGTGTTCCATCTGCATTAATCAGCCCCTCATTAACTCTTATAACTCATGAAACCATCTTATTTTGATGAAAAATAAAAGATAAAACAACGTTTCACAATAAAAGCCTCTATTTAATAAAAAATCAATGGTGAAAAAGTCTCTTAATGTGAAAACAGTTGTTACCAAAACAAACTATCTGTATTAACTTCATCTGCAAGAATCTACTAGAATATGAGAACAGCCTGACCAATCAGGTGGCCCCTTAGAGTCAGAAAGCAGAATTTAGTTTTCTGTCATTCGCTAACGGATACGGAGGAGTCAGAATGTCCGCTCTTGGACCGGGAGAAACCGGTTCATTGCTTTGCACCAGGCAGCCAATGACAGTGCCAATGGTGGAAACAGCTAGCGGGTCAGGTGTCTTCTCTAAGGACATTTAGGTAGGAGCTCGGCGGGATTTGAACCGGCAACTTCTTGGTCCAAAGATGGCTATGCCTCCCCCCTAAACTAAATGGCCCATGCAGGGATTGAACCGACGAGCTTGGCGTTATTTGACCACGTTCTAACCACCTGAGCTAACGGCCATATTTAATATTTATATACATGTAGCTCCTCAATGACACTGCCCATGGTTTGCTAGTACGGGCGTTTTAGTCTATTTAAAGCCTTGAAAACTCGTGCCCGCTTCACTTTGGAGGTCTTTAAGCAAAGTCGAGCGTGGCTCTCACCATGGAGTCCTTGTTCTCGTACGGGCGAGACTACTATGACCTGTAGTCTCGCCCGTACTGGCCAAATCTCGTGAGACTTTGAAAAATGTTAACTGATAAATATAATACATATTGAAATAAAATGCAGCCCGATGACTGGCAGAGCTGTGATTCTAAAAACCTGGTGAGTCACTGATTCATTCCTTTAATCCTGTAACGAAATCTATTCCGTCTAAAATCCTGAAGTCAATTGATCAGTAACGTGGAAAAGTTTTCTTCAAGGCAGGGGTTACGGTCAGGGTTAGGATCTACGTTCCTGCCTTCACCATGGTAACCAGGATCTACGTTCCTACTCTCACCATGGTAACCAGGATCTACGTTCCTACCCTCACCATGGTAACCAGGGTCTACGTTCCTACCCTCACCATGGTAACAAGGATCTACTTTCCTACCCTCACCATGGTAACCAGGATCTACGTTCCTACCCTCACCATGGTAACCAGGGTCTACGTTCCTACCCTCACCATGGTAACAAGGATCTACTTTCCTACCCTCACCATGGTAACCAGGATCTACGTTCCTACCCTCACCATGATAACCAGCTATGAGTGGTGACCGAAAGTACTAGATCACGGATAGAAGCGACTGAAATTAGCTTCCTTCATGGGGTGGCTGGGCTCTCACTCATAGATAGGACGAGGAGTTCCCCCATCTGGGAGGACCTTGGAGTAGAGTCGCTGTTCCTCCGGGTTGAGAGAAACCAGATGGGGTGGTTCAGGCAACTAGTTAGAATGCCTACCGAGTGCAACCCTGGTGAGGTTATTCGGGCACGTCCCACCTGGAGGAAACCCAGAGGCAGACCCCGGACTACTGGAGGGACTGTGTCTTACAGCTGGCTGGGGAACGACTCAGGATCTTCTTGGGTGAGCTGGAGGATGCAGCCGGGGTGAGAGGCTGTTGCTGTTGCCCCTGCTACCCAGCCCTGGATAAGCGGAAGACGAAGTAACGGAATCACGTCCATTGTATAGGAAAGATTTTAAATGCACTGTTTCATAAATTCTCGATGTTCGTCTAATGTTTTTACCATTTTTTGCACGGCTTCGAGAAACGAGCTCCATCGTTTTCTCTAAAGACGTAAACGATGTTATTTGTAACAAACATATTTGAAAAAATAAGTCATTTGCATAAAAATATGTAAGAAAATTTTCTTCCACTTTTGAGAAAATTTGGCATTCACCTTGTGTGTCTGTGTGTTTCTCTGTCCAGTTCTTACTGGGACCAGTGCGCTTTGACAGATAAACCAAACAAACGTGCTTTGTGATTCTTTGTTCTCTGTGTTTGTGTCGGAGCCTCCAGATGACACCGGAGATGAATTACAGCGTGACACTGACTCTTGTCTCTAGTGTCGGGCTCAGGAAAATCTCTGATTTAGATAAATCACACGGTCCGAACTGCAGCGGAATCAACTCCCAGCGAAGGTTTCTGAGCGTCACGCCAACCCCTCAAACTTTAACAGGCACCACCTCCCCGTAAAGCCCCCCCAACACCCACTGTTCTCAGAGAAATGACCCAGATACAAACAAACAAGAAAACAAAGCTGCAAATCATCTCCTGAAAAAGTCACGTTAGCCTCCGCCATCTTTTATCTTCAAACGTCTTCCTTCCGAACTCGAAGCTCCGGTCTACGAAAGTTCTTCAGCAAGATGGATCTGCAACAGAACGTACGTGTACGACGAGAACGAGTTAGGTTCTAAAAATAACGCGTAGCTATTGTCCACGCGTCCGTGTTTCCGAGACGTGACATCTCCCAAAACCACTAAAGAAATTTGAGTGAAACTGCCCACAATTATTCAGTCAGTCAGTCACCCTCTAAACCGTCTATCTCTCTCAAGGGGTAACGGGGTTTCTGGGCGGGCCAGGGAACACCCCGCACAGGTTGCCAGTCTGTCGCGGGGCCTGCCCACAGTTACTCAGTACCACATATAGATGAACTGATTCAGTGGTCAGGTCATGAAACCCAGGTGAGAAAAAATGGCATCAGAAATTTTTTATGAAAGTGTTTTCGAGCAAAATTATTTAAAGGTTTTTAATTAAACGGGTTTTTATGATTTTTCAAAAGATTGAGCTAAAAAACTTATTTAGAAACCGATATTTTCCAAACTGCCAACAGTCACTCTCAACCAACTATAGATGAACTGCTAATGATTGTGATTCAGAACAGTTGGAGGTATTTTGTTCGTCTCGTCGTTTGACTCGTTTTTGTTAAGGATGTAAAACTTTTTCGACTTTTCTCAGATGGAAATTTAACATTTTTATTTTTTCTCTTTTGTTTAAAAACTTCTCAAAGTTAATTAAAAAATATATATTTTTTTTCATCACAATGTAATTTTTTTGATCTGTTGCCCCTCGTTTTTACGGCTGGTCACTTTAAGGACCGTTTTGTTGAATCCAAGCAGAATGAGTTTCCTTCATAGATAGTGGGAGGAGCTTAGAGAGAGGGGGATGACGTCATCACATTAAATATTTAAATTTTTATAAAAACAGGAAATTAAATTAAAAATTCAATCAGTAACATTTGATAAGTTTTTTACAAAAAAATTCAAAGAAAAGATTTTCATTTTATCTTTTGTTATTCCAACAACGTAGCAGAGAGTTCCGGAGCCAATCCTGGTTGATTTCAGACGAGGCAGGATACCAGGGGCCCGCCTCCCAATAATTAAAGTGTTCTTACTGCTTTAATTATTATAAACTTTGGGCAAAAATATGCACCAAAATATAGAAAAATGTATCTTATTTTTCAAAACGTTCTGGTGGAGAATGCCACCAGACCCCCAAAATCCTGGATCCGCCCCTGGATACAGCCCGAACATGTCACCAGTCTGGTGTGGGTCCACACACACTCATCCTAGGGGCAATTTTATAGCGGCCAATCAACCTAACGTGCATGTTTTTGGAGGAAAACCCACATTTCGAAGAGGAGAACATACAAACTCTACACAGAATGACCAGGGTTCTATATCTCATGCCCACCAGGGATACAAACCCTAACCTTCTTGTTGCGAGGTCACTGCCCTACCCACTGCACCACCGTGCCGCCAAGCGGTGGGTCGATCTGTTTAAAATTCAACTTTAAAAAGATGGAAAATCAACTGAATTTAATTCTCAAATCAAAAACATTCCTGTGCTTTCTGGCGTTGTTTTCAAATTCTATTCCAACACCAGATTGTTCTCGGCCACGGATTTTGTTCATGGCCGAGCAAACAAAATCTAATGTAAGCAGGGGGTGTACGCCTGGGAAGTCCTCACGTAAGCGTGGAGCAAGAGGAAGGGCCAATTTGTGGAACGATATGGCACCACCTCCACTTTAAATTTCTGAACTCAACCATTGTGTTTTTTTTTACTTTTGCTCACATGACGCTGAAACCCCAAACAGTTCAATTATAGTGTGTACTGAGTACATGTGGCCCATTTGATTAAAATCACTTCAGGAGTTTGGTGTTATGATCCCCTCACTCTGCCACCAGAGGGAGTCTTGGACCTTCTTCCCTCTCCTGGATTCCAGCCTGATCCCAAACACCTGGGTGATTGGCTGAAAGCTGATCAGCTGTGGGTCGTCAGCCTGGCGCCTCTTTAAAGGTAGTTTTACCTGACTTCTTTGTCCGGTCATGCCATCCCTTCCAGCCAGGTCTTCCTGGCTGCCTGACCATGAAATACATTCAGAACAATACCCACTTACTATGCCACTAAACCAGGGGTAGGCAAACTTTTAAATTCGCGGGCCACATTGAGATCTAACATTTGACCAGGGGGCCGGAACAGGACCAGATGGATGGCATGCTTTGGTAAACTCTAGATTAGACCGATAGAATGATGCTAGATTTTAAACAAGCGCTAAATGTTACATCAACACACACATTTTAATGGGAGCAGTGTTGTTTTATCTTTCGTGCCATCGAGTGAGGAAACATCAAAATTGCATGAAAAAAAAAACATTAACAAGGTTTCGATCCGTTCCGTTATCTTCCGCTTGTTCCGGGGTCGGGTCGCGGGGGCAACAGCCTCAAACGGGCAGCCCAGGCCTCTCTCTCCCCGGCTGCATCCTCTAGCTCACCCGGAAGGATCCCAAGTCGTTCTCCGGCCAGCCGTGAGACATAGTCTCTCCAGCGGGTCCGGGGTCTGCCCCTTGGTCTCCTCCTGGTGGGACGTGCCCGAAATACCTCGTCTGCGAGGCACTCGGGGGGCATCCTGACCATTAATAAGGTTTATTTATTTAATTTTTTCATGTTCGGCGGGCCGGATTAAAATGTTTAACGGGCCGCGAGTGGCCCGCGGGCCGTAGTTTGCCCATGTCTGCACTAACCCGTACATTTTTTCTTCACAACGTTACTGGAAGTGGACAACAAACACGGTTTGTTGTCCTGCATTTGGGTCCCCCTCCTTCCACCCGCACCCCAGGGCATTATATTTGGCAGGAGTTGCATTCATGAACGTGTTACGGTAGCACAGATGCAGGGACGGCGCAGGCGCGAAAGCAAACGTCAAACTAAATAAATGGGTTTGTAACATTTTTTTTTTTGCAATTTGAATGTTTTTAAGATGAGAAAAATAAAAAATTTGAGAAAATAGTTATTATTATTGCAAAAAAGCTCAATAAAAACAAGAACTAGTCCAAAAATAAACTTGATAGAAAATCAGTAGAAGACGTGAAACTTTGAGGAAAATTGTGACTTTGAAGATGGTCTCTTTTGGCCTATTTTAAATCCAATTGAAGTGATCATTATAAATGATCACAGCGGCTTCTGTGATGTGAAGAAAAGAGCCACGAAGGAAGGTTTAAAAAAAAAAAAAACATCCCCTTCGGATGGTTTCCATGACAAGCCTGACAAAACAAGCAGCCCTCTCATTACAGTATATGCAAACAATGATGAAGAGGACGATGCCGGGGTGTCATGTTAGACAATCAAGGAAGAGACCTCTGACACGCTGCCACGCGTGGATAATAAAGTGCCGCACCAGGCGACAAATGACACCGCACTTAATTTGCTGCGCAATGTTCCTGTAATTAGGTGAATTTGGCGCAGGCAGGGGGGAACGACAGCTAGATCAAGGTCTTGATGAATTAGGGGTCCACTGTCAAGATCAAATCACATTAATCAAGGTGGCCGAGTCCGCGGACAGCCTCCACCCGCCCTCCACTTTCCCAACCGCTGTGATGAATAGCCCTGCTTCCGCAAGGCGTGAAGTATGCATCACCATCAAATCTGTGAATTTAAATGTAAGAGCACCATTCCAAAGCTTCTATTGACTTTTTTTTTTTGGTCTCTGAGCCAGTTTTTTTTCTGTGATAAAGTAACTTAAAACTTCAGGCTTGCTTTTAAAAAGTGTGCCACGAGTTTAGCAGGAGGTCGAAACGAAGTTTCAGGAATCGGAACCAAAAGTTTTGAAAGAGATTCGATCAAAAGGTCGTAATTAACATCGGACGTCAGGACTGGGTCACATTTAGAAGTTAAACAAAAAAGGTTCCGTTGTCTTCCGCTTCTCCGGGGTTGGGTCACGTGGGCAACAGCCTCAAACGGGCAGCCCAGGCCACTCTCTCCCCGGCTGCATCCTCCAGCTCACCCGGAAGGATCCCAAGTCGTTCCCCGGCCAGCTGTGAGACATAGTCTCTCCAGCGGGTCCGGGGTCTGCCCCTTGGTCTCCTCCCGGTGGGACGTGCCCAAAACACCTCGCCTGCAAAGGCGCTCGGGGGGCATCCTGACCAGACGCCCGAACCACCCCATCTGGCTCCTCTCGACCTGGAGGAGGATCGGCTCGACACCTAGCTCCTCCCGGATGGCAGAACTCCTCACCCAATCTCTGAGTGAGAGCCCAGCCACCCTGCAGAGGAAGCTCATTTCGGACGCTTGTACCCACGATCTCATTCTTTCAGTTACCACCCATAGCTGGTGACCATGGTGAGGGTAGGAACGTAGATCCTGGTTACCACGGTGAGCGTAGGAACGTAGATCCTGGTTACCATGGTGAGGGTATGAACGTAGATCCTGGTTACCATAGTGAGGGTAGGAACGTAGATCCTGGTTACCATGGTGAGGGTAGGAACTTGGTTCCTGGTTACTATGGTGATGGTAGGAACGTAGATCCTGGTTACCATGGTGAGGGTAGGAACGTAGATCCTGGTTACCATGGTGAGGGTTGGAACGTATATCCTGGTTACCATGGTGAGGGTAGGAACATAGATCCTGGTTACCATGGTGAGGGTAGGAACATAGATCCTGGTTACCATGGTGAGGGTAGGAACGTAGATCCTGGTTACCATGGTGAGGGTAAGAACGTAGATCCTGGTTACCATGGTGATGGTAGGAACGTAGATCCTGGTTCCCACGGTGAGGGTGGGAACGTAGATCCTTGTTACCATGGTGAGGGTAGGAATGTAAATCCTGGTTACCACGGTGAGGGTAGGAACGTAGATCCTGGTTACCATGGTGAGGGTAAGAACGTAGATCCTGGTTACCATGGTGAGGGTAGGAACGTAGATCCTGGTTACCATGGTGAGGGTTGGAACGTAGATCCTGGTTACCATGGTGAGGGTAGGAACGTAGATCCTGGTTACCATGGTGAGGGTAGGAACGTAGATCATGGTTACCAAGGTGAGGGTAGGAACGTAGATCCTGGTTACCATGGTGAGGGTAGGAACTTGGTTCCTGGTTACTATGGTGATGGTAGGAACATAGATCCTGGTTACCATGGTGAGGGTCGGAACGTAGATCCTGGTTACTATGGTGAGGGTAGGAACGTAAATCCTGGTTACCATGGTGATGGTAGGAACGTAGATCCTGGTTACCATGGTGATGGTAAGAACGTAGATCCTGGTTCCCACGGTGAGGGTTGGAACGTAGATCAAAAGATAAAAATAAATAAATAAAAATACAGCATTGTTTGTACTTCCGTCATTATCTGACGCCTCCAGAATGGACAACTTACGGGTTGGTGACGTCATGTGGAACCACTCAATCTGTAACAGATCATATCATGGTGGAGGGCCTTGAAGGTGAGAGAGGGAGGTTTTTGATTAAGTTCTGAATTTGATCGGGAGCCAGACAAGTTGCTGAAGGTTCGGGCTGGAAGGATTGTGATCTGGAGGAAATATCAATTTTTTTAGGGTATTTTTGGGGGAGAGATCAAACGGGAGGGACTTTCTGTAGACAAGACAAGATGTCACCAGACTGTGGACCGGGATGGCGGTGCTATGAGAAGGAAGAGAGGGACAAACACAGCTGATGTTCCTGAGGTCGTCACAGAGCGAGTGACGCTGTTGATGTGAGACTGAAAAGAAAGGGTAGAGTCTAGGACGACACCCGGACTCTTCACCTGAAGGAACGGGGGAACTGAGGAGCTCTTGATTTGGAGAGAGGATCCGTCAACTTTGGAAAGTGTGAATTTTTAGAAAACAGAACGACTTCTGTTTTTTTGCAGCTCAGTTTGAGGAATTTTAACGTGAACTAGTTTTTGTTTTTCAGAGAGAAAGGAGACAAGGAAGGTACAAGGAAGAGCCGGGTGTCGTCAGCAAAACGGTGAAATGAACATTAAATTTATGAAGATTATCACCGAGAGGGAGGAGGTAAATAAAGAAGGAAAGGGGCCCCAGGATAGAACTCTGGAGACCACCTGATGTAACGGAAGAAGGCTGGGATTTAGAGGATTTGAGATGGATAAACTGGGAGTGCCGGGAAAGTAAAGAATAGAGCCAATCAAGAGGGGTGGCGATGATGCCAAGGGATGCCAACATGAAACTAAAAGGTTTCTTCAGAATCAAAGCTGAAAAAAATGTTAAGATGGGCCTAAAATTCAAGGCAAAATCTAGTCATTTCAGAAAATTTTTGAGTGAATTTTTTTTTTGTTTTTGCAAAATTGGCAAAAAACTAAAAAAAAAAAAAGAATGTTGAAAACCAAAAAGATGGATGAGATTTATTTGGTTCAGATTCAGTGAAAGTGGAAATTCAGTTATTCCGAAAAATCTTTGATGAACTTCTTAAAGAAAAGAACAAAAAAAACCCCAAAAAGTGTGTATAAACCCAAAAATTTCATCAAACTTTGAAATTTATGCAAAATTTTTACAGATTGCGTCAATATTTAAGTTTGAAAAAAAATTGGAACAAATTATTAGACCAAAAAACGTGAAGCCCATCCTGTCTGATTTCAGACGAGAGGCAGGATACACCTCAAACAGGTCACCAGTCTGATGCAGAGCCACACACACAGACACCGTACACACACATAGGGATGTGTCCTGGGGACATTTTCATAGCAGCCAATTTATTTATTATTTTATTGTGATCTGAAGAAAAAACATTAGATTATTCAGTTATGAATAAACCGTTAAGATCCGACGCGCTCGTATTTTCAAACCGATGTGACTCCTTTACAGGTGTAAATCGACACTAACATCTCATCCTTAATTTGTCCAACAACTGTACTCTTGTTATCTTCAGGTGTGTCAAATCAGGCAAATGAGGGAAGGCCTCGGGTTCCCTCTGGTGGTGGGCGAGGGAACCATGACATACATGATCCTCAAGTGTCTTCATCAAACTCTTCTCCCAGGACGGTTTCAAACATAGTGGAGCCCCAAAACATGATGGTTTCCACCTTCACTTTGTTTCCAAATGGGCCGAGGATTACTTGCTGTTTTTTTTACGACTGGAGTAACATCAATGGAAGAGATTAAGAAGGTGGAAGATTTTAAGTATCTAGGATCAACAGTCCAGAGCAATGGAGAGTGTGGAAAAGAGGTGAAGAAGCGTGTGCAGGCAGGCTGGAACGGGTGGAGGAAAGTATCAGGTGTGATGTGTGACAGAAGAGTTTCAGATAAAATGAAAGAGAAAGTATACAAAACCGTGGTGAGAGCGGCCATGCTGATTGGTCTAGAGACAGTGTGGTGAGAGCGGCCATGCTGATTGGTCTAGAGACAGTGTGGTGAGAGCGGCCATGCTGATTGGTCTAGAGACAGTGTGGTGAGAGCGGCCATGCTGATTGGTCTAGAGACAGTGTGGTGAGAGCGGCCATGCTGATAGGTCTAGAGACAGTGTGGTGAGAGCGGCCATGCTGATTGGTCTAGAGACAATGTGGTGAGAGCGGCCATGCTGATAGGTCTAGAGACAGTGTGGTGAGAGCGGCCATGCTGATTGGTCTAGAGACAGTGTGGTGAGAGCGGCCATGCTGATTGGTCTAGAGACAGTGTGGTGAGAGCGGCCATGCTGATAGGTCTAGAGACAGTGTGGTGAGAGCGGCCATGCTGATAGGTCTAGAGACAGTGTGGTGAGAGCGGCCATGCTGATTGGTCTAGAGACAATGTGGTGAGAGCGGCCATGCTGATTGGTCAAGAGACAGTGTCACTGAGAAAAAGACAGGAAACAGATGTTTGTAGCAGAGATGAAGATGCTGAGGATCTCTCTGGGAGTGACCAGGATGGACAGGATCAGAGGAACAGCACATGTTAGAGGTTTTAAAGTCAGAGAGGTCAGACTGAGATGGTTTGGACATGTGCAGAGGAGAGAGAGAGAGTACATCAGAAGAAGGATGCTGGGTTTGGAACCACCAGGAAAGAGGACTAGAGGAAGACCAAAGAGGAGGTTCATGGATACAGTGAAGGAAGACATGAAGATAGTTGGTGTGACTGAAGAGGATGCAGCAGATAGGGTTAGATGGATGAAACTGACTTGCTGTAGCGCCCCCTGGAGGGAAATGATGGAGGAAGAAGAAGAAACATCAAGTGCATCCGGTAGTTGTCAAGGTTTTCCGTTCCTACCAACTTCCATTTCTTGGAAAAGCTTCGACCATGTTTACCAATATTGTCGCACAGAAAAAGATGTTTTGATTTTAAGATCTGCCGTTAAACATTTTTTATGCAACGTTCGAACATGATCACGAGTGTTTGTTTGTTTTTTTTTTTTTTCATAAATCCCTCACCGGGGAAATTTGTGTGCTACATCACACCGCAGCAGGCTGCCACCTATGACCGCAACAATGACGGGAGAAACGAGGGGTAAGGTGTCTTCTCCGAGGACCCTAGACGTAAACTCAGTGGGATGCGAACCTGCAAACGTCCGGTTAATGTCCGGTTAACGTCCGGTTAAGTTCAGGTTAACTTCCGGTCTGCGGGCGAACGCTATCTCCACAAATAAAATATATTATTGTCACATATTAGTAAATAAAAAAATGGCGCTCAATGTATCTGATTAACCAATTAATCTCAAGAAAGAAGTGAAAGATTAATTGATTACTGATTATCACCAGCCGCTGCCCCACGTGAATGAAACAGAAAAAAAACCTTCAGAACTGTTTTTGATTTACGAATAATGTTCAAACATATTAGAAACCTCCTAAAAGTCGACTTTCCGTGACGCCCCGTCTTTAATGGGAATAAATGGTAACGCGTCTCTTTGTAAAAGCCATCAGCACCGGGTGGAGACCTCTAAACTCTGAGATGTAATTATGACGCTAGCTCGGGGCAACACGGTCTGCACCACACAGATTAGCTCCACAACAAGCCGGTAATGAATATAAAGAGGGGTTGGCTGTGTTCTGTCGTGCATGATGGAGTCGGCCCTGCTGATCGCTGCGAACGGGGTGAGCGCCGGATCAATCAGGCCATTCATCATTTCAGTTCCTACCACACTCGCCTGGGATGTTCGGATTGTTTTAAAATCCGTAAAACGCAGGCTTCGGACGTCGTATATAGAAAAAAAAAATGAGAAAAAAGTGGTTTCTCTTTTACCAACTGGAACACCATCAAATTTGCTTTCCGTTCCGTCGTCTTCCGCTCATCCAGGGTCGGGTCACGGGGGCAACAGCCTCAAACGGGAAGCCCAGGCTTCTCTCACCCCGGCTGCATCCTCTAGCTCATCCGGATGTATCCTGAGTCGTTCCCCAACCAGCTGTGAGACATAGTCTCTCCAGTAGGTCCGGGGTCTGCCCCTTCGTCTCATTCCGGTGGCACATGCCCGGAACACCTAACCCGCGAGGCGCTTGGGGGGGCGTCCTGACCAGATGCCTGAACCACCCCATCTGGATACTCTCGATCTAAAGGAGGAGCGGCTCGACACCGAACTCATCCTGGATGGCAGAGCCCCTCACCCAATCTCTGAGTAAGAGCCAGGCACCCTGCGGAGGAAGCTCATTTCGGCCGCTTGTACCCATGATCTTATTCTTTCGGTCACCACCCACAGCTGGTGACCATAGTTGAGGGTAGGAACGTAGATCCTGGTTACCTTGGTGAGGGTAGGAACATAGATCCTGGTTACCATGGTGAGGGTAGGAACGTAGATCCTGGTTACCATGGTGAGGGTAGGAACGTAGATCCTGGTTACCATGGTGAGGATTGGAACGTAGATTCTGGTTACCATGGTGAGGGTAGGAACATAGATCCTGGTTACCATGGTGAGGGTAGGAACGTAGATCCTGGTTACCATGGTGAGGGTAGGAACGTAGATCCTGGTTACCATGGTGAGGATTGGAACGTAGATTCTGGTTACCATGGTGAGGGTAGGAACGTAGATCCTGGTTACCATGGTGAGGGTAGGAACGTAGATCCTGGTTACCATGGTGAGGGTAGGAACGCAGATCATGGTTACCATGGTGAGGGTAGGAACGTAGATCCTGATTACCATGGTGGGGGTAGGAACCAAGATCCTGGTTACCATGGTGAGGGTAGGAACGTAGATCCTGCTTACCATGGTGAGGGTAGGAACATAGATCCTGGTTACCATGGTGAGGGTAGGAACGTAGATCCTTGTTACCATGGTGAGGGTAGGAACTTAGATCCTGGTTACCATGGTGAGGGTAGGAAAGTAGATCCTGGTTACCATGGTGAGGGTAGGAACGTAGATCCTGGTTACCATGGTGAGGGTAGGAACGTAGATCCTGGTTACCATGGTGAGGGTAGGAACGTAGATCGACTTGTAAATCGAGAGCTTTTTTTTTCGGCTCAGCTCTTTCCTTACTATGACGGACCGATGTAGTGTCCTAGTTATTGCTGACGCCGCACCGATCCGCCTGCCGATCTCCTGCTCCATCCTTCCTCCACTCGTGAACAAGACCCCGAGATACTTAAACTCCTCCACTTGGGGCTATCAAAAATTGAAAAGAAAACATTAGATTTAAAACCTTCCAAGACGAACACTCGAAGGAAGCGCGGTTAAAAAAGCAAATCGAAGGTATTTAAGCTCCAAACTCTCTGAACAGGAATACCTTGTGGGGAGCCAAACTTTTTCTCTCACCGAAAGAGAGGAGATTCCTCACTTCCTTCAAATCCCTGCAGCCAAACTTCAGACTCCTCAAAGCTTCAGAGTGCTTCATCCCCTGATGGTTGGAGCCAAAAGAGCAAAGCTTGCCTTTCTAATCAAACTGTGTGGAAAACGAGGCGGTGGGGGCAGCGGCATTGCTTATTCACTTTGGAAGTCAGCATGTTGTCATCTGCTTTTGATACTCGACTTGGCAACCGCTCAGCTCTAATCAGCGTTAAAAATGCAGAACAACCACGTCCGTAACTGAAGATGTGTTGGTAGATTAACATGAGAAAGCCGGTACCTGTGCATGGCGTGCAGGGCGTGGGGCTCGTAGTGGTACCGTCCCTCGTGGTGCCGCATGTCGATGGGAATTGGCGTGTGGAAGGTCGGGAAGAGGTGCGGGGGGGCTGCGAGGAAAAAGAAGAGAACAGATGAGGACGGAAGGCGAGAAGAGGGGGGCTACAATAAAGCAGCATGCTTTTCAGAGCACTTTCCTGTAAAATATTGGCACTATCACACAAGAGAAGTGGGATAAATAAGTAATCAAAGTCCTCCCAAGAAATCCTACATCTTCAACTTAAAAGATATCCAACCAGGCTCTCGACAAAGACCTGCAGCTAGAGGGGCTTTGAACTAGACGGGATGATGGACTGTGTGAAGATTCGAGTCAAACCGGCTCTGACATGGTGGAAAAGCTTTCTTCTGATTTCAGTGCAAACAGCTCGAATCTGTTCAGTAAACAGAGAAAAGCAGAAACTTTTAAAAGAATCCAGAACAGACTGGATGTGCCTCCTAAAAACCAAGATGGAAGTCTCTCAAACCTCCCTCCTTGTGCCTGTTTCTCCTTCCCTCTTGTTCTGCCCTTATCCCTCTCACCTGGTCTTTGATGCCTCCACCTTTATCTCGTCTTCCCGTTGGTTTTTAAAGCTGTGAGGCCTCACTTACTGAGAACCGCGCTAGTCTCTGTCTGAGCAGCTTTTTTTGCTCTACCACCACGGCGGTGCTTCGGCCACGCAAACTGAGAATCTATCAAAACCTCAGTAACTCTCCAAACGGAACGAAAGCTTCATAAATCACACCTGCGACAAATTTCAGGCGTAAACCAACTTGATCTCTATCCCGGCCCACCCCGCGCCAACCACACCTCTGAATCATGCATGTAATGGTATTCTGATGAGCCAGTGGCTCATTCACGAACAATTGGCAACGTGTTGCTCTTGCGCAGTCAAGGTGACGTCTCTTACAAGCGAACGGACGTAGAACTCATGTTTAACACCAAGACATTGAACAAAATGTCTGCTTCTGATCTTTAAATTTGTGACTTTGACATTTCTTGAAACACCCTACAGTTGGTACTGAATACCTTTGAGCATTATGATCCCCTACCCTGCCACCAGAGGTAGGCTTGGACTTCCCTCTCATCTCCCTGATTAAGGACACCTAAAGGTGATTAGTCTGATATCACACACCTTTGGATCCTGCTGCCTATTTGAAGGCAATCCCCCAGAATTCTTCATTAGGTCATCATCATCATCACCAACCCCTCCAGCCTTTTGACCCTTAGTTAATCCTGTGCCCCTTGCCTAACAGCTTTACTGAAGTTCTGGTTAATAAATCCTGATTTGTTGTCCTGCATTTGGCTCCTCCTCCTTCCACATCCCCACATCCTGACATTGAGTAGTTTTGTTAAAATCCCTTTAATGATCAGGGAGAAAATCGCATTCACATAAACGTTCCATAACTACAGAGACATGGAGTGTCTTCTTCTTTTGGCGGGCCGTAGTTTGCTCATGCCTAATCTAACCCTATCTCTTGCATCCTCTTCAGTCACATCAACTATCTTCATGTCTTCCTTCACTGTATCCATGAACCTCCTCTTTGGTCTTCCTCTAGTCCTCTTTCCTGGTGGTTCCAAACCCAGCATCCTTCTTCTGATGTACTCTCTCTCTCTCCTCTGCACATGTCCAAACCATCTCAGTCTGACCTCTCTGACTTTAAAACCTCTAACATGTGCTGTTCCTCTGATCCTGTCCATCCTGGTCACTCCCAGAGAGATCCTCAGCATCTTCATCTCTGCTACCTCCATCTCTGCTTCCTGTCTTTTCCTCAGTGGCACTGTCTCTAGACCAATCAGCATGGCCGCTCTCACCACACTGTCTCTAGACCAATCAGCATGGCCGCTCTCACCACACTGTCTCTAGACCAATCAGCATGACCGCTCTCACCACACTGTCTCTAGACCAATCAGCATGGCCGCTCTCACCACACTGTCTCTAGACCAATCAGCATGGCCGCTCTCACCACACTGTCTCTAGACCAATCAGCATGGCCGCTCTCACCACACTGTCTCTAGACCAATCAGCATGGCCGCTCTCACCACACTGTCTCTAGACCAATCAGCATGACCGCTCTCACCACGGTTTTGTACACTTTTCCTTTCATTTTATCTGAAACTCTTCTATCACACATCACACCTGATACTTTTCTCCACTCGTTCTGGCCTACTTGCACACGCTTCTTCACCTCTTTTCCACACTCTCACATGGACAGTAAGAGTGAAAAGTGCCTCCTCTACAGTCTGTGGGCAGAAAAACCAAGAACTAAACTAGAATAAATCTGTAACTGTAACACATAGAAACATGGTGGACCGCAAGAAACTCTTTAATTACTTTAATTAATAAATTAAATTACAGACAGAAGCTCAAAGCTTCGTTCAAACTGAGAAATCTCAAGAAAAAACTTCCTAAAAGCTGAAATCTAACAAACTCAAGTGAATTCAAAACTTTAACAAGAAAAAACGTTCACGTGCAGAACTTGTAATGACATTGGTAATGCTCGTAAAAAACCTGGTCATCTTTGAAAAAAAAAAACTCCCATTGAACCCCTTAAAAAAAAAAACCTTCCGAAGAAATCCAAAACCGTCACAGGTGTCTAGGACTCTCATAAAAACACCTACTTCAAATCAAGTCAAGGACTTTATGGAAAACCAACAGAGTCACGAGGTGTGTAGAAACTTTTAGACATTTTAGTAGAAAAACTTTAAGTTCAGCCAGAATTCTTTCAAACCGAGGATTCTTCAAAAGCTAAACCTTGAACTCTGATGACAATTGGGACAGATGATGGGGTCCCATGAAGACCCAAACTAATAGTCATTTAAAACATCTCATAAGTGATCTTGGAGTCCCACAGGGAGCCTTACAGGGATCATTGGGGTTTTTTCAGGCAGTGTTTCGGACTTTTGAAGCGAACGTTGTAAATGTTGCCAATGACAGTGAACGGACCCGTGTCTTTATTAGAGGGTGTTTTTTCTCGGGGTACACCGACAACGGGCAGAGACACATTAAGGTTCTCTGAAACATTTACCTCCAAAAATTCTGAGTTTTTGAATTCTGAGTCTGGGCACTGCATCGGTCCGTCGTGGTAAAGAGAGAGCTGAGCCGAAAAGCAAAGCTCTGGATTTAAAAGTGGATCTACGTTCCTACCCTCACCATGGTAACCAGGATCTACGTTCCTACCCTCACCATGGTAACCAGGATCTACGTTCCTACCCTCACCATGGTAACCAGGATCTACGTTCCTACCCTCACCATGGTAACCAGGATCTACGTTCCTACCCTCACCATGGTAACCAGGATCTACGTTCCTACCCTCACCATGGTAACCAGGATCTACGTTCCTACCCTCACCATGGTCACCAGCTGTGGGTGGTGACCGAAAGAATGAGATCGCAGGTACAAGCGGCTGAAATGAGCTTTCTCCGCAGGGTGGCTGGGCTCTCACTCAGAGATCGGGTGAGGAGCTCTGCCATCCGGGGGGAGCTCGGTGCAGAGCCGCTCCTCCTCCAGGTCGAAAGGAGCCAGATGGGGTGGTTCGGGCATCTGGTCAGGATGCCCCCCGAGCACCTCGTGGGCGAGGTGTTTCGGGCACGTCCCACCGGGAGGAGACCAAGAGGCAGACCCTGAACCCGCTAGAGAGACTATGTCTCACACCTGGCCGGGGAACGACTTGGCATCCTTCCAGGTGAGCTGGAGGATGCAGCTGGGGAGAGAGAGGCCTGGGCTGCCCGCTTGAGGCTGTTGCCCCCGCGACCCGACTCCGGAACAAGCGGAAGATGACGGAACGTAAATTCTGAGTTCACACCTAAAATCTGGTCGCGAGTATTTTTTCCTGCTGGTGTTTTTAGGCCAAGCCGACTCTCAGTCATAGGTCATGCTTCATCATCACTCAAGTATCCAATTATGAATGACTTACCAGGAGAAAAATGGACAAACTGGACAAGACTGACGAGTTATTGTAAAGATCTCTGCTGGTTTTTGGCTGCGTTTCCTGGGAAACTACGTGTTTCCATTAGGAACTGGTTTCTTGTCTGCTCGACTCTGGTTTCCAGCACTGGTTAACTTACTGATTGCCTGGTTGCGACTCCATTGGAGGCTCCCAACTAACCAGCCTTTACGTTTCCGTCTACCTCATTGCGTCCCGTTCCGTCGTCTTCCGCTCATCCGGGGCCGGGTTGTCGGGGCAACAGTCTCGGACAGGAAGCCCAGGCTTCTCTCTCCCCGGCTGCATCCTCCAGCTCACCCGGAAGGATCCTGAGTCGTTCCCCGGCCATAGTCTCTCCAGCAGGTCCGGAGTCTGCTTCTTGTCCTCCTCCTGGTGGGACGTGCCTAAAACACCTCACCAGCGAGGCGCTCGGGAGGCATCCTGACCAGATGCCCGAACCTCCTCCAGGTCGAGAGAAGCCTCGACCTGGAGGAGGAGCGAGCAGGCTACAGGAGGGTCTATAGGGGTTGGGTAAAGGAGGTGATTGGTGGCAGCCAACGACGCAGACCCTGGCGGTCAGATCCTCGGCTGCAGAAGCTAGCAATTGATTCTCAGTCGATTAAGTTTGCCAGCTCATTTTTTTTAGCATGGTCAGAACACCCTGCTAGCTTTTGGTCCCGGCCCTTTTGTAACAGCAAAACCCGAGCACACAGTGCAGTTTTTGGCTTGAATTGAACCCAATTTCAGGTTGTATGCCAATTTTAAGATCTGACTGAATTTGATCTCATTGGTCGTCCTGGTGACCATGTTTACAGCAGGTTGGGGGGCTACTTATTATTCCTGACCGTTCGGATCGTCGGACAGTCGGATGACTTTATTGGCATGAGCAGCACTATGGACGGATTCACCTGATTGGTTGTTTCTGACCTCCTTACGTTGCCCGTAAACTATAACCATGGCAACCGGCAAATGAAGGAAAAAAAATTGTAGACCAAGCTCTGTTTAATTTTGCTGGTACAGTCTGACTGGTTCACTTGCAGCAGACTATCGAAGCATACCATGTGCTCATTTTGGGGCTCAAATGGTAGGAGATCTGGTCCCACTGTGTGGATGGAGGTTCCAATCGGAACGCCCAGATTAAGTGAGCTATTTCTACCGTTCTTCCTGTCAGACCGCAGAGTGAGAGAAATGGAGCTGGACTGCTGACTCATTCAGGTCCGAAGCCCCGGGGAGACCTCCGGGACTCCCCACCATCCATCCCAACCGAGCACATAATGATCCGTGGCCTTGACCCTCGACTCCCAAATCCCAGGTCACTCTGCCGGGTTCCCACAGAGCGTGTGTAGAGGAATTTTAATCTGATCCAGAGATCAGCTGGTTCTGCTCCTCGTCGTCTCCCAGAGACCAGACACACCAGGTTACAATTAGAAGGATGTGAACGAGGGGATGAGACCATACGCTTCACCCCATGTGGAGCATTTCCAGAAAACCTGAGAAAAATGTTAACGAGAAACATAACTCCATAAAACCAGTGGAATGAAGTCCGGACTTCATACTGGAGCTTAATTAACTCTGATTAGATTAAAACAAGCTGTAATAAAATATGAAAAAAGCTTGTAAAACAGACGCTTTCACCTTTAATCAGACGTTTATTTAGGATATTAATACGTGATCAACTTTGATTTTATTCTCAATCCAAAAAAAATGATTCTAGCAGAAAAAAAACGAGTCCATGGATCATTGGGACCAGTAGAAACCAGTCCATAAAAGTTATAAAACTGGGTCAGCAGATGAAAAGCCTAAAAATGCAGCGCGCTCAAAGTTTGCTCCTCACTGAACAACAATACAGGCGTGTAGTTTTTCCCCCCACCCACTGGGAGGAAGGCTGGGGTCCCTCTGTGGACCCGAGCCTGCCCGGTCCATCACTGAGACAGCTCCATTGTTCTCCCGCCAACAGAAGAACAAAAGGCGAACGCTCAGGAGGGTTGAAAAGCTGCTTTTACCTGATCCTCTCGGCCCCTCCTCCCAAAGCGCACGCTGCATCTATTAGTCCTGACTGGATTGCGTTTGTTCCTGCGCTGCAGAACTTCCAGGGACATACACAACTTTTCCATGTTCCTACCAGCAGCGCAGCGAGGTGGTCTTAACTCATCCCAACCTGCAGGCGCGTGAAATGTGTGACAGTGTGTAAAAACTATCCGCAAAAAAAGATCCAGATATTTAGTAACGGTAAAATAAACCCCACCATTTTGCTTCCGTAAGAAGCATCATATTGGACATGTTCATAACTCCTGCTGAAAAATGTAACCCTTCACACTTAAGACCTGACAGGGAAGTCCGGGGTGATTGCCCTTAAATGGATGACAGGGTGCACAGATGTGTGGAATCAGGAATCATCCTCAGGTGACCATAATCAGGTTGATTAGGAACATCCAGGGCTTCCTCTGGCGGTATGTATACCGCCGCCAGAGGGAGCTCTAAACCACCTTCCCTTCACCCAAATCCCACCTGATTCCGTACACCTGAGCCTTGTTTGACCTGTTGCCTTTTTAAAGGCAGTCTCTCCAGAATTCTTTGTCGGGTCGTCACTCCTTCCACCTAGTCTGGCTCCCAACCCAAAGAATATCCGTTGGAACTTGAGTAAGAGACATTAGAAATTAATTCAGACCATTTTTGACTCTTGTTCCTTTTTTACAGACTCGCTGGACCACCTTTGTTAAATAAATCTTTAGGTTTTTTTTTTTTTCCACGATTGGGTCCTCCTCCTTCCGCACCCCGTCAAAACAATATACCCGTCATTCTATTAGTGAAAGAGTTCGAGAAGCCGAGGTAACAGTGAACGAGGCAGGTCCAAAGAGTGAGCACAATTGAGTGGTTTATTAAGATGGTGATTTCGTGCAAATCAGAATGTAAGACGTGACTTGTGGACTGAAGCTGAAAAGAACTGAAGACAGTGAAAAGAAGCTTTTGAAGCAGCGAAGAAACAAACAAATTAAAAGAAAACCAACATCAATTGTATTGTTTTTAAATTCTGGACAAAATGGCTGAATGAAGGAAGTCAGGCCGAGGACAGATCAGGTGATGAGTCTGGTTTACGGTCTCTCTGCAAACTGTTTTTTTTTTTTTTAGATTGTGAGACGTCTACTTTTTATTTTGAGTTGTTTCTTGTTTTCTGTTTATTTTTTTGGAGGGAAATAAATAATTAAAAAAAAAGATTTAAAAAACAAACATCAAGCTGGGATATTCGGACCACTTCCAGTTGGCAGACGTGGATTCCCTTCTTTTTGTCACCACTTTACAGTCGGATCACTTCTTTATTATCTCAAACTTCACATAAAGTTACCGTGGTAACCGCCTTGCAATCTGTTTGTACGGCCATAATGCTCCATACGGGCATGTTAGCGTTTAAAAGGATGTTTTTATGCTACTTTTTACATAAAAGTGCTTTAGTTTAAAAGTTTTATTTGAAATGCATTGTTTTGTGCATCAAAAACACGTCATAAAATCAAGTTTTTTTGTATAACTTGTTACCATAATGTAAAGAGTGATGTGTTTCATGTTATCGTTACACCTCTGTTCCACCAAGCGGCTGTTCCAGTTCCACCCCACCTAACTCAACACCACTTAGCAGTTTTTCTGAAACAGTTTGGGAGCTCATCTTGGACTCCAGAGCACTACAGAGCACATAAATTTCCACAGTAGGGGATTAATTAAGGATTAATTGGTACCATTAAACGTGCATCACATCATTTGTATGATCAATAGTTGGAGTTTTAGAAGCGTGATTTGGGCGGGATGGAGATAAATTTGGCTGAAAGTTGTGATTTTTTTGTTGGATATTTTTTAAAGCAGTCTCTACGTTCCTACCCTCACCATGGTAACCAGGATCTACGTTCCTACCCTCACCATGGTAACCAGGATCTACGTTCCTACCCTCACCATGGAAACTGGGATCTACGTTCCTACCCTCACCATGGTAACCAGGATCTACGTTCCTACCCTCACCATGGTAACCGGGATCTACGTTCCTACCCTCACCACGGTAACCAGGATCTACGTTCCTACCCTCACCATGGTAACAAGGATCTACGTTCCTACCCTCACCATGGTAACCAGGATCTACGTTCCTACCCTCACCATGGTAACCAGGATCTACGTTCCTACCCTCACCATGGTAACCAGGATCTACGTTCCTACCCTCACCATGGTAACAAGGATCTACGTTCCTACCCTCACCATGGTAACCAGGATCTACGTTCCTACCCTCACCATGGTAACCAGGATCTACGTTCCTACCCTCACCATGGTAACCAGGATCTACGTTCATACCCTCACCATGGTAACCAGGATCTACGTGACCTTTGGTCACCAGCTGTGGGTGGTGCCCGAAAGATTGAGATTGCGGATACAAGCGGCCGAAATGAGCTTCCTCCACAGAGTGGCTGGGCTCTCACTCAGAGATCGGGTGAGGAGTTCTGCCATCCGGGAGGATCTCGGTGTCGAGCCGCTCCTCTTTCAGGTCGAGAGAAGCCAGATGGGGTGGTTTGGGCATCTGGTCAGGCTGCCCTACGAACGCCTCGCTGGTGAGGTGTTTTGGGCACGTCCCACCGAGAGCATGTCTTCCAGTCTTACACCCAACCAAGCCTGGCTGGGGAACTACTCGGGATCTTTCCGGGTGAGATGGCGAATGCAGCCGGGATGAGAAAAGCCTGGGTTTCCCGTCTGAGGCTGGTGGCCCTGCGATCCGGCCCCGGATGAGCGGCTTCTGGCATGTTAACCTAGACATGAGCCAGTTTTTTAACCATGAAGAAGGGCGATCTAAAGAACGGACAGGTGGAGCTGAAAACGAACAATTAGGTCATGTGTGTGTTGCTTTCCATGGTTCATGTTTGTAGGATGTACCAGATGGGATTCATCCAAACGAGGGATTAAAATTCTCCTTTGTTCATAAAAGTTTGCTGTAAAGCAGCCGATTTAAAGAAAAAAAAGTTTTTCTACCTGCTCTGTTTAACCTGAACCCCCTCCCTGCTGTCTGTGTGGCGGTAGCGAAGCTGCGGCGCGCCCTGGTGGCAAACGGCCACGAGGGAGAGCTTGTTATCAGCGTGCGACAGCTGGTCTCAGGCCAGGCTAATAACCTCCATGCATCAGCAGGTTGGAGGTGACGGGCCTCCTCCGCTCGCCGTCTACCTGCCCCGCGCGTCGTTAGCATGCTGTTTGTGTAATTTAACTGCTTTAAAAACTGCGGAGACTGATGGTGCCGTCGTGCAATCAGCCACCTCCGACGCACGCCTGATTTATAACCCGCTGGCTTAATAGCGCTGCTTAACACACAGGTTTGTCCAGATTAAGTAATTACCTTAAAGCAAAAGTTTATTATCTCCTCGGACGGGTTGGTGATAAAGACTCGCTGTCTGGCGGAGGGAGAGAAAGAGCTTGTTTGTGTTGATAATTAAAAAGCAATGAATTAAAGAGTGGCTTGTGGGCTGTCAGCGTGCTCCCCAACTAACATCCATATTACCCCAATGGCACCCTTACTAGGAGGGCGCCTGGGATTATGGCTGGCCCCGGACCGGCGCGGCGACTCAATGGGAAATGACTCCATCTGTAAATGAAACAAAGACCTAGTTCTTTTCCAAAATGACGAAGGAGGGAGGAACTAAGAATAACAGAGGAGAGCGGGGCGCCAACGTTAGCGCGGCGCCGTGCTTGTTGTGGCGTCTTAATGAGGCCTGTGCAGGTGGAGGAAGGGACACAGGGGAACGTTGTGAGTGATGCGCCTCCTCTTTGTGTCGGACCTCCGCTTGGATATACCAGAAATAGATGGAGGGGCCGTCCTGTGGCGTCAGCACTCGCCCGCCTCCCGTGTCGCTCCGCTGCTCGCCTGACAGGAGCTGCTGAGCCAGGACAGACGCTTTTTTTCTGACCCCAGATTCCCAAAGCTGTCTACGAAGTGAGAGGGGGTCACTTCCTGAAAAACAGTGAAAATAAACGGCTACACGGGGAGGCTGAGATTTAAATCTCAGAGATGATCACAGACGGAATTCCTGAGAATTTAAACTTTGATAAACCTGGTTGAAAACCAGGACTTCAATGGGCCGGATCAAGAGGGGTATCATCCCAAATCCAACAGCCCAGTCCAGACATACCGTACGATCTCTCAAAAGGTCAAACCTAAGGAAGGACCCCAGAAATCTTTAATGGAGGAACATGTTCTCCTTCGGCAAGGACTTATGAGGCCAAGGGCCGTATTCCCTAATCTGACCTCTCATTGGTCAAAACAAGTACCAGAATCTAAACAACTGGAAAAACGTCAAAATAAAAGTTGCTTCAACTCGTCTGAAAGAACGTCGGAAAGTCCTCCGCCCAACCACCCCTTCCCGATTGACCCCGTTGTCCTCTGTGTTTAGTTTAAACGCTAAGCGGTCTCCTCGCCGTTAAATGCTGACTCGGTTCTTCTCCCTCCAGAACGGAGCCGGACAAGAAGCTCCTGAGAGAACGCAGCGAGGGAAAATCGTTCCTCTTCAAACAGAATAAAACAGCTTGCGGGTGATTCATCTCGCGGCCCCGCCTAATGAATTTCCAGGGACTTATTAAGACAGAGACGGAATAAACAAGAGCAGCGGCGATATGAATATTTCCTGACCTTATTCCAGTCATCGCTTGGCCTGGTTTGGTGGTTAATTAGCTCCAGGAAACACCACCAATGGCCCAAAGACAAAACGCATCAGGACAACAATTAGTTTGAAGGAGCCATTAGCGGGCGGAGCCAATCACAAACCCAACGGAACGCAAACTGGAAAACTTCAAGAAGAACTCTGTCCTAAAGAGAAGTTCATTAAAACTCATCTCGTTTAAAAACAGTCTGCCGGCTAAATCTGGGAGTTGATCTGGATGAGGCGAGGAGAAGGAGACGAACTAGAGGAGGTGCTTAAAGGCTGTGTTTTTGTGATTTCCATGGAAACGTCCAGTTGCTTGCTTGAGGAACTGGAGGCGCTCACTCGGACCCAGTGAAATATAGAGAGACCAGTTTGGTGTTCTTCTGCAGCCTGGCTTTGTGACCCATTCTGGACTCCATGTTTTGGGTTGCCAGGTTGGACACAGAGCCACCGCACTGGAACGCCTGTGGATGGGGCGAGGGGGCATCGAGGTGTTTACACTGCAGCACTCGTTGCGTTCCGTCTTCTGCCACTTATTCGGGACGAGGTCACAGGGGCAACCCAGGTTTCTCTCATTCTCTCACCCCGGGTGCATCCTCCAGCTCACCCAGAGGGATCCTGAGTCGTTCCCCAGCCGTGAGACATAGTCTCTCCAGCTGGTCAGGGGTCTGCCTTTTGGCCCCCCAGGAAGCAGCTGGGGTGAAAGAAGCCTGGGCTGCCCGTACGAGGTTGTTGCCCCTGCGACCCGGCCCCGGATAAACGGAAGAAGGTGGAATGGAACCTCTTTGTGTAAAAAAAAAAAACAGGGTTTATTTTGTTGGTTAAGAAATGTTCAACAGAAAAAAATCTTATAAATGATTTTGTTTTATTTCGACACTGATTTTCTCCCTCCTCTCACTTCCCGCTTACTTCCGCTTCATGAGCCCATACACGACACAGCGTAAATCTTATTTGAGGCAGCAAAAACAGTCAGTACACTTGACACGACGGTACAGCACAGAAAAATACCGTCCCTTTTTCTGGGACCCAATGGGTGTAGATTACCAACCTGACCCAGTCTCCAGTTTGTCTAAGTGCCGTATAGAGGATCAACAACCAGTCCACAGAGAATATCCATCTACTTACATCTTCTGAACCTCTTCTCTCTAACAAGGTTGCGGGGGTGCCGGACCCTAACCCAGCTGGTTTAAGGCAAGGGGCAGGGTACACCCCGAACAGGTCGCCGGTCTGTCACGGAGCAACACTTACATTCATTCCAAGGGCTAATATCATGGTGGCCAATCAACCAAAAATGTATGTTTTTAGAGAGTGGGAGAAAACCCACTCAGACACGGGTAGAACATGCAAACTCCACACAGAAAGCCAGTGTTTCATGCCTTGTCTGCACCTGGGAATCGAGCCCTGACCTTCTTGCTGTGATGCTGCCCTCTGAAGAGAAAATAAAAACTCATATTTTCTTTGTTAAACAGCATAAAAAAGTTAAAGTTCGCAAAAAAAAATCTAAACAGAATTTTAAAACATTTTTGGACCCAAAAGGAGACTCAGATCCCAAAACGTCCCAAAAAAAATCACTAAAATTTAATCACTTCTTTATCTTCTCATTATAAAAACATCCTGAAAATTTTATAAAAATCCACCCGTAACTTTTTGAGTTATCTTGTTTTACACACACACACACACACACACACACACACACACACACACGTGGACGGTCCACACCGTGGAGTCAAAACATCTCGATCTTCAAACACACGGTCCAGGAGACCCTTAGAAGCCGTGTCGATACGGATGGGTCCATCAACCAGACGATGGGTCCCTGCTGGTAGGATGAGGGATTACACCGAACTAATGAGTAGTATTAAGTTAACAGAAACTAATTCAAGGCGAGGGGCAGGGTACACCCAGAACAGGTCACCAGTCTGTCGCGGGGCCACACGCATACAACCATCCACACAGACTCATTCCTAGGGGCAATCTGGCACCGGCCAATCAACCTAACATGCATGTTTTTGGAGGGTGGGAGGAAACCAGAGTACCCGGAGGAAACCCACGCAGACACGGGGAGAACATGCAAACTCCACACAGAAAGGCTAGCGTTCCAAGCCCCGTCCCCACCCGCGACTCGAACTCTCAATCTTCTTGCTGTGAGGCCACTGTGCTACCCACTGCGCCACTGTGATGCCCACGTCCAGATCAGACGGTTCAGATCATCACAGTTTTGGAGTTTATCCATCTGCCTTACATCATCAACTTATGTCAGTTCATCTATAGTTGGTACTGAGTAGCAGTGGGCAGTTTAATTAGTGTTTAATGACTCCTCTTCATTCTGTGAGCCGTAAAAACCACCATTTGTTTCACCAACAAATGGTGATTTTTGATGGTGAGCAAGAGGAAGGACCGTCCGCCGTTAAACACCTCTCTGTTTTCTTTTGGGAAAGTTAAACTGGGTCTGAAGGGAAACACTAAACCAGATGTTCCTGGCTGCCGGAGACCACGAGTAAACCTCTACACGAGCTGTGGAGACAAACATTATTAGCTCCCTTCATCACTCACTCCGTCGGCCTGATTGATCCTCCCGGCAGAACAAAGCTCAGGGACTCCGGAGCTTTCTGTGCAATCTGAGAGTCGGAGGGGAACCCCTTGATTAGGAAACAAGAGCTCAGCTGAGGGGGTTGTTGAAAGAGACGAGGCCTCAGCTCTGCGTCCATCCTGCTGAGTCCGAGCGGGGGCAGGAGGACTCGTGCCGGGCGTTCGGCTCGTGTTACGGGAGAGGGGGGCTGCGAGTGCTCTCGGAGCATGGAAAACATGCCATTACACCCACGTCCTGCGGGGTTACACACATCTTCCCGCTGCGTCCTGACACTCCGGGAGCATGTGGTGGAGACGGATCGACTTCCCAATAAGAACATATTTAAACATTTTATGGCTGGAACTTTACAAAGCTTGTAAAAACTACAAGATTTCTGCTTAAACAAACGACCGCCAGGTGTTTGGTGAAAACAGATTATCCGTCTGCGGCGGCACAGTGTGGCACAGTGTGGGCACGAAACATAAAAACACACATCGAGGGACGAGAAGAGAAGAAAAGAGAGAAACGGCTGGAAAAAAAGAGACGACTGAAGAACATCAGACGGAATTTTAACGTTTTTAAAGCTTTTAAAGAAAAAATAAGATTAAAAAAACTCAAGCAGGAACTGAGCGTGCCCAGGAACGTAGCCTGCCCAGGGAGGAAGCCTACCCAGGGAGGAAGCCTGCCCAGGGACGAAGCCTGCCCAGGGAGGAAGCCTGCCCAGGGAGGAAGCCTGCCCAGGGAGGAAGCCTACCCAGGGAGGAAGCCTGCCCAGGGAGGAAGCCTGCCCAGGGAGGAAGCCTGCCCAGGAACGTAGCCTGCCCAGGGAGGAAGCCTACCCAGGGAGGAAGCCTACCCAGGAACGTAGCCTGCCCAGGGAGGAAGCCTACCCAGGGAGGAAGCCTGCCCAGGGAGGAAGCCTACCCAGGGAGGAAGCCTGCCCAGGGAGGAAGCCTACCCAGGGAGGAAGCCTGCCCAGGGTCGAAGCCTACCCAGGAACTCAATTCTATGTTTTTTTTCTTTGTTCAATAGATTTCGTTCATTCGTTTTTATTCATAATTTACATTAAAAGACATTTTGTATAATTTTTTTAAACGTTCTCGTTCTTCCAGACAATCCTCGTCCTCTCCGTGAAGTTTTTAGAGGTTTCTTCCAAACTGGTTTTATCTCCACCAAACGAGGCTTTAATGAGGCTCTAATGGGTCTGAGCGGGAGGCCCGCGGAGGGGCAACGCTTTACCTCAGCGTGTTTACGAGGGAAAATATTTCTGAAGAGAGTTTTAACGCCAGCTAACGGGTGACGTGTTTCTGTTTTAGAGCCAACGCTGGATCTCGGAGGAAAGCTCGTAAAGTGACACCACGTTTCTTTACTAATTAGCCTCTAATGCTGATTAGACTTTAAGTTTATAATAAACCACTCAGAAAATTCAAGATATTTTTTATTTAATCCTAATCTCAGAATCCTAAACTAGAAATTTGTTCCGAGGTCGGGTCGCGGGGGCAACAGCCTCAAACGGGCAGCCCAGGCTTCTCTCTCCCCGGCTGCATTCTCCAGATCACCCAGAAGGATCCCAAGTCGTTCCCGGCCAGCTGTGAGACATAGTCTCTCTAGCGGGTCCGGGGTCTGCCTCTTGGTCTCCTCCCGGTGGGACGTGCCCAAAACACCTCGCCCGCGAGGCGCTCGGGGGGCATCCTGACCAGATGCCCGAACCAGCGGCTCGACACTGAGCCCTTCCCGGATGGCAGAGCTCCTCACCCGATCTCTGAGTGAGAGCCCAGCCACCCTGCAGAGGAAGTTCATTTCGGCCGCTTGTACCCGTGATCTCATTCTTTCGGTCACCACCCACAGCTGGTGACCATAGGTGAGGGTAGGAACGTAGATCCTGGTTACCATGGTGAGGGTAGGAACCTAGATCCTGGTTACCATGGTGAGGGTAGGAACGTAGATCCTGGTTACCATTGTGAGGGTAGGAACGTAGATCCTGGTTACCATGGTGAGGGTTGGAACGTAGATCCTGGTTACCATGGTGAGGGTAGGAACGTAGATCCTGGTTACCTTGGAGAGGGTAGCAACGTAGATCCTGGTTACCATGGTGAGGGTAGGAACGTAGATCCTGGTTACCATGGAGAGGGTAGCAACGGAGATCCTGGTTACCATGGTGAGGGTTGGAACGTAGATCCTGGTTACCATGGTGAGGGTAGGAACGTAGATCCTGGTTACCGTGGAGAGGGTAGCAACGTAGATCCTGGTTACCATGGTGAGGGTAGGAACGTAGATCCTGGTTACCATGGTGAGGATGGAACGTAGATCCTGGTTACCATGGTGAGGGTTGGAACGTAGATCCTGGTTACCATGGTGAGGGTAGGAACGTAGATCCTGGTTACCATGGTGAGGGTAGGAACGTAGATCCTGGTTACCATGGTGAGGGTAGGAACGTAGATCATGGTTACCATGGTGAGGGTAGGAACGTAGATCCTGGTGACCTTGGTGAGGGTGGGAACGTAGATCGACTTGTAAATCGAGAGCTTTGTTTTTCGGCTCAGCTCTCTCTTTACCACGACGGACCGATGCAGCGTCCTAGTTATTGCTGATGCCGCACCGATCCGCCTGTCGATCTCCCGCTCCATCCTTCCCCCACTCGTGAACAAGACCCTGAGATACTTAAACTCCTCCACTTGGGGCAGGACCCGGAAATTTGTTTTGTATCAAAAAGAGAATAAAAAATATTTTGTTTATAACTTTTTTAATTCAAACTAAGTTTAGTTCTAAATGATTTGAGATCTCGTCCGGGATTAAAATCAATCCAAACTTTGAATGGTGTGACAAAATTGGTGACATTGTGATCAATGTTCCCTCTAATTTTTTATGTGTCTGAGCAAACATGACAGCTTCCTGAGTGGAAGGGGCGGAGCAAAAACGTTTACTCTTTAAGACGTCATCAGCAGTGACGAGCCAAACGCTGAAGCAGCGCTTTGAAGCAATTAGTGTCAGAAAGAAATAGATACGCTCCGGAGCTCTGTCTCATTTTACCATCTTCAGTTTAAATTGAGTTTTATTTTGTGCGCTGCGGAGGATTTCTAGTGCGCCATCAATCTGCGAGCGGTGCGCAACTGCGCAGACGCGGAGCTAGAACTCCAACATGGGACTTCAAAGCTAACGTTACATTATGTTTTTTTTTAGGTTGTTTTGTTTCTTTTTTTTAAAGATATTTTAACTAACTTTAGCTCAGATGGAAGAAACTTACTGTAGCGCCCCCTGAAGGGGAATGCAGAAAGAAGAAGAAGATTTTAAGATAAGATAAACTTTAATGATTCCAAGAGGGCAATTGTTTTTGTTTCAGTGGCTCAGCCAAAAAAAAAAAAGATTTCAAATATTAAAAGTGGTGTCAGTCAATTAAAAAACCTAATTGAATTAATTACAGGATTTTGTAATTAACTATTCAAATTAATCACATTTTAACATCATATTTTCTAAAGGTCTCCTGATAAAGAATTTGAATTCTAGGATATTTAAAAATCTACTGTATGACTAATCAATTGAATAAAGTAAGAAGAGAAGATTTTAAATCCAATTTATTATTGTTGAACTGTGCCTCATGAGGCCAGGTGCAGGGTTAGGGTTCGTTAGGGTTCATTAGGGTTCGTTCTTCTCTTCAACAATAGAAATTGTCCTGCAATCAGCAGAAACCCACTTTGCGATAGTATTTGTCAGTTTCTCTGTTTTGGATTTACTCATTCACTTGCCAAATTCAGCTAGCTTGGTTTGGCGGAGCGAGCTCCCAGTAGCCACACTCTTAACAGAGGGACTTACCTGAACATGTTTTATGTTTAGATGGTATGTCAGGCTGGAGTTGCTCCGGTGGTAGGAAAACTAATTTTTGAAAAAAACTACAAATTACTATGTTTTTATTTATTGTCCCGTCTTTATTATTTTTGTGTAAAAACTTGCCGTTCAGTGGCTCGACTCAGGGGCAAATCCAGGATTTTCTAAAGGGGGGGGCATCCCCCTAGAACATTTTGAAAAATAAGTAATTTTTCTGCATTTTGGTTCATATTTTGCCCAAAGTTTATAAAAATTATAGTAATAAGAACACTCTTTTTGTGGACCGAAACGGGTGGAGGATGGGGTGGGGGACATGTGCTATCTTTAACCTAGAAGGTGAGGGTTTGACCGATTTTAGATGGACTCTAGGGTCCACCTCAGACAGGGTGAGAAAGTCAAGGACTGATTTTTAGTGGAGGAATCGTGGATGGAGAAAGGAACGGGTGCGTTTGGGGTGTGTAGACCTTTAAAACATCCTCACATAGTTCCTGAAATAGAGTTTTTAGGGGGACAAGATGACCTGTTCAGAGGATGAGGGGGTGATGATAGGATGGGGGATAGGGGTTTCCAGACGCCCCCTCCCACTGCTGGATGCTGCACTGGTTAAACCGAGGGAATGTCGGCCATGTTTGTCCCTAATGAGTCCAGCAAACAGAGTTAAATAAAAAAAAGAGAGAGATCTAAAGGTTTATGAAAAATAGAACAAAGCAAAGGATTTTTATGCTTTTACTTTTTAGTCCATTAAATTTTTCCCTCCTTCCAAAATACAGTAAAAACCCCCCAGCTCCCGTTGCTCTCTACCAGAACCCCACTCACTCCCCCTCCACCGCTCCACCCCGTCAACCCCACCTCCTGCTGATAAAACAGTCATCATAGAAACATGTGGTTTTGTGTGTGTGTTTGTCGGTTAAGCAAATGGGTCGCTGATTATTTTACTTCCCCAAGTGGAGGAGTTTAAGTATCTTGGAGTCTTGTTCACGAGTGGAGGAAGGATGGAGCGGGAGATCGACGGGCAGATCGGTGCGGCGTCAGCAATAAAAACGGACCCTGCATCGGTCCGTTGTGGCAAAAAAAAAGCTCAGCCGAAAAGAAAAGCTCTGGATTCACAAGTCGATCTACGTTCCTACCCTCACCATGGTAACCAGAATCTACGTTCCTACCCTCACCATGGTAACCAGGATCTACGTTCCTACCCTCACCATGGTAACCAGAATCTACGTTCCTACCCTCACCATGGTAACCAGGATCTACGTTCCTACCATCACCATGGTAACCAGAATCTACGTTCCTACCCTCACCATGGTAACCAGGATCTACGTTCCTACCCTCACCATGGTAACCAGAATCTACGTTCCTACCCTCACCATGGTAACCAGGATCTACGTTCCTACCCTCACCATGGTAACCAGAATCTACGTTCCTACCCTCACCGTCGTAACCAGGATCTACGTTCCTACCCTCACCATGGTAACCAGGATCTACGTTCCTACCCTCACCATGGTAACCAGGATCTACGTTCCTACCCTCACCGTCGTAACCAGCTGTGGGTGGTGACTGAAAGAATGAGATCACAGATTAAAGTGGCAGAAATTAGCTTCCTTTGCAGGGTGGCTGGGCTCTCACTCAGAGATTGGGTAAGGAGCTCTGCCATCCGGGAGGAGCTCGGAGTTCTGGCTCCTGCACGTTTTTGGAGGGTGGAATGAAACTGGAGAAATTTTCATTGCAATAATCATAAAAAAAAAAATACCTGAGAAAAGAGAGTCACAAAAGCAAGACACTGATTGGCTCCGTAGAGAAATGGGAGGCGCTCTAACCGGGCTGTTCTCCCACGCTGCAGATTTACCAACAGTAGTCCAGAAAAGTTTCACCTTTTTTTTTTTTGTTACAACCAGCTTTACTGGGTAGAAAATAACTTTTTTTTTCTATTTTACTTCAAATTTGCTAATAAATATCTAAAAGTTTCCCAATCTTGGAAAAATCTATGGAAGCTCAGACTGAACAAAATGAGCAATATTACTTTTTAATGTGAAACACGTGGAATTCCAAAGCGATCAAATTCCATCTAAAACAGGCACAGACGCGATGTTACCTCTCATTTTTTCGTCTATGATCAACACACGCTTCCCGAGCAGAAAGTGGGCGGAACAAAAACGTGTACTCTTTTATGACGTAGCCAACATTGACGAACCAAACTCCGTAACACAGCGATTTGAAGCTATTTGTTTTTAGAAAGAAACGAATCTTCCGTTTAAATTGAGTTTTATTTAATTCGCGGCGTAGATTTTCATGTGCGCTATTAATTTGCGAGAAGTGCGCAACCGCGCAGGGAACATTGAACGTGAGCAAAAAATGTTCTTGCGCCTGTTTTAATGTTAAAGCGCCAATAAATTGCGTTTTTACGTCCTAATGAAACAGAAAATTACGCAATTGTTGTCGTCCTTCTGTCTCTAGAGAAAATGGAGTCTGCACACCTGGATACTTCTGTTTGGGCTGCGTCGGCTGTGGCTGAATAAGCCGTTGCGGGAGCTGCAGCTCCACCAGACTCCAACCACAAGTTTCTTTTTTGTTTTTGTCGATTGATTGTAAAAAATAAACAATGTAAATATCTTTGAAGATAAAGAACGATGGTCACCAGCTGTGGGTGGAGACCAAAAAACGAGATCTCGGACACAAGCGGCCAAAATGAGCTTCCTCAGCAGGGCGGCTGGGCACTCACTCAGATGGGGTGAGGAGCTCTGCCATCCGGAAGGACCTCGGAGCTGAGCCGCTCCTCCTCCAGGTCGAGAGAAGCCAGATGGGGTGGTTTGAGTATCTGGTCAGGATGCCTCCCGAGCGCCTCGCTGGTGAGGTGTTCTGGGCACGTCCCACCGGGAGGAGATCAAGAGGTAGAACGCTGGAGAGACTATGTCTCACAGATGGACAGGGAACACCTCAGAATCCTCCGGGGTGCGCGGGAGGATGCAGCCGGGGTGAGAGAAGCCTGGGCTTCCCGTCTGAGGCTGTTGTGACCCGTCCCCAGATAACCGGAAGAGGACAGAACGAATAAAGAACTGAAGTTCATCTTATAGGTTTAGACAAACTGGCCTCACAGCAAGAAGGTCAGGGTTTGAGTCCTGGAGTGAGTACGAGGCTTGAAACACTGTTCTTTCTGTGTGTAGTTTGCATGTTCTACCTGTGTATGTGTGGGTTTTCTCTGGTTTCCTCCAAAAACATGCATGTTAGGTTGATTGGCTGCCAGGAAATTACCCATAGGAATGAGTGTGTGTGTGTGTGTGTGTGTGTGTGTGTGTGTGTGTGTGTGTGTGTGTGTGTATGTTTGGCCACACGACAGACCGGTGACCTGTTCAGGGTGTACCGTGCCTCTCGCCTACCATCAGCTAGGATAGGCTGTGGCACCCCGTGAACCTCCCAGGGACGAGCGGTTCAGAAGATGAAAAAAATGAATCAAGTCTGAAACAAAATGTTAAATTAAAAAAAAAAACAACCTAACATTAAATTTAGAAAAAATTTACAAAAAAAAAAAAATTATGAAAAAAATTATTATAAAAAAAATCAACACTTTATTCACAAAAAAATTCATTTGAAACTTTTCATTCTTTAAAGAAAAAAAAAAGTTACCTACTTTTATTAAAAAAGAAATCAATTTATTTTTATTTTATTTTTTTTTATTTTAGAACTTGTTTAATTATAAAGCTTCTTGAAAAAAAGTGTAAAAATATTAAATTTACATTTAAAATGAAGAAAAACAAACAGAATTTAATTAAAAAATGCCATTTTATTTTAAAACATCTACATTATTAATTTAATCTTAATTTTTCCAGTTTTTAGAGAAATTAATTGATTTAAATTGAATGATAAGCTTTTAAAAAAAATTATAAGGTTTTTATAAACTTTTTAAGAACAAATTTAGACTTTTTTGACTAAATAATGTTAAAAAAAAAGGATAAAGTCTTAAAAAAATAAAGCATAAAAACATTTTTAGAAATTCTGTAAAATGAAGTTTTTTCTTCGTGAAGTTTTGAGTATTTTTCTCTTTTCATTGATGAATTTTTTTTACGTGAGAAACGTTTATAAAGAAATAGTTTGTCTTAAAGAAAAGGCCGTGAGGACGTCGGGGGGCTTTTTTTTTCTGCCTCATTTAGAATCAGGAGAGTAGAATAGGACCACCGCCCCCTCTTCTTCTTCCTCTCCAACGTCCTGTTCTTCTCAGGAAGATTAGTGGCCGTCCTTTTGGAGTTGGAGCTTTTCCCGCTCACATTTTTCTCTGCCAGCAATGCCTGACCCCCTGAGCGCTCCCTGTGCTGCTTACCGTGAGGCCCCGCGCCATCAATTACTCAGCGCGGCGCCCAGATAAAGAAGTCCGTCCTTATCGCGCCGATACTTCGCCTTAAAACGCCACTTAGGCCCCACAGGCCTCTTCATCTAAGTCTTAGAGATAATCCAGAAAAACACAGAAATACGAGCGTCGGTTCATCTGACCAAGAAGGTGCCAAACAAAAGGCCCCCGGACAAATTGGGATCTCATGTAATGAGAATTGTGCCAATCTTTTAGCCTAGAAAGGAACGATGCTCATGCCACGCAAACACGGGATCGATCGTAACCACCATCACACCAATGACAAAACTTGGGCGTTATTGTTATTGTTTTTTATTAGGGCTCCAGTGAAGGAGGTCGGGTACCGCTCTCGTGCGCTGAACCGACCAGATGAACTAAGTTTTTCGAGTGCTGGCGATTTTGGGGCAGTTGTTCTGCTTCCTCGATGATGCCATCATGAACGGGGCGTACAGTGCCTGGTGGTTTTGGGCGTTAACCGATTAAACCTCAAAAAAGCTTTTAAAACTCTAAATATTGATTAATGCAAATGAGTTGGAGTCAGGACGAGGACGCTGCATCGGTCCGTCGTGGTAAAGAGAGAGCTGAGCCGAAAAGTAAAGCTCTTGATTTACAAGTCGATCTACGTTCCTACCCTCACCATGGTAACCAGGATCTACATTCCTACCCTCACCATGGTAACCAGGACCTACGTTCCTACCCTCACCATGGTAACCAGGATCTACGTTCCTACCCTCACCATGGTAACCAGGATCTACATTCCTACCCTCACCATGGTAACCAGGATCTACGTTCCTACCCTCACCATGGTAACCAGGATCTACGATCCTACCCTCACCATGGTAACCAGGATCTACGTTCCTACCCTCACCATGGTAACCAGGATCTATGTTCCTACCCTCACCATGGTAACCAGGATCTACGTTCCTACCCTCACCATGGTAACCAGGATCTACGTTCCTACCCTCACCATGGTAACCATGATCTACGTTCCTACCCTCACCATGGTAACCAGGATCTACGTTCCTACCCTCACCATGGTAACCAGGATCTATGTTCCTACCCTCACCATGGTAACCAGCTGTGGGTGGTGACCAAAAGAATGAGATCGCGGGTACAAGCAGCCGAAATGAGCTTCCTCCGCAGGGTGGCTGGGCTCTCACTCAGAGATCGGGTGAGGAGCTCTGCCATCCGGGAGGAGCTCGGTGTCGAGCCGCTCCTCCTCCAGGTCGAGAGAAGCCAGATGGGGTGGTTTGGGCATCTGGTCAGGATGCCCCCCGAGCGCCTCGCGGGCGAGGTGTTTCGGGCACGTCCCACCGGGAGGAGACCAAGAGGCAGACCCCAGACCTGCTGGAGAGACTATGTCTCACAGCTGGCCGGGGAATGACTTGGGATCCTTCCAGGTGAGCTAGAAGAAGCAGCCGGGGAGAGAGAGGCCTGGGCTGCCCGTTTGAGGCTGTTGCCCCCGCGACCCGACCTCGGAACAAGCGGAAGATGACGGAACGGAGTTGGAGTCACCGTCGTGCAGCCGTGGTGACGATCATCATGGCGGCTGTATAAGTGACGTACATTGATCTGTCAGTGAAATCATTTTAAAAATGGTGACAAAAGCTGAAACTGGTTGAGAACCCACGTCTGCCATTGGGCGTCTTCAGAGTTATGGTTATATACGGCGTTACCCTGGGCGGCTCCTGCTGCAGTGCTCCCTGTTACTTGAGAGTTTAATCGCCAACTTTCTCTGAGTTTCTGTCTCTTCTTCTTCTATGTTTTGCCACATTCCAGAGATTTCATTTTGAGCTCACTTTGGACGCCATTTTGGACTTTGTTGTTTTCTGTCAGACAGCTGTTTTTTTTAGAAATCATCCGGCTAGCTCCTAACGGCTAGCTCCTAACAGCTAGCTCTCAACGGTTATGGAGTCATTCTACCGTTGACATGCGCGACCAGCTGCTGGCTCTCGGAGCCACATCCGTCGTGTCTGGAGGAGTTGGTTCAGTCCTGAGGGAGCTGAAGAGAAGGAGATGATCTGGAGGAGCTGAGGAGAAGGAGTCGGTCTAGAGGAGGTGCTTCCTGTGTTTTTACGGTTTCCATGGAAACGTCCGGTTGCTCTCTGAGGAACTGGAGGCGCTCACTCGAACCCAGTGAAATACAGAGAGATCAGTTTGGTGTTCTTCACTGCGGCCTGGCTTTGTGACCCATTCCAGACTCTAGCTTTAGGGTTGCCAGGTTGGACAAAGTGCGACCGGATTGGGACGCCGGGGGATAGGGGCGAGGGGGCATCGAGATGTTTACGCTTCAGCACTCAGATTTACTTTCTATTTTAAAGTTGGAATTATCCAGGGTTTTTTTCACGGACAGATCAGTGTGCACTGCTCCTACAGTCGCCATGGCGACCATCTTTTACTTTCATTGACTTGTGGGCGACGTCACGGTTACTTCTCTCAAAAAGTTACGGCATCAATAACTCGGTTACGGTGTCACGTGGTTAGTACAGTGACCTCACAGCAAGTAGGTCAGGTATTCGAGGCCCGGATTGGAACAAGACTTGGAACACTGTCCTGTTACTGTTCTGTGTGAGTGTCATGAGCTCCTCTCCTTCTACCAGAGGGAGCTCTGGATGTCCCTCCTTGTCCACCCTGATTAGGGACACCTGAGATTGATTCCTGATGCAACACATCAGTGGACCCTGCCATCTATTTAAGGGCAATCACCCCGGACTTCCCTGTCGGGTCATACCATCCCTTCCAGCCAGATCTCCCTGGCTGCAGGACCAAGAAACGCATTCTGACAATAACCTCATGCCATGACACTGAAACTTTGTTTTTCTTTTCATGGCTGCCAAATTCAAACAAACCATGTTATCTGTCTGCTATCGGGTCCTCCTCCTTCCACCTGCACACCGCATCATGACAGTGGGGTTGGCATGGTCTCCTGGTGTATGTGTAGGTTTTCTCTGGTTTCCTCCCACCCTCCAAACATATAGGCCTCAGTAAAATTGCCTCTAGGAATGAGTGTGTGTGGGCCTGCATCAGACTGGCGACTTGTTTTGGATGTACCCTGCCTCTTGCCTTGAATCAGCCAGGATAGGTTCCGGCAACCTCCGCAACCCAGTTAGAAATGAACGGTTCAGAAGATGAAGGAGTGAATGGAATTATAACGTAAACTGTGTCGAGTATCGGGTTGTTTTGTTACATAAAACGTTGTTTTTCCCGTCTTTAAAGAGTGTTTTTTTGGGGTGTTTTTATCATAAAAACGTTCCATTTAGAGTTAAAATAAAACAGTTTGATTGGTTGTTGCCTGATGGTGTGAACGCTCTTTGAGTTTGGTTCGTCTTGATGGACAAACACGGACGTTTAGGTTCAATATGCTGGCTGAGTGGGCGCTACGTCTGGACCCACCAGACTCAGCAGAAAGAACGGGGAGGCGGTGGGAGAACGTTGGGGTGCGCCGCACATCAATCTCCCTCTCAGATGACAAACTCACTCTGGGTAAGATGTATGTCATGAGCCACCAAAGCCAGTTAATCAAATCATTAGCGGCAGCCGGCCGCCTCTTCTGGCCTAGTTTAGCGACACAGACAGAGGAGCAAGCTGGGAGCCGGAGCTTTACCATCATCTGCATCAGTGACAGATTAAAGGCCACGCCGGCTTCACACCACATCATTCTGCCTCTTCTACACAAACAGATCAGAGTTTATCATCTGCCGAGTTCCACAAACCCCGACGATACTCCAATCACTCACGAACAGATAATGTCCTGCTAGCGCCGGGGAACTAATGCGTTGCTAGTTTAACGAAGGAAAACTCGTCCGTGTTAATTTCCCACGTCTAGAATTGGCAGAAATGTTAAAATTTTTAGCCCCAATGCGGCGGTTTCTTGTTACATCGAGCTTCACCTTTTTTGTGGATTTTTTTTACTAGCAGCTTTATTTTCTGCATTGTTTTTATTTTTCTATGTACTGATTGGACCGACGGCCAACCGTCGTCTTCCGGGTCGCGGAGGCAATAGCCTTAGATGGGAAACCAAGGCTTCTCTCACCCCAGCTGCATCCTCCAGCTCAGGATCCCGAGTCATCCCATAGCCTCTCCAGCGGGTCTGGGGTCTGCCTCTTGGTATCCTCCTGGTGGGACGTGACAAAAACACCTCACCAGCGAGGCGCTCAGGTGGCATCCTGACCAGATTCCTGAACCACCCCATCTGGCTCCTCTTGACCTGGAGGAAGAGTGGCTTGACACCAATCTCCTCCCGGATGGCAGAGCTCCTCACCCGATCTCTGACTGAGAGCCCAGCCACCCTGCGGAGGAAGATCATTTCGGTCGCTTTAATCCGCGATCTCATTCTTTCGGTCACCACCCACAGCTGGTTACCATGGTGAGGGTAGGAACGTAGATCCTGATTACCATGGTGAGGGTAGGAACGTAGATCCTGGTTACCACGGTGAGGGTAGGAATGTAGATCCTGGTTACCATGGTGAGGGTAGGAACGTAGATCCTGATTACCATGGTGAGGGTAGGAACGTAGATCCTGGTTACCACGGTGAGGGTAGGAATGTAGATCCTGGTTACCACGGTGAGGGTAGGAACGTAGATCCTGGTTACCATGGTGATGGTAGGAACGTAGATCCTGGTTACCATGGTGAGGGTAGGAACGTAGATCCTGGTTACCATGGTGAGGGTAGGAACGTAGATCCTGATTACCATGGTGAGGGTAGGAACGTAGATCCTGGTTACCATGGTGATGGTAGGAACGTAGATCCTGGTTACCACGGTGAGGGTAGGAACATAGATCCTGGTTACCATGGTGAGGGTCTGAATGTAGATAACCTAACCCTGTGTAACGTAAGAAGGGGGAACGTGGTTTCATTCTGTGGTGTAACTCTGTGGAACGTCTCCACACTGGGACACCACAGGGCTGTGTGTTCAGCCCCGAACTTTAACCCTCTTCAACAACGACTGCACCGCCATCCATCCCAGAAACATGGTTGTAAAGTTTACAGATGATACGACCGTGGTCGGTCTCAACGACTGATGAACTTCTAGAGCCGCTATAGAGAGCATCCTGTCTCATGACTGTGTGGTATGGCAGCCGCACTACACCGGACAAAAAGGACTTGGTCTGGATGGTGAGGTCTGCACAGGGGATCGTAAGCTGCCAGATTGAAACTTGGTCTGCAACTCCTGGGTTCAGCAGACGGCCAGACGTAGAGCGACCCAGCCCGCCCATCCAGGAAATTGGCTGTTTATACCGCTCCTGTCAGGGAAGCAGTACGGAACCATCAAGACAACCACAGTGAAAGCGATCACCCCACCGCCTACAATCTCTCCTTGCACACCCAACTCACCAGCACTGAGGACCCTTCACAGCAGCCCTCACTTTAACAATAAGGATGGTCGTAAAAAAATGTCTTTTCTAAAAAATACCGGTTTCCAGTGAGAATTAGATTCCAGTAAATCTTGGTTTGGTCAATAAATACCTTTGAAGGTCTAAAACCATTGCCGAAATTTTTTATCATCAGAAAACCTTTTGCTATATAATCTGATGGATGGCGTCCCTCTGGGATTACTATTGGTACTCTCAGAGGAAGAACGTTCGTCCTTGGACCAGAAGTTCTCCGGACGTTCACAGGAGCGAATCCCACTGTGCTCATGTCTAAGACCTCGTCCACACGTAGCCAAGTATTTTTGAAAACGCATATCTGCTGTCCTCTGTTTTAGGAAAACGGTTGCGTCCACACGTAACTGTATAAATACACTTCTGAGTGCGATTATGAGCATCCCCAACCAGTAGTGGGCAGTATTAATGTAAACATAAGTTCTTAACTATCCAATCAGAGGACCTCTCCCGTCATTTCTGCTAAACCTGAAACATGGCGCCAGGTATCTCGTTCGTGTGGACCGACAAGGAGGTGGAATTACTTTTAAAAGTCGTCATCAACGATAAAGTTAATAAAACACAGGAAAACATAGACAATCCAAACAAGGACGCACACAAATGACGTATCTGCATTACTTGTCGCAGGTAGTGAAGAATAAAAATGCAAATCTCCGTTTTCGCACGTACACACGCAAACGCAAAGTTTTCCAAAATCTCCAGTTTGGCCGGAGTTTTTAAAAGCACTCGTCTACAGTGAAAAAAACTCCGTTTTTGTGTGGACGCCAAAACGGATAAAAATAAATGTGTTTTCAAAAATACCCGACTACGTGTGGACGGGGCCTGGGGGAAGACAACTAACCCCTCCTCCCCCAGTATTGGCGCCATCGTGGCAGCCTGCTGCGGCGTAATGCGGCACACAAACGACCCCGTTGAGGGATGAATGGAGCATGTATCTTCTACTATGTCCTGTATTCTGGTGATTGAATAAAAAGTACCCGCCCTCCGTGGAGTGGGTAAACGACGACGCTGTGAGGTCAGACTGTTTTCACGAAAAGAAAGAAACATATAACAGTCGAGGTTTTCTGGATTTTTGAAGCCAGAAAGTCACTTTCTGTTAAGTATGGAAACATAAATGACTTGTTCTGTCCAGTCTTTGGTTACAGTGATCGGAAACACAGGAATCCTGAACATCTCTTCTCGGTGATGGCGGGGTTCTTGGTTAGATAAAAGGCAGTAACTCTAAACGTAGCTAATTTGGGTTAAATCAGGTTTGATCGAGCCCTTGTCTAAACAAAGGAAAACCTCCACTAATCCTCCAGGACCCCACTCCTCCGAAGGCCTCGTCCGTAAGCCGCCTCATCCATCTCTAAAGTCGGCTGGATTCTTTGTCATTTTCCTGCTTTCCTCCCCAATATTTCCCTCTAAAAAGAGCTGGTTATTACCATCATGAAGGTCCCGGGAACGGCGTAAATCAGCTCTGAGCAGACAGATGCGCGCTGTCAGAGGAAATGCAGCAGCTCGTTTGAATCTATTAGCAACGAGCCGTGAGCCCGGCCAGAGGAGGAGACCAGGCCGGTTCCCGCTAAATGACACCCAACTCTTGTCCAGGAGTCACCGTGCCAACTCCATCCTGAGGAGATCCGGCCAAAACAGCTCATAAAGTGCTACACGGAGAGGTCGTCAAAAAGCAGGAGATAGGCGCTAGCGGAGCACCTGGGTCCATTCTAATTGATTCGGACTGCGACGTCTCCACTTTTTTAAACAAAGTGACTCTCACTTGAGCTTCATTATACGCGCACCCCATTTCCATAGGCCTCTGGGAACAGGACCACATAAAACAAATGACCGCTCCATGATAAATGGTTCTATTAGCAATCCAGATTGTTAAACTGTGATATAACAGATCGGAGAAGGGCACGGGGCCCATCCATTTTCCTCCCCTCTGCACACACGCGCTGCTGTAAATAGCCGGTTTTTATGTGTAAATAACATATTAAAACTCGGCATTAGCCGTGTACTTTGATAGAGAGGAAATTGTTCTAAATAAATAATGCAGGATGGGAATATAAAACAGGGCGGGATGTAATAGAGCCGCCATCGGGACTCAGAGGTGGGCATGACTTAGGTGACAGGAATCCTGCATCCAACAGTAAACCAAACCCCGACAATAAAAGAAGCCCGGAACAGCAGCCGTATATTACATCTTGTTCTTTTTTTCTGGAATAAGCTCGCCGGTTCAAGGACCCCCGCCTCATCTGCGTCCCTCTCTGGCTGCATATTGACTTATCAGGAGCTGGCAACAGGAATAATAATGCATATTACTGCCATAAGTAATTGCTCTGTCTCAATGCGGTGGCAGATGTTTGGGCTTTTAGCATCCGTACCGAGGTCTCATCGCCGGTATCTGATTGGTGGAGACAAATCCAAGCAGCTTGTTTGTTTAAGATTAAAACAGAAGGAAAAGTAGAGGTTTTATTTTTAACCTAGGGGTTAAATACCTGCCAGCGTGTCGGGGCGAGAAGGCCAAATATGAAAATAGAGTTGAATATCGAACTCCGTCTGAGTGTCTGAGGGGGTAGAACCCGATAAAACCAGTGATAGCTTAAGTTAGGATTCTCCAAAGAGGTGATTGTTTTTTTGTGGGGTAATAATTCTTAAGTCAAAGCAAACATGGCAGCTTTAGTCAGCTTCGAAATGCAAAATATGCTGGAAAAGCTTCTGAACAGGGGTGCGCATGTATTTTTGGTGGAGTACTCAGATGCCCAACCAGTCAATCACGGTTTACCAGTAGCCCGCGGACTGGTTCCAAGTCACCGCCGGGTGAATCGGGACTTTGACTCCTCATTTAGCGAGTTTTCAGACCCTCCAGTTGTGACTCCGAAAAAAAGCTTCAATTTGGCAGCTTTTTTTAGTGTTATTAAAGAATTTTGGGGGTTTGACGTGAAAGCACGTTGTTAAGTCGGAAATGAATGAGCAGCGCCTGTTACTGTTGTGACTGCTATTCCCTCCCATTCCGTTCCGTCATCTTCCGCTTGCTCCGGGGTCGGGTCATGGGGGCAACAGCCTCAAACGGGCAGCCCAGGCCTCTCTCTCCCTGGTTGCATCCTCCAGCTCACCTGAAAGGATCCCAAGTCGTTCCCCGGCCAGCTGTGAGACGTGGTCTCTCCAGCAGGTCCGGGGTCTGCCCCTTGGTCTCCTCCTGGTGGGACGTGCCCGTAACACCTCGCCCACGAGGCGCTCGGGGGGCATTCTGACCAGATGCCCGAACCACCCCATCTGGCTCCTCTCGACCTGGAGGAGGAGCGGCTCGACACCGAGCTCCTCCCGGATGGCAGAGCTCCTCACCCGATCTCTGAGTGAGAGCCCAGCCACCCTGCGGAGGAAGCTCATTTCAGCCGCTTGTACCCGCAATCTCATTCTTTCGGTCACCACCCACAGCTGGTTACCATGGTGAGGGTAGGAGCGTAGATCCTGGTTACTATGGTGAGGGTAGGAACGTAGATCCTGGTTACCATGGTGAGGGTAGGAACGTAGATCCTGGTTACCACGGTGAGGGTAGGAACGTAGATCCTGGTCACCATGGCGAGGGTAGGAACGTAGATCCTGGTTACCATGGTGAGGGTAGGAACGTAGATCCTGGTTACCATGACGAGGGTAGGAACGTAGATCCTGGTTACCATGGTGAGGGTAGGAACGTAGATCCTGGTCACCATGGCGAGGGTAGGAACGTAGATTCTGGTTACCATGGTGAGGGTAGGAACGTAGATCCTGGTTACCATGGTGAGGGTAGGAACGTAGATCCTGGTTACCATGGTGAGGGTAGGAACGTAGATCCTGGTTACCATGGTGAGGGTAGGAACGTAGATCCTGGTTACCATGGTGAGGGTTGGAACGTAGATGAACTTGTAATTATTGGAAAAAGTCTGTGTGTGTATTTTTTTGGGTTTCAGTTTTATTGAGTTTGAGTGTGAGCAGCCCCAGGGGGATTTGAACTAGGTTCTCCCGGTTGAAAGACGGCAACTCTACCACTAGGCCAACGCCCCCTGGGACCAAAAGTTTTTTTTTTCTCATTTCATTTTCTGTCCTTTCTTTGTTTTCATGTCTGTTCTGTGGTTTAAGGGACGGACGGCATGAGCCCAGCGGGAATCAAACCAGGTTCTCCCGGTCGAAAGACGGTATCTCTACCACGTGTGTGTTTGAGAGAAAGAGGCTGGATGGAAACGAGCTGCAAGGGTTTGCGACCATAACGCAGGTGCACCGGACTGGTAGATCTCAGGAGGTTTGATATTTGAAAATAGATCTTGGGACAAAAAAGATTGGGCACCCCTGCCTTAAAGGATCAGCAACACGCCGTAAAATACGTGACCAGGATCTGATCTTTAAATCCACCTCGATATCCTTCCGTTAGTCCTTCGGTAACATTTTAAAGACCATGTGAATTCTGTTTTCATCATCAAGGACCAAAATAAGCAGCATGATCACCTCCCTCCGCGGAGCAGGTGATGGAAAAACTCAAAAAGTTATGGGTATATTTTCATAAAATTTTCAGGAAATTTTCACAATTTAAAATAAAGAAGTGGTTAAATTTTCAGATGCATAAAAATTTAAAGATGGCGGAGAGCAAAAGACATTGCCAAGAAAAACCTGACACTAGAAATGTTTCCAAAAACTGGATGAAAACGTTTAAATTAAACTCAAAAAACATGAATGAAAATGAAAAGTTTCAGGAGTATTTTTGGAAAAAATGTTCAAGCACAATCAAAAAGTTCATTTTGCTTAAAAATTTGTTTCTTAAAAAAAAATTGAAATAAATTAACTTTAAAGTAGAAAAGACTAAAAACAGCTTAAATGAATGGAAAATAAAAAAAAGAACTAATTGCAGCAAAACTTCAACAAATTCATCAAAAATAAGAAATAAATGCAACAAAAAATAGTCAAATTGCCAAAAAAAAAAAATCTTGATTTTCTTAATGACGGGCACGGTGGTGGGCGCAGGGGGTGGCACAGTGGCCTCACAGTTAGAAAGTCAGGGTTTGAGTCTCGGGTGGGATGAGGCTTGGAGCAGAGGTGATGGTGGGTGAGCGAAGGAGCGTTCGCCCGCTAACCACAAGTCAACCGGAAATTAACCAGAAGTTGACCGGAAGTTTGCGGGTTCGATTCCCACTGAGTTCACGTCTAGCGTCCTTGGAGAAGACACCTAACCCCCCGTTTCTCCCACTATTGGAGCCTTCGTGGCAGCCTGCTGAGGTGAAGTGCAGCACACAAATTTTCCCAATGAGGGATGAATGAGTGAGTAAAAATAAATAAATAAATCTGTGTGTAGTTTGCATGTTCTCCCAGTGTATGTGTGGGTTTTCTCTGGTTTCCCCCAAAAACATACATGTTAGGATTATTGGCTGCTATGAATGAGTGTGTGTGGCCCTGCCACAGACTGGTGACTTGTTTGGGGTGTACCCTACCTCTAGCCTTAAAATCACCTGGTACGGGCTCCAGCACTAACAATTGAATTAGTCCGCAATGAAATTTAGATCAAGAGTTTTGATTGATTTGCATCAAAAAAAGTGTGTTTTTTTATTTACAATATTTGAAAAAAATTATTTAAAACAACTATGAAGACAAAAAAAGACCATAAATCATCATTTTCAGGAACACTGGAGCTGATTTGTTCGTTCGATTCAAAGTTGACTTAATTGTGTTCAAACTTTGAAACTTTTCCGGTTGACATGATTCGGTCTGACAGGCATGCGGCTCGCATTAGGCTGACCTGGAGGGAAAAGCTGATATTGGATCTGAGTCTGGCTCTACTGGATTTCTATTGGCTCTGTTCGTGGCTTCAACTGGATGTTTTTTGGTCCAATTTTGAACTAAATATTGTGGAAAACCCGGCTGTCAAGACAGAAAATGATTTACAGGTAGATTAACCAATGAGAGGAGAGTCCACGGATAGCATCGTTATTGTTTACACTTTAGAAACAAATCAACGACCACGCTGTGGTTGTTAAAAAGTAGCATAAAAACCAACAGGTCTTTAAAAAAGACGGTTACGTTCTGGTCGTTTAAAACGTCCCGTATTTGAACACCCAACGTTTGATTTCTTCATCGTGGCGGGCCACTAAGTTCACAATGTCTTCCAGTATTTACATTTCAAAAGTGTCCTGTCACCACTCGTCCTCTTCAACACCACACCGTCTCTTCTTTTATACTCCAGAGGTGAGAACAAGGTCTTTTAACCTCATTATAATCGGCTTTCATCACTCCGTTCCTGACATGCCTCCACCACGACTCATCTTCACCTCCCTGTTCATCATGAAGAGCACACCGGCGGGTCCGACCGGTGTCTGGATGCGGCATCGCTCTTCTGTTTGGCATAATTAGTTTTAACCATGTGTTGAATTCGTTTACATTCTATGTTTTTTTTTGGGCTTGAATTCAAACTAATTTTGGAACCGTAGGGTTTGCCTCTTGCCTAGGTGGTAAGTAAAGCTGCACGGTGTCCCTCAGGGACTCTGATTGGTGCTCCTCTAGAAGTTTAGCGTACATGGATCTGGTGCTGCAACTGAATTCAATTTTACATCAAGAAGAAGTGATAGAAAACGTATGACCAATCAGAGAACAGAGATGATGTGACATGAACACATGTCCGTCTGCCATGTTTGTAGTTCTGTAGCTGCGTTGGGTGTGTTACAAACATGACGTCCAGTCCCCACCGGAAAGAAATGATTGGTTAAATACAAAAGAGTCCCCACCCACCACGGCGCGAGGTTGGCGCTGCCCAACCTTCAGCAAGGTCAGACTGTTTCTATGGAAACAGGCCAGGGAAAAGTGAGAGATGTCAGACTGTAGAACGTAGTATTACATAAACGTCATGTTTATCGTGATTAAAAGCTGCGTGGTGTTCCTCAGGGTCTACTATCAGTGCTCCTGTAGACGTACAGTTTCAGGAATCCTCCCTCCTCTGTTTATTTCAAGTTCCTGGCCCAACCTCATTTCCCCAAATAACGCCATCTGGTCTATATTATCGCTTTCTGCCACACCTGCCTCTTGTCTGTCCCTGGTCTTTATGTGTCCTGCCCACTCTTGTTGCTTTCTTGAACAGTTTGTTGTGCCTTGCTTTGGAATCCCAGATTTGGCTTTTCCGGGAACCTTGTCTTTAGCTGCTATGATCGCCACCTTCATTGTCTGTTTCTGGTCTGTAGCCACCACCTTCTGGTCTCTAGTGACCACTTTCTGGTCTCTAGTGACCATCTTCTGGTCTCTATCGACCACCTTCTGGTCTCTTTCGACCACCTTCTGGTCTCTATCGATCACCTTCTGGTCTCTAGCGACCACCTTCTGGTCTCTATCGACCACCTTCTGGTCTCTAACGATCACCTTCTGGTCTCTATCGACCACCTTCTGGTCTCTATCGACCACCTTCTGGTCTCTATCGACCACCTTCTGGTCTCTAACGATCACCTTCTGGTCTCTAGCGACCACCTTCTGGTCTCTATCGACCACCTTCTGGTCTCTAACGATCACCTTCTGGTCTCTAGCGACCACCTTCTGGTCTCTATCGACCACCTTCTGGTCTCTAACGATCACCTTCTGGTCTCTAGCGACCACCTTCTGGTCTCTATCGACCACCTTCTGGTCTCTTTCGACCACCTTCTGGTCTCTATCGATCACCTTCTGGTCTCTAGCGACCACCTTCTGGTCTCTATCGACCACCTTCTGGTCTCTATCGACCACCTTCTGGTCTCTATCGACCACCTTCTGGTCTCTATCGATCACCTTCTGGTCTCAAGCGACCACCTTTTGGTCTCAAGCGATCACCTTCTGGTCTCTATCGATCACCTTCTGGTCTCTATCGATCACCTTCTGGTCTCTATCGACCACCTTCTGGTCTCTATCGACCACCTTCTGGTCTCTATCGATCACCTTCTGGTCTCTATCGACCACCTTCTGGTCTCTATCGATCACCTTCTGGTCTCTATCGATCACCTTCTGGTCTCTAGCGACCACCTTCTGGTCTCTATCGACCACCTTCTGGTCTCTATCGACCACCTTCTGGTCTCTATCGACCACCTTCTGGTCTCTATCGATCACCTTCTGGTCTCAAGCGACCACCTTTTGGTCTCAAGCGATCACCTTCTGGTCTCTATCGATCACCTTCTGGTCTCTATCGATCACCTTCTGGTCTCTATCGATCACCTTCTGGTCTCTATCGACCACCTTCTGGTCTCTATCGACCACCTTCTGGTCTCTTTCGACCACCTTCTGGTCTCTATCGACCACCTTCTGGTCTCTATCGACCACCTTCTGGTCTCTATCGACCACCTTCTGGTCTCTATCGACCACCTTCTGGTCTCTATCGACCACCTTCTGGTCTCTATCGATCACCTTCTGGTCTCTATCGATCACCTTCTGGTCTCTATCGACCACCTTCTGGTCTCTATCGATCACCTTCTGGTCTCAAGCGATCACCTTCTGGTCTCTATCGATCACCTTCTGGTCTCTATCGACCACCTTCTGGTCTCAAGTGACCACCTTCTGGTCTCTATCGATCACCTTCTGGTCTCTATCGATCACCTTCTGGTCTCTATCGACCACCTTCTGGTCTCTAACGATCACCTTCTGGTCTCTATCGATCACCTTCTGGTCTCAAGCGATCACCTTCTGGTCTCTATCGATCACCTTCTGGTCTCTATCGACCACCTTCTGGTCTCTATCGATCACCTTCTGGTCTCTATCGACCACCTTCTGGTCTCTATCGACCACCTTCTGGTCTCTTTCGACCACCTTCTGGTCTCTATCGATCACTTTCTGGTCTCTAGCGACCACCTTCTGGTCTCTATCGACCACCTTCTGGTCTCTAGCGACCACCTTCTGGTCTCTATCGACCACCTTCTGGTCTCTATCGACCACCTTCTGGTCTCAAGTGACCACCTTCTGGTCTCTATCGATCACCTTCTGGTCTCTATCGATCACCTTCTGGTCTCTATCGATCACCTTCTGGTCCCTATCGACCACCTTCTGGTCTCTATCGACCACCTTCCGGTCTCTATCGTCCAACTTCTGGTCTCTATCGACCACTTTCCGGTCTCTATCGTCCAACTTCTGGTCTCTATCGATCACCTTCTGGTCTCTATCGATCACCTTCTGGTCTCTATCGATCACCTTCTGGTCCCTATCGACCACCTTCTGGTCTCTATCGACCACCTTCCGGTCTCTATCGTCCAACTTCTGGTCTCTATCGACCACTTTCCGGTCTCTATCGTCCAACTTCTGGTCTCTAGTCCACAAAGCAGCAAGCTTCACCGTCCAAGCTTCAGTACCTTTTCTTCAATAAAGCAGCAGAACTGTCACGTCTGTACTAGAGTCCTCCCTCCCTGCACCAGACCTTGAGCTATAGGGTCCAACTGTATGAGCTTATCACTGTATTTGGTCCCAGTTCTTTGTGGTACTGGTGTACCATCGAGGCTTAGTTTCAAGTAAATGTTGGTCTTGTCAATAAAGACATGTGAGCATCTAAAACTATTTTTAAAAAGAATCATCAATAGAAAAAAAATTGTTAAATTTGATTTGATCATCAATAAAACAGTTACCTACGTTAAAAATTATGTTAATGATAATCAAATCCTCGTGGTGTCCCTCAGGGACTATTGTTGGTGCTCCTTTGGAACCATAGAGTGCAAGCGATGGCTACGACCATTTTTTAGGGAGAATCAGATTCAACAAAAGCAGCCCATCGTCTCCACTGTTGGTCGAAACTTTCAGAAACATTCTAGAGCAAACTATAGAGAATAAATTGATGGCTTTTTGGAGGTTTGATTTGGGCTCTAAAAGCTTACGAGTCACCAAAAGTTAATCAGACAGAAACACGCAGCGATGCCAAACTAAGGAGTAACAGAGCATCCGTCCTGTCCGTACAAACCAGGATTGAGTAGAACCTAGTTTGTGGCCCAGATGGGTTTCATCATTGACGCTGGTTTTATGTTTTTTTCATTAGGTCTGATTCTTTTGGACACTTAATTAAAAATCCATATTTTATCCCAAACACAGCGTCTCTGGAGTTTATTTTCAGAAGGTACCAGAGACAAAGATGCTGGAACTGAAAGGACGCTGCTTTCTTTCCATGTTTACAGCGCAGCCAATAAAAGTTGACATCATCCAACTGGAGTGGTGTGAAGCTCTAACGATGCTTTGTGATCTGCTGCTTTCAGGCTCCATTTCCAGCTTTGTCTCTTCTTTATCAATTAATGAGTGTTTCTTTCTAATGGCAGGCCACCAAGCCCTTCATGAATGAGTAAAAATGTCACTAAATCACATGTTTAATTTGCATTTCAAAGGCGACCAATCGGCTTGCATCTTTGTCAATCTCTGAAGCTTCATGTCATCCTCGGCCCCACCAGCTCGGGCCACTTTTTTCTCCTCTTTTATACTCTGGAGGTAAGAACAAGGTCTTTCAGCCTCATTATACCGAGCTTTCATCACGCGTTCTCTGACATCTTTAAAACATGGATTCTCTCTTTCAGCGCGTCGGTCCCTGAGAGAGAGAGAGCGTTGCTGCTACTCTTCATTTAGTTCAACAACACAAACACTTCTCTCACCTGTACAGACCCCCCCTCTACCCGTCATCTTTTCATGTCATGTTTTGTGTTCATTAGCGTTTACAAGCTCAAACAGAGACACACTTCCTGCGGGTGTTCTTTCGGCCTCTTCTTGAGCGATTCGTATTAATGATGCTTCACTACGGTCTGGAACTCTTTAGGATTCCTGTCAGACATTTACTGTAAGTCACCTCTGACTGCAGGAGGTACCTGATCAGGTCCGAGGAGAGCCAAGAGCATCAGCTCCCAAGATGGCGCTCCATCTTTGAAATGTATATTTCATCAGTCCTCATGTGAGACTTCTGTTCATCATGCATGAGGCGGGCAGACGACCCAACCACCCAGTCCCTACCCAGTCTGAGGTTCACAGAAAGTATTAAAATGCACCCTACCTCTGCTTTCGGCGGGGGAGGCTTTCTTTGGCAGGTCGGAGAAACTGCTAGCGTCCATTTTGTCTTTTTTGTCAGTGGCTCTCGGTGGCGAGGTCTCCATCGCGGGCGTCAAACTCTGAAAAAAAGACAAAAAAGTTTTTCAAACTTTCCTGAATGAAGAAAATAAGTCAGTAAAGAATCACTGATGCATCGAACAGTATGAGTATCTACGTTCCTACCCTCACCATGGTAACCAGGATCTGCATTCATACCCTCACCATGGTAACCAGGATCTATGTTCCTACCCTCACCATGGTAACCAGGATCTGCGTTCATACCCTCACCATGGTAACCAGGATTTACATTCCTACCCTCACCATGGTAACCAGGATCTATGTTCCTACCCTCACCGTGGTAACCAGGATCTATGTATCCATCCTCACCATGGTAACCAGGATCTATGTTCCTACCCTCACCATGGTAACCAGGATCTGCGTTCATACCCTCACCATGGTAACCAGATCTATGTATCCATCCTCACTATGGTAACCAGGATCTGCATTCCCATCGTCACCATGGTAACCAGGATCTACGTTCCTACCCTCACCATGGTAACCAGGATCTACGTTTCTACCCTCACCATGGTAACCAGTGTGGAGGGTGACCAAAAGGATGAGATTGTGAATACAAATGGCTGAAATGAGCTTTCTCCGCAGGGTTTCTGGAGTATTGCTAGAGATAGAGGGAGGAGCTCTGCCATCCGGGAGGAACTTGAAGTACAGCTGTCTCAACTCTGGGTCTAGAGAAGCCAGGTGGGGTGGTTCAGGCATCTGGTCAGGATGCCCCCCGAGCCTCTCACTGGTGAGGTGTTCCATCCAACCAGGAAGAGACCCAGAGGCAAAGCTCTGACCCGCTGGAGAGCCTATGCCTTTCATTACATTTTAAAAGTCAGACTTGCCACAGTGATACCAACTATGGATGAGTTGATCATACACTGCGGGTGGACGTACACTGGAGGGAAAAATGGGTAACATGAAAATAGTGAGATAAAAACAGAAAAACAGCAGCTTGATTATTTTTCTATTTTTATGTCATTAACAAAAGAGAAAGATGCTGATTGGCTGATTCGCTCGTCAGATTTGGTCCTGTTTGCTGATTTCAACATCAACATACTTTCAAGAATCATTTGTTTTATTTTTGCCGTGGTTGGCACGGTGGCCTCACAGCAAGAAGGTTCGAAGTTCAAGAGTGGAGGCGAGCCTTGAAATACTCAAAGTTTGCATGTTCTACCTTTGAATGTGTGGGTTTTCTCTGGTTTCCTTCAAAAACACACGTTAGATTGATTGGCTGCGATGAAATTACCCATAGGAATGAGTCTGTGTCGCCCCGTAACAGACTGGCGAGCTGTTCGGGGTGTACCCTGCGGGATAGGCTCCGGCATCGGCAGGAGAAGCTGTTCAGAAGACAACATGTTACCCGCTCCGAGTCAATCCTCTTTTTTTAAACAAAACATTTTAAACATTGTTGGAAAAACAACTGTGTTTAACTTTTTTAATGTTTTTATGCTTTTTATTTTAAACATTTAAATTCAGAAGGGATTTAAATGTAAAAGCGATCAGTTATGAAATAATATTTAAATAAAAAAAGAAGAAGAGTGTTTTCCCGGCCGAGCACGCACGTGATTCCTGATTGGCACCGAGCCTGCTGGCACTTGTTCAGCGTCCTGGAATCTGTAAGATAATCTACGAGTGCTGTGCAAACATGTCGGAGGATTTGGTCCTTGGAGACGGCTCACCAGGCAATCTCCTGTCTTCCCACCCTTTCACAGCTCAATCTGCTTTCTGGCAGAGCGGGGGTCGCCACGGGGCTTTTGGGGTTGGAGGGAAAGGTTGCGGGGGTCTTTGCTCGCATGTCATCAAAGTTTATTTGACTATTGACCCTTCCAGCGCGCCATTCAGAGGAGAGAACAGTTAGAACAATAGCACTTTATCTTCAAAGCTGGGATGGAAATGAAGAGGACTCCTCATCCAGCCAAACAAAAAGCTACACATCTGGGAAACTGCTTGGCTCAAGAGCCTCAACCAAAGCTTAGAATTTAACTTTCTTAAAGCCAGAATAGAAGATCGTTCAGCGCTGACGGGCCAAACACTCTGAATCAACTCTGGGTCAACTTTAAGACTCACATTAGTCTCTACCGTGTTGACAACAAATAGAAATTAAAGAACCAAAGAAACTCGGAATAATTGACAAACTGCGGGTCAATTATTTTTGTTCACTTTATAAAAGTAACTGGTGGAGTTTTTTAAAACCTCATGTAAGTTTTTTAAGATATTTTTTCAACTAAAGAGGTTTCTCGACAAGCCAACTTTCCAGCCGGTTTCTCTTGGTGTGAACAGTCCGACCCCACCGCTTTGGGGTTCAATCATTCGCTTCACAGTGGGTGTGATAAGTTTTATCTCATCGTTACCGGACGTGACGTCCTGAACAGTCAGTGTAGTCTAAAAAAAACAGCGTAAAAACAACCTTTTCCTGTCAGATGTTTGTCTTTTTATTTGCCAACAAATCAAATCGCTTAAATCTTTTCCCTGTAAAGTCTGTTTGAAACAGCTGTGAACAAAACTGGCAGCAGTGGGCAGCTCTGACGGAAAACAATCCTCTCTAAAACCAGTAGGAGAAGTTGGCACTCTGTACTTCTAAAGGAGCACCAACAGTTGATCCTGAGGGACTCCATGAAGATTTGATTACCAACAACAAAAACAAAACAAAGTTTTTCTATTGATAAAAAATATTTCTTCAATGGTTCGGGTAAGGAGCTCTGCCATCCGGGGGGAGCTCGTTGTCAAGCCACTCCTCCTCCAGGTCGAGAGAAGCCAGATGGGGTGGTTCGGGCATCTGGTTAGGATGTTCCCCGAGTGCCTCGCTGGTGAAGTGTTTTGGGCACATCCCACCGACAGGAGACCAAGAGGCAGACCCCAGACCTGCTGGAGAGACTATGTCTTACAGCTGGCTGGGGAAGGACTCAGGATCTTTCTGGGTGAACTGGAGGATGCACCTGTGGTGAGAGAAGCCTGGGCTTCCCATCTGAGGCTGTTGCCCCTGCGACCCGACCCCAGATGAGCGAAAGACGACGGAACGGAACGGTTCTGGACCATCGAAGCTCTTTATCACTCAGACCGACATTTACTGGAATCTAACTCACTAGAAACCAGTCTTGGGACCAGATATGGTAATTAGCCCATATAGTAGGACTCTATATCAAGGGTTGGTGCAGGAAGGAAGGACCCTAAAGCAGTTCAGGGTTCACAAGTGTATTGGAAGGTAAGGTTGGCCACTTGGCAGGCTACAGACCAGAAAATGGTGACTACAGGCCAGAAGGTAGCAATAATGATGGCTGCAGACCAGAACGAAGCGGCTAGATACCAGAAAGAGGTGGCTAGAGACCAGAAGGAGGTGGCTAGAGACCAGAAGGAGGCGGCTAGAGACCAGAAGGAGGCGGCTAGAGACCAGAAGGAAGCAGCTAGAGACCAGAAGGAGGAGGCTAGAGACCAGAAGGAGGTGGCTAGAGACCAGAAGGAAGCGGTTACAGACCAGAAGGAGGTGGCTAGAGACCAGAAGGAGGCAGCTAGAGACCAGAAGGAGGCAGCTAGAGATCAGAAGGAGGCAGCTAGAGACCAGAAGGAGGCGGCTAGAGACCAAAAGGAAGCAGCTAGAGACACACAAGTGTATTGGAAGGTAAGGTTGGCCACTTGGCAGGCTACAGACCAGAAAATGGTGACTACAGGCCAGAAGGTAGCAATAATGATGGCTGCAGACCAGAACGAAGCGGCTAGATACCAGAAAGAGGTGGCTAGAGACCAGAAGGAGGCGGCTAGAGACCAGAAGGAGGCGGCTAGAGACCAGAAGGAAGCAGCTAGAGACCAGAAGGAGGAGGCTAGAGACCAGAAGGAGGTGGCTAGAGACCAGAAGGAAGCGGTTACAGACCAGAAGGAGGTGGCTAGAGACCAGAAGGAGGCAGCTAGAGACCAGAAGGAGGCAGCTATAGACCAGAAGGAGGCGGCTACAGACCAGAAGGAGGCGGCTACAGACCAGAAGGAGGCGGCTACAGACCAGAAGGAGGCAACTAGAGACCAGAAGGAGGCAGCTAGAGACCAGAAGGAGGCAGCTAGAGATCAGAAGGAGGCAGCTAGAGACCAGAAGGAGGCGGCTAGAGACCAGAAGGAGACGGCTAGAGACCAAAAGGAAGCAGCTAGAGACACACAAGTGTATTGGAAGGTAAGGTTGGCCACTTGGCAGGCTACAGACCAGAAAGTGGTGACTACAGGCCAGAAGGTAGCAATAATGATGGCTGCAGACCAGAACGAAGCGGCTAGATACCAGAAGGAGGTGGCTAGAGACCAGAAGGAGGCGGCTAGAGACCAGAAGGAGGCGGCTAGAGACCAGAAGGAAGCAGCTAGAGACCAGAAGGAGGAGGCCAGAGACCAGAAGGAGGTGGCTAGAGACCAGGAGGAAGCGGCTACAGACCAGAAGGAGGCGGCTAGAGACCAGAAGGAGACGGCTAGAGGCCAGAAGGAGGCGGCTACAGACCAGAAGGAGGCGGCCAGAGACCAGAAGGAGGCGGTAGAGACCGGAAGGAAACGGCTAGAGACCAGAAGGAGGCGGCTAGAGACGAGAAGGAGGCGGCTAAACACCAGAAGGAGGCAGCTAGAGACCAGAAGGAGGAGGCTAGAGACCAGAAGAGGGCGGTTAGAGACGAGAAGGAGGCGGCTAGAATAAGTAGAGGAGGGATGATTCCTGAAACTATATGTCTAAAGGAGCACCAACAGTACACCCTGAGGGACACCATGCAGATTTAAATTACAATAAACATGATGTTTATGTGATAGTGTCTATTGCCTGATGTATCCCTCTGTTTCTTTCTCTATGGAAACAGTCAGACCACACAGCTTTTGAATTCTCTTGCCCACCGTTAGCAGGTATTTTTTATTTAACCAATCATTTCTTTCTGGTTGAACCGGACTTGACGTATGTAACGCCCCTTGACGAGCCAGTTTCGTCCAGAAAAAAAGAGTAAAAAAAAACTTTTTTAAACTTTCTAAACACTGTCTTTAAATTCTCAATCTGGGGAATCGTTAGCAACACGGACCGTATAGTATGTTCAGCTAAAGAACTACAAACATGGCGGACAGACGCATGTGTTCCTTCCTAAAGTATTTTTCTGTTTCCTTCCTGGTCTCCAAAAGTAGGAAAGCAATAGACATTTATCTGCTCACGCTTGGTCCCTCTCTTCATTTACAGCCTTAAATGAGATTTACGCTGTGTTGTGCATACACCGAGAAGGCGGGACTAATGAAGGAGCGAGATGAGGGAGAAATTTGCAATCTCAAAAATTTAATTGAAACTGGATAAACGTATTTTTTTGGCCAAATATCTGATTTTTAAGTTAATTATTTACCTCTTTTTATCTATAAATTCTATTCAATAAGAGTATATTCGCAATCACGCCCCGTTATAAACGTGTACATATCTTTCATACCACATACACTGTGCTTTCCTGTTCAGTTGACACCCCTAAATAGTCCAGGAGTTGTGTGTTCCACGCCGATGGAAGCTCAATTCATTGAGCTGTAATGGCTTTAGATCCCGTAACAAAGCGGAGCGTCTGACTGACAGCGATGCCTGCAGTTGTCTATCTAGCCGTTGATGAATCGGTGTAACAGGTGTGAGCGGACAGGAGGGAAGCCTCATGGGAAGCCCTCACCACACACACTCGTCTACAAAAGCCTCTTTAGTTGAGGTGATATATAAAGCACATAATGGGAGTCTTTCACGCCCGCAATCTTCTGATCTGTCCTCGCAAATCATTATTAGTCAGGCTTAACATTTGTTACTCAGACGAGCTGGTTGTTGGCACGGCGGTTAAACTCTGCTCGTAAACTCCATGTTTTACTTTTGCTGTGCTTTGTTTTTCTTAGAGCAGCTGCGAAGCTTTGATGCCCTCATTTTAGTATGTTTCAGTAACTCTGCCAAAAAACTCAGACTGGATTTTTATGGGAAAAAATCAATACGTTTAAAACTTCTTGCACAAGTTTCAAAAACAGACGGAATCTTTTCTTTTGTGATAATTTTGCTCAGAAAAGCAAATCATTTGAAAAAAGTCGGGGTTACTTTTTCTGGACGATATAAGCTCGAACTTGCCCGCCTGTTTTTATCTGATAACTTTCAATGGCGTGAGAGATGACATCATATCTTAAAGCTCTTCCGACCAATGGCTCTCATTGACCAAAGCTGTACCCAAACTGGTACAAGTTTTACAAGTCTATGGAGAGCAAAGCAAATGGCGCAAAAATGGCGATAGCTCAGCGGTAGAACGTTTGTTCTTGGACCGGAAGTTCGCGGGATCAAATCCCACTGAGCTCATGTCTAGGTGTCCTTGGTGAAGACACCTAACCCCCCATTTCTCCACCATTGGTGCCATCATGGCAGCCCGCTGCGGTGTAATGCAGCACACAAATTTCCCTGGTAAGCTCCGCCCTTTTCTGCCAAATTACCAACCTGACCAGGTCTCCAGTTTGTCTAAGGACCGCGTAGAGGGATCAACGACCAATCACGTTAACAGTCACGCCTATTGTTAATTTAAACTAACCAATCAGAACGTTGTGAATATTTTCATTGGTGGAAAAAAACACGTATGTTTGAAGAGAAAATAAAAACTTTTATTTTGTTAGATTTATGCAGCAGAAAAATTGAAAAATTAAAACTTAGATAAAAAGCTAAATAAAAAAACCTAAAGTTGAAAAAGCTAAAAAAATTTAAAAAGAAATAAAAGTTGAATAAAATCTAAATTTTGCTAAGAAAAACTTTTAAAAAAATAAATAAATAAACTAAGCTAAAAAAAATTGAAAGAAAAAATGGCAGTATGGCGGTCGCCACAGCAAGAAGGTCTGGGTTTGGATCCTGGGTGGGGGTGAGGCTTTAAACACTATCCTTTCTGTGTGAGGTTTGCATGTTCTCCATATGGATGTGTGGGTTTCCTTTGGTTTCCTCCAAAGACATACACGTTTGATTTGATTGGCTGCTATGAAACGACCCCTAAGAATGAGTGTGTGTGTGCGTGCGCCCGTGCGTGTATGTGTGTGTGTGTGTGGATGGTAGTGTGTAACAGACTGGTGACCCGTTCCCCAGTCTAAAAACGGCCAGGATAGGCTCCGGAACCTTCGGCGACCCCCTTAGGGAGAAACAGATTCGCAGACAAAACGAAACAAAAAGCTAAAGTTGGCTAAAAATCTTCTTTAAAACCCTCTCGGACTCAAACAGTGGATCATCCCCAAACTTTAATCACGTCTTCACCCTCCTATGGTGGGTACATCCTGAAGATTTCATAAAAATCCACCCACACACCCGCTCCCCATCACATACCCTCCTGAGTAGATCTAACTACGGTCCCCGACCAACCAGATCTCTGGATTTACTCACAGGAGTTTATAACAGCGAGTTAGCGAGTGGTGTAATTACTCTCGCCTCCCACTGTTGACTGTAGTCTTCTTTCAAACGGGCACACAATGATTCATTTGAGGGCAAAGAAATCCTCACAATGAAGTCATTTAAGCGAACAACTCCAGAGTGACCCTCCCCCATTTTCTGCTGAGTCATTGTATGGAAGTCAATGATTGTTTGCTCTACTGATTCACCCCGTTCCCTTCGTTTTAAGACCCCTCATTAACATATCTATACACTTATGGAACCTTTCGGTTTCTCCTTGAAGTTCGTTAAAAACATACAACCCATAAAAACAAACGAAACTGACGAACATCGTAAGAAATATTACTCCACGACTTCCAGAAATCAAAGGTGCTACCGAGAAGGTATTCCCCGTGTCAGAAAAACAAATGCCTCTGCTTTCCAGGTGTGGAAGAGCCCAGTTTGGCTCATCACTGGGTATTACCAGCAGCCAGCGTCCTCTTGAATTATTACAGCTCTTCTTGTCAGCCAAACAAATAGCTCTGTCTGAACTCAAAAGGTCACAGCGTGGAAGAGTAAAATCACAGAGCATGCAGTCAATTCCTCGCTACGGCACCCCTTTCCAAGGGCCACTTGCTGGAATTTATGGTTGAGGCCCCTACACCTATTCTCCTTTTGAATAATAGCTATCCCGTAAAAGAAACCCAGGTCGGTGGCGAGTCTGAAATAGAAAGCAGGAGGGTTGTTTATTGTGCGAGCCCTCGAAGCCACAAACAGAGGCAAACCGTGACATCTAAATTTATATCAGCCGGCTGCTCTTAACTTTAAAAGAAGCAATAAGACCTAAAATACCTTTTTGAGGAAGCCAAAACCAGATCCCCAAGAGAACCGGCCCCGGACCTTTGCTTTACACGGTCTGTTTCTCTTCTAATAAACCAAACACTGATGGAGACGTAACTGTCGTTGGACGAGAGGAGAACCTTCACCACATCATTCTGGATGTCCAATATCCTGTGGCTGATCCTCCCGTTGGCCCCTGCAACCGCAAACAGATGTGGCGGTGGAGTTCAGAAGGGGATTGAGCTCACCTCCGTGACCCGCGGCGGGAGAAATGAATGGCCGCCTCCCACCTGCGCGCCTCAGCGGGCCGTGACCTCGCTTTGAGGTAGCTTCCTGCGACTGTAGGAAGGAATTCCACGCACGCCTTCGTCATTATTTGTGTCCCTCACGTGAAAAGAAAGCCGGGGAGTTCTTCAGAAGCAACACGGCTCCTCTTGGCCTTTCAACAAGTACTAATCTAATCCCTGAACTCTGATATCTTCGACCAAACGAGACCAGAGGAGTTCCGCTTCATAGAACAAACTTTTTCTAGTCAACGGCCAAAATCTGCAAGGCATCCAAAGTCCTCCGGGATCAACAACTCGACTTTATAAGAACGTTATTAATTTAGATTTTCTCGTCTCGTTAATGAGACCTGACACTGATTGATCAAATCAAGCACTCAGTGTGTCTTTCCATCCGAGCGTTCGTGGTTCTGACACTTTTGAGGACGCCTCAAACCTCTCAGTTACAACCAACTATAGATGAACTGATTATGTTTTTATGGTCATGAACCCAAAAATTAGGGTCACAAATGTTGAAGGAATAAAATTAAAAAGCTTTACAGCTGGAGTGCCCTACCGGTCGACCGCGATCTACCGGTAGATCGTGGACTGGTCCCAAGTCGACCGCGAGACGTGTTGAAAAATAAATGAAGATTTTTTTTTTTTGATGACAGAAAGTCAGTGTCGCCAGTTTAGCGACTTTGAAACTATCAAAGTTTCAAATGTTGATTGGTGGAGAAGATCCTCATACAATTCTAAATCATTTATTTCCAAACAATCCCGATTCGATGCCTGAAATTCACCCCAAATTTCTACTCAGCTGCAGATCTGAAGGCTAATAAAGGAGTGGATGCATACTACCGGGTTGATGACATCATGCGAGGCGTCATCAACCCGAATGTTGATTGGATAATCAACTGTAGTTTTTCTAAATAAATGTTCTGATTGGCTGTGGATCTGGAGGGAGTACTCTGGACCGATTCTAGTTTTAATACAGGCTGGAAAAATCTGTGGTGTTTTGCTGCGTTGTCGTGAGACTGGTAGATCTCAGTGTGTGTGTGTGTGTGTGTGTGTGTGTGTGTGTGTGTGTGCACTGGTAGATCTCAAGAGGTTTGATACTT